>OX463811.1:21344476-22702809 GCA_949825045.1 Argyresthia goedartella
GGGGTCGAACAGGCAGTGCACGGCCTCGGAAAGCCCGACCCAGTAATGTGCGGCTTGGAATGTCCGGCCCCGGAATTGGCGTCCCAAATCCCACGGTTCCGGGGTCGGGCATTCCGGGGCCGGGCATTTCTGGGCCGTGCATTCCTGTCCCCCAAGTCACATTTGTTTGTTGTTTGTATGTGTTAAGCTATTTCTCTATTATAACTGTTTCTCCCGTAGTATACTCATCTGACTAAACTCTCTAACTTCTGCGTGACAACTCGAACTCAACAGTTTACTTGCTAAGTTGCTAAGCCGCAACAATCTCCGCCGTCCCAGTGCGTCGCGGCTCCAGATTTCTCGCGAATCCGCGGCATAACCTCAAAAATGTCTGAAGACGAGGACGATGTGATTGTGGTGAAGAGGAGCAAGGTGATCCACTATGGGTCGCTGGAGGAGCAGGAGAAAGCGCGGTTGGCGGCGCTGGCGGCGGCGGCGGCGAGGGGCGAGGGCACGACGGCCGACGACGGCGCCGGGAAAGACCTCGGGGATATTCAAGTGTCTTCAGGTATTGTTATTATTATACATACAAAGATTTACTCGCGGTTCCCAATAAGGGCTCCTGCAAGAGCACTTGATCCCACAGCCACCTCCAACAGTATGAGGAGCGAGGTGGAGGAGGATTAGTCAGTGACTGATTTGCTGTTATTAACTGCATTTTGGGTCAGAGTGTCGATAAGGGGGCGGAAGCCCCCACTTGTAAAATATTCGAAAATTATAACTTTTTGAGGCCGCCATACGTTAGCGTTAGGGTGTAGAAAAGGGGGCGGGCCCAAAAAAAAAATTTGGACCCGATCTTGACTGCCTGTTGCCTTAGTATGATGAAGGATCAAATATCTTAGCTTGATTAATGAAAGATTCAGCTTATATGAATTGCCAAGTGTAAAATAGATCATTCTAGTCGTTTTCAAATATTATTTACCATTTGCATGTTTTGCCCAGAGTACATGGATCTGGAAGATGACATGAATCGGGACAAGAAAGCATTGCTTGAAGAGTTTGAGCGGAGACGCAAGGCTCGCCAACTCAACGTCTCCACCGATGATGATGAGGTATTTAACATGTATTCTATAAATTAATTTATCATACAAACAGCGAAGATTATTTGACCGATAGAGCTATGATATTTCACACAAGAAAATTCATGATCATGATTTTGGCCTTTTAATTACTGTGTCACCAAGCCAACTAGATACTTCTCAGGCATCTTCCATCTCATGGAGGTGCCAGACAGGCTTGGTGTAGTAGTGAACATAAATCTTGTAAAATTTGTCCTAAAAGTATGACATGACTTCTCAGCTAAATTAGGATTTTGGCAGTTCATAAAAAATATCTATTTTGAGTATGTAGTCAACTAACGGATTCTGTCTACTAAAATATCAGCCATGTCCATTTTCGCTCATAGGTCAGGAGGAGCCTCCGGCAGCTTGGCGACCCGGTGTGTCTGTTTGGTGAAGGGCCGGCAGAGAGGAGGGTTCGTCTGCGAGACCTGCTCAGCTAGTAAGTGTTACTCACTCTAATATTGTTTGTAATGTGGTAATGCCGTGAGTAATCAAATAACGGCTTAACATGTCAAGAATCGATCATTGAGGGTAGTCTGAAAGTGCACATCTTATAATTTTGCTCTGCATTTTAATATTAAATTTTAATTATTTAATCGAAATTTTATGTACATAATTTTATAAACTCACTGACCTGGACTCCCAAATAACCTAATCAAACTAAATTCACTCTCTTTCCCATCATTTTTCACAATCAATTCAAATCAAAATCACCAACACTTCAATATGGACCTGCATGCGGAGATACACAAGAACATGGAAGAGCTGGCTGCCACATTCACTGAGCAGATGGGGAGGCATGACCAGAAGCTGCAATCCGCCTCGCTTGCTACTGGACCCGTGGACATCACCAATTTGGCACGTGAGTTCAGGGACTTCAAGGATCTCATGTGGAAGACTCTCGGAATGCTGAAGTCCCAACTGGAGCTTGTCACTCGAGGGCTGGACCGGCATGAGACTGCGGCGAGGCGCAAGGTGTTGCTGGTGCATGGTGTGGAGGAAGCGGAAAACGAGAAGCCAGACACTGTCTTCTCGGATGCGCTCGCCTCCCGTCTGAAGCTATCTGCAGAGTGTCTCAGTGCAGTGAGAGTAGTACATCGCCTTGGTGCCAAGGGAAACAATCATAGGCCCCTTCTAGTCCGCTTTGCTACATACTCGGCACGCTGTGAATTGTGGGGAGTGAAAAGACAGCTCAAGGGTTCTGGCATCACAGTGTCCGAGTTCTTGACCAAAACCCGATATGAGGTGTTTGTTGCGGCGAGGAAGCATTTTGGTCTCAACAACACTTGGTCTTCGGATGGCAAGGTACTAGTGATATTGCCCGACAAGTCGCGGCATAAGGTGGAATGCTGGGCGGATTTACGGCCGCTGACTGAGAAGTATCCCAGCATGGAGACCCTCCTACCCGCGGGCAAGGGGAAGAAACCGGCTGCGGTGACAGCGGCAACATCTACCAGGGCTCAAACCAGGAGAGCCGCCCATACACAGGGCGTGAAGAAGTGAAGTGATCAACATAATTGTAAGGTAGAATTGTTTCTTTGTCCAAGTCCAAAGTTCACTTTGTTTGTTCTATTACCTATTGTTTTTTCACAAGTAACCTTACTTTACTTTGATCTATTTACTTGTCAGCTGTCACTGTCAGTCAACCTCGTTTTTCTGCCAGTGTATAAACGAAACGCAAACGTCAGCTTCTTAATTTTTGCAACTGTTGAATATTTGGCGTTTCGTTCTTGCGTTTGGATGCGGTCCTGATTGCGCGTCGTTATGTGTTCGCATTATTATTTTGTTATATTTTTTTTTTTAAATAACAATGATGTGTATATAACTGTGTATCATATTCTACCATAATAATCTAAGCTGAGTATTGCATTGAAAATGATGCCATAAGTACTTAGATATCTTTCAGCACTCCGAAGGTTAGGGGTCTAGGTCACCCTTTATATATATAAACATATATATATATATATATTTTACTTTGTAGGTACTTACTACGTAGGTAGTTTATTTATTTAAATTTTATTTATTTATATTATATAATAATATGGATAGCTCACTACATATTGAAGATAGTTTCTTCTCGTGCTCCTCCAACGATGACTTCTATGAAAGTGCAGAGAGTGACAATGAAAACTCATCTTTAGCGGAATGTCTTTCAATCAAACTGAAAAATGTTTTTGGGAATGGTCTGGGGAAAAATTTGAACCTAGTTCACATTAATGCCCAGAGTATACACTCGAGTTATTCTGACCTTGTAGACACTTTTAATCAGCAATGTATAGACGGCATTCTTGTGTCGGAATCATTCCTTAAGCCTAGCCTGCCCTCTTCTATGTACTGTCTTCCAGGATACAGGCTGTATAGGAATGACAGAGTTGGGAAGGCTGACGGAGGGGTTGCTGTCTACCTGCGCTCGGATATCCCGTGCAAAGTAGTCAGTGCTTCTCCGAGTCAATACTCCGAATCTGCGGAGTATCTTTTCTTGGAAATCTGTCTTCACCATCATAAGGTTCTTCTAGGTGTTTTCTACAGCCCTTCTCTTCGTATAGACTACTTTGAGTCGTTCGAATCCCTTTTGAATGAATTGACCCCACTGTATAGTGATACTCTTATTCTTGGTGATTTTAACACCTGTCTTCTCAAAAATAACTGCCGCTCTGATAAACTCCAGTCGATTGTTGACTCCTTGAATATGCATATTCTTCCCCTCGATGCTACTCACTTTCAGCCTCATTGTACACCCTCCCTCCTTGATCTGATTATAACATCCGATCCTGACAAGGTAGCTGCTCACGGTCAAATCAATACCCCTTTCTCTTACCATGATCTGATATTTCTATCATACAAGATAAGGTCTCCCAAGAGTAGAGCTAAATTCTTAGATATTCGCAGCTTTAAAAAATTGGATCTTGACTCTCTTAAAGCTGATGCCTCCTCTATTGATTGGTCCCCCGTCATCTCTAGCGAGACCGTTGATGACAAAGTCAACAACTTCAACACAATTATCTTGGGGTTGTTTGACAAACACGCTCCGATCAAGAGAGTTAGGGTGAAGCACCTGCCCGCACCTTGGCTTAACGACGTTATCAAACGCCTAATGACCAAGAGGAACCGAGCTAAATGCCGCTACAAGAAAGACCCAACTAACGAGAACTTTCACACATTCAAATCTCTCCGTAATCGATGCAACCGTATGTGTCGTGACGCTAAGCGCCGCCACATATACGAGTGCATCGAGAACTACACTCCTGCTCAGGTGTGGAAGTTTCTACGTACTCTTGGCGTCGGTAAGTCCCGGGATCTGCCAGTCGGTAATGTCGATCTCAACGAACTCAATAGATTCTTCTCTGCCCCCCCTGTCGTGATGGACTTTATCGTCAAGGAAGCCACCCTGCGTAGCCTCCGGTTAAGACCTGCTGCTACTACTACTCCTTTCGAGTTCAGCCCGGTTGGAGTCGATGCTGTTAGGAAGGCAGTGCTGGCAATTTCTTCTAAAGCTGTTGGAGATGACAAAATTTGTCCTCGAATGATCAGGAGCGTGCTCGACGAGCTGCTTCCTGCAATCACTCATTTAATTAACTATTCTTTATCAGAGTGTTCCTTTCCCAAAGTATGGAAGAAGGCACATGTCATCCCTTTGCCTAAAACATCCAATCCTTCCTCCTTCAAAGAGTTTCGTCCCATCTCCATCCTGCCGCTCCTTTCCAAAGTTCTTGAATCCGTTGTCCATACCCAGTTCTCTTCCTATCTATCCAGAAATAATTTGATCAACCGCTTCCAATCCGGCTTCAGGTCAGGTCACAGCACCGCAACGGCTTTGTTAAAGGTCACGGATGATATCCAGTTCGCTATGGATAACAAACAGCTTTCTGTGCTAGCACTGCTTGACTTCAGTAGCGCCTTCAACTGTGTTGATTTTGACATTCTCACTCAAATATTAAGGTCCCTTAATGTCTCGTCTCGCTCGGCCTGCTGGTTTGACTCTTATCTTAGAGATCGCCAGCAGCGCATAAGGTCTGAGGAGACCTTTACTGAGTGGTGCGATCTTTTGGCGGGAGTTCCTCAGGGTGGTATTCTTTCCCCTCTCTTATTCTCTGTCTTCATCAACTCCATCTCCGATGTTATCTCCTCCCCATATCATCTCTATGCTGATGATCTTCAGATTTATCGTCATTTCCTCTTTAGTGATGTGAACCTGGCTATAGACGCACTGAACGCTGACCTTGAGAACATCAGAACCTGGGCTTTGTCATACGGATTGCTGGTGAACCCCAGTAAGTCCCAGGCGATTATTATAGGTACTAGACACTCCTTAAACGTATTACAACAATTGCCCATACCGCCGGTTACCTATGACGGTACTCTAATCGCCTACAGTGACAAGGCCAAAAACCTGGGTGTCATGTTTGATAGACAACTCTCCTGGACTAACCATGTCAGCGAGGTCAGTAGGCGCGTCTTTGCCACCTTTCACTCACTAAGACGGCTTCAGAACTTTCTGCCCCATCAAACAAAAATTACTCTTGCTCAATCTCTTCTTCTCCCCTTGATCGATTATGCCGATGTTTGTTGGGCTAGCGCCAACGAAGAGCAACTGAACAGACTCGAGCGACTTCAAAATCTCGGGATTCGGTTTATCTTCGGACTGCGCAAGTTCGACCACGTCTCGCAGTATCGCAAGGAGTTAAAATGGCTGCCGATCCGTCTTCGTCGGGACACACACATCCTCACTCTTCTATTCAACATCTTAACCAACCCTCGATACCCTAGCTTTCTCCGTGAGCTTTTTCAATTTCTCCCTTCGGCTCGTCCACGTAGAACTCACACGGCTTCCCTGCTCTCTATACCTCATCACAACACCGTCGCATACAAGCACTGTTTTCGATTGCGGGCGATCACTCTCTGGAACTCGCTTCCCTGCACTATCAGAGATAGTCCATCTCTGCCCGTCTTTAAGAATCGTTTGAAGGAGCATTATCTTTCTCTATCCTAGATTTGAGCTTTGTATATATTAGTTTATTTAGGTGTATTTATATTTTTATATAATATTTATGTACTTGTGTATGTAGTATATCTAGCAGTTAGTTCAATAGTTCCGTAATATATGTATGTATCTTATCAGAGCACATAGGTCTATCCTGTATATTAAATTATTCTTATCAACCTTGGGTTTGCTGGAAGAGATCTCTATTTAGAGATAAGCATGCCTTTGTAGATGTCCTTTCTGTTTATTATATCTTATGTTGTTTTATGTGCAATAAATATATACGAAATATACGAATAATGGCATTCTTCACAAAAAGGCTGTCAATATCAGTATAGACAGTTGTTCTGACAATTTACTTACAACTTCAGAAGGCCTGAGGACAAAGGGATATTGTAAATGTGATGAAGGGCTATTGTATTGTAATCTGCAAGTAGTCTAGTCATATTGACCATGTATTAATGAGATGGTAATTTAACTCAAGTACCTACTTTATACAGAAGCTCTCGGTGATCGTAAGAAATCCTTCATATCTCCTTAGCTGCAGCAATGGGCTAGCCCCCTGTCGTGCAAATATTGAATAACCGGCTAAACGTGGGGGCAACTGTACCTCTTCCAACCCTATGGGAAAAAGATGTGAAGCTAGCAACGAACTTATGAATGTAGAGAAAGAGAGACGTGTATGGTGGATCTTAGCAAGTGGAGGTGTTAAGTCTCTGCCTACCCCTCTTCTGGGAATATGAATGAAACCTTATGGCTAATGTAATGCAAAAACCAAAATCATTAAAAATGGTTAAATAGTTTCTCAGGAGCCCTCAAGCGTCAACCATACTGGTTGCTGTAGCATCCCCTTGTAGTATACAGCCATAAAACATATCTAAGAACCTGCTCTGTAATTATAGCCGTTTAATGCACAAAACTGCATTGAAATCGGTCCAGTAGTTTTCCAGGAAAATAGTAACAGTCATACATACATACACATCCACAACCAACCTCTAACCCCAAAGTCATATACGGGCGGTATATGAGTTTGGGGTTAGAGGTTCTTTGAATGTTTGTTTGTATGTCCGTTACCATACCTTCCATTCTGTCCTTTGTGGGTAAAAGAGGCGTGAGGATATGTGATCATGTATGTATGCTATGCATCTTGATCCTCAGCCTGGGCGAGGACGCGATCCACAAGAAGATGGAGGAGGAAGAGGCTCGCATGTCGCGCGCGAGAGACCGCGAGCGCACCTGGTATCACGAGGGGGGGAAGGAGCTGCGCCGCGCGCGACTGTGGCTGGCTCACTACTCGCTGCCTCGGGCCAAACAGAGGTAGTTCTTCTTCTTCTTAAATTAGTGGCGTGCTGTAAATGTTGCCAGTGTCGATTGTATTTCAAGTATTTGCTGCGGACGTGAGCAACTGTCCCCCGAAACAGAGGTCGCTATAGACAACTTGCATGGTTTTTATTCTGGATAGTATCAGTAGTGCCATCTGGCCCTCTATACTACTAAGCACAAGCCTCACTCAAGGCTATTGCAGGCTCGCGCTATCTCTCTCTCTCCCGACTCGATGAAACGTGACTTCCGAGCCTGCGATGGGCTTGTGTGAGGCTTGTGGTTAGAAGCATCGGGGCACTGATGAACAGTAGTGGCACTACCTACTGAGTTGCCCAGTTTCTGGACGAAGCACTACACTAGCGCCACCAGACTCAGATTGGACCTCAATATCATTCAAAACATGATCGTTAATTTCTTGACTTATTAAAACAATGTGATGGCCCAATTGGTTTGATATCGGGTTCTGGGTTCAAGTTTTTTTTCTTGTTTTTTTTTGTGCTTAAGTTTTCTTGTAAAATGATACGAAACCCTTCGTGTGCGAGTACGAGTTGACTAGTTTTTTTTAAATCTTTTCGACAAAATCTCTCCAATAAAATTTATATCGATTTTATTACAGGCGCTAAAGCCAACAAATAAAAATACATCAAATAAAATACACGATCAAGTGCGAGTCGTACTTGAGCACGTTCCTTACCTTCGCACAATGGAAGGGATGGTATGGGGTGTATAGGTTGGATTTAATATAGCAAAATGTTAATTACCAAGTTATTAGTGCGGCTACTTTCATGCTCCATGTATGCATGTAATCAGGTAATTTATAAGTTTGTATGTGGTATTGAAAGAAGTTGTGCCTCATCTATTTAGACCATATATTTCTATAGTTTACCTGTAATATTTAAGTAATGACAAGGATAAGGACATTGGGGGTCGTCGTTTGAGGGTCCGAAACTCCGAAGTCTTCACAACTGCTCTAATTCTGATTAAGGTGATAAAAAAAAAATTGGGTTTTTTTTAATCCATTTACTCCACTATGAAGTCATCTACAGATTTGATGTTTGGGTTAACGTTTATTCAGTATTTGATTAAGATTCTCACTGAAGGAAAACGCGATTGGATGAAAAAGTTTCGATAGTTTTAATTAGGAAAAGACCTCTAATTTTTGATATTTTTTCTTGTAATTCTGAAATCCTATCTAATTTCATCACGGAATGGCATTCAAAATGTGAATATTATGTATTCGTAAATTCTCTTTAAAAATATTTGTGACAGAATTGCGAAGTTTATTTTTAAACAATATTTATGTGGTTTGGCGCTACATTATTTTAGTTTGAGTCGAGCGCATTGTTTCCGCTCTCTTTTCATTCTTATGTGGAAGTTACTGACGCTGTCACTTTTGTTGACATTCGTATTCCTTTTATATATATTTTCTCTTCTTCTTTCCTGGTCCAGAGGATCTCGCTTGCTTGGCAGCGCGGCAACGCTGCCAGTATAATGGGATTATTTGTGTTAGGTATTTGTATAATTTTTCTTTTTTAAGGTATACCTAAAAATACGCGTGAAGCACCGTACAGTACAGATGTTATAAAGTTAATTACAAAAGTTGATCGCAATTAGGGAATACAATCCCGGCCTTTATTTGGGATCCCGGGATTTCGGGACTGAATGAAGACAATCCCGGGATCCCGGGATAGTCCCGGGATTAGGGTCACAAACAAAAACACGTCTAACGAATCAAAGTTTTTAGGTTTATTGGAGACACATTATTTATAATTTAACTTTGTCAGACCATACTTAGTTGAACAAAATATATACTTCTTAAAAAAAGATAAACGATAGATGGCCTGGTTATTTTTATATTATGCTTTGATGATAGATGAGTATGCAATCCTTTGGTCGATCCTCCTGAAGTCTTCAGTATACTCGGGCATTGTTTACATTTTGCCGTTTGACCATCTTTGGCGACAAGAAAATTACTCCATATTGATGTCGAGTCTCCATCCTTCTTATGTTGAATAAATAAACTATCTTTGGAAAGCGACATTCTTCTAATTAGCGAAGTTTTTTGCCATGAATACCTTTAAAAGAGCAAAAAAAGCCTTCATCAGCGCAACAAACACATAACCCTCAGAAATATGTCTTACTTAATTTCAATAAGCGACATAGCCGTTGGTTTAAGTATGCAAACAGACATACAAAACAGGTAAAAGTAATATTAAACAATACTTACTGGATAAAACCTTTCTCACATCACCAATTGAACCTCAGACAGAGTTGAACAATAACAACTGTCAAACAAAACAATATGGCCGACATTGTAAGATTGCGTTTACGAAGACTGGTACACATGGTTAAATAAAAGAAATATGTTACCTGGGTAAATTAAATGGATAAGATAACCCAGGCTGGGTTATCTTATCCATTTAATTCACCCTTTTTTGTCAATCCCGAAAATCCCGGGATTAGCAAATTTTAATCCCAAAAATTTTGGGACTGGATATTGACCGGGATCCCGGGCTTGTATTCTCTAATCGCAATCCTCTTTGTAGTACCTACATTAAAAAAGACAACAAATATAATGGTTACCAAAATATATTTTTCTGACCCAAAATGAGTAAATGATCACCAAAAGTTGCAGAAAATATCAGGGCAAAATACTGCGGTAGCTTACACGAAGGGTAAAGGGGGTGAGCGAAGCGAAGCCCCCCTTTATCATTCGTGTTAGGTTGAACATGTAAGAACAACAAAAAATACTTAAAACATAAACTTAAGTACACAAAACATAAAAAGAAGTTTGGTTATCATTTATCCAAACACAATTTGGTGATCATTTACAAATTCTGGCAGCCATTTCGAATTTAATGGTAAGTAGTAAATTTTCGAACTTTCTGGTAATTCTTTAAACACAAGCCTTAAATAAATAAATAATATACTTTGGCTCATTAAATAAAACCTTATAAAAAACACAAACACAAATTTGTTCGCACTGGGGATCGAACCACGATCAACCACTTGAAAGTCTTACATTTAACTATATTACAAATACGTTCTTTCGTTCGGCAATGAAAGCATTGAGATTGTAGTGAAAACTGAAATTATAATTTAGTGATGAAAAAATACTAGCGACATCTAGGTTGTTACAAATGAACTATTTTTCGATGTTCGGTGCTGTACTATGTGCGATGGATACTCTTCTTTATATTATTACTCTATGAATATGATCACCGTGTATCAAAACAAAAGTTTCACATTTTATTCTGAGGATAAGCGAAAAATAACGAAACTAGAAACAGCCATAAGGTACCTTTAGATCAACTCCCAAATATTTAGTGCCTGTGCGCAGACTGGCGGCGGCTCGCGAGGAGCAGCTGCAGCCGGCGGGCGTGCGCGCGGCCGCGAGGCAGGACTCGCAGAGGAAGGCGTCGGCCATGTCCATCTACTGCAGCCAGGTGAGCAACTTCGTCACCTCCCAAGATGTAACGGAACGTTATCACACTAGGTAAGGAGCAAGGGATCACTACTCCCTCAAATAGGGCGAACCCTGTGGTATAGGTTAAGTAGTAGCACTTCTCTCCAGTAAGTGAAGTATTTAGAATAAAAAAAAACCTACCTATGAAACCGATTTGATCAGAGCAACTTAGAAAATTATATAAATGGCTTATAAAACTGTTGTACAGTGATACTGAATATTTTATTACTTTTTTAGTAGTGCTAGGAATTGTGGCAAGATGGTTATCGAATTTTTTTTCTTATTTTCTGCATGATATTTAAATAATTAATTACTTAGTTGTACGAAACCATAAAACAATGAGTATCCAAAGAGGGCACCCATGATATAGGCTGTGCTTTCATACTTTGAAACTATTTCTCAATTCAACATACATTTTGGGCCGAGCGGTTACCTAATTTGTGTGGAGTAGTGAAAGATAAATTTGCTCTAATCAAACCGAAGCAGATTGATGCCGGGGATACGACTATTCGGACGCAGATGCGGTTCAGGTTTCAGTACGCTTGGAAACTTTAACACTTGGTAATGATAACACTTACTAACTATTACTCTTAGTGACTTTCAACTTTAACACTAGTAATATTTAAACTAGGTAACATTAACACTAACATTAACACTTGGTAATATTAACACTTGGTAACGGTAACACTTGGTACATTTACACGTGGTACATTAACACTTAGTAACATTAACGCTTAGTAACATTATCACTTGGTAATATTAACAATTGGTAACTTTAACAATAGTAACATTTGTAACTTCAAAACTTGGAAACATTAACACATGGTAACATCAACACTTGGTAAAATGCACACTTGGTAACATTATCTCTTGGTAATTTTTACACTTGCTAACTCATTTTGTGCAGATCGGTGACCAGCGACCCATCAGTTACTGCAGGTTCAGCGACGATAGCAAAATGCTCATCACGTCAAGCTGGTGAGAATGAGAACAATATTATTATTAAGTCCCTACATCCTAGACCGATGGAACAAAAAATATTTTTTGGTTCTTATTATCTTGCCGACACAATTAAAAAAATTGGTTGCCCGTAAAGTCGGTTTACGGCAACCAATTTTACGGTCATAAGAAACACTTAGGCCGATCGTCCCTCTCCATCGCTTGTTCCGCGCTCTTGCTTGCACGCACGGCTCAGGCGGAACGTGACACTTTTTCGTGCGTGCAGCGAGCGTTCATCGATTTGTAAGACGTTATCACGTCAAAAACTTATTGTAGATACGCTTTTAGTAGCTCGAGCAGTAACTAATTGCGCTCTAATAAGCTGCTATATTTTTACATGAACTAAATGGCTAGACTTTTTGGGCTTTGGGCCCCTTAGACCCTTGTCCCGCAGGATAGACTTTGAAAGGCTAAACGTGGCTAAAACGGTGACGCTATGTTATGTTACGTTTACCCGACCTTGTCAACGTGTCACTTGATCTGACATAACTTGCGGCAACATTCAAGGGTACGTCATCGCATACAATTGCCATTTGAGCAATTTAAAAAGCATGTTAAAGGGACTTTGTCGAAAAAGGGATATTACAATTTTCAAGATTACTTAAATGACGGGACTGTATGGGGTTAATCTAACTTAACACAGAAATTGCTGTTAATAATTTTGTAATTATTTATTTCTGCTTATTATACTTATTAAGTATATGTAAATATCTACAGTAAGTAAGAACTTTGACTTTGACTTTGTTCCTTTGAATGCCGAAGCTAGTGGCAAGTCACGTGCCAGATCACTTGTCTGCCACGTTACTCAGGTGAGCCTGTAGCTCTATTCACTATAACTGAGGCGTGTACCGTCCTTCAAAATGACATTTTCTATTGACGCCTTCAGAGAACATTCCTAATGGGATTGCGACTGTATTAACGGATTTGAATGAATACAATATTGACAGTTGCCATTTCAAAATTGCAATGATATTCCTACCAATACCTACAACGCGTCCAACACAACTAGGCGCATGATAGCTAAGTGTTCACTGGAATAACGGAGGGAACACAGGAACGGTGATTCATACCATATAGTACATACTTATTAGATGTATTCTTAGTAGTGACTTGGACTTACGTATACTTACGCATTGTAGGAGAGGTGCGGGCGCCGAAACGGCAGTCCTGTCATGCGCCTAGTTGAGTTGGTCGCCTAGTATCAGAATCTATCTACTGGCCTAGAGTACTTAACTCAAATTACTTATCTCATAGCAAAAAGGTAAACTATGGTCAGTACAAAAATATTAAAGAAAATCTTAATAGACAATACTTTTTAATTCATAATTCTTTATTGAACACAGTTATTTAAAAAAGATACATTAAGAGAAAACATATGTACAAAGGCGAGCTTATCTCTAAAAAGAGATTTCTTCCAGCAAACCAAGGCATGACAGGAAATTTTATCAATAATTTTTTTATGATCTGCAGGAGTTTTATGGCTACTCTGAATGATTTATCCAATCTAAAAAAATAATAATTTTATATATTCATATTTTATTTACTCAAACTTAATTTTATTTCAAAAATATCTAGATTGTTATTTAGGTGGCTTATGTGTTAAAATAGAAACTGTTTATATACCCCAAGTATTTACCTAAAACCTAAGTATAAAATAAATAACGACGACCCGAAAGGCCGAGTCGGCAGTGACCCTGCCTACGAAGCCAAGGGTCCCGGGTCTGAGTCCCGGTGGGGGCAAATATTTGTTTGATGAGAACGGTTGTTTGTACCCTAGTGATGGCTGTCTATCTATCTAAGTATAATATTTATCTATATAAGTATGTGTATTGTTGTCTAGTACCCAAGATACAGGGAATCCTAGTTTGGGCCTAGATCAATGTGTGTATATAATGTCCAAGGTATTATATTATATTATTATTATTTATTATATTATAATTATCTTGTTTTTGGAATAAACCTTATTGTGTCATCTTTGTACCACATGTAAGCAATGAACAAGTGATTATAAGTGATCATAAATAAAATTAAAGTATAAGTCAAAGGCCACAACGTCTTATGCCGATTCAGATTAGGAACCTAATTTGATCCGCAAAATTACCGTGACCGTCTTAAAACAAGTCTTGGTACTAGGTAAATAAAGCCCATTATGGCGAATTGGAATGGAAATGGTTGCCATGGTGATGTTCTTGTTTTGAACCTAATTTGAATCGGAAAAAGATTGCGGTTAAAAGAAGCCCCCTGGCCTTTGTTTACATTTTTGCTACGAGATTAGTGATTCGAGTTCGCGTTCGCGTTCGTCTCCCGCAGGTCGGGCCTGGTGAAGGTGTGGTCGGTCCCGGAGTGCTCGCCGCTGCAGACTCTTCGCGGACACACCTGCAACGTGAGCGGAGCGGTGTTCCGGCCTGGCACCTGCATGCCCTCGCACTTCCAGACTAGGGTAATACGCAGCTCCTTTCTTCTTCTCCAGCCTTTTGTTGTCTGGGTCCACTGCTGCCGGTTTAATCTGTATTTCTGATATAAATCGCATCTACCGGGCAACACACCTTGGGACGCCGAGGTCGCTCCAGGAAGTCGTCGGCAACATTAAGGGTCTGCTAGGCTTCCTACAGGAGCTGGGTTGGCAGGAGTAGTGCCCCCAACCGACGTCACGCAAAATAGGCGCAAATTTAAGATGTCGAGTTGCGGAAAAGTGGCCCGCGACAAACTATAACTATATAAATCGCAGTACAGATCAGTGAACTAAAGCTGGCACGTTCACAGTACTCACATTAATTCAATTTCACTGTACAGTATGTTTGAAAATGAATGTTTTTTTTGTAAACTCGAAGTAGGTAAACAATCACAATAACGCGATTCGATCGATCGATTGACACGTGACACGAATGCAAAAAAATACTCTATATTTATAAGCAGTAGCGATAGCAAAACAATAACAAAACTGTCTCCTTCATACTCATAAATGATTGACGGCACGCGAGAGGGACAGAGAGACTATTCGTGATGCCCTTGTATTGCAACGTCACGCCGCGCGCATATTCACAGACACTACACAAGCAAAACGTGTAAATGTGTTGAATGTGCCAGCATTAGTTAAGCGATATGTACATGTGAAATAGAAAAATCTGAAAGAGCTGTTATCTAGCGATTGGTCGACTTCTTAATTTGAATGGTATTGCGATTGACGTCGGAGATACAGAACAAACCTGTTGGTCATATGCCTCCCCAACTAACCTCCAATTGGCCATTTAAAAAAAAAAGTTACCAAAACTGAGAAAATCATTTCAAGATAATTAATTGTGTTCCGTTAATACCATCAAAAAATATTTCATGTGTTCTAAAATATCCTTAAAAAACATAATTTACTGCATTTGTCCTCTACGGCGTAGTTGTTCAAATTCCCTTCGCCGTTAAGTTGGCTGTTCCGTAAAACTATCAAATCAAGTATCAACAGTTTTCCTGACAGTCGATAACGCAGATGTCAGTATGAAATATTGATTTTAGAGTTTTTTTGTTTTATAATCGAAAACAACCAGCCTCGAGTACACCCGTTCCAAAACTGCGAGCTGGTGACGTCACGAGGGGTGTTATTTAAAAATAAAATAAGACATCCATTACCCGAAATATTCAGATGAGTTTCTTAAAATAGCTTAAAATTTTACAAAACAATATAAAAAGAATTAAGTATTTTTAGGGTTCCGTACCCGAAGGGTGCCAAACGGGACCCTATTAATAAGCTTCCGCTGTCTGTCTGTCTGTCTGTCTGTCTGTCTGTCTGTCCGTCCGTCACCGGGCTCTATCGGATCAACCGAAATAGGTGAGAGAGCTGAAATGTTCACAGAATGTGCATTTCTGTTGCCGCAACAGCAACAAATAATGAAAGCGACTCTTTTTTTTTAATCCCTGCCCCTGCGAAATACCTCATAACATCATGATTCAATATCACCATGAATTTCGCTGATCTTAATAACTTCGAGATGGCTCAGTCGGTTTCGTTTCGGTTTCGAAATCTTGAAGTTCCGGGTTCGTTTCCCAGAGAACACATATATTTTTTTGTTTTGGTTTTATTATATACAATTTAGTGTTTTTTTTTTCTTGTACGATGGTACGGAACCCTTCGTGTGCGAGTCCGACCCGCACAGATTTTTGTAGTATGGCCCATTCGTGCTATCTGCGGCCGTTCTGGTACATCTGGTACATTCTACTGTTTGCGCTAGTGGAAGTGAGACGTTCTTGCGATTCTCCGTGAGTCACAGCTGTTCCCAAACTTTATTTCACTCGTCATTAGGTTGCACTCTCCAACGTGAAGATGCACTGCGCTCTATGTGATACCACTGTAAACGACGGTGTTGTGTGTGGGGGCTGCAGCAAATACTTGGGGTTCTGCTGCGCCAACGTCACCGAAATGGGCTACCGTAAGCTGGGTGCCGATCGAAAAGCTAGTTGGAGATGTACTTCCTGCAAATCGGGCCTATCCGGAGCAACATGTTCCACGAGTCAAACGAAACCAACTCCACCGGCTCCGAAGGTCACATTGGAGTCCCTCATGACTGAGTTACGTGACATCAAATCTGTCATTTACAAGATCCCAGGTTTGACGCAGGATGTGAAGGACTTACGGAAGGAATTGGCAGAGGTAAAGGCCACATGCGAGTTCGTCAGTGGTAAGCTGGATGATTTTGACGGGCGACTGGTCAATGTTGAGAAGCATTTGCCAGAGTTGCTCAACCTACAGGACACCGTTGTATCGATGGAAGCCGAGATCACGGCACTTAAAGATGAATTAATAACGAGGGACCAATAGTCCCGTCTCAATAATGTCGAGATCAAGGGAGTTCCAGTAAAAGGTAACGAAAACCTCTTCGACATCGTCGAGAGCATTGGCAAGGCGGTCGGTTACCAGTTTCCGAAGACCTCAATTAATTATTTATCCCGGGTGCCGGTGTACAACTCGAAAGAAAAATCTATAGTAGTGAGCTTCTTAAATCGCTACATAAAGGAAGAGTTCGTAGCTAGTGCGCGTGCCAGGAAGATTACTGCTGCTGAGCTGGGCTTCAAATATGTCACAAGCAGAGTCTTCGTCAACGACCATCTATCACCCGACTCAAAGAAGCTCCTCACTAAGACGAAAGCCCTTGCCAAGGAAAGGAACTATCAATTCGTCTGGGTAAAATTTTCGAAGATCCACGTACGCAAAAACGACTCCACTCATGCTTTCGTTGTTAGCGGTACCCGTGATTTAAACAAGTTATCCTAAAATGTAACCAACTTCTGCTTTGCTTAACTATTCTAATTTTAAGTTTGAACACCGTTGGTATGGTTAGTAACCGAGCAGCTCCTTTGTTCAACACAAAAGAACCTTATCTTTTATATTACAATGTTAAAACAAGGTACTTATCGTTGAATTATGGCCCGCTTGCTAATTGTAATAGGACCTATTTTCACTATGGCATTATTTCCGATGGATGGTCAACTTTTTGTATTGCGTTGCTTATCATTCTCTGGCTACCGACAAATACTAGGACCGCAAGCCACTGTACTTTTCTCTTTGCTGCTATAGAGTTAAGCTTCATTTTGCGTCACGCTGATAATGATGTTGCTATTTTTAACTTATATTTCAGAAGTTTTACGGTCGACGAAAACGAACATTTCTTTGGCGCCTTGAATATACTAAGCTATTGTCGATTATTTCTTAACACAAAGTACGATTTAGTTATTTGTCATTTCGCGAGCATATCTATGTCATCAACTGTTAATCTATTTTCTAAAAATTATAATAAGTATCTATTGTGTTACGTATGCATCTGTAACCATGTCGAGCCTTAACGTTTATCACCAGAACGTGAGGGGACTTAGGTCTAAGACTGATGTGTTTTTTAGAAATTTGCGATCTTGTGATTATGACGTGGTAACCTTGACTGAAACTTGGCTCTGCGAGGGTATTCTCGACGATGAGCTTTTTGATAGTCGCTATTGTGTATGGCGTAGGGACCGCGACTATACCGCGACCAAGCAGACCCGTGGAGGTGGAGTTGCTATAGCCGTCAAACGTTCCTTAATTACTTCTC
Source organism: Argyresthia goedartella (assembly GCA_949825045.1). NCBI lineage: Eukaryota > Metazoa > Arthropoda > Insecta > Lepidoptera > Argyresthiidae > Argyresthia > Argyresthia goedartella. The sequence continues at coordinate 21,362,414 of OX463811.1, forward strand.
GTAAGTTCGAATGGCAGTCTACTGCTGAAGATATTTGGATATCAATTGTCCTTCGAGACCCACGTAGCCGGACTCCAGTCAAGTTAAATGTATGTTGTTTATATCTTTGCTCAGAAAATCTGGGTCACTCTTTTTCCGACCAATTAATTAACTTTTGTGATAATATCGAAACAGTAATTTCCAGTAACTTCCAAGATAAATTTATAATTTTAGGAGATTTTAATATGAGCTTCATTGACTGGTTGGATACCGACGAAGGTCTAGTACCCGTGAATGCAAGTGGTGATAGCGCCGCACATTTTATAGAAACTTTCAACTTTTGCAACTTGGAGCAATACAACTCAGTTATTAACGCGCAGGGCCGAATTCTGGACCTAGTTTTTGCTAGCGAGACAATTTCTGTGGCCCCATGCCTCGATCCACTTGTCCCAGAAGACCCATATCATAAAGCGCTCTGTATAAATGTGCCCTTTACCGAGTCTGCGTCTCTTCCACTAACCAATCATATCGTATTTTTATACAATCGAGGAGATTACAACTCGATTAAGGATGACCTTGTTGCTGCGGACTGGACAGACCTTCTTTGCAGAGGGTCTTTGGACGAGGCTGTACAATGCTTTTACAGAATAGTCTATAATTTGCGTACAAAACACATTCCTCAACGAGTCAAACGTGGTGATAATAATTATCCTTTGTGGTACAACCGCCCCCTAATCAAAGCTATTAAAGAAAAATTTAAATATTTTAGAAGGTTTAAGACGTACGGTAATCTATCAGATAAGCATACATTCGATTTATTAAGAGAAAGGGTTAAGCGTCTGGAAAGATTGTGCTACATGAAATACATTAACCTCACAGAGGATTCGATTAAGGCAAATCCGAAGTATTTCTGGAAGTTTATTAAAAACAATCTTAATAAATCGTCATATCCTGTTTCGATGACCTATTTAGGTACTACTTCTACTTCGGGCGATGACATCAGCAATCTTTTTAACGAATATTTTCTATCAAATTTCCTTGAAAGAGATCCCACATCATGCACCCAGTTCGAGGAACCATCAGAGCCAGTCGTAGCTGATCTAGCCTCAATCGTCATCGAGACTAATGAAATTATAAAGCTGCTAAATAACTTGGACTTGACGAAATCAGCCGGTCCTGATGAACTCCCCGCGGTTTTCCTAGTTAAATGTGCTGATAGCCTCTCTCTGCCTCTATCTCTTATATTCAAAAGATCAATCGCTGAAGGTGTTGTGCCTGCTATCTGGAAGTCAGCTTTTATCACCCCTATCCATAAAAAAGGTCAAAAAAATAGAGTGGATAATTACCGGCCAATCTCTAAGTTATGTCTCATTGCAAAGATATTCTAACGCATTGTCTATAACCAAGTGTATGCTGCATTAAAGTCGTCGTTTTGTCCCCAGCAGCATGGTTTTCTTAAGAAACGGTTCACAGACTCAAACCTACTACTGTTTAATGATTTTATAACCCAGCAGTTAGATAACGGTGATCAAGTGGATGCTATTTATACTGATTATAGCAAGGCTTTCGACCGAATAGATCATATCTTTCTATTGAAAAAGTTACTTGCAATTGGCATCAGGGGTGACTTATTTCGGTGGTTCTCATCATACGTTGAAAACAGATCTCAGGCAGTTGTACTGAACGGCTATAAATCTAATTGGACTAATATACCCTCAGGGGTTCCCCAAGGGTCGTTACTAGCACCGTTACTGTTTATAATTTTCGTTTTTGATATTTCCAACTGTTTTAAAAATTCTCAATTCTTACTTTTTGCCGATGACATGAAAATATTTAGAACTGTTAACGATGCTATTGACTCAGCATTACTGCAAGACGACCTTCTGCAATTCGATATTTACTGCCTCAACAATAAACTTGACCTAAATGTATCCAAATGCTTTACTGTGTCCTTTACTCGTAAACGCAACGTATTTAATAACAATTACTCATTAAAAAATAAACCCTTACTTACACTTCATGAAATTAGAGACCTTGGTGTCATTATGGATAGCAAACTTATCTTTGATACGCACATAAATTCAATTACCAGTAAAGCCTACAAGGCCTTAGGGTTTATTATTCGTTCCTGCAAAAATCTGCGTCGCCTTAAATCCGTAAAAGTTATCTACTGTGCATTTGTCAGGAGCCACCTCGAATATGCTTCACAAGTTTGGAACCCTAGTTACAAAGTATATATTAATAAGTTAGAGAGCATTCAAAAGAAATTTATTCGACATATTAAATTCAAATTTAAACTTCCAAGACTACCCTATAACCAATTATGCATCAAACTCCACTTACTTCCATTGCATGTACGGCGATACATAACTGACATCACCTATCTGATGAAAATAGCCCAGAGCCTTGTCGACTGTCCCGCCTTGTTAGCTAAGCTTCATCTCCTCGTCCCCTCACGTTCTCAGTCTCGCCGAAGACTGTCATTGTTTGTTCCTTGGGCTCGCACAAACTTTAGACTAAATTCTTACTTTATCAGAGCTATACGATCTTTCAACGACCTTTGTATTGAAAACGAAGACATTGATTTGTTCGCTAGTAGTATTTCCGTTATCCGTAAAGTATTAACCTCTAAGTTTTGTGACTCGGTTGAGGCCTCATTACCGATATAACCCACTATAATGGTGTGCCATCTTCCTTCTTCTATTATTGGATATAGTTACCGTGTCTGGTGTTTCGTGTATCGCTTTTCTTTCACCTGTGCTAATTGCTCAAAATATTGCTAGCTGTGAAAACTTTTTGTTGGCTTTCTGTATCTATGTGTGTAATTTATTGTGTTAGTGATAAGCTGTTAGTTTTCCTAATAAAGTAAAAATAAAAAAAAATAAAAATGTCGGGCTGGCTGAACGTTTGGTATAATTGGAACAACGTGTTGCTGTTCGCTTATAGTGAAAACAATTTACCGTATGTCTTTTGACAGATCGTCTTAATGCGACGACGTAACTTTGTCGGACGTTGTAATGTTAGAACTGAACAGCTGCTTAATCTTTTTCGGTCAAAAATTCAATAATTAATAGCTTATGATGACAAAATAATTCAATTTTACGATGTACAATCCCTAAATCACCCCAAGAAGTCGATGAATAAGGAGCATTCAGTTCTTCAGTAATCATAGTTAAATCCGTAAATGGTCCTTATTAAGTCTCTGTTAGTTAACCGAAGTCCGATTGGCTGTGGATTTGTATTAATAATGAACTTGTAGGTACTTATATATACCTACATAGCTGACCTTTGTAACTAGGTAGTCAGATGCAAATCTAGTGCAACCTTGATATCTGTCAACATAGGCAGATTCATTAGTATTTATAGTTGAATATTTAATAGTAGTTTATGTGACTAGAGAACACATCAAAGAGAGCTTATGATATGTGTGTAGATAACCTAGTGTATGTAACTGTACATAATTTCGGCTCGTTTCATAATAATATCACTCGAGAGTTTTAATGCCTAATTATGTACAGTTACATACACTAGTTTATCTACACACATATCATATGCTCTCTTTGATGTGTTCAGGAACCGCATGTTTGACCGGCATTGTGGCTCAGCAGTTGTTTAGCTTGTTCTGTAGTACCAACTTCACGCAGGCGGGCGTCGGCGTTCGAAATTTGAATGTCAGTACCAACTTCACAGACAAACTATGGACGGCACGCAGGCGGGCGTCGGCGTTCGAAATTTGAATGTCATAATATGTAGAAAAATTACACATTATGGTTACAATGTGTAATTTTTCAGATAAGAATTGAGTTTTTACCAAGTAGTTTAACATTATGCTGATCGTAACGTGCGGTTTTTGTACTCAGTAAAGAGGGTTTATGATACGTGTGTAGATAAATATAATAAAGAGTAATTAATGGTCCGCATCTGGCTTCACTGCTCTCTTCTATATACCTAGCCTTGGGTACAGGAGAGAGCCCCCATCCTCTTCATTGGTGACCCCGACGTGATCCCGTCGGTGTGCGGCCGGCTTATCCAGCTCTGACCACAACTGCCTCCGCCCGCGTCTCCCGTCGCTGACCACTGCTGACTGGCCATGCGCACGTCTGCGCTGATGCCGTTTCAGCTGCGACGAGCGGTTGTGACTCCCGGATTGATTGTTTGATGATTGTGACTCCCGGTTGTAATGAGCAGATTGCACTCTCGTTCGTGTTGCTGTCGCTCTGATTCCGCTCCGCGTGCAGTGGGAAGAATCTTCGCTCGTATATACCTTGAGTGCGCGTACGTTTTGAGGCTGCTGCGTCTCGAGGTGTAGTGTGTTGTATAGGTATATGTCATATGTATTTCCGCGTTGTCCTTGAGTGAGTGGTATTTCGCAGGGGCAGGAATTTAAAAAAAAAACAGTCGCTTGTATGGGGACCCCCTTTAATTTTAAAATTTGCGTGTAGTTCATTATTTGTTGCTGTTGCGGCAACAGAAATGCACATTCTGTGAAAATTTCAGCTCTCTACCTATTTCGGTTGATCCGATAGAGCCCGGTGACGGACGGACGGACGGACAGCGGAGGCTTAGTCATAGGGTTCCGTTTGGCACCCTTCGGGTACGGAACCCTGAAAAACCAGGTCCTGGATGCTTACATATGGGTGACGTCGCTATTTCTGGTTCTCACGACAGGGTATCCTGTATATAAATGTTTATGTGCTAAAACAAGAAAAAAACCGGTCAAGATCGAGACATACTCTCCCACGAAGGAACCCCCCTTCGTACAAGATTTATGCCCGATTTCACCAACAGTTAAGGGACACTTAGCTCTTTTTCTTAGCTGTCTAGCGATCGTTTCGGTGGCCGGACTCTTATATTAAGGGGGTCTCGAAGGAGCCTATATGACCCTTACACATAGGGAAAGTCAAAATAACCGTTAGGTGGCCCCTTAAAGAAATAAAGTGTCCCCTAAAAGATAGGGATCGTTGGTGAAATCGGCCATTAAACTATTTACCATCAGATTTTGAATATCGCTTCAGGCATCAAAGATGGCGGCGGGCGAGGAAGACGCGTCAATGGATGTGACTGAAGAGAAGGACACGTCTTGTACCATGGCGTCCTGCGCCTACGACGGCAGCGTGCATCTGTGGAATTTTGTCAGGTAATAACATATCATAGCATACCATTTCATACAGGCACATGCTTTGCTTCTGGCCCCACACTAGGATACCCCGTTGTTCGTGTAAGGAACCCTTCGACAAGCCAGTGGTACGGTCCCGATCTTTCTAGTTCGCCCCAGGGGTCACAGTCCACGGCATTGCATCTCCTCAATATGAAATTAGCCACTCACCTTGATTGACCCTGGCACGCCTTCAGCCACGTATCAACTTCAGAACACTCCAATATCTAGGTTTCGTGTCCGAGCTGGTCAGCTATCACACAAATGTCACCATAAAGTTTGACACTCCTGTTACATACACACAAAACACCCAATACAGTTCAGCTTGAATGGTTGGAGATTCTCCTTCCGCCGGAACCGAGACGCATCCGATGTGGGAGCCGGTGTAGGACGCACTGGTTTGAGGTTTGTGTCGAGCTACCCTCAAATTTCTTCGTGCACCGGTCCGCCGCAGTTATGTGACTTACCCACATATTAAAGAGTACAATGCCTGACCACCCGTGATCAAACCAGAAACAGCGTTGTCATACACACATGAACATCCAAGATCTGGGGTTTTTTTCTTTACCCCAGCCGTGACCAAACCCGGGACCTCTCGCCCGGTGGGCAGAGCCGCCACCGCTGCGCCACAGAGGTCGTCTAATTGAGAGGGAGACAAAGAGAGAGGGAAAAGGAGAACGTGTAAAAAAAGACGACCCGAATGGCCGAGTCGGCAATGACCCTGCCTACGAAGCCAAAGGTCCCGGGTTCGAGTCCCGGTGGGGGCAAATATTAGGTCCTTACATATGAAATTGGCGTTTAGTACGGAGAAATTGAAGTTAACTAAATTTTCAGTACAAACATTTTTGTATTTTTTTTTAGGAATAACAGATCCTAATTTTATAAACTTTGTGTGTATGAATGAGACAACATTTAGCTAACAGAAAATTTTATATAATTTTTGAAAAGTGTCAGCTGTAAAAAAATAGTACGAATTCATGAAAATGGATGACATTTAGGAGGCACTGATTTTAAAGATAAAATTTTAGTTATCAAACTGAAAATTGAAAGAAAATTTAATAAGTAGGTAAATGTAAAATATTTAAATTAATTTTAAAACAATAAAAAAAACTGGAAATCGCTATTGAATTACTCGAATTAGGAACTGAATCTGGAAGAAAAATTCGCCAATTTCATAGGTAAGCACCCAATATTTGTTTGATGAGAACGGATGTTTGTACCCTAGTAATGGTTGTTTATCTATCTAAGTATAATATTTATCTATCTAAGTACGTGTATCGTTGTCTAGTACCCAAGTTACAGGGAATCCTAGTTTGGGGCTAGATCAATGTGTGTAAACAGTGTAAAAGGTTTATATATATAATATGAGGTTAATATTAGACATAGAGACCCACGATACAGGGAATCCTAGTTTGAGGCTAGATCAATGTGTGTAAACAGTGTAAAAGGTATATACACAGTCAGGTCATAAGTTCTGTCACACAATAAAAACTTTTGAATTTAGAACGCTGGCCACAAAAAAGTTTATTGAATTCGAATTTCCAATTTTTCATGAAAATAAAAATGTGTACTTTTTAGAATTTACCTCATTTTTCAATATGGAGTGGACACTTAAAGAAGACCGTGTCGCAGTTATTGCGTTGCATCGTTGCGGTTACGCGCCAATTCAGATTTTCGACTTACTGATAAATTTGAATATAACCAAAAGATTCGTTTATCGTACCATAAAACGATACAATGAAGACTCTAGTGTAGATGACAGGTCAAGAAGTGGTCGCCCTCGCTCTGTTAGGACTCCAGCAGTGATAAAAGCTGTGAAGGCGCGAATTCAAAGAAATCCCATACGTAAGCAGAAACTGTTGGCCCTTCAGATGGGGTTAAGCAGGACCATGATATGGCAACACTTGGAGGAAAAGGCCTGCTCAAAGCCTCATCCTGATTTGGAGTCACTCAAGGCATCCTTGATTAAGGCAGCCGCCGATATTGACATGGACCTCGTTCGTGCTGCGATAGACGACTGGCCGCGCAGAATAAAGGCCTGTATTCAAAATCGCGGGGGTCATTTTGAATAAACTTTATTACCATATGAATCTATGTTTTATTAAATTCATTTTGCTATATAAATGTTTACATAAATAATAAACATGTCTAAATTATTTCATATTGCACATGTGACAGAACTTATGACCTGACTATGTATATATAATTATGAGGTTAATATTAGACATAGAGACCCAAGATACAGGGAATCCTAGTTTGGGGCTAGATCAATGTGTGTAAACAGTGTAAAAGGTATATATATATATATATATATAATTATGAGGTTAATATTAGAGATAGAGTGAGAGCGAAAGAACATCAGTGTGTATGTATGTCTGTGAGAGTGAGACAGCGAGTTAACTAGCGAGTGAGCGAGACAGCAGTAGAGTGTATGAGATATAGAAAAAAAGTCACCATGTCTTAGATGTTACATGTCATTAACCTCACTGTTCTAGTTCCCTCGAAGTGCTCGAAGGGAGGGTATCCTAAAACCAAAACAAGAAGACTTTGTAAGTTGTTAAGTAACCACCTGTTTAACACACTGTAACACTTATATGATCAATCAATCAATCAATATATTTATTGCCATAAATGTCATGTTATAAAGGTCTTAATAATAGGTATAGTAATTGTTCATGTCATTTTACCCTAAGGTGTAGCAATGTACTTATACAAATTTATGCACAATAATTCATATTAGGTAACTAAGATTTCACTCAATGTCTTAGGTAAGTAGACTTATTAATCATTATTATCATTTATAATACAATAATACAATTTACTTAATGTCATAAGGTACACAATTATAATAATTCAGTTATTAAGATAGCAATATTATCTCACTATTATTACACACTACACATTATGTTCAAATTTAAAATTAAAGAATTCATTTAAGTCATATGGACAAGCATTTGTCATAATACGTCTAAGGTTATTTATGAATATATATGACGTTGAGACCCTAGTTCCTGCAGTTAAACTGCTTAAGTAGTCTTGCAGGACTTTCACTAGTTTGTAACATTTTTAATGTCAACATTGTTAGTAACAACATGGACGAATAAAACTATAGGACATATAACCGTAGTACTTTGAAGCGTAATTCGATTTTTAGTTTAAATGTACATTGCTAGATAGAACTGCTAGTTCAAAAGTTCTTTCTAGTAAAGGTAGTATCGTGGTGGCGCGCTTAATTTAGGAAAGATGGCGGTATAAGCGTTCATTTCGTAAGAAAAAACAAGGCTTACGCTTACGCCATCTCTGATTTTTCGTCGATATTACTATGGATTATACCTCGCCGTCACCCTAAGCAGCCATCACCTATTGCGTGGTACAGCGACATCTAGAAATAATACAGGATTTTAGCTTTCTAGCAGGGTACGTTTTTTTTATATGACGTTGTCAGTCCTCTAGTTTTATTCGTCCAGGTAACAATCAATAAGTAGTGGGCCCAGAAGCTATATAAATGCCTGTATACATGTAATCCGCCATTGGAGTTATTTTGAGTTCAAAGTTAGTGTTGCCAGTAAAATAATTTCCACGACGAGTTCAATTGAAGAGTTGAATAATGATATAATAGTACATTTCCCACGAGTTCGTAAAGGCTATAAACCTACGAACGAAGCCTAAGATCTACGAACCGAGAAGTTTACGGCCTGAGAACCCAAAATCAAGCGGTGAAGGTGTTTTTTTAGATTAGAAGTCGGATAAGTTAGTTTGATCTGAACTGACTTCCTCACTCTGGTGGAAGGAAACCTTCTCAGGCTCAATGTAATCAATAAATGATTGATCTATCTATCGGGCTTTGTATATTCATGTATTGTGTGGCAGCGACGAGCCGCTGGCCTCACTGTCGGGCCACACGCCGCACCGTGTCTCCCGGGTAGAGTTCCACCCGTCGGGCCGCTTCCTCGGAGCATGCGTGTTCGACCACTCGTGGCGGCTGTGGGACCTCGAGACAGGTAATCTACACCTAATTATCCTCAGATCCGCTGACGCGACTTTGTCTTAAAAGGGATATTACAATGTTCAAGATTACTTAAATGACAGGAAATCTAACTAAATCAACACAGAACTCGCTGTCAATAATTTTGTAATTATTTATTCCTGCTTATTATTTATAACTAATTAATATTGTAATATTTGTATTAGTTAAAGAACTAATTTTTTGAAAGAGATCTAGAAATCAATCTGTGGAAGTTTCTTCGCCCTCCTTCTCCCACAGTGGTCCAAAGTAAAAAAGAGGCAAAAATTGTCATTTGCTAAGTATATAATATATATGTTACGGCTAAAGCTAGGCGACACTAAACTTAAGTTTAGCCGGCTATTCTTAAGATTCATTTCGAGCGTCGGCTATTGTCCGAAATAATTTTCATTGCGATAAATGATTTCAACATTAGTCGGCTAAACTGCAGTTTAGCCTCGACGCTATTGAGGCTAAAGATGGATGAGAAAATATGGTTGACATCAGTCGACTAAACTTAAGTTTATTTTTCAGTATATCTAGGCTAATGTTGAAAAATTACCGTCTTAATCTGGAGTAAGTGATGATAATGATTCAGTAGCCGTTAACACTGCGGTAGCTTAGGTGAAGGATAAAGGTGAGCGAAGCGAAGCCCTCTTTATCCTTCGTGTTAGGTTGAACATGTAAGAACAACAAAAAATACTTATACTCGTCTTATTATAGTTTTAGTTGTTCTTAAATGTTCAACCTAACACGAAGGATAAAGGGGGCTTCGCTTCGCTCATCCCCTTTACCCTTCACCTAAGCTACCGCAGTGTTTTGCCCTGATATTAGAAATAGCTTTCTCATCTGAATGAAATTACCCCACCCCGCTCCCCGCAGTCGCACGAATACTTCGTTTTCAACATTAGCTAACTAATGTCCAACATTAACCGAAACGCATCGGCTAATGTGCAGTCTAGCCGATTAAAGATGACATCCGTTATCATATCACAAACGAACATGACTTCGGACATTAGCCGAGGCTCGAAATTAATCTTAAGACTAGCCGGCTAAACTTAAGGTTAGTTTCACACCTAGCTTTAGCCGTAACATATATATGGCTAGTACTTAATCGCACATCAAAAATACTGATTTTTACAGCAAAAAAGGATCAGCAAAAACACTCTATGTTTTAAGTATTTCTTGTTGTTCTTCCCTGTCGAACCTAACACGAAGGATAAAGGGGGCTTCGCTTCGCTCACCCCCTTTACCCTTCATCTAAGCTACTGCAGTATTTTGCCCTGATATTTGCTGTGCAAAACAGTATTTTTGATGGGCAGTTTGATATTTCCCTTTGAAGGGTAAAGGGGGTGATCGAAGCGAGGCCCCCTTTATCCTTCGTGTTAGGTTGAGCATGTAAGAGCAACAAAAAATACTTAAAACATGAACTTGAGTACACATAAAATATTTAAAACAGAAAAAGTGTTTTTGCTGATCCTTTTTTGCTGTGCAAATCAGTATTTTTGATGTGCGATTAAATAATTGGCCTGTTGCGCCGCTTTAGATAAGAAATTGAATTGTGGTCAGGTACGGAGGTGTTGCATCAGGAAGGGCACGCCAAGCCAGTCTATTGCATCGCGTTCCAGGGAGACGGCTCGCTCGCTGTCACGGGGTGAGTTGCATTGTTCACCTACAAGAACATTATCTCATCATCGGCTTGTCCACACACAGTTGTGTATAGGCCTCCTCATGTACACGGCTTTAATGGCTTCCTGCTATCCTGGCTGTGTTTCCGGACCATTCGGAAGAAGATTAATAATATAATGATGGTTGTGCCCAATTTAAAGAAGACAAATGACTTTTGTCGGTTTCCGTTTATAGCACACGTTTGCACATGAGGTAGCTAGTCGCGCGGTAGCAGCAGATTAGTAAGGCAACAAATATAATGACCACCAAAATATTTTTTTCCTACCCAAAAGGGTAAAAATGATCACCAAAAGTTGCAGAAAATATCAGGGCAAAATATTGCGGTAGCTTAGGTGAATTTTTAGGCTATTAAACATGTAAGAACAATAAAAAATACTTAAATCATAAACTTAATTATACAAACATAAAAAGAAGTTTGGTGATCATTTATCCAAACACAATTTAATGGCCGTTTACTAATTCTGGCGGTCGCTTCGAATTTATTGGTAGAAAAATAGGTGTGTTTTTGGTCATCGTTTAAACATAAGCCGATTATTTTTTTAATAATTAAAATCTGCGATACTGCCTAGGACTATTCAGTCGCACTACTGTCGCGTTGCTTAGTGTAAAAGCTCTAAAGTTTGATTAAAATTTAAGAGATAATCTGCTGTGCCGCGCAGCTTCCGGCTTAATGTGGTGAAAGCATACTCACAGTCATATTTTGGATGAGATCAACTGGCTGGAGATATCTGTATTCATTTGATGTCCCTCTCAGCGGCCTGGATGCGTTCGGTCGCGTGTGGGACCTGCGCACGGGGCGCTGCGTCATGTTCCTCTCGGGCCACCTCGGCGGCGTGCTGGGCGCCGACTGCGCGCCCGCCGCGCACCAGCTCGCCACCGCCGCCGGCGACCACAGCGCGCGCGTGTGGGACCTGCGCACGCGCTCGTGTCTGTACACGCTGCCCGCGCACACGCACCAGGCCAGCGGTGAGTGTCTACACAGAAACACACTCACACACACAGCGCGCGTGTGGGACCTGCGCACGCGCTCGTGTCTGTACACGCTGCCCGCGCACACGCACACGCACCAGGCCAGCGGTGAGTGTCTACACAGAAACACACTCACACACACAGCGCGCGTGTGGGACCTGCGCACGCGCTCGTGTCTGTACACGCTGCCCGCGCACACGCACACCAGCGGTGAGTGTCTACACACAAACACTCTCACCCACACACAGACACGCGCGTGTGGGACCTGCGCACGCGCTCGTGTCTGTACACGCTGCCCGCGCACACGCACCAGACCAGCGGTGAGTGTCTACACACAAACACTCTCACCCACACACAGACACGCGCGTGTGGGACCTGCGCACGCGCTCGTGTCTGTACACGCTGCCCGCGCACACGCACCAGGCCAGCGGTGAGTGTCTACACACAAACACACTCACTTACACACACAGCGCGCGTGTGGGACCTGCGCACGCGCTCGTGTCTGTACACGCTGCCCGCGCACACGCACACGCACCAGGCCAGCGGTGAGTGTCTACACACAAACACTCTCACCCACACACAGACACGCGCGTGTGGGACCTGCGCACGCGCTCGTGTCTGTACACGCTGCCCGCGCACACGCACCAGGCCAGCGGTGAGTGTCTACACACAAATACACTCACCCACACGCAACAGCGCGCGTGTGGGACCTGCGCACGCGCTCGTGTCTGTACACGCTGCCCGCGCACATACACCAGGCCTGCGGTGAGTGTCTACACGCAAACACACTCACACACACACACACACACACACACACACACACACAAAGAGCGCGCGTGTGGGACCTGCGCGCGCTCTCGTGTCTGTACACGCTTCCCGCACACACGCACCAGGCCAGCGGTGAGTGTCTACACACAAACACACACACACATCCTCTTAAACACACACACCCTCTTAAACACACACACCCTCTTAAACACACACACAAACAAACCCACACACAAAGCGAGCGCGTGTGGGACCTGCGAACGCGCTCGTGTCAACATTTAATGATATGAATAGTTTTTTTGGGTAATCTTGTGTAATATTAGTGGCCATATCTTACTATTTGATGGCAATTTTAGCAAAATTTTGACCATCAATTAATGTGGGATGAGTTACATTTTAAATGTTTTTATACATTTTAAATTAGAAGCTAATTGAAAATCTTATTTGATGTTATCTATTAATATTTTAGAAGTTTATTGCTTGAATGCATGTTACAAATTAAGATGCTAAAAAATAACCAACATGCTGAGTTGTATTTAGAGTGGCTTATATAGAAGTTAACTAGTGGCTAAGATCGTATCATTCAGACGCTCGTTAATTGTGGCTGACTTAGTAACTTACAACGCAATGTAGATTTTTAGAGGCGAATAATGCTATTAAAAAGAAGTCTGTTTAATTAGCACCCTATTTATGCTCCTACTGAGATTCTTTTGAAATTTTAACACTTTTGATGTTGTAGTGATGTGTTTTTTTTAATTTGAACGTATCTTTATGATTAGTTTTTGCTGCAACTTGAACCAGTGCCCTCCACTGAGTCTTCATGAATCAAATCAATCACTGTACTGGGCACATCACTACTTGCTACAGTAACGGGGCCGACCAAATTATCCCCTAACATTAATTCCTTTTCTAATTGTGTGATTTGATTGTAGGCATCACAAAGCTCTCGCTCTAGGATAGATGTTCACTTCATAGCATCCTCATATTCAGCACCGCACTTATCAAAACCGTGAATTATTATTTGTGACCGATTTTGTTCTTCAATTACGTTTTCATATTGTGAGTGTAACGTAGCTCGGTTTTTAGTTTAGCATATATTTCCTTATGCTTCTATCAATATTCATATTTCATATTCATATTCATATTTTATTGATTATAAGATATTACATGTCAACAGTATACAATAAACGAAAATAAATTAAATTAGCAGGCATAATGATTATGAATAACATGTCAGGATAGTACAATAATACAATAGTAATACACTCACTAATAAAAGTCAATAATAAAAGTTATGTCAAAAAGAATAATAATGAAAAAATCGCATAATAATAAGAATAATACCACTACAGGTAAAAATTAATAAAATTACATGTCAGAATAAAAAAATAAATAAAAAATAAAATAGGTCACAATTTTATTACAATCATAAGTTAATTAAGTCAGTGGTTAACTTATTCGTCAATAAATTCTGACACTGAGTAGTATGCTTTGCTTAGGAGGTACTTTTTGACCTTTGTTACAAAGATGTTTAGCATGTTGATGGATTTTATCTCCACTGGTAGCTTATTAAATAAGGTAGGGCCCATACCCTTCAATGATTTGCTGGTTTTAGCAGACGACTAGTCGCAGAATACAAGTCGTGGGGCCGTCGAGAAGAATACCTACGGTCTGGGTTCTGGAAGCTTGGGTACTCCGATGGGTTCTGCCTTATCTGCCAATATCTTTCCAATGTCTTCCCTTTCACCATTCATTTGGCTATACAATTCCCTGGATAGCTTTAATGAATGAAATAAAGATTATTATTATTATTAGTAATTCTTGCAAAGCCAGTTTTAGTTGGGATTTCCATGGCGTGCTTTACGGGTCTGCATACGGCTGTCCATTAAAGATATGGAGTATGTATGAGTGTCAACAAACTTCTAGGTAGGATAATTGTCAGCCAATTGAGGTTATGTCAGCTAAGCCGAATTAGAAATGTTTGCTACTTACGTGATTTATTAGGCTAAAATTAGGTTACAGATGTTATGTTTTCGCTTAGAATACACAGTAAGTAGAACCAAATCACTCCGAACCGAGAAAACAATCGCGGAATTCAAACTTTATAATGATTTTATAACCGAAAAACAATTGGCCTGTTTGAAAATATTTATAGTCACACGTATGTTTAGGATTATTCTAGAAAATACAACTACAATTGTAGTCTTAACTACGCAGGAAAATAATTTAAATTAAAATTATACATAGGATAAATCTCAGTCAACTGTAGACCTTAGTGTTGCCACAAACCGAAAAAAATATAAAAAACACACAGCGCGCACGTGTGGACCTGCGCTCGCGCTCGGTCTGTGCATAAACACAAACACACACACCCCCGACACACAAACACACACACTGCGCGCGTGTGTGGGACCTGCGCACGTCGTCCCTGTTCGTGTCTGTACACGATGCCTGTACACGCACCATGCCAGCGGTAAGTGTCTAGACTACACACACGCACGCACGCAAACACATTAACCCACTTTCTTGTCAATTCTCGTATGCTTGCTATTGTAAGGTAACTCGTCCAGTTTGTAACCCCAAAAATGAATAGATATGTTGGTCGGTACTGTATGTTCCTAAGCGTCGTTCTGTCGCGCAGGGGTGCGCTACCAGCGGAGCCACGGCCACTTCCTGCTGACGTCGTCGTACGACAAGACCGCCAAACTGTGGAGCAACCCCGCCTGGCACCCGCTGAGGACCCTCTCCGGGCACGACAACAAGGTGTGGCCACGTTGTCGTATGTATTATACACGTCCAATAGAACTCGACGATTTGGGGAGGCGCATCTGTTGAACCAACAGTAACCAGCGCCCAAACACTGGGAATTGGGAAACCACCCGCCTGGGCGTCAGAGGCGTCTGATTGACTCGTATATGTTTCCCTAGCCTAGCTTGAGTTTCCTTTTGTTTGGTTATGATAATAAAATCCCGATCTTGCTGTAAAAAGCTTATTTTTTCTGACGTTGTGTTGCGACATTTAATTCTTAGTTCTATTTGACGTTTAAACCAAATTATGAATAGAAAAGTAAAACTACCTAATAAGGTTTTTTACGATTGACAACACTTTGTACAGCGTCCCACCCACCTCATAACCTATCTATCGCCGTCAAATAGTAATGCGCGCTGTGTGAAAAATTGTGACATCCTTTTTACGTTTTCCGGATTATCTTGGCGCCTGGGTGAGGGTGTGGCAAGCTCATGGGAACAAGAATGATGCATAAATAAAAGTAAAAAGACGGTGAACTCGCTCAGGCGCCAAACCTTTCGACATCTGTCCAGGTGACGTCTGCCAATTACAAGACTGGATCGTCCGCCTACAAGTTGTATGCCAACCGGAAATGACGTCGCACGCTTTGACATTCCGCGCAATACTATTTCCGGACTCGGCAACAAGGTTACCCGGTTATTCCGGTCACCTCCTTAAAGAGTAACAAGAACTAAACCGGTACAAAATCCTAACTAACTGAATGCCTCACTGACCGGTTAGGATTTAGTTTGTTCATTTAGGATCTACTGTTTCGGATCTGTAACACACTTTTTTTTTGGAGGGGAAAAAATGTAATTACCCATGCCCAGGAGTCAGACCTCCCTGCTTTGTCCGGGTCCCTACACATTGAGCGGGCATCAGCTCGTGTGGTATACGGACTTAAATAAACCCCTTTTTTCTATGACAGTTATCGATATTTGAGGTTACTGTGAGCCATGGCCTCGGTATATGCTGAAGGCTTTCTACCTGCAATTGACGACCCAAATGGCCGAGAAGGCAGTGACCCTGCCTACGAGGCCAAGGATCCCGGGTTCGAGTCCCGGTGGGGGCAAATATTTGTTTGATGAGAACGGATGTTTTTACCCTAGTCATGGTTGTTTTTCTTTCTAAGTATAATATTTATCTATATTTATTTTAATTTTATTTGATTAAATAAACCGACACCGGGACTCGTACCCGGTACCCTTGGCTTCGTAGACGGGGTCACTGCCGACTCGGCCATTCGGGTCGTCAAACTATGATATATATGGGAGGAATTTCTGTCACACACACCACAAACTTTTTGCATGCATTTTTGTATTTACAAAAGATCCTACAAAGACGATCTCTCATTGGCTGTTGTACTGATGATGAACCCGTCAGGGTATGCTTTTGTGTTTGTAGGCGACGACGACCTCTGTCGCGTGGCGGAAAGAGTCTGCCTACCAAGCGACCGGTCCCGGGTTCCAAACCTGGCTGGAGAGAAAGAAAACATTTTTGTGTGACTTTTCTGTTTCCCACGCCACAGGGTATCCTATGGTGGGGCCAGAAGCAACGTACCATCATCAGCAGTTGTGGAAGACCACTGTTAGGGTTCTTTTCCCATGCAGCCCAACACATAAAAGTCATAATACAAATGGTTTTTGAGTGGTTTTTTTAATTCGACAAAAAGTTTAACAAATGCAAGGGTTTACCGCCACATGCAGCTGCAAGGGAAATAAGTTTTGAAGTGGGCTTCCACTTCTGCTAGTGATAGTACGTGCCTGTATATAAATGGTTATGTTTATGTTCACAGGTGATGTGCGCTGACATATCGTACGACAACAAGTACATCGCGACCAGTTCGTACGATCGCACCTTCAAGCTGTGGGCAGCGGACCTCTCTTGAGTCGTACGACTTCTGTTCTGGTGTCACGTACGACAACATGTACATTGCGACCATTTCGTACGATCGCACCTTCAAGCTGTGGGCAGCGGACCTCCCTTGAGTCGTACGACTTCTGTTCTGGTACCCCGTACGACAACATGTACATTGCGACCAGTTCGTACCATCGCACCTTCAAGCTGTGGGCATCCGATCTCTGTTGAGTCGTACGACCGCCCTACCAGACTTCTGAGCGAGCTAGATTGCGCTAAATAAATAACTACTCTCGCTGCACGGCTATTTAATTATGTGTCTTTGTGGAGTGAGACTGTGCCGTTATATTTTACTACTTATTCTGTGACTAAACACGCATAGCAATCTTAAGTTAAGTTTTTGGATTATATAATAATTTCACCAATGTCACGTGTTGATAGATTAAAGATAAACAAAATAAAAAACGGTCAAGTGCGAGTCGAACTCGCGCACGAAGAGTTCCGTACCACCGTACAAGGGTAGGGATGGTGTGGAGTGAATAGTTTGGATTTTACATAGTAAAATGTGGTTTAGAATTTTATTGGTGCGGCTAATTTCACATTCCATGTACGTAACCAAGTGCATTTATAAGTTTGTATGGTTAAGGTGGTATTGAAATAATTGTTGTATGGGAGCCCCCTTAAATCTTTATTTTATTCTGTATTTTAGTATTTGTTGTTGTAGCGGCAACAGAAATACACATCTGTGAAAATTTCAACTGTCTAGCTACCACGGTTCATGAGATACAGCCTGGTGACAGACAGACAGACGGACGGACAGCGAAGTCTCAGTAAAAGGGTCCCGTTTGGCACCCTTCGGGTACGGAACCCCAAAAATGTCATTGGCCTGTGCAAAACCTTCGACTTTGACGTTCATATTGTTAGCTTTTTGATTAAGGTGACGTGAGTTCAGCGCTTGAATGCTTTCGAGGGGGTGAGGTGCGGGGCCTGAGGGGAGCAGGCGCGGGGTTGCCCCGCTTGCAAGCGCGCGAAATGTTTATCTACGCGCGCTCGCTCGCTCGCTGCTCAGATGCCACAGTATAGCTACTAGCAGTAACTACACCCGTCAGTACAACGACGACGGTGCTTTGAAATAAAGATGATTGTATATTGAAAATTATATATTAAAAAGAACTTGTGTTATTTTCTCTCATCCTCACTAATATTATTTATGTGTTACTCGTCTACATGAAAAACGGTCAAGTGCGAGTCTGACTCGAGTACGAAGGGTTCCGTAACAGCGTACAATGGTAGGTATGGTGTTGAGGGAATAGTTTGGATTTTACATACACTTGACTTCTCTGATTGACTTGAATTGTTCCAGTTTAAAGCTCACAAGTTTTGATAAAAGTCTACATCTATTATTTAGTTCTTCATCTACAAAAGCATTCGTCAATGCTTCCCAAGCTTCTTTTGCTGTTGAAGCTTTGCGTACACGTAGCGTTTAGTGGGGTTTTATCATGGTACATATTCTAGCTCTCGCTTTCTGATCTCTCTTCATACCACAGACCAGATATCGAGATAGACAGCGAAAGTTTACCTGCTTCGCGTGTTTTTAATAGGAGGACTCCACTCATCCCGGCTCAGTCGCTCTCTGGCTGTTCGAATGTAAGCCGTGTACTACTAAACACAAAAATACCTTACGTTGTGAATTGCAAAAACTCAAGCAATCTTGTTTCCAAAGAAAACGACGGCGTTACCTTTAATGACTCTGTTTCACGATTAACATGTCAACCCATCACTAAAAGGCGCTCGTGACGTCACAGTAGGTAGTGAAAAAGTTACACGGTTGGTTCTCATACATTCTACCGTGTTTGCTGCGTCTATCTCGATATCTGGTCTGTGCTTCATACCCTATATGTCATTACATTAGTTGCTGGTGATGCACTCGTGTATTCCCACAGATCTGTTTCTATTAGGTTCATTTCCATATAGAATTTCCAGGTGGCGAAGTTATTGCTGCCGTCGAGTTTCTCCGTCGGCATGCCACTATTGTTACCTGATCACCCTTGAGTTCCTCCTCCGAGGACCCCGTTACTGTCACTCATGTTTTCACTGTTGTCAAAAATTCTTACGTCCGTCGGCCCATAACGACGACCCGAATGGCCGAGTCGGCAGTGACCCTGCCTAGGAAGAAGCCAAGGGTCCCGGGTTCGAGTCCCGGTGGGAGCAAATATTTTTTTGATGAGAACGGATGTTTGTACCCTAGTCATGGTTGTTTATCTATCTAAGCATAATATTTATCTATATAAGTATGTGTATCGTTGTGTAGTACCCAAGATACAGGGATTCCTAGTTTGGGGCTAGATCAATGTGTGTAAATAGTGCCCTAGGTATTATTTTATTTTATTTATTACTTTATAACCTCTTGGGGTGGGGCAAGAATGATGAACACTAGTTATATATATAGTTATATATTGCACAGAAGTTTATTTTGTATAACTGAACTTCACATCAAAAACATTGTAACCCGGATTTTTGTTGTTGCTAGCGCTAGCAGCAATATACACAATAGACAGACAGGAATGGAATGACAGGATTTTCACAAAAACTAACAAACGAATACCATATTCAAAATGACATTTCAAATTCCAAATATCTTTATTACTGTAAATATTTACATATACTTAGCAATCGTAATTTCTCCTCTCCCTACATTGGACCACTCTGGGAGAAGAAGGGCGTAGAAATATATATATTATTATCATAATTAATAAGCAGGAATAAATAATTACAAAATTATTAACAGCAAGGTCTGTGTTGAGCCAGATTAATACAGTACCCATAAACCCATACAGTCCCGTCATTTAAGTAATCTTGAACATTGTATTATCCCTATTACGACAAAGTCGCTTTAACATGGTTTTTAAATTGTTCAAATGGCAATTTCAAGATCTTTAGAGGTATCTTGTTGTAGTAGAGTAGATATGCATTGACCCTTGAAAGAATTGCTAGCCGTCGCGAGTCTAAACAGGGGCGCAAGTCTGTGATTATTTCTTAGGTTAACATTACAGCTATCGCTAAGTTTCGGAAATTATGTAAGGTTCTTGCGTACATACATTATATTTTCGAAAATAAATTGACTAGCTAAGTTTAGTATGTCAATTTCTTTAAAAAGCTCTCTTAATGAGTGTGCGTTTTAATTTATAAATTGCTCGAATAGCTCTTTTCTGTAAAATAAAAATAGTTTGAATATCCGCTGCTTTCCCCCACAACAAGATACCATAGGACATGACACTATGGAAGTAACTAAAATATACTAGCAAATGTGACACAGATGATCGATTAGAAAAAGATAAAACATCAACGAAGTTTTACTCTTAAACAAATATAAAACTTCAAAGAGGTTTAACTCTTCAACACTTTGGACTGCGCAAATTCGACCATGTTTCTCAATATCGCTCTTTTCGCGAGATCGGCACCAGAGATCTCACACTGTTTCACTTTTAGCCACTCCGCGGCATAACAACGCTGTGCATAATAACTCTTTCAGGTTTCAGGCGGTCCGACTTTGGAACGCACTTCCTTGCACTATAAGAGACAGTCCCACTCTTTTCTCTTTTAAGAAACGTATTAAAAAGTACTACGTAAAACTACCTCTCTCTTTCGTAAAAGTTATTGTATGTGTTTATATGTAAAGTGTATGTAGTATTTCTCTGTAAGTACTTACGTAGTAGTCTTTATTTTATATTTAATTTATTCCTTAGCATTTTATTTATACTAGTGATTGTGCACTGCCTACCCTTTATAATTAATATTTCCTTTAATTTCGTGGTTTGCTGGAAGAAATCTCTTTTTGGAGATAAGCTCGCCCTTGTACATGCATTTTATTTTAATGTAAATTGTAAATATTTGTGTGCAATAAAGAATTGTGAATGCATTATGTTTTTTTTGGCTTGTGTTTAAACGATTACCTACCAAAAACGCACCTATTTTACTACCAATAAATTCGAAATGACTGCCAGAATGGATAAATGTCCACCAAATTGTGTTTGGATAAATGATCAGTATTGATCACCAAACTTCTTTTTATATTTTGTGTACTTAAGTTTATGTTTTAAGTATTTTTTGTTGTTCTTACATGTTCAACCTAACACGACCTGGGGGCCGATCGCGCTATTTTGTATAGTCAACGAACGTCAAAGGTATGGTTCTGGTTCAGTTCCAGTTGTAATTCAACTTTGGTTCGGTTCAATGAAATTCGGTATCGCGCTAAAGTTTTAGTGGAGACCGAAGCTGAACCTTATCCGAACCATTGTCGTAATCAAAACATTAGAGATGTAGCATCGATTGTGTATAATCGACCGTCGATTTCGCCTTTTTGTTGTTAACTACTCTATTTTTGACCACACTTGGTTGGGAATTCGTGGAATATGATGTGTTTACGAGGTGAACGAAAAATTACAGATAAAATATTCGAGTGGATAGAAATGTAGCTTTATAAATAAGTGTACTCCAGCCTCCCTCTGAGGGCGAAGCTCGGGATCTACAAGACCTACGCGAGATCCCGCCTCACCTACGCGACCCCAGCATGGTACGCCCTGTGCTCGGAGACGAACAAACGGAGATTCCGAGCCCAAGAGAACCTCTCTCTGCGTACCATCGTCGGCGCCCCCCGCTACGTGAGGAACGCGACAATCCAGAGGGACTTAAGATGGGAAACCGTGGACCAGTTTGTCCAGAGGCTGGCGAAGGGCATATTCGCGCGTGCGGATGCTTCACAACACCCGCACATCGCCGAACTGGCGCCGCACCACGCGCGCCTGCCCGACCGCCGCCGCCTGCCACGCGACCTGGTCGCCTAGCCGGCGCTCACCCACTGCATACCAGCGCCACATGAAGACCACCGCCCGCAAGGGCCATCCTATGACCTGGGTTGGAGTCTTATAGACACTCTGACCATGACCTGTCCACAGGTGTGGACAGAAGCGATTCTTCGGGAAGAGGTTCGTTGACCTGACCCGTGGGGGGAGTGCGTAGACATCCTCAACCCCTTTAGAGCAGTTAGGACTGCAAAGGAATGAACCAAGGTATGTAGTTTTCTTTATCTTAAACTTGTTCCCTATCAGAATATAATGCTTTTGTAAGAAGGTGTACGAAGATTAGATAAATAAGAATAACAATGTTAATTGTTTTCAAATCCTAAAGGAAAATGTACAGCAAATTGTTTTATTAATATTCCAGCCAGCATAAGCATGTTGGACGTATCAAGGCTGATGGGATTGAAAGTTGAACATCTTAGGGCAAAGGCTGCACAGACTTCCCAGGCTGCTCTGCAAAATGCTCAGACCCCTATAGTATTAATACTATAGCAGTCCTTCAAATGAATTTGTGAAATAATAGATTGACGAAGCAGGTAATTCTATACTTTACTATCAGTTTGGGTAGGATATTGTTATGTAGGAAATATGCCCTGAATTGTTACTTAATATAAATTTTTATTTTAAAAGTGCCCTTAGTATAATTTTAATGACATTTTCCCCACGAGTTTTCTAAACCATGTTTACTTTTCCTGTAAATATGCTGTAGAAAATATTAGCTATAATTTATTAATTCATGCAATCATGTAAGTATAGTATACTAACATAGTTTTATGTAAAATATTTCTACTAACTTGTACATTATTTCTTTTTTCAGTTTTGTACCCAACAAAGAGAAGATGTGTGAAAAATATTTAATTATTATTACTAACATATAATATCCCATTGATGGGCAGAGGTGATCTAATGTGAGAATAATTAAAGTGAGATAACTTAAGTACCAAGACATGAATAAAACAAATTTACCTACTTAAATATCATTTATTTTACACACAATTCTTTATTGCACAGAACATTACAACAATACAATTATACACGAAATTAAAAGGCAAAGGCGAGCTTATCTCTCAACAGAGATTTCTTCCAGTTTTAGTCCTTAATCTATCAACAATTGCGCTCCCCGCAATAGACTTACCATCATATCATTCATAGAATGTCACCTTTTTTTGTTATAGTATCTCTCCTCATGTTCATTAGGGGTAACTATGAACATATGAGTACCATCTCGACAAGCCAGAAACCCTGGTAATCTGTTCTTTTTGAAAAATCTGAAAATAATAAACATTTATACATACACATTTACATACAGGCACATACAGTGCTCCTGGCCCCACACTAGCGTACCCTGGGTTGTGGGAACCAGAAACAATGATGACAAGACTGGGTTTTCTTTTCTTTATCCCCAGCCGGGGATTGAACCCAGGACCTCTCTCATGGTAGGCAGGGCAACAACCGTACAAGGTAGCAGCACCACAGTTGTCCTATACCTATATTATAAGGCTATCACAGGTAGTATGAGAACTACTCCAACAGCAGCAATGGAGGCCATGCTGTGTCTTCCGCCACTCCAGCTGTATATTAAGCAGGAGGCCGCGTCATCTGCGGTGAGACTCAACACCTTAGGACTTTGGAGGAAAAACAGGACCTCACACACCGCCATCCTAGGGGAAGTTTACAAAAAATTTCCCATCTCTATGGCTTGCAGTGACAGAATCCCTAAACAATTTGTTTTTGACAAAAAATACAATATACAGTTACATGAAGACCATCGGGTTGAGGGGCTCGACGTTAAAGAGCTCAGAATTTTTACCGATGGTTCAAAAACTGAAGCAGGCACCTTCTCGGAGGACCTAAACATCAAGATAGCCATTCCACTGGGTGCCCATTATACTGTCTTTCAAGCTGAATGCATGGGCATCAACTCGGCCGCTAATGCCATAGCATCGAGAAAGGTAAGAGATTCCTCCATTCGAATCCTCTCGGATAGCATGGCCGTCCTACAAGCCCTAAATAGCAACACTATTAACTCAGGGCTAATCTACGAGTGTCACAAACGACTAATGGAGGTATGTCAACACAACCGCGTAATCCTTCAATGGATAAAAGGACACAGCGGATCAGGAGGTAACGATGCAGCGGATGAGTTGGCGCGTAAAGGATCTAGCTTGACAGCGTATGGTCCCGAACCTATCATCCCTCTTCCCTTCAAGATGGTACGCTCATTTCTGAGAGAGTCAACCAGGAATGATCATGCCACTCTTTGGACAAACCATGAGGAGTGCAGGCAGGCTAAGCTGGCCTTGCCGTCCCCTAGCGCTAGGCTGGCTAAGACCTTGCTTCGACTTAGTAGGCCGCGCATGCGACTGGTAACTGCAGCACTTACTGGCCATGGTTTCTTTAATAAACATCTATATGTCCTAGGTGTTACCGACAGCCCCCTTTGCAGAGCCTGCTTGGAGGCAGAAGAAACGGCTGCTCACGTCTTCATGGAGTGCACAGGAGTAGTGGACTACAGGGCTAAACACCTCGGTCAATCGAGGGACCTTCCAGGGATAGTCGGTAACGTAAAGGGCCTACTGGCGTTCCTGGAGGAGTTGGGTTGGCTCGAATGATGTCGCATTCCCACCCACACGCAAAATAGGCGCTTTCGTCGTCGAGTTGCGGAAACCAGCCCGTCTTACAATTGACAATTGACAATTGACCTATATTATAATTAGTACAACTTCACCTATATCATAATTAGTACAACTTCAAATCAAATCAGAGACAGTCCGTCAACTTACATTTTTTTAAATTATTTTTTGTATATATCTTTCTCATCAATATATCTAAGTATAAGCATGTATTAGTATGTATTTGATATATTAGTATATGATATATATTTTAGTATATATATTGGTAAGTATTTAATGTTGTGCACATATGTAGCTCTACCTGTAGTTTCTTTTTTACCCCTCCAATCAAGGTTTGCTGGGAGACATTTCCTGTTAGAGATAAGCTCGCCTTTGTACATGTTTTTACCTTTATATATTTTTTTGGATTCTCTGTTTTGTGCAGTAAAGTATATATTAAAACTTATAAGCCACACAATCTTGGTATGCTTTTTTTTGTTCATTACCAAACCAAAAGTAATAATATAAAATAAATTGTGATAGGCAAACTAATAAATAGGAATTGTATGATGTATGAGGCAGAAACGAAGACCACCGGATAGATGGACGCTGAGACGCTGGCTTGCAAGCAGTGGCTGCGGGAGGCTCAGGACCAGAGTAGATAGTGTGGTAAAGAGGAGGCGTATACCCACCCGTAGGTAAATGTAATCTGATTTGAATTGAATGGAATGATGTTAAGGGGGCTTCCGCCCCCTTATCGACACTCTGACCTATAGTTACTTACTTCCTTTTAATTTGCTCCCTATCATGAAGTTGAAAGGGAAATTTAAGATTTCTGGCTTGTTGAATGCTAAGGTGACTTGTTTTACAATTGTGGAGACACTTGAATGGTAAACACAATGTTTCCTGCTTTCTCATCCAATCGTCTGGTAGGAGCCTGTGGCAAAATGCTAAACAACCAGTACCTGAAACAAAATGTAAGCACTGTTACTAAGCTCACTTAGTTCTGTTTTTGGGAAACGGAATAAAAATTGTTCAAGTCCAAACAAAAGTAAATGTGATACATTCTAGTACTTTCTATAGTGTTACTAACCTTCGTGTCCACATCCAAAGCACTGGGTGGTGGCAAATTAAGGGTCAACTGAGTAGGTAATTAATGTGTCCACAAGCTAACTCCTTCGACAGTCAATTTCGCTTGATAAACTCCGATTCCCTGTTTTAGATTAGGCTCGCGCTATAGCTACATCACACTCGTAGGCCATTTCCAAAGTCCAGATACATCAATTTCACGATTTTCACCCACTTTTCATCTCAACAATTCTACAACGGTCGTGAAAAAGTAGCTCCATACTTTAACAAAACCGTTCGTTTGACAGCGGTTATGTTCCAATTCCAATCGAACTTCGGTTCAACCATCTGTCAAAACATTAGCGCGATACGAATAGTCCTTAAAGTCGTGTTTCGGTTATGGTTCAGCTATGGTTCGGTTGATATTTTTTACCGCGATCGCCCCCCTGTTACCTTACCACACATCCAAGTGCACAAGCGTTGGGCATCGTACCGATGATATGACCGTACCGTACAAAATAGTCGCCCACCATACACCAAAACAAAATTACTTCTACATCGAAATCGCAAAGCGTATGCAAATCGTCTAGAAATTCAGTAAGGGTCGCGCATACATACAACTTTTAGTTGAACAACTATTTTGTTAGTATCATATTATTATGTTTACATACAACAGCGCACATAATTTATACTCGACAAAAACTTCAAAAGGCCTTTGTAATTCTGCTGTAATAAAAGCTGTATCTCGTGCTTGATTCAAAACTTGGACAACTATCGATCAAATCGACAAAGCAGTATATTCGATGCAAAAGTGCATGGATGGATGGATGCGCTAGCCCTAGCCCAAAATCTTTTTTACTAGTGTCATGATATTGTTGCCAGTAAAAATAATAAAGTTTATTTTGAGGTTACTTTATGAAAAAAAAATGTACTGCCGGCCTTTTAAAACCACCCTTGCCCTTTGATAGTTATTGCACTTAATCGTAAATTTCGCAGCTTTTGACACGCATAGAATGGTCCGGTTAGCGTGATATCGGCTTTGTATTTCTGTGGTCATGGGTTCGACTCCCAAATCACACTATTTTGGCTGACATAGAAATATTTTCCGATGGTTTGGAACCCTTCGTGCGTGAGTCTGACTCGGACTTATCCGGTAATTGTTTACTTACTCTTGAATTAAATCTAAATTTCTGTACAGAGGCATCTGTTGACCAAAATAAGAAACTGGTTTTCGGACACTAACCAGATGGCGCCTCTTTCGTTATTGCAAAAATAGTTATGAAACCAAGCTCGATCGTTTTTTTACTCCCGAAAAACCCATTATACTGCTCATCGTAAACTACAGCGCCTTTTTCTAGAACTCAAAACATATCGTTACAAATATTCCTCATACTAATAGTGTTAGGTCTCGGGACTCCCCTGAAATCCACCAATTAAGGATTTATCTAAATGAATTTCGCATGCTAAGGTTGTGTTTGTGTTGCTACCTGTTGACATTCTGGAGGCGCTCATACAAAAACTTCGTTATTTATTTGAATCATATTTCACAAGAACAATTTATTTATAAACGAACTAAAAGTAAAATTTAATGATTGTTCTTTCACTCCGGCCGGGACTCAAACTCGGGACCCTCGCGTTGTAGGCAGAACTATAACCACTGAGCCATGCGTCTGTTTGTAGTGCAGTCAATTTTCACAATCATGTAAAAAAGCGTGACGGTACGATTTGACGACGCGAAATCAAGGATTATTCCTCACCCAAAAAGTGCTCAACGCGCCTAAAGAAGTTTCCACTTCAAAAATATTATATCGAAAAAGAGTGCTTCGTAGCTCCTAAACACCACCAGTATAATTGCTGTGATCTTGTGTAAGTTCATTAGCACTCTTACTTCATACCCGTACTCACAACAGACCGTCTAAATTCATCTCCATATGAAGCAGAGACTTTATTAAAAAATAACACTAGCGTCAGCAATGTATATTTAAAATTTCATCATGTAAATCCCCAGGACATGTCAAAACGTTTAAATTACTTAACTAAAAAAATACGGAAGACCTGTGGGGTATAACAGTCTTGACGATGGGGCTTTCCCAGACCTCATGAAACACAGTAAACTGATACCTCTATTCAAGTCGGGAGATAAGGGCGATCCTTCAAATTTCAGACAAATATCTGTTCTTCCAACACTAAGTAAAATATTTAAAAAGATTATACTTAATCAAATGGTCTCACACTTCAACCGTATAAAACAACTCCACGCTAAACAATATGGTTTCACTAGGGGTAAATCGACTACGGATGCAGGTATTAATTACCCTTATATCTCATATTTATTCTGCCTGGGAGGCCGCACAGGATGCTATCGTATTTTTTGCGACCTGTCGAAGACGTTTGATTGTGTTGATCATAATACGCTATTAATTAAATTAAATCATTACGGAGTTAGAAATAAAGCGTTGGATCTACTAAGATCATACCTAAGCAATAGAATTCAAAAGGCAGAAGTTAACGGCGTAAAATCTGATGGATCGGGTGTTAAAATTGGCGTTCCACAAGGTTCCATATTAGGCCCTTTCTTATTCCTGGTATATATTAATGATCTGCCTTTCATGGTGGAGAAATTAACTGACATAGTGTTGTTTGCTGATGATACTTCAATGGTCTTCAAAATTGAAAGACAAAAAGGAGATTTTGATGATGTTAATGGTGTATTGTCTTTAACCTTGAATTTGTTAACAGTTAATAATTTATTGTTAAACGCTGGTAAACCAAGTGTATCAAATTCTCACTTCCAAATGTCAGGCAAGTTGAGACCAGCTTAGTGTTAGACAACAGCACGTTAGAATTAGTAAATGATACGAAGTTTCTTGGAATAACCATTGATAGCAAATTGCAGTGGGGACCCCACAGATAAATTGGCTGGTTAATTAAGTTCTGCGGCTTACGCTGTTAGGAACATCAGACAAAGCACGGATGTGGCTACATCTAGGCTAGTATATTTTAGTTACTTTCATAGTGTCATGTCCTATGGTATCTTGTTGTGGGGGAAAGCAGCGGATATTCAAAATATTTTCATTTTACAGAAAAGAGCTATTCGAGCAATTTATAATTTAAAACGAACAGACTCCTTAAGAGAGCTTTTTAAAGAAATTGACATGCTAACAGTAGCTAGTCAATTTATTTTCGAAAATATAATGTATGTACGCAAGAACCTTACAACATTTTCTAAACTTAGCGATAGCAGTAATGTTAACCTAAGAAATAATCACAGACTATGTGCGCTCCGATTTAGACTCGCGAAGGTTAGCAATTCTTTCAAGGGCCAGTGCATTTTCTACTACAATAAGATACCTCTGGAGATTTTGAAATTGCCATTTGAGCAATTTAAAAAGCATGTTAAAGCGACTTTGTCGAAAAGGGGATATTACAATGTTCAAGATTACTTAAATGACAGGACTGTATGGGGTTAATCTGGCTCAACACAGACCTTGCTGTTAATTTATTCCTGCTTATTAATCATAACAATAAAAAAAAAACATTTTTATCAGTTAAGCACAACCTATTTTTAAGAGATCTAAAAATCAATCTGTGGGAGTTTCTACGCCCTTCTTCTCCCACAGTGGTCCAATGTAGAGAAGAGGCAAAAAATGACGTTTGCTAAGTATATGTAAATATCTACAGTAATAAAGTACTTTGACTTTTTGACTTTTTTTTTCGTAGTTTGAAATGATGTACCTATTTCTTTGCAACGATGTATTTTATTTTGACAAAAGCCCATACTACTTATCTATGACATGTAAAACATATATTTTTTCATTGCAATGGCACAACGTTTATTTTCCTTTCAAAAGGGAAAATTAAGTTAGGAGGGGACAAGATCGAAAGGTTTAAGGACGAGCAAAACTGCTTATGGCTTGCACCGTAAGCGTATTGAATGCGCCCCCACCGGTTGACGAGGCCAATATTTACATGATAATCGTCAATACGAGGAGACGAAATCGCTACGCTCTCGGGGCATAAATTAATTCCTATAACCATATAGATTTAGTCACGACGACGGGACGAATTCAATACGGATAATGAAATACGCCTACTGCTACTACCGTAAATGATCGATAGAAAGGAATCAATCGATCGATCGATTATTATCACATTTAGCCATGCTCCCAAACTCTCAACTGTCAGCGTGTTAAAAAACCTGAGAAAAAACAATAATAACAACAAGTTGGAGAGGAGAAAGTTCAATGTAGGTATAATTGTAAATGATTTAATGAACCATTTCATGATAAATCCAAATAATTAGAAATGGAATTGACAATATGCCGAACATGTCTATCGTGTGAGAGATTACAACCGATCTTTTTGTATTACAATGATGATCAGCACATAAAACAGCTGAACCTGGTCACTGGTGTAAACGTAAGTATTTCTCTGGTAAAGTAGCTTAGCCTCCTCTTCTAGGAAGATTGGAAGGTGAAGTATATCATACTAACACTTACTCATAAAGAGGTACCTAATTAATATGGCTGGGATGCCGAAGATTACAAAATTTTGTTACCACTATCCCGTTAGGATTCTGGTCCTAATATTTTGCTGAATGTGGCTGTGGTATTTGCCAAGAGATGGGCTAGACCGACCCGGTCAGGGTGTCGATAAGGGGGCAGAACCAGCACTATATTAATTTCTTACTTCTCCAGATTGAACAAGATGACGGCTTGCCACAACAAATATGCAGCCAATGTATACAACTTATTGATTCAGCAATGAAACTACGCAAGCAAAGTGCATATGCTCAAAAAATCCTCCAGTCTCATCAGAAAAATGATGACACTGACATAAAATTGAACACAGAAAATATTAAAATCGAAGTAGAATTCTTAGTTGATCACTTAAAAGAATCATCTGAAAGCAAGATGATGTCTCCAAATAATTACAGTGCAAAAAAAAATGTTATAGGTAACCCAGTAAATGAAATTAATGAATCAGATGATTTAGATCACCTACTTGATGAAAAAACCTGTGACTTAATCAATGATACACTTCCATCCACAACAGTCTCATCAGATGAAGACACTGATACAGAACTGGCAATAATAAAGAAAGAAATGAAATCTCCAAAGGAGGACCTCAACAAAATCTACAGCATACTGGACTCACTAGTAAAGAAACCACTATCAAGGGAAATCAAATTAGATAAAAGCATAACAAGAATATATGATATACTCGACTCCATGTCGGCTGGGAGTGCCAAAAAGGTTGCTACAAAGAATGCTTTTAAAAAAAAGAGTGAAAACCTTATTACGAAACGGAAGCCTGATAAGGAGAAGACCAAAATGCTCTGGTCATTAGCAGTGCAGCCGATTGTGAAAAAGAAACCCGTTCAATGCAGCGTCTGTTTCAAGACTGTCACATATAGTGGCTTCCCCCAACATGCAGCATTACATCTGGACCCTAAATATAATTGTGAGGTAATTAACAAGTAAAAAACTATAAGCTTTAAAATTAATTAAATAAACTGTGCCACTGCGATTCTTACTTGCAAACAACAGGTTCCATACCATCATACAACGTCTCTTGAATAGGGACCCCCTTAAATTTTAGTTTAATATTGGTTG
Source organism: Argyresthia goedartella (assembly GCA_949825045.1). Classification (NCBI taxonomy): domain Eukaryota; kingdom Metazoa; phylum Arthropoda; class Insecta; order Lepidoptera; family Argyresthiidae; genus Argyresthia; species Argyresthia goedartella. The sequence goes on from OX463811.1 coordinate 21,393,775, forward strand.
CTGTATCGGCCATAGAAATACACATTGTAGGAAAATTTCAACTCTGAGAAAGTTCATGAGATACAGACAGACAGACGGAAGCAGAGGCTTATTAATTGTCCCGTTTGGCACTTTTTAGGTATGGAACCCTAAGAAAAATAGGGGATTTGCAACTCGGTTGTATTTTTATTGTTTAATATAAAGATACAAAGTATTAAAACTTCTGTCATTCTGTGAGGCAATGTAAAAAACCGGTCAAGTGCGAGTCTAAATCGCGCACGAAGGGTTCCGTACCACCGTTCAATGGAAGCGATGGTGTGGAGTGAATAGTTTGGATTTTACACAGCAAAATATTGTTTACAAAGTTATTGGTGCGGTTACTTTCACACTCCATGTACGTAACCAGGTGCATCCATAAGTTTGTATGTGGTATTGAAAGAATTGTTGTATGGGAGCCCCCTTAAATATTTCTTTTATCCTGTTTTTTAGTATTTGTTGTTATAGCGGCAACATAAATACATAATCTGTGAAAATTTCAACTCTCTAGCTAGCTAGGTTCTTGAGATACAGCCTGGTGACAGACGGACGGACGGACGGACGGACGGACGGACGGACGGACAGCAGAGTCTTAGTATAAGGGTCTCGTTTGGAACCCTTCGGGTAAGGAACCCTAAAAACAAAGGTACCATTCGTACAACTGTTGTTCACGTTCCTAGGAAACATTTGTTCACTTGATCTTGCTGCATGCGATTGGCACAGGACTGTGAAGATTGGCGCTAAAGAGCAGGTGCCAGCAGTGGGTTGATGTGGGCGGAGTATGATGATGATTATATTCTAATTATGACAGATCTGTGGGCAGAAGCTCCGAAGCAAGCACGGGCTACAGAGCCACCAGCAGCGGCGACACGGAGCGGAGAAGCAACACTGCTGCACCCACTGTGAACATCGATGCTGCAGCGCCGTAGAGCTAAGGGTAACACGCAATACACTGTACTCATACTTCATGGTCATTCTCTCAGTGATCATTCGCATTAGTTTTTTATTCACTCGTTTTATAATTCTCCTTGGGTAAATAAAGATTGTCTAGGCGAAGTGATACGTCAGGTCAGGTGAAGGATGCAAAGTCCTTTTTTCCTTCGTGTTATGAAAAAACATGTAAGGACAACAAAATCCAACGCTCCTTTTTGCATATGACTTCGATGACGGCTGTTTTCCAGAATACTAATATCGCAATTCATCAGTATTTCATCTGTCTATTGTGTATCTATCTTTATTATCTCTTTGTCTTCCTATCTTCGAACCTAAATCGCGTTGGGTCTAACTAGCTAGATCCCTACTTCGACTTATGACTAGTCATAACCTGATGTAGTTAATCTACTCTTTCATAACTTCATGTCATTTTCCTGTCATAGAAACTTTCCTGTTCACGTACAGTCAGCATCAGATATATGTGGGCAGGTTAGCTACTCAAAAAGATCTAGACATCTTAAAAAATCAGAAATATCTACACAGCCAACGTGGCAAAATTATGTCAACATCCAAGTTAACTCTGAGGGTGTTGACATAATTTTCGATACTTCTGAATTTTTAAGATGATAGATCTTTTTGAGTAACTAACCTGCTCACATATATCTGATGCTGACTGTACATGTGTTTTGTTGTGAATAAACGTCTGTCTTTGTCTAATACTACTGCTGCACATGGAGCGGCGAAACAACAATGCTGCAAAAGTTACAGCCGCTTTTGTCACAATTTTGCTGAATTTGCTCAATACTAAAACCTATTTGTGCGGATCCCTCGGTGCGCTAGCCCGACTCGCCCTGGGCCGTTTCTTGATATTTTTGCCAGTCCCTGTATTGGTACCAGCTTGCAGTTGAGTTACGGGCACCCTTCACCTGCCCTGTATAAATTAAATATTTTTTTTTAAATTCCAAATGACTGCATTGACATTTTTATTATTTAATTATTATTATTATTATTGAAATTTATTGAACAGACATGTACGACACTATAATTTGTTATGTTTCAATCTGGTTTAAATGGATGAGTATATATGTCACCGGAAAATAATACGATCCGCAAGTTTATAAATTTCCTAATATTTTTTCCGCAAGTTTATATTGGTGACATATACATATTTGTATTACAACGAATTGAACATAGTCTGTAATTTTGTGCATTGAATTGTATTAATAAAAAAAAAACTTGAAACAAGTATATTAAATACGTATTACAAATAATAATGTCTGGTTTGTATGTAGAACCACATCCGTCGCCTTCACACTGGCGAAAAACCGTACTCCTGTGATGTCTGTTCCCGCGGCTTCCATCAGCGGAAGAACCTCTCCATACACATGAAGACTCACAGCAACGTTAAGAAGTTTCAGGTAATATGGCGACATACTTTACGTCATAGTTACTGCGTTAGCATCTTAAACTAATTAAGTTGTTATTAGGTGATACTATTTGTACCTCTTTTTTTTTTTGTGCATTATGTTTTTTTCCTATAACTTACAGTTCTGTCTTTTTGTACCTATAATTTCTTGTTAATTATTATGATTAAATTTATAAATCTTGTTAATTATTTATAAGTTATACATTCTAATGTTGTTATCCAGACAGAACTATATTTTTAATTTTTCTCTGTTTAACCGCAGGCAGGCAGTTTTTTTTTTTAGCTTTTACATGCGAGAACACATTAATGGTTTTATGTTATTATATAAGTTTATTAATATAGTGTGTAAAACTGTTTGTTCTCCGAATACAATAAAATGAAATAAAAAATAGCACACAGATCATTAATACCGTAGCTAAAGCTATAGGTGTGCCTATGATAAGTGTAGGCGTTAATATGCTTACTAAAGAAATGTACTGATCTTGTATCCATCACACGTCCTACGTCGTACACGGCCTTTCGACGCGTTGATGCTGCATTCAAACGTCGCATGCAGTGTCAAATAGGAGACCAAGGCCTTATTTGTGACGGCTCTAGAACCCGTCTCAACGATCGCTTGTGTACGACTTCTGTGGCGGAGCGGTTGAGGTGCTGTCTCACAAGCGAGACGTGCCGGGTTCGAATCACGGCCGAGTTGGTAAATAGCCTCCGCTCTTCGCTGTTTCTGGTTTTCGCAACACAGGGTATCCTAGTGTGGGGCCAGGAGTAATGTTTGTGCCCGTATGAAATGTTTTGGTCTGTTTGATGCGCAGTGCGATCGCTGCTCGCACATGTTCGTGACAAGAGCGCAACTCTACTCGCACTGCGAGAGGACTCATCTGATGCGGTACACCTACTTGTGCTATCTGTGCGAGCACCGGTGAGTACATACACACACACACACAAACACACACACACACACACACACACCACACACACATACATATTTTATAAAGACTAGTATTTAATCGCACATCAAAAATACTGATTTGTACAGCAAAAAGGATTAGCAAAAACACTTTTTATGTTTTAAATATTTTATTGTGTACACAAGTTTATATTTTAAGTATTTTTGTTGTTATTGCATGTTCAACCTAACATACCGCAGCATTTTGCCCTGATATTTGCTGTGCAAATCAGTATTTTTGATGTGCAGTTTAATATTTCCCCTTTATAAACAAACAACCTTAGCGTCACGATTTTTCCGATACGGGGTGGCAGAGGCAGGTTTAGACAGTTTAGTTCAGGTATGTTTATGACCGTTTGGTTAGCACGCGCTACATCTTGACGGATTTTAACATATTGGCGTCGTTGGATTCTAGTAATTGTAGAAGTGAAGGGCTACATTTTTTAAGGCTGGTATTTAACCGCACATCAATAATACTGATTTGTACAGCAAAAAAAGATCAGCAAAAACACTTTATATGTTTTAAATATTTTATGTGTACTCAAGTTTATGTTTTAAGTATTTTTTGTTCTTGCATGTTCAACCTAACACGAAGGGTAAATGGGTGAGCGAAGCGAAGCTACTGCAGCATTTTGCCCTGATATTTGCTGTGCAAATCAGTATTTTTGATGTGCAGGTTAATATTTCCCATTTTTAAATATGGTGCCAGCCAATAAAAACCACTAGCTGCAAGGGGACGCTACTTTCCCAGAAGGCCTAGAGACGTATGCGCGAATGTGCTTCTACGAGAACCTCGCTGAAACCTTTAGGAGTCCCCACAGGCCACAGAGTTTCTATCGGCCGAGAGTTTAGTCGGGCTCTTAATCAGTATGAAGATGTATGCCAGTGCGCACATTGGAACGATTCGGTATCAGCCGAATTACGCTGGCAACCCAACCAGATCAAACGTGCTATATATAGTCCTATTTCTTAATGCACTAATGATCTGAAAAGGGGGCCGGAAACCAGCGCTGTGCAGCTCATGTTCATTTTTATAGTATTTATTATTATTTTGTGATATTATTTTTTTAATTTTTTAATGTTTGGCTATAAAATATTTTGTTTGATTTTGTAACAAGGAGGGTTACAAGCTGTATATAGGTTAGTATTTTGACACAAGAGCGTTAAAACCCGGTATGGTATTGGTTTCTATAAGTAGCATATTTTTCGTTGGCAGCGCGTCCTCTACCGGGAAGGTGAAGGACCACCTGACGAAGGTTCACGGGGTCGCGCGATCTGAGCAACGCGTCATACAGTGGCAGAAAGAGACGAGGCGAGACGAGTGAGTCAAAGTCATAGTCAAAACCAAAGCCAAAGTCAAGTCATTCCGCATTTATATGGGGCATGCTTGGATATTACTCCCTAAAGGTGAGACGTAACACCGAACAGCTTCTGTCTGTGTATCAAATGTTGCGAGGCGACAGTGACTGCGCAGCGCTTGACGTGCGGTATGCGCGCTTTACCTGCCTTTACCTGCGCGCGCGCAGGCACCAGCTGCTATACTATCTGCCAAATAACGTGGCAATAGAGGACCTTCACCAGAATCCAATGTATAGCTAATTCTGTCGCTTATCTATCATAAAAACCTATCGCAAACTGGCATCGCTAGAATCTCGTAGTACCAGCTTTCTCGTAGGCCTTGTACCACGATAGTTAGCGATGCCAGTTTTGCGATGGGTTTGTATGGAAAGCGACAGAATTAGCGATAAATAAATTAGATTTTGGTGAAGTTCTTCTATCGTGTCAATGACCTCTATGGCCACGTAATTTGGCAGATAGTATAGCTGGCGGTACGCACCGCACGGCGCGTCGACAGTCTCTGCTAGTGCGGGCGAGCGGCAGGCGCAACGCCCTGTGCCCTGTTGGCCACAGCACCGCTGATCTGTTTGGTGATGCTTGGAGGGATATCGTGCGAGAATGTGGCAGATTCTGTGAGATGATGAATGGATCATTGTGTTGTCCCTGTATTAAATTAAATTAAATAATCGTTTATTATCAGGCTTCCAAGGCCCATAAGTATTATGTAATTGAATTGAATTTGCATTTATATTATCGAAACTGAATGTAATTTAATCTCTATTTATATTTATCTATACACGTATCATAAACCCTCTTTACTGCGTCCAAAAACCGCACGTTACGACCAGCATAATGTTATACTACTTGTTAAAAATTAATTTTTTATCTGAATATTTATACATTATGAAAAATTTTCGACATTATGACATTCTAAATTTCGAACGCTGACGCCCGCCTGCATGCCGCTCCTAGTTTGTCTGTGGAGTTGGTACTACAGAACAAGCTAAACAAGTGCAGAGGTGCAGAGCAATAATCAATGCCACAATGCCAGTCGAACATGTGGTTCCTGAACACATCAAAGAAATGTGTGTAGAGATAAACTAGTGTATGTAACTGTACATAATTAGGCATTATGTATCAGTCACCTAAACGAATATGATGTAATTGATTTGAATTGAATCTGTTTTTATATCTATAATTGAGTATATTTGTGTCGATTTGGCATCTGCTTTAATGGCACAAATAATTAATGTAAATAATAATAGTAGTTTATGTGACTGCTGCATAATGGAGGGCATTAAAACTCGAGAGTGGGTTTATGAAACGAGCCGAAGGCGAGTTTCATAATAATATCACTCGAGAGTTTTAATGCCTAATTATGTACAGTTACATACACTAGTTTATCTACACACATATCATAAGCTCTCTTTGATGTGTTCAGGAACCGCATGTTTGACCGGCATTGTGGTTCTGCAATTGTTTAGCTTGTTCTTTAGTACCAACTTCACGCAGACGGGCGTCGGCGTTCGAAATTTGAATGTCAGTACCAACTTCACAGACAAACTAGGGACGGCACGCGGGTGGGCGTCGGCGTTCGAAATTTGAATGTCATTATATGTAGAAAAACTACATATAATGACCATTATGTGTAGTTTTCCAGATACGAAACGAGTTTTTACCAAGTAGTTTAACATAATTCTGATCGTAACGTGCGGTTTTTGAACGCAGTAAAGAGGGTTTATGATACGTGTGTAGATAAATAAATTAATATGTTTGTGACGTGCTTCTGGTTCCTACTACACAGGGTATCCTAGTGTGGGGCCAGGACCAATGTATGGGCATAATGTTTGAAGAAGTTTACACTAGTGACGAATGTTTTCAGGTCCGCAGAAGAGGCCAGCATACGTCGCCGGTACCGCTACAGACGGGTCAACGACTGATAGATTAGAATCCGCGCCTTTAGTCAAGACAAGTGGTTAATTAAAATAATGTAGACAAACATGACAGTCTGCCTGTTAATCCAAATAAACATGTCATTTTATTTGTAACGAATCGATACTAATAGCGACCGATGGATTGTCATCATTGCACTATCTGTTTTCCCATATTGTCACATCACTAAATAATAATAATAATATAACCTTGGACACTATTTACACACATTGATCTAGCCCCAAACTAGGATTCCCTGTATCTAGGGTACTAGACAACGATACACACGTTTGTACCCTAGTCATGGAGGCAAATATTTGTTTGATGAGAACGGATGTTTATCCGTTCTCATCAAACAAATATTTGCCTCCGCCGGGACTCGATCCTGAGACCCTTGGCTTCGTAGGCAGGGTCACTGCCGACTCGGCCATTCGGGTCGTCAAATATTTCATTGTTCATTCTCTTGCAAGACGCCGACCTCGCGATGGGTCGTGACAAAACAGCACAACAACGCGGAGTGCGTAATTTTCATAATTGTACTGTGCCCAAGTTTCTTGGTTAAAAGTCTTGTAACCATCAAACTAAAGCCATTGTTTTACTCCATTTATCTTCACCCCATAAAATTCCAACCCTAACAATAAAAGAAGATCGTGAAAAATAATAATAAAATAAAGAGGTTTAATTTAGTTCAATCCAGTTAATTTCAATTTCGTAGGCTGATTAGTGCATAGGAGATGCATTAGGCGGTGAGAAGCTATCTTGACGACTGTTTTCCCAATTGCTGGATCGGCAGAGACGGCCTATTCCTTGGCCTGCTCGCTCACCAGACCTGACCCCAATGGACTTTTTGTGGGGCAGAGCCAAAGAACTGGTCTATTCCAAGGTAGCCATCAACATAAAAGAAGAGTTGATTTCAAAAATAAGAATTGCTTTCGACACCATGAAAGATAAAATGATGCTCAAAATCACGACCACAGAAGTCCGAAGACGGGCTCGTGTCTGTGTGAGGAACCAAGCAACCATTTCGAACATGAATAGCATATATTTAATTAATTAAAAAGAATGTCTAAAAAGTTTATTTTTCCCCCTCAAACAGGTTAGTAGGTCATAACTTCAAGAATGTTTGAGGAATCTATGTCACTAATACCTTAAATGAAAGATCATTAACTAAGAATGTTTTTATAAAGATTTGCACATCAAATCAAATCAAATATTTTATTTTACAAATAACATTAAGCATTGTACATAGTTGCTTGCAGACTCCACACTAGGTATAACCTGTCTCGTGGAGTCCTGACCAATTTAGAGTTGACAGATCAGAGTTAGTTGCTAATCGTGTGCCGGGTATAACATCAAGCAATGATTTCACTTTTAACTAAGCTAAACATAAAGACAAAAGTAAAGATTAAATGATAAGAGACCAACAGTTAAAATATATGTACTTATATGTAATAGTATGTTTGTAATTATAAATATAGATATATAAAATATATAGGTGTTTAATAATTTTATTAGGTTAGTTAGATACATGTGGATAGAAGAGCTTCGGTGTTTTCATAGTCCAGTGTTGATAGCCATTTCGTTAGTTTAGTCTCGACTTCGGGGACGCTGGAGTTTTTGATGTCGGTGTTCTTGGTTACCACATTATAGATGAAGGGGAAAGAGAAGGAGCTAAAACGCTGCGCAAATGCATTGCGGACAGTGGGTGTTGGCACCCTATACACTCGTCTGGCTAGTATTGAGCTACATTCTTTAGAAGTTATCGTTAATTTGTGCTTAAATAGCGCTACTCTCAAGATACAGAGTTGTCGGACTGACAGAACCTGGCATTCGCTCAGTATTTTTGTAGTGGGATAGAGAAACGGTTTTTTCATCATTACGTTGAGCCGGTTCTAAGGTGATCAAGGCAGTTTTTGCAGCGCTGCCCCAAGCGGTAATACAGTAGAGCTGGAGAGACTGGCCTAGGGAGATATATACAGCTCTTAGTACCTCATTGATATGTGGTCTAAAAGTGAGTTTTCCGTCGAGTGTGATATTTTATGTTATTGGTTCTGGCAATCGCGGACAGTCACATGAACCATTTCTTTGCTGACAGGTGAGTAATCTCAGGTCCCTAAAGGCAATGAGACGCCGCAGTCTTATGGAAGCATACGAATTTAGACTTTCCCGAATTTAGAGTTAAACGATTTTCGTCAAGCCAGCCTCCAACCGATGACAAGCATGACTCAGCCCGAGCTTTAGTTTGGTCCCATGTATCCTGGCTTATCACCAGGGCCGTCTCGTCGGCGGCATAGCAGAACACCTTGACATCGTCATGCTTGTCTGTTGCCTGCCAGATTTCATTGATGTAGACGATGAAGAGGGTTGGGCCGAGGATACTGGGGCACACCGAACTTTATCAGCTCGTCAGAACTAGCTCTATCTCCTACTTTGAGACTCTGGGATCTGTCCAAGAGATAGCTTCCGAACCAGTCTAGAGCCGTACCACGAATGCCAACCGTTTCTAGTTTTGCGAGAAGAATCTGCGGGGAAACTGTATCAAATGCTTTTGATAGATCCAAAAAGACGCCTATACATGCTTTGCTTTTATCCAGCTCTTCTCACATAAAAATCTTTCACTTGTTTTTGTTAAATTAGGTCCGAAAAACTTATTTTATTGATGATTGAAATTTGCTGTGCTCTTCAATGGTCTGTAAAAACCAAGTCTGACGTAGCAGATGCACAAATCAAGATTTATTAGAATGTTGCATACCTTTTTAGGGTTAAATCGTGAGAAATTGAAATAACATATAATGTAAACCTTGATACGCAAAAAGAGTTTATTTTTTACTATTTCTTGCCCTGGGATGGGTGGGATTAAGTGATTTATTAGAATCAATTGTAAAATAATTCAATTATTGTTTAGTTTCGCAATGATAATCTGCGAAAATCTGGAAATTTTCTTCAAAAATACTAAAACATCAATAAAATTTAACGGTAAGACTTCGCCGTATGGTGAAATAGTTCTAAATGGTCTGTACTAGCGTCGGTTTAAGTCTTTGCATCGATCTATCGGACACCCTGTATGAATATACTGTATGAATATTATACAGCAGATACACAGCAGAACGAATTTCTGCTGTGTATCTGCTGTATAATATTATTTATATCCGTGTATCGATATCAACGTGTAAAACCAAAGAAACAATCTTGTACTTACCTATAACAATTGCAGTATGAAAAAAATACATAAAAAATACGAAAATGATGAAACTGGCGTAGTAGACACTGGAACATTTCTGTAGGCCAGAAAGGCCAGTGGTACGCCGCTATAAAAGAGACTAGGACATCTAAATTACCTTGATTCTGTAAAGGAAAAAACTTTAAAAGCAGAAGATTCTATACCACTATTTGCCGACTTCGCATCGGGCATTGTCGAATTAATGCCCATCTTCATCGAATGAAAATGGTCTCATCTCCATTGTGCTCGCACTGTGAAAGTGATGCCGATAACGAAACAATCGACCATATTATTTTCTATTGTCGGTCCTTTGGCATTCAGCGCCTTGTGCTAATGGACACTGATTGACATTTATAAACAAAATGACACCCCATCCAACACTCAGAAACTTATCAGCCGTTGTATCAATACTTATTACACACGGTCCAAGAAATTTAGACTAATCTCGAATATGACAAACCTCGATAAAGACTCACTCGGCTATATAGAAATTAACAAAAACTTGATATACTTATAAGTTATAAGTGTAACATGTTTTTTGTATAGCACATATTTGTTTGTTATAAGTTATAACAAACAAATATGTACATATTACAAAGACTTGGCTTCGGCCTGACCTACTGAAAACGTTTACCCTGAAGAAGACTTACAAAGAATTGGCTTCGGCCTGGCATATAATAACGGATTTGACTGGATAAATAAAAGACCTGGCTTTGGCTAAACTTAAATAAACGAACGAAGAAAGAATCACCATTAGAACAGGCTGTACGGCTTAGATTGCCCTTGCCTATCCAAAAGGATAAAGATGAAAAAAAAAATACTGTCTGGTGTCTGCTCTGCGCCTATGGTTGATGTATGTTGACACAAGACGCTAAAAAAATATTTTTGCTGCTAATTACGTGCTGTTCATCAGATTATCCATACTTTCACTTCTACAAATATCTTATTGATGTGCCCAGTCACAAATGTGATCCCTAAACAAACTGCTGCAAAAGATAGTTGGCCAAGGTAAAGCTAACCTCAAAAGTTGTCGTTTTATTCAGTTGTTTCGTTGTATTACTTGAGCTTTGTGTGTTGAAGCGATGGCACTGCAGCTGTCTCGGAGGGAAGTGGATGACCTACGCTCGTCACTGGATCGAGCTATCTATCGTACCATTGGCAAGTCCGATAGTTCATTGCTGTCGACCGTATCGTCATGTCTGAGCAACGGGTATGTAACACTACGATTTTAGCAAGAATTTGAACTTTGTTTCTCTGGTTATATATTCTACATTGCCTATTTTTATGGAATTTTGGCTTTTGTAAACCCTTTTGACAATTTCCACTCCATACTATACTCAATGTAGTTACTTATTCCAGATACGAACGACGCAAAATCATTGACCGGATCTCATCCCATATTGACTCAAAGAAAGCAAGCAAACTTGCTGACAAGGTCATTGCTCTCGCTCAAGAGTTGATCTCAAGCTCAAAATCATCATCACAAAAACGTAAACATGAGAGTGATCCTAAAGACAAGGATTCTAAAAAATCACGGTCAGACAAAGACAGATCTGACTCCAAGCACGAGAAAGATAAGGGCAAGGAGTCCAAATATGAGAAGGAGACAAAATCGGAGAAATCCGAGGAGAATGGAGACAAGTCTGGCAAAACTATATTGGGTAACGGAGTGGATGTGATGGCCGCTGTGGAGACTAGTGGGGAGTCTATTGGCTCTAAGATCACAGGACTAAGTGCCGATAGGATCAAGGTATGTTATTATTTATTTTTTTGGTGTAGGGGAAAAATCTTTTCAAGATACCCAGGAGTTGTGTCTGATTCCCTACACATTGGGTGGATAGCTTGTGTTAGTATACCTACTAAAATCAATTCCTGTGTCAATTCTACCGCAAGATGCAGACATATTGAAATTGAAATTGAAATTGAAAAATCGTTTATTCAACACATACATTTGCTTAAGTACATTGCACATCTTAGTATTATTGCAAGTAATTAATTTATTAATATTGTGGTAATATTTTAACACATTGAATAGATACATTTTTGAAGTGCATATCTGACACATATAAAAGTAATAATCTGCAATTGTTGAAAAGGTGACCAGCACAGCTAATGAGCGCAGACCGTGATCTGCGATCGCTGATTTCAAGCCAGTCCCTATACTCAGTAATTCGATATATATTCCTACCGATAGTCACCAGATCTATAATATACATTTATAAATAAATAAATAAAAGCAGGTTGGTAGATGTGTTGCAGAATTTGTAGCATTCAGCCACACAGACTGATTCCATTGTGGTATGTGATATTTCATCTTTATAATGTGGTCCGAATTATGTAGGTCCTAAGCTCCTGCTTACGGATTTTCATCGTTTCAGATTGCAGAGTTAAGCCTCAAATTCTCGCACACCCTCAGCAACCTTTTTTCAAGCTTTTTCTATATATATGTCAGAAAACTCCTCATTTCTTTATTTCCCACGGCAACAATATTGAAACAGAGAACACTGAAAACTTTTATTTTATTGGAAAAAACTTTAAAATGATCTTTCAGGTCATGATGGCAAACGCCCAGAAAGAGATTGAGGAGCGCAAGCGAGCCCTCCTCGCCATGAAGGGCACTGACCCGAAGAGCAGTCCAGCAGTGAACGCTGCGGTGGCAGCCGCCGTGCAGATCAAGCAGCATATGGAGCAGAGCAACATTATGCCGGCCAGCACTGGCTTGAAGCCCAGTCGGTTCCCCAAGCCAGGTATTTTTTTAAATAATTATTTACAAAACACGCGGGCACAATTGTGCCTCTTGCCTCTGCCACCCCGTTTGGGAATAGGCGTGACTATGTATATATGTATATAATCGAGCGAGGAGATCACTGTACCGAGACTTTTTCTATGACTAGAGTGGTTAAGTATTTCGACTTTCTTTTATTTATTCCTTTTTTCTTTTTCTTTTTTATGTCCTTACCTTACCTAGCATGTCATCTAGCAACGTATAGGGCTATGTATCGAACCACTTCTGTTATTTAAGAGTGCTTTAACTGTTTTATTTGTTTATTGTGTCTTTTTGTCGGCAAAAACCTAACAAAAAGACACAATAAACAAATAAAACAGTTAAAGCACTCTTAAATAACAGAAGTGGTTCGAAAATGGAAGAAGAATATTGGATTTTTTGTTTTTATATAAGGTTTCTATTGTTAATTTAAAGGTAGCTGTTGGTTTTCCAATGTTAATAAAATTAAATAAAAAAATAATATAAAAATAGTTTGCATCTTGAGGAATGGAAATCGGCAAAACATGATAAATAAAGATTTAAGTAGCATGTGGCTTTCCTATGGTCCTCAAAGATCACATGTGATGTGTTAATGGGTTAACATGTGAATGAAGTGGACAGATAATCCGATAGGCAATGGGGGAGACAAACTTACAGACGATAGACGGACACGTCAGCGGCAGCAGCAATAGCGCTCCATTTGGACCCTTCAGGTACGGAACCCTAAAAATAATGTTAACTAACCTTATTAATTTTTATCCCCTAGGAAGGGGACCAAACCTTTCTTGCATTTCCAGGCTTCCATAGAGAAAAGTTGAAACCCGTTTAAATTATTAGTATGTACAACTTGAATGAATTTAATATTCCTCCTGGATTGTTTTTTTTGATTATGTAAAATATTTGATTGTCATAATCAAAGAAGGTAGGTATGTCTCCTTAATTTTGCAAAGGCATCATTAAACTATTACATTCTCTATTCTCATCAGTCTGTTTGTTGACCTCACATACCAATAGTACTACGTCTGTTTCTAGTTTCTATACAATGTGTCTGTGAATAAATGCATTATGAGAAACTAGTGTTTTCAGAATCGATTTCACTGACTTTAAATATTAATAAGGTTATATTAAAAATTAAAAATAAACAAGTGTGAGTCGGACTCGCGCACGAAGGGTTCCTTGCCACCATAAAATGGTAGGGATGGTGTGGAGAGAATAGTTAGGATTTTAGATAGCAAAATGTTGTTACAAAGTTATTGGTGGTTGGTACACTCCGTGTACGTAACCAGGTGCATTCAGAAGTTTGTATGTGATATAGAAAGAATTGTTGTATGGGTGCCCCCTTAAATATGTATTTGTTGCTATAGCTGCAACATAAATACATTATCTGTAAAAAAATCATCTTTCTAGTGTTACTTACCACACATACACACACACACACATACACACACACACACACAAACACACACACACAAACACACTTAAAAAACCCCATTGTTTAATATTGCTGTCCCTCGAGAGGTGGAGGCTAGGAGATCCATGACATGGTTTTGATTATTTTGGACTGTCTCCCACGGCTCCCTAAAACTTACTTAACTTGGTTTTTTCTCATACATAATTGTATAATTATTATATATTTTTTTGGGAGAAAATAAATAAATTTTGTATTATATTGTATTGTATTCTTGGAAGAAGTAAATAGAGTTTGACAGCTTTGATAGATAGGCAGCCCCCAACTACAGGAGCGCCATCTGCAATGAGCTTTTGAGATTAGGTGCCAGGACAGCGTCTGAATCTGTTAGTTTTTGTGACGTTCAGTAATATGTTGTTCTATGTTCTTAGCATCGGAGGAGAGCACCGCAGTCAGCGAAGAGGAGCTGGAGAAACAGAAGAAGATAGCGGAGCTACAGGCAAGGATACAGCGGAAACTAGCCGGTAATTATTACTTGTTACTATCGACGACGTATTCGAACATACATTTAAGGGTAATGGATATGAAGCTCCGTGGTGTAATGGTTTTCACGCTTGCTTCTCACACAGGAGATGCAGGTTCGATTCCTGACCATGTACCATGGGATAATTAATTTATCTTACGTACATTCTACGGACGTTCTAACGGTAGTGGAAAACATCGTAAGGAAAACTTCATTGCTCCATAGCTGCGGCGATGGGGTAGCCCCCTGTCACGCAAAATGCAGTATTGAATAACTGACTCAAAGTGGGAAAAATTGTGCCTCTGCCACCTCGTATGGGACTGGGGGAAAAGTCGTGACGCTATGTTTTGTTATTTAAGGATAATTTACCAAAAACATTGCGGATTCACCAGCAAAGCATGTTTGATTAAAAAAAAAATCTACTATTAATTACGTTACGTTATAAATAAGTCCTGGCTTCCCCCCTGTCACGGAAAATGGAGTACCTGTAATGGTGGAGTAACGGAGATCTCTGTTACGCTGCAGTTGTGGCTCAGCCTACGAGAGGTCCCGGGTTTGATCCCCGGCTGGGGTACAGGAAAAAAACCCAGGTCTTGAATGTTTATATGTGTGTGATGTCGCTGTTTCTGGTTCCCACGACACAGTATCCTAGCGTGGCGTCAGCAGTAATGTTTGTGCCTGTATATACCGTCTTAGTCAAGTTGGGATGGCACATTTTAGTGATGATGTATTTGATGAAGACAAAATTAAGTTTGAATATGATCACTTTTTATTTAAATTAAACTAATATTTTATTATCACAGTAAAAATCAAATAACCCTAGCATAGCTAGGCGCATGAGGGATCTTCGTCACTGGTTTCTCTAACTTTATCTTCCATCCTTAATTAGAGTTCCGTACCCGAAGGGTGCCAAACGGGACCCTATTACTAAGCCTCCGCTGTCCGTCTGTCTGTCCGTTCCTCCGTCCCTCATCGGGCTCTATAGTATCAAGCAAAATAGAGCTGAAATTTTCACAGAATGTGCATTTCTGTTGCCGCAACAGCAACAACTACTATATACATAGTCAGGTCATAAGTTCTGTCACATGTGCAATATGAAATAATTTAGACATGTTTATTATTTATGTAAACATTTATATAGCAAAATGAACTTAATAAAACATAGATTCTTATGGTAATAAAGTTTATTCAAAATGACCCCCGCGATTTTGAATACAGGCCTTTATTCTGCGCGGCCAGTCGTCTATCGCAGCACGAACGAGGTCCATGTCAATATCGGCGGCTGCCTTTAATCAAGGATGCCTTGAGTGACTCCAAATCAGGATGAGGCTTTGAGCAGGCCTTTTCCTCCAAGTGTTGCCATATCTTGTAATCTAACGGACTCAAATCTGGACTGGAGGAGGGCCAGTCTTCGTGCCGGATGAAGTCGATTTCACGCGCCGCCAGCCAGTCTTGTGTGCTTTTCGCTCTATGAGCTGGCGCAGAATCTTGTTGGAATACCCAGTGCCTGTTATTAAACATGGTATGAGAAACAGGTTCCACAAGGTTCTTGGGGACTGTATTTTGATACACAACTTCATTCGTTTTTACGCCTTTCTCACAAAAATGTACCTCAGTTAAGCCCCAATAAGAGACTCCCAACCAAACCATGAGCGAGGATGGAAAATGACCTCTTTGGACACGCGGAATACGGTTGCTCGCTTCTTCACTGCTGTGTGCGTACACCTTATCATTTTGTTTGTTGTAGCTCTCTTCCACGGTGAAAATTTTTTCATCCGAAAAAAGTTTTTCCCGATGCTTTTTTCCCGCGTACCGCTTCAACAAAGCGCGGCATCTCTTCAGTCTCAGGTCCATTAAACGAGCGTCCAAACGATGTCCTGTTTTTCTTCGATATGCCCTAAGCCCTAAGTCTTCATTTAACACCGTTTTCACCGTGGTCCTGCTTAACCCCATCTGAAGGGCCAACAGTTTCTGCTTACGTATGGGATTTCTTTCAATTCGCGCCTTCACAGCTTTTATCACTGCTGGAGTCCTAACAGAGCGAGGGCGACCACTTCTTGACCTGTCATCTACACTAGAGTCTTCATTGTATCGGTTTATGGTACGATAAACGAATCTTTTGGTTATATTCAAATTTTTCAATAAGTCGAAAATCTGAATTGGCGCGTAACCGCAACGATGCAACGCAATAATTGCGACACGGTCTTCTTTAAGTATCCACTCCATATTTAAAAATGAGGAAAATTCAAAAAAGTACACATTTTTATTTTCATGAAAAATTCGAAATTCGAATTCAATAAACTTTTTTGTGGCCAGCGTTCTAAATTCAAAAGTTTTTATTGTGTGACAGAACTTATGACCTGACTGTGTATATATTTTGCAAATTAAAGGGGGTCCCCATAAAAACGACTGTTTTTGTTAAATCCCTGCCCCTGCGAATTACCTCATAACATCATGATTCAATATCACCATAAATTTCGCTGCTCTTAATTACTTTGAGATGGCTCAGTCGGTTTCGCAATCTTGAAGTTCCGGGTTAGATGCCCAGAGAACACATATATTTTTTCTTTTTGTTTTGGTTTTATTATTTTGCATTTAGTGTTTTTTTTTCTTGTACGATGACACGAAACCCGGAATATATATATATATATATATATATATAATATTACATTATAATATTATATATAATATTACAAGATGTATATATATATATATATATATTTTCTTGTATGTATTCATTTTCTAGTTTCTTAACAATTTCTTCAAATCATATCATGGTTTTATTATTTTGCATTTAGTGTTTTTTTTTCTTGTACGATGACACGAAACCCGGAATATTACATTATAATATTATATATAATATTACAAGATGTATATATATATATTTTCTTGTATGTATTAATTTTCTAGTTTCTTAACAATTTCTTCAAATCATATCAATGCCACAATTTGGTCCATTGGTTCTTCCTTTTAATGTATGATGAAGAGGCAACTGATGCCATTTGAATACACCAGCAGTGCAAGGACAAGCACCAACGTGAGCCATATCCAAATCGATAAATGGCGCCGGGGGGTTTGGCGGGACTTCCCCCTTCCGCTGTGGCCATCCCAACCCGTCGCTGTAGACATGTCGTTGTAGTCGCGTGTGTGGTCCGGCAGGCGGCGCGCTGCAGCAGGCCGGCTCGGCGGGCCCGGCGCCGCTGATCCTCGACCGCGAGGGACGCACCGTCGACACGAGCGGCAAGCGGGTGCACCTCACGCACGTCGCGCCCACGCTCAAGGTGACGTAGCGACACTCATTTATTTATTGTACTACACAAAGCAGTGATACAGATAACTTATAAGAGAAAAAACATGTACGAAGGCGAGCTTATCTCTCTAAAGAGATTTCTTCCAGCAAACCAAGATGGTAGGAAAGGTGATGGTTGAGCGGGGGAAGACCTGCGCGTACAATAAAACTGTATAAATACTACGACTAATATATATATATACTACAACAATATAATACTGATAATCCTAATTGCTACAAATAGACTTCATACACAATTACTTAAATACAACGTAACAATATGAATAAACCACATAATAAACTAATACATACAGATAGTGCTTCTTTAGTCGGTTTTTTACTGCGTACAAAAACCGCACGTTACAATCAGCATAATGTTAAACTACTTGGTAAATGTAATTTTTCTACATATTATGACATTCAAATTTCGAACGCCGACGCCCACCCGCGTGCCGCTCCTAGTTTGTCTGTGAAGTTGGTACTGACATTCAAATTTCGAACGCCGACGCCCGCCTGCGTGAAGTTGGTACTACAGAACAAGCTAAACAATTGCAGAACCACAATGCCGGTCAAACATGCGGTTCCTGAACACATCAAAGAGAGCTTATGATATGTGTGTAGATAAACTAGTGTATGTAACTGTACATAATTAGGCATTATGTAACAGTCACATAAACTACTATTAGAGATCGACTGTCCCTGATAGTGCAAGGAAGCTCATTCCACAGTCGTATGGCTCGGATTCTGAACCCGTGGTCGTAGGCTGCAGTGGAGCGATCTGGAGCTTCGAGCGTAGACGCCATATGAGTTCTCCGAGGCCTGCTTGAAGAAAGAAATTCGAAGCGATCACATAGGAAGTTAGGGTTCCACAAAATATTATAAAGGAAACACAGGATATGAGAGTCCCGTCGAAGCCGAATCGGTAGCCACTTCACAGTTGTCCACGTTCATAGTTGTCCACGTGTTCCGCTGGATGGCGCTGATCCTCGACCGGGACGGCCGCACCGTCGGCACAGGACGTAGCATTAGATATCCTAGCGGTTGCGTCAAACTTTATTGTACTTCTTCTAGTGCCTCTCTAGAACTGAAGGTTGGCAGTCAGTTCTTCGCTACACGGTTAAAAAGTCTACCCCTGCTCAGTGATTGACCTTTGGTTTGCTGGAATAGATCTCTTATTAGATATCTCTAATAAGAGATCTATTCCAGCGATATATCTCTAATAAGAGATATCTCTAATAAGAGATCTACAAAAGCGAGCTTATCAGCTCGCTTTTGTACACTATTTTTATGTAAGTATATTATTTGTGTGAAATGAAGAAGTTATGAAATAGGATCAGTTTCTGAATGTAAGAGATTCAAAATATTCTCTTCTGACACTTTTTTTCGCTGACAGTGGCTCTTGGGTGGCTCCAAGCAGCCTTTACAGAAGAGATCGTTGGCCACGTTAAAGTAACATAAACAGTGGATGGGGATATGGTTAGTATACCAAATAAAAATAAGTCTTAGCTATAACTCCTGTGCAAAGTATGTGATAATAACACTTCACCGCAGGCGAACATCCGTGCGAAACGCCGCGAGGAGTTCCGCCTGCAGCTGTCCGGCGCGGCGTCGACGGCGGCGTCGGAGGCGGCGAGCGAGCGCTGGGTGGACGCGCGCGTGGCAAGCAAGCCCGCCATGAGGGTGAGGAGGGCGCTGCGCTTCCACGAGCCGGGCAAGTTTAGACAGATGGCGGAGCGGCTGAGAATGAAGGTAAATTATAATTATTTTTATTTTTTTAGTATTTTTTTTGTGTATTTTTAAATGTGCATAAAGTAACTCCTAAGTTATGAGAAATAAAGGCGTCTCTCGAAACATGGCTCACAGCGCCATCTAGATGTAAGTGAGGCAAATGCTTGCGAGCGAGCGGTGAGTGGCGTTGATATGCTTAATATTCCCTGTACCTGGACGTCAAGACAGCGGAGAGCTTGAGAGTGAGGCGGTGCTGTTACCTTAATATTATAATATATATTCATAAGAACGACCACGAAACACTCCTGGCCGAGTGGTAGTATAATGAGCGTGGAACAATATGGAAAAAGTGTGTAAAGAAGGCATATAGAGCGTGGAAATAAGGGATGAAGAGCTTGGAGAAAAGGGGTAAGGAGCGTGGAAAGAAGGGATGAAGAGCGTTTAAATGAGAGGTAAGGAGCATGGATAGAAGGGATGAAGAGCGTAGAAAGGAAATATAAAGAGCGTGGAAAGGAGAGGTAAGGAGCGTGGAAAGAAGGGATGAAGAGCGTAGAAAGTAAATATAAAGAGCGTGGAAAGAAGATACAAAGAGCATGGAAAGAAGGGATGAAAAGCGTAGAAATAAGGTATCAAGAGCGTGGAATGAAGGGATAAAGAGCTTGGAAAGAAGGGGTAAGAAGCGTGGAAAGAAGGTATAAAGAGCGTGGAAAGAAGGGATGAAGAGCTTGGAAAAAAGGGATGAAGAGCTTGGAAAGAAGGGATGAAGAGCTTGGAAAGAAGGGATGAAGAGCTTGCAAAGAAGGGATGAAGAGCGTGGAAAGAAGGGATGGAGAGCTTGGAAAGAAGGGATGAAGAGCTTGGAAAGAAGGGATGAAGAGCTTGGAAAGAAGGGATGAAGAGCTTGGAAAGAAGGGATGAAGAGCTTGAAAAGAAGGGGGAAGGAGCATGTAAATAAGGGATGAAGAGCATGGAAAGAAGATACAAAGAGCGAGGAAAGAAGGCAATAAGAGCGTGAAAAGAAGGAATAAACAGCGTGGAAAGAAGGCATTAAGAGCGTGGAAAAAAGGAATAAAGAGCGTGGAAAGAAGGGATGAAGAGCTTACATAGAAGGGGTAATAAGGAGCGTGTAAAGAAGGTATTAAGAGTGTGGAAAGAAGGGATGAAGAGCTTAGGAGAAGGGGAAACAGGGGCGTAGAAAGAATGTATTAAGAGTGTGGAAAGAAGGGATGAAGAGCTTGGAAAGAAGGGGTAATAAGGAGCGTGGATAGAAGGTATAAAGAGTGTGGAAAGAAGGGATGAAGAGCTTAGAAAAAATGGGTAATAAGGAGCGTGGAAAGAAGGTATTAAGAGTGTGGAAAGAAGGGATGAAGAGCTTGGAAAGAAGGGGTAATAAGGAGCATGGAAATGAGGTATTAAGAGTGTGGAAAGAAGCGATGAAAATCTTGGAAAGAAGGGGTAATAAGGAGCGTGGAAAAAAGATATTAAGAGTGTGGGAAAAAAGGGATGAAGAGCTTGGAAAGAAGGGGTAGTAAGGAGCGTGGCAAGAAGGTTTTAAGAGTGTGGAAAGAAAGGATGAAGAGCCCCTACCCCTGTAAAGGGGGCGTATAAAGAAGGTATTAAGACTGTGGAAAGAAGGGATGAAGAGCTTGGAAAGAAGGGGTAACAAGGAGCGTGGAAGGAAGGTATTAAGAGTGTGGAAAGAAGGGATGAAGAGCTTGGAAAGAAGGGGTAATAAGGAGCGTGGAAAGAAGGTATTAAGAGTGTGGAAAGAAGGGATGAAGAGCTTGGAAAGAAGAGGTAATAAGGAGCGTGGATTGAAGGAAGTAAGAGTGTGGAAAGAAGGGATGAAGAGCTTTCAAAGAAGGGATAATAGGGAGCGTGGAAAGGATGTATTAAGAGTGTGGAAAGAAGGGATGAAGAGCTTGGAAAGAAGGGGTTATAAGGAGCATGGAATGAAGGGATGAAGAGCTTGGAAAGAAGGGGTAATAAGGAGCGTGGAAAGAAGGTATTACGAGTGTGGAAAGAAGTGACGAAGAGCTTAGAAAGAAGGGGTAATAAGGAGCGTGGAATGAAGGGATGAAGAGTGCGGAAAGAAGGGATGAAGAGTGTGGAAAGAAGGGATGAAGAGCTTGGAAAGAAGGGGTAATAAGGAGCGTGGAATGAAGGTATTAAGAGTGGGTAAATAAGGTAGAAAGAGCGTGGAAAGGAAATATAAAGATAGTGGAAAGAAGATGTAAAGAGCGTGAAGTAAATATAAAGAGCGTGGAAAGATTATATAAAGAGCGCGGAAAGAAGTTTTGAAGAGTGTGGAAAGAAGGTATTAAGTGTAAAGAGCAGTATTTTACTGTTTGTCGTTTAAAGTATTTTAATCGTTGATCAACAGGCTCAACTAGAGAAGCTTCAGTGCGAGATCTCGCAGATCGCGCGCAAGACCGGCATCTCGTCCGCGACCAAGCTGGCGCTGCTGGCGGCCGACAGCGCGGCCGAGGGAGACACTGTGCCCGACGTTGAGTGGTGAGCAACGTCACCTAGCACCTTATAGCCACCAGCTGTCACATCCTAGCACCTTACAGTTACAAACTGTCTCATCCTGGCACCTTATAATCACAAGCTGTCACATCCTAGCACATAATAGTCACAAGCTGTCACATCCTAGCACCTTATAATCACAAGCTGTCACATCCTAGCAAATAATAGTCACAAGCTGTTACATCCTAGCACATAATAGTCACAAGCTGTCACATCCTAGCACCTTATAATCACAAGCTGTCACATCCTAGCACATAATAGTCACAAGCTGTCACATCCCAGCACGTTATAGTCACAAGCTTTCACATCCTAGCACCTTATAGTCACAAGCTGTCACATCCTAGCACCTCACAGTTACAAACTGTCTCATCCTAGCACCTTATAGTCACATCCTAGCACCGTATAGTCACAAGCTGTCACATCCTAGCACCTTATAGACACATCCTAGCACCTTATAGTCACAAGCTGTCACATCCTAGCACCTTATAGCCACCAGCTGTCATATCCTAGCACCTTACAGTTAAAAACTGTCTCATCCTAGCACCTTATAATCACAAGCTGTCACATCCTAGCACATAATAGTCACAAACTGTCTCATCCTAGCACCTTATAATCACAAGCTGTCACATCCTAGCACATAACAGTCACAAGCTGTCACATCCTAGCACCTTATAATGACAAGCTGTCACATCCTAGCACATAATAGTCACAAGCTGTCACATCCTAGCACCTTATAGCCACCAGCTGTCACATCCTAGCACCTTACAGTTAGAAACTGTCTCATCCTAGCACCTTATAATCACAAGTTGTCACATCCTAGCACATAATAGTCACAAGCTGTCACATCCTAGCACGTTATAGTCACAAGCTGTCACATCCTGGCACCTTATAGTCACAAGCTGTCACATCCTAGCACCTTACAGTTACAAACTGTCTCATCCTAGCACTTTATAGTCACATCCTAGCACCTTATAGTCACAAGCTGTCACATCCTAGCACATTATAGTCACAAACTAGCACATTATAGTCACAAGCTGTCATACCCTAGCACCTAAAGTCACAAGATGTCACATCCTACCACATTATAGTCACAAGCTGTCACATCCTAGCAAAGAGAGGGGTGTTATTATCTCTACCACTCTCGTCGGCAGTAATAAGTGAACATGCGGCCCATTACCAGTGCGTGGTGGTTCTAGATGTATATGTTTTGCAGGTGGGACAGTGTGATACTCCTAACGGCGGAGGAACGTGAGGCGAATAAAGTAGCGAAGAGCGAGCAGGCGAGCGATGGAGGTGACACACTAGTGCAGGTATGCAACTTATATGAGCATATGCACGGACAGGATGTACATATGTTAGGAAATAATTTATGTGAAATGTGACTCCTCATTATACGTATCATTCATTATACGTATTAGGCCATCATCTCGGCGCGTTCACTTTGGACTAACAGCTCTTTTTAACGACATCCTGGAATTCATTAAACGAACAAGAACATTTGGGGAGGGACATCTGTTGATCCAACAGTAACCAGAGCCCAAGCACTGGGAACTGGGTGAAATAGTCACGATAGAGGACCGATCACCCGGCTGTGGTTCAGCGGGAGTCCCACCTCATCATCGTCATCCACAGCTCGTTATTATGCCGTAGAATAGATAGTACTACGCCATATAGGTTCAAATTCTTTATTACTGTAGATATTAACATATTCTTAGCTAAATTTTTGCCTCTTCTCTACATTGGACCACGCGAAGAAACTCCCACAGATTGATTTTTAGATCTCTTTTAAAAAATTGGTTGTGTTTAACTAATGCAAATATACAATATGAATTATTTCTGTGTTGAGTTAGATTACAGACAGTCCCGTCATTTCAGTAATCTTGAACATTGTAATATCCCTTTTTCGACAAAGTCGCTTTAACATGCTTTTTAAATTACTCAAATGGCAATTTCAAAATCTCCAGAGTCTATCTTGTTGTAATAGAGAATGTACTGACCCTTGAAAGAATTGCTAACCTTCGTGCTTACATACATTATATTTTCGAAAATAAATTGACTATCTACAGTTAGTATGTCAATTTCTTTATCTACACACGTATCATAAACCCTCTTTACTGCGTACAAAAACCGCACGTTACAATCAGCATAATGTTAAACTACTTGGTAAAAACTCATTTCTTATCTGAAAAATTACACATTGTAATTTTTCTACATATTATGACATTCAAATTTCGAACGCCGACGCCCACCCGCGTGCCGTTCCTAGTTTGTCTGTGAAGTTGGTACTGACATTCAAATTTCGAATGCCGACGCCCGTCTGCGTGAAGTTGGTACTACAGAACAAGCTAAACAATTGCAGAGCCACAGTGCCGGTCAAACATGCGGTTCCTGTGTAGGAAGCAGGAATAATTACGCGTCGAAAAAGTATGCGAATCGGAATGTTAGTGACTCTTATGTGCAATGACATAAGGTTCATTTTATCTGAACTCGAACACTTTTTCACTCTGGTATTTATTCCTGCTTGAGCCACTGAACACATCAAAGAGAGCTTATGATATGTGTGTAGATAAACTACTGTATGTAACTGGAGATCGGGCAATGGCGAACCGCACTGTTTTGTGGACATTGACGAAATAAGTAACTGTGAAACTATGTGTGTGTGTGTGTGTATGTTCGGAGCGTCTGTAATTTGTTTAGTTAGTGCACCGACGATGACTCAGTTGTTTATCGATAACGCGCCTGCGCGTGCGCCGCTTTAGCCCCTCTCTAGAGCTGTTATCCGTTCCGATGATTTATGACCGAGTTCGCACAGACGAAAAAATTCTACTATAACAAGACCTCGTGCGCAGGTGGCGGCGTGCAACACCGGCGCCGAGGACATCACGCTCAACCTGAACGAGGCGGCCATCACGGAGCTAGTGGAACACCCGCAGCAGTTGCGACCGCCGAGTGAGTAGCTTTAAGACTCATGGTAGGCGAGCCGACGAGGCTACTTTAGAGTTACTCGCGTCGAATCGGTCGGACGACCCGAATGGCCGAGTCGGCAGTGACCCTGCCTACGAAGCCAAGGGCCCCGGGTTCGAGTCCCGGTGGGGGCAAATATTTGACGAGAACGGATGTTTGTACCCTAGTCATGGTTGTTTATCTATCTAAGTATAATATTTATCTATATAAGTATGTGTATCGTTGTCTGGTACCCAAGATACACGGAAATCTAGTTTGGGGCTAGATCAATGTGTGTAAATAGTGTCCAAGGTATTATTATTATAGAAGTAGTAGTAAGATATCCCACATATCTTATGTGGGATATCTTACTCGTCATAGTATAGTTTGACGCGCTGGAGTAACTCATACAAGCATTTCGATCTCGTGGAGTTACTAAACAGGATGTAACAGATATCTCCCGTATCTTAAAATGCCGCGCTCGAATAAATAACGAAAGCTCCTCTTGGCCTTCCGGATTATTATCAACGGCATGAATGTAATTTGCCTATTATTTATCGCGCAATAAAGTATAAATAGAAGCCGCTTTACTAATGGCACCCAATCTGAAAAACTCATTACAGATGGCGCTGGTGTAGTTGCAGGCTGTCTATCTGTCATAGTCGTCAAAATTATATTTATTTCCTATAATATATGGCATCCTAACCTCATTTGAGGTTAATTTTACCAGGGTCAAGTGTATTTCGTGACTTGAACCTAACCTCAGATGAATGAAACTCTTTGCCTCCGACTGACTACGCCAGCGCCACCAGGCGGTGCCATGGTCATCGCTCGTGGTAAAACTGAGTATTTGAAGGTCCTGTACACCTTCAAATACTCAGTTTTACCACGTACGAACGCAAGCGACGTCACACGTGAATTTTATTTTCAACTCTCATTCTTATCCACTCGTCGATTTTAAGGGTTCCGTACCCGAAGGGCGCCAACTGGGACCCTATTAGCAAGCCTCCGCTGTCCATCTCTCCGACTGTCTGTCCGTATGTCGTCGGGTTCTACCGGATTAACCGGAATAGGGAGACAGCTGAAATTTTCACAGAGGGTGTATTTCTATTGCCGCTATAAGAAGCAAAAAATAAAACTTACTGGTTTTTGGTGAACTGAACCGGACTGTCCCGATATTATCGGAAAAGACCTTTAATAGCGGGTATTGAGTTTTGTGCTTAGTTATTTGACATTATAAGATTAATAATTGCTCCTTCGAATTATAATCAATAGTATCAAGATTTTTTATCACATTTGATAAATTTAAATATTTCTGTAAATAAGTTACTCAATTTCTATCCACTTCCGGTTTCAATGAGCAAAGAGTTTCGTTAACCTGAGTACATAGTTCAATACTTACATACTACATATACAAAACTCTTTTTCAATGTTTCGTTGAATGGCCTGGAATGTAGTCCTGCCTCGTATTTAATATTAATAAGAATTAAAAAGATATACTCGTAGAAAAGACTATCGTTTTACGTTTTTTCATGTACACTGGTATGGAACCCTTCGTAATTCGTAATTTATTTATTGTGCTCCACAAAACAGACGTACAGATAACGTATAATAGAAAAATATGTGCAAAGGCGAGCTTATCTCTCAAAAGAGATTTCTTCCAGCAAACCAAGATGGTAGGAAAGGTGATGATTGAGCGGGGGAAGACCTTCGCGTACACAAACAATATTTCCTGTGCGGCTCCGATGTCCTACTCGCCCTCGACCGGTTTTTGAGTCACATTCTCCCTGTATCGAGCGGACTTTGGTGATAACGAATCGATGACATTCATTAATTACATTTCGAATGAGGGGTGACATTTATAAATTAAAATTTCACATGTGACGTCATTTCCGGCTCATCCGTTCGTTGCACACCTAAAACTTTACCCAGTCGTGAGCCCACCGTCACATCCGGTAATCTACATAGAAATGAGTGCGCGCGGTCACACACACGCAGTCACATTCCGTACCGCGTAAGCACACGCCGCCACACGCACACATTGCCGAGTTTCGGGGTGCAGATCTGGTGTAATCTGTGCAAGACAGGTTTGCCAGTTCCGAGTACATTCAAACGAGTTGTGATGTAAACTTGTTTTGCATTTATAGCACTTCCATTCGCACGCTCGCTGACGCCTGAGCGGAACGGCAACCCTAGCCGTTTCAGCAGGAGTAGTTAGTTATCATTCGAACAGGAGCCTTGTTAACTTACTCATTCTTATTATGCTATGCCACCGTCGTACAACCGATGTCAATTAAGATAGTGCCTAAAGTGTGTGTCTTGTTGCAGCGGAGCCAATAAAGCCGACGTACATGCCGGTGTTCCTAACGCGCGCCGAGCGCAAGAAGCTGCGCCGCCAGAGTCGCCGCGAGGCGTGGAAGGAAGAGCAGGAGAAAGTGAGGCTCGGCCTGGAGGCGCCGCCCGAGCCGAAGCTGAGGTAACTAGTGACGCGCGCTAAGGTAACTAGTGACGCGCGCTGAGGTAACAGAGTCGCCGCGAGGCGTGGTAGGAAGAGCAGGAGAAAGTGAGGCTCGGCCTGGAGGCGCCGCCCGAGCCCAAGCTGAGGTAACTAGTGACGCGCGCTGAGGTAACTAGTGACGCGCGCTGAGGTAACAGAGTCGCCGCGAGGCGTGGAAGGAAGAGCAGGAGAAAGTGAGGCTCGGCCTGAAGGCGCCGCCCAAGCCCAAGCTGAGGTAATAAGTAACGCGCGCCTCAGCGCCTCAGTAACTAGTGACGCGCGCTGTGGTAACTAGTTACGCACGCTGAGGTAACTAGTGACGCGCGCTAAGGTAACTAGTGACGCGCGCTGAGGTAACAGAGTCGCCGCGAGGCGTGGAAGGAAGAGCAGGAGAAAGTGAGGCTCGGCCTGAAGGCGCCGCCCAAGCCCAAGCTGAGGTAATAAGTAACGCGCGCTGAGGTAACTAGTGACGCGCGCTGTGGTAACTAGTTACGCACGCTGAGGTAACTAGTGACGCACGTTATGGTAACTAGTAACGCGCGCTGAGGTAACTAGTGACGCGCGCTGAGGTAACTAGTTACGCGCGCTGAGGTAACTAGTCACGCACGCTGAGGTAACTAGTGACGCACGCTGAGGAAACTCTGTTCAGTGACGCGCTAATCGAAACAAATGTTTAACTCAAAAATGCTTATAATGTGTTAATTATTTTGATAACCTTCTTTGAGCGAAGTCGACCTTGCCGCGTTACTTGAATAGGCGCCAGCAAAGTTCATTCTGATGTAAATTCATTGCTGATGAGTTTTAGCCACCAGCATTTTCGTTGAAAAGTTTTGTTTCAAAAATCGTCTAGTGCAAAAATAGCAGCAGCCTAGAAAAAAGCTCGGGGAAGAAACAAAAGCTGGGTAAAAATATTTAATTTTCCATATTGTCATCCATCAATTTTCGTGATTATTAAATTTAAATTACTTGCATTGTTTAAGTAAAGCACTATACAAGCCTTGGTCCGCAATGACTGCACTGCTGGCCACGCTATGATAGCCTCGAGCTTAACTTAACTACGCTCTCGGCCTTACAGCTTGCAGCCTTTGCTTTCCACGCTATAAAGGATGTCTTCATCAATGCAGCCTTTGCTCTCCGCGCTATAAAGGATGTCTTCATCAATGCAGCCTTTGCTCTCCGGGCTATAAAGGATGTCTTCATCAATGCAGCCTTTGCTCTCCACGCTATAAAGGATGTCTTCATCAATGCAGCCTTTGCTCTCCGCGCTATAAAGGATGTCTTCATCAATGCAGCCTTTGCTCTCCGCGCTATAAAGGATGTCTTCATCAATGCAGCCTTTGCTGTCCGCGCTATAAAGGTTGTCTTCATCAATGCAGCCTTTGCTGTCCGCGCTATAAAGGTTGTCTTCATCAATGCAACCTTTGCTGTCCGCGCTATAAAGGTTGTCTTCATCAATGCAGCCTTTGCTGTCCGCGCTATAAAGGATGTCTTCATCAATGCAGCCTTTGCTCTCCGCGCTATAAAGGTTGTCTTCATCAATGCAGCCTTTGCTGTCCGCGCTATAAAGGTTGTCTTCATCAATGCAGCCTTTGCTGTCCGCGCTATAAAGGTTGTCTTCATCAATGCAGCCTTTGCTGTCCGCGCTATAAAGGTTGTCTTCATCAATGCAGCCTTTGCTCTCCGCGCTATAAAGGTTGTCTTCATCAATGCAGCCTTTGCTGTCCGCGCTATAAAGGTTGTCTTCATCAATGCAGCGTTTGCTGTCCGCGCTATAAAGGTTGTCTTCATCAATGCAGCCTTTGCTGTCCGCGCTATAAAGGTTGTCTTCATCAATGCAGCCTTTGCTCTCCGCGCTATAAAGGATGTCTTCATCAATGCAGCCTTAGCTCTCCGCGCTATAAAGGATGTCTTCATCAATGCAGCCTTTGCTGTCCGCGCTATAAAGGTTGTCTTCATCAATGCAGCCTTTGCTGTCCGCGCTATAAAGGTTGTCTTCATCAATGCAGCCTTTGCTGTCCGCGCTATAAAGGTTGTCTTCATCAATGCAGCCTTTGCTGTCCGCGCTATAAAGGATGTCTTCATCAATGCAGCCTTTGCTCTCCGCGCTATAAAGGTTGTCTTCATCAATGCAGCCTTTGCTGTCCGCGCTATAAAGGTTGTCTTCATCAATGCAGCCTTTGCTGTCCGCGCTATAAAGGTTGTCTTCATCAATGCAGCCTTTGCTGTCCGCGCTATAAAGGTTGTCTTCATCAATGCAGCCTTTGCTCTCCGCGCTATAAAGGTTGTCTTCATCAATGCAGCCTTTGCTGTCCGCGCTATAAAGGTTGTCTGCATCAATGCAGCGTTTGCTGTCCGCGCTATAAAGGTTGTCTTCATCAATGCAGCCTTTGCTGTCCGCGCTATAAAGGTTGTCTTCATCAATGCAGCCTTTGCTGTCCGCGCTATAAAGGTTGTCTTCATCAATGCAGCCTTTGCTGTCCGCGCTATAAAGGTTGTCTTCATCAATGCAGCCTTTGCTGTCCGCGCTAAAAATGTTGTCCATCAGAGGCTGCAATGCTGACCGTGCTGTGTAGGCCTGGAGTCACCAACATTGCTGCCAGCAATGAAGTCATTGTAAACCGCGGCAGTAATGTACTATAATCTAATTGGCGACCCGAATGCTAAGGACTGGGCTTGAGGTTAATCCCCCCTAATATGCCGCTATCATGCCCTCTGACTATGAGCTAATGTCCGCTCCTAAAATCGAGTAAGCAGGCAAACTCCTCCCATATATATCATACATATGGCCGAGTCGGCAGTGACGCTGCCTACATAACCAAGGGTCCCGGGTTCGAGTCCCGGTGGGGGCAAATATTTGTTTGAAGAGAATGGATGTTTGTACCCTAGTCATGGTTGTTTATCTATCTAAGTAATATTTATCTATATAAGTACGTGTATCGTTGTCTAGTACCCAAGATACAGGGAATCCTAGTTTGGGGCTAGATCAATGTGTGTAAATAGTGTCCAAGGAATTATCGTTATTATTATTATTATTATTATAATTGTTTGACCAGTCATCGGAATGGAAGCGTTCCTTTTTCGGAAGCTCGGTCTCACAGCCCGCCCGGGTGTTGTTCCCCGCCAGGATATCTAACCTCATGCGCGCGCTCGGCACGGAGGCGGTGCAGGACCCCACCGCCATCGAGGCGAAGGTGCGCGAGCAGATCGCGAAGCGGCAGCGCACGCACCAGGAGGCCAACGATGCGCGTGCGCTCACCAAGGACCAGAAGAAGGAGAAGGTAACCCAACAAGGCCTCTATGTTGCTACCAAAATGGCGGATGCAGCTTTATTCTGTCGCTGTCTCTGTCTCTGGGAAGAATCTCGGCGATTTTTTATCTCATTTCCAAAGCGTCTGCGTAAACCACCTTCATCAAATATATTTATATTTTTTAACAAAACTATCATAGCGGTAAGGAAGACATTAAAGGCCAGATAAAATATATTGTGTACATTGGAAAGTGAAGTGACGTTTTGCACTACTTTCCTATTCATTTAGTTCTTATTTGAAAATATAGTGAGTGTTACAAGTAAAGACAGGTATAACGGTCCAGTTCAGTCAAATCCACACTACGTCATAATCAAGTTGCCAAGTATAGTCTGTGTTTTCATACTTGAGGTAAGTACTAAACAACAATGTCGGATCTACCTACATTGTGTAACGCTGTTTTGACAATCTGTGAGCAGGAACTTGTTATTCAATATACGATTTTGCCTAAACATGTTGATAAAAGGACAATTCAAAACAATTTTCAGTGGTAATTAATGCGTGAGTGTTTAACATCTCGCTCGCGGCCCAAAGCCAACGTCATATTCGCGCCCTCCCGGCTTGCAGCGCCTGACGGACTGATCAAGTGATTCTGTTTGAACTATCAGAGTTATACTTCTGAGTAGCTGAAGAAACCCTCTCTATTGCGTGTGAAAAAATGACATTGCTTTTTACTACCCAGACTACTTAGAAAATGCTATCTCTCGACACAAATCCGCCAGGAGAAAAACAACATCAACAAATATTTTTTGTTTGATACCTACGTAATCTACACTAGATTACCTTTTCAAAACATTACTGTGTTCTCACAGAAACAATTCAATACTTCAGTGTTTGAAATTTTCAAAAAATACAGAAAGGAACCGGTCGAATGTCTATTTCCGGTATTTTGAGTATGAAAGGACCACAGACTAATGATTAAACGATGAAGTTCGGTTCAGCAGGCGACCACACACCTACCAATCTCGGCAAATATCGACTGTGTGGGCGATTGTTATTAAAAAAGAAATGTCACCAATGTCCGACTTTGCTCCCGCTTGGTGGCGCTGGCGTAGCAAGCAAAGAGTTTCATTCATCAGAGGTTAGGTTAGGTGCTCCTTCAAATACACTTGACACTGGACAAATTAACCTCAAATGCGAATTAGAATATTATAAGAAATAATAAGGTGGAACGCACTTCCTTGCAATATAAGGGACAGTCCCACTCTTTTCTCTTTCAAAAACCGGGTAAAAAAGCACTTCCTCTCTCTTTCATGATTGTCAAATCAAAATCAAAATCAAAATGTATTTATTGAGCCAAAAGAAACATAATTACAAAAACTTTTGTAAATTCTAAACCCCAAACTAATATTAATTGTATCTTGGGGTTTAGTGTTTCCGTTCTGGATGAACTTAATTAAAAATTATGTTGTCACAGTCTATGTAATGCACTTAACAAAACAAGTACCTAATGCCTACTAGATTAAATTAAAAGACAAGCCTAAACAATTATGGCTCACTTTTTAAGTATCTTACTACAAGTATTATATTAAATATATCTGATATAATATTATATGTATATGAGTAATTATTATATTAATAACACCATTATATTATAATAGACATACTTAAATATATATATTATATTATTATAAACTTACATAAATATTTATTTAACTATTAAAATTAAATGAATATAATATTTAACTATACTTAGATACATAGATATTCTTATTTTATTTAGATTCTCGATAATGTATTGTTTCAAGATAGCAAATGTAATATTAGTAGTTATAGTATGTATATTATTACTAGAGTCTGGCAAACGAAAGCGTGACCTGGAGTTTTCTTAAAAGTTTCAATATGGCAACAATATTATGCTGTCAAAGGCACGTCAAACGACAAAGTGATAGATAGTCACACTCCGTTCCGTTATTCTAAACCTCTGTCTCTCTTTCTAGCTGTAACGCTTCCGTACAGCACAAAGAGAGGCAAAGATCTTTTGAATAACTGAACGGAGTGTAGTGATTTATGTTAGTGATACCACATAGAGGTTTTATGAATTCTACCACGTTTTCTCAGGTTACGCTATCGTTTTCCAGACTCTATATGTACTGGTTTATCTTTATAATGGTACATATTTAGAAGTTTGGTATTTATGTATTTTATGTTCCATATTTTATAGATATTTTATTTATTTATTTATTATTTATTATAGATAAGTTATTAGATATTGTGCACTGCCTACCCTTTCATGCTAAATATTCCTATCATGCCTTGGTTTTCTGAAAGAAATCTCTTTTTAGAGATAAGCTCGCCTTTTGTACATATGTTTTCCACAAATGTAACTTTTTATTTATCTTTCTGCAATAAAGAATTATGAAAGAAGTAGTAAATATTTGATGACTTTGACAGATAGACAGCCTCCACACACCAGCGCCATCTGCAATGAGCTCTGTTCAGGCTAGGTGCCATTGGCTTGAGATAAAAGTGTGCATGAATGGGAAATCGCCGATGTTCTTTCTGTCATATAGGATCTGATCGAGGATGCGTGTTGTCTCGGGGGTATTAAAATTAAATATTTATATTTTTATCTACACACACGTATCATAAACCCTCTTTACTGCGTCCAAAAACCGCACGTTACGATCAGCATTATGTTAAACTACTTGGTAAAAACTCGTTTCGTATCTGGAAAACTACACATAATGGTCATTATGTGTAGTTTTTCTACATATAATGAATTCAAATTTCGAACGCCGACGCCCACCCGCGTGCCGTCCCTAGTTTGTCTGTGAAGTTGGTACTGACATTCAAATTTCGAACGCCCGAAGTTGGTGCTACAGAACAAGCTAAACAACTGCAGAGCCACAATGCCGGTCAAACATGCGGTTCCTGAACACATCAAAGAGAGCTTATGATATGTTTGTAGATAAACTAGTGTATGTAACTGTACATAATTAGGCATTAAAACTCTCGAGTGATATTATTATGAAACTTGCCTTCGGCTCGTTTCATAAACCCACTCTCGAGTTTTAATGCCCTCCATTATGCAGCAGCAGTCACATAAACTACTAATAACCATTGCCTTGCTTACAGATTGACAAGAAAATTCGTGAAGACACGAGTATGGGGGTCCACGTCTCTGTGTACAGGTAGGTATGTCATATACTCACATGTCAGACTCCCTAAGACAACTTTAAAAATTAAATTGACATCATAACTGTAGCTAGTCAATTTATTTTCGAAAATATAATGTATGTACGCAAGAACCTTGCAAAATTTCCCAAACTTAGCGATAGCTGTAATGTTAACCTAAGAAATAATCACAGACTAGGTTTAAGACTCGCGAAGGTTAGCAATTCTTTCAAGGGTCAGTGCATTCTCTACTACAACGAGATAGATACCTCTGGAGATGTGGAATTGCCATTTAAGAAATTTAAAAACCATGTTAAAAAGAATTTTGTCTAAAAAGGGATATTACAAAGTTCAAGATTACTTAAATGACGGGAGTGTATGGGATTTATCTACTCGCTGTTATTCTTTATTATTATTTATTCTTGCGTATTATTTACGATAATTAATATTGTAATGTTTGTAATAGTTAAACACAACCATTTATTAAGATTTAAATCGTTATGTGGGAGTTCCATCGCCCTGCTTCTCCCACATTGCTCCAATGTAGAGAAGAGGCAAAAACATACGTTTACTAAGAATATGTAAATATCTACAGTAATAAATACATTTTGACTTTGACTTTGACTTTGAACCGTAATAAATAAAGACTAGTATTTAATCGCACATAAAAATACTGATTTGCACAGCAAAAAAGGATCAGCAAAAACTCTTTTTATGTTTTAAATATTTTATCTACACACGTATCATAAACCCTCTTTACTGCGTACAAAAACCGCACGTTACGATCACCATAATGTTAAACTACTTGGTAAAAACTCATTTCTTATCTGAAAATTTTTCAGATGAGAAATGAGAATTACACATTATGACCATAATGTGTAATTTTTCTGCATATTATGACATTCAAATTTCGAACGCCGACGCCCGCCTGCGTGCCGTCCCTAGTTTGTCTGTGAAGTTGGTACTGACATTCAAATTTCGAACGCCGACGCCCGCCTGCGTGAAGTTGGTACTACAGAATAAGCTAATCAACTGCAGAGCCACAGTGCCGGTCAAACATGCGGTTCCTGAACACATCAAAGAGAGCTTATGATATGTCTGTAGATAAACTAGTGTATGTAACTGTACATAATTAGGCATTAAAACTCTCGAGTGATATTATTATGAAACTCGCCTTCGGCTCGTTTCATAAACCCACTCTCGAGTATTGATGCCCTCCATTATGTAGCAGTCACATAAACTACTATTATGTGTACTCAATTAGGTATTTTTTGTTGTTCTTGCATGTTCAACCTAACACGAAGGATAAAGGGGGCTTCGCTTCGCTCAACCCTTTTACCCTTCACCTAAGCTACCGCAGCATTTTGCTTCAGTCAAAAACTATTATTAAGAGATATTTATTTCAAAATTGAATACACCGCTCATAAATACTAAGTATCTATTTATTTTGACTTGCACGAGCTTGTTGGAGTCGAGTCTCACCATCCATTGGAATATATTTAATTAAAGAAATTTCCCTTCATACGACAACGAAGATAAGCTATCGAAAAAACTCAGTTCCGCAGTTTATACAGTCAAAAATCCGTCTTTTTACGGACGCGGAAACAGCTAGACTAGTTTACTTCAGCTACTTCCATAGCATTATGTCTTACGGCATACTGCTGTG
This sequence comes from Argyresthia goedartella, assembly GCA_949825045.1. Taxonomy (NCBI): domain Eukaryota; kingdom Metazoa; phylum Arthropoda; class Insecta; order Lepidoptera; family Argyresthiidae; genus Argyresthia; species Argyresthia goedartella. The sequence continues at coordinate 21,429,354 of OX463811.1, forward strand.
GGTGAACGCTGCAGACATTAACATAATATTTGTGCTGCAAAAGAGGGCTGTTCGTGCAATCTACAATGTGGTTCCCAGAGAGTCACTTACTATTAACATTATGACAGTGTCGTGTCAGTATTTTTATGAAAACCTAATGTACGTCCACAAAAATATTGATAAATTTCCTAAGAATAGCGACAGGCACAATGTCAACACTAGAAATAGGAATAAACTAGCTATACCTACTACTAGGCTCCATAAGGTTAATGTATCTTTTAAAGGGCAATGTATTCGCTTTTACAACAAAATCCCAACTGAGTTACAAGAATTGTCTGTAAATAAATTTAAAAATGTTGTTAAAAATCACCTAAGTAAAAAGTCTTACTACAAAATATCAGATTATGTAGAAGACAAGAAAGCTTGGGAAGGTGTTTGCTCCAATTCTGTAAAAAATAACGTATAAAGCTGGAGGTTTCTAGTCGCCTCTTTGCCTCCAGCATCTAAAACATTGAGGTGACGGAATTCAAATTGAGTTCTATATTTACCTATATCTTATATATGTGTTAGTTTAAGATTTAACATTCTCCAAATGTAACCTTATGGTATGTGTTTCTTATGGAAATAAACTCTTTTTTAATTTTGAATTTTAATTAAACGAAACAATAGATAATCCCGTGGCTACTGATCGCTGTGACCTCCACAATCTACAATGTTGACCTTGACCGCAGGATACGCGACCTCTTCGAGTGTGCCGCCGCCAAGTTCAAAGTGGAGCGCAACGCGCAGCAACTGCACATGACCGGGTGCGTGCTGCTGCACCGCGGCTGCTGCGTGGTGGTCGTGGAGGGGGGGCCCAAGCAAGCCGCCAAGTATAAGAGGTGACTGCTGCTGTCTGCATTACTGTATGTGTGTGTGTGTGTGTGTGGGAGGGGGGGGGGTTCTAGCAGTGACATTTACCGATCACTGCTTCACACACACATACAGGGGTTGTTTTTAGTCCGTATACTACACGAGTTTAAGCAGCACCACTGACTGATCTGTTTGGTGATTCATGGAGGCTTATTGTTCGAGATTGTGGCAGGTTCTGCGAGAAGAATGTGTGAAAGGATTGTGTGATGTTGTAATTTAAAATCATTGTATTGAAATTTTATCTGACATGGATCTAATTTAATTTTATTGACATTAATCAAATTTTATTTTATTGACATTATGTTGGGTGATATGCAAATTGTATTTTTGTTTGTATCGAAATTCTATCTGATATTGATCTGATTTTATTTTATTGACATTATTCTAATTTTATTTTATAGACTTTGTGCAAATTGTATTTCTATCATGTTTTTTTTTTAGATTTTTTAAGCGCCTTGGATTGTTATCTGTAAAGTTGTACACTAAGATGGAATAAATAAATAAATATGCCCGCTGAATGTGTAGGGACCCGGACATAGAGGTCAGTTAAGTAAACATGGCACGTTCACAGTTCTCACACATTAATGATTTTGATTTAAAATGCAATAACTTTAAAATATGACAGTAGTAGATAGTCTTATCTGGTTTTAGTAAGGTTGTGAAGAAATTAATAAAATATGTTCTTTCAAAATACATTTTATTCGAACCTCGAAATAGGTAAGCAATCACAATAAAGCGATTGACACGTGACACGGATGCAAAAAAGAGAAAAAATGTAAATGATGGAATAAATAAATAATCAAATGCAAGCTAGCCGGGTCTGAGGCCGCCAAGTAAGGGCCTGCATGTAAACCTGTACGCTCGTCGCAGGCTGATGCTGCACCGCATCAAGTGGGAGGAGCTGCAGGTGAAGGACGCGGACGGCGCCGACGTGCCCAACCAGTGCAGCCTGGTGTGGGAGGGCATCGCGCCCGCGCGGGCCTTCGGCGAGATCAAGTTCAAGGTAGGCCGCTCGCACCAGTACCGTCGCTGCTCTCCTTGCTTGCTTCGCTGCTTTTCCTGCTTTTTTTACTTTATTGAGATAACAAACTTAGTAAATTACGCTTAGACCTGCAATACCATTAATCAATGGCTGGTATTTAATCGCACATCAAAAATACTGATTTGCACAGCGAAAAAGGATTAGCAAAAACACTTTTTATGTTTTAAATATTTTATGTGTACTCAAATTTATGTTTTAAGTATTTTTTGTTGTTCTTGCATGTTCAACCTAACACTTTGCCCTGATATTTGCTGTGCAAATTAGTATTTTTGATGTGCGGTTTAATATTTCCCTTAATCAATTACAGTTATTGTGAAATTGTGAAAATATGATGCATGTCTAGTTGACGTTACTGAAAAATAAACTTTTATCAATCAGCTAGGAAGTGAGTTTGGGAAGATATCTATACAGTGTGAAACTGGCACAGAACGATCTAGGCTGAAGAACATCAGAATTCACAAAAAAAGGCAACAAATATAATGATCACCAAAATATTTTTTTCCTACCCAAAATGGATCAATGAACACCAAAAGTTACAAAAAATACTGCGGTAGCTTAGGTGAACGGTAAACGAAGGCTTCGTGTTAGGTTGAACATGTAAGAACAACAAAAAATACTTAAAACATAAACTTAAGAACACAAAACATAAAAAGAAGTTTGGTGATCATTTATCCAAACACAATTTGGTGGACATTTATCCATTCTGGCAGTCATTTCGAATTTATTGGTAGTAAAATAGGTGCGTTTTTTGTAATCGTTTAAACATAAGCCAAAAAATATTCATAAATCTTATCCCTCCCAATTTTTTTTAATCCATTTTAATATTGAAACGCGCTATCTGGGTACCAACTGCAAAAAATATATAACTTCGTAATGGCAGGGTTTTTCGTAGTGAAATTGACTGATTCGTGACGATAAAAGACACGTTGTGCTGCCAATAATAAAAGTTTATGAAAAAATACTGATTTTTTCGAGAGTTTTTTAGTAATTGCAGATTTTGGTTTTTGGTTTTGGTTACAAAATTTGGTTCCCAAAATGGAATTAATTTATCGCCGATTATTATTCTTCATTTTGTTAGCTTTCAGACGACACCAAAGTTGTGTTTCTAAATAATGAACTTATTTTTTTTTTAATCGTTACATATACCTATTTTCACTTTTCGGAGCCTTAGCCATAAGACCTAGAGATTAGTGATATACCGTGAAGTCATAAGGTAGTAAATAAATAAATGTAACCCACATTAATGTCTCCACTGAGAGGCACAGGCCCTTTATGGATATGCGTAAGATTGAGCCATACCTCATCAAGCTGGCTCAGTGCGGGTGGATGGGCGAAGATAATAAATAATTATACTTTGGGACACATACTGGCTATAAAAAATACTTGATTATTAATTTAATTCAACTAACAGAAATAGTAACAGTGAAATTAAGTTACGTTATTACAACAAAAACAGATTATTGCATAAGTTTTTCGAAGCACACACACTCTTGTAGTTTAGGGCACAGGCTGAGCCAAACATAATTTTCACAATAGTGATATTTTTTTAATTTGAGTTAGTAGACCACATACAACCAACCTCTTTGCGTTGTATGTGGTCTGTACTACTGTGGTCTGTAAGTACTGGCGACAAGCCCGCATTTGTTGTGTTTTTTTTTGTTTTTCAATTAGATTTTCTCCGAACGATGGAGACAGGTTTGGCCAGTTGCCCTAATAGTTTCTTAAAGTTTGCTCCTGCCCAAGTTTTTTTGGATATGCCACGTTTGACTGAATTCTCTCCCGCTGAGATAGTCGATATTCATTATTATTATGGTATGTCACGTGGAAGGTTCTAGAGGCGCAAGAACCGCATATATCGCTGCCTTCCCCGACCGACGCCGACCATCCGCGCGGAACTTTACAGAAGTTCATAGAAGACTCCTTGACTGGACTTGGCATGGCACATGGCGTCTCTCAGATAACTGTCTGGCGAATTTTGAGGAAGGAGGGTCTTCACCCGTACCACTATCAAGGAGTGCAACATCCCCACGAAGATGTGAACAACGTGCCGAGATGCGTCATGTCGGCATGGGTCCAAAGGAGGACCTCAGCCGACCCCGAATTTTTCAAGAAAAATTTGTGTATGGACGAGACAACATTTAACAGAGATGGCATCACAAACTGCCGAAACCAGGACTAGTGGTGCCGTAAAGGCCTAAATCCGAGGTTTTCTATCAACGTATGGATAGAGCTCATAGATAACATTCTGATTGGTCCTGTAATATTACCAAGTGCTTTGAGAGGCCAACGATTTCTGGCGCTTTTGCGGGACGAGTTACCTATATTGTTGGAAGAGGTACCAATCGGTGTAAGACAAGATATGTACCTACAAATGGACAGCCGCCCAAACCATAAATAGACGCCTGTGAGGACATACTTGAATGAACAATTCCCAAATCGCTGGATTGGTCGGCAAGGGCCGGTAGGATGGCCTCCTCTTTCGCCAGATATATAAGAGACACCACTAGATTATTTTTTATGGGGCACGACGAAAAATGAAATGAAAAATTTAAATTTTTTTTTTTTATTTATTTAACTAAACTTAATTTAACAAACAATTTGATGAGACCTCCTTTTAAGTCAAATATTTATTTATTATGTATTATTATGTGGGTCTCGCTCTTTCGTTACTAGGTAGTAGTAATTAAGTTATTGTAAATAAACATAGAATTTGTTTCGCTTTAAAATTATAAGTTAAGTTAAGATGACAACGTACGTATCTGTTTGTGTGTGAGCGTCCATGAGTGTGTATATATGTGTGTGGTATTCAAAAGGTTCTTTTGTATTAAAGACTCAGTTTGGACGATGAAGCAAAAAAAAGCCCGCATCAACATGGAGGCAGATTTTCTAGATCTATTACTAAGTTGCGCTAACGCCATCCGAAACGACCCAGACATGATTAGAAGGGCTACGCAGCAAATTGTGTTTCGCTCAGCAATGTTCTTCAACATCACGGGGGACACTTTGAAAACCTAATGCATTAATATCTTTATCTACACACGCATCATAAACCCTCTTTACTGCGTACAAAAACCGCACGTCACGATCAGCATAATGTTAAACTACTTGGTAAAAACTCATTTCTTATCTGAAAAATTACACATTATGACCATAATGTGTAATTTTTCTACATATTATGGCATTCAAATTTCGAACGCCGACGCCCGCCTGCGTGCCGCTCCTAGTTTGTCTGTGAAGTTGGTACTGACATTCGAATTTCGAACGCCGACGCCCGCCTGCGTGAAGTTGGTACTACGGAACAAGCTAAACAACTGCAGAGCCACAATGCCGGTCGAACATGCGGTTCCTGAACACATCAAAGAGAGCTTATGATATGTGTATAGATAAACTAGTGTATGTAACTGTACATAATTAGGCATTAAAACTCTCGAGTGATATTATTATGAAACTCGCCTTCGGCTCGTTTTATAAACCCACTCTCGAGTATCAATGCCCTCCATTATGTAGCAGGCACATAAACTACTATTTTAATGTAATTACTCTGCTTATTTTACTTGTATTTATGTTATAAAGAAATTATAAAATGATAAGGTATAATTATTTTACTTGTTTTATTATCTTTGCCCATTCACCCGCACTGAGCCAGCTTGATGAGGTCTGGCTCAATCTTACGCATATCCATAAAAGGCCTGTGCCTCTCAGTGGGGACATTAATGTGGGCCACATTTATTTATTTACTACCTTATGATTTCACGGTTTATCACTAATCTCTAGGTCTTATGATTATTATTTAGGTATATTTTGCTCCGAAAGGTGAAAATAGGTATCATGTAATGAGTTAAAAAAAGTTTATTATTTAGAAACACAATTTTGGTGTCGTCTTAAAGCTAACAAAACGAAGAACAATATTCCGTCATAAAATAATTCCATGTTGGACACCAAATTTTGTGGAAATCTGCAATTAGAAAAAAAAACTCATAAACAATGCGTAATTTTAGTTTACAGTGCATAAACACGAATCAGTCAATTTCACTACAAAAAAACCGATTCAGATGTTTTTTTTTCCAGTTGGTACCCAGAACTCGCGTTTCAATATTAAAATAGCTATTTAAAAAAGTGGGAGGGATGAGATTTTTTTAAATTTTTTGTCGATGAATTTCGATGTTCTTCAACCCAGATCTCTGTGTGCACTTTATGAAGATTCACACTATACATTCGTCGTTTATTATAAGTTCGATACTTACACGATAGAGTCGTGGAACCAATGTGTTTTTAACGCCCGGCGACCAAAAGAGGGATGTTATTAACCCCCGACGACAAAGAGAGGTGTTATAAGTTTGAAGTGTCTGTCTGTCGGTGTGTGTGTCTCTGTCTGTGGCACTCTAGGGCTCAAACGGGTGGACGAAATTTTATGCGGTTTTTTGTAAATGATAGTTTACTAGTAATTCTTATATAGCTTAACAAGGACACACGTCAACCAAATTTTAGACTCTTCAACCCCAGACGACGAAAAATATGAGTGTTGTTATAGGTTTGAGGCGTCTAACTCTCTGTGTACGTGTGTGTGTGTGTGTGTGTGTGTGTGTGTGTGTGTAGGGGTGTGTGTGTGTGTGTGTGTGTGTGTGTGTGTGTGTGTGTGTGTGTGTGTGTGTGTGTAGGTGTGTCCTTGGGTCTGAGTGTATCTTTTTTATTTTCGGATAACTTGATTATTTAAGGTACCTGGCATACAAATCAAACACATTTATTGAGTTTATTAAAAAACTAACGATTTTTTTTCAAACTTCTCGTTATAGTATCTCTTAATATCATCTATAACACGGCATACTCGGTTATTACCGCAAAACTCTAAATATGTTAGCTCCCACACAATATGCACACAGTGCCATATATCCCGGACATGAGGCCGCGGCGGCGGGCGGAATAAGCTCACAGTGTGGGGCATGGTTAAAGTAGAAAGTATGGTGGAGTGGTTGTTAGGGACATCATTCTGAACAACGTTTAGTATGGGCCGACTTGATGAGAGCAACTTTATTTTCAACTCCACCATAGAACTCAGGTGAGCGCTAGGCCCGAAATATACTGAGATAAGAAAAATAAAGATGGTCTGATCACGTCGGTTCCATAGTAAAAGTTGTTCGGAATAATGTCCCTAAGAACCACCTTTCGGCTTGTAAGACTCCCTTTCTGTTAGATCCTGTAGAGACTTTATCTTAGAACTTCTTACAACGTCTTCTAAACGCCTGCTCACGAATATCCACAAATGATTATTTAAATAACAACACCGAAAGCATCATGCGAGAACGTTAGTACAGGGTGGCCTGCACAGTTTATTTTTGTGTGAAAATTGTAATTCTGCCATCTGTAACTGTTGCACAATTGTTTGAACATTTTTTGTTATATTCGATCAATTTTTTGGTGTACCTATTTTTTTGGAATTCTTTGTGCCGTGTAACCTTTCTGTGGGGCCATCAACACATGAGGGATTATTTTCATAGGGTTAGAACTTTATTACCAAGCAGTAAGGTTCGAAATCGCGGGCCGCTTTTGATATAATGAATAAATTATTTATGTATTTATCTATCTACTATGCTTATACCTATTGTGCCTGATGTCAACAAGTGACAGCAGACACTCAGTGACAGTGACAGTGACGCTGCCTACGAAGCTAATAGGCTCCCGGGTTCGAGTCCCGGTGGTGGCAGATATTTGCTTGATGAGGACGGATGTTTGTAACCTAGTCATGGTTGATTATCTATCTAAGTATAATATTTATCTATATAAGTATGGGTATCGTTGTCTAGTACCCAAGATGCAGGGAATCCTAGTTTGGGGCTAGATCAATGTGTGTAAATAGTGATCAAGGTATTATTATTATTACTAATATATATTATTCGTGTTTGTCCTCAGGTGGTTCCAACCGAGAAGCAAGCGCGCGACCTGTTCCAAAAGCACCGCGTGGAGCACTACTGGGACCTGGCCCACAGCGGGGCCGTGCTGGCCGAGCCCGACGAGTAGGCGTCGCGCTTGCCGAGCCCGACGAGTAGGCGTCACGCTGGCCGAGCCCGACGAGTAGGCGTCGCGCTGGCCGGGCCCGACGAGTAGGCGCCGCGCTGGCCGAGCTCGACGAGTAGGCGTCGCGCTTGCCGAGCCCGACGAGTAGGCGTCACGCTGGCCGAGCCCGACGAGTAGGCGTCGCGCTGGCCGGGCCCGACGAGTAGGCGTCGCGCTGGCCGAGCTCGACGAGTAGGCGTCGCGCTGGCCGAGCTCGACGAGTAGGCGTCGCGCTGGCCGAGCCCGACGAGTAGGCGTCGCGCTGGCCGAGCCCGACGAGTAGGCGTCGCGCTGGCCGAGCCCGACGAGTAGGCGTCGCGCTTGCCGAGCCCGACGAGTAGGCGTCACGCTGGCCGAGCCCGACGAGTAGGCGTCGCGCTGGCCGGGCCCGACGAGTAGGCGTCGCGCTGGCCGAGCTCGACGAGTAGGCGTCGCGCTGGCCGAGCCCGACGAGTAGGCGTCGCGCTGGCCGAGCCCGACGAGTAGGCGTCGCGCTGGCCGAGCCCGACGAGTAGGCGTCGCGCTGGCCGAGCCCGACGAGTAGGCGTCGCGCTGGCCGAGCCCGACGAGTAGGCGTCGCGCTGGCCGAGCCCGACGAGTAGGCGTCGCGCTGGCCGAGCCCGACGAGTAGGCGTCGCGCTGGCCGAGCCCGACGAGTAGGCGTCGCGACCATCGGCCGAGGGCGTCGCTGTGGACATCGTTACGTCCAGACCTTCATATAACGTTAATATCCTCATAGCGCTATGGAAGACGTCTTATAACGTTATAATTCCATAATGTTAACGGCTATAACCTTACCTCCTTATTCATAAAACTTATCAAACCTATGATAGCTAAAATGTGCTTTGTCCTTTTCTCACAAACACAAGTTTCAAAGTGACAGACAAAGAGAAACGAATTATAACGGCATTATAGTATAGGTTTATTAGACGTTTATGAATAATGCGATTAGTTTTATAGCGCTATGCACAAAATAACGTTATCATAACGTTATAGGGCATCTCTTTCACGCCCACACTCCTTCGTTATAGTCCATCTTTTTTACGCATTGCGCGAGTGATTAGTGTAGGTGCCTAAACAACACACAGCAAACATAGCGTACGGCAACAGCGCAATAACTTTATTCATAACGTTATTTTGATTACATTATGTTTCTCCTACAGTTTTGTTAACATAACGTTATAAAAGCGCTACAATAACTAAACGAATTGATTATAAAGTTACATAACACAATATAGCGTTATATTTTATAACGTTATGAAGGTCTGGTTACATCAATGGTATCGGAGTTTACACAACTGTGGCTACGATTACACAAGTGTGGCTAAGTTTTACATGAATGTGGCTATGTTCACGCAACTGTGGCTTATTTTACAGGATTGTGACGTGGGCATAGACATGTTTACAGGATTGTGGCGCGGCTGTAGACGTCTTTACACGATGCTAGCGTGGCTGTAGACGTGTTTACACGACTGGCGTGGCGTGGATTTAGTTCAAAAATTCAGGTCATTGTCTGATTAGTTTCGGAAGGTTATCTGAAAAATGAAAGTAACATTTCATTTGTTTATACTTCTAAGGGGGCAAAAATGTTGTAACTATTATTTAGGTATACTTTAGTATAATATAATATAAATATGAATTAAAATGTTTGAAAATTATTTAAATTGTTTTTCTCTTTTATATATTACATTAATTGTACATCACATAAAGGTAATTCCCAAGGAACAATTCAATTGCTGAGATAACCTCTATTTTAGGTCACAATACGGATAGTTAAAATATATACTTTTTAAGTGTCACAACGCTCGCATTTTTCGTTAATTGTAAAAATGAGAAGTATACAAAACACGTCATATTTTGTTCAATTCAAAAATCAATTACTCTTATTTGCACAAAATGGTGTTCATTACTTCAATTGCAACATTAGAGGCTTATTTAATCTCTGTTCGTAGAGATCATTTCCCATACGCTTAGTTATTCCATTTAGCGTGACAGGGGGCTAGCCCATCGCCGCAGCTATGGAGATATGAAGGTTTTCAAAGCGAAAATATACAAAACTTACGTCATATTTTGATCAATTCAAAAAAAACAATTAGCACTTGCACAAAATGGTGTTCATTACTTCAATTGCTATAAATTATTAACGATTATGACAAAGAGCATTTGTGTCGTTAATGTTCTTACTGTTGATATGCGACGACCCGAATGCCTGCCTACGAATATGCAAATTAAAGAAGAATAACTCTGAGGAGAATAAAAAAGTAGAAATCCTTAAGAAAATGATACTAAAGACAACTCCATCAAAGCAGGCTTTGACTATAAACAGCAGTAGTTTTCAACCACAAACTGTGAAACAAATGGTTAAGAAATCAAACAACTTTTTCGAGCTCAACGCCAATATCTACAAAGGAAAATACAAATAGACCGGTTAATCTGACGAGAGCTTCAACTATAGACACAATGATGGATTATAGAAAAACTGTTTATTCCAATCTTGAAATTAAAGGAGGGGCACCAGACACAATGACGGATATAAAGAAGATCCCACTTCAAGCCAACAATGATGATCAAGAAAACAGCGCAACAAACAGTGATATCGAAAAGTCCGAGTTACTTCGGAAAAGCACAACTGAAGTTCAGAAAAAAACAGACATTATAAAAACCAATAAAGAACCAGCGATCGGATTAGTTAGGGTTATGATATTATCGGATGTGACAGGCAAAGGATTACATGGACCAATACGAGGAATGTTAGGGGACAGGTTTATTATTGAATCTTTTTCAAAACCTAATGCGACTCTTGATCAAGTTTTGAATTCTTGTGAAAGCCTCTGTGGAAGCTACACTAAGTCTGATTTTGTTGTCATTTTGGGCGGGTCCAACGATAAGGATCCTCTCAAATTTCAGTCTTTATTGTACTCCAACTTAAAGAAACTTGAACACACAAATGTAAGTAAGTAATGTTTTGTATGGCAAATATTTAGCTGAGAAAAAGATCAATGACACAATTAACTTTATTGCGAGTAGATTTGAAAATGTTTCTGCTTCGGACTTCTGGGATTCAGGTGATGAATTTTTTAGATTTAACATAAGTAGGAGGTTAGTTGCAAGTAGACTCATACATAGAGAAATTTGTAAACGCTCTTATCATAATGAATATAGGAACTATATGACAGATTCACATAATAGTGGAATGCGCAATGTAAACAGGTCCAACAAGGAGACACAAACAAGTAGTCTCACTGTGAAATTGGATACTTCAATGCAAACAGAAGGGATTGAGAATGAAACGTTTTTTCGTGAATAAACGTAACAATGGCACCCGTGTATGCTAAGGTCATCAACAGGTAGTGATTCACAGTCATCACAAAAATTTAAAACAGGTGAACATGTGGTGCAATTTATTGATACAATAAGAATAATTCATCAGAATATTTGTGGTATCTCTAACAAAAGTGACGACTTAATAGTTTATCTCAATTCACTAGAAGAAATTCCAACCTATGTATGCATAAGCGAACATTTTTTAAATGAGGCATCGGCGGCAGTTTTTAGCTTAGATACCTATACTTTTGCTGACAGTAATGTACGAAAGGGCAAAAAGAGAGGCGGTTCACTTATTCTATGTCAAGGAGAAAGAGAGTTTGAAGTTTTGGAAATTTGTAAAAAACTGTAGAAGATTAACTTATTTGAGGTATGTGGGATTCGTGATATCGCTACAAATCTATATATTTTCTGTTTATACCGGATACCAGAAGTAAGCAATTTTACAGACTTCTTGAACTCACTAGAACAACTACTTGGGTACTCTTTTAAGAAGGAGTGTGTCATCGCAGGAGATTTTAACATAAACCTGCTTAAAGGTGATGAAAAAACAAATGATTTCCTCACATTGTTACGATGTTATAATTTTACGCATATTATAAATGAAGCTACATTTCAAAGAAACAGCTGCGAATCATGTATTGACAATTTTCTAACAAACTCAAACTTAGATCTCTTACATGACGTGGTGGTAGATAACAATAAGATTGGGGATGGTCATTTTGCTATCTCTTGTTCAATAAATTTAGACATTAAAAAGAGAAATATTACAGAGGGTGATAGAGATTACATTTGCGCAGAGAAAAGAACTTATAGTAAAATTAACAAATTAAAATGTAGAACACACTTATTGAATCAATGAATACAAATACATTCTTAAAAACTATTAAAGAAATACACAACAAATGTTTTAAGAAAATACACAAAAAATATATCTCACAAATAAGAAAGTGAATTGGATTACTAAAGGAATAAAAGTTTCTAGTGTTATGAAACGGTTTTTGAAAACAGCAGACCTCCAATCATGTCATAAGTCTGTTGTATCTTACATAGTATCATGTATACATGAATACTTATAGGCGAGTTTTAAGAACAGCGAAAAGAAATAATGTTAACAATGAACTGATGAAAAGAAACTACTCTACAAAATCTATATGGAATATTGTAAATCGCCATAGAAATAAATCAAAACACGTTAATAATAATAAAGAGCTGCTTCTAAAAGACGATGACCATATAATAGACAAACCTGATGATATTACGGATATTTTTTCAAAGGAATTTGATAAATCAAATAACAATAATACAGTGAATGCTAGCAAGGCGTTGAATTACTTATATGAGAATACAGATAGAGTTAATGAAAATTTAGTCGTAAATACTGTGACTGCCTATGATATTACTAAAATTGTTAACAAGATGCAGGCCAAAAACTCATGTGGAGTAGATGAATTGCCAATAACGGTTATAAAGGATAATATTGATATCTTGGCATATCCTCTGTAACGGCATTAAAGGCTAAGGTCGAGCCACCGCTATCAGTAGCTATGATCGTCTATTCTATCTACCCCAAAAAGAGATTTCCCGATTCAGCTGAAAAAATTTGTAAGTTAAGAATGATAAGTCTGAATTTCTCGTTCGTTGAGAAGTTCGTTAGGCGTACAATAGTCGAACGTGGAGATTGATTCAGGAAGTTACAGTTTCAAGTTAGCAGAGAAAGCATATATGTCCGCAAGCCGGTATTTCGCATCAGTTAGCGGTGTATTGCGCCAGATCGATCGTTGTTGTATTTTGTGTGATGGTACCATTTATTTTTTTGTATATATGGGCGCTTGGAACTTCTTTCTAGTGGTCGACCACAATTTATAATATTTGTTTGTGATATCGTATAGATATCCGTCGTAGATTTACGACGTGAGTACTCAATGATATTTCATGTGCTCGCTAGTAGCGGCTTGTGGTGGTTCCAATTATATATTTAGTTCACGGCAATAACGATCCGAAAAGACCGGTTTACACAATTGCGATTTGATTTTCCGAAATGGGTTTGAACTAGCGGTTACCTCAAAAGGTCCGTAACGTTTTGAAACCTTAAACTCTGCGCAATTTGAGCTGGATGTTATCGAAACGTAGTCATTAGCGCTTTAGGAGATCTAACTCTCACCATAGCGAAGTGCATAGTTCGGTAAATTCCGAACTATGAATTCCACTAACCTCAGCACGACCTCGGCCAAGCAAAATCATAAATATTCAAATATTTATGATCTCAGCCTACACATTGGACCTCCAGCGATGTTTACATTTAATTTAAAGATGCAACTTGAATCCAAACTGACCCAAGGCAAAGCAAAACAATCTACCCGGTCCTAAACAATGAACTTTAGACTGTAATTTGATCTCTTCGCGCGTCCCCGACAACACTCAAATGTCAAAATATCAACAGAATAGGTTATCTGTGTTGACACCGGTTTAACTTTGTTCTGAATTTGTTATTTCCATCCGCGGAACCTCATCGATCAAACAGTCTCCCTATGCCCTGCCAACCTAGGTTTAGCCGCAACTAAACTCCTGTCTAGCCTAGTCTAAAAACCTAGTGTTATACCACGTCCATTATCGACACCACTCGAAAATGGTTGAGTTTGATTTGAATGTGCTTGTATGTTTAATGACTGTGTGTGTGGGAATTTCAAAACTCGCTACTCGAAAGGAATGAGGAGAGGATTAGCCCGCGAATATCCTAAGAGCCAATCCAGGAACCCTATGGTGAAGGAAAAAGGAATTTAGGGTCGCTCCAAGCCCAGACTCAGACTCAGATCAGTTACCTACAAGTTCTTATCTAACGACCCAAGGATAGTTTTGGAATTTGGGGTAGGTTGATTTAAAGGATAGGAACCGAGGTATATCTCGGCGCTTCAGACACTCACGAAAAACCACTGAAACACGCAATCACAATTCATATAGTTCAGACGCGTAAGACGGCAGACCAAAACTGTTTAGAATCGTGAAAGACGACTGTCACAGTAGCTAGACGCTGAGACTGAATGCTCTCCCCTTCCCCGCTATCGTATTTATAGACCCCACATGTCTGAAAAAAAAATGGCGTCCTTTGCGAACACGCGCTGCCCAAGCGAAGCTTCTTATCACTAACTACACAGGGTCTAATTTCAACCATGCCATGCAGATCCGCCGTTCTACAAATTGTGTGTACGCATATTAACTATGATCAACCGTAGGTTATCACTCAAATCATTTGGTACTGCCGATACACAGAATCTGTTGATCGCTGACCATAAAAGCTTGTTGCGATTAATTAAGCCTTCCCGACCGCTAGCGCGCTAGACAAAGACCACTAGAATGATATTCAGACCCGTGGTGTCAAACTCGCCATCTCATACCAAACAAACGCAATTGTATATTTGCAGTCAACATAATAGCTTTCTCCGTATCGTTCCATATTAACCTTCCATTATTTAGTTATTCATAATTTATTCCTGTAGTAACCTTCCTCGAACCATCCCACGCTCTTGGCTCATTGTTTTTTGCTGACTTACCCTGAGCTACTCAAAATCCCAAACGTTAAATGAACCGATTTTCGTATTCAACGTGTGTACCAATACAACGCGGCGATGGGCTAGCCCTCTGTCACGCAAAATGAAGTATCAAATGTACTGACTCTTATGTACCATTACAGCCCCCTCCCAGACCTTGAGACACTGTTTATCTCAGTTAAACATGGCGCAAGGATCTCATTACCACTATGCTACCCATGCTTTGTCCATATCTACTCTATATGTACGGACATCTCAAATCATGTACACAAACCGATGAATCTGTCAATTATGTATATAATATTTACACAACTCGATTGAGCTCTCTCCTGTCTTATCTTATTTATCTATCTAACTATACAACCTCGCTTACCCGCAACTTATCCTAATTCGTATTACTATATATACACATTTTTTTTTGTTTTTTTTTTTGTTTTTGTTCCTTTCTAAACCATGCAAGATCCTTAAATCTACAAAGTAGTTACGCAAATTTACAGCTCACAGCTTAATTATATAACTTTTATACACTATCTTATTTATCTACGCCCTTATTCGTCCTCACATAATACCTGGCTATATTTATAGTATTGTAGTTACCCAATATCTCATTTGAAACCGGATCTACTAAAGTATAATAGTTCGGATATACCACTACCGAAATAACATAAGGCCCTTTATACAACAATGAAAATTTTCGCATGATTTTATGTTCTTTATTTGAACGCACAAAAGTCTTAAGTTTCACATAATCACCTATACGATAGACTTCTAACTTACGCCGTTTGTCTGCCTGTCGCTTAAGTCGTTCACTAGAACTTTTAGAGTTTTCTATCGCTACATTCCGCACCTGTTCCGTATCTCGCACACTATGACCTAATAACCATTCATCGCCTAATTCCTTGTCAATAGTTAACGGTTCCCGCCTACCAAACGCTAACTCATTAGGCGCAAAGCCTGTGCTTGTGTGTTTGATATTATTGTAGCAACTTTCAATGTCCGGTAACACGTCGACCCAACTACGATTACTTCCGCCGCAATAAGTTCTAATTAGTCGACCTAGCTCGCGATTCACTCTTTCTACGCTATTAGAATTTGGACAATACACCGACGTATGAGTTACCCGAATCCCTAGCTGTTTGAGACCAAATTCCCAAACTTTCGATATGAACTGTGGTCCTGAGTCCGTAATTATAGTTTCGATAGGTATTTCCCTATGAAATCTCGTTGTATAAGCGAGCACGCTCCTACCTGTCGCTTTTCGCATTGGATACAATTTTATTACTTTACTGTACACGTCATGAATCACATATATATATTGATATCCGAATTCACCTACGGGCAATGGCCCATAAAGGTCCGAGAAAACTTTCTCACCCAACTTTTCCGCCAACACCGGTGTACAAGGACCAACGGTATTGTTAGTACTTGGTTTGACCTTTTGACATATGTCACAACTTCTTATCACCGTGCTAATCACCCTACTCATATGAAGAAAATAATATCTGTCCTTCATCAGTGCTAATATTTTATATCTGCCGTAGTGACCTATTTCTTTATGTATGTGTAAAATTAGTTCCTCCTGTAGTGACTTCGGAATTACTAACGACTGTACGTTCCGCTTCGGCACATGAAAATATAACGTATCACCTACTAGCTTGTAATTATCAAACCCTCTCGTTTCAGTATCTACCACCCTACGTCTGATACAACCGCTAATTCGATTTAACCGCTCATCTTCGCTTTGTAATCTCGCAATATCCCGTAAACTCGAAATAACACTTGCGGTATTCGATGCCTGAAATCAGAATATTCCCGGCTGAACATTTATACTGTCAATCATACCTCCAGGTCCCACTATTTGCCTGCTTAGCGTGTCGGCAATTTGATTATCAGTCCCTCGCACAAATTCTATGTCGTAATCGAATTGCTCTAAAAACATAACCCATCTAGTTACGCGTGCTCCCAATAAAGTCCACGACTTAATGAACGTCAAACTTTTATAATCAGTTCTAATAATAACTTTTTCTCCCCGCGAATATATCTCAAATCGCTTTAAAGTGTATATAACTACATACATTTCCTGTTCGCTGACATACCATCTAGTTTGAGCTCCCTTAAATGCCTGCGAACAAAACCCTATAATTCGTTCCTGGCCCAAATCATCTAATTGATAAACATAGCCCCCAATTCCTATAGCGCTGGCGTCGCATTGGACATAATACGTTTTTCCCGCCAATGGCTGACTCAATATTATACTTTCTGAGAATTGGTTTTTATCTCGTCAAAAGCACTCTGCACCTGCGCACTCCAGACGAACTTGACTCCAGACCGTAATAAATTGTACAAGGGCTGTGTTAACGTTCCAAAATTTTTTATAAACCTCCTAAAGTAATTTATGAACCACAAAAACGCCCTCAATTGCCTGACAGTTCTGGGTGACGGATATAATTTAAGTGTTTCAATTTTGTCCGGGTCCATTTGCAAACCTTGTGTAGACAAAATATGCCCCAATAACTTGACCTTTTTTGTGCGAACTCGCATTTTTTTAGTTTGCATGTGAAGCCCGCGTCTTTCAATTAACTCAGAACCGTGTCCACTTGAGACAAATGCTGATCGAAGTCACCCTCAGTTAAAATCGCCAAATCGTCAACAAAATTTAAAGAATATGACCTAACCGCTGGCCCTAAAATTAAGTCCATCGCCCTCGAAAATGAACCCACACTGGTTTTCAACCCCTGAGGTAAAACGTTGTAAACATAACTTCTGCCTTGATATACAAAACCCGTGTATGGTTTAGATTCGTCTGATAATGGTATAGAAAAATACGCATCTTTGATATCAATAACCCCTATGTAATTTATCCGGCGACCCGATTGCAATATCTCACTCATTAAAGGTGTAGTTTCAACTTCCCCAACCATTCCCGTGTTTAATTGGCGCGCATCTAGCAATATACGGACCTCCCCTGACTTCTTTAGTGCACAAGTCAATGGACTGCTGAAATCCGTAGACTGCCTGCTAATAATACCTATCTGTTCCATTTCTTTCAAACGTTTTGTTACTTTATCGCGATATGCGAACGGTATAGGATAGCTTCGTTTTACGAAAGGCGTATCATCTCTCATTTTTATCTCATGTATATATTTATTTGTCCGACCTACCCTATCGCTAAACAACTCTGCATGTTTATTTAACACCGGTAATAACTTTGTTTTGTGTTCAACAGGTATTGATGAACTATTCACATATTCCTCTATCATATTTCTACTGGTATCTTGGTTCTGTACTCCCATTGTACAACAGCAAGAATCCTGATTAGGACCAGTACGTAATGGTATTTCACACATCCGCCCGGCGCTTCGTATAATTAGCCTCTTATTTCCCTCACACATTAAACTGGCTCGCGTCTGTTGTATAAAATCAAACCCCAAAATTAAATCTTTAGGCACCCTTGTTAATACTAGCATTGGAGTATCGATAACGCATTCACCTATTGTTAATGGTAACGTAACTAACTTATCAACCTTTTCCTTACTGACTCCGAAGGCACCTGTGATTCTCAAACTTGGGATCGGTATTTCCGTTGGTTTTCCCAATTGCCTGCATACTTCATCGTACACTCTCCGACTTATTACACTGATTTCGCTCCCCGAATCAATCAAACTCCTTACAACAATATTCCCAATACGCACATCTATCTCAGGTAATGTCAAGGTACTACATAAATCGCGCCCACACTCAGTCGAATCGTCGTCTCTGAATATCATATGTAAACGCCTGTCATCGCGGCCTATACAATTCAATCTCGAATTTTCTTCTAAACACACGGCATATCCGTGCGCCTTATGTGCTAATAATTGAATAAATTCATTCACACCCACGTTCGAATCCAAATTACACAGATCATACAGTCTATGTTTTTTTCCAATTTGATCGGCTGTCCATCCAAACCGTAATAAATATCTAAGCGCGAACGACCCGCGCAAGTCCACTAGTTTTTTGAATTCGAACTTATCGCATTATTCCTGTCACTTGAACTTTGCCCTGCCTCTGTATTATCTGAACCATCATTGCCCCTTTGGAACCCTATTGCCTTGAAACTAGCCTGCGCGTCCCAAATTCGTTTCGTGCCTTTGTTCCCGCGTTATAATTATTCCTACGACTCACCGCGTTATATCGTATCGTATTTACTCGCATAGCTCGATATTGCCCACGCATGTAGCTATTCCGCCTTACGTTATTCGTATTCATTGTCTCCGAACTCTGCAACGCACTTAATTCCCCATCGACATTCCGTTCTAAATGCCGAAGGAACTCGACCGCATCTCGTATAGTCATTGGTTCCTTTCTAGCAAAAAACGCTACCTGAATATCGCGCGGCAACTGTCTGAAAATCGTGTTGATTTTCTCCGTATCAGTAAACGGTATCGTAAGCTCATATATGCTATTCAATTGAGAGGCAAAGAATTCTTCCATACTTTGACCTTTCTTTGAATCGAACTTCGCAATTAGGAATCTTTGTTTAATTAATTCCTGTTCATTATCACCCCAGAATACCTCTCTGAAATCTTTTTCAAAATCCGAATAGGTTCGCCATGAGTCTCTGTATATGCTCATTCGAACTTTTGCAATTCCTACTAAACTATCCGTTGCCCATATCAAAGCCCTAGAACTATCTCCCGAGACTTTAATATAAGCCTTTAAATCTCTTAAGAAAATCATCGGATTTTCCGAACTCCGCCCATCGAATGTTGGCAACTTCTGTGTCATTTTCACAATGCAAACACAATTGCACAATTGTTCAAACGTTTCTAGTTCCTGTCTGTCAGTCTGTCTGTCCGAAGTATTACTTGTACTACTTGAACCCCTTTCCAAACTGTCTAATCTATTCACTATTTCAGATAACAATTGAGTCACCTGTCCCGACGCCATCTCATTATTTAAAACACTTGTCTGCGAAAGTGAGTCAACTTGTACAACACGACTAACGTTTTTCCTAAGCCGGCCGGTCATTATTCCTGAACACTAAACCGCCGTAGCTCGTCTGAAGAATTGTGAAAACAATGCCCCTTTTTTTTGTTGTTGCTTATTTCTTACTTACAAAACTGAACTGTTTAAAATCGTTTCTACGTTGTGTTATTTTTAAAAGTAACGCGTTAGACCTTGATTCTTTTAGAATATCTAGGTATCAGACTATCTAGGATATCCTTCGGTCTCGGCACCAGAAAATCTGTAACGGCATTAAAGGCTAAGGTCGAGCCACCGCTATCAGTAGCTATGATCGTCTATTCTATCTACCCCAAAAAGAGATGTCCCGATTCAGCTGTAAAATTTGTAAGTTAAGAATGATAAGTCTGAATTTCTCGTTCGTTGAGAAGTTCGTTAGGCGTACAATAGTCGAACGTGGAGATTGATTCAGGAAGTTACAGTTTCAAGTTAGACAGAGAAAGCATATATGTCCGCAAGCCGGTATTTCGCATCAGTTAGCGGTGTATTGCGCCAGATCGATCGTTGTTGTATTTTGTGTGATGGTACCATTTATTTTTTTGTATATATGGGCGCTTGGAACTTCTTTTAGTGGTCGACCACAATTTATAATATTTGTTTTTGATATCGTATAGATATCCGTCATAGATTTACGACGTGAGTACTCAATGATATTTCATGTGCTCGCTAGTAGCGGCTTGTGGTGGTTCCAATTATATATTTAGTTCACGGCAATAACGATCCGAAAAGACCGGTTTACACAATTGCGATTTGATTTTCCGAAATGGGTTTGAACTAGCGGTTACCTCAAAAGGTCCGTAACGTTTTGAAACATTCAACTCTGCGCAATTTGAGCTGGATGTTATCGAAACGTAGTCATTAGCGCTTTAGGAGATCTAACTCTCACCATAGCGAAGTGCATAGTTCGGTAAATTCCGAACTATGAATTGCACTGACCTCAGCACGACCTCGGCCAAGCAAAATCATAAATATTCAAATATTTATGATCTCAGCCTACACATTGGACCTCCAGCGAAGTTTACATTTAATTTAAAGATGCAACTTGAATCCAAACTGACCCAAGGCAAAGCAAAACAATCTACCCGGTCCTAAACAATGAACTTTAGACTGTAATTTGATCTCTTCGCGCGTCCCCGACAACACTCAAATGTCAAAATATCAACAGGATAGGTTATCTGTGTTGACACCGGTTTAACTTTGTTCTGAATTTGTTATTTCCATCCGCGGAACCTCATCGATCAAACAGTCTCCCTATGCCCTGCCAACCTAGGTTTAGCCGCAACTAAACTCCTGTCTAGCCTAGTCTAAAAACCTAGTGTTATACCACGTCCATTATCGACACCACTCGAAAATGGTTGAGTTTGACTTGAATGTGCTTGTATGTTTAATGACTGTGTGTGTGGGAATTTCAAAACTCGCTACTCGAAAGGAATGAGGAGAGGATTAGCCCGCGAATATCCTAAGAGCCAATCCAGGAACCCTATGGTGAAGGAAAAAGGAATTTAGGGTCGCTCCAAGCCCAGACTCAGACTCAGATCAGTTACCTACAAGTTCTTATCTAACGACCCAAGGATAGTTTTGGAATTTGGGGTAGGTTGATTTAAAGGATAGGAACCGAGGTATTTCTCGGCGCTTCAGACACTCACGAAAAACCACTGAAACACGCAATCACAATTCATATAGTTCAGACGCGTAAGACGGCAGACCAAAACTGTTTAGAATCGTGAAAGACGACTGTCACAGTAGCTAGACGCTGAGACTGAATGCTCTCCCCTTCCCCGCTATCGTATTTATAGACCCCACATGTCTGAAAAAAAATGGCGTCCTTTGCGAACACGCGCTGCCCAAGCGAAGCTTCTTATCACTAACTACACAGGGTCTAATTTCAACCATGCCATGCAGATCCGCCGTTCTACAAATTGTGTGTACGCATATTAACTATGATCAACCGTAGGTTATCACTCAAATCATTTGGTACTGCCGATACACAGAATCTGTTGATCGCTGACCATAAAAGCTTGTTGCGATTAATTAAGCCTTCCCGACCGCTAGCGCGCTAGACAAAGACCACTAGAATGATATTCAGACCCGTGGTGTCAAACTCGCCATCTCATACCAAACAAACGCAATTGTATATTTGCAGTCAACATAATAGCTTTCTCCGTATCGTTCCATAATAACCTTCCATTATTTAGTTATTCATAATTTATTCAGCGCGCAGCCAAATCGGCTCTGATCCCTACACATTCCGCAGGAATGCGACAAAAAAACCTGACCTGTAACCTTCCTCGAACCATCCCACGCTCTTGGCTCATTGTTTTTTGCTGACTTACCCTGAGCTACTCAAAACCCCAAACGTTAAATGAACCGATTTTCGTATTCAACGTGTGTACCAATACAACGCGGCGATGGGCTAGCCCTCTGTCACGCAAAATGAAGTATCAAATGTACTGACTCTTATGTACCATTACACCTCTTGCAGCTTTTTACAATGAGAGCATTGAAACTGGTACGTTTCCTGACCAGCTAAAGATTGCTAGGATTTTACCAATATTTAAAAAGGGTTCGAAAACAGATTCTGCTAATTACAGGCCAATATCTTTATTACCAATTTTGTCAAAGATTTTTGAAAAATTAATTAAGAATGCTCTAGTTGTACACCTTTATAAGAACAAAGTTCTTAGCACAAGGCAATTTGGTTATAGAACAGGCGTTAGTACAGCAGATGCAATAGAGGCACTACTTAATGATGTGCTTACAAACCTGGATAGAAAACACAAAGTTGCAGCATTATTTTTAGATCTAAGTGCAGCATTTGATACAGTTGATCATGATCTTCTCATTAAAAAATTAGAATACTATGGCGTAAGAGGACAGCCATCAAAACTAATTCGAAGCTATTTGCAAAATAGATACCAGTTTGTTGAAGTCAGATCAATTAGTAAATTGTAAGAAGTAGTTTCTTCTAACTTAGTTAAAATAAGAAGAGGTGTGCCGCAAGGATCAATATTGGGACCCATCTTCTTTGTGGTTTTTATAAATGACTTGGTAAATTCTATCATCAATAACTCAATAGACACTAACTTGGTCCTATTTGCTGATGATACTAATGCAATAACTTCGGCAACCAACAAAGTCGATCTTAATAGAAGACTAAATATTGTGCTAGCTTGTTTCAAAGATTGGTTCTTGCACAATAATCTAGAATTGAAGGGCACAAAAAGCAAAATAATACTTTTTAAAACAACCACAAGAAACACTGAGACCTTGGACATAGTTTATAATAATGAGAAAGTCAATGTCGTTAAGTCAGTAAAGTTTTTAGGGGTTCATATTGATGAAAATCTTAACTGGAAGGAGGAGGTGGAAGTGATTGTAAAATCCATTAGTTCCGCTTGTTTTGCTATGAAGACCTTAAGGGATGAGGTCTTTCAAGACCACTTAGAGCAGTGTATTTTGCATTAGTAGAATCTAAGTTAAGATACAGTATTAAATTTTGGGGTAACAGCTACCAACGCAATATTCTTAGTGCCTTTAGGATGCAAAAGAGCAATCAGAGTATTAGCTAGAGTTCCTCAGTGGATCTCATGTAAAGAATACTTTTTGAAGTTTCGTGTATTAACTGTCCCTAGTCTCTATATACTTATATTACTGACTACCCTGAGTAAACACCAGAGTGACCTAGAAGGTCCGGTAGAGAAACATTTAAGAAACATTTCCAGGAGGCACGACATTAAACTTCAGATAATTCAACCTCGCCTAAACATTGCCAAGCAAAATGTTCTTTATCAATCCATAAAATTGTATAATTCATTACCGAAAATTTTGAAAATAATTGATAAAACGAAGATGTTTGAAGGAAAAATTAAAAAATATTTGATGGAAAAATCTTTTTATGACATTAATACTTTTATGCTGAACCTAATTGTTAGAAAAGTTGAACTGTATATAATTTATCAACTACAAGATATGACAACATGTGACATTAATTTAAATTATTGATTTATTTTGAAAATTAAATTCAGTAATAATATTAGATATTAAGTGATTTCAGACACAATGTATATTGTTAATGAGTTAATAAATAAATAAAATAAATAAATACGAAGCCAAGGGTCCCGGGTTCGAGTCCCGGTGGGGGCAAATATTTGTTTGACGAGAACGGATGTGTGTACCCTAGTCATAGTTGTTTATCTATCTAAGTATAATATTTATCTATATAAGTATGTGTATCGTTGTCTAGTACCCAAGATACAGGGAATCCTAGTTTGGGGCTAGCTCAATGTGTGTCAATAGTGTCCAAGGTATTATATATATGTTGTTTATTTGTCTATCCCCGTTATAGAGCAGTTAACGAATGATTATAGATGGAAAAGTCGAAAGCAAAAAGTTTGAATCTGTTAGAATTTTCGTGTAAAACACTATTTTTATAACTCCACATCAGACTCTGATGTGGAGAATTGTAAAAATAGTGTTTATTTTCAGATGAGAGAAGGTCCCGTTTTTCGGTATATTGCTTACATCTCGAAAACCATGCGTCACTGGAAATTTAGCTGTACTATACACTGAAAGCTAATAAAATTCTCTACAACTTTGATTCTATACACTTTTTAGCTATTCCCAATCGTTCTCTAGGATATGAGCTCCGTAAAAATACCTCCCTTTTTATTTTTGCTTTTTTAATTTAAAACAGTTAAATTGAGGAAATGTTGTTAGTTGTTCCAATGGAAGTTATAGTAACACTGTAATATATGTATACCTATGTACATATTTCAATTCGTCGAAAAGTTCGGAGCTCATAACAACAGTTGTACATCAAACCTATGTTTCGTCGATTTTGAGATGTCAGCAAAAAACCAAAAAACGGGACCCTCATTGTAAGCGTGCACAATACGTCTAGCTCTTTCGCCAGGTGAATACGCTCGATGTCTCGCTCACTCGCGTCGGCCAACTTCACCTGCAGTTAAGTTGATGTTAGCTAAGCACATTTACTTAGGCGGGAAAAGCGAACTGATCTTGTTGGTCAGACTATAACCAGAAGGTTCATTGAGTAGTTTTTGTCTAAAGTCATTAGTCATTGTCTATAGTAGGTATTCAATTCATCTCTAGTTGAAAGAAGAGGATAATCATCTATTTGAATTATCTTGAGAGTATCATCAATCATCATGACTCGTTTCAGAAACAAGTCTACCAGGAATATAGTATTATTATGCCTAGTTAATTTATGTAAATTACTTTTGAAGATTGGCCGCGAAAACATACAGTACTTACTTAAGTACAACAATATTAAATAGGTACCCAACCATGTAGGTAGTTTAGTGGAGGCCTAGGTTAATTATTCTATGTCAGGTCTCACCGAGTCCGGAGTAACAGATAAATGGTGATTTTACATAGGTATATGATTTATTAAAAGGTTATTAAATAATTAATATATACAACGCTGAGCGGCGTGAACAATTCTGTCTATTATTTAAACGAGACGCAATATATTGTTGATTGGTAAGCAACGCGTGGTCTGAAACATTAGCTAGATTGATCAGCATTCAGAAACTATGTACAGTGTTTTTGTTCGACTATTCAACAATTTAATTTTAAGTTGGATCTTGTTGAATTAAATATGTGTGTGTGCCTCTCGGTGTAGTTTATAGTAGATTCGATAAAATTATTATATGTAGTATAAAATTAAATTAAATTAAAATGCAAGCGGAACCCACTGTATTCAGTACTGTAATAATTTTATCGAATCTCAATAATAACGTTGTCTTATCTGCTTGTTTTGGGCTTTTTAATGTACCGTAAAGTCGGGTTTTTTAATACGTCATTTATTTATTACTTCGGGTTTTTCTCTGTGAATGCTTAGTTTAAACCCAATGTGTATTTTTCATAGCATGTGCAAGATAAGTAAATATTTCCGAACTCGCCTTTAAAAGCTAAGGCGATACCTCGTCCGTGCAAAGGTCCCCGTTACACCACGCGGAATGACCCGCAGTGTGAGAGGGACGGAATCGGGGAAAAATTACAAAAAGTCCTTTATAAATTGATACGAAATTAACTAAAATAGCTATTATAATTTCTATAATAGGTAATTTAGGTATTAATTAATAATTAGGTAATTTAGGTTTTAGGGTCAAACCCATCTAAATAAAAAAATCTGTATGCTCCAGCTATATTCCAATTTGTGAAAAAATCAAAAAAAGTATAAATTTAGACCTCAATTCAATAATTAATTCCATAGAGCGAAATTCCTCCAATCGCGAATAATTTATACCAAAATTGTTATACTAATTTATTTAACTTGGAACTTCTTTTGAACAGCAGAAAAATAACTTCAAAAAGTGTCGATTTTGTCGATATATCACCTTAATTTTGAATCCCCATTCGAGGGCCTTGATAATAGTTTTCTTTAGTTCGCACATTAAAAACCGCCTTTTTCTATTTTTATGAACCCAGAGACACTCGCGCCATCAAGACTAATCTAATGAAGTAAACTTTATCAACATCGGTTGAGCCATTAAGTACTCAAGAGGGGACACAGGAACAGACATATACTTACATACTTTTCCGCTTCGCTGCAGTCGGTCAATATGATTGGGCTTTATGGTCTTCCTAAGCCACCAAGTCATACTAAAACAAAGTACAGCACAATTTCGACCTGGCAGCACAGATTACAATAAACTGAACCTGGGACGTTACCACAACCTTTTAGCGACTCAGATAAGATTAAAAAAAGAACATCACCATGGCAAGTCAAGTCAAATGTCTTTATTACTGTAGATATTTACATATACTTAGCAAACGTAATTTTTAGGGTTCTGTACCCGGAGGGTGCCAAACGGGACCCTATTACTAAGCCTCTGTCTGTCACCAGGCTGTATCTCACGAACCGTGATAGTAAGACACATGAAATTTTCACAGATGATGTATTTCTGTTGCTGCTGTAACAACAAATACTGAAAAACAGGATAAAATAAATATTTAAGGGGGCTCCCATACAACAATTCTTTCAATACCACATACAAACTTATGACACCTGGTTACGTACATAGAGTGTGAAAGTAGCCTCACCAAAAACTTTGTAAACAACATTTTGCTATGTAAAATCCAAACTATTCACTCCACACCATCCCTACCATTGTACGGTGGTACGGAACCCTTCGTGCGCGAGTTCGACTCGCAGTTGGCCGGCTTTTTTGGTTTTTTTTTGCCTCTACTGTGTAAACCCCAAACAGTCCCGTAATGTAAGTAATCTTGAACATTGTAATATCCCTTTTTCGACAGAGTCGCTTTAACATGCTTTTTAATTGCTCAAATGGTTTAATTGCTCAAAAATTGCAACCATTTCCATTCCAATACGCCTTAAGGCGCTACCTCGACCGTGCAAAGGTCCCCGTTACTCCAGGCGGAAAGACCCGCAGTGTGAGGGACCGAATCGGGAAAAATTAAATAACGTAGCGCTAAACCACAGAAAAATTGTTTAAAAATAAACTACGCTATTTTGGTAAAAAGTTTTTTAAGGAGATTTTGCGAATACATAATATCTATGTGGCAGGCAAATTGTATGATTCCGCCGTTTACATACGGCGTAATCAAACAATTGTTATGTAATATGCCGAAGGCAAATTGACAAATTGAAATTAAAATTGCAAATTATCAGGGCAAAACACTGCGGTAGCTTAGGTGAAGGGTAAAGGGGGTGAGCGAAGCGAAGCCCCCTTTATCCTTCGTGTTAGGTTGAACATGTAAGAACAACAAAACATACTAAAAACATAAAGGAGTGTCAATTTGCCTTCGGCATATTACATAACAGCGAGCGTTTATAAATTGGCGACGCCGTATGTAAAAGGCGGAATCATACAAAATGCCTGCGACATCTACATTTTGAACGCAGTTCCACAATCAAATTAGTTAGGATTTCAGCATTACAGGAAAAAATAAAACAATTTAGAGGTATTTTCGTAATTAAATTATATCGAGAAAATTTCATCTAGTGAAAATCTTAATCAAATACTCAATAAACGTTAAATCAAAAATCAAATCTGTAGATGACTCCATGGTGGAGTAAATGGATTCGAAAAAAACCCCATTTTTTTTTTCGTATCACCTTAACCTTTGACTGGTGACATGGTTTTTGTGTAACGTAACTGGTGACGAGGGGACTGAGAGGCCCACTGCAGTATCTAGTATAAATCATAGAAATTAAGTGTGGTAGCTAGCCAGAGTATGTAAAAACTGTGTTATCATATATAAATGGATAAAATAAAACAAATAACTATACTCTGAATATATTTTTTTGTTACGATCTTGCAATTTTAATGTATGTCGTCTTAACAATCAAAAATCTAGAGATGAGATCACAAATTACATAAGCAAAAAATTAATCAACATATTTTGACAAAAAAACACTTTTTTCTATTATATTGAAGTAATAATGAATTAAGAAAAAAAAACAATTAAAATCAAAAGTGTATTTTCACGAAATTGACAATGGTCGAACTTTACCAATTTTTATATGCAGTCTGGGCATAATTTTTTTGCACACTGCAAGCACACACGTTTCGGACACGATTCAAACTGGTAATTTGATTGGCGCTTTTATCGAGGAAGACAACTGACTCCTGCTTTCCTGGAGTTTTGATTGTTCTCGGTTAAAAATGTGAAAAAACAATACAACAAAATTACGTAAAAAATTACGTAAGTGGTGACATGGGGTCTGAGAGACCCCTGCCGAACTTTACGTCAATGTAACTTACCGATTTGAGCCTGTCCGACACAGCTATCCCCTTCTACGGCATGGACGCAAGTAAACTCGAAGCTACTCAGGTGATGAGCCCAAGGAAACCCGGAGAAGGTGCCAAAATGTTGTTTTACTGACGCCACTGGGCCTGTAAGACCCCTTGTCACCAGTTAAAGGTTAATGGGCTTTATTTACTTATCACTATGACTTGTTTTAGGACGGTCATGGTAATTTTGCGGATTCATTAAGGTTCCTAAACAGAATTGGCATGAGACGTTTAGGTAACCCACCTGGCACCGATTCCTGAAGTCTTCGATGTTGAAGATAAACTAACTAAGAAGGCGGGTACCTGTTTAACAAGTTACCTTGTATATGTATAACATAAGCATAGGCACAATTAGGCCTACTTTAAGCTAGTTATTGAATACTCCAAAAAGTTAAGTTATGTTAAATACTTAATAGGTATCTATTTGTGCAACAAGAGAGAAAAGTAGATTTTTGCTGCGGGTGTTGTTTGATTCCCGAGTTAGCGAAGGGTTCTATATTTAAATCACGAACGTAGCGAGTGATTCTTCGTTAGAATCCTGAGTGGCTAGGAAATAGAATAAAATAAGCTCGATTATTTGGAATATAGCACAGATACTGCAATCGAGTTAAAAATCGATAACAATATCTGTGACTTTGGCGAAATCGAAAACAGCCAGAGAATATCGAATTATAACTCAATGCCTGTTGTTGGCTGTTTGTGATTTTGCCTATATCATGCATCCAAAATTAAAAAACTACTTTGTCCCACACAGTAAGCAAAATGCGACTTTGAACGCTGTTAACTCGCAAAAACCTCTTGTTTGGTCAAAACACTTCTCTATTTTTGATTTATCTGACAGGTAAGGTCCATCATGTCTGTCATGGCAATGCAGTCCCGATCTCGATCGAGATTGACGTGCTTGAAAGACAAAGCAGCGGAGCTCTCACTCACACGCATCATCGACACGTGTCACTCACACAAACGCAGAAACATATGGTCGATACACGATCTTGTAATTATGTTGCCTCTTCTTCTATTCCAGTGTTATCCCACATTCCAAGCCAGATTCGCTTAGTGACTTCAGGTAATTATTTGTTATCTGAAGTTGTTCAAACCTAAATACTTATGTATATAAGTTAAAATCTATAACGGAAAAATGGCGTTGACATTTAATTACCTGACCATATTTTATGGAATGACAGCACCCGTCATTATAAACAACTTTCCCCAAGAAACATATGGCCGAAAACGAAAAAGAAATTGGGTGCCCCATAATAACTTGTAATCAGCTGATCGGGTCAATGTACTGAGGGACCAATATTTTTTTCCATTTGCGACCGTGTTTCTTGGGGAAAGTTATTCATAATGATGAGTACTATCATTCCCCAAAATATGTTCAGCTAATTAAATGTCACGCGCCGGTATCGAACTTAACCCCTTGAATAACGCCGGTGGTACTCAAGGGGTTAAGTTCGATATTTATGTCTCCCTAGTAAACAAAGGTTGTTTAAACCGAGAGGCTCTTTCTTATTATACCAATCCAATCACTGCTGATCTGCCACGAACAACGTATAGTTTCGTCAGTATTTCGTTGCAACTTCGTAGTTATTACCTTTAAAAACAACGCACATACATGCTTTTCCCACTGACAGCTGAGCATAACTCATTCGTCCAATAGGAGAATCCTAATTGAGCCAATTAAAGACGAAGGATTTTCTTGACGTTGCTAATCTATGAAGATATTATCGCTTGGGAAAAATAGCAAGCGTGTGTAATTGTTGGACGGCATGGCGTACCCTAATTGCAAAACTATATTTTTTTCCCGTCACGTGGAAAACATAACATTTAATCTCTGTTCGTAGTGATCATTATAGCGTCACCCCTTTTCCCATACGCGTTGGCAATCGCAAAATTGTGGCCACTTTTAGGCAGTTATTCAATACTCCATTTAGCGTGACAGGGGGCTAGCCCATCGCCGCAGCTATGGAGATATTAAGGTTTTCATCGCGACGTCTTTCATTACCGTTCTTTTACTATAACGTCTGAACATAAAGACCACTTTTTACTATGGGATAAAAACTACACCATGGCGTGCTTATGGATGGTGAACTAGATTTTAAAAGCACGTAGTAGAAGTAGTAAGAAACTGCTTCTACCGCTTTAAAATACTGTTTAGGTTGAGAAGTTATTTAAGTATGAAAATGCGAGTGAGGATTAATTAGAGACAATTCAACGAGTACAGAATGCTTGCGCTCGCTATTGTTTTAACATCCTTCCGCGTACTCATGTCACACGGTTCTTGAATGTCGCTAACATCCTTAAAATAAAGCCAAGGCAAGACCTCTACTTTGCCACCCTTAGTTTCGTAATATCAATACAGGAAAGCCAGAACACCCATTCGTGTCGTCGCACCAACAGAACCAACACTTACTCTCCCCGCCATTGAACTGCGGCGGCGTTTCGTGGCAGCTTCAAATATCTTGCCACTAAATGGTGGAATGACATCCTCCGCTTCGAGAGGTGAAAACTAAATCCACATTTAAATAAAACCGGTCAAGTGCGAGTAGGACATCGGACTCGCACCTGAAGGGTTCCATACCATTGTACACGGAAAAACGTAAAGCGACAGTCTTTTGTACGAGTACGGTCAGAATCAAACATATCGTAGCGACCTAGGTACTCAAATAATTCGGAGCAACATTACATTTCAATAAATTCATTACACTAGACAAGCTTAATAAGATCAGATCTTGAAATTTGTTCATAAACAGTTACAAAATAAAATGTTATCAATAGTTATCATTTGTAAACGAGGACAATCGAATTCTAAACAAAATATAAATATACCCCAGACGTCATACCTACTTTTCTGACTTTAAGTGATTATAGTAATGAATTTAAACTGTTTGGTACCGGCTTAAGGGCTGAACAAGGGCCAATGGCGTTGAGAATTAGACAAAGAAAACAAATACCCGTCGCATCGCGTCGAAGCAGACTGACACATGCTCCCGCGCAGAACCCCGCGACGCAGAGCCCCGCGGCGCAGCCCGAGCTCCGAGACCAAGAAAATTATAGAAAATATTACTAAACTCCTGTAATAATAACATTAAAAATAAAATAAAACAACTAAAAATGTTCCCTTTTTTTTACCTATTTTTGCGTTTAAGTTTCTTAATAGGAAACTGATTTCGTCTCCGAGCGCTTGTTCATTTAGTTGAATAATAATGCATTGCGAAAAATATTTTGAAGTATTAAATATAACAGATAACCGGTAATTTCAAAAGTCCATTCTTATCTCTAATAGACCTTTTATAACATATATTTATCCTACATTTTTATGTTGTCCAGTTTAGCCTAGAATTGAAGCTAAAGATGCATTTCTTTGTTCGCGTCCCCTGGCGCTGGCCATATTTAACCCCTTAAGGCACATTTTCCATGTATGTTCACATATTTAACCTTTGACGATCTGTGCGTTCTGATCTTTTTACCTGTTTTTGTGTTCCGAATCTATTGAAAAGTCGGTGCTCCTATATTTATGACACATGGCATGATCTGATCTTATAAAGCTTATCTAGTGTAACGAATTTATTGAAATGTAATGTTGCTCCGAATTATTTGAGTAACTCTATTTGATGCTGACTGTCCATACATATACCTATTTAATTTTTAATAATAAAAGATTAAATACTAGGTAGGACTACATTCAAAGCCGTACATCGAAACATAAAAAATAGCTTTGTGTATGTAGTAGATATGCAAGTATTAAACTATGAACTCAGGTTAACGAAACTCTTTGCTCATTGAAACCGGAAGTGGATAGAAATTGAGTAACTTATTTACGGAAATAAAATGAAATATGAAAAAAACTTAATATTATTTATTATAATTCGATTGAGCTATTATTAATCATATAATGACAAATAACTAAGCACAAAATTCAATACCTGCAATTAAAAATCTTTTCCGATAAGATCGGGAGAGACCATTTTTCACCGATAAACAAATAAAACAAAATGGCTAAGAAAATGGCCATACGAATAATTTCATATATAGGTACTTCTTTTAATTCTTGAAAATCTATATGTTTCATTCGGTTGAGCCCGGTGACGGACGGACGGACGGAGCATTGTTGTATGGGAGCCCCCTTAAATATTCATTTTATTCTGTTGTTTTCGTATTTTAGTATTTGTTGTTATAGCGGCAACACAAATACATCATCTGTGAAAATTTCAACTGTCCAACTATCACGGTTCATGAGATACAGCCTGGTGACGGACGGACGGACGGACAGCGGAGGCTTAGTAATAGGGTCCCGTTTGGCACCCTTCGGGTACGGAACCCTAAAAAATACTACCGAGCCCAACTGTTAGTAAAACAAAAGTAAGCTAAGAGAGACTACGACGACGCCGTATACCTGCCGAGCGATTACCGTTTAATTTCCTATCTGACATTGACCCGAACATAGTGCAGATTCGTGTAAATTTATCCAATGATATTTACTCTATAATTTCGGCTAAATCATCCATTATTAATGGGAAATATTAACTGCAAATCAAAAAAGTTTTTTGCCCTGATATTTGCTGTGCAAATCAGTTGATTTGCACAGCAAATATCAGGGCAAAATGCTGCGGTAGCTTAGCCGAAGCGAAGCCCCCTTTATCCTTCGTGTTAGGTTGAACATGTCAGAACAACAAAAAATACTTAAAACATAAACTTAAGTACACATAAAATATTTAAAACATAAAAAGTGTTTTTGTTGATCCTTTTTGCTTGGCAAATTAGTATTTTTGATGTGCGCTTAAATACTAGCCCGATTATAATTAGAACCTATTATTTCTACAAGTAGTTACGTATCTATTACTATCACACTTGATTTCTATAAGTACATTTATGTAGGCATCAAATTTAACACACACCAACTTCATTTACACTGGCCACCTCCTGGTGATAACCAAAAAATTGCCACGAACTTTGTAATCATGGGTTTAGACCACATTGGGTTTAGATCTATTCTATTCTATGCCCCACAGTGGAACTGCTTTTATTATGCATCAACAAACGGAGCAAACAATTAATTCTTCAAGTCCCGGTGGGGGCAAATATTTGTTTGATGAGATGATGAGATGAGACGGATGTTTGTACCCTAGTCATGGTTGTTTATCTATCTAAGTATAATATTTATCTATATAAGTATGTGTATCGTTGTCTGGTACCCAAGATACAGGGAATCCTAGTTTGGGGTAGATCAATGTGTGTAAATAGTGTCCAAGGTATTATTATTATTAATTACCAAGGTGTGCGATTAAATACTAGCGATGTTCACAGCGTTTACATTCCTAGATATTTACTTTTTGTATTAAGTCGGTATGGAGAAAGTTTTTTTAGGGTTCCGTACCCGAAGGGTTCCAAACGGGACCCTAAACTAAGCCTCCGCTGCCCGTCCGTCGGTCCGTCTGTCACCAGGCTGTATCTCATGAACCGTGATAGTTAGACAGATGAAATGTTCACAGATGATGTATTTCTGATGCCGCTGTAACAACAAATACTAAAAAACAGAATAAAATAAATATTTGAGGCGGCTCCCATACAACAATTATTTCAATAACACATACAAACTTATGAATGAACTTGGTTACGTGCTTGGAGTGTGAAAGTAGCCGCACCAATAACTTTGTAAACAACATTTTGCTATGCCCTACCATTGTACCCAGGTACGGTACCCAACGTGCGCGAGTTAGACTCGCACTTGACTGTTTTTTTATGCTAAATGAGTCTCGGGTTAATCCCGCCATAGTCCACCTCTAATTGCAAAGTTTCAAATGTGGTAAGTGTTAAAGATATTTAACTTGTGTTAATGTTGACTAATGTACTACAAATTCTTCGAGAAACCCGAAAAAGAATGTTGATTAAAATTACATACACGAAGTTGATACAGTTTGTGATTGATTTATAACTATTAATTTATTTATTTTAGTGTAGTTATAGTTTAGTTTTAGTTTATAATATAATATATAATTAGACTAGAATTATAATTAGACAACATTTATTATAATAAATGTTGTCTAATAATAACTATTTATTTTATTTTACGGAAAATATTTTGGATAACGCCTGTTGAAGTCTTATTTATAATTACCGATTAAGAGTTCAGTTGTGAGGATAAAAATGGCTATAAATATAAAAAATATTGATTCTATCAGCCATTATAATTGATAGGTCAGCGACTTTTGACTTCAGTAATGACTACAGTTACTAATGACTAGTTTTTGACATGCAGTAATTTTTAACCGGCTTCACAAAAGGGGGGAGGTTTACAGATTCGTCGGCATCAATTTTTTTATGTGCCTAATGTTAATCGATTGATTGAGCGTAGTATTTTAGGTGCAGGACGAATAGACCGCGTTAAAAACACCCTGTATTCCCATAACTGGCTTCGCTGATGGGTGTGCAGAGCGCCACGCTTTAGTGGAATTGGGCAGGCCGGTGTGTCGGATGCACTCAGACAGGTGGACGAAGATTGCGAATGAATGGGTGCCTACAGACGGACACCGGCGCAGAGGAAGGCCCAAAAGAAGATGGCGGGACGACCGGACAAGTTCCAACCAGAGTGGCTCAATTGTGTAGGCTCGAAACAGGTGAGGCCTTTGCCCAGAAGTGGAACACCGTATAGGCTAAAAAAAACATTGTTAATCAATGTTTTCGGCGGGACCGTTTTGCAAAATTATTTTTTGTTTGAAAGGGCTTCCTATTGCTGCCAATGATTTTAGTGCAGGTTCGATGGAGAAATCGAGTTAACTCTTAAAATATTACAGGCGGACCTATAGCGATTTTTGTGTTATAGTAACTCGTGCATTTATCTCTCGGAAAGCATCCTTTTGTGAAGGAACTGCTTCCTGCTACGTGTCCTACACTCACTTCAGGTTGCGTGCGATATGATATTTTTACGAAGGTTGGTCAGTCATATTGCACAATGGTGATATGGAACTTTATGGAGTTGATGGTGGGTGACGTACCTAGTACCAGGGGAGCTTCTCAATGATTTGTCAATCTGTCAATCAATAATAATAATAATAATAATAATAATGGCATAACAATAACCTTGGACAGTATTTACACACATTGATCTAGCCCCAAACTAGGATTCCCTGTATCTCGGGTACTAGACAACGATACGCATACTTATATATATAGATAAATATTATACATAGATAGATAAACAACCATGACTAGGGTACAAACATCCGTTCCCATCAAACAAATATTTGCCCCCAGCGGGACTCGAACCCGGGACCCTTGGCTTTGTAGGCAGGCAATGATCTGATGATGGGAAATAAAGGAATCCCTTTAATAAAGAGTACGCATGAGTATGTTTTGAAACAATTTAATCTAATTAATATTAAACTGCACATCAAAAATACTGATTTGCACAGAAAATATCAGGGCAAAATGCTGCGGTAGCTTAGCGAAGCCCCCTTTATCATTCGTGTTAGGTTGAACAACAAAAAATACTTAAAACATAAACGTACACATAAAATATTTAAAACATAAAAAGTGTTTTTGTTGATCCTTTTTTGTTGTGCAAATCAGTACTTTTGATGTGCGGTTAAATACTAGCCATTAATTAATTGTCGTCGATGTTTTCTTAAGTTTTACTTTTTGTTTCAATAATTATTTATTTATAGTCAAAGTAAAAATTTATTTATCATTGTAATAGTAGTTCAATGATCACTGTAGATATTTACATATACATGTTAAACGTTTGTGCCCGTTCTCCCACAGTAATCCAATGTAGAATTGGATTACTGTGGGAGAAGTAGAGCGAAGAAACGGCCACAGATTTATTTTTAGATTTCTTTTAATATGAATTATTATAAATAACATGCATAAATAATTACAAAATTATCAACAGCGAGTTAAGTGTCGAAACAGATCAACCACATGCAGTCTTCTCAATTATGTAGATTGCATATTTTAATATCCCTGTTTCGACAAAGTTGTTTTTACATGGTTTTTAAATTGCTAAAATGGGAATTCAAAAGCTCTTGAGAATCTGGTCCACACTGGTCCTTGATCACCATATGACTAGTGTTGACTCGTCTTGTTAGCACCCAGTACCGGTTTACATCTTGAGTACAAAACACGTATAATGACGACCCTGATTACTTATGTTTTAAAAAGATAAATAGCTAACATTGCGTCCATCACACGTTTCTGTTTTGCAATTTTAGCAGCACATAAACTTTTAGTGTTGGTGGAAGACATTAATTTGTGTGTTAAAATGTATTTCAAAGTGTTTTTCATTGTGTATGCAAGTTTGATGCTAATTAATGGCGTAATAACTCAATATCAAGGTAAGATATAAATACTATATTATTTTTAACACAGAATATTTAGAGGTAAGCTCGCCGTCAAGTCCTTTTTTCCCTTGGCGCCCCCTTATCTACACTCCAACCAAGCTCGCCTTTGTACATATGTTTTCCATTTATGTAACTTTTTAAATATCGTGTGCAATAAAGAATTATGAATATTGTTGTATAATGTGTACCGTACCTATGACACATTGAAGAAGTTTGAGTTTACATATGTAGATTTAAAACTAAATATTAATTAATGATATTATATAAAGAACAATAAAACCGGTCAAGTGCGAGTCTAAATCGCGCACGAAGGGTTCCGTACCACCGTTCAATGGAAGCGATGGTGTGGAGTGAATAGTTTGGATTTTACACAACAAAATATTGTTTACAAAGTTATTGGTGCGGTTACTTTCACACTCCATGTACGTAACCAGGTGCATCCATAAGTTTGTATGTGGTATTGTTGTATGGGAGCCCCCTTAAAAATTTATTTTATCCTGTTTTTTAGTATTTGTTGTTATAGCGGTAACAGAAATACATAATCTGTGAAAATTTCAACTCTCTAGCTAGCTAGGTTCTTGAGATACAGCCTGGTGACAGACGGACGGACGGACGGACGGACAGCGAAGTCTTAGTAATAGGGTCCCGTTTGGAACCCTTCGGGTACGGAACCCTAAAAAAAGATAGAATTTGAGCCAGATCACTGCCGCTGTCGTTAGGCTGTGTGTATTATATTATGCTATACGTTTATCTATCTTTCTAACTAAAATTCATCATAATTTGATCAGCGGTGTAGACCAGGAAAACTAATAGACATAAGTATGCTTTCGTGTTTATTTCGGAAGATTGTAATGCAACCATGATACACACACTACAGCTTGGCAATGGGATAACTACTTTCAGAACAGACTTGAAGGTATTATACTTCTTTAGCGACGACGACGACGACACGTTGTGAATATGTGATCGATGGACGGTAAAATTTGTAGAATAAAACTTCAAGGTGAAGGTCAACGCCAGGTCAATGAACCCTGAACGACATCTAACGTTATAAAAACGGCAAAATTCCTCGTTTCCCCTCCCTAATACTCCCACATGCCCACGGTCCCGAATGCTTGAAATGATGGAATTGATGATTGAATGGAGATTTAAAAAAAAACGAAAACTAATTATTTCCGACGGTTCGCGTATTATGAAAAAAACTATAAATACACTAATGACGGATAGAAAAAATTGGCTAAAGCATCTGAAATGTGATGTAACAAAAATCTTTCTTTCTCTCTGGTGTAATCTAATCTACCCACGCTATAAATTATAAATGTTGGTTGCATGTGAACCCTACGCAATCACTACTCTACACACACACGAACACACCACACAACTCACGCACAAATACAATATGTTGGACTAAGATTCAATTTGTAAAATAGATTTACACGCCAAAATATATATTATCTTTTTAATAAATAACTATAACTAAGTATTTTAAGTTGTGCCACCTATCATTATTATAAGTTTGGTAAGTTTGTATAAAATGTGTAAATTAATTGTAAATGCTGTAAATGTGGCTGTCAGATAAATAAACCTTAGGTTTATAAGGTTTATTTATCTGACAGCCACATTTATGAAACAGCCGTCTATGTCCAATACAAAATATTACATGCCATCTGAATACACGTGCGGCAAAAGTTTCATTTGACTACTTATTAGGCGGGAAGTCAGATTATATTAAAAATAAAGTCGTGATTTAACATAGCAAAAGTAATGAATCAATAAAATAATTATTTTTTAATTAATTAAGTTGTGTTTGTGTTCGAAATAGTCCAATCGAAACAAGCGCCAATTTTATGTTGTTGTTCTTTTAATGTATGTACTTCGTCTAGTTGAGCCGGCCTAAGCCTTCCAACCATACAGCAATTGCTTATTTTTTTTCTTCTGTTTATAAGTTTGTGGTCCCTGTAATAACTTTGTAACACGTCCACTACATTATTCAAAATTAAACAGATGGCCTTGCCTTTTCCTTACAGATTAAGATTAACATTCAATTCTTTATTGAATATAAATTAATTAATTATCTAATTCAACGTCAAAATTATACTTACTTATAACTACAAGTTTTTTTTTATATGTATAAAAAGGCCTCGGCGATTACTTCCAATTATTTTGCTAACGTGAGTAACTTTAAGATAAATATTACCTACCGAATGGTGATTGTTTTTTAGGGATTCTCTGTCCATGTTTACCACAATCATTATGAGCCAAAGGACAAAAATAGTAAGGCCGTTAACAACGCCATCTCAAAATTTTGAAAAAAAAAGAAAAAAACTACTTATTTATGTTTACAACTAATTATCTCTCTAACGTGACACTTTAGGGTACCTACCATGTAACCGTTTTTTTTTGGTTGTTTAAGTGTTCTTTAACCCATATTTAAAGATTCATTTTGCACCGAAGGAAAAAATTAGGGGTGTCTACAATGCCAATCTATTGGATTTGTAAAAAAAAAACTGTTCAGAAAGTATCTGATAGATTTGAATTTTCAGGTTAGGGAAAAATCGAGAAAGTCACTTTTCACTACGTATCGGCGCGCGGGGAAAACCTACAGCAATACTAGTTCTTTGTTTTATTTCAACTTCGTTTTTCCTTCCTTACCTTAACTCTTGTGTAGCGCCCTGCCCCGTTTCCGTAACCTACTACGTAACTCAGAATAAATATGTTGTGCTCTGCAGCAACCCAATAGACTATTTTAACAAACTGAAAGTACTTAGTTATTGTACATGATGAGTTCTTAATTAGTACGGCACTGAAAAAATAAGTACTTCAATAACCTACGAGTGTATTGATTTTTATTTGGGGTGGCTGGAAAGGTTCTCTGAGGCAATCCCATAGACTATTTTCACAAACTGAAATTAGTACATAATGTGAGTACTTAATTAGTACGCCAATGAGAAAATAAGTACTTCAATAACCTACAAGTGTATTGATTTTTATTTGGGGTGGCTGGAAAGGTTCTCTGAGGCAACCCCATAGACTATTTTCACAAACTGAAATTAGTACATAATGTGAGTACTTAATTAGTACGCCAATGAGAAAATAAGTACTTCAATAACCTACGAGTGTATTGATTTTTATTAGGGGTGGCTGGAAAGGTTCTCTGAGGCAACCCCATAGACTATTTTCACAAACTGAAATTCGTACATAATGTGAGTACTTAATTAGTACGCCAATGAGAAAATAAGTACTTCAATAACCTACGAGTGTATTGATTTTTATTTGGGGTGGCTGGAAAGGTTCTCTGAGGCAACCCATAGACTATTTTCACCAACTGAAATTCGAACATAATGTGAGTACTTAATTAGTACGCCAATGAGAAAATAAGTACTTCAATAACCTACGAGTGTATTGATTTTTATTTGGGGTGGCTGGAAAGGTTCTCTGAGGCAACCCCATAGACTATTTTCACAAACTGAAATTCGTACATAATGTGAGTACTTAATTAGTACGCCAATGAGAAAATAAGTACTTCAATAACCTACGAGTGTATTGATTTGTATTTGGGGTGGCTGGAAAGGTTCTTTGAGGCAACCCCATAGACTATTTTCACAAACTGAAATTCGTACATAATGTGAGTACTTAATTAGTACGCCAATGAGAAAATAAGTACTTCAATAACCTACGAGTGTATTGATTTTTATTTGGGGTGGCTGGAAAGGTTCTCTGAGGCAACCCCATAGACTATTTTCACAAACTGAAATTCGTACATAATGTGAGTACTTAATTAGTACGGCACTGAGAAAATAAGTACTTCAATAACATACGAGTACATTGATTTTTAATTTGGGGTGGCTGGAAAGGTTCTCTGCAGCAACCCCCCCATTTAGAAATTTAATAAATTCGGACATTTAAGCCTACTTGATTGCATAAAACTGAAAATAAATATACTGGTTTATTTTTCTCCAATTCGCATTTTTTTTTGGTGTCAAATAACGATCTACTTTTAGCTTTCCTGAACCATTATTCACTGACTCAAATCAACCAAAACTTGTGAGAAGGTGACAATTAAGACGCTGCATTAGGCCAAACTGCCTTTAATAAATCTCAAGTTAGGTACGCGAAATAGGACTATTAAAGCTCATTAATTACTTATACTCTTACTAGCTTGTTGGTGGATCATCATGAGTGTCAGCTTGCATTCGCTAACTTATAAACGTAATTTGATTGTTTTTGCTCGATAGAAAAGTTTCCCGAAGTTATCTTATCACAAAAACAGTTTTTCACAAAAAAACAATTACAATTTTGCACCGCATTTTAATTTATGTAAGTACAGTAGAGCATCACTTATCTGGACAGGCAAAAAATCGCCCCTAGGCGGATTATCAAGGTGTCCGAATAGTCATCTGCAAAATAAGGTTGAGTTTATCTTATACATACTTACATATAACCAATAATTAAATGAAAGACTAATTTATGTGTTTAGTTATTATCTTTTATTATCGAAAGATACAAGTGAATATCTACATATGTTTGTACTAAAAAAGGAGCTTATGTTGAGAAATAATCTGTAATACTCTTCTGAGCTTAGGTACTACTGTACTGGGATACACAAGAATACAAGCAAAATAATGTAGAGTACTATGGTCCAAATGCTAAGACTTTTCACAGATATAATGACCTTTTCACTTTCACTTTCGCTGTTCTCACTTTTCTTCAGCATGTATGAAAGAAGCTTGATGACCGTGAAGTCCACCTCTTCAAGGTTTGCAGGTTTCTGCGAAATTTCCTTTTTTGTTCTATGTAGAGTAGTAGAGTATTAGTAGTAGTAGTAAATTCACAATCGGCATCTTCGTGTGTGCGGATTTTTCAGTAATCACATACGTTCCATGTACTTTTTGTTGAAAAACTTCATTGATACATGTTTTTGTAAGTATTGTGCTATCTCTTCTATTGAGGATCCATCGGTTACGTTGTACAAGGTCAACTTTTATTGATCCAATGAAAATGGGAATCTGTGTACATGAGGTCACTTTCTCTTTTGACGACCTCGGTGGCGCAGCGGTTGTGGCTCTGTCTACCATGCGAGAGGCCCCGGGTTCGATCCCCTGCCCTGAGGTAAAGAAAAAAAACCCAGGTCTTAGGTGTTTATATGTGTGTGACGTCGCTGTTTCTGGTTCCCACGACACAGGGTATCCTAGTGTGGGGCCAGAAGCAATGTATGCGCCTGTTTGTTTAATGTTTGTTCTGCGTACGTCATTAATTCGGTGATGTAAGTATCCTGATCGTATTGAGATAATTGGTCATTCTGCCAGAGGTAACTTGCTTCGTCAATCTCTTGACATGGACTGGTGAGTGTCATGATCGTTAGTCCTTTCACTAGGATTAACTAGTTTAAATAACAGGTACAGGAAGTTCACTTCCTCCAAAACAATACCGAGAGCATTCTCTAGAGTATTGCAACCTTTCAATCTTCCAGAAGATTTATTAAGAATGGTCTTAATAAATCTTCTGGAAGATTGTACAGAAATACGTTCATCGCTGTATTGTCGTAAATTGTGATTTAACTTGCCCTAAGATTAGGGTCCTCGATTCGATTGACCTTGGCAATCAACGTACTTCGCACATGTTGTATTCTGTTGCAGAATTCTGGATAACTTTCGCTGCCATTCATTCTCAAAGTTTCCAATTCTATCGCGATACACTCTTCAGAACGCGGATCGCCGAAATGTTGTTCCAGGGCTGTTTTCAACCTAGGCCATCTAGGTCTTGCCGTTCGCTTACAAGCGCTGCGGCTTTTCCGATTAGTTTTGAAGTTATCAAAAATGTAGATGTCCTGATCTATGTTATTTGGTACCCTACAACATTGTATGACATACCTACTCACACTTTCTAATAATTAGGTTTAACAATTTATTATCACCTTCGAATTTTGGGATAACATTGAAAATCTCTTTTGGTACTTGCACCAAATTGTCCATGATTATGTACTTCTTTATGTATTTTGGTAATGAACACTCCTAAAAGTTATTTGTAATGAGAAATGAACACATGTGCAGTACCGATTTTTGACTACTCACTTCAACTATCTCGGCATTATCCCTCCTTGAGCAATATACCTCCTTGCTGCTCCTCCTTGTACACTGTCACATTTGTTTAGTTCGTGGATATCCGTATGAAGTGGTGCGTAAAAATACTCGTTGTACATTTCGGTAAAAATAACGCGGAAATCCTACCGGCTGCGGCAGATATGCCTCGCGGTGGGCGGCGGGTTTTCTAAAAAATATATACAATATTTTGGAAAGAAAGTGTACTTCTCCCAAAGAGGACTCGTCTAGAACTGACAAATAATATGGTGATTACTCATAGGTGGACAAGCCATGTCAATCGACTCTTTGATGATGCAGAGCTTCCCCTGGAATACTAGGAAATCAGAATATTGCATCAGCTCTACTCTGTGCTGAGACAAGGATTTCACTGTTCTGGATTGACATAACTATGTGCTTATTCGTGCTGTGGACTCAGTACCCAAATAAACAAACAAATACAATCTCAGATTAACGAAACACTTTGTGGGAAAAACTGACACTTTTTCGGTCGATTTGAGTTAGGTCCGACAGATAGAACACGAATTTGTTCTATTATCGGATTAACTTTTACAACTCGATATAAATTTTATGGAGTAGAGTTATAAAATAACCGATAAACCATTAAACCCTAAAGAGCACGGTTGAATAAGCGCTACTGTGCCTATTGTGCGGTCAAATCGGATAAATACTTATGTATATTTGTATTTCATACCGAAATTACTGCAGATAGAAAAGAACGTGGCATCACGCCAAAAACCAAAGGTGCATGTAAGACAAGGCGTTTTGTATGACATTTGGAAAACACACTTAATAATATATATATATATATAAATATAAAGAAGCTTATCTTTAGCTTATTTACTCCATTTCTTTTAAAGAGAGTGGCATGGCATCTTGGTGGCGGGGCAACATGCTCCCCCGCATCGCAATTAGGTATTGGGTAATGATTTCCCAACCGCGGAGCAATATAGGTTACTGAACCATGGATGATGATCGATATTATCCCAATCCCACAGTAATTATCATCGGGAAATCCGTTCATAGAACTCTTTAACAACCCACGAGGAACTAACAATGCAAATATCGATTTAACTCAAGTAGATTACTAAGAAAAATGCACATGTGCGGTTAAATCTGCAGGATAGTATTTCATCGATCAGTTAAATACCGGCCTTATATCTATTTTATGGAGTTGTCAAAGTTAATTCTAGAATAGTGCTAACTCGCGTCCTCCGGTCTCAGATCTGCCGGGCCTCAGGGGGCCTTACCACAAAAAAAAACTGTTCAACACTTGTTTAAAAACAAAAATGTTTGGGATTTGACATTAGTTCTGGGGTTAAACACTGTTTAATATCTTTTGTGGTACATGTTTATAAGTGATTTAGGCGGCAAGATAATGTGGTAAACAAGTCTCAGTACCGAATCTTATCGAATTTCCACCAACAGAGGGCGACAGCTGCGTAGACAACTATACCAACTCGGCAGGCCGCTGTACGTTCGTGGGGACGTGCAACTCGGCCAGAGAAGATTTCGAGTAAGTTTTACTCACATTGGAATCTTTTCAGGGCAGGCTTTTTTCAAAATAGGAATCTAGAAATTTCACAATCCCACATGTCAATTGTTGTTTTTAAGCATGTTTGCTTACTAAACGTAGTTCAAATTGACGCTTGTCTAAATAAAGTAACCA
Source organism: Argyresthia goedartella (assembly GCA_949825045.1). NCBI lineage: Eukaryota > Metazoa > Arthropoda > Insecta > Lepidoptera > Argyresthiidae > Argyresthia > Argyresthia goedartella. The sequence goes on from OX463811.1 coordinate 21,474,103, forward strand.
GTTATATTCCTACCTCTGCTTCTATTACACTTATACATATAAGATGTGTCGTTTTTCAGGCAGAACGGCATACGGCCGACTTTTTGCCAATCTGGCACCAATAGCCTGCTGGTGTGCTGTCGAGACGGCTTCAGTATCCTGCAGACGGCGCCGACGAGGGATGACGCGGCCAGGTCTGTGGGTGACCTGAATGTAAAACACTACTCAGACAGGACATTACCCCGAGCAGTTCGCTTCGCTCACCCCCTTTATCATTCACGTACCCTGGACTCACCACTACGCCCTGATATTTCGTGTACCAGTTCACAAATTAACGGTTTGCCATTCATAGATTGTCGGAGTAATGTCTTTTCGGAGTACAAGGATCACAGCGCCATTAAATATTTCACTTCGTCATAGATTCTAATCGCTTCGCCATTGGCCCAAAAATGTCTGGACTGGAGTAAATCATAAAGGTGCTGTGATCAAATCGGTTTCATAGTATAATAGTTATTAAATCAATTCCATAATTGATTTAATAACTATTCATTCATTCAATTCCATATATTAGTAGATTTAAATATTTATTTTTATTTAATTAAATTGCTGTAATAATTTGTATATTTTGTTTACTTGAGCCTATTGCTGTCTCGTCCGCTTTGGCTCTGGCAGAACATCAGCATCACAGATTCGTCTGTGACATTGCTGAGTCAGGGCCATTTCATTGTCGCGGTACAGTCACAGTGCCACATAGTGATCCTTACTTTCTATATTTTTGCTGTGTTAATTATAATCATTTTCATTGTTTTATTTAATTTCTTTGTTTTTTTTTATCATCCTTTATTTTGTGTGGTTTGTAATTTGTTAATAACCAATAATGTGTTTGTGTTTGTACCGAACAATAAATAAATGAATTATTTATCAATTTATATATCTATAGTAAAATAATAATGTCCCTAACAATTCAAATCACCGATCGCCGACCACGATAAAGACAAGGCAATTGATGCGTATATTTAACTGAGTTTTTAAATTCCATAATCTTCCATTTATTTCAAAATGTTATTCGGGTCTCTCTCTAAGTATATTGGATTGGTAAGCAATACGGTATTTGACTGCTAGTCAAAACAGATACTTTTAAGGAACTGTCAAAACGGTAATTTTGTTCACGAGTTCTATGAAACACTAGCATGTGACGTCATAGTCAAATACTGTCTTTTTAACACAAAATTGAGTTTATAAAATACAAGTGCTGGAAATATACAATTTTGATATTGTCAAACGTTTTTCTTGAAATAGGTTCAGCTTGAGACACGTTTCTAGATTTATTGGACTACCTTGTCAAATACCGTATTCGTGGTTAGCAACTATTATAAAATTATATATACCATATAAATTATAACTATATATTTAAAACGCCCAGAATGATAAAATTATTGCCGATCTCGTTGGTCGGCAATAATTTTACCATTATGCTGACCAAATAATCAATCTGGATGATATTATTGTAATTCTTTAATGTACGGACATAAAAAGGCAACAAATATAATGATCACCAAAATATTTTTTTCCTACCCAAAATGGATAAATGAACACCAAAAGTTGCAAAAAATATCAGAGCAAAATACTGCGGTAGCTTAGGTGAAGGGTAAAGGGGGTGAGCGAAGCGAAACCCCCTTTATCCTGCGTGTTAGGTTGAACATGTTAGAACAACAAAAAATACTTAAAACATAAACTTAAGTACACAAAACATAAAAAGAAGTTTGGTGATCATTTATCCAAACACAATTTGGTGGACATTTATCCATTCTGGCAGTCATTTAGAATTTATTGGTAGTCAAATAGGTGCGTTTTTGGTAATCGTTTAAACATAAGCATTAATATACATAAGTATTGTTGTGTTACAGTGAAGCTCCGGTGTGGGACAATGATTCGAGCTATAATCCAAACGCGAGAGTTAGCGAAAGAAGTAAGTAGATAACAACACTAGAAGAATGCCTGAAAATATGAGTACGGAGTGTGAGAGATAAATAGCACATGTAAATTGAACAAAGTTCTAACGGTGATGGAAAACATCATGAGGAAACCGCTCATTTCCATTGCTGCAGCAAAGTCAAAGTACTTTATTACTGTAGATATTTATATATACTTAGCAAACGTCAATTTTGCCTCTTCTCTACATTGGACCACTGTGGGAGAGAAGGGCGTAGAAACTCCCACAGATTGATTTTTTGATCTCTTTTAAAAATAGGTTGTGCTTAACTATTACAGCGATGGGCTAGCCCCCTGACTGGCTCATCATGCTCAGCCCACCTCAACCCACTGCTGGGCATAGGTAGGCCTCTTCTGTATAGCTCCAACCCGGACGGTCCTGTGCCATCCGCAATTCCGCATCCATGACTGTCTCAACGTGGGCACAATGTGCCTCTGCCACTCCTTTTGTGAAAAGGCTATCAATCTGTATATATTTTTATGTAATAATACGTACACTGCACAAAGTGACATAGTTTTTTTTGTTTTTTGTTTATCAGTAAGGGGTAAAAAATACCAGTTAACCCCTTAACCTATGGCCTTACCCATAATGGGTCGCGATCTTCTACCTTGTTGCTTGGTAATAATGCTCAAAACCCATATATGGGTTAGTATGTGGTAAAGGGTTAACTGTTAAAACAATTCTCAGTATTATCATCAAGTCAATAGTTTTAATAGGTTATTATAAGCACCTGGAAATGTATTATGTCATGATTTATTAGACCTACCTATTATCTTAATGTACACTTTAGACCTTTACACATTATTATTATTTCATCAATAATACATATATGTACCCATATGTATTATTAACGTAATAATAATAATAACTTGGACACTATTTACACACATTGATCTAGCCTCAAACTATGATTACCTGTATCTTGGGTACTAGACAACGATACACATACTTATATTGATAAATATTATACTTAGACAGATAAACAACCATGACGGTACAAACATCCTTTCTCATCAAACAAATATTTGCCCCCACCGGGACTCGAACCCGGGACCCTTCGCTTCGTGGGCAGGGTCTTTTAAAAATCGAATCAATCAATATCTATGTATGGAAGATAATGTAGATTTCCTCAACCCCAGAATGCGCGGAGTTCAGCCGGCTCGTCACCCGCAACGTGGGCTTCCTGCCTCTGTTGCCGAACGCGCGGCCGCAGTCCGTCTCCACCCCGAACTGCTCCTACACCGGCGTGGAGCTGATCGTCGGCGGCACCAACGCGGGGCTGGGGGAGTTCCCGCACATGGTGAGACAGCTGTTACCTTTGCTCATTGTTTTATCTGTGTCACTGTAAGGTGGTCAAAACCGTCAGTTGATAAACTAACGCGTTAGTTGATCGACTACCGATAGTAAACCAGACCGACAATTCAAGTTTAAACTTTTACTATTGAACGGTTTAACCGTTAGTTTATCAACTAACGCGTCATATAGTAAGCAGTACGCTACAGTTTACTATCTGTCGATAGTTAACCAACTGACGAGAAAAAAAACGTTAGTTTATCAACTAACGGTTTTGACAATCTTACGGTGACATATATGTGTCGAAGTTGGTTGGTTAAATCAAACACTTAACTAACTTGACCGTTAATTAAATGCCGACGTTTAACCAAGTCATTAGCATTTAAATAAAGCATCGTCGAAAACGTTTAACAATCTGTCTTACCGAAAGCCGTCGTGTTGGAAAACAAGATGGCGTCACGACAACAGCTGATTTGCACAGCTTATATCAGGGCAAAACATTGCAGTAGCTTAGGTGAAGGGTAAAGGGGGTGAGCGAAGCGAAGCCCCCTTTATCCTGTAGTCATACCCCTGTAGTCTCGACGGCCATAGGAACGAACAGATAACTTCCCATTAACTGCGCGTATTTAATGCACTTCTGCCGTGCCGCTGACTCGGCAGCAGCACCCGGGGTTACTACAGTTGAGCCGATGTGGGATGGAGCAAACGTGCACACACAGGTCGCATCCCATAAAAGACAACGACCCCTCTCCCACGAGATTAACGTCAGACCGTCCGGTCGTCTTCCGTCGCTGCGACACAATCCAGGAGGTTCAAGAACCGCCGGGATGTTAGCAGAGACGAGTGCCCTCCGGACGATGTCGTTGATTGAGTGATGGCGAGAGAGTCTCCCTGCACTCCGAACACAATGCAGCCCGAGACGCCCCAGCGAATCAACTGCAGCACCGCAAACACAGCGATGTGGTTCGCAGATTTCGCAACCTAAACGAAGCGCCACAGCCACACGCAGGGAGTTGTCATCTAAAAAGGTGCCCAACTGCAGAGATGGCAACGCATGTAGCCAGGCGCCAGACTCTGGTTGGGATGCTGCAAGCAGGCGAGCATGTTCGGCTCCCGTGCTCTACTCCACCAGCCCGTCAAGGGATGACTTGCACAGCTCCTCATCCCAGGCTCGCTGAATGCCTGGCTTTTCTGGCTCATCTCTCCCCGGGCAACGGACCCGCCACAGCCGCAAAGCCTCGGCCGCAAGCGGAATGTTCAAATTGTCACCATTACTGTTCAAAATGCGAGTGACAAGTTTAAACACCCCATGCGAAGAGGCCAAGAAAGCAGGGAGTTCCGTGTCCTGTAGGCGACGAACGCCAAGACCACCGAGCCTAATGGGTAGTGCAGCCTGAGACCACTGAGAGGGAGACAGTTTAACATTCAAAATGTTTTCCAGAATATGTCTCAATGTATCGTCGTATGAATCTGCCTCCCCTCTGGCTAGCCAAACCGGAGCCGTACGCAATGAATAAGTCAACCTTGGCTGGGACAAACAATTCCGCAGAATTGTAAGGGCCACATGTGCGGAAAGCTCCTTCAAATGTGGCAAAGCCCCAACCAAGGCTTCCATCTTACCTCGCAGGACGGCCGGCACACCTTCCTGCTGCCTAGGAACGTTTAGACAACTAGTTAAACGTTTCGTTCACTCACTTGTCTGACGGAACTTTAGTGACTTGGTTAAACGTCGGTTTTTAATTCGTTTTTAACGGTCTAGAGAGTTAGTTAAGTGTCTGACTTAACCAACTAACTGCGACATATACATATAGTAAACGAATGTTTGCCCCTTCTTTCGATTCGATCGTAAATCAGAATTCTAATATTAGTAAGTAAGTAAGTAAGTAAGTAAGTAAATCGATTATTTCCTTTACAAATATTTTTACAAAATTTTGGTACTTATTCGCTATAATGTAACTAATGGATTATTAATATTTGTAAAAGCTGGAGCCTAAACTAGGATACCCTGTATTTTAGGACTCCAGGCCTCCATTTACACAAATTATGGTTAGTAATTTATTATAGTGTGTAGGTATGGTGAAAACATTGGCTTTGAAAGGAAAACTGATAATAAAAAGAAAAGAAAAAACAAAATTCGGATGAATTATAAAATAAAAACTACGAATAATGAAGCTTTTTGTAGAATAAAAATAACAAAATGAATGTTGCGTGTGTTTGTGAATGAGTGATTGTGAGTTAGTGTGTGTGTGTGTGTGACAGTTTGTGTAAGTGTATGTGTGCGTGTGTTTGTGTAAGGGTGAGAGCGCGAAAAATTATAGGGAGTGCAAGTCTAAGCTAGGCAATAACTTCAAGAAGTTTTTCGGTCTCTTGATAATTTAAAGTTAGCAACCAATTAACTACTGCATTCTTACATTGGTAATTGTTCATAGGATATATTTTATTTATTAGGTTACACTTATTATATTATATGTACCAAGAAAATTGAAGTATCTTTCTGCAAAGGAAGTTTTATGAACTCTGGGATGACAAACAAGATCGAATCTTCTTTTGTTTTGAGAGAATGATGGGTCATAAGTCAGAAGACCATATTTTTGTTTATAGTGGTGACAATTAATAGTTGTCGTACTGTTAGGATCTTGCATTCATCATACAGCTTAGAGGTCGGATATAAGAAGGGTCGAAAAGTTAAGACTTTTAATACTGCACGTTGAGCAACCTCTAATTTATTTAACGTAGTTTTAGGAACGCCGCCCCAGATAATATTGCAGTAGGATAATATGGACTGACACATCGCATAATATACCATTTTCAAAATTTTTTGGTCAGCCGAGTGTCTTAGTATTTTGAATATGAATATTAATTTTCTAGTTCGGGATGAAAGTAACTTAATATGTGTTTGGAAATTAAGATTTTGATCTATATTTACTCCAAGATATTTTTTGTTTAGGACATTTTCAAGACAGGGACATGAGCATTGTAAACGTAAGTCAGCTGGACAAGCATGGGCTATTAAGTTTAGGCTGTGGCAACGGGATTCTGTATTACGGATGGAAAACAGTATGTAATTAGTTTTGCTACTATTTATAGTAAGTAAATTTCTTCCGAGCCAACGCAAAACTATGTCCAAACCCTCTTGAGCTGTATGAAAAAGTTCCTGTAGGGAGTCTGCTTGAAATATCAGTGCTGTGTCATCGGCGAAAGAGACGATTTTGCCATTACGGAGGGGGATGCAACATAATTCATTAATAAAAGCCAGAAATAGGGATGGGCCGAGGATGCTTCCTTGCGGAACGCCATAGGTAACGGGTAGGGCATCGCTCGTTACATTGTCAATTTTAACGATTTGACTACGGTTTGATAAATAACTATTAAATAAATTTAGAGTCTCACATCTAACTCCTAACTGTTCTAATGTATCTACAAGGAGGGGAATCGAGACCGTGTCAAATGCCTTTGCGAGATCTAAAAATATAGATAGGCATTTTTTACCTTCATCCAGATTGGTGACAATAAAATTAGTTAGATCAAACACGGCATCAGCGGTAGATTTATTCATCCGAAATCCATACTGCTGGGATGCAAGCAGATTGTTGCTTTCGAGATAATTAATCAACCTTTTATTAATATTATTATATTAATATATTATATTAATATAATAATATTATTATATTATTATATATAATATTATTATATTAATATAATATAATAATATTAATTTGTCAAGACATATACTTACAATCGCGGAGGAGCTCTATTTTTGAATCACTCGCCTTACTACGAATCAACTCTTCGCGATTCCGTGATATATTTATTAGGGATAACAGAAACATTTTTAACTTACTTACTTTACATTACTTTTCCTCTCTAGTCCCACCCTAACCCTGCCCTTACTTTTAAATAGTTCATGTGTTATTTAGTTTTGTAATAGTTAGTGTAATAATATTTATGTACTACTTACTCATATCAAATATTTAAGTTAGCGTAAGCACGGATCCACGAACAAACCTACATGTCTGTGGGTCCTACAGACTGTAAATAGATTTTTTTCTTGTTTATAATAAAAAAAAAAAAACGGAAATGCCTGAGGAACTTTTCCAATAAAACTCCCTTAGGCCGCTAATTTGCTGCCATTGCCTGATGCTCGAGGTGGAATCAAAACCTATAGGGTGACCTGGAATCATGAATTTTGGCAGGACAAGGAAAGGAAAAAATCCGATAACCGTAAATTTGTAGTTCCATCACACAAAAACGTGATTTGTTCGGAACCCGCGGCGCGAGTCAGACTTGTACTTGGCCGGTTTTTGTTTTATTTAGGTATATATTGCAAAACCGTTAGTTTATAAACTAAGGCGTTAGTTTGTAAACTATCGACATATTGTAAAACAGACCGACAGGGTTTAGAATTTACGTTTCTTTTGTTCTTACATGTCAACCTAACACGAAGACAATTGTGGGGCTTCGCTGCGCTCGCCCACTCTAGTCTTCACCTATGCTACAGCAATGTTTGCCCTGGTATTTCCTTTGCAATTCAAGTTTAAACCAGTTTACAATTCAACGGTTTTGTTATAAACTACTCCGTCATATCGTAAGCAGTACGCTACAGTTTACAATTTATCGATAGTTTGTTAAGTTTGTTAACTAACGAGAATAAAGAAAATAGATAATAAACTGACGGCTTTGACAATTTTACGGTGACAAATATATTTTAGTCCTTAAGTTTACTTGTGCGATACGATTTTATCCGAAAACAGTAAAATGAAAAATAGCATAGCAACGTGAATATATCAGTTGAAATAAATTTGACTTTTTATGACCACATCCTATAATTTACTGAAGTCATATATATTTGGGCGGTATTGAGGCATTTTAAGAGAAAACTAAGCTTTCAGCAAACAAAATCGATAAATATTTAAAAAGTGTTCATACTTCGTGGCAGAGTGTGCGGAAACTATGAGTGGCATCGTATTTGGTGTATAATAGGTTAATTCTAAATTTATCAAGGATCATTTCGATCTCAAACACTTTTCGTGTATCGTGTACGGTTTTCTCGAAAACTGTAGAAAACTGCGCTTCGGGACACCCTCCTGTCTGACACACATCCCGCGGGGAAAGTAATTTTTCAGTTCGCTCTATAACCTACATATCCCGATAGATACAATACTGATATTTGCCGCAAAAAAGCATCAGCAAAAACATTTTTTATGTTTTAAGTATTTCTGTTGTTCTTACATGTTCAACCTAATACGAAGGATAAAGGGGGTTCGCTTCGCTCACCCCGTTTACCCTTCACCTAAGCTACCGCAGTATTCTGCCGTGATATTTGCTGTGAAAATCAGTACATTTCCTGTGCAAATCAGTATTATTGATGTGCAGTTTAATATTTCCCTGAAATAAGTTCATAAATTTTCCCAATTTTTTCATACATTGCAATCGAAAATGATCCTACGATATGTTTAGAGTTTGACATGGAATCTACCGAGGCGGTCAGTAGCGCCATGGAAAGATTGGATAGGTCCATTTCAATCGGATTTGGAGCTGGCAGAAGTACATTTTTTGGAGATAAGCTCGCCTTAAAGTAATATAATACCAGCACTTTAACGCAAACTTATATTTGACCTTCCTTCTGATGACTTCTGTGGCGCAGAGGTTATGGCTCTTCCTACCATGCGAGAGGTCCCGGGTTCAATCCCCGGCTGGGGGTAAAGAATGCCTTTGTAGATGTCCTTTCTGTTTATTATATCTTATGTCGTTTTATGTGCAATAAATATATAGCAAAAAAAATATTTATGCGAAAGAAAAAAAACCCCAGGTCATGGATATTTATATGTGTATAACGTCGCTGTTTCTGGTTCCCACGACACAGGGTATCCCAGAGTGGGGCCAGAGGCGGTGTATGTGCCTGTATGTAAATGTTTAATAAACGGTCAAACATTGTTTTTCAGCAATCGTTTCTTGGGGAAAGTTGTTCATTCATGTATTCCCCATTTCAGCAGAGTTTTACCCAGGGCGCCACTGGCGTGTATGGTCTTGGAGTACCTAAAATAGCTGTAATAATTCAACCGACTTCAAAAAAGGATGAGATGCTCAGGAGACCACAGCGGACCTGTCGGCGAATTAACATGCGACCTCATTGATTGCCATATGAGCTATTATAGTAGTTATGTGACTGATACATAATGCCTTATTATGTGGTTACATTCACTAGTTTATCTACACACATATCATAAGCTCTCTTTGATGTGTTCAGGAACCGCATGTTTGACCGGCATGGTGGCATTGATAATTGCTCTGCACTTGTTTAGCTTGTTCAGTAGTACCAACTTCACAGACAAACTAGGGGCGGCACGCAGGCGGGCGTCGGCGTTCGAAATTTGACTGTCATAATTTGTCGAAAATTGATACATTATGGTCATAATGCATCAATACTAAGATAAGAAATGAGTTTTTACCATGTAGTAACATTATGCTGGTCGTAACGTGCGGTTTTTGGCCGCAGTAAAGAGGGTTTATGATACGTGTGTAGATAAAATTGCCTATCGGCCCCAGGCAGCGATCGGCTGGACGAACTACGACGGCGGGTACTCGTTCAACTGCGGCGGATCCCTGATCAGCACCCGCTTCGTGCTGACCGCCGGCCACTGCACCCAGGACCCCCGGGCGAGGGACCCAGAGCCGAAGATCGTGCGGCTCGGCGACAGGAACATCGACCCTAGTGTTGACGACGGCGCACATCCCATTGAGGTTGGTTTGCCACATCTGTCCATCTGCAATAATAATAATACCTTGGACACTATGATCTGAAACTATGAGCGCAATAAGTTTTTGCTGTGAACCATGACATCAATTTTAATGAAACATAAGACTGCATTCAAAGTTTCTGCATTTCTTTATTACTGTAGATAGCCACATATACTTAGCAAACTCATTTTTTGCCTCTTCTCTACATTGGGACACTGTGGGAGCGATTCATCATTCGATGCTTACCCGCAGATTTTGAAAATTTAAGGTTATAATAATACCTTGGGCACTATTTACACACATTGATCTAGCCCCAAACTAGGATTCACAGTATCTTGGGTAATAGACAACGATTCACATACTTATATAAATAAATATTATACTTAGATAGATAAACAACCATGACTAGGGTACAAAAATCAGTTCTCATCAAACAAATATTTGCCCCAACTGGGACTCGAACCCGGGACCCATGGCTTCGTAGGCCGACTCGGCCCTTCGGGTCGTAATCGGGCTGGGCTGTCCATTCGTCCAACCATTGATCCATCCGTCCAAGAATCCAACCATATGACAACCACGCGAGAGGTCCCGGACTCGATCCCCAGCTGTGGGGACACAACAACAAAACAGGTTTTGGATGTTTATGTGTGACGTCGCTGATTCTGGTGTGGGGCCAGAAGCAATGTGTGTGCCTGTATGTATGTTTTTAAATGTTATATAACGGCTTATGTTTAATCGATTACCAAAAACGCACCTATTTTACTACCAATAAATTCGAAATGACTGCCAGAATGGATAGATGTCCACCAAATTGTGTTTGGATAAATGATCACCAAACTTTTTTTTATGTTTTGTGTACTTAAGTTTATGTTTTAAGTATTTTTTGTTGTTCTTACATGTTCAAACTAACACGAAGGATAAAGGGGGCTTTGCTTCGCTCACCCCCTTTACCCTTCACCTAAGCTACCGCAGTATTTTTCCCTGATATTTTTTGCAACTTTTGGTGTTCATTTATCCATTTTGGGTAGGAAAAAAATATTTTGGTGATCATTATATTTGTTGCCGTATATAACTGACAGTATCCGTCGATGTGTGGTGGTCATATCACGTGATTCATGATGTAGCCAACCTTTTCACGATCTGGTCGAGCATTTCGACGATTTCGATTTCGAGGGCATCAAACCCTCTGGTTTGATGGCCTCGAAATCGAAATAGCTTTTTATTATTTTTTTTCATAATTCATAATAGTTTATTGCGAAGTCACAAAATTTCACAAGGTGGTAAAATAAAAGTTAGTACATTGTGACGCCCTGCTAGGGCACAGCAACATGCGAAGGACAGCCAGTTGTCCATCTTACGAAAAATTGATAAAAATTGAAAAATGGTTACATTTATGTTCAAAATTGTATAGAGACAATTAACGAAATATTGTAGAGATTATTATTATTAACAATAACTAAATAAATTAAGAGTAAATTATATAAACATTAAATTAGTAATAACATGTAATGAACAAGTAATTAGCGACTAGAAATGTTTACCTAATTTTATCATTGAAAAATTCTTTCACATCATAATAGCATTTTTCAATGAGGAACTTCTTTAAATAGGTAATGAATAGTGTTTCTTTCTCTATGTTTTTTAAGTAATTTGGTATGTGATTATATATTTTGATGGTCATATGATGGGGACTAGAAGACACGAGTTCTAACTTTGAAAATGGTTTCTTTAATTTATTTTGGTCTCGATTATTCCTTTTATTTTTATTTTCTAGAGGGGAGTATAAGTTACCATGTTTTCTTACAAATTTGCAAGATTCTAATATATATATAGAAGTTAAGGTAAGTATTTGGAGTTTTACAAAATAAGATCTACAAGATACCATTTGGTCAATATTTGTAAGTATCCTAATACATTTCTTTTGTAGAATAAAAATATCCTTTATTTCACAACAATTCCCCCATAATATAATACCATACGATAGTCTGGAATGTGCGTATGCATAGTAGGCTGTGAGCGCAGTTTTGACATCAGTTACCCTTTTTAGTTGATGGAGGGCATAAGTAAAAGATGATAATTTGTTTTGCAATCTCTGTATGTAAGGTTTCCAGCTCAAGTTTGTGTCTAGATCGATCCCCAACAAGGTTGCTGTCTTTGTAGTCTCTAGTGGTATTTGTTTATAGCAATATGAAATTTGTAATGGGACTTTTTGTGAGGGTTTGAATTGAATTATATTAGTTTTTTTAAGGTTGAGTTCTAAATTTGATTCATCTAGCCAGTTGGTGATCTTATCTAGGGTCATATCTAAGCTTTGGTTTAATTCGGTGGTATTCGAGCAGGAAAATAATATGGAAATATCATCTGCGAAAAGGGTGCAAGGGTCATCAATTAGATTAGGTAGATTATTTATATAAATAAGAAATAATAAACATCCCAAGACGCTACCTTGGGGAATAGATCCAGTAGAAAGGACTCTATCTGATCTAACGCATTCTACTTTACCTGTGATAAAATTGGTATTTTCAATCTCTACGTATTGGACACGGTTATGCAGGTACGACTTGAACCACCTGTATGCTAAGCCTCTAATCCCAGAGTCGTATAGTCTTTCTAATAGAGTTTCAAAGCATACTCTATCATACGCTTTGCTCATATCGAGCAGTAAACCCACAGCATACCGTTTATTGTCTATTGATTCAAAAATTTTTTGCACATAGTTATATATTGCCAATATAGTAGACCTATTTTTACGGAACCCGTATTGGTTATCATGTAGTATGTTATATTTTTCGTAGAATTTATTCAGTCGTATGGCCATAGCAGTTTCAAAAATTTTTGCTGAAGTGGGCAGTAAAGCAATAGGTCGATAATTATGAATGTCAGTGGCGTTTCCTTTTTTATGTTTAGGTTTTATAAGAGAAGTTTTTAAGGCTTCGGGAAATATTCCTTCTGTAAAAGATTGATTGATAAGTTTGCAAAAGGGTACTGCCAAAATATCCGCGCAATGTTTTACCAGCAACGGAGGAATTTCATCTATACCAAAAGACTTCTTACTCTTAAGGCCTTTTATTATATTAAATGTTTCTTTTGGTTCAACAGGTGTGAGGAAAAAAGAATTTGTTATTTTACTTGCGGGAAGATTGTTTTTCTCTGATCTAGATTTATGTGACTTTCCTATAGATGCAAATAGATTATTGAATTCATTTGCAACTATTTTCGGGTTAGATAAAGTATTGTTTGAAAATTTGAGTCTTATATTTTGTATAATTTTATATTTGTTTGTTACATTGTGTATTATTTTCCACATACATTGGGTTTTATTAACTGAACTATTAAATTTATATATGTTGATAAGTTTCTTAGATTTACAAACTATACTTTTTAGAGATTTGCAGTACATTTTATAGTAGTTTCGTAGAACTTTATTATTAGTCTGCGATATTAGTAGTTTTAACTGTCTTTTATTGCGACATGATATTTTTATACCCTTAGTTAGGTAAGTATTTTTCTGGTTTGGCTTATATTTAATTAATATTTTAGGAATACATTTTTTTCTACTTGAAAAGCAAATCCCGGGATTCGGGGAGTATCCATATTATTCTTACATATGGCAAGTACATAAAATAGCTCTGCCTACTCCGATCACTGATAATAATAATAATAACTTGGACACTATTTACACACATTGATCTAGCCCCAAACTAGGATTCCCTGTATCTTGAGTACTAGACAACGATACACATACATCGGATACAAATACCTATCTAAGTGCGGCGCACGGTACTAGGCGCTGGCTCGACCACTGCGCATATCCTTTGGCGCATACGCCCCTCCTGGCGCATGCGTCAAAGGATCGTTTCCGAAACAAGGAACCCTTATAGAATTTTTTACAAAAAAAATAAAAATAAATAAATAAAGGGGGCTCCACTATTTTTTTCATCAAACCTATATGTGTGGGGTGTCTATAGATAGGTCTTGTAAAATGACGTTATGACACAATAAATTTGTGTTTGACGAGGTTCCTGAAACCATTTTTCCTCGTTAATCGTTCAAGAGACAGAACCCTTCCAAAGTGGAAAAAAGTGTCCCCCCCTCTAACTTTTAAAGTAATAGTGAAAAATCTACAAAAAATATCTAGTATCTCAATACACACTTTCAACGAAAATTTGTTTGCACAAAATAAAATCAGTGTTAAATTCCACGCCTTAACCGACAGGGCGTGGAATCTTGGTAGGGTTGTTTTTCAGTGGAATGTCACAAAGCAGTACTGACCTTGACGCCGTGGACCGGAATTCCAAAGCTCAATTCGAGGCAGGAATACCGGATGAGAAACACCAGGGGGGGGGGGGTGAGGGGAGTCGAATCTTACTCTCGTCGCAGCCCGCTGCTGTCGCCGTCGTGATGCTTACCGACACAAAGGGTCGCTGTCCGAACGCGACGAATTGATCCCCGAATCACTTCAACCTTTCACAACACGAAGCACTCACTCCGATGACGTGAAATCTACTTATTTCCCGACGATTGTTCCGTGCTTATTATAATTAACATTCCGACCAGGCCCCGATACCTGTGTTAGACAATTATTACAAATAACATACAGCCAAGGCCCGAATGCTTGACGCCGACATTTTTTACATGTCCAAAAGAAGAACCTCTAACTCGTCATTTCGTTTCTATACAAGTGACAGCTAGTTAGTTCCGTTCCGATCACTCGCGGTCCAATCGCGCAACAAAAAAAAGGTGCGTTCCGAAGCATAAATATTAAACAGTCACCCGCCCGGACAGGCCCGAACCTGTCCCTAATCAATAGGAAGGCGAGAAAGTGTTGCGACCGCTCTCTTGAGGACCGAGTCCCCCACCTTGACTTCTGCTGATCGAGGCGTGCCATCCCGACCCGTGTACAAATTGACGATCCGTCCTCGTCTCCATCTCAATGATGGCAGATTCGCATCCTTAATCAGCACCAAATCACCGACTTTAGGGGGGCTCGTCCGGTCAGTCCACTTAAGGCGCTGCTGCAAGATGTGCAAGTACTCAAGGGACCACCGTTTCCAAAAATCTTGAGCCATCTGCTGCAACATCTGCCACCTAGTTAACCGACTTAACTTAACATCACCGAATGGGTATTCTGGCAGGGCGTTAAGGGGCTGACCTATCAGGAAGTGACCCGGCGTCAACGCTTCCAAATCATTTGGATCCGAACTGAGCGGGCACAACGGACGCGAGTTCAGTGTCATTTCAACTTTACAGAACAGCGTCGCAAGCTCTTCAAAGCGTAGAGAGGTCTCACCGATGATCCTCGTCAGGTGCGACTTAGCCGATTTAACCGCAGCCTCAAAAATTCCTCCCCAATGAGGACATCCCGGCGGACTGAAAACCCATTCAATCCCTCGTCGAGAGCAAGCCGTACCGATGGCGTCCTGGTTACCGTTCAGGAATTGAGTGACCTCCTGCAGATATCGCCGGCCACCGACAAAATTTGTGCCGTTGTCCGAACGGATTAATGACGGGAGGCCCCTTCGTGAGACGAACCGATCCAGACATGCGATAAATGCCTCCGTAGTGAGGTCACTGACCACCTCCAAGTGGACTGCCTTCGTGGCCAAGCACACGTAGACGCACAGGTATGCCTTCACTAATCTGGCGTTCCGTAGCTGTGAAGACTTGACCATGAATGGTCCCGCGAAATCCGTTCCGACACCCGCAAAGGGCCGGATTTCGTTAACCCTATCCGAGGGCAAATCGCCCATCTGGGGCTGCATCGTAGCCGCCTTGGCCCGATAACAAGGCAGGCCCCGAAATACGACGCTACGCACTAAGCGTCTTCCCGATAGAATCCAGAACTCGCGCTGGAGAAACGCCATCAAGGCGTGGCATTCGACATGCCCATTCCGAATGTGTCAATCCTGTATCAACAGTTCGACCAACTTCCCCTTCCTAGGGAGTAACACTGGGTGGCGAGCCGCATAAGGCAGGTTGGCATTCCGCAGCCGACCTCCTACCCTCAGCAATCCGTGAGGATCAATAAACGGGTTGAGCCGAGCCACAGCTCCCTTCAGTTGAACGCGTCCGCGTCTCAGAATGTCCAGTTCGGACTTAAAATGCACCGTCTGCACGCTCCGTACCAATGCGAACGACGCATGGTTCCGTTCCCGTGGTGTCAGGACCTGTGTCCACACCCGTTGCGCCTCAGAATCGCGACAATTCCGCGCAAATCGGAAGATCCAGGCGGTCACATTGACCAGCTTGTCGAGCGAGCTGTACCGTTCCAGCAGGCTGAATTCCTCTTCCGGCTCTGGTTGCGTCGTACAGACACCGACTGTCAAGGCGCCGTTCGCAGAGGTAACGCGTGGACTCATTGGCCAATCCGATTCGGCTTGAGTCAACCATTTTGGACCCCACCACAAGGGATGTCCAACTAACTCCGGAGCGTGACACCCACGAGACGCACAGTCTGCTGGGTTCATTTCCCCTGGAACATGTCTCCAGATTAAGGGAACCTCCGAATTCAAAATCTGCGAAACCCGATTCGCCACAAAAATCTCCAGCTTGTGAACTGAAGCCTTCAGCCAGTATAACACGATCTGGCTGTCCGTCCAAGCGTAGACCGTATCTTCTAACGCTATTGACCCACGAAGAACCGTCATCGTGTGGTTGACCAGACGAGTCAGGAGAGCCGCTCCTGAAAGCTCTAATTTGGGAATGGTCAGGCGAGTGCGCAACGGCGCAACCTTGCTCTTGGCCATGACCAACCGCACATCAACCTCCCCCGAGGAGTCGACCGTACGCAGATACACCGCAGCTCCGTAGCCCTTCTCCGAGGCATCGCAAAACCCATGCAGGGTGGCGGTGTATCGTTTGGTGGGGACCAACCTCCGTGGCAGTGAAATCCGATTGATGCCAGGGAGGGTCGAAAAGAACGAGTCCCACTCTGAGCTCAATGACCCGCCGATCGGGTCGTCCCATTTCAGCTCAGCAGACCACAATTGCTGAATAAAACACTTGAGCTGAAATGTTACCGGGGTGATCCACCCGTTTGGATCAAATGTCCTAGCCACCGTTGAAAGGACGTTCCGTTTCGTCCAGACCTTCGGGGAGTCCAACTCGACCCGATACGAATACATGTCTGACACCGGCTGGTACTGGACGCCTAATACCGACAACATATTCGGATTTTCCAGATTTTCGAAAATGTGGGGATCCTGCTGGTAGGCATCCGGAAGACCAGACAGTAACTCTGGAGAGTTCGACATCCATTTCCGGAGCTCGTAACCTCCACCCCGTAAGAGCTCAACTAGCTCGTCCCGTCGAGCGAGCGCCTCCTCTACGGAATCTGCACCGGTACAGATATCGTCCACGTAGAGATCCTGCTCCAGGATCGCTGCTCCTCTAAGGAAATTTAACCGTTCTCGATTCGCTAACTCCCGCAGAGTGCGAATCGCCAAATAAGGACTAGACCGTAGCCCGTACGTGTTGGTGTTCAGCTCGTACACCTTGATGGGCTGATCTGGGCTCTCTCGCCACAGTATCAGCTGATACCGTCTATCGTCAGGGTGAATGACCGTCTGTCTAAACATCATCCGGATGTCAGCTACAAACACAACATTGTGTCGACGGAACCGTGTGATAACATCCGCGATGTCATGGTTCAACTTCGGCCCTGAATGCAAACACTGGTTCAGGTTCATGCCGTTAGATGTTGATGCCGATCCATCGAACACTACCCGTATTTTGCCCTCCGGGGTCCTCAAGACCGCGTGATGGGGCAGGAAGCAGTGGTCTTCACGCTTCCAGTCGATACCCGAAACCGACATGTGGCCGAGCGACTCGTATTCCCGCATGAAGTCGACGTACTTCTGCCGGAAAATCCCGTCACGCTTCATGCGTCGTTCCATCGA
Organism: Argyresthia goedartella; assembly: GCA_949825045.1. NCBI lineage: Eukaryota > Metazoa > Arthropoda > Insecta > Lepidoptera > Argyresthiidae > Argyresthia > Argyresthia goedartella. The sequence goes on from OX463811.1 coordinate 21,492,004, forward strand.
CAGAAGCCGCGTCTCGGCTGCATGGTGTGAACTGCCCAGCGGTGGGCGATCACTCCGGAATGGAAGACGTGTGAGAAATCGACCTGACGGAAGGCGACCAGTATTGTTCCGATAAAACTGTTCACACTCTTCTTCAACCGGGTCCAACCGGCGGACCGTATGTGGTTCCTCCACCTCCCAAAACTTCTGTATCACCTCCGAGAGTACAGAACCGAATAAGGGACTACGAGTCGCTAGGCGTGGGGCAGCCGGCATGACCGGACCCATTACCGCATGGCCCAGTCTGGTGTTGACCGAAACCAGACCAGTCGCCTGCAACACGTGGACATCTGGCACTAACAGGTATCCCAAGGCATCGACACCCAATAAAATGTCTACTGGGCCCGGAATATCGAACTCCGGGTCAGCCAGTGACAACCCAGCAACCAACTGTCGCACCGAGGGCGACAACTGTACGTGAGGGTGTGAGCCCATCACATTAGGCATGACTAATGCCGTGACCGTCAGATTCACCGATGAATCCACCCGTGACGAGAGAGTAATCCGACATACTCCCTTACTGGAACCGACTTCCGTGTTCCCAATTCCCCGAATGGAATGTGGATACTCCCTTACCGAAATGCCCAACCGTCTTACAAGGATGCACGAGACTAAGCACCCCGAGTCCAATAGTGCTCGTGCCACACATGATTTGCCGTCCGAACTCCACGCTATCACAGAGGCGGTGGGGAGCTAGACCGTCTGTGGAGTGGCGGCACCCTGTAAGTGGGCGGCGTGTCCCTAGCGGGAACCTCCGCGGGATCCGAACCCGCTCAGACCTCCGTCGGCCTTGGAGTAACTCGGCTGCTGATATGCAACCGGCATATCAGACCGTATGTACATCAAGGGGTCCCAACCCGTATAATAGGCCCCTCGCTGTCCCGGTATCCGATCATACCGGACGGTGTACGGTGTGCCCGGTGCGCACCGTGGATGAATGGGGGAGAGCGGATCCAACCTAGGGCGCTCTAGGAATGGGGGCGACATCCGACTGTTCGCCTCCCTGTTCGCCTCCCAGAGCGACGGGCAGGGTGGCGCAGAAGGTGGTGGACTCCCAGCCTTCGCGCTACTCATAGGTGCCATGTCTTCATATTCATATTCTTTATTGCACAGAAATCTTATAGAAATAGTAAGGTAACAAAACATTTTATGAGCAAAGGCGAGCTTATCTCTAAAGAGAGATTTCTACCAGCAAACCTAGGTAGGACAGGAAAAATTGTGCAACAGGAGAGTCCTAGTGCGCAATAAAACTGTACATCTAATTGTTTACAACTAAAACATAATAATTTAATACATGATATATACTAAATAAAATACAAAAGCAAAAATTTTTATATATATCAAACATATACTACTTATATATACATATATAAAAGTACCTATCACGAAAGAGAAAGGAAATGCTCTTTCAATCTTGTCTTAAAAGTGAAAATTGAGGGACTATCTCTAATAGCGCAGGGAAGTGCGTTCCACAGTCGGATCGCCGTTAACCTAAACGAGTGTTTGTAAGCGGCAGTGTTATGCCGAGGAGTAGAGAGAAGAGACATCGTGTGGGATCTCCGGTTGCTATGCCTGGAGGAAATAAACTCGAAACGTTCTCGAAGATATGAGGGGTAGCGGGGGTTTCGCAAAATGTTGAACAGATAGGAGAGAACGTGCATATCACGACGAAGGCGGATCGGAAGCCACCCCAACTCCTTGCGATACTGTGAGACATGGTCATACTTGCGCAGCCCGAAGACAAACCGAATCCCGAGGTTTTGAAGTTGTTCGAGTTTGTTCAGTTGTTCTTCGTTCGCACCGATCCAGCAAACATCTGCATAGTCGATTAAAGGTAGTAGGAGGGACTGGGCAAGGGTGATTTTAGTCTGCTGTGGCAGGAAGTGCTGCAATCTCCGTAGGGAGTGAAATGACGCAAAGACTCGTCTGCTGACCTCACAAACATGGGGCGACCAGGACAACAATTTATCAAATACAACCCCAAGATTCTTGGCCTTCTCGCTGTATGAGATTATGTTACCATCATACACTATAGGGTCGACGGGCATTTTCTGAACTAGGTTATGAGAGTGACGAGTACCCAAAATCATGGCCTGCGATTTGCCCGGGTTGACAAGCAGACCATAAGAGGTAGCCCATTTCCTGATGTTATCGAGATCAGCATTCAACGCCTCTACTGTCAGATTCACATCACACGGAGAGAAGTGCCGATATATTTGAAGGTCATCTGCGTACAGATGATAAGAAGAGGTAAGAACGTCAGAGATGGAGTTAATGAATACCGAGAAGAGGAGAGGAGAAAGGATGCCTCCCTGCGGAACACCTGCGGAGAGATCACACCAGTCCGTTGAGATCTCCTCAGACTTAATGCGTTGCTGGCGGTCTCTCAGGTAGGAGTCAAACCAGCGAGCAGAGTGCGAGGAGACATTAAGTGACTTTAAAATTTCGACTAGTATATCGAAATCGACGCAGTTAAAGGCGCTACTGAAATCAAGCAGTGTAAGGACCGTAAGCTGCTTTTGATCCATAGCTAATTGAATGTCGTCAGTGACTTTGAGCAGTGCTGTGGTAGTGCTGTGACCCGGCCTGAAACCTGATTGGTGGGGATTCAGTAACATTTTTGAGGAAAGGTAGGAGGAGAGTTGGGAGTGGACAATTGATTCCAGGACTTTGGAGAGGATAGGCAGAATAGAAATGGGACGGAAATCTTTAAAGAAGGCGGGATTAGACGTTTTGGGGAGGGGAATCACAAGTGCCAATTTCCACTGGCTAGGGTAGCAACATTGGTCAAGCGACACATTAATTATGTGGGTGATGAGAGGTAACAGTACATCAATGATAGTTGTTATCATCTGCGAACATATCTTGTCCTCACCTATGGCCTTCGACGAGATTGCCAGTATCGCCCTCCTTACTGCGCCGATTCCGACAGGGATGAAATTAAATGCTGAGGTGAGGGATGATGCCTTGGACCGTAGGTTACGAAGGGTTGCATCCTTGACGAGGGAGTCTATCGCGACAGGGGGAGTTGCAAAGAAACTATTGAGACCCCGGAGATCGACATTTCCGGCTGCCAATTCCTGTGACTTACCAACACCAAGGGTCTTCAGGAACTTCCAGACCTGTGCTGGAGTATAGCTCTCGATACATTCGTAGATATGACGGCGTTTAGAATCACGACACAGGCGAGTGCAACGATTACGGAGGCGTTTGAAAATTAAAAGATTCTCGTCGGTCGGATCCCTCTTATATCTAGACTTGGCACGGTTTCTCTTAGCCATCAGACCCTTAATGGTGTCAGTAAGCCACGGTGCAGGAAGATGCTTCACTTTAACCCTCTTGACCGGAGCATGCTTATCAAACAAGCTCAGGACAATAGAGTTGAAGTTCCGTACTTTGTCATCAATGGTCTCACTACCGTAGACAGGCGACCAGTCGACAGAGGAGGCGTCTGAATTAAGGGAGGTTATATCCATGCCCTTGAAGCTACGAATGTCAAGGAATTTAGCTGCACGCTTGGGAGGCTTTAACTTATAAGAGAGGTAAATAAGATTGTGATAGGAGAAAGGGGCGTTAAGTTGGCCATGCGCAGCAACCTTAGACATGTCAGAAGTTATCATTAGATCTAGAAGAGAGGGGGTGCAGTGTGGTTGAAAGTGAGTGGCCTCTAGAGAAAGGATATGCATGTTAAATGAACTTACAAGAGAATTCAGCTTCGCTGAGCGACCGTTATTCTTGAGAAGGCAAGTGTTGAAGTCGCCGAGAATTAGGGTGTCGCTATAAAGAGGAGTCAAGTCACTGAGAAGGGTTTCAAAAGAGTTAAAATAGTCGATTCGAAGAGAGGGGCTATAATAGACACCCAGGAGGACTTTGTTGTGACGCAAGAATATCTCCAGGAACAGGTGTTCAGCAGAACCAGAGTACAGGCTTGGCGACTGGCTGATGACTTTGCATGGGATGTCAGAACGTAGGTAGATAGCAACACCGCCATCAGCCTTGCCTATCCTGTCGTTCCGGTAGAGACTGAACCCTGGCAGAGCATACATGGCAGAAGAAAGAGATGGCTTGAGAAAAGATTCCGAAACAAGAATGCCATGTATGTTCAGATCACTAGAAACTACAAGAAGGTCAGCATAGCTGGTATGAATGCTTTGAGCATTAATATGAACAACGTTGAAGTTTGCACCAAGGTTTGAAAACACCCGTTTCAAGTTATATGACAGCGAATCATCCGCTGTTGACCCAACACTTCCCGCGCTAACAGAAATATCGTTATCACAAGATGAGAAGAAACTATTACTAAAGTTGTAGGTATCCATAGTCTAAAATAAATATACTAATAAAATGAATACAAATATATATATATATATATATATATATAATAAATAAACCCAATAATCGATATTACTATAAAAAAATAAATATTCAAATTAATATAAATAAATAGCCTGAACCCAGTCGTACATACACTGGGCTTTTCGGGGGAAAATTCAGAAAAATAATTCATCCTAAACATTGAGGAAGAATAATACACATAAATGGACTAATTTCACGAAAACGGGACACATTGTGGAACAATCACTAATACACAGAGCATTTAGGTAATATGGAACACTAACATTATTTTTGTATAGAATTAACATTAATTTATATGGAACACGCCCTGCGTTCCGTCCGACAATACAGCAACAACAGCTCAACGTTGGATGAACGTTGGGGCAGTGTTGGAATAAAAGGATGACATAATTGACACAATGACAAACATGAATTGAATGAATGTTGACTTCAGACGGGAGCATGAAACAGAAACCGAAAAATAATTACATACATTATTGAAGGTGAACAAAAATAAATGAATAAAATAACTACCTTGTTGGGAAAATGAGTATTACCCGTCCAAATTGTGATAGCGAGTACGGAAAAGATGTTTATTTCTTGGCTTTAGTCGGACCAGCGCGCCTGATTTGACGCTTGGCAGTGCCGGGCGCCGAAGAGGCAGCCACTGCACTTGAAGCAACCCCAGCCGCCTTTGGAGCAGATATCTTAGCAGGATCCGACTGCCCAACAGAAGGAGGGAACTTGCTGGTGTGAACCAGAAGCTCCGACATACGCTCCACCTTCTGTCTGGATTTGTCAGGAAGCAGCAAGATGATCCTGCCATCTGTAGTCCAGCAATTCTGCACACCAAAGTGCTTCCTGGCAGCCATAAACACCTCATGCCTTGTCTTTGTTAAAAACTCGGTTACTGTGACTCTGGATCCCTTCAATGCAGTCTTGCCTTTCCAGGCCTCTGAGTGAGCACTAAAGGTCGAGAACCTCACCAACAACGGACGGGGATGCGACGGCTTCTTCATGGATCCTAGTCTATGCACAACACTGATGTTGGACACACACTCCGGGGACAACTTCATTTGGTCGGACAATACTGCACGCCCAATGTCAACGGAGTCCTCATTCTCCACTTCAGGAACACCATGGAGAAGAAGCACCTTCCGTCTGGACGCCATCTCGAGACGGTACTGGCCAGCAAGTAGCAACTCCATCTGTGCGCGCAGCAAGTCAAGGCAGTTCCAAGTGAATGCCTTAAATTCCACAAACTCGCTGGCGATGGTGTTGAGATCGGGTGGGCTGCTGGACGAGGACATGGTGGCGGCCTCCCGAAGGTCCTTCTCATACTGTGACATCCTGGAGTTGAAAGTGGTCACTATCTTCTCCATATTGTTGTTCAATTTATTGTAGAGCTCCATTGTTATATGATTTCCAGGTATGTATATTGAAAATGTGATTTGCCCAGTGATGTTAGGGGTCTAGGCCTAGATTTATAATAAAATTATTGACATTAAACTTTTATTTTAATTGAAATTAATTTAAAATAGATAGACAGACTTTTTAACTGTTGCTTGCTAGGCTACCCTCCCATCTGACACCCGCCCGTAACACGCGGTGAGCCAGCGGCCCGAAGTCCTCGCTGACCGTGGACAGCGGCGACCGAACCCCGGCTATCCCGCATGTTACCCCCCGCGCTGCCCCTTTCCCCTCGGGGGGGGGGGGGTCCCGTCCGCGGTTACCCCAGTCACCCCGTTGGTGACTCCCGTTGCCCGGAGGGGGACTGGGTCCGGCCCTGGTTGGGCCCTGTGGCCGACCAACCTGAGTCCGGCCCTGGTGACCGTCCCAAGGGCCTGACCGATTCAGGCACAACACTATGTGGTGCTTGCCACCACAGCACTCACAGGGGAACGCGCGCGAGCACTCGCTCAGCGTGTGCGGCCCCAAACAACCGAAACACAATCGGTGACGGAAGACTATCTTCCTGCGGGCAGCTACCCCGAGCGCCTTAAATTTGGCGCAACTGGTCACGTCATGACCGGCACTGTCGCAGTGCACACAGCCGTCACCCGACGGCGCGGCATTCAAAACACCAAATTGTTTCGACCGCCCACCCCCCCGTGGGGGCGGGGGGCGCGGCCCCTCTCGCATCCGCGCGGGTTGGCGCTGCACACTGGCCTCCGTGTCCAGTGTGTCACATCGCCTACGTTCACCCTCCAAAAAATCCGTCAATTGGACGAGCGTGGGCAGTTCCGTGCTACTGCCCCCATGCAGCTGTTCAAACCGACTTTGAACAGCTGCAGGCAATCGTGACAAAACCATATACAAAACAATGTATGACCATTGGTCTACCGGAAGACCAAGGTTCTGAAGGGCCTTAGTGGCCACCAGCACAGGGTTGAGCACCTGTACTCGGATGTCAACATCCCGGGTTACTCTAGGGATGCTAAACAACTTCCCCAGCTGCGCATCAACCAACCGCCGTTTGTGTTGGTAGCGGTCAAACAATATGGACCTGGCTATCTCATAATTGCCCGCCGTGACCGTTAGGTGACCGACCAACTCCTTCGGTTCACCCCGCAGAGCCATCAATAGTTGGGCCAACTTGTAGGCGTTGTCCAGGTCGTCCCGACCGTGGACCAAACTATCAAATAAATTAATGAAGGCCGGCCACTCATCAATTGCCCCACTGAAGGCCGGAATCTCCAGGTGTGGCAGCCGTCCAACAACACCCTTCGGGGGTGGGTCTCCGTTACCCACGGTCATTCCTTCGCGACCGCTTAATTTTCTCCGCGCGACGCTCGATGTCACCCAAGCATTCCATCGCTTGGTCAGCATCCGCGCAGAGCTGTTTCACTGCAGCCACCGAGGCTTCATCAGTAAGCCCGAGAGCTTCAGCCTCCGCAGCCAGCCGACACACCTTCCCGACGCGTGTCATTGCGTCCTCCACAAGCTTGAGCAGGACATCGTCCATGTCCGGTCGCTCCACATACTTATGAGTATGGGCGAGCCATCTCATTTCCTCCCGGACACCATGCCGCAGTACCGTCAAGGGCGAAGGTGCCATGTTGACCGATTTAATAGATTCTGGTCTTATACTTCACTACCGAACTAAGTATAGCCAGAGACCAGCACTTGCCCGTCAGCGCTGGGCACAGAAATTAAAACTAAGTTGTCAAAACTAAGGCAACCACTAAAACAATTAAATCCTAAAAAATATTTAATATGGTCGCCCTGTGGACATACACCTTATAACTACCTATACACTCTAAATCAATTAGAGAATGCCACCATAAAGCACAATATAAAATAACACACAAAAATGTATTATAAAAAAAACTATTTTTAATATAGTGTAGGTAGCCGTGAACCTTCTAGAAGTGGCCTTTCCGATATGACCTGCACTTCTAATGAGGTCAGGAAAATCAGCTTAATACCCCTTAAATAGCCTGACCCTGCTCTGTAAACCGAAATAACACTGCAATACTATAGGACCCGACTGCAATACTATACATGAATACGGGATGAACTATATATACGGGAATGACTGTTCCCTATGCACACCGACTAGTTTCGGACTACAATTTTATAATAATTGTTAACTAAATCGTCAATTATACGTTCACTAACCGAAAATGAACCTAAATTGTGGTATACCGACCACAAGACTCACTCACAAAATGATTGCCGACCAATCTGAGGTATCCACCCTCTCCCAGCTACAATGTGGCAAAAAAACAACCCTACAACCGTCCGTGAATCGATTTCCTACTAGGAAACCGTGCCTCTGCTACCAAAATGTTAAATTCCACGCCTTAACCGACAGGGCGTGGAATCTTGGTAGGGTTGTTTTTCAGTGGAATGTCACAAAGCAGTACTGACCTTGACGCCGTGGACCGGAATTCGAAAGCTCAATTCGAGGCAGGAATACGGGATGAGGAACACCAGGGGGGGGGGGGAGGGGAGTCGAATCTTACTCTCGTCGCAGCCCGCTGCGGTCGCCGTCGTGATGCTTGCCGACACAAAGGGTCGCTGTCCGAACGCGACGAATTGATCCCCGAATCACTTCAACCTTTCACAACACGAAGCACTCACTCCGATGACGTGAAATCTACTTGTTTCCCGACGATTGTTCCGTGCTTATTATAATTAACATTCCGACCAGGCCCCGATACCTGTGTTAGACAATTATTACAAATAACATACAGCCAAGGCCCGAATGCTTGACGCCGACATTTTTTACATGTCCAAAAGAATAACCTCTAACTCGTCATTTCGTTTCTATACAAGTGACAGCTAGTTAGTTCCGTTCCGATCACTCGCGGTCCAATCGCGCAACAAAAAAAAGGTGAGTTCCGAAGCATAAATATTAAACAATCAGTTTTTAAGATACAATATAACATAACATTATATTATTATTAGATGCAATATATACATTATTAGATTATTAGATTATAGATTATTAGATACAATATAACTTAATATAACATTTATTAAAAACCGCAAAGATAACTTTGTCATTCATACAAACACTATGAAAAACAAAGTTACAACACAAACATCCAGTCACATAATTACTTGCTACAACGTAACCCTACATGGGCCAGTCCGAATCGCACTTGGCCACTTTTCTTTTTTTAAGGCATTCAATGGGGTTGGCAACTGTCAAGATGGCGCTAGCATCGGTTTGTTCCCCTAACGTCAATGGCACGCTTCTGTGTTACCAGTATGCTGTGTTGAAACGCCAGTCAAGTGCTCTGTAGGGTAAATAACCGCTGCCAAAAATAAAAAAATAAGTTGTACAGCAGTTTCATTACATGACAATATCGTAAACACAAACGTAAAATTACATTAGTTGTCTAGTAAATAAATTCCGATACCAACAGGCAACAGGATGAAGGAACCAAATGCACGTGCGCCACCTATGAGTAGTACTAAAACATAATAAAACAAAAACAAAAAAATATGCCCCACCTAGGTTTCAAAACCAGTCTCTACAGATTGCGAATCTGACGTAGATATTGCGAAGTTATTAGACTACAGCAGACATCGTGGCATATTATTCATATTCATATTCATATTCATTTATTTGCATATAACATGTACAATACACACTACAGGTTGAAAATGTATGTAGGGTACATGTATCCTGATAAATTTGTTATACCCTGTATAACAAATTTATCTACACATACACATAACTTTTACATTGACCCGATCAGCTGTTCACAGGTTAAAGAGACTAAATTTATTTTCCTAATAATTTTTATCTTCGAAGAATTCCTGCAGCACGTATTAAAACGTCTCTTTCATGGGGTTGTGGAACGCATTTAATTTATAAAGCCTCGTATAACACATTATGTCAAGAAATACACATTCTGTGAAAATTTCAACTCGTTACCCATTTTAGACGGACAGACAGACAGACAGACGGTCAGCTGGACAGCGGAGCCTTAGTTTGTCGACACATCATGGCTCTCTTTCGTTCCTGAATTGAACCTTACATGATTGACACAGCATTGCAGGCGTAATCACGCCGAACTTCGGTCGCGTATTCGGCAATGGTGTGTTTTGACCCTTAGATATGTTCCCTTTGCCACTTCGGCTGCGGAACCCCAAAAAAGAGTTTGCGACTGTTAACTGCCTGGATATTATTGCAGGCGCCAGCGGTAGTACATATAATTAAAACACACGAGGTTCTCACAATTAAAGTAGATGTATTACTCGTGAATATCTGTCACTGCCGGCTTAGACTACGTCCGCGCGTTTCGGTCGTTGAAAGCAAAGTGAGTCGACGCCCGAGCCCACGCTCTGCCAAGTATCTACTGTGTTGCCAGTAATGCTTATAGCCAAAATACCCGAAAATTAGGGAAATAAAATAGGAACCTTACACTCGACCATCCTGATGGCATGTATGTCCTCGTACATGCACCAGGTGGAACCAGATAAAACCTTACACTTGGCAGAACGAGGTATTTTGTTTTTAATTCTAATACAATAGAGCCTACATCACAACAATTAAGTCAACAAAATGAGGTTAAGTTAAATCAACTAGAGAATAACAAGAATCAGACATTAAAACAATATAATTTTAAGTTACTCTTTTTAAGAAACTGACTCACATTCTAGAGGTTGTTCTTATAGCCAAATTACAATTACTATTTATCATTGTATCCAACCAAAACTTATATTTATCCTTGTAACCTTGTAACTAAATACTTAATATCTATCCTTGTAACCTTGTAACCAAATACTTATATCTATCCTTGTAACCTTGTAACCAAATACTTATAGCTATCCTTGTAACCTTGTAACCAAATAACTTATATACATATCCTTGTAACCTTGTAACCAATAAATTATATCCTTGTAACCTTGTAACCAAATAACCAAGTAATAAATAATAATAAACAATAGGAGCTTTGTAAACAAATAATCAGGTAACACACATTTCCTTGTGCCCAAATATCTACAAAATTAACAGGTAAGTGACATCTTTACATAATTAATATACTGTATTGTAAGCTTCCATGAAACTTCAGGCAGCAATGGAACACGATTTCGTTCACGAACATAATATTCATTGTTGAATTCCTGCGACCGAGCTTTGTGTGGTATCAGGTCAAGACACGAACACGTCGGCATCTCGCACTTGACGGGAAACAACACAAACGACATGTTTATATTGCTATGATAAAATTATCAGACGCCCGTACTGAACATAGAACATGTCAAACACCGAACAGTCAAAGAATAACACACAGGGTAATGTAATATTTGAAATAATAATCATTCAGCTTCATCAGTAGCACTTTGGTCATTGTCCGTATCGTCTAACTCAAGGCTCAAGGAGGCTACATGAATCCATGGCTGCATCCTGTCAGCGGCAACCGTAGTTTTGCGTTTGTTTTTAATTCCTGCAAACCCTGCGATTGGGGAGATTTTGTAACGATCATTCCCTAATACTTTAATAACCTTGAAGGGGCCTTCGTAAGAAGGCATTAGTTTTGTACTTTGGCCTTTATTTTGGAATGCTACTTTCGTGATTTTAACCAGATCTCCCTTATTGTAGGTACGCGCAGGATGCCTACCCCGATCGTAATATTCTTTTTGGGTGGTTTGGGCTTTATCTATTTTCTGTTTGACTTCAGTGCGAAGGCAAGACAGATCGGTAGCTCCACGGGAGTCTCCTATAACCGCGTTTAAGGCGGGCTTGACCTCGCTGTTCATCGCTATCCCGAACATAACCTCAGCTGGTGTCTTACCTATGGTTTTCTGCACTGTATTGTTTAGTCCCCATTGTATCTTTCCTATTTTGCTATCCCATTCCTTCTCGTTGTCCCTTATATTTTGCGCTGTCAAAGAGTCAAGTATGGTCCGGTTATAACGTTCTACCTGACCGTTAGACCTCGGACTTGCTACAGCGTTCAATATGTGTTTTATGCCTCGGTCAAGGCAGAACTTTCTGAAGGAATGTGAGGTGAAACAAGAACCTCGGTCACTCACTAACCTATCAGGAGCTCGAAATATATCGAATATGTTTTGTAACGCGTTTATTACATTTTGGGTGTTAGTATTACGAACAGGTTTGATAAACAGGAACTTGGTGAAGGAATCTACGACAGTCAGTATGTGGGTGAACCCTCTCTTAGATTTTACAAAGGGCCCAAGGTGGTCAATATGCAAGGTGTGGAACGGGATCGCGGCCTTTTCTATGGGGTGTAGTAACCCCTCTCGCCCGTTCGTGGTTTTCTTGGCATACGCGCAGTCGATACACGCACTTACATATTTTTTTATGAATCGTTTCATTTTTGCAAACCAGTAAGTCTTTTTAATACGTTCCAAGGTTTTCTCGAAACCAACGTGACCTATGTCGTCATGATTCATCTTGCATAGCTGCCACCTTGCACCCTTCGGAACTACCCACCGAACATTTTCTTTATCACCCCCAATGTACCTAAATAGTCTATTATTCTTTATGACATAATTGTCTTTAATGTAATTCAACCCCTTGGGATCTAAGTCGCTGCTGACAATATCTCGTATCCTACACAACTCAGGGTCTCCCATTTGTAGGGTAAGTAGCCAGTCATCATTGGATATAACCAGCACTGGTGGATATCTCACGGGATCCGAAGTATCGGTATCATGAGTAGGGTTCCTGGAAAGAGCGTCAACATGACTCATTTTCGTCCCAGCTCTATATTCGATACAGCAGTCAAACTCCTGTAACGCAATCCACCAGCGAGCAATCCTAGGTATGAGATCCCGCTTCTCAAACGTGTAGAGCAGCGCACTGCAGTCAGTAACCACTTTGAAAACCCTTCCTAAGAGGTATACCCTGAATTTTTTTAGAGCGCAAATAACCGCCAGCGTCTCTAACTCGTACGAGTGGAAGTTCCTTTCTTCAGGAGTCGTCTGGCGGCTATAATAAGCCACAGGATGAAAAGGGCCTTGACTTTCCATCGGACGCTGAAGCAATATTCCTCCAATACCTACCCTGCTGGCGTCCGTGTGGAGCTCTGTCTCGGCTCTGGGATCGTACAGAGCCAAGACTGGCCTTTCAACCAGTCTAGATTTTAGGGTCTTGAATGAGTCTTCCTGTTCAGTCGTCCACTCCCATGCAGCATTATTCTTTAGTAACTTGGTGAGTGGATGAGCCAACTGAGCAAACGACTGAATGAACTTTCGGAAGTAGCTCACAAGTCCTAAAAATTGACGCACGTTGTGCACATTTTGGGGTAGAGGAAAATCTATTACGCTCTGAATTTTTACTGACCCTGGGCGTATACCAGCCGAGCTAATTTCGTACCCCAAGTAGTCAATTTTATTTTGTAGGAAACTACACTTTGATAAGTTCAGCTTAAGTTGTGCATTTTCTAATAGTTCGAGGATTTCTTCCAATCGATCCATACACTCAAAAGGGGTCTTACCAAAGATCAGCAGGTCATCTAGGTATACAGCGGCTTTATTGAATCGAGCTTGTCCTAACACCTGATTCATCATCCTCTGGAAGACAGCTGGGGCGTTTGCCAAGCCGAACGGCATGCGGTTGTATTCGTACTGCCCGTCCGGCGTGACAAAAGCAGTCAAATGCTTGCTCTCTTCCGCAATCGGTACTTGATAGTACCCTGACATAAGATCAAGGGTAATGAACCATGCCTGTCCAGATAATCTCGCTATTTCATCCTCTATTATTGGGACGGGGTATCTCTCCTTCACGGTGATCGAATTGAGCAACCTGTAGTCCACACAAAGTCGTATGCCACCGTTCTTCTTCCGCACGAGTATGATCGGGCTAGCATAGTTAGATGTTGACTCTCGGATAATACCCGCTTTCAGCATCTCGTCAACCATTTCTCGGACCTTTTCCCGTTCATGGTAAGAAAGGCGGTAAGGCCTATAAACTACAGGGCGCTGGCTGCTCAACGCAATGTTCATCTCTGTCACGTTTGTACAGCCAAGGTCTATCAGGTTATTTGCAAAACACTGTTCGTGGCGCCGAAGTATGTTTAGTAGCTTTCTTTTGGCCTCATTGGGAACTGCTTCGCCTAATTGTACAAGATTTTCGTCAAGCTGTTTAGTTGGGGAAGATTCGATACGTGTGACCGTAGCCGAAGAATCTTCTGTGCTCACAAGTCTATAGACGGATTCTACCCTTTCAGCCCTGGAGAACAAAGAATATTCCTGTAGGCAGCACGGGATCGCGCAGGGTTGTATTGTTACGAAAAACGAACCGTTCTTTACTTCGTAAGCCCCGCCGCAGATGACGTATTGCTTACCTATTTTACCTAATACCTTTGTGTCGACTATTAAGCTGCCTGTGAATGGAGTCTCAGTCATGGCTCTAACGCTAGCCGTCCCATAGAGCTTACAATACGCTAGTATCCTAACTTTCTCCAGCGGCTCATCGTCGTCATCTTGTACATCATTAGGTATTTCGGTGTTGACATGTATGAACTGGAGCCTGTTGGCGTCCTTATAAATGACTATGTGGGGTTGCTCCGTGAAACTTTGACCAATGAGCAAGGGCTTCTCCAAAAACCGATCCTCTACTACTCGGCACAAAACGATTGCACCTACGGCATCTATTGATATATTCAATTTCGCTGAGCCCACCGAGCATACAAGGTGGTTACCAAAACCTTTCATAGAAGATGGGATATGGTCATGAGCTAATCCGAGTTTTGCAAAGCTGGACTGTGCAATCAAAGTGACTTCACTACCAAGATCAATGAACGCTTCGAGTGGCACCCCTTCCACGCTTACTTCTTTCACAAACTTGTTGCATGGCTTTGTACTTGATATACGCATAGTTTTTGCCACTGTGTCTTTAGCTTTCGTTGATCCTGTGTCCCGTTGAGAGTGGCATAGTTCAAGTTTATGTCCTACTTGGTTACAATGACTGCATCTTACTAGAGGCTTAGGGCATCTAGAAAACGGGTGCCCTTTTTCTTTGCAATTGTAACAGAACAAGCTCGTATTGAATTTGTGATTAGCCCGTATGTTCGACTTATCGTCGCCCGTATTTACATTCCTGTCTCTAGAAAACGGCTGAGGAGCATAAAGCTCTCTATTATTGCTAATTAAGAACTTTAATAACTCATCGGGGTCATCACATCGCAACGCTAAAGCGCTTGATCTTGTGGTCCTATCACTAATTCCGTGGATAATGCAGTCGACGGCACGTCTACCGGTAATGTCGCACTGATTGAGAAGCGCCAGCTTCTCATAAAAATAGTTCTGCACGGGTTCGTTAATCCTACTCTTGCGCTTTAACATGTCCTCAAGCATCTGTCCGTAGTTTTGTTCGCACGGAAAGGCGCTTAGCAATTTGACTTGCCACTCTTCCCAATTAAATAAAATCGAACTCTGGCTTTCGTACCAGGTTTTAGCTAACCCTGACAGTTTCTGCATAGCAAAATGGACTACGGTCCTTCCATCCCAGCCGTAGACTTTTGCACACTCGTTTACCTTCTTTAGCCAGGTATCCATGCGCTGGTTTTTCTCTGAAGGGTTAAACTCAGGAATAATGTTTTTACTGTCTCTGTTCGAAAACTGTGTGCTCTGGCCCGGCTGCGATGGAAGGATTTCTTTGATAGACTGAATAATTTGGGTTATATCTTTGGTGGAAAAAGAAGGGCTACGTGACCTTTTTTCTCGGTGTTCGTTGTCTGCGTCAGGCAGACGGCTGCGGCGGCGACGGCTGCGGCTGCGGCTGCCGCTGCGGCTACGACTACGGCTGCAACCGTCGCGGCGGCGACTGCGGCTGTCGCGCCTCGTCCCGGACCCACGCAGCTCACTCTGTTTTCGGCGTTGCTCGGCGTCTCGTTCTTGTTGTAGGTCGAGCTCCAACAGACGAACCCGCTCCTGCTCTTGCCTCAGCGCCACTTCGCGCTCCAGCAAACGGCGACTGTGGCTTCGGCTGTGGCTGCGACTTCGGCGGCTGCTGTCGTGACCAACGCTACGCCTGGAGCGCGAACGGTTGCGTCGAGGAGTTTCTAGGCTCCTTGCGTTATTGTCTCCCGGTTTCATCTTCTGAAACTCGTGTCGTGAAATTGGGTGCATTAGAAGTGAGTTCGGTTCATAGGAAAAATATTTTAGGGTCGAGAGAAAATCCAAAATATCTCGAAAACGGTGCATCCTACACAAAAAATAACGAAATTTTGACCCCCTGTGAAACCCCCCCACTGCAGCTCCATGAACCGGTTGCCACTTTTTTTTTTTTTTTTTTTTTTTTTTTTTTCATTATTTAAGAGTCGAGAGAAAATCCGATATATCTCGAAAACGGTGCATCCTACACAAAAAATAACGAAATTTTGACCCCCTGTGAAACCCTGAAACTGCAGCACTATGACTCGGATGCCACTTTTTTATTATTTAAAATTAAATTTGAATGAATCTAATAATAAAATAAATAATCAAATTACTTGTAAGTTACGTACTACGGCACGTGTTTGACCACGTGTCACGGGACCGGAAGCATTCATAAGGTTACGGCACGTGTTTGACCACGTGCTTCGGGACATAGGAAAACATAGGGAAACCGAGCATGTTTATCGATGCTATGATTTACAGAGCTATAATATTTCAGACGTTGGATGCTGTAACCACGAGTTAAGTTCTCAGACAATTTAGTACTTTAACCATGTAACTTATCACGATAAAAATAAGGTGCAGGCGTGTACTTACAATTTTAGTTCATCCCACTTCTGAGATGTTAACTGCCTGGATATTATTGCAGGCGCCAGCGGTAGTACATATAATTAAAACACACGAGGTTCTCACAATTAAAGTAGATGTATTACTCGTGAATATCTGTCACTGCCGGCTTAGACTACGTCCGCGCGTTTCGGTCGTTGAAAGCAAAGTGAGTCGACGCCCGAGCCCACGCTCTGCCAAGTATCTACTGTGTTGCCAGTAATGCTTATAGCCAAAATACCCGAAAATTAGGGAAATAAAATAGGAACCTTACACGACACAGCAGGAGGTTGTATAGCTCGTATAAGTAATCCAAGAACACCTTTCCCCAGGTCGCAATAAGGAATATAATCCCGCACCCGGACTACTCGCCTCCGATCCGCTACAACGACATCGCCCTCCTCGAGTTGGCGGCTGACGTCAAAATGGAGACGAACATTCGACCCGCGTGCCTCTGGACCGAGGGAGAGAACTACCCGCAGCGCAGCGCCATCGCCACCGGCTGGGGGACCACTGGCCCGCGTGAGTTTAAAGGGGTATTATACTGGCTTTTTGAAGGACCCTTTTGGAAGAGAGCGGCCAATGTAATAAGCAAAAGGGAATAAGTTTCACTTATAAGGGCGAAAGAGCGAACACGGTCCGCCTTTTTCCATTTCTTACTTTGTTGACTGTAGTTAAACATAAACATAAACATAAACATAAACATTTACATACAGGCACATACATTGCTTCTGGCCCCACACTAGGATACCCTGTGTCGTGGTAACCAGAAACAGCGACGTCACACACATATAAACATCCAAGACCTGGGGATTGTTTTTTTTTTTTTTTTTTTTTTTTTTTCATTACCCCCAGCCGAGGATCGAACCCGGGACCTCTCGCATGGTAGGCAGAGCCACAACCGCTGCGCCTCAGAGGCCGTCATAATAATGTTGTTGTTACCAAAATCATAGCAATGGCTATTTTTTTTCGTTTCGAAAGTAGAGGTGGCATGGCGTCCGATCGCTTCAAAGTTCACTCTATGACTGAGGTAGGCGCCTAATTTGGTGTAGTGTAATAACAAGCATCCCTTACGAGGGCAAAAGTCTCATTCCAAAAGGACAGTAAAATGGTCGTTTTAGTATGGATGGAGGATGGCTGGGTACATTACGGATAGATCGATGGTTGGGTGAATATGTATGGACGGATAGACGGATACACAGATGGTTGGGCGAATAAATGGTTGGATGGTCGTATGGATAGATAGACGTTTGGACGGGCGGATAGATCGATGGTTGGGTGAATGTATATGTCGCAGTAGTTGGTTAAATCAGACAAAATTCAAATAATAGAATGAAAACGGTTTGGCAAATCATAAACCGTGAAACTGGCAAAGTTATACCAAGGGACAATGATTTCTGCTTAAAGATAGGCGATGATGTTGTTAAATCCAACGCTGAGGTAGCTTGAGCGTTTGAAACATTCTTCACCAATGCACCCTTACTCACAACAGAGCGTCTAAATTCATCTCCATATGAAGCAGAGGTTTTGTTAAAAAAACAGCACTAGCATCAATAATGTAGATTTTAAATTTTATCATGTATGTCCCCAGGATATTGTCAAAACGTATAGCTTACTTAACTTAAAAAATACTGAAGACCTGTGGGGTATGTCAGTCAAAGTCATTGGTCCAATAATACTTGTTATAGCCCCACACCTAGCTTATATATTTAATAAATGTGTTGATGATGGTGCTTTCCCAGACCTCATGAAACACAGTAAACTTATACCTCTGTTTAAGTCGGGAGACAAGGGTGATCCGTCAAATTTCAGACCAATATCTGTTCTTCCAGCACTAAGTAAAATTTTTGAAAAGATTATACTCAATCAAATGCTCTCACACTTCAACCGTACAAAACAACTCCACGCCAAGCAATACGGTTTCACCAGGGGTAAAACGACTACGGATGCAGGTATTACCCTTATATCTCATATTTATTCTGCATGGGAAGCCGCACAGGATGCTATCGGTGTTTTTTGCGATCTGTCGAAGGCATTTGATTGTGTTGATCATGACACGTTACTAATGAAGTTAAATCATTACGGAGTTAGAAATAATTGTTGTATCTACTAAGATCATACCTAAGCAATAGAATTCAAAAGACAGAAGTCAACGGCGTTAAATCTGATGGATCGGGGGTAAAAATTGGCGTCCCACAAGGTTCCATATTAGGCCCTTTCTTATTCCTGGTATATATTAACGATCTGCCTTTTATGGTGGAGAAATTGACTAACATAGTGTTGTTTGCTGATGATACTTCACTGGTCTTCAAAATTGAAAGACAAAAATAAGATTTTGATGATGTCAATAGAGTAGTATCTTTAACCTTGAATTGGTTCACAGTTAACAATTTATTGTTAAATGCTGGTAAAACCAAATGTATCAAATTCTCACTTCCAAATGTCAGGCAAGTTGGGACCAGTTTAGTGTTGGACAGCAATACGTTAGAATTAGTAAATGACACGAAGTTTCTTGGAATAACCATTGATAACAAATTGCAGTGGGGACCCCACATAGAAAAATTGGCTGGTAAGTTAAGTTCTGCGGCTTACGCTGTTAGGAACATCAGACAAAACACGGATGTGGCTACATCTAGGCTAGTATATTTTAGTTACTTTCATAGTGTCATGTCCTATGGTATCTTGTTGTGGGGGAAAGCAGCGGATATTCAAACTATTTTTATTTTACAGAAAAGAGCTATTCGAGCAATTTATAATTTAAAACGCACAGACTCCTTAAGACAGCTTTTTAAAGAAATTGACATACTAACTGTAGCTAGTCAATTTATTTTCGAAAATATAATGTATGTACGCAAGAACCTTACAAAATTTCCCAAACTTAGCGATAGCTGTAATGTTAACCTAAGAAATAATCACAGACTACTTGCGCCCCGGTTTAGACTCGCGAAGGTTAGCAATTCTTTCAAGGGTCAATGCGTTCTCTACTACAACAAGATACCTCTGGAGATCTTGAAATTGCCATTTGAGCAATTTAAAATCCATGTTAAAGCGACTTTGTCGAAAAAGGGATATTACAATGTTCAAGATTACTTAAATGATGGGTCTGTATGGGGTTAATCTGGCTCAACACAGACCTTGCTGTTAATAATTTTGTAATTATTTATTCCTGCTTATTAATTATGATAATGACTAAATATTATATTTTGTATTAGTTAAGCATAAGCAATTTTTAAAAAGAGATCTAAAAATCAATCTGTGGGAGTTTCTACGCCCTGCTTCTCCCACAGTGGTCCAATGTAGAGAAGTGGCAAAAAATAACGATTGCTAAGTATATGTAAATATCTACAGTAATAAAGACATTTGGAATTTGGACACTTAACTAACTCTCTAGACCGTTAATTAAATACCGACGTTTAACCGAGTCACTAAAATTCCGTCAGACAACTGAGTGAACGAACCGTTTAACGAGTTGTCTTAACGTTCCTAGGCAAGAAGACATGTACAATATAAATATTTTATTATGTGTACTTAAGTTTATGTTGTAAGTATTTTTTGTTCAACCTAACACGAAGGATAAAGGGGGCTTCGCTTCGCTCACCCCTTTTACCCTTCACCTAAGCTACCGCAATGTTTTGCCCTGATATGGCTGTGCAAATCGGCTGTTGTCGTGACGCCATCTTGTTTTCCAACGGCTTTCGGTAAAACAGATTGTTAAATATTTTCGACGATGCTTTATTTTAATCAAACGTTGGTATTTAATTAACGGTCTAGAGAGTTAGTTAAGTGTCTGATTTAACCAACCAACTGCGACATATGGATGGACGGACGGACAAACGGATAGACAGACAGTTAGGCGAATGGATGGTTAAATGGATCGATGGATGTGTAACCTGCTTGTCTCTGGACGGAATGAGGGAGGCAGTACCCCATACTGCCTGCTCGCGTGAGTTTACTATGAATGGATGGATGGACGGACGGATAGATTGGGTGGTTCTCAGGCTGGCTCCCGATCCGACTTCGTCGTGATATGCACATTCTCTCCTTCCTCTTCAATATTTTGAGAAATTCGCGCTATCCTGCATATCTTCGTGAACGTTTTGAGTATCTTTTCTCTGGGGATAAACTTCTAAAATCTCACACGGTGTCAGTTTTGTCAATTCCTCAGCACAACACTGGTGCTTACGAGCACTCGTTTAGATTAAGGACAACACGTTTGTGGAATGCACTTCCTTGCGCTATTAGGGATTGCACATCCTTGTTCACTTTTAAGTAAAAAAATAAACAGCATCTCCTCTCTTCCGCATAGTGGGTATCTCACAGGATGTATGTGTATTTATTTATTATATAGTAAGTATGAAGGATGTATTGTGATTTATCTGATAGTATATTGATTTTATTAATTTCTTTTAACTCTTAATTGTACACTAGGACTACCTCTCTATATTTGATTTTTCTCCTTTCTTCACAGGTTATCTGTAAGAAATTTCTTTTTAGAAATAAGCTCACCTTTGCATACTGTTCTTGTTATATTTTCCATTGTGGTGTCTGTGCAATAAAGGATTATTATTATTCTTATATTTATGGAGCCGAAACCTGGTCTTTGACTGACGCGCAAAGGTTCAAACTCGGGGTTTGCCAGAGAAACATGGAGCGCAGTATTCTCGGTGTTCGGCTTTTAGACCGGATCCGGAATACAGAGCTGCGCTCCCGAACAAAGATAATAGATGTAGCTCAGAAGGCTGCCCAACTAAAATAGGACTGGGTCGGCCATGTTCCTCGGATGCTGCCGAATAGCTGGGCTAAGAGAGCCACAGACTGGCTCCCAGAAAATGCAAAGAGAAAGCGTCGCCGACCCAGGAAGAGATGGAGTGATGAGTTGGGTCTATGGGACAAGGAGTGGAGGGAGAACGCTCAGGATCGGATAGAGTGGAAGAGGGGGAGTGTTCGATTCCAAATCGATATTCGATCGATGGTTTCTGAACGGCCATTTTGAATTTGACGTGAGCTGCCAACCTGGCAGTTTTTGACAACGGACAGACGAAAGCCCTCGCAATGTAAACGCGTTTTGGTTAGGGTATTGAAATTAAATCGCAGGCCATCTGGAATGTATTCGGGTTTCCCTCAGGATTGTTAATATAGCTGAGTGTGTTATTGTTTCTCGAACCAGATAAAGTTCGCATTTTCGTGCCCGATTGTTTTTACCACGTAATATAACATGTGTTGGAACACTGTGCTCATTGAAGCTGGCCCGCCAGTCATACCTGGTTGGCTGAAGAACCTGTCTACCAAGAAGAGCCTAGGGTGCACCCGGGCCTTGCAGAGAGACAGGAGGTTGACGGGACCGAAGCACAGACCAGGTTAGATCGACCCCAATTAACTTCAGCTCGGTGAACCGCCGACGTTCACACTTCTTGGCAACTGATCGTTACGCTACCTCGTAGCTGATGGGCCCCTACGAGGTCATTAGGTGCTGAGAAGCCTGAACATTTGGTAGCTAGAGCGTGGCTTCCTGAGATTTGCAGCCGTCAAGGGCTCCAGGAAGGCACGATTTGGGACTATCAATCTGTAGGTATAGGCGGTTATTAGGTAACTTGGTTTTTGTTCCTATATCCACATAGATTGGTAGTATTGTAAGCTATAGGTCTATTGCTGGTAGTAGATAGACAGATATTGAATTGAAAATTGCATTGAAGTACCAGTTAGTCAATCTATTAGTGGTCTAGTAATGCTATTGAATGAATGTTTTGGTTAACATAGGTAGTTACATCTATTGATAGCAGGCTATTACATTGTTTTCAGTTTATAGCAATTTATAACTTGAACTAATATTGACTATCTGTGTGTGTTATAATGATAAAGGGAAACTAAATTGTATTTACAGAATTATATAGATATAAACCTCGGTTCCTATTGTTTAAGGAAAACAACATTGTTTAAGTTGTGGTTTAGGGTTCCCTCGTTTGGGTTGTAGACTGGAGGGTCCAATAAAATTGAGTTACTGCAAATAGTGAGTAAGTATCGTTCCGATCATGTCGTTATCTGAAATCCAGAAGGGTGTTTCTAAGGAACTCAGATGGTTTTCCTCCGCACACGGTCTGATAGACCGTTTAGATAGGCATGATGTGGTATTGGAGCGGTCTATGGACGTTAAGGAACGTTACAATAGGGTGCTCGAATTGTCCGCGCAGGCGGAATCAGTTGATGGTTGCGCACCTAACAGGCTGTCACGGTTGATAGGGGATGTCGACCAATGTATGGAGATGGCAGCTGCTATCACGCAGAAGGCTGCGGACAAACGTAGACAGCGCGAGTCCAGCCATGGTGGTGACATTGAAGCACCTCTGCCGCTTCAGGGATCGGGGTCCAGGTTACCTGCCATAACTATGCCTACTTTTGACGGCGTGTCCGGTGAATGGATGAGCTTCATCAATCTGTTCGACAGTTTGGTGCACATGCGATCGGACATTACCAAGTCTGTCAAGATGGCTCAGCTGGTGGCAGCATTGAGGGGTGAGCCTAGGGAGCTGGTCGCTCATTTGACAGTTACGGAGGGTAACTATGAAACGGCCAGGCAATTGTTGGTCAGACGTTACCATAACAAACGGAGGTTGGCCGATGCCCAACTGAACCGTTTGTTTAGTATCCCGGTTGTGAACAAGGTCGGGGCCATACAGACGGAGGTTTTGAACCCATTGTTGTCCGTCACCAAGGCTCTAGAGAATCTTGGACTTCCGGTTGGTGAATGGTCGTACCTACTGTTGTACATTGTACTTTCCCGCCTACCCGCTGACGTGCAGACTCGTTTCGAACAGTCTCACGGGAGGTCGGCCGAGGACCTGCCCGCCTTCTCCGACTTGGTCGGATTCTTGGAAGAGGAGGCTCGACGGGCAGAGAATTTGGGGTTGACGGTCACCCATCCTTCGGAGCCACAGAGAGCTGCCGGGAGCGCTGTGAGTAGGGGCCCTCCGACGAGGAAGGACCGCACCAACCGGCAGTCGTATGGGACTGTGAGTGAATTGACCCCACATGGTGAGACCTGCCCATGTTGTAGGCAGATTGGCCATGCTGTGGCCAATTGCAATAAGTTCGGGGAACTTAGGGTTCAGGGACGGCGCCGGATGGCTAAGCAGCGGAGCTGGTGTTTCCTGTGCCTCGGGCCACACATAGCTAGGGACTGCACGCGCACACAAATGTACGGATATTGTGGTGGGCCCCACAACAATCTGTTGTGCATGAACCGGTCCGGCCAACAGCCTCCACAGGGCCGTACCCAGGGTGACACGGCATGGGGCCCTAAAAATTCGTTTTCGACTCGGAGCGCAACTCAGGGGCCAACGTCCCCACGTGCACAGGGCAGTACCAGGGTGCAGGGCCGCACTCAGGACCAT
Source organism: Argyresthia goedartella (assembly GCA_949825045.1). Taxonomy (NCBI): domain Eukaryota; kingdom Metazoa; phylum Arthropoda; class Insecta; order Lepidoptera; family Argyresthiidae; genus Argyresthia; species Argyresthia goedartella. Next base: position 21,515,958 of record OX463811.1, read on the forward strand.
TACATGGGGGGCCCTGAGTTTTCGGTTGCGACTCAGCATCCGACCCAGCGGGACATTGGGTGTGTTGCAATTGCAGGCCATAACGGGCGGGTGGCATGGGACACCTTCGAGCTATGCGGGTGCGGTTCGGACGCCGCCTCAGTTGTCGCCCCGCTCGTCGCCTCGTCCTCGTCGGTCACATGTGATGTCCCCCCCGCTCATGGAGCGGCCACGGTTGAATTCACGCCCACCCCCCTTTACGGGGAATCGTAGGGTGGCAATGGAACCGGCGCGTGGGCCATTTGTACAATGGGACCCTCTGGCGTATAGCTGCATACCTGATCGGTTACAGGCACAGTGGGGCCCCGGGGGTCCTCGCTAGGAATTTGCGGCCCAACCATTTGTTGCCCCCCAACCGGAGACGGTGGTGTTACCGATCGCCTCTGTGCTTGTTTGGGATTTGGCGGGCAACCCAACATACGTTCGCGCCCTATTAGATTCTGGAGCTCAGGGCTGCATTGTATCGAATGATTTAGCAAAATGGTTTGGCCTCAAGGTAAATAGGTATAATAAATCAATACGGGGCGTGGGGAATGTTACGGTTACGAATGTAGTTGGTCAATCGGTGATCACGTTCTCTCCACGTTATGACATTTTGACAAAAACATCCGTGCAAGCTTTAGTAATGACGCATGTCATGGGCAGACACCCCTTGGTGAAGTTGAATCCGGCCGTTCGATTCCTGACATCAGGACTCAAGTTGGCGGATCCCGATTTTGACACTCCAGCCCCGGTCGACCTGCTACTGGAAGCAGACGTTCTGGGTAGGTTTCTGTTGTCGGATCAGCGAGTTCTTCAGCCGGACGGGTTGATTGCTGTGGATACTAAGTTTGGTCACGTGATCATGGGTCCGGCATTGCCAATGGTTAGGCCTGCCGAGTCAGATGGCATTCTTATTGGCTCAGCGTTGTCAGACGTTATCCAACGTTTCTGGGAGATAGAGGAACCTCCCACCGTTCGTCGAGTCGACGCAGACGAAGAAGAGTGCGAGTTGTTTTACCAGAATAGTACTGGTCGCCTTCGTTCTGGTCGTTTTGTAACTCGACTGCCTTTCAGGGCCGATCGACCGCCACTAGGAGAATCTAGGAAGATGGCTGAGACGAGATTGATGTCGATGGAGCGTAGGATGACAAGGGACGCCGTATTTAAACAAAAATATGTTGATTTCATGAGGGAGTATGAGTCGTTAGGACACATGTCGGTATCGGGTGTGGACTGGAGATCTGAGGATCATTGTTTCCTTCCACACCATGCCGTCCTACGAACCCCTACCGGCAAGATTCGAGTTGTTTTTGATGGGTCAGCACCTACCTCGAACGGGATGTCCCTGAATCAGTGTCTACATTCGGGACCCAAGTTGAGTCGTGATATTTCGGATATTCTCACGAGCTTTCGGAGGCACCAGATTGTATTTGTCGCAGACATTCGGATGATGTTTAGGCAAACGGTAATTCATCCGGCTGACAGAAGGTATCAGTTGATACTTTGGCGTGAGTCCACGGCCGAGCCAGTCAAGGTCTATGAGTTAAACACGAACACGTATGGGTTACGGTCTAGCCCGTATTTGGCGATGCGTACCCTGCGGGAGTTGGCGTCGCGTGACCGTGTGAGCTATCCTAGAGCCGCCGCTATCCTGGAGCAAGATTTGTACGTCGATGACGTCTGCACAGGGGCAGCCAGTGTAGAGGAAGCTCTGGACCGACGTGACGAGCTCATTCAATTGCTGGAACGAGGCGGCTATGAACTACGCAAGTGGATGTCCAACTCCCCTGAGTTGATGGCTGGTCTCCCAGATGAGTTTCAACAAGACCCGCACGTTTTTGAGAATCCTGACAACCCTAACATGTTGTCAGTGCTTGGAATTCAGTACCGGCCCGTCCATGATGAGTTTACCTATCGGGTGGTTTTAGAAACACCGAAGGCCTGGACGAAGCGGTCAGTACTGTCAACGATTGCGAGAACGTTCGACCTGAATGGATGGATTTCTCCAGTCACCTTTGCTCTCAAATGTTTTATACAAAGGCTATGGGCGGCTCAGTTGACCTGGGACACCCACCTCTCAGGTGATTTGTTGACTGATTGGACGCGAATGTTCACCTCGCTATCGGACATAAATAATGTATCGCTGCCGAGGAAATTGGTCCCTGCTGGGGATTACAGGGCAACCCTTCACGGGTTTTGTGATGCCTCTGAACGAGGGTTTGCGGCAGCGGTTTATTTGCGAACCGTCACCTCCACCGGGGAGGTCGACGTGCGTTTGGTTTTGGCAAAAAGCAAGGTAGCGCCTATTCGGACAAGGATGACGATTCCAAAGCTGGAACTGTCCGGGGCTGCTCTTTTGACCAAACTTTTGAATCACACTCTAACAGTGTTGCGTGGGTCAGTGGTTTTGGAGGATACGGTGTACGCGTGGACGGACAGCCAGATTGTTTTGTGCTGGCTGAAGGCTTCGGTCCATAACTTAGAGGTTTTTCTTGCGAACCGTGTCTCCCAGATTGTGTCGTCTGAGGTCCCACTGACCTGGAGACATGTACCAGGAGAATTGAACCCGTCTGATTGTGCATCCAGGGGATGTCAGGCTCCTGAACTCGTTAGACACCATTTGTGGTGGGGACCACCCTGGCTTGCCAAGAGAGAATCGGACTGGCCCCACAGCCATGTAGTAGTATCTTCGGATCATGGCCCCAGAGCGGCCGTGCATGTTACCCAGAAGGCTGAGGACCCTGACGCCGGGTTTCTGCTGGACCGGTATAGCTCACTTGACAAGTTGATAAACGTGTCCACTTGGATTAGGAGATTCGCTCGAAATTGTCGTACTCCTCGCGATCAGCGAACGTTGAACCCTATTCTGACTCCGGCAGAGCGAAACGAGTCGCTATTGAATTTGGTCCGGTTGGTACAGTCCTCGAAGTTTGGGGCAGAATTGGAGATTATACGAAGTGGACGTTCGAAATTGAAGGGAGCCGTCGCGCGTCTCAACCCCTTTGTTGATTCGACCGGGTTACTTCGGGTAGGAGGAAGATTGCGCAATGCGAATCTGTCGTATTCGGCTCGTCACCCACTTCTGCTCCCCAAGGGGGGACAGTTAGTTGAATTGCTGGTGACTGATCGTCATATTAAAAACGCGCATGCCGGCTGTAACGCGTTGTTGGCCACGCTCCAGCGGGAGTTTTGGATCTTATCTGCCCGCCGTGTCATACGGAACATCGTGTTTCGGTGCATGCCTTGTTATCGACTTAAGGCTGCCACGATGCAACCTCTCATGGGGGACTTGCCCCCTGATCGTGTGAATGAGGTCAGACCGTTTTCAGGTGTTGGTACGGATTTTGCAGGACCGTTTATGGTGAAGAGTTCACGATTGCGTACCGCTAGGCAATACAAGGCGTACCTATGTGTGTTTGTTTGTTTATCCACCAAGGCGGTACATCTCGAGCTCGTTGCTGATCTCTCGACAGAGGCTTTCATTGCTTGTTTGGATAGGTTTGTTTCTCGAAGGGGACTTCCAACTTTGATCCGCTCTGATAACGGCACTAACTACATCGGTGCGGAACGATACTTACGAGAGATAGTCAACTTTTTGAATGTAAATAAAGTGGATATTGGAACGGCCCTCTCCCGTCGGGGTATACAGTGGACCTTCAGCCCACCGATTTGCCCCCACTGGGGTGGGATTTTTGAGGCCGTCAGCTAAGACGCACTTGGGGCGTATAGTAGGTCAGACCGCGCTGACTTTTGAGGAGCTCGCGACATTGTTTTGTAAGATCGAGGCTGTTCTCAATTCGCGACCGTTGTGTCCGCTCAGCTCGGATCCAAATGACCTGGAGGCTCTGACCCCAGGCCATTTATTGATAGGACAGCCACTTAACGCGTTGCCCGAGCACCCCTTCGAGGGAGTGAAATTGTATCGGTTGTCAAGGTATCAGATGTTGCAGCAGTTTACTCAGAATTTCTGGAAGCGTTGGTCGCTCGAGTATCTGCATATCTTACAACAGCGCCTTAAGTGGACTGAAAAAACTAGCCCGCCTAGTGTTGGTGACCTCGTTCTGGTTAAGGATGCTAACCTACCGCCACTACGTTGGCGCAGGGGGCGCATTGTTAACTTGTTCCCTGGCAAGGACGGGACCCCCCGGTCTGCAGAGGTTCTAGTAGGAGGCTCGGTTCTAAAACGAGCGGTAGCAACGTTGTCTCGGCTGCCCGTAGATTAGGGGACAGGTGGGTGCCTGTCCGGGCGGGTGATTGTTCGATTCCAAATCGATATTCGATCGATGGTTTCTGAACGGCCATTTTGAATTTGACGTTAGCTGCCAACCTAGCAGTTTTTTGACAACTGACAGACGAAAGCCCTCGCAATGTAAACGCGTTTTGGTTAGGGTATTGAAATTAAATCGCAGGCCATCTGGAATCTATTCGGGTTTCCCTCAGGATTGTTAATATAGCTGAGTGTGTTATTGTTTCTCGAACCAGATAAAGTTCGCATTTTCGTGCCCGATTGTTTTTACCACGTAACATAACCTGTGTTGGAACACTGTGCTCATTGAAGCTGGCCCGCCAGTCATACCTGGTTGGCTGAAGAACCTGTCTACCAAGAAGAGCCTAGGGTGCACCCGGGCCTTGCAGAGAGACAGGAGGTTGACGGGACCGAAGCACAGACCAGGTTAGATCGACCCCAATTAACTTCAGCTCGGTGAATCGCCGACGTTCACACTTCTTGGCAACTGATCGTTACGCTACCTCGTAGCTGATGGGCCCCTACGAGGTCATTAGGTGCTGAGAAGCCTGAACAGGGAGAGAGGCCTTTGCCCAGCAGTGGGACATGGTGGGCTCGTAATAATAATAATTATTATATTTATCTTTGTTTGTATATTCCAGGCCAGTCGCTGCCCTCGAACGAGCTACAGAAGGTATCTCTCGATGTGCTAGACAACGCTGTCTGTGACCCGCTGCTGCAGCGCAACCGTCACTGGTGGGGGTTCATGCCGACTCAGATGTGCGCCGGCAAGCTGGAGGGGGGGAAGGACACGTGTCAGGTACAGGACTCTGACACCTCTCTTTAGCATATGCTAGAAAGAGATCTCAAAGCTCGCGAGATGGCAAAGAGCGAAAGAAACTGGGCGCGGCCTTTACAACCATAGATTCAATTCTTTTTTTTAATGGCGGTCTAACTTTGGTTGGGTAAGTTGGACGTGCAAGCTGGAGGGGGGAAGGACACGTGTAAGGTGCGGTGAACGTCATTTACAACATGGCGTTCATATTTACTTATATACGTTAAATTGATGGAAAATCGACTGTTCCCTCGGCCGCGTTTGCCTCATCATGACATGAAGTCGGAATGAGGTTGGGTGGAGGTGGGATATGTCCTGTTCCCTCGCCTCTTCCTGTATGGGATGGCAGAGGCACAAAAAGTGTTTAGCCACTTATTTAATACTTAATTCTGCGTTACACGAGGCTAGCCCGTCGTCATAGGTGATATACATATGAACGCAATGTTTTCCATCACCATTCCAAGATTATATATGCTTTACATAAATGCCTGTTAACTTGCAATACAACAACTCCTGTTCTGTAGCCAATTAGTCATTATAATAAGTACCCTAGACACTCGCTTACATTTCAATATATTGAGATTTTCATTAGTAAGGTTTTATATAAGTTTTATCTACACACGTATCATAAACCCTCTTTACTGCGTCTAAAAACCGCACGCTTAGACCAGCATAATGTAAAACTATTTGGTAAAAACTCATTTCTCATCTGAAAATTTGTACATTATGACAATGACTGATTTATAATGCCTAATTATGTACAGTTTCATACACTAGTTTATCTACACGCATATCATAAGCTCTTTTTGATATATTCAGGAACCGCATGTTCGACCGGCATGGTGGCATTTCAATTCAATTCAATTCATTTATTTTCAATTGTAACCTTACAGCTAAATTAACCAATACGTTACAAAGGCGGTAAAAATATTTTACTTATCTAGATCTTGCATTCGTCTTTCTGTCATTCTCTTACATTCCCTCACCAAGCACGCCATCCCACTCGTGATTAGGATGGTTGACCCGGTAGTTGACCACGCACCGGAAGTTGACCATTTGCATGTTTGAGTGCTTATATTAAGATTTCCCATCACTATTGTTTTTTTTAATGCTTGCAACATTATTCTACCATTCAAAACGTATCAACCAATCACCTTTACGTTGGGATGAGACGGACCATAAAGCCTACGATTTCGATTTTCTTCCGCTTGTCACAGACACTTGTCTTCCGGCCGCCATTGCAGTTAGGCCATCTGTTCGCACAGGTAAGACATTTTTATTTCTATTTGCATTGTTTTTTCATGAATTTCGTTCTAATCATTGATTTTCGTAATGATAAAAGGTTAATCTTACTGATAGTAAGGTATTTTTCAAGCTAACCATTATATTTCTCGTCTTTATTGGAATGGTTAACTACTGGAACATGATTTGCGTCCTTGTTCCTATGTCTGACCAGGTGGTCAACGACTGGCCCCGGTTTGAATTGCGTGGTTTCCTTTCGTTGACCAGTGGTTTGACGTGCAAAATATCCAATGATTTTACAATGATTTACCAAGATTTTTAATAATACTACTTTAATTTGTTTTAGCTTAAAGATGCCACCAAAAAAGAAATTCTTTCAGTATAGTGAAAGTAATGTTTATGCAGCAATAAAAGAAATAAACGATGGAAATAAAATCAGAGAAACTTGCCGGAAATACAATATTCCCCACTCAACAATTATTAACAAATTAAAAATGAGACACCCCATTCAACGAAAAATGGGGCCGGCAACGATATTGACACCCAACGAAGAGTTATTGCTTACCAGATGGGTAAATGCAATGGCGAAAAAAGGAATACCTATCAAAAAAGAACAGTTAATAGAAACAGTAACAAAAATAATAAAGGAAGACAACCGGAAAACACCATTCAAGAACGGAATTCCGGATCGTAAATGGTTCGATAACTTCATGAAGAGAAATCCAGATATTACAAAGCGGCATGCGGAAGCTATAAATTCAGCAAGAAGTAGAGTAACTGAGACCGGGTTGAGAAAGTGGCATTCTGACCTAAAAGAGTTTTTGAAGACCGAAAACGCTCTAGACATACTAAACAATCCTGATAGGATACTAAACGGCGACGAATCTGGTTTCCAGGTATGTCCTTCGTCAGGAATAGTATTGGGACCAAAAGGTATGGACAATTTTTATGAAATTAAAGACAAAGAAAAAGAAAACATAACAGTTTTAGGCACTTTCACCGCATCAGGTAAAGTTATGCCCGTAATGATCATATACCCATATGAGAGAATACCAGCTGAAATAGCGAGACAAGTTCCTGATGACTGGTGCGTTGGTAAGTCAACTAAAGGATGGATGACCTCTCGCGTCTTCTATGGCTACATAGCTAATTCATTGCTGCCAGCTTTACGTAGCGCCAATGTGAAATTTCCTGTGCTGCTGTTAATCGACGGGCACAAATCTCACATAACATACGAAGTGAGTCAGTTATGCATTGAGAATAAATTAATTTTATATGCCCTTTACCCCAATGCAACACATATTATTCAACCTGCCGATGTGTCTGTGTTTCGTCCACTGAAGAATTCATGGAAAAATATTGTCCAAAACTGGAAAGTAGCTACTGGAAATCGGGTGGTGTCAAGAGCTCAATTTGCACCTCTTTTGAACTCAGCCCTGGGTGCTGCTACTGAAGAGGTAATAAAAAATGGATTTCGCAAATGTGGTTTGTTTCCATTTGACGCTAATGCCATCGACTATAAAAAATGTATGAACCATGCTAGCAGACATACAGCTGCTGACAAACCAACGGCAATTGGTCCTGAACATTTGCTGTACTTTGAGTCCCTAATGTCTCAAAATAGAGCTGCGGAATTTCGTGCTATTCCACACGCCGAATCCTGGACTGGAGATGAATCAGCAAAAGAGCTTTTTTATGTTTGGCGCAAAATTCACCAAAGAACGACCACTCACAATGCCGCTGCCACCATCACTCGCAATTCTTCAGAGCCCCCAGAATCAGCGGAAGATCTAAATGATAACCGGGACGGTGATTCAACACCTTCTCTTCTTGGAGATGATATTCTTGACTGCCCGATTTTCTCTGAGGATGATGATCAGCAAACTGCTGATGTGTCAAGTCCGACTTTACTACAGGTTTATGAAATTTACGACGGAGAAACACCCTCACTCACTGCTTTATTGAACTATGAAACAGAGCCCGGATCATTTGAGAGACCACAAACCTCAACTTACTCTACAGAAGAACCTTGTATGACAGTATCAAGTTTGGTTGCAAAAGAGACCTTAAGGGATGTGAATGAAGAGAGTTTGACTTCGAAGTCTCCAGAAATTAACATCGACAAAATCTCAGTATCAATTCATCAGTCACCCACTAAACCTGTTACAATTACAGAACTCTCTGAGCAAAGAACACCCAAAGCGGGACCATCCAAAGAAGCGAACAACCAAGAAAGAACGCCCACTAAATTGGCGAAACCCTTGCAAGAAACCATACCTGGATCATTTAAAGCAGCGATTAGCCCCGCCTTTGCATCATCTTTACTTTGGCCCACAGAATCACCACTCAAAAAAGGCTCGAAGAAAAAGTTTAAGAAACGATTACCAGATGCCGTAACATCAAAAGAGTGGATGCAATATTGGAAAGAAAAAAATCAGGAACAAGAAGAAAAAGAAAATAGAAAATCGGCCCGAGAAGAGAAAAAGAAGTTGCAAGAGTCAAATAAAATTCAAAAATCCAAAGCAAAACAAAAGAGAAAGAGAGTGCAGATGAGGATAGAATCTGATTCAGAAGACGATGACTTACCTTTGACAAATTACAACAAGAAGCCTAGAGAAGACGAAGTAGAAGTAGGATCGTATGTCATAGTGAAGTACGAGGGAGAGTATTTTCCTGGTATTGTCAAAAACATTGACAAAGACAGTAAAGAAATTAGTACAATGGGGCTGTCAGGTCCAAATACGTTTAAATGGCCAGAGAAGGAAGACAAGATTTGGTACCCAAATGACAGTATAATCGAGAAAATAGGCACCCCAGTATCAATTAATACTAGAGGTTCATACAGAGTACCAGAAATGACCAAATATCTTCTCTGGATCTAATCGCATTTTGTGAAAATTTTTGGTGGCACGTAGTACCACTTTATAATTGTATTGCGATAGAGTGAGATTAAGCTATTCAATTCATATTGAGATTTAAAGATGATTATATAGGTGCCTTCGTTCTTTGAATAATAATGGTGAAACCAAAACATTTTGTTAGTAAGATTTATAGATGATTATTATATAATCTTTGATAGTGAGATTTATAAATGATTAAATAGGTATAACATAACTTTGTTCTTAGAATAATGAAGATGAAACCAAAAAAAAAAAATCCTAGTAACCCTAGTAATTAATAAATGTGCCATTTTTGTAAGACATAACTATTCCGACTGTTATTGATAAGACTGAAAAAGATACTTAATTATTATTTTTTCAACTAGTCATAACAATAAATTTGATTATATAATACAATTGGTTTTTTAAATTTTATTTTATAACCAAATAGTAAGGTCCCTATGCTAATTTATATTCTACTAATTTATTATGATTTTCAAGGGCTAGACCTTAGGAACTTGTCATAAAAAAATTGGTCAACCTTTGGTGCAAAACTGGTCAACAACTGGGATCTACTGGTCAAACTTGGGTACATTCCATTTTTTTCACTTATATATTTAATTTAAAAAAAAGTAAATTAATTACGCTCTTGGAGTTTTTATTTTCTTACTAATGTATAATTATTCTTTAACAAAAAAAATAATCAACCAGCAAATGTCGCACCCATTATAAATAACAACAGCTTAAAGTCCAATTTTCGCCTTAACTGGTTTGGGACCGGGACATCCATCCTATATCACATTGTGGTGAGGCGGCGAGCACGGAGTTGATCAGCGCCTGCGCCTGCATGACGGGCGAGTACAGGTAAAGTTGCCAGCAGTGCGCGAGCGCGACTACCCCGCAGCCTCATGTATGCGTCGGGCACGAACATTCGCAAACACCTTTGAAGAAGCTCTGTACAGTCGAGTTTATTTCTAAGGATGTTCATTACAAAATTAAAAGAGATATTGACCTTCTCAGTTCTAATGACTCATACCCCAGATGACCTTGCAGAAATCGTGTTGGGTACATATATGGGTAATATCCATGACCCTTTTTGTAGAGACTGCGTAGAAATCGTTTCTGTACTTGCTCCAGCATGAGAATATATTTACGCTCATGCGGAGACCAGACCGCTGCATTCGTTTCCACTATGCTCCTCACCAAGGCCTCGTACAGAGCGCGTGTAGCCGCGAGTGTGAGTGGCGCCGCGTTACGCAGTACGAACCCTAGCCTCTGGAACGCCTTAGCGGTGAGCTGCTGCACGTGCGGCCGGAACGTGAGCTGCGCGTCGAACAGCACGCCGAGGTCGCGCACCTCGTCCACGCTACACCCGCCCAGCGAGTAGTCGCACAGCACCGGATCTTTCGACCGAGTGAAGCTGAGCATCTCACATTTGCTTGGATTAAAATAAAGCCGTCTGTCGAGACTCCAGTTATATACTAAATCTAGAATTTTCTGTAAAATTACACCGTTCCCCATGTTTCTGACGATAATTGCTCTGCGCTTGTTTGGCTTGTTCAGTAGTACCAACTTCACAGACAAACTAGGGGCGGCACGCAGGCGGGCATCGGCGTTCGAAATTTGAATGTCATAATTCGCCGAAAATGTCTACATTATCTTCATGATGTATATTCAGATAAGAAATGAGTTTTTACCAAGTAGTTCAACATTATGCTGATCGTAACGTGCGGTTTTTTTACGCAGTAAAGAGGGTTTATGATACGTGTGTAGATAAAAGAACTTAACTTAAGAAAAAAAAACATAACTATACTCTGGTATTAACTGTGAATTTCTCAATTTAGAAACCGGCGCCTAGTTTTTAAGATGTTGAGAATTTTTTTCGGGTGACTATCAGTCTTAGAAAATGCAGATTCAACCGTCAAATCCTTATGATTTAATTTTATCAACAGGGCGACTCCGGCGCACCGCTGCAATGGTCGAAGGAGAACAAGTGTGTGCATTACGTCATCGGGTTGACCTCGTTTGGCGGGAAATGTGCGCAGAAGATGCAGCCCGCGATCTACACGCGGGTCTCGGCGTATCTAGATTGGATTGAAAGTATTGTGTGGCCTGGACAGTAGCTGGTTTAGGATGGATAATACTAGAGTCTAAGCTAGGTATATAGAATAAAAAACTAAATATAATGAGATAAAAATAGTTTTTTTTTTTTTTTATTTCAGTGCAAACGTCAGAAATAGGTATATTGGTTGAGTTCAGAGTCGAGCTGAAGAATACAAAATATTAAATGTTACATATTTAATGAACGACATACATTTTGACCTTTCCCCTGGCGACAGACTCTGTCATTAAATTAGCGGCCACAGTGTGGCGTAAATATTTTAATAAAAGAAATTGGGACACTGTGCAACGTTGGGATCAAGTAGTAGCGTTGGGGTTTTTTTGTCCCCTAATGCATCCAAGGCTTTAATTCGAATATTTCCGAACGTCTATTTCATGGGAAAAGTTGTTCAAAATCGTTACAGGCTACGACAGTATTAACTTAGTTACTACTCCACACTAAGCCAAGTATGTTTCACAGGTGTGTTGCGTGACATGAGACGGAAGATGCCTGACAGGCGCCTAGTTGGCTTGGTGATGTAGTACCTACAGTGCATTTCAGATAACTTGTCCGTTCGCCGTTAAGTGCAAAAATGGGGAAAAGCAATATCAGGTTGCCAGACTCAGGTCACAATTCCACTCCCATCTGCCCCGGGATAGAACATTAGGTCCCCAGCACGGCAGTAGTGGGCGAAGTGTAAGTTTTCGATAAAATTGACTTTACTATCGCGTTGCTGTAAAACGCCAGTTTTGTAAAGAAAGGTCACGTGACCAGCGAGTCACAAGCTCGATAGTCACGTGACTTTGCTATAAAAACTGGCGTTTTGCGGCAACGCCCCACTCGTTTACCCCAAAACTCGCCGATAGTGCGTGCGGCGGCGTGAGCTTACGCGAAACGGAATGTGGCTGTGTGCGTGCGACGTAGCCCGCTCTTTTCTACGTAGATTACCGTTCGTGGCCTGGTGGTGGTACCTTTAAACCTATCAGGTCCGGTGCTGGTGACCTAATTTTCTATCCCAGGTCAGAATTTCCGGGACAGATGGGAATAGACCACAATTCCCCGCTTTAATAAAAAAGATAGCAGGTTTGTAGGGATCTAGCTACAATCTCGTAACATTACGAAATACATAAATTATATACAAATGATACCTACTATGTAGAATATATGACTCAGAAACGTATATGAACATTTATAGTGTGAGTTAGTTAAAATATTCTCTGCCTCATTTTTGGGTAAGACATTTTTTCAAACTAGCAACACTGGTTTTGTTGCTACCAACCTAACGGCGAAGGATTAAGTTATATGGAATGCACTTTACCTACTAATCTAATCGTAATATGACCACGCAATGGGGCTTGTGGTATGCTTCCGTGGCTGCCGTTCGAACTCGTCTTCCGTCGCGAAGTTGTTCAGAACGCCGATCAAGTGGGTCAAGAACTTGTTCGATTTCTGCATCTGAAATTCAACATAATTTCTATATACCTACGTTTAATTTTATTTCAAATAATTCAACTCATCTCAATAAAAGGTAAGATGAGAAAGCTATTGGAATGAGGTTTAAATGTTTTGGCATATTTACGGCCTGCTTCAAGAAGTCCCGATAGAGTCATCTGACATCTCATAAACAAAATTTATCATTTAGATGTTCAATAGGGCTAACCGGGACTACTTGAAACAGGGCTTTAGTGCCTCGAAAAATCTCTTTTGTTTGTAGCGCACATTGATACTTTCAAATCGATGAAGGACACATTTACTGAGGCCCAGAAACAATCTTTTCATTTTAAAGCCCCGAAAAACGATAGGGCGTAATGCCAAGTAGTGGTGGTCATAACGGCTATATTTTCATAACATGCTGCATGGAATATGCTATATTTTTATAGCATGCATTTTAGACGCTATGTTATAACGAACGCGTCGAAGGCGAAGGCGTTGTAAATGTGTTAAAGATAACGAGCGCTATGTTACAATCTGGCGCTAGATTAATAGTCTGCTAAATAATTATAATAACATTAAATTAGATTGCTATAATATATATTGCTATAACTTTCCTTCATACTTCTACTCTACTCTACATCGCGCTTATCAGTTAACACACGTTACACGTACTTATCCCCTCTATGTCAAATTTAATTCAAAACTGTGTAAATTTCGCACCGATCATGACGAAACAAACACCAAAAGAATCCGTTTCTAAAGATCTACACTGAAACATAAACAGTTTGTTACACCACTCAGCAAAAAGTACATTATCCTCAAGAAATCAAGCAGAATCAGCCGTTAATTTTCCGGTCGCTGTTGCTAGCCATCGATTACCGAGGCCTAACGCAGTGAGTCACAAACCGTAGCCACGCCCTCACGGTCAGCCGATCGCATATAATAATAATAATATATACTCCAATTTCGTCGTTACCTGCCAGCGAGCGGCTGCCACAGCCGTGAACAGTCTGACTACGGCGCAATAGGTATCAGGATCAAATCTCACACCCTGTTAGCAAATTATTATTATTTTTTTATTATTATTTAAATTAATAAGGGAAACAAAATACCAAAGTGCAACACCTGTAAAAAAGCGATAACTGCTAAAGAAAAAGTACTATCAATCAAGTGCTCACGATTAAATTGCTCGAAAACCCATCACTTCACATGTGTTGGACTTACGCCGCCCGACGACGATGAAAAGGTGAAGGTGAGTCCTAACTGGCTCTGTCCGAGTTGCCAGCCCTACTCCTGCTACGCTTGTTGTGGGTACACCGAGGATGACGACAGAGTTACCTGCAGTGAGCCTGATTGTTCGCTGATGTACCACTACCTATGTATTGGACTTAAAGTAGATCCCCAAAGGGACTGGAAATGTCCCAGCTGCAAAGTAAAACTATAATGAAAATAAATCAATGTAAAGAATCAGTCAACTGCTTTGTACCACCACCACCAAACTGCGCGCAGTCGTGCCAGCTCGACCCCCGAACTCCGGTCCAATAACTCGTTAAGCGTGACTCCGCACGATAACTCATCCCAATTACGTTGTGAGTGCGGGTGCTGGGGCGGAGTGCTACCAGGACACCAATCATGCCACAACCCTAATGCCTCCTCCGCGAAGGGGATACGAAAACCATCACCATGGATATTTAAAATAAGAGTGACAAGGTCTCGCACCCCATGCGACGAAGACAAGAGGGCCGGCAGCTCGGTATCGCGCAACCGTCGAATGCCTAAACCACCGTGCCTGATGGGCGAAGCTGCTTGGCACCACTGAGTGGAAGTCATTTCGATATTGATAATCGAAGTAAAACTACCGAAGACAGACAACAATAACACACCATTGAAGGCTGACAATGACCCCTTCGTAACCATCCGGAACAGCCATCAACGTCGAGGTGACTCCAGCTCAGGCACCGCCCATAACCTGGATGCCACATTTGGCCTCCACGACTCCAATCATGTTACAGAAAGCAGGCTTCGTGAAATATTAAAACAGGAAATGACTGGTGCTCTTCGTACAACAGTAAAAGAGATTATTTCTTCAGAACTCAAGAATACGAAAAACCTAATAACCGAACTTACCGAATCCATGGCTTTCTTCAATGAACGGTTCGAGAGTATAAAAACTGCCTTGGCTGAACACACCAACACCATTTCAGCTCTTAAATCTGAAAACGATAACCTTAAATTCGAGGTAAATGATCTCTCCGCACGTCTTACGTCCACGGAACAAATAATGCGGGAGTCGAACTTAGAGATTAATGGCATCCCTGAGCACAAGGCAGAAAACTTGCCAAATACCATAGGGCAACTAACCAAGATTGTTGGTTCCCCATTGGATGACAGTGACATTGTGTACGCCACCCGGGTTGCCAAAATAAACAAGTATTGGAAATACCAGCCCTACTCCCTACGACTGTCTATAAAAGCGAGGCGCATCCATGCGCTCGCTCACTTGGGTCGCTGTCGTCAAAGAACCAACACCTTGCCATTTTCGTGTCGTTTTCTGTCCGATATTTTTCTGTTTTTGAACTAATTGTTAATTGAGTCATCTGTTGTTAAATGCACTGTAATTAAAACTTTTAGGTTAATAAGAGTTGTTTTTTAAAAAATATCTCGGATCCTGGTCCCTAAGATCAGAAGTGGGATAGTAAAAGTGATTCTATCTCACTTTTCCACGTTCACTTTTGCGTTGTGTGTTTGAAAAATGTCGGACCGCGAACGACGACGTAGCCGCCATAGGAGTCGCTCGCGAGATCGACACCATAGTCGATACAGGGAGCGTACTCCTGAGGGCCAGTTACGACGCGAAATGTCTGCATTGTTGGCTCGTCTACGTGCGTTGGAAGAGCGCGGGACGGTTGGGTCGGTGAATCAATTCACCCCGCCACCGCAACAGACTTCGTCGGTTCGCGAATCGCTGCCGCCGCCGCCGCCGACATACGGCCCTGAGTTGCCGCCTGCCTGGCGCCAAGCGCCCGAGCCGGCGACGACTACCCCTACCATCGCGCGAGCAGTCTACGCGCGCAGCGCTTCGTCGGAGTTGTTGCCAAGCGGGGTACCGCCAGCACGAGATCTACCTACCGGATCTGCGGCGGGAAGTATTCTCACAAATGAGGTATTTATGGCCCCCAGTAATAGTACAGTGGCGGAACAATTTGTTGATGCAATTCGGTCGATAGGTACTTTGAGATCGCACCACTTTTATATTTCCAACTTCGACCCTCATTTGCATAACATTGATGACTGGTGTAAGGAGGTCGATCGTGCAAGGGCACTGAATAGTTGGAGTGATTATGAGTGCCTTTCGCGTATAGGCAATTGTCTGAAAGGTGACGCACGTACATGGTTGAGAGAATGGGTAACCAATGACCGAACATGGAGTAGTTTCAAGAGAGAATTTATACCACTATGCCCAAAAACCCCCGATATTGCGAATATCCTGTACGAAGTAATGAGCACGAATTCCGACGCCTATAGTACTTATGCTGAGTATGCGCGTCGCTCATTACTCCGTCTACGCATTGTTAGAGGTCTTGGTGAGGAACTGATATCTGCCATTGTAGTGCGCGGTATAACTGAGCACACACATTCGAGCTGCAGCGACTAACGCTAAAATGTTGCCGAACCAGTTAGTCGAATTTTTCTCGATTTATGTAAAAATGTATGTATCAAATGGGACGAAATATTCAAACATTGCGGGGACGTCAACGAAATGACTTCACTGTTTTACTTCACGTTGAATGAATTCATCGACAACCGTGTCCCCAAACAGAAGACCAAAACATATAACCGCCTACCGTGGTTCAACAGACAACTTTCAAGATTAACAGCTGAAAAGGAAAGGATAAGAAGGAAATATCGAAAATACCAAAACCCTCGTGACAAAATAGAATTCGGTATCGCGCGAGAACGCTGTCATAAACTCTATGACATCTGCCTCAGAAACTACTTGAACACTATAGAAGCCAGTATTCCAGACAACCCCAAGGTTTTCTGGAATTTCATGAAGTCCAAGCGAAAAGGTCACTCGTCATTACCAGCAAAAATTATCAATGACGGAATAGCGGATAATAACGGAAGTGAGATTGCGCAGCTTTTTGCTAGCCATTTCTCATCGATGTATGAACACCATAACCCGCCGTACCGCCGCCCCGCACCTTACGAACCATCGGGTTTTATCTAACATCACAATCTGCGAACGTGATATTCTCAAGAAGTGCAAAGCCCTCGATGTGTTCAAAGGCGCAGGACCGGATGACATCCCCCCCGTATTTATTAAACGCTGCGCACCAGGCCTCAGCTTTCCCTTAGCAGTGTTATTTAATCGTTTCCTGAAAGAAGGTTGCTTTCCTGATGAATGGAAAAAAGGGAGAATAGTTCCTGTACACAAGAAAGGCAATGAAGATGACATCAAGAACTATCGACCGATTTCAATGTTATCATGTTTCTCAAAACTTTTTGAGTCCCTTATTTGTCCACTGATCACTCAGCACATCGATACAATCATCTCACCTGAACAACACGGTTTTAAGCGTGGGCGTTCGGTGGAAACTAACTTGGTATCGTACATTGACCATTTGTCCCGTGAAATTGACAAAAAAAAACCAGATAGATGCAGTGTATACGGACTTCAGCAACGCATTTGACAAGGTGAACCATTTACTGCTACTAAAAAAGCTCGCCGCAACCGGAGTTTACGGCACATTGTTGGATTGGTTTGGGTCGTACCTGTCACAAAGACCTCAAACGGTGACGGTGAGTGGACACGCATCCCAAGTGTACTATGCGAAGTCCGGAGTACCTCAGGGATCTCACCTTGGACCAGTTTTATTCTTGATATTCATAAACGACTTGACATCCCGCATCGCACACTGTAAGTTCTCCTTATTCGCAGACGATTTAAAACTATATAAAACCATTACGTCGACAGAAGCCATGGAGCTGCTGCGAAATTATCTAGACGAGATAGCGAGCTGGTGCCACGAAAACGGAATGCTCTTAAATGCCACAAAGTGCTACCACATCACTTTAAATCATTTAAATCATTTATTCATCGCTTACATGTGGTACAAACATGACAAAATAAGGTTTAGTCCCAAAACATGCGCCCTGCAAGGGCATTGCAAGATTATTATTTTATAAAGTACATAAACACTTGTTCTTAAATTAAGGTACAATTTATGGACCCTGTCCATAGGGCACTGCAACAGTAGAGAGGCATAATACTAATCACTAATATAAAATATTAATTATTGAGGTATGTTTATATGTACGTGTGTTTGTGTGTATGTGTGTTTGTGTAATTGTGGTGTACATGCATATATTTATAAGTTAGTGTTATTCATATATATATATGTATATATCTGTGTTTTAATGTAATTTTACGTTATTTATTTTTCTTAAATGATGTGTCTATAAAATATTCATTTATACTGTAATATGTTTTATTTATTAATATAGTTTTTAATGTTTTTAGGAACTTTACGTTATTGGTTTCATCTTTAAGTAGGGTGGGTAATTTATTATATATTTTGATACTCATGAGATGAGTGCATCTTTAGAGTAGAAGTGCAGGGTTGGATGAGTCTGTCTTTATGTCTTAATGAGTAGTTTACGGGAATTTCTCCACGTTTATGGTAAAGATTCTCATTATTACGGACAAATTTGCACATTTCGTATATGTATAAGCATGGTAAAGTCAGAATATTAAGTTTTTGAAAGAAAGGTTTACAACTGTCCGTTTGTTTGATATTTACTAGGATCCGAATTAGTTTTTTTTGTAAGATGAATATTGCTGGGGCTCCTGTGCTGTTTCCCCATAAAATTATGCCGTAGCTGAGCCAAGCGAAAGTGTATGCATAGTATACTGTAAGAGCAGTTTTCAGATCAGTGAATTTTTTTACTGCTTTAAGTGCGTAAGAGAACTGAGATATCTTGTTACAAATTTTTTGAGTGTGTTGTTTCCAATTAACGTGTTAATCTATATCAATTCCAAGAAAAGTGAACCGGTCTACTATTTCTATTTGAGTACCTTTATAGGTGATGACGAAATCTATTTGCTTTTTTTGTCGGGGGTGGAATATCATTACTTTAGTTTTATTATAATTGATTTCAAGGTCGTGGTTTGTCATCCAATTAGTAATGAGATCTAATGTAGAAATAAGCTTTGCGTTCAGTTGGGAGCTATCTTCTGATGGGACCAGTAATGATACGTCATCCGCAAACAGCACGCAGTGATCAAACGTTACTTTAGGGAGATCATTTATGTATATAAGGAACAATAAACACCCCAGGACACTTCCTTGGGGTATTGATGAATTTAATGTCCTATTAGTTGAGCGTACGTTTTGTATTTGGTTTCTTTATTCGATTGCTGTATTTCGACAGATTGTACTCTATCTTACAAATATGAAGTGAACCAGTTATGGGCTGTTCCGCGCACACCTATTCCATAAAGTTTGTCTAGTAAAATTCTGTGATTCACCCTATCGTATGCCTTAGACATATCTAAAAGAAGGCCCACCGCGTATGATTTCTTATTAATGATACTTAGAGCTTCTTGAATGTATTTGTATACAGCTATAGTTGTCGATCTCTTCTTACGAAAACCGTTTTGAGACTCTGTAAAGATTTTGTATTTTTCGCAAAAAGAGTATACGCGTTTACAAATATACTTTTCATAAATTTTCGAAATTGTTGAAAGTATGGCAATGGGTCTGTAATTATTTGGGTCGGACTTTGAATTTTTCTTATGTATAGGTCTAATGATGGCTTTTTTAAGTAAGTCTGGAAATGTCCCCATAATATATGATTGGTTTATCAAGGTGGTTAAAGGTAAAGTTAACTCGTCTGCGCACTGTCTTATTAGTGTTGGTGGTAATTCGTCCTCACCGAAGCTATTTTTATTTTTTAAATTTCGTATTATTTTATGTATTTCGTGATGTGTTACAGGAGCCAAGAACATTGTATTTTCAGTAGGGCTCATTACTGGATAGCCTTTATGTGCAGTACTATTATTTTGTTGTATATTATTTTGTTCCCCTATTTTTGTAAAGTAGTCATTAAATATGTTGGTAACAGCGATTGGTTCGGAATACACTGTATTATTTATTTTTAATGTAATATTATGTGATTGGTTTTGACGTTTTTTATTAGTCCTCTCTTTAATTATATCCCACATAGTTTTTATTCTATTATCTGAATTTTTAAGCTTGTTTATGTAATTTATTTTTTTTGCTGTTATGACTGTTTTTTAAGTATTTTTTCATATATTTTGTAGTATGATTGGAGTACGTCACTTTTGGATGTTAAGGATAGTATTTTTAATAATCTTTTCTGAGATGAGAGTATGATTCCAGGTGTTAGCCAATATTTTTTATTGTTTGTTTTTATTTTAATTACTTTTTTGGGTATGGTTTCGTCAAGAATGTTTTTTAAAATTTGATAAAATATCTCGTAGTTTTCATTTACTGTTTTATCTTTATGTAAGATATTATCCCAAGTAATAGTTTTTAATTTTTCTTTAAATTTATTTATGTTTACGTCGTTGTAGAACCTTTTTTTCGTGTAATATGTAGTATGTACCTTAGATTGTTTTATGTTTAATTGGATAGTAGTTGCTTTATGTGCTGAAAATCCTAGTTCCTCTACTTTAGTAACAGTATATTTATCGTGAAAGCTTGTGAAAATTAGATCTATGCATAAGTGTTGGTGCGTAGGTTCCTTTATATGTTGAGTAAGATTATTTTGTAACATCAAACTAATGAATTCGTTTGTGAAAGAACTATTCAATAAAATATTTATATTAAAATCTCCACCTAATATTATATTGCGATCTGAGAAATTCTTAGTTATATATTCTAAAATTATATTTATTTGTTTATTGAATATTTCCTTATCTCTTCCATTCCAATACATATTTATTAGTAGAATATTTTCATCAATTATTTCAGTTGCACATACTTTTAGTACATATTCAATTGACATGTTTGTGATATCTATTCTGTCTTTGTATTTTAGGTTGTCAAGTAGTAGTATACAAACTCCGCCTCCTCTTCGTTTCTTCCTGCAGAATGCTGATGAAATTTGGTAATTTTTTATATTTATTAAGTCTAATTGTCCTTGTGAGAGCCAGGATTCTTGTATACAGACTGCTTGATACTTTGTATTTTTCTCTAGGAAAGCTTCTAGTATATGATTTTTATTATTTAGGCTTTGTATGTTTTGAAATAATACATTGCATGATTGCAATGTATTATTTCCAAAGAAACCAACCAAAGAAACACAATGTGATCATTGTGTTTCTTTGGTTCCGAAATGTCTTGTTTTCAATGTCAGAATTTTGTGCTGAGTTTCTGTTATCTATTTTTTCATGTTCTGGCTTATGTGTCTTGCCATCTATGTATAACTTGTTGTTCCGTATAACTGCATGTCTTCCATTTTTTCTAGCTTCGTACAAGATCTCGTGCATTTTTTTCCTTACTTTTCGGCCATTTTCATCCAAATATTCAGATAATTTTAATCCAGTATTGTTCAGGAATGAAATGTTTTGTAGAAGGTATTTTTTCATTTTTTTGCTCAAAAGCTCAATATATATTGGTCTGCATTTTCCACGATTCCCCATGCGATGAATATCTTCTATGTATCCTGTCAAGTCCACGTTGTACATCTCATAGAAAACATCAACCACACGACTGTAAAGGCAGTGTTCGTCCTCTTCGAACATTTCTTCCAGTCCATATAGGACAATGTTCTTGCTGCAGTCATGTGTTGTCTGATTTTCCTGACGGGCTGTGGTATTGCAGTCCATTTTGTTAGTGAGTATTTGTAGTTGGTATTGTAGTCTTTGCTGCTCATTTTCCAGTTGTAGAATTTTTGTATCCATATCACAAATATCTTTTTAATTTTTTCATTATCCAATTTTACGATTTGGAATTGCTGTAGGAAATCTTTTTTTAGTTGTTTTATACTCTGGGATATCTTATTTTCAATCGTTGCGGATAGTTCTGTTACTATTTGGTTTTTTATGGAATCTAATTTGGTATCCAGTAGATCTGCAAAATACTTCATGTTTGTAGATGGTGAGCCGGTGTTTCCCATGGAGTTTAAACTCTGTCTTAATGTGTCGCCCATTGGACTTTGATCTGAGTCAGAATCGTAATTGTTTGCTGTGTGGATGCTTCTTACTGGTGTGTTGTCAGTCTTTCTTCTTTGGGTAATATTTTTGCATTCAAAACATTGCCAAGATATATCATAGTGATGTGGGTTCTCTCTATACTCAGTTGTGCTTATATTTAGACATTTATAGTGATAGACTTTTCTACAAGAGCAACATTGTAATCTCTCCGATATGTTTACATGTTTTGTACAAGCAATGCAATTCATCTTTAGAAACTGGTGCTGCCCTCTAGTGCTAGAAATAAATATCACTCGTCATTCACAGTTATTAGAAGCACATCGGTGATCTCTTCGTTCAGAAAGTTTATTATACTGTCACTAGATGTCGCTGCAATGTGCTTAGATGAAGAAATTATGCTGACTAATAGGTTAATAGAAAATTAGGTTATAATTTAATGCACTTTTATCAAAACTTGTCTATTTCGTCCGTATCACTTTTAATTGGAATGTACAGGTTTGTTTGTAGTTCTGTGGAATGATTTGTTTGTCACTTCACTCAACCAGATTGGATGTTTTTTCAAATATTTATGAATTGTATCTAACACAGTTTTTAAGCACTTGTATTGTATAGTTTTAATAATCTTCAATATATGTTGTTGTTCGATGGTCAAATTATCTAATTACATTGTTTTTTGACGCTTTGACACTTTGTACTCTATTTTGATTTATTGTTTATTCACCAATAAACGCAAGCCAATAACTTCTTCATACTCCCTGAACGGAGACAGACTTCAGGTCGTAAGTGAAATTCGTGATCTCGGATTGATGGAGTCTGGCTTAATGTTTGAATTCCACATCAACACTGCTGTGGGAAAAGTTAGTAAGTTAGGGACCTTTTCCGTGTTACCACAAAAAATATTAAACAGCGTTTAACCTCAAAACAAACGTCAAATCCCATACACTTTTGTTTTTAAACGAGTGTTGAACGGTAGTTTATTTTTTGTGGTGAGGCCCTTTATCTCTATTGTCACTAGCTTTCATTATATATAAAATAAGTATTTTTGTATTCACCAATGCTGTGCTCATCTGTAAAAGGCTCCCATATAAGAACCCTCCTATACATTATTTATGTTGTAATAATTATTATATGGTATCTTGTAGATGTGCCTAATTTAAATAAATAAATAAATGCTTTGTTTGAAAATGTTTTGTGTGTGTTTTGTGAATTGTGAAAACATATAATCGGTCACTGTACTATTTATTTACAAACACTACTGTAACTGTCTAAAACACATCGTTCTATCATCACACAAATACATTGTATTTATACAAAGATTACACGAGAGTCAACTTTTACGAGTTACGTTCGATCGAGTACGAGAAAGCGCCCGAAATCGCGCAACATCCAGCGCGGTTGCGAGATACCGGTCTAATCAATCACGATTCTGCTTATAGAACGCGCTATTCGTTACAAGTTAATAGCGTGCTATTTTTAACAGCTATACGTCATATTAAACACCACTAATGCCAAGACGTGACGCTTTCGCTATTCTGCTGGCCGGAAAAGAAAAAATAACAATGGAGGCAAATTTTATGTTGTTTCCCCACAAACACAAATGCCCATTACAGAATTTTCAGTAGGTACTCTGGGTGACGTCTGTCATAAAAGTTCCGTTTTAGGGTTTACCCAAGTTTACAGGCTAACTGTAACTTCTCAGAAATAGGAGCCGAACGTAAGGAGAGGAACGTAACTACTACTGGCAGGCTGAATAGAGCTAGTTCCATTGACAAAAAAAGACCACAACCCGGTAATTTTAGAATGAATTAGGAGTTATTTTCTGTTACTTATCGTTTCGTGTTTCATTGGAAAATATATGAGCTACCTAGTAAAATGAGTTCTTCCAGTGATGAATTAAATTTCTTTTTTTTTTCACTTGTTGTCATCTATTCTGCAACTAGCTGTTGCACACATAAAATTAAAGTTTCACAGTGGTATAATTATGAAGTGGCAAAAGTAATTTTATCACAGCAAAATAACTTCCTACGTGTAAATTTTATTCGTCAGTGTCCTTTTCAGAATTATGATTACAAAAAACATATTCGAGGTTCTATGCCAGTGTTCAAGGAATAATCTTCGTGAGATCTGGGGGTTACCACATCTTATGCCGATTCAGATTAGGAACCTAATTGGATCCGCACAATTACCGTGACCGTCTTAAAACAAGTCTTGGTACTAGGTAAATAAAGCCCATTATGGCGAATTGGAATGGAAATGGTTGCCATGGGGATGTTCTTGTTATGAACCTAATTTGAATCGGAAAAAGATAGTGGTAACCCCAGTCCAAACACCTACCTGTTCATAAGCATTCAACACTTTGATTGTGTCCCAGTGATGTTTCTCCTTCTCAACGTACAAGTAGAGATCGCAGAGCGTATCGTACGCTTTATTTATGAAGCTGATCAAATACCCAATTCTATACACTGGGTCGTTCTTATACAAATCGTGAATATTGTCTGTCGATAACATCCTTCGGTCAAGTTTTGCCTTGCCCTTCTGCAGTAGACCTAACAGTCGTGTTTTTACCGCGCTTTCGGAGTTTGTGTTCGTTAAGTTACCGCCATCTTGGATTTCGCTCGAGCCATTTTGATCAACGCTGGGAAGGTTTTCCGTATCCGTATCGTTTGGGTCTTGCTTTATCTCCTTTGGGTATTTGTTCTGCAGTAGGTCCCATAGTGACTGTGTGGGAGCATATGAGCGCTGGGGCGCCGGCGTTGTAGCTACATTCGAGTACGCGTTTTGGTTTTCGTCTCGGTATAAGCCACCTTGTTGGCCGTTAATCGAGAAGACCATCGAAAAAGCTGAATAATAAGCAGAATAAAACTAAGGCCGACTTGTACCACACTTAGACCGCTAAAGTTTAAACACAACTGAAATACTTATTATATTACACCGTCAAGCATTCTAGTCATAATTCATAATTCTTTACTGCACACAAATATTTAAAGTTACATTAAAAGAAAATTCAAGTACAAAGGTGAGCTTATCTTTTAAAAAGAGATTTCTTCCAGCAAACCAAGGCATTACAGGAATTGGTATCATAAAAGGGTAGGCAGTGCACAATAAATACTGTAAATAAAATGCCTAGGAATAAATTAAATACCTTTAAAATACAGATAGTAAATACAAAAATACAATCGCACATTAAAAATACTGGTTTGCACAGCAAAAAAGTGTCAACAAAAAAACTTTTTGTCCTAAATATTTTTGTGTACTTAAGTTTATGTTTTAACATGATGTTCTTACATGTTCAACCTAACACGAAGGATAAAGGGGGCTTCGCTTCGCTCACCCCTTTTACCCTTCACTTAAGCTACCGCAGCTTTTTGCCTTGATATTTGCTGTGCAAATCAGTATTTTTGACGTGCAATTTTATATTTCCCAACAATACAAAATAATTACCGATATAAACTACATAAAGTTTACATAAAAAATATAAATACATTAACTTTTACGATAGAGAGAGGTAGTGCTCTTTAATACGTTTCTTAAAAGAGAAAAGATTGGGACTGTCTCTTATAGTGCAAGGAGGTGCGTTCCAGAGTTGGAGCGCCCCGTGACCTGAAAGAGTATTTATACGCAGAGTTGTTATGCCGCGGAGTGGCTAGCTAAAAGTGAGACAGTGTGAGTCATTCATTGCCTATCAGTCAGGTGCCCTCTTAAAATGGTTTTTATTTAAGTTGTATTTCAACAATATTGAGCGGATGTCAAGGTGGTACAATAATGTATAAATAACGGATCTCAAATTCATAAAAAAAAACTATTCGGTCAATAAATTAGACTCACATATTAGCAAATATGTAATCGACATCTTCCCGAATTGACAGAAACTACACAATTGAAAAATCTATTATGGGCAGTCAGAAAATACAGTGTAGTTCTCAATGAAGCGTGAATGATGAAAGTTATATGTACCCGCAAGTAAAGTTGAACTAAGTTTATATGTTACGTTAAGGCTATAGCTTGAGACTCATGAAAAACAACTGACATAACTAATTATCGCTGGAGATAACCGATATCTTAACAATGTGGTAATTTGTTTGACTTAAGATTGATAATTAATGATTTGAGATATTTCTGCGCAGGCAATATGTTCCGACTATGTAACTTATAAATTGGTACTAACTATAGTACTTAGTCAAACAATTACCTTTAATATGTAGGTACCTAGATGTCAAGAGTTTCCTAAATGATTGTCCGAATTAGTCACAGAAATAAACGACTTGTTGCCAATTAAGCGTTGAAAAGCAATTTAATTTTAACACGGGCACGGAAATACTGAGAGATAAAATAATAAATAGTAATACCTTGGACACTATTGACACACAAACTAGGATTCCCTGTATCTTGGTGTAGACAAGGATACACATCCCTTATATAGATAAATATTACACTTAGATAGATAAACAACCATGAATAGGGTACAAACATCCGTTCTCATCAAACAAATATTTGTCTCCACCGAGACTCGAACCCGGGACTCTTGGCTTCGTATAGGCGGGTCACTGCCGACTCGGCCATTTGGGTCGTCATATCTTGCTAGAGATAAGCTCGCCTTTTTACACTATTTTAATGTACATCCAATAATTGGTGTGCAATGAAGAAATCATGAACTAGTGGTTTTCTGAAAGCAGCAGACCTCGCTTCAATTTCAAATATTGAAATACGTCCATTTATAAAGCAACAGCAAACTTCCCTGTGTAGAATGAAGTCCTCAGTGTGCCTCTTAAATTAGATCTAAAGTCGATTTCGATAGGATTTCACAATAATGTAAACAAAAATGTCAGTTGACAGTTGTCTATCATTGAGTGTTGCACCTACACTGGTGTCAAAGGCATTGATCAAAGAGATATGGTTCGCTGTCGATTTTCGATCTATTTTTTTCTAGAAGTAGTACAAAACCAAGGAGTGGGGCGCGTAATTTCAGCTTAGACAAGCTCTAGAATCGTACTAAATAATTTAATTAAATTGTTTTAGAAAATTTAGTAGAATAGAAAATAACCGTAGACAGAGAAATATCCCAACCTGACGCGCGTCATTCGCTTGTGATAGATTCATCATCACTTGATGTGTCATCATCATCGGTCACATTTATAATAAAAGGCTAAATTACAGCGTCGCTAGCCATATCCATAAAGCCGTCTAATTTTTTCCAACGTTCCTCTTAGTTTTGAACGTGACCGTCTCGTATTTAGCCCATTGTTCTGCTCCGACTCTCGCCAATCCTTCTTTTAGCAAATTTTTTATTTCTGCCATTTTAAAATAATAATAATAATAATAATAAATCTTTATTCATAGTAAAAACATACATAACAAGGAGATAGTTTTTCGACTACTATCATAACTAGGCTAACAGGTAGCCTGTATTTATGATTAAGTAGGCCCGTGCCTCTTACGAGGATCGTTACAGTGATTCGGTGGCGTCATGTTTTAAGCAGTAAAAGTGATACAAGCAATAATTAAAATAAGAAGAAACAATATTAAATTTAAACAATGTGCTTTACAAAATGTTTCCTCAGAAGGAAGGACACAAAATAAAATTTTAATAACTAACATGCTGCATGCCTCCGTTTGAGGCTGTGTGGTGTGTGTGTGTGTGTGTGTGTGTGTGTGTGTGTGTGTGTGAGGGTGTGTGTGTGTGTGTGAGGGTGTGTGTGTGTGTGTGTGGGTGTGTGTGTGTGTGAGGGAGGGTGTGTGTGTGTGTGTGTGTGTGTGTGTGAGAGAGAGAGAGAGAATGTGAGTGGATAAGTACGTAACCAATTATATTACACTATAAAAAATTCTGTTTCATCATACGTTAAGGTTTTTAGTAGTGTAGACACATTCTTTTTACATTCATATGTGGGTTTGTTAAATACAAAATTTATGTTATTTATCTTATTATAAAGTTTTGGACCAAGATATAAGTGATGCCTTTTTGTAAAACTAAGCTTTGGCAAGGGAATATTACAAATTAAGTCGTTGCGACGTTTGGAGGTTTCGTAGAAGGGTGTATTGATATGCTGATGAATCACGGTGTTGTAAATAAAGAGCTGTCTGACAGTTAGGACGTCGCAGTCACTGTATAATTTTGTAGTAGGGTAGAGGATAGGACGTTTGGTGGCCACCTTTAGTACTCCGCGTTGGGCAACTTCCAGTGGTTTGAGGTGTGTTTTAGTGGCACCACCCCAACACGGTATACAATAAGTAATTATAGATTGGACTAGAGCAAGATACATTGTTTTAATTACATTTGGAGGGGCAGTGTTGCGGATAGATTTGAATACGTACATTAATTTCCTAAGTCTAGATGTAAGCAGATCAATGTGGGTTTTAAAGTTCAGGTGTTTATCCAACGTGATTCCTAAGTATTTAATTATGTCAGTACGGTCTATGGAGGGGCAATGGCACAATAGAGGATCGTGACAGGAGTGAGCTTGGATAACAATCGGTAATTTAGGTTGATTGGCGGAAGTGGGAGAAAAGGGTATAAATTTAGTTTTAGAAGTGTTCAAAGTTAAAAAGTGTGCGGAAAGCCAGTTGGCGACAACATTAAAACCTGATTGAGTTGTATTTTGGAGATTGGCCCAACTAGAGCCATTAAAAAGGAGAACTGTATCATCGGCGTATGTAATAATAGTGCCATTTTCAAGTGATATGTTACACATGTCATTAATAAATATGAGGAAGAGTGTGGGCCCTAATATACTACCTTGCGGTACACCGTATGATATTTGCGATTCGTCACTCATGTGGGGGCCTATTTTTACCATTTGTGATCGGCCCGTAAGATACGATTCGAATAAGTTGTGCTGTATGCCTCTGACACCGATAGAATATAGTTTGGTTAGAAGAATAGGGATCGGTACGGTGTCAAAAGCTTTTGCTAAGTCAAGGAACACCGCGAGAGTTTTCTTATTGCTGTTTATGTTTTTGACAATGTTATCCATTAGCTTTAGAACTGCATCAACGGTAGAGATGTTCTTACGAAAGCCAAATTGTTGGGGAGAGATTATATTATTCGTTTCTAGGTAATTGGTAAGTCTATTATTAATAATGCGTTCCAAGAGCTTCGAGAAGGTAGTGAGCACAGCGATTGGGCGATAGTTTGTAGCGCATGACCTATCTCCACTTTTAAAGATAGGGTGGATGATCGCCTTTTTAAATGCAGAAGGGAAGAAACCGTTTTGAAAGCAAAGATTGAAAATGTGACTAAGAATAGGGGCGAGAGTTAAGGAGTATCTTTTGATAATTGTTGGAGAAATGCCATCCCAGCCAGTAGCAGCTAGGGGTCTTAAGGAGTTGATGGCGCCAATAACTTCATTTTCGTCTGTGTTCAGCAAGACGAAAGAACCAGGAATGTTAGATAATTGAGGAGGGGGTTCATTGCAGCCCGTAGGATGAGGTGAACCTGTAATATTATCAGCCAATGCTTTTCCGATATTAACAAAAAAGTTATTAACCTTGTTACATGAATGTTTGGGAGAATGAGTGGGAGAAAGAAGTTGGCTAGGCACGGATTTAGTTTTTGTGGTGTTTGAAATTCTTTTTATTGTATCCCATAAGCGTTTGCTATTATTACCAGCTTTTTTTAATTCGTTTGTATCATACTGTCTTTTTATTTTTTTCAAAAGTTTTGTACAAAAGTTTCTATAGCGGATGTAAGTTAATCTTAAAATCTCATTATCTTTGTTCTCTTTATGCTGTTTATGGAGATGATCGCGGTTACGCATGCATCGAAGGAGTCCAGGAGAGATCCAGGGCTTAAGAATTTTTTGCTTTTTGGAGATGGTTTTAACTGTTGTATTTTTATTTATTATTGTAGAGAGACTGGTTATTAAATTATTTGTAGCAGACTCTGGATCAATAGAGGAATGGACAGGAGCAAAGTCAAGTTGTGCAATGTCTTTATCAAGGCCATCATAGTTGATAATAGAAATTGTTCCCAGAGACTTATCTCGTGTAGGTTTAGAGTCAAGCATAAAGAGGACTGGGCGATGATCAGTTGTGTATGAGTCGAGGATAAAAGTGAGTGATGGATATTGGGTTCTAAGCATTAGGTGATCTAGACAGCTATTTTCTCTAGTAGGTAGATCGTGTGCTGGCAGTAGACCATAGAATGAGAGGCGGCTAAGATAGTTATGAGAGCGTGAGTCCAGAGAAGATGGGATAATATCAACGTTAATGTCACCCGCTATAATTAGGGATTTAAATGATGATAGTGTTGGAATGATTTGGTCTAAAGTTTCTAAAAATAAATCAATGTTGTAATTAGAAGGAGAGCGGTAGATGCATAGTATAGCTATATCAGAATCTAATTTCAATAGAAGCCCAGAAGCCGATCCTTTAAAATCAAGTTCTTCTGAGGTGTGAGCGAGTTCGGACCTAACATAAACAATAACACCATCACTTTGATTCTGATGCTTAGTTGTTAAAATAGGGGTATAGTTTACTAGCGTAGGTATGTAAGAATTAGAAAGGCAACTTAACCAGCATTCTGTCAGAACTAAAATATCGCAGTCTATGTCTAATCGTGTGAGTAGAGTAAGAAAACTATGGAAGTTGCAATTTATTGAGCGAATATTGATTGATAGTATTTTTAGTTTATTGTTGGGTTTTGTAATATGTGTATAGATTTGTTCTGGAGTACAGGATAAGACAGTGGATACACAAAAGTTATCTAGATTTTGCATAAAATCGTCGCTTATTTTGTTCACGGAAAAATAAAGATTTGGAAATGCATTGTTAGGAGGGTATCGATACTTGTATGCTTACTATTTTGGTAAGGAAGCCGGTAATTGGTGTAAAAATATATTAATCTATATCTGTAGCAGTCTCTTTGGGTAAAATATTGATAGTGGGATTTTAGTGTCGAAAGTAAAGTAGGTATTGACAGTCTGATGTTAACGTACTGAATAGGCATTGTTTTGTTATTTGTTTGTGTAAATTGAGGTGTGTTTTGTGTTTTAATGTAAGTTGAATAGTATCTTAGGTAACTAAAAATATAAGAAAAATTACGTAGTAAAATAGGACAATCGGGTAGTCATTCAGAAATAGGGTTTTTTAGGGACAGTATATGTGCTTCGTTTTTAATTTGGAAATATGGACTGTCGTTATTTTCTTTTATGAAGATTTTTCCTTCTGTTGTCCAGCAGTAGTTGAAGTGGCTCTCTTTTACAAATGTTCTGGTGAGGTAGAAGAGCTTTTTTGCAGCAGGCGTCAGCAGCTCGCCAATGTAGATCGGTGATTTTGGCTCCGGGAGTCCTAGGTGTGTGTTGTCCAGCTTGTTGTTCTTGTTCTTTTTGTTGTAGTCCCTGGCCATATTTAGATATTGTGCTTTGGTCAATGTGTTGGTAAACTCAACGACAACTGTCGAAAGTTGTTGCTCTTTCTTGGAGGGGGATCTGGAAACGTCTCGAATGTCGCTGCGGTTAAATTGAATATTAAGGGTTTTGGATAGCTGAGTTATCATCCCGTACAGAACCTCTTTAGTTTCGTTATTCTGTTTAGGTACGTCTCGTATTTCTATTGATGATTTGGTCATGTATCGTTCAATGGTGTCAATTCTGCTCTGTGCTGTGACAATTTCGGCTGATAAGGACTTGTTTTCCCTTTCCAACTTCGCAATTTTTGCGTCAAAACATGTCATTTGGTCAGAAATGTGATTCATTGCCTTTTCGATGTCTGAATTTGTGGTCTCAATGTTTGTCGTTTGTCCTTTAATATCCAGTATATGCTTTTCCAAGTTGTCCATCCGTTCAGACTGGCTGGACATCATCCGCAGTATCACATCCTTGAGGTCGGAGAAGTCGCTAGGATTTGAGTCACTGGAGTCCCTAGGACGCTTAGCTCTTTGTGTAATAAAACCCTTAGGGGAGTGCAGTTGAGTAGTTAGTTCACTTTCTAAATTTATTAGGTCACTTTCAGATCTTGATTGAGCTCCTTGCTGCGTTGATTTTGGCGAATGATACATATTTGCTGGTCCCGCGTCGGCGCGCCAAATAGAAAAGTAGGCCTATTTGCACGGCAAAATTCTATAGCGGCAGTGATAAGCGGGCAGTAAGGCTAAGCAATCAATTTAAAAACTGGTTTGCAAGAGGTGGTCCGGTCACTGCGGGAACGCCTGTGGGCGTGGTATGGTGGGGTACTTGATCTATTTATCAATGAGAGTGGTAATCCGGTAGTGATAACATACACGTCGTGCACACTATGGTTGGTCCTTCCGTCTTCTATGTAGTATGCGGGGCGTGATATGGGTCGAGGTGTGCGTGAGAGTGGGAATTTCTCACCTCCGAGGCTCCTTGTGGTTGATGTGCGCCTAGTACTTTGTTACGTTAATTTTGAATTTAGATTTTTGATTTTATTCCACAGAAATTAACTACGACAGAAAACACGTCCACTTCTATTCACATCCGAGGGGGAAG
The DNA here is from genome assembly GCA_949825045.1 of Argyresthia goedartella. Lineage (NCBI taxonomy): Eukaryota > Metazoa > Arthropoda > Insecta > Lepidoptera > Argyresthiidae > Argyresthia > Argyresthia goedartella. Next base: position 21,548,321 of record OX463811.1, read on the forward strand.
GGGAAAGATTTATTATTTCTTCCTACGTAAGATTTGACCTGTGCCCAAATCAGTTTTATTGGATTCAACTCACAGTGATATGGAGGAAGGCGCAACACAGTTACTCCTTTAGATGCGGCGAGATCATCGACATATTTTGTTCTATACTTTTCCTTTATGAATTTTGTGAGTAACTAACTATTTTATCAATCAAACCGATTGATCGATCGAATCGGATCGATTCAAAAGAATGAACCACACTGGCTTTCCAAAGACAATAAGACTTTGATGCGCTTTGATGAGTAAAAAAATAATATGACTTTACAGCCTATTGAAATATTCGTCGTCCGATAATTTTGCAATAAAATAACTATCTTAGGGGAGTTACTTGGTGTCGAAATGATGTAAGAACAATAAATGATTCCTTGGTATGTGAATGTGTTCAGGATTGATATTCAAATGTAAGTAGTTACGGCGTAATCGTGTGTAAATTGGCTTGTTAACATTATTGTGAAATGCTATCGAAATGGACTGTACAGCAACCTTCCCCCATTTTCCCTTCAATCAGAAATTGCGATCGACTGTTTGCCAATTGTGCGCCAATTTTGTCAAAATCTATTGGAAAATGCGACCCGTAGGCGAGAACAGACTGACAGACAGATAAAAGCATTTTTGGCTTATCCAATCAGAAACGGCGACGTCACACACATAAACATCCAAGGCCTGGGGATTTTTTTTCTTTCTGCCCAGCCGGGATCCGAACCTGGGACTTCTCCCTTAACAACTGTCACTATCGAAGTTTTGGTCTGAAATAAAAACAAAATGGTTTCGTTGAATATAAATCAGTTATTTAATTTTGGATACCTGTCGATTTTACTATAAATAGTTCTGTAACATTTTTAATAATATAATAATAATCCTTTATTGCACAGAAAACACAGTGGAAATCATAACAGAAACAGTATGCAAAGGTGAGCTTATTTCTAAAAAGAAATTTCTTACAGCTAACCTGTGAAGAAAAGAGAAAAATAAAATATAGAGAGGTAGTCCTAGTGTACAATTAAGAGTTAAAAGAAATAAATAAAATAAATATACTATCAAATAAATCACAATACACCCTACGTAAATACTATAAAATAAATAAATAGAATACAATAAATAAAAAGATATACATAAATACTATGAGATACCCACTATTCGGAAGAGAGGAGATGCTGTTTCAATTTTTTCTTGAAAGTGACCAAGGATTTGCAATCCCTTATAGCGCAAGGAAGTGCATTCCACAAACGTATTGCCCTTAACCTTAACGAGTGCTCGTAAGCAACAGTGTTGTGCTGAGGAATTGACAAAAGTGACACCGTGTGAGATCTCCGAAGTCTATCCCCTGAGAAAAGATACTCAAAACGTTCACGAAGATATGCAGGGTAGCACGGATTTCTCAAAATATTGAAGAGGAAGGAGAGAATCTGCATATCACGACGAAGTCGGATCGGGAGCCAGCCTAATTCCCTACGATACTGGGACACGTGGTCGTACTTACGAAGTCCGAAAATAAACCGAATCCCGAGATTTTGGAGTCGCTCGAGTTTGTTCAGTAGATCTTCGTTCGCACTGGCCCAGCAAACATCGGAGTAGTCTATTAAAGGCAGAAGAACGGTCTGAGCTAGCATGATTTAGTCTGCCTAGGCAGGAAGAACTGCAAACGCCGAAGAGAATGAAAGGATGCAAAGACTCGTCTGCTGACCTCACAAACATGGGGCGACCAGGATAATAGATTGTCAAAAACAACGCCAAGATTTTTGGCTTTCTCGCTATACTTGACAATGGTACCGTCAAATAGAACGGGATCAACGGACTTATTCTGCAACAAATCAAGTAAGTGCCGTGTACCTAGTATCATCACCTGAGACTTGTCCGGGTTGACTAATAGCCCATACGAAAGAGACCATTTCCTGATGTTGTCGAGGTCAGCATTCAAAGCCTCAACAGTCGAAGTCAGATCACACAGGGGAAAATGCCGATAAATTTGAAGGTCATCTGCATAAAGATGATACGAGGAAGACAATACATCCGAGATGGAATGGATGAAAACTGAGAAGAGAAGAGGGGAAAGGATGCCACCCTGCGGAACACCTGTAGAGAGCTTGCACCATTCTGTAGTGACCTCTTCAGACTTGATGCGCTGCTGGCGGTCTCTCAAGTAAGAGTCAAACCAGCGAGCCGAGTGTGAAGAGACGTTAAGCGATTTTAAGATTTCAACAAGTATATCGAAGTCGACGCAGTTGAAGGCGCTGCTAAAGTCTAGGAGAGTCAGGTCTGTCAGCTGTTTCTTATCCATTGCCAGTTGGATATCGTCAGTTACCTTGAGTAGTGCTGTGGTGGTGCTATGCCCCGGTCTAAAACCAGACTTAAAAGGGTTCAGTAAATTAATGGAGGAAAGGTACGAGGACAGCTGGGTGTGGACAATTGATTCAAGGATTTTGGAAAGGATTGGTAGGATGGAAATGGGACGGAACTCTTTGAAGGAGTACGGGTTAGACGTTTTAGGTAGGGGTAACACTAATGCTCTTTTCCACTGGCTCGGGAAGCAGTGCTCGCTCAGCGACGCATTGATTATATGCGTTATGGGTTGTAACAAATGATCAAGTACAATGAAAAGCATCTGAAAGCAGATCTTGTCATCACCTATAGCCTTTGACGATATTGCTAGAAAAGCCTTCTTTACTGCGCCAACTCCGACAGACCTGAGGTTGAAAGGTAAGCTACTGGATGTCTTTCTGGTGCGCAAGTAACGAATGGTAGCATCCTTGACAAGGGGGTCAGGGGAGACAGCAAAGAATTTGTTGAGACCGTTGAGGTCGACACTACCGGTTACTGCGTCCTGGGACTTACCAACACCGAGGGTCTTCAGGAACTTCCAAACCTGTGCAGGAGTGTAACTCTCAATACTCTCGTAGATATGGCGGCGTTTGGCATCTCGACAAAGACGGGTGCAACGATTACGGAGACGTTTGTATATAAGGAGATTATCGTCCGTCGGATCCTTCTTATATCTACATTTGGCACGGTTTCTCTGGGCCATCAGACCCTTGATGGTGTCAGTAAGCCAGGGCGCAGGGAGATGTTTGACCCTAACCTTTTTGACAGGAGCATGTTTGTCGAACAAACTCAGGACAATCGATTGGAAATGCTGGACTTTTTCATCAACGGGCTCACTACAGACGACAGGGGACCAGTCTATAGAGGCGGCATCAGACTTAAGGGAGCTGAGATCCATACCCTTGAAACTGCGAATATCCAGGAATTTCCCTGCGCGCTTGGGTGGCCTTAACTTGAACGAGAGATAAATCAGATCATGAAAGGAGAAGGGGGCGTTAAGTTGGCCATGCGTTGCAACCTTGGATATGTTAGAAACAATCATAAGATCCAAGAGAGAGGGGGTGCAGTGGGGCTGGAAGTGAGTTGCACTCAGGGGAAGAATATTTAAATTTAGGGAGCTTACGATAGACTGGAGTTTGGCAGAGCGAACATCATTTTTAAGTAAACAGGTATTGAAATCACCTAGGATAAGTGTGTCACTGTATAGGGGAGATAGATCATTAAGGATGCTTTCAAAAGAGTCAAAGTAGTCGATGAGGAGAGAGGGGCTATAGAAGACACCCAGAAGGATCTTAGTGTGACGGAGGCATAGCTCAAGAAAGAGGTGTTCAGCGGATCCAGAGTACAGACTAGGTGAGTGGCTGATGATTTTGCAAGAAATGTCGGAACGAAGATAAATAGCAACACCGCCACCAGCCTTGCCAGTCCTATCATTCCGATAGAGCCTGTACCCCGGCAGAGCATACAAGGTAGAAGGAAGAGAGGGTTTGAGAAATGATTCGGAGATCAGAATACCATGAATGCTCTGATCGCTGAAGGAGTCGAGAAGGTCGACATGACTTTTCTTGACTTGATTTTTCTTGACTTCTACAAAATTGCCTGTTCCAGTCAATTAAATAAAAGTAGGAAATTAAAGAATATCGCAAATAAATAGTAAAATTCTAAAAGAGACATTTTCCCGTTATAGGTTTTGAATTTTATTACCATTGCACGAGGTTAAAAATCGCGATGCCTCATAAGCAGGTCCAGGTCTCCAGCGGTTAATAATAATAAATAATAAAAAATTCTTTATTTTTAACATAATACAGTTGTCTTAAATCTACAGTAACCCTGAAGCCTGTGGTAGTATACACTGTGTTACAGGCTTCAGTATTTACTTAACTCAGTTACATAGATCGTTTGTAAACATGTTAGCGTAAAGAAAACACGAAAATAAGGTAAGTATTTACAAAAATATGTTAAGTAAAAAGAAAGTTATTAAGGCTCCTTATGTGACCTGCGTGTGTATATGCATGAGGGTGTGTGTGTGTGTGTGAGGGTGAGGGTGTGTGTGTGTGTGTGTGTGTGTAAGGGTGAGTGCGTGTGTGTGAGTGTGTGCGTGATCGTGAAATGTAAAGATTTAAGATGCATAGTTAAATAATTGCTCAATTGCTTCATAGTCAAACTCCTTAAACCAGTTGTGTATATATATTTTAAGTGTATAAATATTATGTCGTCTTATGGAGTTGCTTTTGTTTAGTTTGTTATAAATACGTGGTGCATTGTATAAGAAATGTCTTCTAGCAAAGGCAGACCTAAAGTTGGGTAATGGGACTATATTGTTACGCCGGTAGGTTAGGTCAAAAACTTTGAACGTCAATTTCAGTGCTTTAGAGGCGTTTTCAGCAGGCTGAAAAGTCATTTCAGGCCGTTTCAGAAGTTACTCTATCACATATCTAAAGATCGAAATTTCACCCAAGTTGCCGTCGTTTTCAGGCGCCTGAAACATGTTTTCAGTCCGTTTCAGGGCACCCTCTATCAGATGACGCCATAACCTTAAAACCCGTTTTCAGGCGTTTTCAGGACCCCTTATGGGCCTCTGAAGCACAAATCGTTATATGGCGAAATATCCGGTAGGAGTGACAGAGATAGCACTACTAGAAAGAGATAGCTATACTCGGAACATTCGAGAAGTGTGTGACAGAGATAGCACTACTAGAAAGAGATAGCTATACTCGGAACATTCGAGAAGGGAGTGACAGAGAGAGTGCACCATTAGAGAGAGACATATATGGTCTCGAATGTTCTCGGCCCGCACGCTGGTCCTTACTAGAATATTCGCGATATGTGTGGACAATGTGTCCAGAGCGGCTCCGCGGGATATAAAAGGCGCCGACGGCCGGCGCGAGTTTAGTTACATTTTAACTGCGATCGAGTGCTAGTACAAGGATAATCGGAGAGAAAGACTCTTCGTGTGAATAGTGAGTGCATAATTAGTGAAATAGTGTGTGTGTTTTAATTAGTGGATTTTAAGTACAGTTCGTGTGAATTGTAAGTGCGTAATTTGGGTAATAAAGTGAGTGTTTTATTTAGTGGATTAATTCGTGATTTTCTATCAAATACGAACCCCCACGCTCGTAACATTTGGTGTCAGAAGTGGGATAGAAAATGCCGTTAATGCCACGAGAAACCGAGCCAAAAGGAGTGACGACGCGAAGCCAAACGTCTGGGTCTGGAGACTCGATGCCTGGTACGTCGGAATCACCTGCTCCAGCTGCACAAGGAGTAGACCTCAACGTTATCTTCGTCCTCCTAAAGGAACAAGCGAGAGAGCTGAAGGAACAGGCCAGGAAACAGGAAGAACAGTCTCTAATCCTCCAGAATGAGCTTAGGGAACAAAAGGATCACCAGGAGGTACAGGCACGAATGCTTCGTGAGGTACATGAGTCCACGACCGAATGGAAGAGAGAGTTGTTCGAGGTCCAGGAAAAACTGGCCGATATGGATGAAAAACTGGAGAGTCGAGTCCATGAAGTCGATAAAAAAATTGAGACCTGTGAGAGCCGTCTCCAAAAACTTGAGATCAAAGTGGCTAATGGTCCAAGTACCTATGTACCCGACGCATCGGTGTCCGGAGGCGGCAGGTTCAAAGTGCCCCCCTTTGACGGTAGCTCATCGTGGACTGCCTATAAGCTGCAGTTCGAGTCTGTTTCCCAGGCTAATGGTTGGAGTAAGGAGCAAGCCAGGACAGCACTGACGTTGGCGCTGCGCGACGAGGCTCTTACCATACTAGAGGCTCTGGGAAACGACCGGACGTACGACCGCCTTCTAGAAGCCTTGGAGGCACGATACGGTGACAGTCACCTGGAGCACGTGTACCGAGCTCAGTTAAAGGACAGGACACAAGGACGTAACGAGTCCTTACAACAGTGGGCCCTGGAAATCGAGAAGTTGGTTAGGAAGGCCTATCAACGTACGTCAGCATCCTTTGTGGACAGTATGCTGGTGCAGGCCTTCATCGATGGGATCCGGGATCTGGAAGTGAGGGCAGCCGTGCGATTGGGACATCATGGCAGCCTAAAGGATGCAGTAGCCCACGCTCTCGAGGTGGAAGCTGTACGACAGGATTCATCCAGGCCTTTCAGGGTGCGAGAAGTGTCGACTACGAAGCCAGTAGAGTCCCGCCGCGAATTTGGGCCACGTTGCTACCATTGTGGAGAACGTGGTCACCTGCAGTCAGGCTGTCCAAAAAGGACTAGGAGGGACAGAGACCCCGCTCCAATGGCGAGGAAAATAGGCTCTGTGGAGTCAGAGCCCCAACAGGGAAACGAATAAAAGCCAGGACTATGGGACGAGTGCTGGCTGGCGGTCGAAATGTCCCAATTATGATCTCACAGGCAAACGAAGGGAATAGTCTGGTTGTCAATGGAGAAATCTGTGGAATACCATGTCTCCTTACCATAGACACCGGAGCTTCTCGGACTGTGATCAGCTCTCGGCTACTGAGACACCTGACCAGAGATCATCTAGTCCGACCTAGGCATCTCCAGCTGCAAACTGCTACCGGCCAGTACATTTCCGTCCAAGGAGAACGAGAGTTAGCTGTGAAAATAGGTGAAAAAGAATACTGGCATAAAATTATCGTTGCTAACATCGTCGACGACTGCATTATTGGATTGGATTTTATGAGGAGACATGACTGTAAAATCGACTTGAAGGTTGGAGTTCTAAAGTTTGGAGTTGATGAGATTCCTATACAAGGTGGAGTAAATGGAAATGTTTACTGTACCAGGAGAACCATTCTTCAACCAAGGTCACAGGTTTTAGTTCCAGTGAAATTGCCGAACTCCACAAGGCCGCAATCTCACCGCTGTGTGGTGGTAGAGAGGTTGGATGCTGATAAACCGTGGATAACAGCCCGTACAATGGTAACCACGGCATCTACAGCATTTGTAAGGATCCTTAATCCAAGCGACACGGAATGCGTCCTCAATAAAGGAACGCTGGTCGGATCATGCCAAGAAATTTCTTGGATAAGAGGCTGCCGGGAATCTGAGGTAAACGTGAAACCTGGGCATGTTAAGCCTTCAATGGATGTTGAAAAATTACTAAATGACTCCAGGGAGCACCTTACCGAGGAGGAATTCCTTAAGGCGCGTAGCTTACTGCTACGATATCGCAACGTCTTTTCTTCGCGTGATGATGACATTGGAAGAACTGGAGTGGTTCAGCATGAGATCGACACTGGGGAAACTATGCCTATCCGACAGCGCCCTCGGAGAGTTCCAGTAGCTCGGGAGAAGGAGGTTGAGGGCATGATCGAGGAAATGCAAAGAAGCGGCGTTATTGAACCATCAACAAGCCCGTGGTGTTCTCCCGTAGTTTTGGTTAAGAAGAAGGACGGCACCATGAGATTCTGTATTGACTACCGTCGACTTAATGATGTAACCAAGAAGGACAGTTATCCACTTCCATGAATCGACGACACTTTAGACACATTGAACGGAATGAAATGGTTTTCAACGTTGGATCTGAAAAGTGGCTATTGGCAAGTCGAAATCAAGGACAAGGATAAGGAGAAAACGGCCTTCTCTACTGGCAAGGGACTCTGGCAGTTCAATGTTATGCCATTTGGACTGTGTAATGCACCAGCCACATTTGAGAGATTAATGGAACAAATATTAGCTGGACTTCTAGGAGAAACTTGCTTGGTCTATTTGGATGACATCATTATCGTTGGTAGAGACTTCAACGACCACTTGAATAAATTGGAGCAGGTGCTAGGTGTGCGTATTCTGGTTCAGATGAGTAATTTAAACTACACATGGATTGAATGGATTGTATGTATTTCCATAGGCACAATATAAAACTGTTATTATACAATCACTTAGTTTTGAGACAAGGACTATAGGTCTTGTAACACGAACGACTTATATTGAAGTGACAGTACTGACATTTTGTGAAGATTCGAACATATTGCGGGGGGGCGAAAATGAAAAAAGTGGTAAAAATCGCAACCCCGTACTCTACAAAATAATGTTTATGTTTTACACATTTCTATCTTTAATTTTCTAGTTAGACATTTAATAAGCAAGAAATTATAGTAAGTATATTTTATATTTTATCATACTGTATTATATTTAAAAACAACAACTCATATTGAGCAAGAAATTATCTTACTATACTTACTTTCATGCAGAAACTACAACTTAAAATTATTAGTTGAGGTCTTAAATATTTATCTTAGTGTATTTATCAATGTTCAGCCTAAAACTGAACAAAGTAAATATGTAAGTGTAGGTACTTAAATGTTTCCCTTATTGTATGTACCTAAAGTTCAAAAAACACTTTATAACTAAACAAAGTACATACCTATTTGTTACTGTACTTAATTACTTAAAGGAAGTACAACTTGGCCAGGCCATGAAAAGAAACAATCGCTTGCCTATTCATAATAACTTTACCTACCTAAACAAAAATAAACACAAGTCTATATAGGTACTAAATTACTAATACACAAAAAAAAAACCCTATTTTATTTACTTTTTAACCAATCTACCTACTCCTACTCATCTATTGGCAAAATACATATTTTGGTAATGCTAGTGCGTATGACATGGCCATTGGGCATTTTAACATCAAATGCTCGTACCTTGTTATCTTTTCCTGGGTACAATTTCACTATCCTCGCTGTAGGCCAGTCAAAGGGGTTAACATTATCCTGTTTAAGAAGCACTAACATTCCTTCCTTTATATTAAAAGTTTGATTTTTCCATTTAGGTCTATTTTGTAGCATGCTTAAATAGCATTTGTGCCACTGTTTAAAAAAGTTTTGTTGTAACTGACTACATTGATGCCAGAAACTAAGTCTATTGGTTGGAATGTTAGTGAGATCTTGCTCTGGGTAACTGGTAATAGGAGCACCAGTTAAAAAATGACTTGGCGTTAGGTACGTCATGTCTGATGGATCCGATGACATAGGGGTCAACGGCCTGGCATTTAGAATAGCCTCAATTTGAATAATTACCGTGTTAAATTCTTCATATGTGAGTACACAAGTACCTATGACCCTTTTCATATGGTACTTTAAACTTTTGACGCCAGCCTCCCACAATCCACCAAATACAGGACTGTATGCTGGAATAAATTTAAAAGTTATGCCCTGATTAGCTGAAAATTTTGTCACTGCATTTTGGTGGGCTGTGGAAGACTGTAGTTTATACAGTTCTTGTAAGTTCGAGTTAGCACACCTAAATGTGGCCGCATTATCACAGAACACTTGGGAAGGCTTGTTTCTACGCGCTATGAACCTTTTTAAGCAATTCAAAAATGTCTGTGTGGTCATGTCCGAAGCCAATTCCACATGAATAGCCTTCGTCACGAAGCACACGAAAATTAGAACATAAGCTTTCAAAATTACAGGCTTCCTTACTCGTGCAAACTTTATATTGAATGGGCCAGCATAGTCTATGCCCACCTTCTCAAATGGTCTGGATACACGAACTCTTTGTGGTGGCAAAGAGCCCATCAATTGAGATGCTGCCTTGGCTTTTAGCCTAAAACATATTAAGCATTTGTGGATTACATTTTTTATTTGTCTGACAGCATTAATTAGCCAAAATTTTTAAAAAAAACCAAATGCTGTCTAATTTGTGATAACAATCCACGTATACTGGCAGCACTTGGTTTTTTAATAGTAGGTAAATCTAGTATAGCATTGACGTGGTGGGAAATTATTTTGACCTTATTGTGGAATCTTTGCTTTAATAAATTTAGAGCTACAATATAGTTAGCTTCTGTTAAAGGTAAATGTTTTATAACCTCTAAGGCTTCACCTGTCAAATAAGTGGTTAAATAATACAGTTTATCACATGGGGATAATGATTCATTATTGTCTACTACAGAGGTGAACATATTAATGAATGGGATGTACTCACTTGTATCTCCATTAAACTCTTTAATATTAATCCTCGGGAGCCTTTGACATTTCCCACCCTTTGGGTTCTGATTCGACTGACCCGGCTCTGGTTGCAAAGCAGCTATCATTGAGTTTAATTTTGCTAACACTGAACAATATCTATCGTCTATTTCGTCAAAATTTTCTGTATCAGGCTCAGAATCTTCAGTGAGCAATGATTGAATATCGATATTATGGGTTTCATATTCTTGAAACGACTTAATTAACCGGTCCCTTTTCACTACTAAAGAGTCGTAATCTCTTGAACGAGCTTCATCACTTGTCACAAAGGTTTGCATCTTAGTTATTACGCCTTTGCATTGGCCACGGGCAGCGATCAGTCGCTTTATCGCGCTATCCTTTGGCTTCGACATTTTTTACACAAAACAAAACAGCGAATGTTTTATCACAAAACAACTTCAATGTTAAATTAATCCAAGTTATAAAACACAAAGGATGGATATTACACAGTTTTTATAGTTTTTCTGCAATATCGTGCAATAATTACTGTATACAAATGTAAAAATGCTTAAGGTACAAAAATGGCGTCTAATTCTAAACAAATAGACAAAGTTAAAATGGCGTCACAAAAAGTATTCTGCTTGTAATGGCGTCGGAACGAAAGTCAACACGCTACGCACTTCACGTAAATAACACTCGTGTATTTCCGTAAACACTTGGATCGGACACAATCGGCAAAAGTCATGTGTGACACTCGGTCATATTCGGATACGTAGTTCTTTTTCGCACCGCAGGAACACTAGCGCCAATCTACGGTCGGGAACGTAAAACGGAACACAAACACCTACAAAGCGCAGTACAAAGTGCATAAATAAACCGCAAAGTATCGTCGTCGAACGAAACGTCAAAAACGATCAGAAATTGTTCGGCGAATTTCGTGAACACTCGGGTAAGTACCTCCGGGTTCTGTAGATGTCGCTCCAAACCACCGTGAGTATAGTCACGGAAACGCTCCACAACCAGACAGCCAATCATACGCAGCAAATTGTCGAGGTCATTTCCATCCTCTATCCCTTTTCTTCTTGAAGGAATTTATCAATAGGTATATGGTAGGTATTAGGTTAGGTATCGATGAATAATTATACTTTCCAGATAAATCCTAATAAATAACGCACCTGTAAATGGACAGAGCGTATTTCGAGGACACACAAGTATGGCGATAATGCAGCAAACTCCGGAACTAGATTTTTGTATCCAAATTCCGTCCTCGTGACACGTGTCGTACACGACAAATTACGCGTCGTAATTCCTTGCGGGTTTCTTGAAGATATTGCTTCTTCCGCAGGAGAGCTCCCAGCACAGGAACAATAATAAAGTGATAGCCACTTACCAACAATAGCTTGGCAATATATTCTATAAATTCCGAACGACTCTCCGGCCGTTTGGTATTCCAATGGCGTCTCACCTCACTTATTTAAAAAGGCTGAAGGACCATCATTCCATGTGCGTATTCTGGTTCAGATGAGTAATTTAAACTACACATGGATTGAATGGATTGTATGTATTTCCATAGGCACAATATAAAACTGTTATTATACAATCACTTAGTTTTGAGACAAGGACTATAGGTCTTGTAACACGAACGACTTATATTGAAGTGACAGTACTGACATTTTGTGAAGATTCGAACACTAGGCAAACTACGAGGGGCAAATCTGAAACTCAGTCCGAAGAAATGCTCGTTTTTCAAACGTAAAGTGAATTACTTGGGACACGTGATTTCGAAGGACGGCATCCAGACAGATCCTGAGAAGATTAGCGCCGTGAAGGATTGGCCGACGCCAAAAGACAAGACTGCAGTACGTGCCTTTTTGGGGCTTTGTTCATATTACAGACGTTTTGTGAAGAACTTCTCGGATATAGCAAAGCCTTTGCATCAACTAACGGAAGAAAAGCGATCATTTGACTGGAAAGAACAATGTGAGTCAAGTTTCAACGAGCTTAAAGGAAGACTTTGTGAAACGCCAATATTGGGGTATCCAGACCCGGACGAGGATTTCATTGTGGATACAGATGCTAGTAATACTGGAATTGGAGGTGTCTTGTCGCAAAAGAAAGGAGGTAACGAAGTTGTGATTGCATATTTCAGTAAGTCATTGTCAAAATCAGAGAGGAATTACTGTGTAACTCGGAGGGAATTGCTAGCAGTTGTCAAGACGTTACAGCATTTCAGCAAATACCTGCTGGGAAGAAAGTTTCGTATCAGAACTGACCATGCTGCTTTAAAGTGGTTGCTAGAATTTAAAAACCCCGAGGGACAAGTGGCGAGATGGATTGAACAACTGCAGGAGTATGATTTCATCATCGAACACCGTAGTGGGAAATCACATGGAAATGCTGACGCCCTATCACGTAGACCTTGTGCGGACGACTGTAAACATTGCTCAAGACAGGAAGGCAAGGAATGTGTTCGAATGATAAGAACTGATACGGTTAGCGACGAGTGGTGTGATGAAATCATGCAGCAAGCGCAACAAGAGGACCCTGACGTGAGACCCATTTTTGATTGGATTAATGCTGGCGCACCTAAACCAAGATGGTGTGATGTAGCTCCTATGAGTGCGGTAACAAAAAGCTACTGGGCACAATGGGATAGCTTGGTTATGCATAATGGCGTTCTATATAGAAAATGGGAATCAACAAATGGGAAGGATGCTCACCTGCAAGTCGTTGTCCCAAAGAAAAGGGTGAAAGATGTTTTGAGAAGCTTTCACGATGGAACATCCGGTGGACACCTTGGAGTAAAAAGGACCCTAATGAAAATTCGGCAACGCTTTTATTGGATTCACTGCCGAGAAGATGTTGAAAATTGGTGTAAACGATGCACTAACTGTGCATCAGTCAAGGGACCGCATACCCGTAGCCGAGGAACACTCAAGTTGTACAACGTGGGAGCCCCTTGGGAAAGGGTTGCGTTAGATGTCGCAGGACCATTCCCAGCATCGGACTCCGGAAACAAGTACATTCTTGTCGTGATGGATTACTTCACGAAGTGGCCTGAAATATTTGCCATTCCTAATCAAGAAGCGGTAACCATAGCTGAAAAGTTAGTGAACGAAGTATTCTGCCGGTTTGGGGTACCACTCGAAATCCAAAGTGATCAAGGAAGAAACTTCGAGTCTGCGGTCTTTCAGGAGACTTGTCGCATAATGGGAATTCATAAGACGAGGACTACGGCGTATCATCCACAGTCAGATGGAATGGTTGAGAGATTTAACCAGACACTGGAGAGACATCTAGCCAAGGTCGTTGAGAGCCATCAAAAAGATTGGGATCGGCATATCCCCCTCTTCCTGTTGTCTTATAGGTCGGCAACTCACGAAAGTACGGCGGTTACTCCATCGTATGCGAATTTTGGAAGAGAACTCCGTCTGCCTGCAGATCTCCTGACTGGACGTCCGCCCGATACACCAAGGACCATCACGGAATATGCAAGTGATTTGCGGGATCGGATTGATGATGTTCACAGCCTGGTACGTGATCACGGGCTCCACGCTAGCATAAAGATGAAAACCCGATATGACCGGAAGTCTTATCAAGTGGGTTTTGAGGAAGGTTCGTTGGTGTGGCTACATAACCCTATGCGACGAGTAGGAAAGTCCCCGAAACTATCTCCGAATTGGGAAGGGCCTTACAAGATAGTCACCAAAATAAACGACGTCACGTATCGAATCCAGCGGAATCCTCGTAGTCCGAGCAAGATTGTTCATGTTGACCGGCTGGCCAGATACCACGGAAATAATGATGCTCGGGACGAGCATGTCTTAGGAGGGGGTAGTGTTACGCCGGTAGGTTAGGTCAAAAACTTTGAACGTCAATTTCAGTGCTTTAGAGGCGTTTTCAGCAGGCTGAAAAGTCATTTCAGGCCGTTTCAGAAGTTACTCTATCACATATCTAAAGATCGAAATTTCACCCAAGTTGCCGTCGTTTTCAGGCGCCTGAAACATGTTTTCAGTCCGTTTCAGGGCACCCTCTATCAGATGACGCCATAACCTTAAAACCCGTTTTCAGGCGTTTTCAGGACCCCTTATGGGCCTCTGAAGCACAAATCGTTATATGGCGAAATATCCGGTAGGAGTGACAGAGATAGCACTACTAGAAAGAGATAGCTATACTCGGAACATTCGAGAAGTGTGTGACAGAGATAGCACTACTAGAAAGAGATAGCTATACTCGGAACATTCGAGAAGGGAGTGACAGAGAGAGTGCACCATTAGAGAGAGACATATATGGTCTCGAATGTTCTCGGCCCGCACGCTGGTCCTTACTAGAATATTCGCGATATGTGTGGACAATGTGTCCAGAGCGGCTCCGCGGGATATAAAAGGCGCCGACGGCCGGCGCGAGTTTAGTTACATTTTAACTGCGATCGAGTGCTAGTACAAGGATAATCGGAGAGAAAGACTCTTCGTGTGAATAGTGAGTGCATAATTAGTGAAATAGTGTGTGTGTTTTAATTAGTGGATTTTAAGTACAGTTCGTGTGAATTGTAAGTGCGTAATTTGGGTAATAAAGTGAGTGTTTTATTTAGTGGATTAATTCGTGATTTTCTATCAAATACGAACCCCCACGCTCGTAACAATATCTACCCTTTTTCCAATGTGATCAGGAATTGGATGGATATTACGGTGAAATCTGCAAACACATTGGAGAATGTATAACTTCCTGACTGTAAGTTGTTTGGACTCTTAGTATAATGTAGTCGTAGGGTAGCGAAAAGGTAATCTTTTCATTACCTTAAGAAGAGCCCGTTGTGCACGCTCAACCTCTATCAAATGTGTCTTTGCAGCACCCCCCCAAGAAGTAATACAGTAGGTGAGAATAGATACAGCCAGCGCCTTGTAAGTACGTATTAACATATCCTGACTAAGAACATCCCTAAGACTCTTAAAAACGTATATAAGTTTCCTAGTACGACCGGCAACAGAATTTATTTGCGGAATCCAGGATAACTTATCATCTACCACAACCCCAAGGTACTTAGTGGTGCTTGAACGTTCTAGAATAGGACAATCACAGGAAGGTAATACTGGTAATTCACGCGCACACCTATTACAAGGATAAGTATGAATTTTCAATTTGAAATTTTTATCTGGATTTGTAGCATCAGTTTTCCGAAAACATAAATATTTAGTCTTGGAGGTGTTAAGAGACAACAAGCTATCCTCAAGCCATGCCGTCACATGCTTCAAACCAACTTCTGCCATTTCAAAAACATCTTTCCAGGTTTTAGCACTGTATAATAAAACGGTATCATCCGCAAACATTAAAATGTCCGCTCCTATTAACTTATTATCACAAAGACTGTTTATGTAGGTGAGAAAGAGAGTAGGCCCTAACGTACTTCCCTGGGGAACACCATAAGTGCAAGCGTCAGGATTACTCTCCTCACCCTCTACACGTACAGTCTGGCTCCTTCCATTAAGATAATTTGTGAACCACAGCAAAGGGAGGCCCCGTATTCCGAGATTTTCTAGACTAGAGAGTAATATTGGGATGGAGACAGTGTCAAACGCCTTCTTCAGATCTAAGAACACGCCCAGACATTTGTCCCCCCTTTCTAGTCGATTTACTATAATAGATGTAAGGTGCAGAACAGCATCTTCAGTAGATCTATTCTTACGAAATCCAAATTGTCCCTCAACTAGGAGATCATTATTTTCCAAAAACGTGACAAGTCTTTTATTTGCAATCTTCTCCATCACTTTAGACAGACAGGATAGTAGAGAAATGGGTCTATAATTAGTTGGCTGTAATTTATCACCTGCTTTATAAACTGGGGTAACAACAGCTTTCTTAAAGATTGTTGGGAAAATTCCAGTATCAAAACTTAAGTTACAAAGGAATGTAATGGGCTTAGCAAGGATATCATCATTATCTTTTATTATCTTTGTCGGAATGTTATCCACTCCTGGCGCACTGCTTGATTTAAGGCTATTAATCGTGTGTCTAACCTCTACTTCATCAGTGGAGAACATAGATAATGAGTTGACGGGTGTTTTATTAGATCTAGCCTTGGAGGCCAATGCAGAGTCTGTTGTTCTGAGTTTGTTTAGAGTTTCATCAGCTAGTTTTTTGCCAATAGTACTAAAGTACTTATTAGTAATATCTAGTGATTCTGTTTTGGATTCTGTAATTTTTAATAAATTGTGAGCAGGTATATTGGTAGAACTAATATTTCCAACCTCTTTAATAAGCTTCCATGTCATTTTTTTATCTTTAGAGTAAATTTCAAATTTTGTATCATAGTATTGTTTTTTTAATTTTTTTATCATAAAATTACACGTATTTCTATATTGTTTATATTCGTTGTTAAGGTTGTTGTCGTTAGGAGTTTTCTTTTGTTTGAGCTGTAACTTGTTCCTTATTCTTAGAGATTTTAGTACACCGGGGGTAATCCATGGTTTCAATGGCCGTTTCCTGCAGGAATTTTTTATAGTTTTTGTGCAGTTACCAACTATGTCCTTTAGTTTTCCCACAATATACTCCGCAGCCACATTAGCATCAGAAAGGGAAAAATATTCATCCCAGTTTTGAAGGGCAAGTGCTTCTCTGATAGCATTGTAATCCACACAAAGTTTGTCTTTAGATTTAGCTTGCCTGGTATGCGAGTTATCAATAATTAATAAAATTGGAGAGTGATCAGTGAACCTGTCAAACACAAATGTCCACCATTTGTGTCTGGACTTAATCATATAGTGATCAATGCACCTGGTATATCTAGTGGGTATATTAATTCCAGGAAGAAGACCGTGATAAGCCATTTGAGTCAGGTAATTGGCAGTATGATTTAATATTTGTCCCGGCAAAATGTCCATATTTAAGTCACCTGCTAAGATAACGTTTGGACACTTAATATCTTCAAGAAGAACATTTAGAGAGTCTATGTAACCAGAAGGGTTCGAGAAGCATGGTGGACGGTAAGTACAAATAATTTTAGTATCAACACTAAGTAGATGTAGAATAAGGCAGTTACCTTGAAATAAGTTATGTTCTTGAGCATTTGATTCAAGGTCGTTACTAACATAGGCAACGACACCATCATTCTGATTAATACTTGACTTAGTGTAATACGTTTTGTAACCTGTTATATTTGGAGGCACTCTCTGTTCAGATGTCCAACACTCTGTCAAGACCAGGACATCAATAGGACAATTGAGGCCAGCCACAAACAGAAGAAATCGGTCTAGATTTGAAAAAATGCTTTGTACGTTAACAGTAATTACCGAGATTCCATTTCCAAAAGTCTCGTTTTTCGCATATCGAGAAAAACTGGTTGCATCACTTAGTTTAATACATTTAGGATTATTCGTATCGTCGGACTGCACTATATTATGGGGAGTGAATTTTAAAAATAATGATTATATGAATCAGGTTCAGTAGGTTAATAGTAGTGGTAACAAGTGTGAGGGAAGTAATATCTGATAATACGTAAAAATTGTAGAAATTTGTTGTAACATAATTATTTAAATTCAGTAATTGTTTATGCTTTGGGTAATGTATTGTGACAATGCTTTTGTGTTTAGGTGTAATATTTTTGTTTATATGTTGATAGATTTTTAGGGTGTAATTGTCAGTGTAAGATTTTGATTTCGTTTGTGTGTATGTGTATTTTGTGAAAGAGCTGTAGTTGCTTATGGGGTAAATGTGTATTGAACATGAAGTGGAGTCATCAGTTACAAATGGAACTAGGCAAAACTTATAATAAATCCAAACATATGAATAGAAAATTAGAAACATTACTTCAAAAAATTCTAGGAAAAAAACAAGTATAATTTTAAATATGATGATTGCTAGTCACTTAGGGTGTTCCAGAGAACGAATATCCATTTCTGAGTTAATACGAATCAGTGGAAGGCCTTCGCCTTTCCGCAGAAGGACCTTTCCGAAAGAAGTCCAGCAATATTTGTAATCATGAGAGGCAGCGAACTCACGTGCCAAAAAGAACAGTTTCTTGTTCATAGGAGTAAGATTATCAGAAACAAAAACCGGAAGTTTCGGTCCATGAATATGTAGGTGCTTTGTGTTAAGTTTCTCATCTTTGCTATGGACTTTATTGAATTCCTTTAAAGACCTAACAATATTCTCCTTAGCGATTACAGTAGTCAGTTCAGCTATAATGGTTTTGTTCTGCTGTGATTTAGACTTGATGCGAAAAATGTCTTTGACCTCAGTTGGTAGAATGGGCACGTCAATGGCTTTTCCCAATTTGACTAAAGTATTAACCAAATCTTGTTTGGTTTCCGATTCATGAGTTGGAATATTTCTGATCTCAATACTTGTAGAACGAATTTGGCGCTCCAGTTGTTCGATTTTCTCCTCCATCAAACGAATCTGCTTACGATCCTCCTTTTTCTCTAATTGGAGCTGCTCTAGTTTATTTAAAAACTCATCATATTTGGCCGCATTAAACTCGACAGCTTGCTTAAGCTCAGCGTTTTGTTTTTTCAGATCGTCAATTTTTCCATTAAGTTCGCCAAATTGCAGTTTTTGATCTTCTTTGAATTCCCTAAACATGCTTTGGAGCTCCATTTTGAAGTCGGGAGAACCCAGGCCTTCAAGCCTTTTTCTTTTGGAATATCGCATTGTAATATTGGAATCCAGGTCAGACTCGGAGCAAAGATTAGGGACAGAAGAACATTGGCTACCGGTTGTCATACTGAGTCGAAGCTGAGATGTAGAATCCTTAACGGGCGAGCGGTCAACTGGCATCTCCACTAATTAATTCTAATAAATGTCACTTTCAGGATCTTAGTAATAAAGTTGATAGTAGATACAGCAGATCGAATTTTGAGTTTGCCAAAAGCGCCTGTGCAAAAAATGTTAGCAATGTTCGTACGCAAATTAGCGTTAGTGCCTGCGTTATAGATCAGGAGCAGAGTATTTCAACAAGTCAGCCGATACAGCCAAGGGAGGTGACTCACCGCAGCGAGCGTCTGCAAGTTGTCGTAGGTCAGGGGTACATCGCCAACAGAAGATTTTGAAACAAAAATGCTTTGTTTATCCTTAATATCGGTCACTATTTTTGCTTCACTTTACACAATCTTGCGCAGCTTTTTGTAGGCTTTACAGTGATTCTAAATTCTATTGTAACTTTTCACTTTTTGTACGGATTTTGAATATTATTAAACACGATGTCGGACAAAGGTGTTTACGCTAACACGTTCCACGCAGGCCAAGTTTGAAGTTTTGAGGTTGAAAACAAAACAGCCGAGTACAGTACTTATAATTCGTTTCATCTACACACGTATAATAAACCCTCTTTACTGCGTTCAAAAACCGCACGTTACGACCAGCAAAATGATATACTACTTGGTAAAAACTAATTTATTATCCGAATGACCATAATATGTCAATTTTCGACATATTATGACATTTAAATTTCCAACTCCGACGCCCGGCTGCGTGCGGCCCCTAGTTTGTCTGTGTAGTTGGTACTACTGAACAAGCTAAACAAGAGCAGAGCAATGATCAATGCAACAATGCCGGTCGAACATGCGATTCCTGAACACATCAAAGAGAGCTTATGATATGTGTGTAGATAAACTAGAGTATGTAACTGTACATAATTAGACAATATGTATCAGTCACATAACTACTATAATAGCTCATATGGCAACCAATGAGGGCGCATGTTAATTCGCCGACAGGTCCGCTGGTGTAGCATGTGGTCTCCTGACCATCTCATCCTTTTTTGAAGTCGGTCACATAAACTACTATTAACTGGTCAGACAGAATACGTCTTTTGACCGACTGCGGCAAACGCGACGACTGGTGACACAGAATGTGTTACATATCCTTTTAGTTAATTTATCTACACACGTATCATAAACCCTCTTTACTGCGTACAAAAACCGCACGTTACGATCAGCATAATGTTAAACTACTTGGTAAAAACTCATTTCTTATCTGAAAAATTACACATTTTGACCATAATGTGTAATTTTTCTACATATTATGACATTCAAATTTCGAACGCCGACGCCCGCCTGCGTGCCGTCCCATGTCAGGCGGGCGTCAGAATGTCAGGCGGGCGTCAGAATGTCAGGCGGGCGTCAGAATGTCAGGAGGGCGTCAGAATGTCAGGCGGGCGTCAGAATGTCAGGCGGGCGTCAGAATGTCAGGCGGGCGTCAGAATGTCAGTACCAACTTTAGTTTGTCTGTAAAGTTGGTACTGATATTCAAATTTCGAACGCCGACGCCCGCCTGCGTGAAGTTGGTACTACAGAACAAGCTAAACAATTGCAGAGCCACAATGCAGGTCAAACATGCGGTTCCTGAACACATCAAAGAGAGCTTATGATATGTGTGTAGATAAACTAGTGTATGTAACTGTACATAATTAGGCATTAAAACTCTCGAGTAATATTATTATGAAACTCGCTTTCGGCTCGTTTCATAAACCCACTCTCACGTGTCAGTCACATAAACTACTATTAAATGCATTTGAAAATGTTCGATACACTTTCATATATCTATTAACTACCACAATTACATCGATGTTTAATTATTGCATTGCACATACACTCACACGCTCACAATAAGTAGGTTAATAATGTTGGGAAGTAGTTGCACCTTGGCAGGCAATGCTGGGAAATAAATTATGGCAAAATTATATCTAACATATTAGCGGATTACTGCCTGTTCTGTAAAGATGTGTCACCGTAAGATAGTCGAAACCGTTAGTTGATCAACTGTCGACAGGATAGTAAACCGGACCGACAGGGTTTAGAATTAACGTTTCTTTTATTCTTACATGTCAACCTAACACGAAAACTATTCGGGGGCTTTGCTGCGCTCGCCCCCTCTAGTCTTCACCTAAGCTACCGCAGTGCAAAGGAAATACCAGGGCACACTGCGGAAGCTTAGGTGAAGACTAGAGGGGGCGAACGCAGCGAAGCCTCCAAATAGTCTTCGTGTTAGGTTGACATGTAAGAACAAAAGAAACGTAAATTCTATTCTGTTGGTCTGGTTTACAATTTGTCGATAGTTTACAAACTATCGATAAATTGTAACCTGTACCGTATTGCTCACGATATGACGCGCTAGTTTATAATAACACCGTTACATTGTGAACTGGTTTAAACTTGAATTGCAAACGAAATACCAGGGCAAACACTGCGGTAGCTTAGGTGAAGACTAGAGGGGGCGAGCGCAGCGAAGCCCCCGAATACTCTGTGTTAGGTTGACATGTAAGAACACAAGAAACGTTAATTCTAAACCCTGTCAATTTGGTTTATGGTTGGACAATCTTACGATGACATATATATCTAAAACACGCAGTAGTCCCCTAATATGTTAGATATTTTGCCATCATTTATTTCACGGCTAAAGCTAGGTGTGATACTAAACTTAAGTATAGCCGGCTAATGTTAACTTAGGCTCAAATCTCGGCTAATGTTGGAAATTATGTTCATTGCGATAAATGATTCCAACATTAGCCAGCTAAACTGCGGACTTGCATCCATGCTGTTGAGGCTAAAGATGGCTAAGAAAATAAGATTGGAATTAGCCGCCTAAACTAGTTTATTTTTCAGAATACCTAGGCTAATGTTAAAAAAATACCATCTTTAGCGGAATAAGTAATGAGCCTACTACACCGCGCCTAGCTTGTAGGCAACAGCTTTCCAGTTTTAACAAATAGCCTAGGCGCTCGGTGTTCCATGTTGTGTACATTTAATACCTATTATAGGGCTACTCAGCAGGCTACATGCCAAAATGAAATTGCAGGTGTGCCAACCACTGTTTCTTAAAAAACAGTGTTTTAAAATAACAAATTACGGCGAATGATGACGCAATACTAAACCAACAAAACACCGCCTAGCAGCTTGGACGTGCCCCCCCCCCCCCCCCCCCGTATTCGCATGTATACTTTCGTTTTTGACATTAGCCGGCTAATTTCCAACATTAACCAGTCTCACCGGTTAAGAATGAAATCACTTATCACAAACGAACATTATTTCGGACATTAGCTGAGACTTGAAACTAATCTTAACATTAGTCGGCTAAATTTAAGTTCAGTTTCACATCTATTATTAGCCGTAGCATATTTAGAAAAACCTAATATTTCATCTAAGAACACACGAGTCTATTGACATCACTTATTGTGTGGAACTCCCTACCAACTATACCTATTTTTATGGGTAGTATTTAATCGCACATCAAAAATACTGATTTGCACAGTAAAAAAGGATCAACAAAAACACTTTTGATGTTTTAAATATTTAATGAGTACTTAAGTTTATGTTTTAAGTATTTATTGTTGTTCTTACATGTTGAAACTAACACAAAGGACACTTTACCCTTCACCTAAGCTACCGCAGTATTTTGCCCTTATAATTGCTGTGCAAATCAGTATTTTTGATCTGCAGTTTAATATTTCCCTTTTTTATTACAATTGCAGCTGAAACTCATGCACTGTTATGTACAAATAATAAATAAAACTTTGCTTTCATCCATCGCTGTCATTTCATTTTTACACACATTTTATATTCTTTCAAGGACAAAACCCACAACTAAACATAAAACATAAACATTTATATACAGGCACATACATTGCTTCTGGCCCCACACTAGGATACGCTGTGTCGTGGGAACCAGAAACAGCGACATCACACACATATAAACATTCAAGACCTGGGATTTTTGACCCGCAGCGCCAAAGAGGTATTCAAGATTTAGGTTTGAAGACCAAAAAATCTAATGGTTCAAGAAGTAGACGTGAAGGCCTGTGCCGCCCGGTGGGGAAGGTTCACTGCACGAGCGCAGGCGCGGCGCGCGACGCCCATAGAGGCTGCTCCGTCTCGCTCGCACGCCTGAAAAAATTAAGTGTGATTTTTTTTTAGACAAATGTCTCAATTTTAGACATGTTCTCTAATTATAGCAGGTTTCTCAGTATATCAGACTTCATAAAATGACTTTCCCATTTTGACAGCCGTCATTACCTTTGACAGGTGTCACAATTTCCCCTGAGTTCCCATTCTGAACAAAATCATTTGTCATATTTACCATGGTACAACCACACGTACATGTCGTATTTGGTTGGCTAACGGCCGGTTTCCTGGGCGCTGATTAAGTAAACAAATTGGTTAAACTGATTGGAGCCAATCACGTGCCGCCAATATTCAAAATAGCGGCACGTGATTGTCTGAAATCAATTTAACCAATTTGTTAACTTAATCAGCGCCCAGGAAACCGGCCATAAATCAGACACCTAACTAACACCCTAGGCTAGACAGTTAATTAAAGACCGACGTTTAACCAAGTCACTCTAGCATTTTGATTTAAATAAAGCATCGTCGAAAACGGTTAACAATATGTCTTACCGAAAGCCGGCGTGTTGATTAAATAATGTAAAACAAGATGGCTTCACGACAACAGCTGATTTGCACAGCCTATATCAGGGCAAACCATTGCGGTAGCTTTGGTGAAGGGTAAAGGGGGTGAGCGGAGCGAAGCCCCCTTTACCCTTCGTGTTAGGTTGAACATGTAAGAACAACAAAAAATACTTAAAACATAAACTTAAGTACACATAAAAAAAAAGTATTTGTCTTGTTGCCTAGGAACGTTCAGACAACTCCTTAAACGTTTCGTTCACTCACTTGTGTGACGGAACTTCAGCGACTTCAGGGGTCGAAACAGGCTCAGTGTTCAAAGATACTGATTTTACTGACCAGAAATCTAAAAAAAGTGACTTTTACTGACCATCTGAACCAACTTAAAATAAAAGTTTCATGTGGAATAAAAAAAATATATTATTGGCCTCCACCATCCCCATAGCCAACCATCACCACCTTTTTATTATTAAAAAGTTTACAAATAGTTAACAGTTTTTAATATTTGTTAATAAGCAAATGACACACATCCAATCATGCAAATAATATTAAAAGTTAGAAACATTAGATATTATGATTTCTTGAAGAAGTTAGTAATCAAAGAGCATTTTTCTTTTTATCTGTAATTTTTTGTACAACCATCACTGGGCCCGGCTAATTAAATTAGAAATGACTAGAAATTTGTATTTTGTTGACACAATCTAAATGTATATTTAAAATGCTAATTTTAGTACGGGAAGACAGGGTTTTCTCTATGACCACCAACTCCAATCATCTCCCCTTTGGTCTCCTGGTGAAAGTAAGGAAGTTATCTTCGAGGTTGTGGGTGGCGAAAATGTGAAAAAGTGTTGCAACTGATGAAATGAATGGACTTGAAAGGTGGAACCCGAGCAACGCCGGGTTTGGCTGCTAGTAGGTATACTATAAGATATATATTTCTTAAGCAAAATCTAGAATGAAGAAGGTAGGCGTAAATAGGAACGACACAGACAGGCAAAATTGTGTCAGTATAATAATTAATAAGGTTCCAAAAAAAAATAATGGAGCAATATATGTGTTGATCTCAAAAAACTGAAAATCTGACCATTTTTCAAAAAACTGACTTTTACTGACCATGCTAAAAAAACTAACTTTTACTGATTTTACTGACTAGTTTCGACCCCTGCGACTTGGTTAAACGTCGGTCTTTAATTAACGGTCTAGGGTGTTAGTTTAGTGTCTGATTTAACCAACTAACCGCGTCATACATACTGTGTACTGGAAAATACCGCTACAAAAATTCAAATCGACAAATTGTTGGATGAAGAAATAAGTGTTCAGAATAAACATAAATCAGAAAATACCCATAACTTAGTTCATCGTTGCAGGTGGACTATGACGTAGGATGAATGTTGTTAGGTCTGATTGCTGTACCTGCATGGTTGTATTTGTGACAGGTTTCATGCAGGCTTCTTACACTGCGTCTGTCTGTCTGCCTGTCGCGCGCGCCACGCTTGGGCCAGGGCTTCTTGAGGTGCACATGGCTCATGTGGAAGTTCCTGGAGCCGACGTGCTTGAAGCACTTGCCGCAGATCTCGCACGCCACGCTCTTCACGTCCGAGTGCGCCTGAGTGAACGAAATCATCATAATCACCATTGTCATCTCAATCACCATCGTCGTCCTTGTCGTCAACATCATCACAGTCGTCACCATCGTTATTTTCTTTCATCGTCAGTTATTGTCATCGTCAGCGTGATAGTAATTTACCATCATTGTCATTGACATCATCATCATCATCGTCGTCATCGTCAATGTCATCATCTTCGTCATCGTGGTCATCGTCATCGTTATCATCATCGTCGTCGTCATCGTCATCATCATCATAGTCTTCATCGTAAATTTTTTTCGTAATTTTTTATTGCATGTGAAAGACATTCACAAAGACCGGCTTATCTCTAACAAGAGATTTCTTCCAGCAAACCCGATATGAAAAGGATAAATTTAATAGCCGTGACAGGTAGACCTTTGTGCAGAAATACAAGAAAATATTATAAATAAGTGTTTTACTAAACTAGTAAATATCTGATAATCCGACCCCTTGATGTATCAAGGGGTCGGATTATCAGATAAACATATCCGCCATTTTGAAAAAAAATATCGAACCTGCTCACAAAATTTCACGGGAATCGGTTGAGAAATGCGTACTGTAGAGGCAGCTAGCCAGCTAGAAACGGAGACGCTACGCTCGCTCGGTCGATTAACCACCTCAAGGTCCTGTGCCAACCTTGGCCACCACTCTGTGACTGCTTTAGTGCGTCGTTCCACAGACAATATGCTGATTTTGTTGGTATAAGTGTCCTATTGATTTATGTGATTATCAGAGCGCCAACTTGAGAAATATTCGCGGCACCCTGCCAGACATCAAGCAAAGACAATAGAACAGAAAAACTTTCACTGTAATTATCAGCTCTCCCCAAATGCAGGGAATAAACGATCTCGAGCTACGCTGTTTGGATGGTGGGGGGTGGGGGGGACGGTACTCACATATCTGACATGGCTCTCCCTGTTGCTCTGCTGTGAGAACTGCTTGCCGCAAGTGTCGCAGCCGTACTTCACCCCCTCGTGCTTGCGTCTGCGCACAACGCACACACATTAACACAAACCTACCTCCTTATTCATAAAACTTATCAAATCTATGATAGCTAAAATGAGCTTTGTCCGTTTCTCACAAACACAAAGTTGAAATGACAAATGAATTATGCATTATAGTTAATAGTAGTTTATGTGACTGCTACATCATGCCTAATTGTATACAGTTACATACACTAGTTTATCAACACACATATCATAAGCTATCTATGATGTGTTCAGGAACCGCGTGTTTGACCGGCATTTTGGCATTGATCATTGCTCTGCAGTTGTTTAGCTTGTTCTGTATTCTGTAGTACTAACTTAACAGACAAACTAGGGGCGGCATGCAGGCGGGCGTCGGCGTTCGAAATTTTAATGTCATAATTTGACAAATTTTTGTACATTATGGTCATAATGTACAAATTTTCAGATAAGAAATGAATTTTTACCAAATAGTTTTACATTATGCTGGTCTTAACGTGCGGTTTTTAGACGCAGTAAAGAGGGTTTATGATACGTCTGTAGATAAAATGTGCTTTGTACTTTTCTCACAAACACAAATTTCAAAGACAAAGTAATTATAACGGCATTATAGTTAAAAAAGGAACGTTTATGAATAAGGCGGTAAATCTATAATGTTACTGCAAATGTTAGAAGAGCTTTGAGGTTAATGAAGTTTGTGGCAGGCTAGAAAATTTTCGAGCCTCGGCTAATTTCCGCGTCCTGTTAATTTGTTGTAAAAGATTTCTCCTTTAAACGGTTCAACTGTATGCATTAGCCGATGCGTTTTCTTCGCGAAAACGAAAGGTAATATATGTATAAAGGGAAGTATTAAACTGCACATCAAAAATACTGATTTTCGCAGCAAATATCAGGGCAAAATGCTGCGGCAGCTTAGGTGAAGGGTAAAGGGGTGAGCGAAGTGGAAACCCCCTTTTTCCATCGTGTTAGGTTGGATTAGGTTAGGTTAGGTTGGGTTAGGTTAGGTTAGGTTAGGTTAGGTTAGGTTAGGTAAGGTTAGGTTAAGAAAAAAAAATCCTTAAAACATAAACGTAAACATTAAATATTTGAAACATAAAAAAGTGTTTTTGTTGATCCTTTTTTGCTGGGCAAATCAGTATTATTGAAGTGCGATTAAATACTAGCCATATATAAATTGTAAACAACATCTTATATAATAAATATAATAATAAATAATATACCTTGGACACTATTTACACACATTGATCTAGCCCCAAACTAGGATTCCCTGTATCTCGGGTACTAGACAACGATACACATACTTATATAGATAAATATTATACTTAGATAGATAAACAACCATGACTAGGGTACAAACATCCGTTCTCATCAAACAAATATTTGCCCCCACCGGGACTCGAACCCGGGACCCTTGGCTCGTAGGCAGGGACACTGCCGACTCGGCCATTCGGGTCGTTGATATGATTCAAATAGAATGATGCAGTTTTATGTTTTATCACAATCGATGTCATGGTTCCTCACAGCAAAAACTTCTTGTGCTAGGTGCTGTAGGTGCGCCCCAGGCCTAAGTGTTTCGCCATGTGCTCCTTCAGCACAGCCTTGCTCTGTGTGTGTGTGTGTGTTTATGTGTCGCATACCTGTGCGCTATCAGGCTGTGCTTGGTGCTGTAGGTGCGCCCGCACACATCGCAGGTGTGCCCCAGGCCTAAGTGTTTCGCCATGTGCTCCTTCAGCACACCCTTGCTCTGTGTGTGTGTGTGTTTATGTGTCGCATACCTGTGCGCTATCAGGCTGTGCTTGGTGCTGTAGGTGCGCCCGCACACATCGCAGGTGTGCCCTAGGCCTAAGTGTTTCGCCATGTGCTCCTTCAGCACAGCCTTGCTCTGTGTGTGTGTGTGTGTGTGTGTGTGTGTTTATGTGTCGCATACCTGTGCGCTATCAGGCTGTGCTTGGTGCTGTAGGTGCGCCCGCACACATCGCAGGTGTGCCCCAGGCCTAAGTGTTTCGCCATGTGCTCCTTCAGCACAGCCTTGCTCTGTGGACACCAAACACTTTGCTTGTGAAAATATTAAATTATTTTCTAATTTGATCATGAACAAAGAGCATGCAGCAATCTCCTAAACAAAGATTGCGAACATCCAACAGCAACTTATTTGTATAATTCTCGATTAGTGTTGATGTCGCAAGTCTTTCTCGATGCCTATTTTTGGGGTCCGTACCCTAAAAGAAAAAAAGGAATCACTTCGTTGTCCGTCTGCAAGAATTGAAATTAAAATTGATTACTGACATCTGCGGCATGTTTTTTTTAGGGTTCCGTACCCGAAGGGTTCCAAACGGGACCCTATTACTAAGACCCCGCTGTCCGTCCGTCCATCCGTCCGTCCGTCTGTCACCAGGCTGTATCTCAAGAACCTAGCTAGCTAGACAGTTGAAATTTTCACAGATTATGTATTTATGTTGCCGCTATAACATCAAATACTAAAAAACAGGATAAAAGAAATATTTAAGGGGGCTCCCATACAACAATTCTTTCAATACCACATACAAACTTATGGATGCACCTGGTTACGTACATGGAGTGTGAAAGTAACAGCACCAATAACTTTGTAAACAATATTTTGCTGTGTAAAATCCAAACTATTCACTCCACACCATCGCTTCCATTGAACGGTGGTACGGAACCCTTCGTGCGCGATTTAGACTCGCACTTGACCGGTTTTTTATCCTTATTTATTTTGTAAGCCATACATCTTATAATTAAGTCAGCTTAAAAATAATTAACAAAGTTACAGTGCTGACAGTATTACTTTAACAAAATATTTTAACATAAAATAAATCTAAAATTAGTTGGTTACGGAAGTTTTTTGTAGTGTTCCCATCTGAGATTCAAAGAGGTTAACAAGAAACTTAAGATTATGTCACTATGCTCGACAGTGAACTCTGAGCTTAGAATTCGATGGAAAAGGAAGAGAAGATCCCCCTCAGAGCACCGAGTGTCTTCGAGGAGGTCCAGCCTTGGTTGTCCATTTACTTTACACTCGAGAACTAAGTGAAGGAGCTCCTCCTCCCTCTCACATCGGGCACAATTAGGGTCGTCTCTTTTATTCATAATGAAACTAAATTTGTTAAGTGGGATGTGGTAAGTTCGGGTTCGGAAGCAAAGGGCTATTCCCTTATTCATATAACAACGAAGTAAAATGACAGTTGCAGTGTTACCGCTTTTTGGTAGAAAAAAAAAAGTGATAGTGGGTTAACCTCCGCGAATCCGGGCCGCCCCGGCGCGCAACAGCTAGGATCCGCGGCATATTTTGAGCCCACCCGCGCGCGGCACTTGACTGACGTATCAAGTGATTTTGTTGGAATGGTAACTCTTAGAACTATACGAATTGTAGATCTTAGTAGCTAATGAAACCCTCTCTTAGTTTATGCGAAAAAAATGTCACTGTGACCTTAGTGTATTTTTGTACCGACAAGAGAATCACCGACTTCTATGAAAATGTTCCCTCTCGACACAAATCTAGCCGATATGAGAAAAACATCAACAAATATACATGTTGTTTGATACCTACGTAATCTACACAAGATAAGCTTTTCAAAACAATAAAAACATCAGTGTGTTCCTAGAGAAACAATTCACTATTCACCATAAAAGCTCAGAAAAGATCAGTCACAATACTCACAATTCGCGCGCGAGAAAAAGTGATTTTGTTTTTTCCAGAATGAATATTTTTTTCAACGAAAGACCACAGACAAAATATGTTCATGGTAGAGTTTGACTAACGCCACATTTACACTTGCCAAGCATGCCAACATTATGCACTAAAACTGTACCAAAATACCGGTTTGTAAACACAGCGTCACCCGCGCATCAATAGCTGCGCGTGGTAACCAACGGTATTTTGACTTTGCAGCTAGCTATTGATGCGTTCGGATACTGAGAGGTTAAGAATGATTTATTTCATTCTATTGTCTTAATTATATATTAGGTCCTTACATATGAAATTGGCGTTTTGTATGGAAAAATTGAAGTTAACTCAATTTTCAGTACAAAAATTTTTGTATTTTTTTTAGAAATGACATATCCTAATTTTATAAACTTTGTGTGTATGAATGAGACAACATTTAGCTAACAGAAAATTTTATATAATTTTTGAAGTGTCAGCTGAAAAAAAAAATACGAATATTATCATGAAAATGGATGACATTTAGGAGGAACTGATTTTGAAGATAACATTTTAGTTATCAAACTGAAATTTAAAAGAAAATTTAATAAGTAGATGTAAAATATTGAAATTAATTTTAAAACAATAAAAAAACTGGAAATAGCTATGAAATTACTCGAATATGAACTCCTGAATCTGTAAGAAAAATTCGCCAATTTCATAGGTAAGCACCTAATATTATTGACTGCATTTAGTGTGAACAAGCTATACTATGAATAAAATGAAAAGCAAAATGTTTTTATACCATTGCGGTTAACGAGAGGGAGAATAGCATTAGTCAGTGCATAAGTTTTCTTACTCATTATTACTATTACTCACAAAAAGTGGAAAAAATTTGTTTCTGCTACCTCAAATGGAAATAAAGCGTAATGCAATTTAATGTCACAGTAGATTGTGACAATTGTGACAAACATTCATTACAAATTCTGATTGTAAATAATCACTCTATTCAAAATATACAGCTTTTCATTCCATTTAGAATCCATTTCATTTACGTCCATTCCAACCAGTTAATTACTTGCTACAACGGAACCATTCATGGGCGAGTCAAACTTGCACTTGGCCACTTTTTTTAAATGAAATATATGTTTTGTCTATTATTGAAACATAAACATTTACATAGTTTAGTTTTTTTATTCATTCAGTTCAGTTTGTTTATTCATTCAACAATAAAATTGTATGTGAAATTGATAAAATAATTAAATTAAAGATACAACAATCATAAAAATAAAGATAAAACAATAAAATACAAAATTCACTATATAAAATTACAATGTCAACAAATAAAATAAAACTAATAATGTCATGTCTACATTTAAAAATATTAGAATAGATATGTCAACAATGAAACACTAAAAATAAACTTAAAATAAGACATTAATGAAGGAAAAAGTCATCTAATATATACAGACATTTCTTAAGTAAATATTGTTTTAGATCTGTTTTAAAAATACTTGCAGATTCTATCATCTTCAAACTCAGAGGTAACGCATTGAAAAATCTAACAGCTTGGTAGCGAGCACTATGTTCCACAACCTTCAAAGAGGGGGTCACAGTATTGATGCGGACATCTTTGCGCCTCGTATTTAGCCTTCGTACCTTCTCATCTGAAGTTTCCAGCCTATCAAGCTGCTTGTAAAAATCGGTCAACAATACGTATATGTATAAAGAAGGAACGGTTAAAACATCCAGCCTAGCGAAATGGTCCTTGCAAGATGTCCACGGTGGAATTCTGACGATAGTGCGTATTGCCCTTTTTTGCAAGACAAACGCTTTTGTAAGGTCGTACTTGTAGCTGTTACCCCAAAATTGTATGCTATAGCGTAGTCTGGACTCTACTAGGGCATAGTAAACCGTTAGGAGATGTTCCTGTGCTACTTCCTCCCTTAAACTTCTAAGTGCATAGCAGGCTGAGCTTATGCTACTCTCTATCGCTTTTAGTTCAGGTTTCCAATTTAAGCATGAGTCAAGTCTTACACCTAAAAATTTAACCTCCTCAACTTGTGTAATACTTGTTCCATTAATAGAAACCTGTAGAATATCGTTATTTCCTGCTGTAGCTTTGAACAACATCACATTAGTTTTATTTGTGTTTAATATAAGATTGTTGGAGACAAACCATGTATGAAAAGCTGACAAGGTGTCCTGTACTTTTTTATTGAGATCACTTAGGTTGTCAGAACTAATTACTGCATTAGTGTCATCAGCAAGGGACTTTGTCTTTGATGTAGCCAATCAGATCATTGGTGAAGATTCTGAAAAGATTAGGCCCCAATATAGACCCTTGTGGCACCCCACGCGTTATCGTGCTGACTTTAGATCTTGCCATCTTTTCTATTCCTTCTTCGTTACATTTTATTTCTACATATTGGTTCCTATTTGTTAAGTAGCTTTCCATTAATCTTAACAACCCTTTCCGGACACCATAGTGTTCTAATTTTCCTAACAGAATGTGGTGATCAACAGTATCAAACGCTGAGCTGAGATCTAAGAAAAGTGCCGCAACCTTCTTTTTTTTCTGAAAGATATCTCACTGTATCATCGATCAGGGTTTCTACTGCATCTGAAGTACCGACACCCTTTCTGTAACCGAACTGTCTATTGTTTATTACTCTGTTGAACGAAAAATGCATACAAAGCCTATTTTGCAGTAGTTTTTCAAATATTTTTGAGAGTGTTGGAAGAAGGGATATTGGTCTATACATTTTGGCTAAATACATACAGGCGCATACATTGCTTCTGGCCCCACACTAGGATACCCTGTGTCGTGGGAACCAGAAACAGCGACGTCACACACATAAAAACATCCAAGATCTGGGTTTTTTTCTCTATCCCCAGCCGGGGATCGAACCCGGGACCTCTCGCATGGTACGCAGCGCCTCAGAGGTTGTCAACACTGGTAGAAGATGCAGCAGTCCCCTAATATGTCACTTATATTGCTATAAGTTCTAGCCAAGGTCTATTAATGCAACAAAGTTAAGGTTGTCACGAGAACCAACCTCGGAATGTGAGATAATAAGCTGCAATCTCGCTTAAACCCTTTATTTAGGCATCTCAATGTTGTCCCAAAAGTCACAACATCTAATAAGTGGGATTTATTTTTATTTATTGTGTATTTATCTTCTGTCTTTTTCTGTACTATAATCTGTCCTGTTGTAACCCCTTAAATAAATAAATAAATAAATAAAACAAATCTTGCGCATTAAGTTATTTAAGATCAAAAGTGTCAAAAATTGGTTTTTCGTCAATATCCTCTCTTTGTATGATGTTGGCATCTTCATAACATTGTCTCAAAAGTAACAATTAATCTTGTGTCGGCGCCTTAAGTTATTCAAGATCAAGTGCCATAAATTGGTTTCTTGCCAATATCTCTCTTCTTATGGTTTAAATGATGATGGCATGTTCAAATCTGATGGATCGGGTGTAAAAATTGGCGTTCCACAAGGTACCATATTAGGCCCTTTCCTATTCCTGGTATATCTTAACGATCTGCCTTTCATGGTGGAGAAATTGACTCACATAGTGTTTTTTGCTGATGACACTTCAATGGTCTTCAAAATTGAAAGACAAAAAGGAAATGTTGATGATGTTAATGGTGTATTGTCTTTAACCTTGAATTGGTTCACAGCTAATAATTTATTGTAAAACGCTGATAAAACCAAGTGTATCAAATTCTCACTTCCAAATGTCAGGCAAGTTGAGACCAGTTTCGTGTTAGACAACAGCACGTTAGAATTAGTAAATGATACGAAGTTTCTTGGAATAACCATTGATAGTAAATTGCAGTGGGGACCCCACATAGATAAATTAGATGGTAAATTAAGTTCTGCGGCTTACGCTGTTAGGAACATCAGACAAAGCACGTGGCTGCATCTAGGCCAGTATAATATGGCGAATTTTTCACCGGCCAATGAATGTGTCCAGCGATTTGGCAGTTGATATTGTGAAAACCTGTTGTGTTTTGCAAAGTTTTATACATAAGCAGGAAAACTTTCAGTTTCACAATGCAAGTGAAAATGAGTCCACCCTTGATTCAGAATCGGAACTAAACTAGTTACCTATCACGAATGCAGTTCGCGGAAGTTTGGCGGCTAATGAAGTTCGCAACAGATTTGCACAATATTTTGTGTCTAACGAAGGTCGCCTCTCCTATCAAAACAACTATGCATAAGTAAAAAGTTAATAATTAAATATCTGTAACTTACCAAACTTGTTTTTCTCATCACCACTTAAATCTTCAAATGTGGGCTGGAAATGAATAAATATTTCTTTCCAGGAATCATATTTAAGCCGCTTATTTTTATAATCATCGATGGTCTTATCCCATATTGCAAGCCTTTCTTGAACCAATGTAAATAATAATTCTTGATTTATGCTCATTTTATTAAAAAAATCGGGAATCAGCTTGTGTAAACCGTCACGAATCCATGCATACGTCCGGCGCAGTCGACACACCTCGATAGACTGCCTGCCATGCAACACTGGTGAAAATCACGCCGTGTGTATACGCGGCGCGCCGAGGGGCAGTCACAGCGCACACGGCCGCGGCGCCGTGCCGTGGCGCCACCGTGCACGTCTACCAGCTTTCATAGTGAT
Source organism: Argyresthia goedartella (assembly GCA_949825045.1). Taxonomy (NCBI): domain Eukaryota; kingdom Metazoa; phylum Arthropoda; class Insecta; order Lepidoptera; family Argyresthiidae; genus Argyresthia; species Argyresthia goedartella. The sequence goes on from OX463811.1 coordinate 21,582,880, forward strand.
CCGTACTACACTGACGACCGTGCCTACACGCGGCGAATTAACCGTAGATTTTCACGGCGATAAACTGTGTGTGTACAAGAGGCCTAAATGGTTAGCCGGATTGTTGCCATTATTATCTTTCTTCGGGTTTCTTAGCTTGGAGGTTCACGTCGCGGTCTACTTCGCAGTGATCAGAAGATTTCTTGAGCTTCAAAGCATCTAGCCTATTGCACGTACCACCATACTGCAAACTATTTGAATTTGAAATAAAAGTAGTTCAACTAATTTTTTTTTTAATTTCTTTAATGTATGCTCACATATTTCTAAATTTATTCTCTCTTGCAAAGTTTTGAGCTTTTCCTGCTCCAAGATCTCCTTCTCCCTCTGCAACATAACCTCTTCCTTTTGTTCCTTTAGCTTCAGAATTTTTAATTGAAGTTCATGCTGCTCCTCAGCCTGCATGTTGACTTTTAGCAAAGTATTGTTACGAGCGTGGGGTTCGTATTTAATAGAAAAACGCGAATTAATCCACTAATTAAAACACTCACTTTATTACCCAAATTAGGCACTTACAATTCACACGAACTGTACATAAAATCCACTAAAACACACACACACTATTTCACTAATTATGCGCTCACTATTCACACGAAGAGTCTTTCTTTCCGATTATCCTTGTACTAGCACTCGATCGCAGTTAAAATGTAACTAACTCGCGCCGGCCGTCGGCGCCTTTTATATCCCGCGGAGCCGCTCTGGACACATTGTCCACACATATCGCGAATATTCTAGTAAGGACCAGCGTACGGGCCGAGAACATTCGAGACCATATATGTCTCTCTCTAACGGTGCACTCTCTCTGTCACTCCCTTCTCGAATGTTCCGAGTATAGCTATCTCTTTCTAGTAGTGCTATCTCTGTCACACACTTCTCGAATGTTCCGAGTATAGCTATCTCTTTCTAGTAGTGCTATCTCTGTCACTCCTACCGGATATTTCGCCATATAACGATTTGTGCTTCAGAAGCCCATAAGGGGTCCTGAAAACGCCTGAAAACGGGTTTTCAGGTTATGGCGTCATCTGATAGAGGGTGCCCTGAAACGGACTGAAAACATGTTTCAGGCGCCTGAAAACGACGGCAACTTGGGTGAAATTTCGATCTTTAGATATGTGATAGAGTAACTTCTGAAACGGCCTGAAATGACTTTTCAGCCTGCTGAAAACGCCTCTAAAGCACTGAAATTGACGTTCAAAGTTTTTGACCTAACCTACCGGCGTAACACTACCCCCTCCTAAGACATGCTCGTCCCGAGCATCATTATTTCCGTGGTATCTGGCCAGCCGGTCAACATGAACAATCTTGCTCGGACTACGAGGATTCCGCTGGATTCGATACGTGACGTCGTTTATTTTGGTGACCACCTTGTAAGGCCCTTCCCAATTCGGAGATAGTTTCGGGGACTTTCCTACTCGTCGCATAGGGTTATGTAGCCACACCAACGAACCTTCCTCAAAACCCACTTGATAAGACTTCCGGTCATATCGGGTTTTCATCTTTATGCTAGCTTGGAGCCCGTGTTCACGTACCAGGCTGTGAACATCATCAATCCGATCCCGCAAGTCACTTGCATATTCCGTGATGGTCCTTGGTGTATCGGGTGGACGTCCAGTCAGGAGATCTGCAGGCAGACGGAGTTCTCTTCCAAAATTCGCATACGATGGAGTAACCGCCGTACTTTCATGAGTTGCCGACCTATAAGACAACAGGAAGAGGGGGATATGCCGATCCCAATCTTTTTGATGGCTCTCAACGACCTTGGCTAGATGTCTCTCCAGTGTCTGGTTAAATCTCTCAACCATTCCATCTGACTGTGGATGATACGCCGTAGTCCTCGTCTTATGAATTCCCATTATGCGACAAGTCTCCTGAAAGACCGCAGATTCGAAGTTTCTTCCTTGATCACTGTGGATTTCGAGTGGTACCCCAAACCGGCAGAATACTTCGTTCACTAACTTTTCAGCTATGGTTACCGCTTCTTGATTAGGAATGGCAAATACTTCAGGCCACTTCGTGAAGTAATCCATCACGACAAGAATGTACTTGTTTCCGGAGTCCGATGCTGGGAATGGTCCTGCGACATTTAATGCAACCCTTTCCCAAGGGGCTCCCACGTTGTACAACTTGAGCGTTCCTCGGCTACGGGTATGCGGTCCCTTGACTGATGCACAGTTAGTGCATCGTTTACACCAATTTTCAACATCTTCTCGGCAGTGAATCCAATAAAAGCGTTGCCGAATTTTCATTAGAGTCCTTTTTACTCCAAGGTGTCCACCGGATGTTCCATCGTGAAAGCTTCTCAAAACATCTTTCACCCTTTTCTTTGGGACAACGACTTGCAGGTGAGCATCCTTCCCATTTGTTGATTCCCATTTTCTACATAGAACGCCATTATGCATAACCAAGCTATCCCATTGTGCCCAGTAGCTTTTTGTTACCGCACTCATAGGAGCTACATCACACCATCTTGGTTTAGGTGCGCCAGCAATAATCCAATCAAAAATGGGTCTCACGTCAGGGTCCTCTTGTTGCGCTTGCTGCATGATTTCATCACTCCACTCGTCGCTCACCGTATTAGTTCTTATCATTCGAACATATTCCTTGCCTTCTTGTCTTGAGCAATGTTTACAGTCGTCCGCACAAGGTCTACGTGATAGGGCGTCAGCATTTCCATGTGATTTCCCACTACGGTGTTCGATGATGAAATCATACTCCTGCAGTTGTTCAATCCATCTCGCCACTTGTCCCTCGGGGTTTTTAAATTCTAGCAACCACTTTAAAGCAGCATGGTCAGTTCTGATACGAAACTTTCTTCCCAGCAGGTATTTGCTGAAATGCTGTAACGTCTTGACAACTGCTAGCAATTCCCTCCGAGTTACACAGTAATTCCTCTCTGGTTTTGACAATGACTTACTGAAATATGCAATCACAACTTCGTTATCTCCTTTCTTTTGCGACAAGACACCTCCAATTCCAGTGTTACTAGCATCTGTATCCACAATGAAATCCTCGTCCGGGTCTGGATACCCCAATATTGGCGTTTCACAAAGTCTTCCTTTAAGCTCGTTGAAACTTGACTCACATTGTTCGTTCCAGTCAAATGATCGCTTTTCTTCCGTTAGTCGATGCAAAGGCTTTGCTATATCCGAGAAGTTCTTCACAAAACGTCTGTAGTATGAACAAAGCCCCAAAAAGGCACGTACTGCAGTCTTGTCTTTTGGCGTCGGCCAATCCTTCACGGCGCTAATCTTCTCAGGATCTGTCTGGATGCCGTCCTTCGAAATGACGTGTCCTAAGTAATTCACTTTACGTTTGAAAAACGAGCATTTCTTCGGACTGAGTTTCAGATTTACCCCTCGTAGTTTGCCTAGGACCTGCTCCAATTTATTCAAGTGGTCGTTGAAGTCTCTACCAACGATAATGATGTCATCCAAATAGACCAAGCAAGTTTCTCCTAGAAGTCCAGCTAATATTTGTTCCATTAATCTCTCAAATGTGGCTGGTGCATTACACAGTCCAAATGGCATAACATTGAACTGCCAGAGTCCCTTGCCGGTAGAGAAGGCCGTTTTCTCCTTATCCTTGTCCTTGATTTCGACTTGCCAATAGCCACTTTTCAGATCCAACGTTGAAAACCATTTCATTCCGTTCAATGTGTCTAAAGTGTCGTCGATTCGTGGAAGTGGATAACTGTCCTTCTTGGTTACATCATTAAGTCGACGGTAGTCAATACAGAATCTCATGGTGCCGTCCTTCTTCTTAACCAAAACTATGGGAGAACACCACGGGCTTGTTGAAGGTTCAATAACGCCGCTTCTTTGCATTTCCTCGATCATGCCCTCAACCTCCTTCTCCCGAGCTACTGGAACTCTCCGAGGGCGCTGTCGGATAGGCATAGTTTCCCCAGTGTCGATCTCATGCTGAACCACTCCAGTTCTTCCAATGTCATCATCATGCGAAGAAAAGACGTTGCGATATCGTAGCAGTAAGCTACGTGCCTTAAGGAATTCCTCCTCGGTAAGGTGCTCCCTGGAGTCATTTAGTAATTTTTCAACATCCATTGAAGGCTTAACATGACCAGGTTTCACGTTTACCTCAGATTCCCGGCAGCCTCTTATCCAAGAAATTTCTTGGCATGATCCGACCAGCGTTCCTTTATTGAGGACGCATTCCGTGTCGCTTGGATTAAGGATCCTTACAAATGCTGTAGATGCCGTGGTTACCATTGTACGGGCTGTTATCCACGGTTTATCAGCATCCAACCTCTCTACCACCACACAGCGGTGAGACTGCGGCCTTGTGGAGTTCGGCAATTTCACTGGAACTAAAACCTGTGACCTTGGTTGAAGAATGGTTCTCCTGGTACAGTAAACATTTCCATTTACTCCACCTTGTATAGGAATCTCATCAACTCCAAACTTGAGAACTCCAACCTTCAAGTCGATTTTACAGTCATGTCTCCTCATAAAATCCAATCCAATAATGCATTCGTCGACGATGTTAGCAACGATCATTTTATGCCAGTATTCTTTTTCACCTATTTTCACAGCTAACTCTCGTTCTCCTTGGACGGAAATGTAATAGCCGGTAGCAGTTTGCAGCTGGAGATGCCTAGGTCGGACTAGATGATCTCTGGTCAGGTGTCTCAGTAGCCGAGAGCTGATCACAGTCCGAGAAGCTCCGGTGTCTATGGTAAGGAGACATGGTATTCCACAGATTTCTCCATTGACAACCAGACTATTCCCGTCGTTTGCCTGTGAGATCATAATTGGGACATTTCTACCGCCAGCCAGCACTCGTCCCATAGTCCTGGCTTTTATTCGTTTCCCTGTTGGGGCTCTGACTCCACAGAGCCTATTTTCCTCGCCATTGGAGCGGGGTCTCTGTCCCTCCTAGTCCTTTTTGGACAGCCTGACTGCAGGTGACCACGTTCTCCACAATGGTAGCAACGTGGCCCAAATTCGCGGCGGGAATCTACTGGCTTCGTAGTCGACACTTCTCGCACCCTGAAAGGCCTGGATGAATCCTGTCGTACAGCTTCCACCTCGAGAGCGTGGGCTACTGCATCCTTTACGCTGCCATGATGTCCCAATCGCACGGCTGCCCTCACTTCCAGATCCCGGATCCCATCGATGAAGGCCTGCACCAGCATACTGTCCACAAAGGATGCTGACGTACGTTGATAGGCCTTCCTAACCAACTTCTCGATTTCCAGGGCCCACTGTTGTAAGGACTCGTTACGTCCTTGTGTCCTGTCCTTTAACTGAGCTCGGTACACGTGCTCCAGGTGACTGTCACCGTATCGTGCCTCCAAGGCTTCTAGAAGGCGGTCGTACGTCCGGTCGTTTCCTAGAGCCTCTAGTATGGTAAGAGCCTCGTCGCGCAACGCCATCGTCAGTGCTGTCCTGGCTTGCTCCTTACTCCAACCATTAGCCTGGGAAACAGACTCGAACTGCAGCTTATAGGCAGTCCACGATGAGCTACCGTCAAAGGGAGGCACTTTGAACCTGCCGCCTCCGGACACCGATGCGTCGGGTACATAGGTACTTGGACCATTAGCCACTTTGATCTCAAGTTTTTGGAGACGGCTCTCACAGGTCTCAATTTTTTTATCGACATCATGGACTCGACTCTCTAGTTTTTCATCCATATCGGCCAGTTTTTCCTGGACCTCGAACAACTCTCTCTTCCATTCGGTCGTGGACTCATGTACCTCACGAAGCATTCGTGCCTGTTCCTCCTGTTTTCGCGACTGTTCCTTTAGGAGGACGAAGATAACGTTGAGGTCTACTCCTTGTGCAGCTGGAGCAGGTGATTCCGACGTACCAGGCATCGAGTCTCCAGACCCAGACGTTTGGCTTCGCGTCGTCACTCCTTTTGGCTCGGTTTCTCGTGGCATTAACGGCATTTTCTATCCCACTTCTGACACCAAATGTTACGAGCGTGGGGTTCGTATTTAATAGAAAAACGCGAATTAATCCACTAATTAAAACACTCACTTTATTACCCAAATTAGGCACTTACAATTCACACGAACTGTACATAACATCCACTAAAACACACACACACTATTTCACTAATTATGCGCTCACTATTCACACGAAGAGTCTTTCTTTCCGATTATCCTTGTACTAGCACTCGATCGCAGTTAAAATGTAACTAACTCGCGCCGGCCGTCGGCGCCTTTTATATCCCGCGGAGCCGCTCTGGACACATTGTCCACACATATCGCGAATATTCTAGTAAGGACCAGCGTACGGGCCGAGAACATTCGAGACCATATATGTCTCTCTCTAACGGTGCACTCTCTCTGTCACTCCCTTCTCGAATGTTCCGAGTATAGCTATCTCTTTCTAGTAGTGCTATCTCTGTCACACACTTCTCGAATGTTCCGAGTATAGCTATCTCTTTCTAGTAGTGCTATCTCTGTCACTCCTACCGGATATTTCGCCATATAACGATTTGTGCTTCAGAAGCCCATAAGGGGTCCTGAAAACGCCTGAAAACGGGTTTTCAGGTTATGGCGTCATCTGATAGAGGGTGCCCTGAAACGGACTGAAAACATGTTTCAGGCGCCTGAAAACGACGGCAACTTGGGTGAAATTTCGATCTTTAGATATGTGATAGAGTAACTTCTGAAACGGCCTGAAATGACTTTTCAGCCTGCTGAAAACGCCTCTAAAGCACTGAAATTGACGTTCAAAGTTTTTGACCTAACCTACCGGCGTAACAGTATTTAGCCTCTCATGTGCCAAACTTTGAGCCTCTCTGTCACGCCTTAAAACTGGCCTTCTGCGGCTTGCAGCTACTGGCACTGCACTTCCATGAGGATTATTTCTGCAAAATGCATAATAGCTTAAATGAAAAGATACAGATTACCACAAGCCCGGTTTACCATTCTTTATGTTTGTTTCAATGGCTTTAATCATAACATTTCCTCACAAAACTTTCCTATAACTTGATATACCTTCACAAAATAAAAAGTTAGCGAGAAAAGGCCAGTTAAAAGAAATTTGAAATATCAATGTCGAATGAATAAGGAATCTCAACTGAGACAGTATAAGCCTGCATGCTGGGCTATCGACACATTTAACTCACCTCCGTGGAGTGATGATATTATTTGTATCCACCGTTGTAGCTGGTGTAGGCAGGTGGTGGTCTCCAACAAGCAGCACCTCAGGAAAATTATTGTTTGTTGTATCCACCGTTGTAGCCGGTGTAGGCAGGTGGTGTTCTTCAACAAGCAGCACCTCAGGTGATGGTTCAGAAGTGGGTTCCTTGAATCTCTCAGCATACAGGGTGTATACTGAGACCAGTCCTGCATGATAAAAAAAATACATTGTAGGTATTTGTTACAGGACAAATAAACAGTTATAGCTCTACCTTCAATAAAGTTGTGCATACTTACTGGTAATTTGTTGCTTGTCTCAGTACTTCTGCCAGAGGTTTTAACTATCTCAGTCTCGGTACATGTAATAGCAATCTCATTGGACAGAAATTGTGATGCACCAGTATTGGTATCTGAGAAAGATGCAGTTATGTAAATACATGCAAGTACTATTAATATTTTTAACCAGTTCTAAATATGTATATGAAAGGAATAATTACCCACCTAATACAAGAGTCCCATCAGAGTCATAGCAATTGACAAAGCCTGACACTCTTGCTTGAATGAATTCAAGCACTCGTGTTATGACTGGGTCGTCATCAAACTTTTTTGGCGGGCCTCCTCCTATAATTCGCAAAAACTTTAGCCATAAGAACTGTTAGAACAGACTTGAATTGATCAAATAAACATGAGAACATACCTGTTCCTATAAAATGCTGGTTCATCTGAGTTAGGGATTGCTTCGCTTTCTTTTTAAGGTTATCCCAGCAGTTTTTTAAAACAGTCCACTCCCTCGGACGGATACTTGAGGTGGAATTGAACTCGAGCGCCATCGCTCTTATTGCGAACGCTAACAGCATCGGTCTATAGTGCGGCCGCACACCAGGCATACATTTGTAACTCGATAATTGTAGCGCCACATTTAAAACGCGACACATTATTGTATGCGCTACAAATGTATTATAAATGCGCACATCGGAAGCACAGATGTAGCGTGGCACCGCTTTGAGAATGTCGACATCATCGTCTGATGACGAAGATATCTTGATGTGGCGATTAATGAGAAAAAAAAGACGTTATTGGGTTCATCCGTTTAATCAAGATTGCACAATGTACGGGAATTTCAAAATTTCGCAAGAATTACAATCCGATGAAGAAAAGTTCCAGTTATATTATCGAATGTCTGAAAACACATACAATCTATTATTAAATTTAGTTAAATTAAGTTTAACAAAACAAAATACCCACTTCAGAGAGTGTATTTCGGCTGAAGAGCGTTTGCTCATCACTTTAAGGTATGTAACGTTACATATTGAACTGAGAAGTCTCGTTTGATTGTTGTGCAGGGGACTCAATACATTCATTTTCTGATTGAAGAATTATATATGGTGCTTGCGAAGGCCTCACATACTGGTTTTCTGATTGAGGAATCTCGGATGCCCTTTGCAACGGACGGTCATCATTTAGAACTTGAGAAAAATTTGTATAAAATGTTGATAAATTTGAATTTGACGAACTCGTATCCAATGATCGACGTGGGAGCTGCCTGTATTTGTGTTTTGTATTAAGTCCAGTAGCCCTCTTTGAAAGCTTAATTGCTGTTGCTGGGACATGGATGTCATGTGTGGAACTAAACTTAAAAGAAACATTTCACATGGATCTTTTGGTTGTTTCTCAGATTGTTTATTATTTTCCAGTCTTTGTTTTTTTAGTGTAAAATATTCAATAGTACATCTGTCTGCTTCTTTTATGTGCTTCCGAGATTTTGATGGTTGAGGAGTCTGTATTGATAAGCTCGAAGAATGGGGACTGGGTAAAGACGAACCAGCTGCAGGCATTTCATTTCTCAGTGAATCTTCCTCGGCAGATGTGAAATCGGGAACATTGTTTGAAGTTTCCTCAATCTCGTATTGAGATTCATGAGATTGGGATTCATGTTCAGAACGTTGTTCGTCTTCTTGTACTGGTATATTACCCTCTTGTGGTCGGTTTTTTGTAAAAGGGTTTAGAAATTTCAAATATGGCGCTAAATAGTACTCCTTTTTCGACCCAGCAGCGGACCCACTTTTAGATTTTGTAGATCAGAGATCGTATGTAGGCTGAACGTATGGATTTCCATTTGGACTTACAATCATCACCTGCAAAAATCAGTATTGTCAATTAAACTAATCAATCAAATTACACGAATTGTTTCAGGTACTTGGCAACTGGATCCTCATTTCGAGCAATGTCTTACGTGTTTAAAAGAGGTGAAACAACGATTGGAAAAATTATCGATGAAACATGTGAAGTTATATGGACAGTTTTACAGCCAATGTACATGAAAATACCCACTACAAATGATTGGCTAGATATTTCAAAAGGATTTCTCCAAAGATGGCATTTAATAGTCAATAGTCAATAGTCATGTTACTTTATTACTGTAGATATTTACATATACTTAGCAAACGTCATTGTTGCATCTTCTCTACATTGGACCACTGTGGGAGAAGAAGGGCGTAGAAACTCCCACAGATTGATTTTTAGATCTCTTTTAAAAATAGGTTGTGCTTAACTAATACAAATATGAAACATTTAATTGTTATGATTAATAAGCAGGAATAAATAATTACAAAACTATTAACAGCAAGGTCTGGGTTGAGCCAGATTAACCCCATACAGTCCTGTCATTTAAGTAATCTTGAACATTGTAATATCCCTTTTTCGACAAAGTCGCTTTAACATGCTTTTTAAATTGCTCAAATGGCAATTTCAAAATCTCCAGAGGTATCTTATTGTAGTAGAGAATGCACTGACCCTTGAAAGAATTGCTAACCTTCGCGAGTCTAAAACGGGGCGCACATAGTCTGTGATTATTTCTTAGGTTAACATAACAGCTGTCGCTAAGTTTGGAAAATTTTGTTAGGTTCTTGCGTACATACATTATATTTTCGAAAATAAATTGACTAGCTACTGTTAGTATGTCAATTTCTTTAAAAAGCTCTCTTAAGGAGTCTGTTCGTTTTAAATTATAAATTGCTCGAATAGCTCTTTTCTGTAAAATAAAAATAGTTTGAATATCCGCTGCTTTCCCCCACAACAAGATACCATAGGACATCACACTACGAAAGTAACTAAAATATATTTACTAGCCTAGATTTACCTCATTGCATTGGAGCCATTGACGGAAAACATATTAGAATGAAGAAGCCTATAGCCTCTGGATCTTCATACTTTAATTATAAAGAATATTTTTCTAACCTTATGTCGTGTGCAGATGGATACGGATTATTTACGAGTATCGATGTGGGTGATTATGGGAGGAATCATGATTCAGGAGTATTTAGAAATTCCGCATTAGGCCGAGCATTAAATAATAATACTTTAAATATACCTACGCCACGGCCTTTGCCAGGTGAAGAAGAATTTGGACGGTCATTTCCTTATTACTTTGCAGCTGACGAAGCATTTCCCCTGTCCACTAATATAATTCGACCGTACAATAGTAGATTTTTAAACAATGATCGCCGAATATTTAACTATCAATTATCCCGTGGACGAAAGATTGTCGAGTGCACCTTTGGTATGCAGTGTCTAAATTTCGAATTTTTTAAACTCCAATTTCATGTTCAGTCGAGAAAGCAGTCAAAATTGTTAAAGCTGCTTGTATTTTACATAACTTTATAAAAAAGAATGATAATATAATTTTAACTCCAACCGAAAACGGAAATGTACCTAACCCCACTACCAATCATATGAATCAAGGGAGACAGAATAACGATGCTACAGAAAATCGAAATTATTTGTGTAATTTACTTCTTAAAACCATACGGGCTGGTGTCATGGCAAAATAATTACACAGTGTAGCACGATTTTAAAAGTACAAAGAAAGGTAGGTACTTACTCTTTGCATTGAATTTTTCGCCAATCTTAGTCCAAATAATTTCTGTAATCCGTCTGTTACTATGATCATTGAGCGTGTGATTGTATAATATAGGGTTCTTTTCAACCTCTGCAATAAACTCAACGTAAAATTCAATGTTGTCTTTCATTTTTGCAAACCAACGCGACACAAAAAAGGAACGTGTTCGATCTTGAATTCGTGTAGCGCGGACAACGTCTCGCTACAAAGTGCGCCCGCCACAAATGTTGCCTCGGTGTGCGTGCTCACGTACAAATGTATGGGGCCGTTAAATGTGTCGCGTTTCAAATGTGGCGCTACAGTTATCGAGTTACAAATGTATACCTGGTGTGCGGCCCGACTTACACTCCACAATATCGAAATGTCTTTCGACCAAGTCGATTAATGCCATTTTTTCACTCTCAATAAAAACCAGATCCCTTTTTCTTTTCGACGCCATAACTTAATTGTAATGCAAATAGCCAAATATACAGAAGGAGAATATAACAATTAAACTTTTGTAGTAAATGTAACACGAGAACTCAGAGCTTAGAAGCAGCAAGGGCATGCAAGACACATTTGTGACAGCTACGTTTAGATACCCCTTGCCAATCTTTAAAAAGCCGCAGCGGGTCGCTGTTACATGATGCAAACACAAAACGCAATACGGGTTTTGTCTGTGATTGCGACGAAAACTGAGTTTACGAAAACGGGATCTAAATGTAGCTGGTGAAATCTGTTTGACTAATCTGAGATTAAGATGACCATTAAAACTCGGTTTTAGCCAAACTAAGTTTTATTGAACTCGGTTTTCAAAGCAAACGATGAAATCAGCCCTTAGTCTTAATAGCCCGGCACAAGTAGACTGTTCTAGTCATCGGTTCTTCTATCGGAGTTAAGGATCCAAATCTCATGTTTCCGGTCGGTTTAGACTTGATTTGGAGCTCACAATTCAATCGATCAGGGGGAATCTCCTCTTTCTTACCAAGCGTTTCTACAGGTATCAGTCGAAATCTGTGAAGGTCTCGATTCCCTGTTATCAAGGCAATCTTCAATATTGTGGAAAAGAGCCATCCTACCTTTAGAAATAACATTTTGATAAGAATCGAGAAGCATTGGACTGATGTTGATGTTAAATTGTCGATGATTGCTAAATTTGTATAGGTAGATAAAACAATATGGTGCCACAGTAGGAGAAGGTTCTCTGAAACAAATAAGAATCGTAAATTTGGACCATCATAAATATCCAGCACTAGAGGCAGCCCGAATATAGGCATTTTCAAGGGTCACATAAAAGTGCACTATCTAGTGCTTCCTAATTAAAAAGCTAATTGCATCGTATTGATATGTATAATACTTATGTGTGCTATTTATCTCTTCCACACCAAGGTTTGTTAGAAGAAATCTCTCCCTAGAGATCAGCTCGCCTTTGTACATAATTGTTTGTATCACCTATCATTAAATGTCGTGTACAATAAAGAATATGAATATGATGGTAATAAATACTTTTTATACTTATTTTCTCTATATGTTTTGTCATACCTTTGTTCATTGAAAGGCCTCTCCACCTCTTCCTCCTTCAAAGGCCACGAGCAGAAGCGGCGTTAGGGTAGGTCGCGGTTGGGCGACCGCCCAGGGGCGCCGGATGAGAGGGGGCGCCGCAGGCGCCCCTTTTTATTCACTCGCTCAAACCGAATTACTCCCAGTTTCCCTAAGTTAAGGGAAAAAAATTTATATCGGCCACACTAGAATGGAGCACTGGGCTGAGTTCAGAAACATCGCACGCTCACGCCCGCCGACGCACCAGTCCGTTCAGAAAGTCAGTGCGATCATAGATTTGTATGGGGAACTGTCATCGGGCGACATTCGCCCGACAATAATAACACTCATTGCGATGTTTCTGAACCCAGCCCTGGACGCAAAGTTCATTTTACCGAGAATCCCCGACCATAGAGAAACACATTATCTATCTCTTTTTAACATGCTTATTAAAAGAGTGGGCGCTATTTTTGACAAAGCGAAGCGAAACACACAACTTGCACTCAGCTTATTCTCATTTATAAACGAGTAAACGCACTTAAAACAGTTATTCCAAATATTTAAAAACAATAAAACGCAGTAGGTAAATCAGACGTTCCACTCTTGGTTCCGAGTCGGAGTAGGTACCGAGTGACATTAGTTTTACCTGGAAAGTTTAAATAACAGTGTACAATTACGTTTTTTGACGGATCATTTCATAAGGTAAGCACAAAACTTTTAACTATCTTACACTCTATTTTAACTTTTTCTCTCTCTGCTCTTTATCCATCGATCTCTAATGACATTTTGTTTGTATGTTTTGAACGTTTGGGGCGGTATAATCTCTGGAACATACTATATTGATGAAATTTTAATACGGAGATAAATAGATCCCGAGTAGGAAATACATAGATTACTTAACTACTTTTTAATGCGAGAAAAAGTCTCATTCCCATGGGAATGAGTGGGTGATCGTGATTTTTTCGTCCAGATGTGTCCCAACTTTTTTTCTCATAGTGGACTGAAAAGAGCTCTTGATTTTTCGTGGTAGGTAATGATTTAAAAAAATCAGAAAATAAGACAAAAAAGAAACGCTATTATAATGAAGTTTTGTCATGAGTACTTATTAAATGTATTTGAGAAATGATTTTAAATTCACAAAGATTTCTTTTGTTGCAGATTTTATTAATTACTATCCAATTAGTATAAAATGTCTGAAAACGCTGATCTTATAAAAAAAAAAACTATCTGGGGCAAATTATAGAAAACGAAAAGCAAAAAAAGAAAAGGAATTAAAAAAAGCAAAAAAGTTTATGAATATAGATAAATATATCACAACAAAAAATCAAGACCTGAATGTGGCATCTACATCTGGAATACAAACGAATGCATCGATAGTGGAGCCTCTGTCTGAAAAATCCGATCAGATAGCTGTTGAAGAGATTGTGGACGAAGTTTCCCAAAGTGGGGGAACAAGTGGTGCTATGATTACAGATGCTGCTCAGAATGACTCCATTGGTGATGTACAACAAATACAAATGCTAGATGACTTTAGTACTGTTGTCCCGAATATAACGGATCCAGCCAATTGGCCACTCATTCGAAATAGCAAAATCATTGATCATATAATAACTAGTGGCCCAGTGCAAACTCACATTGATAATTATCCGAAGAATGATACAGAGCGACATTTCTCTAATTCGCATTTCATAAAAAAACTAGCAAACAATGAAACAATTCGGCGTCGATGGTTGGTATACTCCGTTTCTAAGGATCGAGTTTATTGTTTTTGTTGCCGGCTATTTGATATTAGTTCAACGTCGAGTTTAGTATCTGAAGGATATAACGACTGGAAACACTTGTCTGAAATGTTAAAAAATCATGAGAATAGCATTTCACATAAGAAGTTTTACCTTTCATGGATTGATACTGAGCTACGATTAAAAACAGGAAAAACAATCGATTGCCAAGAGCAACATTTGATTAGAAAGGAAACCACAAGATGGAATAATGTTTTGTCTAGATTGATGCATATCACACTCTATTTAGCTGAAAACAATATGGCATTCAGAGGTTCTTCTGACAAACTATACAAGCCAAATAACGGAAAGTTCTTGGGATTAGTACAACTACTAGCCAAATTCGATCCAGTTATGCAGGAGCACTTGCGATTAGCTATGAAAGGTGATGTCTCAGATCACTACTGCGGAAAAGACATTCAAAATGAATTAATAGAGCTGATGGGTGAAAAAGTGAAGTCAGAAATCATATCACGCGCAAAGAAATCAAAATATTATTCTATTATAGCTGACTGTACTCCAGACATTAGTCATGTAGAACAACTTTCACTGACAATACGATTTGATGATTTATCATCAGATGACAATAAAATATCAGTAAAAGAGCATTTCATAGAATTTATACCTGTAAATGAGTCGACTGGTGAAAAACTGACTGAAGTTATTATTGATGTTTAAAATAAACACGAACTGGAAGTGAACGACTGTAGGGGTCAGGGTTATGACAACGGAGCAAATATGAAAGGAAAAAATATTGGTGTTCAAAGGAGAATTCTGGACATAAACCCCTTAGCTGTGTATGTCCCTTGTGGCTGTCATAGCTACAATCTCGTACTATGCGATGCCGCTAAGTCATCCGTAAAATCGGTCACTTTGTTTGGGGTACTTCAGAGGTTGTTCACATTGTTTTCAGCTTCCGTTCATCGATGGAAAATTCTAACCGATCGCTTGGGATTATATACTTTAAAAAAGCTTAGTGACACACGATGGGAAGCAAGAATAAGCAGTGTTAAAGCAGTCCGTTATCAAATTAGTGCCATCCATGATGCATTGATTTATTTGGCAATTGAAACACAGCACACTGATGTCCAAATATCTCATGAAGCTACAACTCTAGCCGAATAGTTAAAAGATTTCAGCTTCATTGTTTCATTGGTTGTTTGGTATGACATACTTTTTCAAATTAATGTCATCAGTAAATCTCTACAATCAAAAGATATGGATCTCAGTAAATGCACAGAAATGTTAAAAAAATGCTGCACTTTCTTGGAAGAATATAGAAATACAGGCTTTAAAAGCGCCATTTTAACTGCGAAGGAATTGGCTGAAGAACTGAAAATTGAGCCTGTGTTTAGAGCCACAACAAGAATTCGATTTGTCAAGCGTCAAGCTGGTGAAACTGCCCGCGACGAGCCTATAATTTTTCCAGAAAAAAAATTTGAGATTGAATTTTTCAACGCTCTCTTGGACACTACATTAATTTCAGTTAATGAAAGATTCGAACAGTTAAATGAGTACTTGGAATCTTGGTCTTTTTTGTATAATATAAACCAGATTCCGGAAAAACCCGAACTTGTCAAACTGTGTGGTGATCTCCAATTGAAATTAACTGTAGACTCTAAATCAGATATAGATGGTTGCATGTTATGTGATGAACTCGTAAGCCTGAAATCTTTTTTGCCTAATCAAAATCTGGTTACCCCTGCTTATGTTTTAAATTTTATCAAAGATAACAACTTACAAGAACTGTATCCAAATGTATGGATAGCATTGCGAATATTATTGACTATACCTGTAACGGTTGCTAGTGGGGAGAGAAGTTTTTCTAAGCTTAAGCTGATTAAAACCTATCTGCGATCGACAATATGTCAATCTAGATTGACAAACTTGGCAACTTTGTCAATCGAAAATGAAATTGCTGAAAACATCGACTTTGATATTCTAATAAAAGAGTTCGCTGATAGAAAGGCTAGAAAAGTGAAATTTTGTTAGTTTTTAAAATAAATGGATAATTTTTATAAATATTTTTTTTTCTTATACCCATTGCCTTTAACGTATGGAATTGAAGTGCAGTTAGGGGGCGCCGTGAAAATCTCGCCCAGGGCGCTGGTAGTGCTAAAACCGGCCCTGGCCACGAGATCTCCATAAATGGCTCAACATTAACACTACAAAATATAAACAAAAGCTGTCACAGTCAAGCAATAAATAAATAAATCACTCAAACTATGCACCCTAGCTATAAGTCAAATTGCTCTTGCTGTCCGAACGTGAACTGATCTGAATAGAAACGACAGCGGCCGCGCAGGACTGCTGAATTAGGAAAATGTGCGGTGTCCCGTACATGCTCCTGGGCGGGAGATGAAACATACTAATATGTTTCGTCATAATGATGAATTGATTCTGATAACAAAACATGAAATGTGTATAAATGAGTTAACCTAAATGAGCTTTAGATTCAACATAGATATAAAGTGATTAATTGAAAATGTTTGATGCAAATTAATTATTAAACTTAAATATTTCACGCATTTCATCGTCTTTGATTATCTATAGGTGCTACACCTATGTCTTTTTCACCGAACATTGTCTTGAAAAGAATAGGCGAAGTGCCACGCGCTATTCTAACACTCTTTAGTGAAGAGGAGCCCTGATCATTCGAATCACGCGGGCCAACACTTGGTTTTGCTTTTTGCTCACTCACACTAGGCTCAATGCGCCTATCACTACACACACTGGCACTGACACTGCTGATGATTGCGGGCGCGGCGGCAGCGGCGGGCGGACGCGCCCGGCTGCGCGCCTGCACGCGCCGGCAGGCGTAGAGCACGAATGCGACTCCTCCAGCTCCAATTATAATACACAGTCAGGTCATAAGTTCTGTCACACAATAAAAACTTTTGAATTTAGAACGCTGGCCACAAAAAAGTTTATTGAATTCGAATTTCGAATTTTTCATGAAAATAAAAATGTGTACTTATTAGAATTTTCCTCATTTTTAAATATGGAGTAGACACTTAAAGAAGAGCGTGTCGCAGTTATTGCGTTGCATCGTTGCGGTTACGCGCCAATTCAGATTTTCGACTTACTGAAAAATTTGAATATAACCAAAAGATTCGTTTATCGTACCATAAAACGATACAATGAAGACTCTAGTGTAGATGACAGGTCAAGAAGTGGTCGCCCTCGCTCTGTTAGGACTCTAGCAGTGATAAAAGCTGTGAAGTGGCGAATTCAAAGAAATCCCATACGTAAGCAGAAACTGTTGGCCCTTCAGATGGGGTTAAGCAGGACCACGGTGAAAAGGGTGTTAAATGAAGACTTAGGGCTTAGGGCATATCGAAGAAAAACAGGACATCGTTTGGTCGCTCGTTTAATGGACCTGAGACTGAAGAGATGCCGCGCTTAGTTGAAGCGGTACGCGGGAAAAAAAGCATCGGGAAATTCTTTTTTCGGATGAAAAAATTTTCACCGTGGAAGAGAGCTACAACAAACAAAATGATAAGGTGTACGCACACAGCAGTGAAGAAGCGAGCAACCGTATTCCGCGTGTCCAACGAGGTCATTTTCCATCCTCGCTCATGGTTTGGTTGGGATAATCTTATTGGGGCTTAACTGAGGTACATTTTTGTGAGAAAGGCGTCAAAACGAATGCAGTTGTGTATCAAAATACAGTCCTCAAGAACCTTGTGGAACCTGTTTCTCATACCATGTTTAATAACAGGCACTGGGTATTCCAACAAGATTCTGCGCCAGCTCATAGAGCGAAAAGCACACAAGACTGGCTGGCGGCGCGTGAAATCGACTTCATCCGGCACGAAGACTGGCCCTCCTCCAGTCCAGATTTGAGTCCGTTAGATAACAAGATATGGCAACACTTGGAGGAAAAGGCCTGCTCAAAGCCTCATCCTGATTTGGAGTTACTCAAGGCATCCTTGATTAAGGCAGCCGCCGATATTGACATGGACCTCGTTCGTGCTGCGATAGACGACTGTCCGCGCAGAATAAAGGCCTGTATTCAAAATCGCGGGGGTCATTTTGAATAAACTTTATTACCATAAGAATCTATGTTTTATTAAGTTCATTTTGCTATATAAATGTTAACATAAATAATAAACATGTCTAAATTATTTCATATTGCACATGTGACAGAACTTATGACCTGACTATGTATAGATTGCTGCATATTGATGAACGTCGTGGTATGATAGTCTCTCTGATAGCTCTGGGCTCTCCTTCATCTGCTTGATCTGCTCACTAATTTTTTTCAGGCTTTGTTCCCGACTACTGTCATCTTCTGTTTCATTATGGATTGGTATGGAGATATTCATGATATGATTAATTTCTGCCATTCGTGGAAAGTCTATTTCGGAATGAGTCTTGATTTCATTCGTCATTTGGTTATGTGAGTAGGTAGTATAATAATCTCCTTTGATAACACAATCATGACCTACAGTCATAATTCCAACCTTGCTGAGTCGCTCGGCGGTAATCTGACGCTCGCACATTATTTTGACGGTGCATTGTTCGCAGCAGAAGTAAAAATACATGTTGATATTATTTAATTCTGACCACTGATCTTCGCATTCTTTGGTGAATACTTCGCATCTGTTTAAATCTTTGTTCATTTGGCAAAGACTTGAGTCTGATTTGATTTGATAAATAGTATTCTGTAGATGGCACAAATACGTGACCCCATCGATACTGTGACTGCATATCTGTATGTCGTTGATTGTTAAGGGCAAGTACGAATCTTTTGATAAATTGAACGCTAGGTGATCTGCGACTGGATTGATATAATTCATCTTTCCATTGACTTGCTGCGGTACTGAGAACACCTTGTATAACATAGGAGTCTCGATTGATGAGTGGAATTCTTTTTTTTTTTTCTAATAAATTCTTCCATCCCGCCATCACTGTTTTCAAGTTTCCGAATTCCTACGATCTTGTTTCCGGGGACACATGGATACTTTAATCTGTACCCCTCCAAAACATTGGACACCAGATCAGCTCTAGAAGTTTTGTAGGTTTTTGGAGACACTGTTTTCCCGTACAGCTTGTATCTCTTTTTAGTGTTATTATACGCAAAAACTCCTTTGTCAGCTACGAAATCTAATTGTGTCCCATCTGATAGAGTAAAGATGAATGTGACTATTTGTCCTTCACTTGGTGTCTTGTTGCTGAAGCAATATAAGAAGCACAAATGGTATATATTTGGATCATTGGCCTCCACTAATTTGTTGCACAAATACCTGGTTACTCTTGACATGGCCCCCCCTTGAGTCTTTACATATTTATTAATATGGTGATTTTTCCACTTGAAGTCATTTTTCTTTATCTTCTCAATGACAGTGTTTTGATTGCGTAGGTAACCATTATACATTTCTTTCAATGTCTCTTTAAAGTTAAAGCATTGTATCATGCGATTCGATCCACACCTGACTTCATCACTGAACGGACTCACTTCAGATCTGGAGAAATTTACAGGAATTATCTGTCCTGTACTGGGGAGTATTATGTTCAGGTCCTTGTCAAGTGATAGCGCAAAGGTCCCTGTTGTCATATATTCGGCATTAGGTTGATTTCTGAATTTCCCACAATCCTCTCCTTCTTTTAGTTGTGATATTTGGGAGAAGGCCGTTACTGTGCATTGAATGAACTTGTGTGGTCCACTCTCTATTATTCTTGCTATTTGTCTATCACAGCCTGTTTTTCCAAGCTCTGTTGTGTCTTGAAATCTATAATGTATGTATTTGCCCTACTCCTTACACATTGCCACAAACTCCCGGAGTACTGTGTAGTTGCACACTAATTCCATGAGCATTTGTCCGTTGTATGTGAAAGAGCCCCGGATGTCCCCGAATTTGAACCTCACTTGTTGGTTTCCCATTTTCATGGTTCTTGACACGTTTTTCTTGTTGTAAATAGGTAAGTCTCTTCCTTCTCTTGGTGATGGGCATACGATTAGGTTGCCAATTTTGTGTTCTAATGTAGTCTCCCTGTTGAACAATGCTTTGGCCCAAAGTACCTCAAGATCACTCCCCACTGTGTAATTTTCCATTATGGATGCAACTGTGTTGTCATTTATTGTTGTTACGTAGCAGAATTCTCTGAGTTCATCAGAAGAGATATTCGAGAGCTTTCCCTCGATGACAAGGGTCTTCACAAATTTTTTGAAGGGTTTTTCCCAGTGTTTTCTACTTCCTTCACCCTCGGGCACATATCCGGAGACGACCAGGTTGTTGTGAAGTACTGCGTGTTTCATCTGGACACTTCCTTCTCCACTAGATGTTAGTATTGGGAGATATCTTTCTCGAGGATCTAGGCTGTTGAGTATTATTCTTATCTGCTTGCTGAATGGAATTCCATCTTCTATCTTCATTTCCATTTTCTGTTTGAGTTGATTCACCATGACAGGGGAGAGAGAAGAGTTTGGAATGCTGTAATCGGGAAAGAACACCTCTTTTATGGCAGCGACCCTCAGGTTTGTTGGTATTTCCACAATAGACTCTCTTGTCCTAACTTTCTCTTGTTGTATTATGGGCTGACCCCATTTTATGGTGGCATTACTCCAATTTGCTTTATAGTACTGGTCAGCTTCTCTCTCGGAGGAAGCAAACAGCACGTCTGCGAGTCGCTTCAGGTGATCATTGGGCACTTCACTGTTTGTGATCCACCAATTGATTGTCCCGAGAGATGCTAATACCCTGTCATGCCTGTGCCCATCCTCAACTTTATCTCCTTTCTGTTCAGCCAGCATGGCTCTAGGTATAATAGAGGCTAGGAAATATGGAGATATTTCCTAGCCTCTTGTCTTAAGATTGCCAATGGGTATTTCTGGTTCAACAGTACCATGGTGGTTGAGAGTGGGTTTGGGTCCTTGGTGCATTTAGAACTCCTTTCTATGAGCTTGGTGTGATACATTTTTCTTTGCTCTATTATATCAAGGCTTCTCTGATTCAACCGCAGAATCATTCTGGATATCTTCATCATTATCTCCTTCATTGGAACGTTCTCTTTGACTTGGGTTATTTCAGACATTTTTATTTATAAGGATCTGTTCATACTTCTTCTGATCTCAAATATTACGTATTGCTGAGTTATTCTTGCTTTTACTTTGAGCAAACCGTATATCTTGTACATATCTGTTTGTAAATTGCTGATGGGGAGGGAGAGATCTTTTGGCCTTGTATAATGTATAACTGTCTTGATATAATGTCGAATTCATCTTGAAGTTGTTTCACACTGATTAAATTGATGCTGAGTTGTCCATGATATACGTCCGTGATAGTGTCCAGTAAGGTATGCTGAATACTCTTTATTTTTTGAAGCATGTTGTTTGCTATGATAACTGATAAGATGAAGTCATTAGTGGACGATAAGTCTTGAATTTGCTTGTTCATAGAATTTTCCAAATTGTTTAGCCGTTGGTTGATGATTTTGTGTTGCTATTCATGACGTCCTCTGTCCTTTTCAGGAAATTAAATTCAGCTTCAACCACGGATGTTTGATTCTTCCATAGTTGAAACAAATGCTTTTGATTATCTCTGACGAGTGTGATATCTTTTTGATAGTCTTCCGCGAATTGTTGATCTAATACGCCGAAGAGGCTGCGTGCGACGTACCCGACCCCGTCGATAAGCCCACGCCTTTGTCTGGCGTGTGTCTCTGATTCTTGCTGACAAACTCAAAGCCCGCACAAAATCTGCGTTATTTCACAGAGAACGAGAGTGAAATAACGCAGATGTTCCGTTGTGTGTCATCGCAAACAAATTAAAATAAATTAGAATAATAGTTAATAACATATAAAGTTAAAACATACGGCATAATTAGGGTATGAATATTAAGTGTTAACGTTATCTTGCAAAAGTATTCAGTAATTATAAGAAAATAATGAGTGATAACAGTGGAGTGAATTTGTAAACAAACACAGTGTAAAAGCGTATAATAGTGCTTCAAGAAGGTTAAGACGATTCTTTTACAAGTGCTACAAGTGTTGAAATATGTGCATTATTGAAAAACAATGATTAAATCTAAAAATTTAAGTGAAATAATAACGCAAGATTTATATTGGACTCTGAGGGTAAGCTGTGCAATAGACAAAAAAGCGATTATCAGTAACATCAACATTAGGTACGCTTATTTCGTTGCCACATTTTTCACATCGGTAGCTCAGAGGGCTAGTTCGATGACTGCTGCCTGCTCGTCGGGCCGCTGGTTCAAACCCTCACCGCTCAGTTTAATTTTGTTTTGTTATCTTTGTTAAAAAATGAATATATATGAAAATATTACATTTAGAAGGAAGCGTACCGAATCAGACAAAAATGGTGAGTCAAACAACACTATGACTACAGTAAGTGATCGAACAATAGATGGCACCACAAATAGTCCGCCAGATACTTCTATTGAAAACGACGAACGCTATTACGAATTAGAACAGCAAATAAAACAATTAAAAATCGAACTAAATACAGCTCACCGAGAAGTGCAAAATCTAAACATAGAAAATTCCCAACTTAAACAAACTATTGAGGAGCTTTCGAAAAAAACAGGATTTCATAAACAAGGTAACGAAAGCCTTAAAAAAAGACATTACCACACCTAAAAAAGAAAAAGAAAAGATGAATCATTCAACCCCAGCTAAATCTACACGCCAACTTGCTAAAAAAGAAGATTTGACACAAACAACGCAGTCTAACGAATCTTCGAATATAACGCAATGTAAATACAAAGAAATGCAGAGCCATGAAGCCATAATTACCAAAAAGAGAACAGTAATAGCAGGAAAAGGAAATAAATCCATTCATTTGCAAGCAAATGCCAAAAGATAAGTCAAACTCTGCATTTTAAATGGCAATAATCAGAGCGGAGTTATTGATTTACTGGATAGTACTTTTGGATCATCTGAGTACACATACTGTCATTATAAAAATACAGATTCAAACCTTGACGTACTTTTAACAAATATTGACAACATATTGCAGGGATTTAACTCATCCGATTACTGCATTATAATGATTGGAGAATCTGATTTTCTACGTACAAGTAACTATTTGCAACTTGTTACCACTAACAGACAAAAACTAATGAAAATTACGCATACAAATTTCATAATCTGTGTACCCACCTATGTTTGCGGAGCAGCGCTATATAATTGTAGGGTTGAAATGTTTAACACTCTCTTGAGTCTAGATGTAATGACTCATAACTATGCACTGTTGTTTGACACCAACTCTGACCTAACATATAGTATGTTTTCTGAACGAACAGGCAGGCTGAACTTATTTGGCTTACAAAATATAATAAAAAACCTCTATGAGATGATTCTACCAATAGATTTTTCTTCAAAATATTAAGTTATAAAAAACATACTAAATGCAACAGGTCAAGAAAATACAAATTACATTAACAGTCATTCCAGTGAAAATGTAAATGATCTTTTTCATGTATAATAGAAGTCACATACTACATCAAAATATGAATGGTCTGATTAGTACGTCGGATGTGCTTTTTATAAATCTAGAAGAGCTAAAAACCTCTGGCAAATCAGTTGACGTACTGTGTGTGACAGAACATAATATGATATCTGGTGATACAGGCTATATTAACATACCGAATTATCAGCTAGCAACATATTACTCTAGGCACAATCGGCATGGAGGTGCTTGCATACTTGTAAAAAACAACCAAAATTTAAAGTGCTAGATGAAATATCAAAATTTAATAGAACAAATTTACTTGAATGCTGTGCAATTGAATTGATTGAACATAACATTATCATAATATGTATGTACAGAATACCTAAATGTAAAGCTGACATCCTCCAAATTATACTGTTACAATTCTAATAAAAGCCTTGTTGTCTGTGGCGATTTTATTATCGACATTTTAGTTAGAAATGCAAATTCTCTTAACTTTAAAAACCTCATCAGTAGCTACAATCTAAGAATCGAAATTAACCAGCCGACAAGACTCAGGAGTAAAACGTGTCTAGACAATGTTATTCATAATATACGTGGCTGTAAAAGTGAAGTGATAGAGATGGCTTTTTCGGATCACACAGCGCAACTCTTACAGTGCCCGACCAAAAAAACCTGTATAAAGCCTTTTTGGTATATCGAAAAAAGAGATTACAGCGAAGAAAATATGATAAAATTTAGGAACTTTATAGGTAGCCTATCATTTAGTGACGTTTTTGGTAATGAAGACCCAAATGAAGCATATAACAATTTTCTAGAATTATTTATTTTAATATATGTCAATGTTTCCCTAAATTTAAAGTAAAGATGACTACCAATGCTAAGGCAAATCTACAAAGAAAACATGGAATATTATAGACCTATTGCGCTGATTCCAGTATTTTCCAAGATATTAGAAAGGGTTATTTACAATAGCTTGTATGACTATTTACAATCAAATAACGTTTTAGTTGAAAAGCAAAAAGGATTCAGGAAAGGCCGAACAATTGATATGTCTTTGAATTTTTAACCAAAGTGATAAATTGCATGGATCAAGGACGTCCAGTCTCAGCTCTTTTCATGGTTATGAAAAAAGCGTTGGACTTTGTAGACCATGAAATCCTTCTTAATAAATTGGAGGGTTATGGAGCTCGTGAGACTGTTCTTAATTTACTAACGTCATATTTGAATAAAAGGTCACAAGTAACACAGATAGAGAGGATTTGTCCTAATTGCACTACTGAAAAAGTATATACCTCAGGTCTACGTCAAACTGAATTCGGGGTTCCACAAGGTAGCGTGCTAGGCCCACTGCTATTTTTGGTGTACATAAATGATCTTCCAAAAGTAGTAAATCAATCAATTGTTCTCTTTGCTGATGATAGTCCGGCGTTATTTATGGAGAAAGATAAAAATTGCCAAGAAACGCAAATAAATGCTTCATTAGAAAAAATAATTGACTGGATGATACCAATAATTTAATTATAAACTTGACAAAAACTTACATTTTGCATTTTAGACAAAGGGCTAATCCTGATAAATTTGACATACATTATCGCAACACCATCATAGACGAACCACAAGTAACTAAAATTCTTGGAATTACCCTTGACAATAAATTGAACTGGAAAGCACAGATTGACAACATTTTCAAAAAACTAAATAAATTTTCTTATGCGTTACATGTACTATCAAAGATAGCGAATGAAGAAACGGTTGTTACTGCCTATTATGGCTGTGTATATTCCACACTAAGGTATGGTATAATATTTTGGGGTAATTCTACCGACATAGGCCAAGTTTTTAAATCCCAAAAAAGAGCATCCGTGCTATGAAAAATCTAAAACCTACAGACAGTTGCAAACAACATTTCATTGAATTGAAAATTCTCACATTACCATGTCTGTACATATCTACGAGATAGCCTCTTTTGTAAAATCCAACAGACATCTTTTTGGTAGTTTTAGAAGTCTTATACACCAAAACAAGGTAGCGGCAAAATCACATAAGACGGCTCTTTATAGTAAAAGCGTCTTAGGAATGGCTCCAAAAATATTTAATAATTTGCCCACTTATATAAGAGATACAGACAACGTCATGCATTTTAGATCGAAATTGAAAAAGATGCTAGTCGCAAAGGCATATTATACTGTGCAAGAGTACCTTACAGACCAAAACTAGACATATTAAGGGCACATCCGAACGAATAACAAATTATGTTTTAATCATGAGTCATGACATAATTGTATTCGCAATAAGTTCTAGTAGTTGGTTATTATTTATATTTTTTAAATTTTGTTTTCTACATATCTATTTATGCATAGTTTGACATTAACTTATCTTTTGACATTATATGTGTTAATAATGTACCTATTTAATTGATTTGTACACCTTTAAGGTAGACCATAGCAGATCATAGTTATTTGACCTTGTAAACGCCTGTCTCAAACCTATGTGTCATAAATAAACGATTTTGATTTGATTTGATTTGATCATAACACGGTTGTAGTACTCAAGTTCACTACAGTCGTGACGTAATTGCGATGAGACCGTTTCGCAATGTTCGTGTTCTTGTACTGAACAGATGTTGCTTAGATATTTTGAATATTTGCTGAGTGATATTATTCCTTCTTGATAGGGCGTCGTGTCGTAGTAGACGATGAGTTTCCATTCATCTCGTACAAGTTGTAAGTTTGATATTTTGTCGAAGTATAAACCTTGACTTTGATTAAGTGATTTGATATTTATTGATAAACACTGCGAAGTCGTAATAGTTGCCATTAAGAAGAGAAATGATATTAAAATTGATACGAAGTTCGATTTCTTTTTGCGACATGACCTCACAGGTCTGATTTTGCTGGCTTGTCGTCCATTCCTTCCCCGTTGATCCTTTGATTGATACTTGGTATATTTGATTCCGACGAGGTAGGTAGAATGGACAACTTGACGATAGGTCGTTTCATTACGCCGTTTTTCGTTCGTAGCGTCATAACCCTGACGTAACCGTCCTTTCTCGGGTGTAAGGCAATGACTCTCCCTAGAGCCCATTTGCCGGCCGGTAAGTTAGCATCGTGTATTAGAACGATGTCATCGATTTTGATGTTGTCTTTGGCTTGTTTCCATTTGCTTTTTGTTGTGATTTGTGAAAGATACTCGGTGCGCCACCTTTTCCAAATGTCTTCGAATATTTTCTGCGCCAACTGCCACCTTGTTCTTTCGTCTCTCTCTGTTTCGATGATAGTTACGTCGGTCCATTTGTTAAAAAGTGTGCTGGTGTTAAGTAATTTAGATCCTCTGGGTCTTCTGATAATGGACCCAATGGCCTGGTATCGAAAATTCTTCATAAGTTAACTTTTGCTCTCCGATGACTCGTTTAAGGTGATATTTGAGACTCTTCACCGCGGCTTCCCAAATTCCACCTGCTGAAGGCCATGATGGCGCTATAAAGTGCCATTTGATCTCCATCTCATTGATTTCTGCTAAGAACTCTTTGTTGATGATTTCTTTAAGATTGATATGTTCTCGTTGCAATGACGTGCTTGCACCTAAAAAGTTCTTCGCATTGTCGCTATGAATGTGGCGTGGTGTACCCTTGCGAGCTGATAGTCTTCTGATTGCTGTTAAGAATGCTGAGGACGTTAAGTCTGAGACTAACTCCAGGTGAACTGCTTTTGTCACCATGCACACGAACACTGCAACGTAGCCCTTAGAGGTTCGGGCTGCTCTACCTCTATTTGATCTTATTTCCACATGGCCGGTGAGTGTGATGGAATGGGCGAGAAGGGTTGATTCTCTCTTCCGGTAGATCACCCATTATCTGCTGATGCTTGCTCGGGTCGTGTCTCCTACACTTCACACAGCAGCGAAGTCGTTTTTTGGTTGCTCTGTTACCTCCAATGATCCAATATGTTTGGCGGAGCGTTGATAATGTTAGCCGTGCTCCACCGTGGATGGTGATCTTGTGACTGTAATCAATCAACGAGTCCGTTAAACGACCGCCGTGTGGAATAATGATTGGGTCAAATCAAATCAAATATTTTATTTGTCAAACATAGGTTTAGGTTGTTACAGTCGGTGAAGATCGCTATGTTTCGCCGTAAGGCATACAAATATTTTATAGTAAGATTAAAGTGCATGCAACATCATTAAATCATTTTCTATGACAAATCATCCCTGTATTTTGAATTAAGTATAAGTCAGTACCTACCTATAATTACATGTATATTTATTATCATTATTATATTGTTGGATCATTTATGTATTCATTTATTGTATAATGTCTTATTGATAAGTAACTTTCTCAATTCCTTCCTAAATAGTATTACATGTTCTATATTGTGCACAGTATCTGGTAGCTTGTTATAAACAATAGGTGCCATGCCATAGATATTATTTTTAAATAAAGCAGTATTATGTTGTGGCATATGAATTTTAGATTTATGACGTTTACTTAAATAATTATCAAATAGATTAGAATTTGTTTTGACAAAACTAGCTACCTCGTAAATATATAATGATGGAGACTTCAAAATATTTAGCCTCCTAAAATGAGGCTTACAACTATCTCTGCGACGTAACCCACATATAGACCTTACACACCTTTTTTGAGCTACGAGGACTTTTTCTCTTCCTACCCTGGGGTAACGATCCCAGAACATTATTCCAAATCGCAGAATGGAGTCTACGTATCTATTGTAAGCTAATAATACTGCATCCTTAGCGACCGTTTTCGAAAGTTTGTACAAAGCATATGAAAATTTATGTAGCTTTTTACATGTGGTTTCAATTTGTGTTCAAACATGCTCCTGTCAAGAAGGTTAAAGTTAAACATCTCCCCGCTCCATGGCTTACTGATACCATTAAGGGTCTGATGGCTAAGAGAAACCGTGCCAAGACTAAATACAAAAAGGATCCGACCGAAGAAAATCTCTTAGCATACAAAAGTCTTCGTAATCGCTGCTCCCGTCTGTGTCGAGATGCCAAACGCCGTCATATATTTGAATGTATCGAAAACTACGCCCCTGCACAAGTTTGGAAATTTCTGAAGACCCTTGGTATTGGTAAGTCCCAGGACCTGACGGTTGGTAACATCGACCTTAACGGTCTCAATCATTTTTTTGCTGTCCCCCCCGTCCAGATGGATCCATCTGTCAAGGATGCCACACTCCGTAACTTGCTTTCCAGGACTGTCTCCTGCCACTCTTCTTTCAATCTGGGTCATGTTGGAATCGCTGCAGTCAGGAAAGCAGTGCTAGCAATCTCATCAAAAGCCGTCGGCGATGACAAAATCTGCTCTCAAATGTTGACAAGTGTTCTTGGAGAATTGCTGCCGGTTATCACTCACATAATTAATGCTTCACTCTCTGACTGTCACTTCCCTAGTCAGTGGAAACGTGCTCTCGTGATCCCTTTGCCTAAAACATCCAACCCAACTTCCTACAAAGAATATCGTCCTATTTCTATCCTGCCCATCCTTTCCAAAGTCCTTGAATCCATTGTACACACTCAACTATCCACCTATCTTTCCTCCATGAATCTCCTTAATTCTTTCCAATCGGGTTTTAGGCCGGGTCACAGCACTACCACCGCTCTACTCAAAGTGACAGATGACATCCAACTTGCGATGGATCAGAAGAGGATGTCTGTGCTGGCACTGCTTGACTTCAGCAGCGCTTTCAACTGCGTGGATTTTGATATCCTGGTTGCGATCCTCCATTCACTTAATGTCTCCTCTCATGCCGCCCGCTGGTTTGACTCCTATCTCAGAGATCGACAACAACGCATCAATTCTGAGGAAACATCCACCGATTGGTGCGATCTATTCACTGGGGTTCCTCAGGGTGGCATCCTTTCACCCCTTCTGTTCTCGGTTTTTATCAACTCAATCTCTGATGTACTTACTTCTTCATATCATCTTTATGCAGATGACCTCCAAATATACCGGTATTTCTCTCCGCGTGATGTGACTCCGGCTGTGGAGGCTCTGAATGCTGAACTCGAGAATATCAGGAAGTGGGCCCTCTCATATGGGCTTCTGGTCAACCCGAGAAAGTCGCAGGCCTTGATCTTGGGAACCCGATACTCTCTTAACCTGTTACAACTTCCAATCGCTCCTCTAATATTTGATGGAACCGTAATCAAATACAGCGATAAAGCTAAAAATCTCGGAATTGTATTCGATAACATGCTGTCTTGGTCGCCCCATGTCTCCGAGGTCAGCAGACGAGTCTTCGCATCGTTTCACTCTCTTCGGAAATTACAATACTTCCTTCCACGGCATACTAAAGTCACTCTAGCCCAGTCCCTTCTACTTCCTTTAATTGATTATGCCGATGCTTGCTGGGTGAGTGCGAACGAAGAACAACTGAATAAACTCGAACGACTTCAGAACCTCGGGATTCGGTTCATCTTCGGGCTGCGCAAGTATGACCACGTCTCGCAGTATCGCAAGGAACTGGGTTGGCTCCCGATTCGTCTTCGCCGTGATTTCCACATATTGACTTTACTTTTTAACATCTTGAGAAACCCCAGATATCCTTCCTACCTTCGTGAACGTTTTGAGTTCCTTTTCTCCAGAGGCAAGGAGCGGAGATCTCACACGGTGTCTCTTCTATGTATTCCGCAGCATAACACCGTCGCCTACGAGCACTCGTTCAGGCTGAGGGCCATTCGGCTGTGGAACGCACTTCCCTGCACTATAAGGGACAGTCCCACTCTTTTCTCCTTTAAGAATCGCTTGAAAGAGCACTTACTTTCTTTTTCATCATAGGTATTGTATATATAAGTATGTAATTGTATTTATCTATTTATTATTATTATTTGTTTATTCTTATTTTATCTACTATTTCTTTGATTATATGTATTTTTATAGTAAGTATCATATTTTATTGGTATTTGGTAAGTATTTAATTGCACTAGACTACCCTTTTCATTTTATATGTATCCTATCCAGATAGGTTTGCTGGAAGAAATCTCTGTTGAGAGATAAGCTCGCCTTTGCCTTTTAATTTCGTGTATAATTGTATTGTTGTAATGTTCTGTGCAATAAAGAATTGTGAATTGTGAATTTTGTTTTCCATTTAACCCTTACCTGCATGAATTTCTAAATTCTAAAAAAAAAAAAAAAATGTTTTTATTAGTTGCTACGCAAACTGGGAAAAATAATAAAAAAAACATGATAATGTTTAATCATATTTATTGAAAAAAAACTATCTGTCTCATATATGATACAGTATGCAAATCCCATACAAAACTACGAATTCAATTATTGTGAAAATTGTTGAAGAAATCCATATTTTTTTCGAGCACAGGTATATTTTACACTTGCTGCACTTTATATAGCACAGTAGTTTGCATCCTGGCATTTGACAACGTCGCCTATCCTCTGTCCATAGCTGGTCATGGCCTAACCTATCAATGCGCACCTCTTTAGTTGGTATTGTAGGAGCCGGGCCCTTCCTTTTTCTAGAAATCTGCTCTTCTATGCTGGAGCTAGGTCTCCCTCGGCCACGACATTCTATAGAGCCAACTTTAGTCAAAGTATCAGCTAACTCTGAACGGAAGTCAACCAAACCCATCAGATCTTTATCGGCAAAGCCTTGTGTGTGATGAACTTTCCTATACAAAATACAAGCATTTATTATGGTTATATCCAATAAATGGTAAAATATTCTCAGATACCATTTTTTTGTTTTTAATAAACTTAAAATTAAAATAATAAAAGAATACAACGCCCATATGGGAGGCGTGGACTTGATGGATAGCCATTTAGGACGCTACAAAATTAGAGTAAAAACAAAAAAATGGTATCTGAGAATATTTTACCATTTATTATGGTTATATCCAATAAATTGCAAAATATTCTCAGATACCATTTTTTTGTTTTTACTCTAATTTTGTAGCGTCCTAAATGGCTATCCATCAAGTCCACGCCTCCCATATGGGCGTTGTATTCTTTTATTATTTTAAGACAAGAAATTGCCACTTTTCTCATCTGCTTTTTGTCAAAGCGCTCTATTACTCCAACTGGCTCAGCACCAACGTACGTGGAAAGCAGAACTACTTGCTTGTTGTCTTTCCAGCTGAGTGCTGTCATATCCACACCGCCATAGTCTACCATTTCTTCGACGTATGATCCCCTGGTAACGGTGCTCTTCATAACATCAGTTTTCGATGGCAACTTGCAGTCTTTGCCCAGACGATTTCTTTGTATGGTGCCTAGGCAATAAATGCCTTCTTTGGGAAAAAAGTAAATGACATGATTTATCATTCTAGGTACATCGCGAGTCAACCTGATCACAGTATTACCAATAACACCAATATCGGGTTCATTTGGTAATCTTTCAGGAGTAGTATTTGAAGTGTACTTGCCTGAGTACACTTCAAACTTATGCGCATATCCAAGTAGGCAACACAGCACAAATAGCTTGAATCCCCATTTATGTGGCTTATTGGGTAAGTATTGTTTGAGGAAATGTCCCATCTTAGTAGCGCATATTTGTTCATCGAGTGATAATCTCTGTTCGTAAGGCACACTACTAAATCTTTCATTCAAATTATCTATTACAGGTCTTAGCTTATACAGTCTATCATGGTTGGGATGGTCGGTTGGCAGATGATGGTCATTATCATTGAAATTAATAAACCTCCTTATTTTTTCAAATTGTTTTACAGTCATGCAATCTACAATGTTTGCAAATCCAAACTTCTTTGACCAGTAAGAACGGATACTTGGATAGTGATAAACGGACATGAAGGTCCTAGGACTCCTAGATATTTTTTCAGTTCTTCCACTGTCATTCGGTCTGGTCGAGCGGGGTTAGTTTGAGTACTATACCTGTTACTTTCTGTCACAATTTTCTCCATTAGTTCTGGTGTGAAGAAGTAGGTGAAGAACTCGTATGGTGTTTGTAGTTTCATGACCTCATCTGAGTTATCCGTTTTGCCGCCAAACTTTATTTTTTCGTCATTCCATCCCATTCCTTTGAACAAGAATAAGAATAATTAATTTCAATTGAATCATTCATCACATAATTACTATCTTATCGGCAGCCAGATGGGTCGACGACATTACGTACATTGCGAAAAAGACCTGGATTCGATTGGCACAGGACCAGATAAGTTGGCACAAAAAGACCCAGCAGTGAGCGGAAACAAGCTGCTGATGATGATGATGAACTATCTTATCACTCCATACATTACCTTGTCTCCTCCAAAGCAATCTCCTTCCAATAAAAGGAACCGACGAGCTGGGTAGACGAGTAGGTCCATTGTTTACAGTATCGGCCCTAGGATCGACTTCATCGATCAGGATCTCCGGGTCAGCGTGATTCAATATTTGCGGTTCTTCGAATATAATTGGAGGGTCTAAGTCACCACTATCCTCATCATCTTCTTAAACTTGATGGTCTTCTAATTCTGTCTGTAACTCTTCTCGTGTCGGATAATAAGACAAATTAACTCCATCGGAATCCAGATCATCCTCCGAAATCTCTCCTCTTTCTTTAGCTTCAAACAAGCGTTCTATTTCTTCATTTGAACAAACTTTCCTTTTAGCCATCCCGAAATCATCATAATAACCATGGGTCAGTATACCTACAATCATGCATAACCGAACTTTTGCCACACAGTATGGGAAGAGGCGAGGGAATTATGAGAATAGCGAATATTATGATAATAGCTAGTTACGAAATAAAAATCTCTCAGTAAGATAAAACTGGCGCCAATATCATACTGTCTCGTTGGTGAGACAGTAAGGAAAGTGGAAATAAAAGCATCAAATAGACAAAATTCACAAAAAACTCTATTTATCATGTAATATATAGGCACTTACCTTGTCGAATACAAGTATTTTCTGGTAATAACTTAGCTAAATCACTTAAACATCCAAAATTTATCTACGCAATTTTCACTTTGGCGCCATGTATCGGCATCTCGATAGTTTACCAACTAAAGAAAAGTAATAAAACATGGTTGACCGGAAATCAGCTGTTTTTTTTATTTTTAGTTTGGCAAAGATTGATAACATACAGCCTATTGAAATAAAACCTCCATGGTTAACCTAATAAGTAACCACAAACTTACTGTATCATTCATGAAACAGTATGCAGGAAAGGGTTGAGATTGCTATCAATGTCTATTCCTAAAAATTTTGTGACCTCTGTTTGTTCAATTTTTTTGCCATCGTGGTTAATGTCCATATTATTAGTTAAAGTATTTTGATTATTTTGAAAGTTCCTTAATTTAGTTTTGTCAATATTTATAACTAGATTATTACTGTCAAGCCATTGAATAATTGTATGAAAAGTAATATTGATTTCATTTTCCTGGGGTGCTTCATGTCTTCATTAATGCTTGCGTTATTGAGCTTCCCTCCGACCCTCAGAAGACCTTGCTTGTCTAGCATCGGTTTAACGACTCCAGCACGCAGCGCCGCCTGCTTTGGCGTCAGGACTGCGCAACGAAAAATATGGATTTTCGCCGCGCTGACCTTGCGTCTTCAAACCTTAATTTAACTCCTTTAGACTTATCAAACGATTAAAACAACAACTATATTGCTTAGACAGAGAGTTGTTTGTAACTGTTATCAATTAATTGTTAGGTAAATAATGTACTGTAGTATGATTTACGCATCTCTAAAGTATTCAAATAGGTTTTTTTTTTAAAAAGAGTTGTTAAATGTTTTTTCATAGAATTGAAGATAAATTTGTCACCTTTAATTATCACTAATCAATTAGCTAATTAGGTAAAATCGGTGGAACAAAGTTTAATTTCAAAGCCAACTCAAAAACGTAAATACGCACGGTCGAAAAAAAAGAACAGCGCACACTGAGGTGCCTTTGCCCTCGGCTTTAGCCGAGCGCGTCTTGTACTTAAATTGCTTTTGTCAGTTTGTGTTTTTGTAATTGTAAATTAGAATGATGACAATAAAATGCAACAATTTTATATGGAAATAAGCATAATATTTTTATTCATTAAATCATTGTAGTTGTAGTTACACATATATTTTAGACACTTCTGTCATAAATGTATCGTTTTACTAAAATAATAATTACAACATAGCGACGTGACGTCATGTCACGCGGAGTCACGCCTTTTCCCATACGGGCAAAACAATAATAATAATATTTTGTTTACATGTAAGTGTACATAATCTTTTATATTATAGTTAAATATTTCACATACCTATACGTTTTAAATTTACAGTTTTAGTCCACCTTATCCCATACATAAACGATAATAATAGTAGTCAATGTTATTAAATTATATTAAAATATTGCACGTAGGTACCTTCGTCGTTACAGTTTCAGTCCACCTTATCCCATACGGGGAAAATAATGATAATAATATTATTATTATTTCTTGGATAATGTATGAAATTATAACATATTTTCAGAGCTTTCTCAATAAAGCCCTATTGAACAGATACACCCAATAAAACAAATATTTACATACAGGCACATACATTGCTTCTCGCCCCACACTAGGACGTACGTCGTGGTGTCGTGGGAACCAGAAACAGCTACATCAGTTCAGGTCAGAAAAAAATATTGACCATAAAATCATACACATTACGTCAATATAAGTTCAGCGCGCAGGAGTCGTTAGAGATGGAGCAAAGAAGGGCACAAACATGTAAACATCCAAGACCTGGAGTTTTTTTTTCATCACAAGGGGTTAGGGATGGAGCAAATAGGGGCACAAACATGTAAACATCCAAGACCTGGAGTTTTTTTTTCATCACACGGTGGTGTGATAGAGCTTCATGCAACCGGAGCACAACGGCATGTCGCACATATCACATTTATGTGATGTTTTAGTTCGTTTTCCCAGTGTCTTGCACCATTCATGATTTCAGATTAGCATGGCCCCTGCGCAAGGATGACACGCAAAATCGTGAAGCGTTCCACATTTTTTTGGCTGGCGAAGGGCATGTTCGCGCGTACGGACGCATCACATCTTCCGCACATCGCCGAACTGGCGCCGCACCACGCGCGCCCGCCCGACCGCCGCCGCCTGCCACGCGACCTGGTTGCCTAGCCGGCGATCACCCACTGCATACCAGCGCCACACTAAGACCACCGCCCGCAGGGGCCATCCGATGACCTGTCCACAGGAGTGAACAGAGGCGATTCTTCGGGAAGAGGTCCGTCGACCTGACCCCGACTCCCCACGCCCCAGAAGGGGTGCGTGAGATGACTATGAAGAAGTTGCACCATTCACAATACAGACGTCGACCGTTCGGTTGTTCTTCGGTCGGTGGTATTGTGACCCAATATTGATTATTGGTCAATATGGGCCTAGGTGGCCCTCCCCTATGACCCGGCATCTGCCTGACCATTTGCACCGCGTTCGAGATGGATGGAACATCCCTGGCCAAGAATTTATTCAGCAGGCTGTCAGCGATGCGTCGCCTAAACTCTCGATGCTCAATCCTTATATCCTTCCATCTGTAGATGATGTCTGCAGGGTTTTCGTTTGATTTTATGTTCCGCCAGCAGTCTTTAGGCATTATCTCGGTTATCTGCCTTACCGTGTTTGCTACAAATGGTTTCCAACGGCCGGGGTCGCCTTGGAGCCAGCCCAGGACTGCTGTAGAATCTGACAATCCGAATAACTTGATATCATGTCCAACTAGTGCTTGTTGAACTTTGCTCATTAACTTTGATAATAATAATGCTCCACTGAGTTCCAAACGCGGAAGTGATGTTTCCTTGTTTACTGGAACAAGCCTTGATTTTGCTGCTACGAGGACTATGGATACCTGATTATTTGTTCTATTTAATATTCTGCTGTATATTACACATGCGTAGGCTTTTGTTGATGAGTCACAATATTCAATGTTTTCGTATTCGTGACACCCCAGCCATCTCTGGATGTGATATTGATTTATGTTGTGTGTGTGTCTGCTGTGATTTTTATCCACTCGGAAATTATTTCCGTCGGTAGACAGTCATCCCATTGTAAGTTTGCTAACCAAACATTTTGGAAAAGGGTCCCAATCCCAATGGGTCAAATAGTTTGGAGATATCTGATAAAAGTGATCGCTTGGTCGATTTTTCTGATGGGGATGTATTGATTTTTGATAAAAATGTAAATTGATCTGATTTCGGATTCCAGCGTAGTCCAAGTGTTTTGGTTGATTCTGCCTGTTTGAAATCGAATAATGTTTGACTGTTTTGGCTCTTGCTCACGCCGTCCAGTAGCCGTTGTTTGTTGGAGGCCCATTTTCTCAAGTTAAAGCCTCCTGACGCCAGTAACTGGATTAAATCAGTCTGTAATTTCTTGGCTGATTCAAGGGAATGACTACCGCTAAGTAGGCCATCCATGTAAAAACATTCCTCTAACACCTTTCCGGCTGGACTCTTTGTGTATTTGTGACCTTCGTCATTTGCCAATTGCTTTAAAGTCATCATAGCCAAGAAAGGGGCTGATTTGGTGCCGTATGTCACCGTTGACAGCTGGTATTCCCGAAGGGGTTGCTCTGGTGCTTCCCTCCAGATGATTTTTTGATATTTTTGATCTTCTGGGTGAATGTTGATTATTCTAAAAATCTTTTCAACGTCTGCTATGTACGCGTATTCATAATGTCTCCAACGTAAAATTAGGGATTGTAGATCTTGCTGCAGATTCGGCCCGCGAGACATAAAGTCACTGAGACTGTACCCCGTGGAAGTTTTCGCCGACGCGTTGAACACTACGCGCAGTGACGTAGTCGACGAATCCTCGCGTCGCACACAATGGTGAGGTAAGTAGCAGTTAGGAGTCTCGTTACTTGTGTATTCGCGCATGTGACCTAGATCTTCGTTATCGTTGATAAATGATTTATAATCGTTGAAGGTATTTTTCTGCTTGGTCAATTTCCGTTCTAGTTGCCGAAACTGTGCCACTGCCATTGGCTTTGAGATTCCCAAATTTTCAACATAATCTGATATAAAACTGAATTTTTACCACGTAGCGACCGTCATCTTGGCGTGTAGTTGTTTTTTGATAAAATGAGACACATTGCTGCTCATCTGATGATAAATTGATACTTTCAGACTCCGAGATGTCTTCTATTTCCCAGAACCTTTTGATTTCATCCACGTTGTTGAGAACGACATTGCATTTAAATGTTTTCGCGTTTCCACATAGAATCCATCCGAGGCGCGTTTGCTGCGCTATCGGAAGGTTTTGATTTGCTCTGATAATGCCTCCCAGTATGATAGAGGAATAAATGTCTGCTCCCAGTAAGATATCAACGGGCCGACTGACGTTATACTCCGGGTCAGCTAGTTGAATGTTGTCCAAATGATCCCATGACGGCTTTGGGAATGATTGATTTGGTAAATGATTATTATTATTAAATTTTTCATGATAAACGCTTCCGTGCTGAAGCTGTAGTCACATTGTTTATTGCTGTTCACACGACGCTAATGACTAGGGAATGTTTTTTTCTAAATACCGGGATCCCGGGATACCGGTATTGAAAAAAAGAAACAATTTTTTTGTCAGGCTTTTCATTTTATTCTTCTTTGGAAGAACGTATTAAGAAGGTAAAATTAATAAACAAAGTTTTAATGTCAAATAATATATTATTTACATGTAGATCAATTATCTTTTTATACACCTAACAATAATATTAAGTGACAGTTAGATCAGTCTTTTTTACGCTAATTCGCATTATAAAAATTATGACTAATCACATTTATTATTATAGAATGTCACAAAACTTGTTTAACAACATTTCTGTAAGTAATAAGAATTTTAACGATATTAGGGTTTTAACATCTAAGATAGACAATAACAGTGAAAATAAAAACTTTTACATACTCCGTAATCAACACATAATATCTAGCCAACAAAAGATATCTTAATAATATAATTTGTATACCTATTTTGGTAAACATTTACAAAAAAATAAACATAATAAAAAATCTAATGATTAAAAAAAGCTTAAATCACAATTTTACGGTCACATCAAGCACGATATCATTGGGCTGTGGCTCTTTCTTCCTGAAATTGCGTGCTAAGGAAAGAAAGAGCATCTAAGCTTTTTTTCTAAGAAAAAAATATGCCATTAGCGATAGTACCCTCTTGTATCTTTTTTATATTTTTGTTTTTTAAGTACGTTATTCAGCCCCTACAAGACGAGAAGTTGTCCGATGATGATTTCTCACCCCTACAGCATCAGGAGGAAGATAATGCCAAAGGGCCAATATGATCTTCGAAAATCCCCAATCATACATAGATCCAGACTCTCTTTCACAGTTACTAGACATGATGCCCGGCCTAGGATTCGAGGACTCAGTCACAGGCACCCTCCCCAAACCGTTGACAAGACATTACCAGCGCAGCACGAATCAAGAGGAAGGACCGTCTTGTGAATCCGAAATGTATAGGTTCCGTGACTTACTCAAGAACAGCGCAGTTCCCATCAACGATGATATTATAAATCTGTTAGAATCACTTGGACCGCTCCACGGGGACACCTCACTCAGATTGGCCAAAACGTATGAAAGATTAGTAGCCCTGGCTGGTCCCAACATGTCGGGATTTATTGAGCACATTTTAAAAGCTTCCAGAGACGGATACAAGTCAACCTAATGGGCAATTAAAATGTGCTACGAGGGCTACAAAACTGCTTCTGCTCTAAAGACCCGGGATCTAATCTCTCATGTATCAGTGATGACTGATGATTTTAAAGGGCTACACAAGACCCTATCGGAACAGGCAGAGATCTATAAAACGACGATTCAACACTGCGCAGTGTCATGGAACTACACTTTGAACTCCATGACAAAATATGCATCTGAGTTGGAACAGAAAACCCTAACCAACTCAGCTCCCACAAACAAATCATTTTTAAAGGGAAAGTCTGCGGTTTCAAACTCCTCCTATGCCACTGACGAAAGATATGAGGATCCCATACTCACATTCGAGTCAGGGAGGCAGTACAAAAGTGCAGCTGGGATCCTCACAGTAGAAGTGGAGAGTGTCCATCTAACCTCTTCAGGAGGATTGGGAAATCTCCTTTCAATCCCGATTAAGTGTGGAGTGCGTAAAGGGGCACTACAGTTATTATTTAATAAAGATTTGACCTACTTAGGAAGTTTTATCAAAGAGAACAAACACCAGTTTGAGCAGTATCTAAAATTTGACCTCAAACAGAAGAAGGAGTTTATCTACAATCTGGCAAACTCTCTTCCGACCGGAAACAAGCAATGGGCCATTATCAAATAACTTCCAGTAACCTCTTTTAATGTAACCACTACCTCATAAATTGTATTATAGGATATAATAAACTTGACTGCCTTTCTAAGTACCATAATTACTGCTTAGAGCAGCAAATTTAACTTTAGTGTTATTATTAAGATATACAAATTAAGATCAAAGGACAACTATTAGTGTGTAATTTCTCTAATGAATATCTCTAGTTTTTCTAGACCTCCTGTACCTTAATATTCATCAGAGAGCGAACTTCTTAATCGATTGCATAAATATGTGACCGAGGAAAACGCTCTTTTAGTCCATTGAATGAGTCCCTCCAAAGGGGGTCTAGAGTGCGTGAGTTAGTAACGTAAGATGTTTCTTCGGAAACATGTCAAGAGTCCCTAGGTAATAAACATACTAAAACCCTGGGACACTAGGAGGAGCCCCGGAGTGGGGGGAGGGGGGGAAAGGGTCCATTTTTTCATTTTTCGCTTAAATCTCAAAAACGGTACATGTTAGAGAAAAACTTTTAAAGAAAAGTTGAAAGGCCATAAAATTATCTACAAGTTGTATCTCAATATTTTTTTTCTATTCGCAGCCGTTTTCGAGCTACATCCCATGAAAGGTGAAAAATTCGAAAACTTTTTATTTTACCAACTTAGGGTGCTGCAGACGACCGTTTTTTTCTCCGTTTTTGTTGTGGATTGTAAGAAATGACGATGATGATGATGATGATGATGATGATGATGATGATGATGACTACTTTTTCATCCTTTTGGGTTGGGACGGTCCTGTTAAGAGTTCTTCTTCTATTATTTGTTCATCCTCAGATGTAGGTGATTCATGGTGAAGCTCTTCGTCATCACCATCACCATCATCATCATCTTCCTGAATGGATACGCTGTTAAGGCATTTCCCTTGGCAATGAAGGCATGCCGCTGAACATTTGAGCATTGCTTTTCGGCATCCACATTTGCCGCTAGCACAATCTTTAGTGCAACGGCAAAATATGGTCTGTAGTAAGGCCTCTGGTGCTGGTGGATCTTCGGTTTTTATGGGCTCCAGGGTGTTTCCTACAGACTGCCATCTCCACTCTTGTGGAGGCAGCTCATTCCCAAGCCACTGTTGTACTTGATAGTAAGTGCGCCGGGAATGCTGTTTTTCCGCACTTTCCGTGGGTGGGAGAGAGCTTATGTCTGGCTTTAGTTTGGCTACTGACCTCATAAAGGACTGGAAGCAGTATTGGTTGAGAGAGGTGACTTTAGTTGGTGCTCCATACCATTTTAAGAAGCTAATTTTTCCAGCCTCTTCAACGTCACTTTGAGTGAAGGAGGGGTTGTAAAAGATCATCGATGCTTTTTTTATGACGTCACATTTTAAATATTGCTTTGTGAAAGCCATCTTGCTTTTTCTAAACGTCGCAGATGTCGTATCGCAGCCAGTAAAAGAATGTAAAAATAGGATATGATTAAATCCTTGTTGCTGCATCTCTTGGCTGGATAAAACAATACTTTTATTTTTTCCTCTGCCAGGTTTTAGCAGCAGGATGTCATTTGCAGGAGGAGTGGAAGCTATCAAAAGAACAGTGAGGTCCACATCCGCACCAACAATTGCCACAGAGCTATGAGTGGATTGTTCCACAGCCGTCTTTACAATGAGGACGTCAGCATCATCATTTGCCTGTATAGTCTGTATCCCATTTTCCTCCAGTTTTGTCCGTAATAAGGAAATGAGCTGAGTTTTGTTGGAAGGATTAGACAAAAACTCTTCTTGTTTAATTGGGATCGAAGTATTCCATGTCAAATTGATTTCAGCTGACCTCTTCAATCTATATCGCCTCTTCTGTTCATGTGATTTCGTACTGTTGGCAGAATTTGTGTATCCGTCAAACACCACAGTACGACTCATTCCAGGGTAATGCTGGTTAATGTAGGTAATGTATCCATTACAAACTATGCCAACACATGTATCCTTTTGCCAAATTACTCTGTGTAGCAGAAGGCCCCCATCCAATACTATTTTCATTTGAGATAGTTGCAGAGGCTTGTTGGTTGGCTGAAACAACGAATACAGAATGGATTTATTTGTCTTTCTCATCCCGCTTTCGTTGAACAGCGCTAAAGGAAATGGGGCCAATTCATATTCTAAATATTTCATCAAATCTTCTTCTGATCATTTGCTTATGCACATTCGTTGAAACAGCAATGTTGGGTCAACCGCAATCTTTTCATCGTGAATTTTCAATGATGAGTTAACAGAAGAAAGTGGCAAGGCACGATCTTTGCGAGAAAACTTTATGTCTGAGAATGGCTTGTCCACTATCTTATTCATTGCTTCTTTACCCACTCGCAGAGCATCGTAGAAATTTATTGTTTCATCTCCCACCACTCCATTAGCAATGGACATAATCTCGCTAGTTTGCGGGAAGGTTTACATATCTTATTCGATGTCGTCGTTAAGTTTGCAGTAACTGTCTTAAATTCAACTGGTATGTCGTCAATGAATGGTTGGTTTAAGAATATGCCATGTTTTTCCTTGAATCTAGCTCCATTACGATGGTGTTTATTGTATAGAGGCATACATTTCCGAATAAATAGATAAATAACCGTGTCTAAAAGTCCTTTCTCCTCGCTGGGCGAGAGATCTTTGATTTGTTGACCTATTTTTCGCAATAGTATAATAGTATAGTCAACAATTCACAAGGTTTAAGATAAAAAGGCGACCCAATCCTTTTCTTATTTTTTTTACTTTCGGCGTAAAAGCTCATAAAATATCAAATCGTGTACAATCTCCTTGTGTATTCGCGGTTACTTCCGGAGTTTGAGAAGTACCGGCTTTGGCGCAGTCCACAGCATCATCATTTGCCACTCGTGTACCAACATGAGGGTTGGCGCCCTCACGCCCCCCTAGCATTAAGTCCTCCGGTCGGGGCCCGGATGGACATCCCTCAGCAGGTTGGGTAAGCCCCTGCTGAGGCAAAGTGGCGCCATGGGTCTGTAGCGGCTCCATGGTGCCTCGCCCCCGTTTCTCTAGTTCACACGGATGAGCATGGGGTTTTAGCATAAGCTTAACGAGGGCGGACCCCTTCCCATGCTACGTGTGAACCTTCATCGAAAAAATCCGAACAACGGATAATGTTGGGACATTGATGTCATATGAGAGGCACTAGAGGAAAAAAAATAAAAAGTTCAAGTATCGTAACTACCCTAATAAAATTCAATTCCTCCTAAACGCCTCCATGGTGGAATCTGGTTTTTTTATCAATGATAGACCTAATTATGAGCAATCTATCGGTACCGGTCACAAGTTGCACTTTTGAGCTTTTTGGAAGAAAAATAAAATAAAAAGTTCAATTATCGTAACTACCCTAATAAAATTCAATTCCTCCTAAACGCCTCCATGGTGGAATTTGGTATTTTTATCAATGATAGACCTAATTATGAGTAATCTATCTGTACCGGTCACAAGTTGCACTTTT
Organism: Argyresthia goedartella; assembly: GCA_949825045.1. NCBI lineage: Eukaryota > Metazoa > Arthropoda > Insecta > Lepidoptera > Argyresthiidae > Argyresthia > Argyresthia goedartella. The sequence goes on from OX463811.1 coordinate 21,626,345, forward strand.
GAGTTTTTTGGAAGAAAAAAAATAAAAAGATCAAGTTAAGTAACTCAAACTACCCTAATATAATATTTTGACAATTGATTCCTCCTAAAGGCTTCCATGGAGGAATGAGTTTTTTTTACCAATTATAGACCTTATTAAGAGCAATCTATCAGTACCGGTCACAAGTTGCACTTTTAAGCTTTTTGGAAGAAAAAAAATAAAAAGGTCAAGTTGCGTAACTACCCTAATATAATATTTTGACAATCAATTCCTCCTAAAGGCTTCCATGGAGGAATGTGTTTTTTTTACCAATGATAGACCTAATTAAGAGCAATCTATTAGTACCAGTCACAAGTTGCACTTTTGAGCTTTTTGGAAGAAAAAAAATAAAAAGTTCAAGTATCGTAACTACCCTAATAAAATTCAATTCCCCGTAAACGCCTCCGTGGTGGAATCTGGTATTTTTATCAATGATAGACCTAATTATGAGCAATCTATCTGTACCTGTCACAAGTTGCACTTTTGAGTTTTTTGGAAGAAAAAAATAAAAAGATCAAGTTCAGTAACTCAAACTACCCTAATATAATATTTTGACAATCGATTCCTCCTAAAGGCTTCCATGGAGGAATGTGTTTATTTTACCAATTATAGACCTAATTAAGAGCAATCTATCAGTACCGGTCACAAGTTGCATATTTGAGTTTTTTTGGAAGAAAGAAATATTTTTTGATCGATTGATGTGATAAACATGGGTATGTAGTATGGGGAAATTGTTTGAGCCAAAATCATTTTTTACTGCGTGTAACTTAGAAACGGTAGGATATAGGAAAAAATTATTTAGGTACAACTTGTAGATAATTTTATGGCCTTTCAACTTTTCCTTGAAAGTTTTTCTCTAACATGTACCGTTTTTGAGATTTAAGCGAAAAATGAAAAAAATGACCCTTTCCCCCCCTCCCCCCACTCCGGGGCTCCTCCTAGTGTCCCGGGGTTTTAGTACGTTTATTACCTAGGGACTCTTGACATGTTTCCGAAGAAACATCTTACGTTACTAACTCACGCACTCTAGAACTTTTTATTCAATGGACTATTTCCGCTTCTACACTTGTTGGCGGAATGCATAACAAATAATTATAAGCCATATCAAGATACATTTCTCGGCCACCTCCAGTACTATCATAAACACCCATTTCTACGCTACAATAGAATCAATATCTGTGCTAGAATAATCTTGCCGTTTAGCCGTCTTATATTGAGTTTTAGATTGTATTTCTGCTTCTAGTTGCTTTTCAATCGTCAATTCAACATAAGTGGGCATGCTCGAACTCAAAGGAATGTCGTCGCTACTGTCACTGTCTATGGAAACAGTACCAGTGGAGTGAGGTACATGTCTTGACTCTGCATTCGAAAATTTTACGCGCTTTAATAAGTTCACAACGACGCGGTGGATGTCGTTTGAGGTTGGTTTTGAAAACACATCATCCTCTTCTTCGGAAAAGAAAGCCTCGGCAACAGGCAAGTATTGAATAACACCTGATATTATTAGGCGTCTCTGTTTTATACGCATTCTGAGGGCAGAGGCAAGATTGCGGCTTATGGTATTGTCTGCTTCGTCTAATTTTCGCAGCATGAATTTGAGACAAGCATCAGCCGATAAAAGAGTGGCATCACGACGGCACAGTGCAGAGACAGTTGCCTTGATCATGCTGAGGCTTTGGTGAATGTTATTTAATAAGGTGATATCTTCATCATCAAATATTCGATTTCAGATCAATCAGTGCTTTAGTGATACTATCTTTGAGCTTCAAAAATCGACCGACCATGTCTGCCGTACTGCTCCAACGGGTTTTTACGTCTAGCATCAATTTAATCTCTTTGCCATGCTCTTTGGTAACGTAGCTTTGTAATAGATCGTTTCTCGTAGGCGATTTTTTGAAATATTTTGCTAGTTTTCGCACCTTTTCGATGACATTTTTGTATATAAATTTTGGTGGAGTAGTAACTTGTGGATGTTCAACAACGAAATCCCCGTTTGAATTGTCGTCACCTGCACTATTTTCACTTTCGTCGCAATTTGAGTCATCTTCAGAAGTTGTTGTAGTTATAGGTGCAGGTGCAGGCGCGCATTCCTCTGTTTTTTTTTTGTATTACTGCTAATTCTGCTAACTGTACACCGTGAGCTAAACATAGCTGATGATGACCACTGAAAGATTTTCCCATTTTGGTCATAACACTGGCGCCGTCTGTACATAGAGCAATCACATCTTCGGACAGGTCAATGTTAAATTCTTGCAAACGTTCTTTGAGATAATTTAAACTATCTGCAGCTGACATAGATCCATGTATGCGAACAAGACCAAGATTTTTAAATTTAGCTGCTGATATTTCATGGTTGTGTAGATTCACATTCATGTATCTCTTATTTTTCAAAGACGTATACTCATCCAAAGTAACGGAAAACTTTTTGTTGTTGTCTGTCATTTCTCTGGGTTTTTTATTCAAATTATTTGTCATTACTTCTTTTTGGTTAAAAATTATATTGGTAATGGTTGAAGGTGAATTTGGCAGTTTATGTCCACATTTCTTAAAAAGTTTCCGCAGATCCTCCGAAGTGCAAAATTTGCTTATTGGCAGACCATCTAGGGCTTCTAATCTGCTTACTATCATTTCCATTGAATCAGAGCTTTTAAAGTAATCGCTGAGTTTTGATTTCTTTACCGGCGGTGGCAGCTCATCTTGTGTCAGTGATGCAGCAGTTGCAGCAGCAGTTGATGTTGAAGCTTTACTTGCAGTCTTCTTGGAACCAACAAGGTGCACAGTTCGCATATGAGTATGGAGTCCACTCGTTGAGCCCCCACTAGTTTTAATGATCTTTTGACAAAGTTTGCATTTTGCCGTCTGTCTATATTCAGAAGCTGTAAAGTTATCCCAAACAGCAGTTTTAGGTCGTTTTTTTAAAAACTCTTTATACTGAGTCTTTTCAGATGTTGACCTGTAATAAGAAAACAAGAGGTGATTCAAGTTGTTTATGCGAGTTCGTATCGTACACCAAACATAATGTAAAGATCTTGTAACATAAATAAAACTAAATATAAGAAAGTATCTTTAAATAAAATCCATGAGATCTTTAAATAAAAGCACGTGGTATTTTAGCCAATTTAGTCAAAATATGTTACAAATATAACTATATCTTTTAAAGTAATGGAATTCACGTACTAAAACAGTTACCTACTATTTATAACCTTAAAACATTAAACAAAACTATTGAGTTTATAAGTAATGAAATTTAATTAAAAGTAAATTTCAAAAAATCATAACGTAACACTAATACTAAGCAAGTTTGTTAATAATACTTTTATATATAAAAAAAACGGATTTTAAGTATATTTTAATTACATAAAATATGATGATTTAGTGTAAAATTGAACAAATAAATTAGCTTTAATAACTTACATTTTTACTTCGTATCCATCAAGCGTTTAGCACGAACAATAAGGTCACAAAAGTCAAATCACTGATAACGCGTGCAATTCCACTGCTCACTGTTTCACGTCTAACAGATTCGCGTTGCATCATGCGATGCGCTGACTGACGGGAGTCTCCCGTCAGTCAGCGCATCGCCTGCGTGTCGAGCGCACGCGGAATGCTTAGCTGATTGCTATAAATCAATCTCGAAAATCTCGTCGAGATCTCGCCAAATTATGCCTCGAGATTGATCTCGAAAAATGAGCCGAGATCTTGCGAGATCGGGATTGCATTCCCTAGATACAACCATGTATCTGATATAATATTTCAAAAAAAAAAGTAGGCGCAGTAGTTTGGTGAATTTGACTTTATGACAAAAATGGTGTATTTAACGGATTAATGTTTTATTACTATACCTCCACAATTTTGTTTTAGATAGGTAGAACTTTTTGTATAGGTATCGAATTGGAAACGGCATACAAAGTCCGAAGAAAAAATAGGATTATAGTTTAAGATAATTAATTAGGCGAAACTGCACATCAATAATACTGATTTGCACAGCAAAAATATTGATTTTTACAGCAAATATCAGGTGCAAAATACTGCGGTAGCTTAGATGAATGGTAAAGGGGGTGAGCGAAGCAAAGCCTTCTTTATACTTCTTGTTAGTTTGAACATGTAAGAACAACAAAAAATACTTAAAACATAAAAAAGTGTTTTTGCTGATCCTTTTTTGCTGTGAAAATCAGTATTTTTGATGTGCGGAAATTTTGTTGAAAGCGGCAGTATTGTTGAAAGCAGAAGTCCAACAGTACTCGACAAAACAAGACACAAAATGCTTGCCATCAGCAGGGGGCAAAGTGCTTAAGTCATACCATAAATATGACCAATATTTAAGTAGATCATGGAATTTAAGTGAAATTATATGGTAAACAAACTGGTTATTTAAGGAAATTTAATTACGATCTAGATCAGGGGTCAGCGATTAGTTTCGCTCGGGGTCCGTTTGAAATCAAATAACCATCGAGTTCCGCACAGATTTTATAGAAAAATATTTTTTAAAAAAAAGTAATTAAGGCAATAAAAAGGTACTTTTTTACAAATCAATGATGAGAAAAATGATATTTCTTGTTGCGGACTATCTGTCTGAAATTTGGAGTAAAATTGGTGCAAGCTATTGACATTAAGTCCTGGAGGTGTTCATCAGTAAGTCGAGATCGAAATTTATTTTAATGAAGTTCATCTTCGAGAGTGCTGCTTCACAAACATATGTTGACCCAAACATGGTAAGGAGTTTCAGTGCTAATTTTTGTAGTTCTGGGTATTTATTACCGCTTACAAATTTTATCCAGAACTCTTCACTGGGAACTTCCGCATGTTTGTGTTTCAAAGCCGTGTTTTCTTGAAAGTCAATCATTTCTATCTGCAGCGCAGCTTTATCACTCCCGAAAACAATTGCCGCTTCGTTACTCCATTGACCATCGGGATGCAGAGAGTAAATGCTGTTAAGGATTTCAATAACATTCTCAATTTTCTTAAAATCTGCGAACCTGTGTTGAAATTCCGATTTAAGATCCGTAATGAACGTCTTGTATTGGCCGACGTCAATCTGGTTGTCACTGCTGCTTTTTTTCTTTAAATTGGGGAAGTGTAAGCATTCATTACCGAGATCATTGATAAAGAGATCAAGATCAAGCGGCAAAAGTGCCAATATCTGCTCAACAAAAGTTTCTTTCGTTTGGTCCAGGTAGCGTACAAAAATAATCAACTGTGCCGTATCAGTGACATCGCATGATTCATCCATAGCCAAGGCGTAATAGTTTGCCTTATTAGGCTGCCGCTTCACGTCATAATGATTTTCTTCTGCCAATAAGTGTATTTTTGGTGCTAGTAATCGCAACGGATTTCGTCGTATCTTCTTAATAACATCCTTTTTGTTCTCAAATAAAAATTCCCCACCTCGAGAAAGCATTCTTTAACTACGTCAGCATCGGTAAATGGTTTCATATGCTTAGCAAGAGTCCAAGAAATACGTAGCGAAGCCTCGACACATTTTTCCTGCTCAGTCATTGAGCGACTCATGATCTGGATCGAAGATGAGTAATTTTATAGTAAACTTGCAATTTTAAACTTACGCAGATCACTACTAAGTGGAAAGTTTTCGGCAAATGATTTGTGTTTCGTATTATAATGTCGTTTGATATTCGAGCTTTTAATTAACGCCACTGTTTGGTTACAAATCAAGCACATTGGTATTGCTCCAGCACGATTTGGCAGCGTGAGCACATATAAATCCGTTAATTCTGGCAAAAACTGTCTATTTTCATCTTTAACTCTTCTTCTTTTCGGTTCCATAGTAGAAGAACTCGCTAATGTAAACAGGTAAGTACTTAAACTCGCAAAGTAAACAAAGAAACGTAATTTCAAGCACGCGTAATCTTGCGGTGCGGTCGGTAATTCAAAATTAAAACAGTGCACTGACCTGTGACCTTCCGGCGGCCGGTGCGGTGGTGCGCTATGGCGTGATTACCCACCCCCGCCCTCGCGACGCCCCGCGCGCTTAACCATCACGACGATCCACGCATTTCCAATCTTCGATCTCTCTCTCTCGCTTGAAAGTGTCGCCGCACACGAGCCACACGCCACAGCCACAAACGCCGCCACAAGAAGCCAGAAGCGGCCACAAAAAGTGGCTGAAGCGCGCGGCAGCCACTTGTGGCGTGTGGTCGACACTCGCAGTCGGTAGCTGCTACTTTTTTTTACCCTTGCATGCATGCAGTATCATAATGGACTCCGACGAAGAAGGTTAAGGGTCAATTCACACGTACCACAACCACACCACGTCGCAGCGATAAAATGTGGTCAAGCTGTGGTTACGTGTGAATAGTGTCATAGCGGCTTTTTGCAGTTGCGTTGTGGTACCGACAAAATGTCGATGTGGTTGCGTTGTCGTTGCGATGTGGTAACCACGTGGTCATGTGCAGTTATACTCCGGATATCGTAGAGGAAACACGGTTTGACTGAACGTAGTCATGGAGGAAAGATTGTTGTTGCTATCCTTGTTATGGCTTTTATTAATAAGAAAAAGACGACGACATCAGCGTATTCGTCGAAATAGAATTTATTGGGTACATCCTTTATTGGAAAACAAAAGTCAAAACCAATTTCGTACTGATTATCCTAAACTTCGAAGGTTCAAAAAGAATTTTTATAAAAAAATTAGAATGAACAAGAATACATTTGACTACTTGTTAAACGAACTGAATAGTGAGTTGCAAAAAAATAAGACACGGCCATGAGAAAAAGCATACCATCTGTTGAACGTCTGGCAATAACATTGAGGTGAGTAATTTTTTTTTTATAGTTAATTATTTTTAAGTACTTAGAAGATATAATTAGTTCCATCTCCCGGGACAGACTCACCGGGCAGATAAAACTAATTTATAAAATATAAAATACAGCTGCAAATTAAGAGGCCGTACCTACCTGGTTTTGCTCGCGGCACTAGCGCCACTTTCATTAAAAAAAAAATTTTTTTATTTAAGGCATAGCTAAAAAGTGGCTGAGACAGATTTTTATCTATGCCTTAAATAATAATATATTATTATTTTTATTATTATTATTTTTATTTTGATTATGATTGTGGGCACGTTTCATATAGTTTCCTATTATTACAACAGTATGCATGTATAGTCAGCGCCATATCGACCTACCCTTATCTGTCAAATTTCTGCAACTGAATTTCAATCTAATTTCAAAAGCATAGAGATCAACATCAGATGTGGTTTTTTCACAGATTTTCGTAGGTCGATGTGTTGCTGACTGTACGTTACGCACACGCCACGCATCCGGTCTGCTCAGGCCTTTATTATTGCCAACGAGTTAATTTGCAACTGTGGTAGGGGGGAGGATAGGAAGGCGAAAACAAAGAGGGTACTTATATATTTTTATTTATTTTGTCATTCAAAAATCAACAGAGTGGGTAATTAATCAGTTAATCTCCGAACATATCCGTTATAATCCGATCATTATAGTTTGAAGCCTGAGAAGAGACGCTGAGTGGAGATTCTGGTACTGAAATATCTCTTGGTGTGGATGCAGTACGCAAATTGCGAAGCTGTGGAGAGCCTGTTTCCATATCCGGCCGATACCTAGACGTTGATGGTTGCTCGTACGGTTGGAACGCTGGTGTCGTATACCCCTGTCCATACTCACTGTAATTATCATTACGTGTAGTTGTAGGAGTGTGATATTTTTGAATTACATTCAATATTTCTATCTGAGCATTCAGTTTTCAATCATCGCGAATGGTCTTAAATCTATCGTATAAAGATAGCAAAAATGCATATCACTGTCACAGGACTTCTCAGGTTCCTGTTTACGAGTATGTGCAGTTACTTCATCGCTCAAACGACTTGTTATTTTTTTTATTAACCCATATTCTGCATCATCTTTTTTTCTTTGGATATTTTTTGGTCTCTTCCAAAATTCAGAGTTAGTTTCAGTAGTATTATCGTGTTCTTTATCGATTTGTTCGATGTATGTGATTTATTTCGATTTTCAGACTATGGCTTTAAAAATAATAATTGACTAAAGTAGTAGTATCTCTTTGAACTACCTGCTGAACCGCTTCTCTGTGAATTTTGTTTTTTAAGGTCTCTGTTGAAAGAGTCTCTTAAGCTTTTCCATTTTCTTTGTAAGTTGGCAGCTGAAAAATCAATTGTTAAATTGAAATTTGTAGAAAGTAAGTTGGTAGTTAAATTTGAAAATAACATATAAAATAATAATAATAATAATATTTTATAATATCGAAATAACAGTGATCAGATCATATAATGAACTCAGTATTGAAGATAATTTCTGTATATTTAAATATCCATGTTAATAGTTTCAAGTTATTCTTAAATTTATGACAGCCAAGCATCTTTACATGATTTGATAAATGATTAGTTTTTCTTACACCGATGGCATAAGCGCTTTTTGAAAGCGTAATAGAATTATTTAATGTACTAGCTTTCTATCCGCGTGGACTACACGTTATGTAATATATTAATAAGTAGTATTTAATATTTTACATTTTTTTTAATTTTACCCTATTAAAAGTAACTGGATTTATTTTATATTAGTCCAGTATAATGTTTACGATCGATCATTTCCCAAAATGTCATCAGCCTATTGAATGGTGTTAAAAAAGGTTGAAATACCTAATACTTTAAGGGGACGTTGTACTCTTCAACACGAGCTACTTTTACTATGGGGACACATATACCTACATGACCTAAATGTATGAAACGGCAGATTTTTTACGATTTCGTATGTGTCCACAATGACCCCAGTGTTATTTATTTCAACCTTTTAAAACACTCTGTATAAATCCATTTCATTATTATTTGTTTTTAATATAATTTTTTTGTTACAGATATTTGGCAACGGGGTGTTCGTTTGAAGATCTCGCCGACTTTTTAAATGTGGTACTTCAACTGCTAGCAAAATTGTCCACGATGTGTGCCGCATGATTTGGGATAAATTACAGCCTATTCATTTACCAACATGTAATAAAACAATGTGGTTTCATATTGCGAACAAATTTAAAAAGAAAGCAAATTTTCCAAACTGCTTATGGGCTGTAGATGGGAAACATATTAGGATTATTCATCCACCACGCAGTGGTTCATTATTCTTTAATTATAAACATTTCTTTTCTATTGTTTTAATGGCCGTATGTGACGCCGATTATTTATTCGTGTATGTTGATGTAGGAGCCTACGGTAAAACTTCCGATTCAAATATTTGGAGGGACTGCAGTTTATATGATGCAATGGAAAGAAATGATTTAGAATTACCTGGACCGCAAGCAATTACCCCTGTAGGTAGGCCCTTGCCTATGGTATTCATTGGCGATGAAGCCTTTGGATTACACAAACATTTGCTGCGACCATACAGCGGCAAGCAATTAACAATGAAAAAACGTGTTTTTAACTATAGATTATCACGAGCACGAAGATATGTAGAATGTTCCTTTGGAATTTTGACTAACAAATGGCGAATATTGCATAGGCCAATTAACGTGTCAGTTGAATTTGCAACAGACATAGTGAAAGCATGTGTCGTATTATGTAATATAGTACGCAAGCGAGATGGCTATAAGTTCGATGACACTTTATCGATAACTTCAAATTTGTTACGAATGCATTCCTATCAATTTGCCGACTATTTTGTGAGCCTTGAAGGTGAATTATCGTACAATAAAGCGTGAATGGACAGGTATACTCGGTTTAATAAATAGTAATTAATAAACTTACCACACTGGTTTTTTTCTTTTGTTTCCTAATTATCAAAATCTTCATAAAACTTTATGCAAAGGTTTTCCCATGCTTTGTTTTTTAATATGCGTTTGGAATACTCCTCTGTCCTTTGATCCCAAATACATGGCAAATTGCGAATCTCCTCAATAAACATATCCGTGTCAAAAGTTTCGGACATTTTAATTTTTCGCACAACCACGCGGCAGCTCAGTACAACGCAGAATGAAAGGGGGGAGCGCAGCAGTGTGACCAGATTAAATTTTACGAAAATACCGAGGCACCTCAAAAAAATACTGAAATATACCGATTTACATAGGACAGATATACCAATAAAAATACTGATTTTCTTAACAGGTTTTATTTATTCATTTTCACAATAAATGTTAGAGTTATATTTTAACATCTTTTTCGAAGGATTAAATTTTACACAACCTCCTTCATCCTTAACACCTTGCTTTGTTTTTAAAATTGCTGACACATTTTTGTTTACAAATCTATTTCTTTGGTCCGTTTTTATTAAATTTATCTGTGAAAATATGCGCTCGCATGCAGCATTCGATACCGGTATACATAGCAGAGATTTACTAAAACTAGTTATATTTTTGTATTTTAACATGCCATCACTGTTAGAAATTTTCCCAACTTCCACCCAAAATTGTTCACATGAGATGGGTGAGCCAGTGCTCGAAGATTGTAACAAATCACTTACTTCGCGATCAAACTTTAGGGTTCTATATTCTTCGTCGATTAACTGCATTTGTTCTGGCTGTACTTCGCATGGGAAAGTTTCTATTACATTTCGTAAACTGCGAAATTCTTTATGCACGGCAGTGTGTGGGTCAAGAAATTTTAGTTCTTTAAAAACTGGATTTTCAAAAGGCAAACGTGATTTCAATTGCGTGCTTAGCTCAATTAAAAATGATTGGCACCTTCTGAAAAACTCAGCAATCTGTTCTTTCATGTTTACATTTCCCCTGTGTTTGATTAATTCTTGGCCCACTTGAATACCTAAGTACATATCTTTCAATGGCAAATAATTTACATGTGACTTTGGGTCTAAGGTAAATACATTTTCTGTATGTTTGATGTAATTAGTTTTCATGAAGCAACCCAAAATCGACAAGTACATACTAGATGCATCATCATACAGTCTATCAATGCACGGATAGTCGCCTTGAAAAATTACGTTAAATTTGTTTACAATCGGCAAAATGTAGTCCAAAAAGTGAAAGTACAATTTGTTTATATCAGTGGTAAAAGAATTATATAAAAATTCTGATGACATATTGCGATCACTCAAGTATTGGTCTTGAAAGAACAATTGCAATGCCCTCCACTGCTCAATTATTCTACTAATACAGGCATGAAGTGAAAGCCACCTTATGTCGTAATGACGCAAGATTCTGTGATTTTCAGTGTCTGTGAAATTTTGGAACTCAGCAAATTCTCTTTGACGCTTGCTGCTTTGAGAAAAATATCCATATACTTCTTTTACTATTTGTTCTAAATTTCTAGGCAGTATTTTACAGGCGTGGCTAACACTTAATGCTGCAGAGTGACAAACACATTTTATGAAAAAGCACTTTGGGTTTACTTCTTTAATTTTTGCAACAATGCCAGAGTGTTGACCAAACATCACATTCGTAGTATCAGCAGCGAATCCTATTACGTCTTTTATTTCTAAACCTAATTCGGATAATTTTGATGACAACGAATTAAATAAATGACCTGCGGTCTCACCACTTAAATCAACTAAATCAAGGAATTTGGTTTGTACAGTACATTTAGTTTCAGAGAAGTATTTAATTACTATCGCCAATACTTTGACTGTCGCAACATCTGTACTCTCATCGATTATAATTGAATATACTGGTTTACCTGAAGGAGATGCAGTACGAAGTATGTCCTCAATCATATCTTTTTCGAATTCGGGTCCTAAAACATTATAAGTTATAGCAGCTGCTTTGGTTCTCTTGCAGGAAAATTCTTTCGCAATATCGGAATCGGTAAAACACTTCACTAGAACTTCACTAAGATGGTCCATAGCTCTAAATGGGATATTGTGTTCCGACAGAAAACTGCATAAACGCAGCTCAGCTTTCTTGACTTCGTCTTTCAGTGGGGCCTTTTTGAAAAATGTATCAACCTGAAAATTAAATGAAAAAATACTTGGTTATTTTGGAAACAAAACCAGGATGATTAACTTTGAATTAAAATATATCAAAACTCCTTGAACTAGGTAAGTAAAGCGAGTTATGCTTACCTTTGACTGTCCTTTATATTTTATCAAGTTCGATTTATGCTTTTCAGTATTTGCATGCTGTTTTATAGATGCTAATCTACTTTGCAGTTTCGCATTGCATGCTTTACAAAATGCGGTGAACTCATCATCTTTATAACGTGAAAGCCACGAAGAAAATTCCGGAATTTGTTCCCACTTAGCTAAATAACTTTGCTGAAAACTAGACATGCTGTCCGGATGGATGCAACTAAGTAAATAAAAATAACGAAAATCGCAATCTATTTATATGATGACAAAAACATCTCCTATTTTGGGGAAATTCCCGAATTATCGAAAGAAAGTCCTCAAAGATTAAGTCGAGTGCAGAAGAGACAATCATTTCACTTGAACCGTATTAGACGATTTAATACTAGTAATTAAGTATCTTTTATGTCTAACTACTACCTATTCATGCAACTGAAAACTTAAAAACTAGACGTTGTTTTGAAAATTATAGATAAACTAGCGGTCCGTCCCGAATTCGTCCGGGTAGACTGATATTCATGAAACAAACGGATTTGAATGTATGAAATCTGGAAATTACACTATATCTAATGTTGCAAACCGCATTAAAATCGGTCCAGCAGTTGTAAAGTTTTAGGCGAACATACATTGTGCAACTCTGATTTATACTACGTATTGATTGATAATTGTATAGGTAGTATTACAATACTACAACGCCGGCGACGGCCGTCTTTCTTGTCATATCTGTAACTTACTCATCTTTGCTCATAGATAACATGTATAAACTAAATCCGGGAAAGCCCCCAGCCAATGTTCGCGTTCCGGGGAATTCCGCAAACATTGTCCCAAGGACGATCACTCACTACGGTGTTGCCATAACGTCAACCATAATATACCCAAAAATACTGACTCCCAGCAATATACCTGAAAATATACTGATGTTCGGAAAAATCGATGAAATATACTGAAAAAGTATTAAAATACTGAATCTGGTCACACTGGAGCGCAGGCGCCAGCTAGGCACGCGCTGTTGACGACGTCATGTCGTGGCGATATGGCCGCGGTGCCGCCGCCGGTGGTGGCGTTGCCGTCGCTATGTGGTTGCGATGTGGTCGTATTACACAGGTGGTCGATAACAACGGCAAAATGTGGTACGTGTAAATTCTAATATTCATTTTCAATACAAAATATACGCCCGACCACATGGCGTCGTTGGGTTGTGGTTGTGGCTGTGGTGTGGTTGTGGTACGTGTGAATTGACCCTAAGTGTCGCCGCACACGAGCCACACGCCACAGCCACAAACGCCGCCACAAGAAACCAGAAGCGGCCACAAAAAGTGGCTGAAGCGCGCGGCAGCCACTTGTGGCGTGTGGTCGATACTCGCAGTCGGTAGCTGCTACTTTTTTTTAACCCTTGCATGCATGCAGTATCATAATGGACTCCGACGAAGAAGTTTTAGTTGCGCTGCTTCTGATAAAAAAACGTCGTCGCAGAAGACGAAACCGTCGTTATTGGATACATTCAATTTTAACAAATGTAAACAAATGTAATGAGCATTTCGACAATCTTTTAAACCATCCAGAAAATATTTTACAAACATTTTCGTTCGTCGTAGGAATTGACACGTTTTGGGAACTACTGGGTCTATTATATGCTGGATTAGAGCACCTTGACACCAACATGCGTAAAATTATCACCCCTGCCGAAAGACTAGCTATCACATTACGGTAAGTAGAAATAATATGGCGGAATATGGGCGGTGGTATGGTGGGTCTGGAACGAACCTGTCTGTGGGAACGAGTAATATCCTCCATCCGTCCTGGTCTCAACCTCCTCAAGGTTTACGCTAATACAATAAAAATAAAATACGTTGGTATTTATATTTATTTATTCACTGTTTATTTTAATTATGAGCTATAACACTCGTCATCATCATGGAACATATCTTCGATAACAGAATTTTTATCCATGGAATTTTCACAATATAATAAATGAGTTGAAGAATGCTGAATTATCGGTGTAGGCTGGGTAGTAATAGATGAGTTTTGTGTAGAGTATATGTTAGCGTCCATGTACTTAGTAGAATAATATGAATGAGTTGGAGTAGGCTCACATATAGTTGAAGGCTGGTTAGATGAGTTTTGTGTAGAGTTAGCATTTCCAGAAGAATAACCATTCCAGAAGAGTTCCATAATTTTGCGTGTACTTTCTAATTAACTGTAAAATGTCAGATTGAAAATAAATTTTACAATTTTCGTCAGTTTTTTTACATGTAGAAGCAGCGACATCAGAAATTGTTTATCGGGGTCATTTTGGTCGGCTGTTGTTTCATGTTTACGTTTTAAATTTAGAATAGAATAGAATAGAATAGAATAGAATAATAATTTATTTGCGAGACAGGCACTTACACTAATATATAATACAAAATTTCTACAACAAGCTTGTGTGTCGCAAAACGGACCCTGACTCAGCATAATGCTGGCTGGTTTGCAACCAACGCTGGTCTTCCGTCAGAGCCGGTCGGTGATGCCACGGACAATCTAACCACTAAAACAGGATTGTAGTGAGTAAGGTACGTATAGAAGAGAAAGAGAAAGAAAAAAAAAGTGAAAAGAAAACGGCTTAAAGATTATAAAAAACTAGGTACTAATACTAGCAAGGAAATAATTAATTAATTTGAATACAAATTTTTTTGTGCGCTCAATTCCAGTGCAATTTAAAAATTGTAATAAATGATACCTACAAAATAATACTAAATAATACTCGTATCGTGTTTATGACCCTCCTGCTTTTTTTGGCTTTCAAATAAGAAACGTTTAAGTTGTATTCTAAAACTATGTGAATTTTGCAGGTTCCTAATCGGCGGTGGGATATTATTCCAGCATTTCGATGCAGCGTAACGGAAACTACAATAGACGCCAAACATCTTGAACAAAATGTGACGTGGTGGGGGAAAGTTTGCGCATGTACAATTACGTGCAAAAAAATCGGCGCATTTGAAATTCTCATTCCTACGTCTACAATTTAATTCCTTCTTTAGAGGTAGATCAATTTTGTATGTGTGTTCGGAAATGCTTCAAATGGAAATGCACATGGAAATGCACATGCATGAGACAAGAAGTAGGTACATGTGCTGAGTCCAACTAGATTTAATGGTTTGTGGGTATGACTATCAAAATAAAACTATACTTAATTAGCGGTATTTGTCGGCTTTATTGGTAAATAACTAAACTTAGTCTTGAGGTAAATAAGATATGCCTTCCATCAAGTCGTAACCTTGTCCAGTAGAAGCAGAGCTTGTGCTAGGTCTTGGTTCTTCGTCATCGAAATTTTCATAATCAGAATCAATCTCGTCCTCATCATCATCATCATCATCATCCTCCGAGTCGCTGTCATCACCAACCAAAATAATAAATTGGTCAATTACCAAATCTATAACATGATCACTCTTTATATATTCTGTTTCAATCTCTATAACTTTTTGGCATAATTTTTCCCATTCGCTTTTGCCCATATTAGCAACTTTCTCCTTTACCAGATCTATAACTTTGGTAATGTTCCATTTGACATTTCTGCTACCGACATATCCTTTAATGGCTGCCCAAGCCATTTCAATGGGATTGAGATCAGGATGGTATGGAGGTAAGCGAAGGACTGAATGGCCGTGTTCAGTTAAAATCTTATCAATGCTATATGATTTGTGTTGCTGTTTATGTAGTCTTATCAAGTTATACAGCTGTGGTTTTAACATACTTTCATCGAACTGAACGCCTTTTTCTTGCAACCATTTTTGCATGTCTGCTTTTCTTGAGTTTGTGGTTGGGGCGGGATCGGACTGCTTATTGTGGTAAGACGCGTTGTCAACTACTACGACTGAATTAGGTGGCAGATTCGGTAGTAGTTGACAACGAAGCCATTTTTCATAATTTGTGAAATTCATATTATCGTGATAGTCACCCGATTTTGTTCCGGCTTTAAACACTAAAAGGGCATTGGGTATAAAACCTGCTTCGGAACCTGCGTGTACAATGACTACCCGTTGCCCTTTAGAAATTGGTTTTTTTAAGCCCTTATTTGATCCATCAGCCCATGATATGGAACTAGCATGCGATGAGTCGACATAGGACTCGTCTGTGTAAATTATTGGTCTTCTTTCTTCCCTGTACTTGCGAATTTTTTGAAGATATTCGATTCGCAGTAATCGGATATTGTTCTTCTCGATCAATATTTTGCGATTGTTTTCTGTTTTCTTCCATCGAAAACCTAATCCATGTAAAATTCTTCGTAAACTGGTTACGGATCCGTTAAAATCTATGTCTTCCTTTAATTTTTTACGGAGTTTTACGGCTGTAGGTAATTCACCATCCGTTACGTGGAAATTATGTATGCACCTTTTGATGACTGATTGATCGAAACTGTCAATTTCGGTGACTTTTTTCTTCCCACTTCTTTTCTTCCCCGGAGTCCGGAACACCTTGAGCAAGTCGGAGTTTTTACAATCGCTGATTATTCTTCTTACCGTACTCACCGATGTTTTAGTTGCTTCCGATGTCTGTTTCACGGTTTCAATATCAGGTGTTCCTTCTCTCTTTAAAAAGCAATATACATCGTATACCATCTTTCTGGCTTGCCTTTTTAAAACTACGTTCGGCCGTCGAGGCATTTTTAGCCGTAATTTCACTGCACGCAAGTGTATTGGGTAGCGACGAGACGTGAACTCAAAGCGGGAAGCGATGGTCGACTGATCTACCAATAGCGTGGCTTGGCGCGGTCGATGCGATGCTCCCTCCGCACGCCGCGCCCCGCACCGCATACCCCGGCCTCTAGAATCGGTTTCTGCGCATGCAAGGTCATTTGTTCAAGTTGTTTGGCGTCATTTATACCTCTGAATGTGGCAGAGCTGTGCCGCCGCATCGAAAGCTGTGCCGAACACTGGCGGGAGCCGCAAGATCTGGAGTTCGACATCCATGTTAGCTTCTCGTAGAGGTACGAAGGTGCTTCATGCTTAAGTACACCGAACAAAAGGCACGCAAGATGCAACTTACGTCGGTGCTTCATTTTCAAAAATAGAAATTTATTTAAAAACGGCGTGACATGACCTCTGAATGGTATATCGATTTGCCGCAAGTGTTTTGAGAATTTAATTTTCTGATTTTTCAGCACTGTTTTTATGTTTATTTTCTTTTTCAGGCGAGGTGCTTCCGCATTATAAGTTTCACACTCGGGAGCAAATTCGGTAGGCGGTCTCACTAATTTTAAGAAATTCAAGAAAGATAGCTGATTGTAATAAATTTATTGTATTTTGTATTTTCTCTACTATGACTGTCGCGAAGACTCTTCCACTTCCACCACGACAGGTCGGTAATCGAAGACCATTAAACTACACATTTTTTGGTGATGAAGCATTTGGTCTCAGTGAAAATATGATGAGGCCTTATGCTGGAAAATATTTGGATTTAGACAAAAAGGTTTTCAATTATAGGTTAAGCCGTGCCAGACGTTGCATTGAGTATACTTTCGGTGTACTAGCAAACAAGTGGAGAATATTACACCACCCATTAAACACGTCAGTTCAGTTCTCAGAAGACATCGTAAAAGCTTGTTGCATTTTGCACAACTTCGTTCGCAAACGGGAAGGTGTCAATTTTCATCACACTTTACAAATAGTTGAATTCGAAAATATACAAAATACAGGCTGGCCAGTAACACGAGCTTCTACTGCAAGAGATACGTTAAAAGATTATCTCATGAATGAAGGAGCAGTCCCTTGGCAAGAATATAGTATATAAGTATATGATTGAAAAAATAAGTGAATTTAAAGTGATTGATTAAATACTAATAAAAACTTACCTTCAATGTTCTTTTCTTTGGCTGTTTTATTCGAAAAAATTTCCACAAACAATTCAGAGATTTCTTCACATACCTTCACTTTGTCTCCCCTACTACTGTAACTGTCACTATTTGAATCCCAAATCGCAGGACGGGATTGAATTTCTGATATAAGTCTAGACAGACTAGTTATATGTGCGTGCGTTGCCTACGACTTGAACGGGTTGACTGAGGTAAAGGGAGAGAGGGGGTGGGGAATCGCGCTAGTGGCGTGTGGCGGCGTTTTTTAGTGGTCGCTTCGGTGCGTTTTGTAGCGTGTGGCGGCCACCGGCGTCAACCGTGTGCGGGGCAAGTCCATATAAAATGTATGGAATTTGCGGGAAATATGCCAGTGTCGGTGTTTTGTGGCTGTGGCGTGTGGCTCGTGTGCGGCGAGCCTAAGTTCGTTACTCCGCCCGGCCGTTTTCGTAATGACATCAACAAAGATCAAGCGGGGTATACATCTTTATTAAATTATTACTCTGTAGTGGAGTGCAAGTTTCTGTTTTTCGCTGTCTGCACGAGATGGGTCAGCGGTCCGCCATTCGGTGACCCCGATAGAGGTGGTTCTTTAATCTTAGTAAATAATATTAAGGTGAAACAACGGAAAGATATTCTTGCACTTACTGTAGAAAGACAAATAGAGGTATCCTGTGTTGAGTTGGATAGCCATATTATTGTTTGTGTCTACAGACCTCCGAGAGATGAAAACGGCCATGGCAATTTTAAAATGTTCGAGAAAATTATGGAGGATGCCCTCATTATACTTTGTAATAGCAGAAAAAAGTTAATTATTTGTGGCGATTTTAATGTAGATTTGCTTGTAGATACAACATTGAAACAACGATTAATAACTCTGTTCAAATCATTTAATTTATGTCATATATTTCTAGAGCCGACTAGAATTACACTTACCAGCCAAACTTGCTTAGATAACGTATTTGTGACTGTGCATTCACAAGTAAAAATGTAATTAACTGCTTAACCTCCGATCACAGTGGTCAAACAGTTTCATTCCCAATTGCCAGTAAAAATAGGACTGATCCATCATTTTATAGGCCTATTACATCCCATAGACTAGAGACGTATATGAAAAAGTTAGATATAAATTTGCCAGTACCGGATTTTGATGAACAGAACCCAAACAAAATCTACTCAGACTTCTTCAGCATTATTCAGACAGAATTCAATAAAGTTTTTAAATTAAAGAAAGTCAGTGACTACAACGGTAAATCTAAATTTAATGACTGGGCAACGTTTGGAATTCGTAAAAGTAGAGTTATCTTATATGACCTTTATGAACAAAAAACCTATAACTTTGATCGAAAATTTCATGACTGCGTTAAAAAATATTCCAAAACTTTCAAGTTGGTTTGTAGAACTGCAAAAACTTTACACATTAATAGAAAAATTCAAAATTCAAATAATAGAATGAAAACAGTTTGGCAAATAATAAACCGCGAAACTGGCAAAGTTATACCAAGGGACAATGATTTCTGCCTAAAGATAGGTGATGATGTTGTTAAATCCAGCGCTGATGTTGCTCGAGCTTTTGAAACATTCTTCACCAATGTACCCTTACTCACAACAGACCGTCTAAATTCATCTCCATATGAAGCAGAGACTTTATTAAAAAATAACACTAGCGCCAGTAATGTATATTTAAAATTTCATCATGTATATCCCCAGGACATTGTCAAAACGTTTAAATTACTTAACTTAAAAAATACGGAAGACCTGTGGGGTATATCAGTCAAAGTCATTGGTTCAGTAATTCTAGTTATAGCCCCACACTTAGCTTATATATTCAATAAATGTGTTGACGATGGGGCTTTCCCAGACCTCATGAAACACAGTAAACTGATACCTCTGTTCAAGTCGGGAGATAAGGGTGATCCTTCAAATTTCAGACCAATATCTGTTCTTCCAACACTAAGTAAAATATTTGAAAAGATTATACTCAATCAAATGCTCTCACACTTCAACCGTACAAAACAACTCCACGCCAAACAATACGGTTTCACTAGGGGTAAATCGACTACGGATGCAGGTATTACCCTTATATCTCATATTTATTCTGCATGGGAGGTCGCACAGGATGCTATCGGAGTTTTTTGCGACCTGTCGAAGGCGTTTGATTGTGATGATCATAATACGCTATTAATTAAATTAAATCATTACGGAGTTAGAAATAAAGCGTTGGATCTACTAAGATCATACCTAAGCAATAGAATTCAAAAGGCAGAAGTTAACGGCGTAAAAACTGATGGATCGGGTGTTAAAATGGGCGTTCCACAAGGTTCCATATTAGGCCCTTTCTTATTCCTGGTATATATTAATGATCTGCCTTTCATGGTGGAGAAATTAACTGACATAGTGTTGTTTGCAGATGATACTTCACTGGTCTTCAAAATTGAAAGACAAAAAGGAGAATTTGATGATGTTAATGGTGTATTGTCTTCAACCTTGAATTGGTTCACAGTTAATAATTTATTGTTAAACGCTGGTAAAACCAAGTGTATCAAATTCTCACTTCCAAATGTCAGGCAAGTTGAGACCAGTTTAGTGTTAGACAACAGCACGGTAGAATTAGTAAATGATACGAAGTTTCTTGGAATAACCATTGATAGCAAATTGCAGTGGGGACCCCACATAGATAAATTGGCTGGTAAATTAAGTTCTGAGGCTTACGCTGTTAGGAACATCAGACAAAGCACGGATGTGGCTACATCTAGGCTAGTATATTTTAGTTACTTTCATAGTGTGATGTCCTATGGTATCTTGTTGTGGGGGAAAGCAGCGGATATTCAAACTATTTTTATTTTACAGAAAAGAGCTATTCGAGCAATTTATAATTTAAAACGAACAGACTCCTTAAGAGAGCTTTTTAAAGAAATTGACATACTAACAGTAGCTAGTCAATTTATTTTCGAAAATATAATGTATGTACGCAAGAACCTTACAACATTTTCCAAACTTAGCGATAGCTGTAATGTTTATCTAAGAAATAATCACAGACTATGTGCGCCCCGTTTTAGACTCGCGATGGTTAGCAATTCTTTCAAGGGTCAGTGCATTCTCTACTACAATAAGATACCTCTGGAGATTTTGAAATTGCCATTTGAGCAATTTAAAAACCGGTCAAGTGCAAGTCTAAATCGCGCACGAAGGGTTCCGTACCACCGTTCAATGGAAGCGATGGTGTGGAGTGAATTGTTTGGATTTTACACAGCAAAATATTCTTTACAAAGTTATTGGTGCGGTCACTTTCACACTCCATGTACGAAACCAGGTGCATCCATAAGTTTGTATGTGGTATTGAAAGAATTGTTGTATGGGAGCCCCCTTAAATATTTCTTTTATCCTGTTTTTTAGTATTTGTTGTTATAGCGGCAACATAAATACATAATCTGTGAAAATTTCAACTCTCTAGCTAGCTAGGTTCTTGAGATACAGCCTGGTGACAGACGGACGGACGGACGGACGGACGGACAGCGGAGTCTTAGTAATAGGGTCCCGTTTGGAACCCTTCGGGTACGGAACCCTAAAAAGCAGGTTAAAGCGACTTTGTCGAAAAAGGGATATTACAATGTTCAAGATTACTTAAATGACAGGACTGTATGGGGTTAATCTGGCTCAACACAGACCTTGCTGTTAATAATTTTGTAATTATTTATTCCAGCTTATTAAATAAAAATAAATCATAAATGTATTAGTTAGCACAACCTATTTTTAAAAGAGATCTAAAAATCAATCTGTGGGAGTTTCTACGCCCTTCTTCTCCCACAGTGGTCCAATGTAGAGAAGAGGCAAAAAATGACGTTTGCTAAGTATATGTAAATATCTACAGTAATAAAGTACTTTTGAGTTTGAGTTTGAGTTTATCTAGATGCTAAATATAAGAGCTTATTTAAACTAAAATAACAAAAGGACAAAGAGGTACCTAACTCAAATACTTTGTTATGTCTATACTTTAGGGTTGAAAAAAAATAAACTCCATATCTGAAGTGCTCGGCGCCTTCCCTTCGTGTGTTCAGTCACCTCGCTGAGCACTAACCCTGTCAAGAAAGAAACCCATCTTTATTATACCATTCCATAGGTTAGAAACATCGCCATTTAACTTTGCTACTTTCTCTATTAATTCTATCGGACTATTGCCGTTCGCATCTTCTACCCTCTCGGCATTTCTCCGCCTTAGAAGAGTAAATATACTCATTAGGTAGTAACTGACTGTCATAAGTCTCAGATATTCACTTTTGTAAAGGGAGGTGCATTTTAGTTTGAGCCTAGAATAATCTGAAAAAGGAAGTGCGCAAAGTAAAGAGAATATTTTTCTAGTTAAACAAGAAGCTAAAAGACGTACCTTCGCCAGTTTGTAGTTGAGTTGTACAATACTACTGATGTAATGACGCAGATTAATATCCCCACTGCTAACTTTTCACTTAGTCCTGAGGTTGTCATGTTGATTGCTGAGCAGGGGTAGACCTATGTGTACAACAATATGACGAAATAAACGAGTACTTATATAAATATTAATAAATAAAATAAAACATCTAAGGGCTATAATTATATACTAAATACTTATAATATAATACTTACTACTACTATTGTATATAAAGGTGCTAATAAATACTTACATACATACGTTGTTTACGTTCCCTAAGAGATTCCTAAACTAACTAGTCCTCGTCGTCTTGGTCATCATCGCCGGTTCCGATGATGAGAGGCTAGTGGATGATTCTTCCTCAAGTTCCCGATGAATTGGGGGTGTCACTGTAATCAGTTTAACTAAGTAGTACAAAAATCTTTGCCTTAGGGAATCTCAGCATTCTGACCTACAAAGTTTAATGAAATAATTAGCCTTTATAAAAGTTAATTAATGGATTTATTTAAATCAAAGTTACCTAGATTGAGATCTTCATTAAATATAATATAAGCCATGTCAATTATTGTAGATTCTTAGCTCTACGGTCAAACAACAACTTCTAATCAAAAGTCCTGCAGCAATTACCAGTATAAACTTGTCCATTTTGGTTTTTTCTTTGGTATAAGTATATTATTTGCATCGGTGCTATTATAATTAAATCAAATTATCAATGTTTTTAAAAGACAAATAAGGTTTTTAAACATGCGCGTTCCCGGTTCTCACCTAAATGTAAAATTAAATATCAACAAATAATATAGACTAACACATTTAAAATATTTAGAGTCCATAAGTGAATATGAAACCGACATGGATAACAGCAGTTCCGACCAGAGTTATGTACCAGAAAAACCGATATCACAGTCAAGAAGTAATGTAACATTGAGAATGACCAGGAACTATTGGAAAATGAAGAAGATACTATATACAGCTCTAGTTAATTCTGCTATAGTAACCCAAAAGATCTTCAAACCATCGAAGAGGTTCTATCGTCAGATAACGCTGATCAGTGGAAACGAGCGATGAATGAGGAGTATGAGTCGTTACTGAAGATTGAGACTTGCACCCATATTCTAAGACGTTTTCTCAAAATCTCGACTCGACTCAAAGGTTTGAGGAGTTTATTTGTATTCTAAGTTTGAAAAATGTCACCTAAAGTCGAGGAATATCTCAGTCGAGGTGAGGTTGAGTCGAGGAAAGAACTGTCAAAACTCAAGGAACCTCTCGATCTACCTTATGGAAAATTCAAAACAATAACATAGCTTTTTTCAGTAACTTTCGTGGTAAATTTCATTTACCCTATTCGGAAAGTAATCATGTCATTAGATTTTGAAGAGTTTATGGATTGTATTTTCGACAATCCTTATAACTATGTATCCCGCCGATACATAGCAATGCCGAAAATCATATGGAATGTTACGATGACGAGGAATTCCGAAACCGATACCGGTTCAGCAGCAGTATTTCATACGGTCCCTGCAAATAACACTGCCAATAGACGTGGAAAATTTCTAATATATTAGCTCGGAACGTGAGCCAATATATAAAGTTTCCACCAATAAGTGAAGTTCCAAATGTCAGAAGCAGTTTTTGTAGGATCGCTGGATTTCCTGGTGATGCATAGATTGCACACATATACCCATAAAAAATCCAGACAGACAAACTGGGGAATCATTCCCCAACCGCAAGAATTGGTTCTCTATTAATGTACAAATGGCGTGTGGTCCTAAAATGGAAATATATGACATAGTTGCACGCTGGCCTGGATCTGTGCATGACTCAAGAATTTCCAGGAATAGTAGATGTTGCATGCGGTTCGAAAAGAGAGGCCTCACAGGCATTCTCCTTGGTGACAGTGGGTATGCTCAGACATTACATATGTTCACCCCTGTAATGACACCAAGAACTCCAGCTGAGGTTCGTTATAACAGGGCTCAAATTAATACCAGGAACAATATTGAGCGATTTAATGGAGTCTGGAAAAGAAAATTTGCTTGTTTAAGCAGAAAGCTCCAAAATAGTTTGCCTAATACTTGCAATATTATTGATGCCTGTGCTGTCTGTGTAATGACGAATGAAAATACTCCTGAACCTCTGGAAAATATGGAAGTTGTTCCGGTTTCTAATAATAATGAAACAGCACGTGGAAGCAGCATAAGATCTATGTTTATTTTAAGACATTTTAATTAAGAATTTTACACCATCATTATGCAAATTGATGATTATATCGAAAATAAGATTCTTCTCTATCCTACCTATTGCTGAGTAGGTCAAAGTCAACAATTTTAAAATCACATTACTTTTTATTTTCTAAAAGAGTATGTTCCGCTGACTCTCTCTTTTCTGCATTAAAACGCAATAATTCTTCTGCGGCTTGCCTTTCTAATTTGGCCTTCTCATTTGCTTCTTTAGCGGCAAGAATAAGCCAATGTTGTTCTTGTAGGTGTAAAAGGTGCAACTCGTCCTCTCTATTTTGAGCACGAGAATAATTTAGGTTTCTCAAATTAAATTCTTCCGAAATAACTCGGGATCGAACAAACTTGGCCCCTGAAAATATTAAAAAATAACTGGTTAAAATACAATATTAATTAAGTATGTAGCTTCATGTCGGAGTGGCAGTGGCACATATGTATATATGTGCTATTGTGATAGCATATTTCTAAGTGATTGCCGATCATTTGTTACCTTGCGATTGTTTAGCAGATACTGTTGCCCCACGGTTTGTTATTCCGGAACATGGAAAATCTGAAAATTAAATGCACTACATGTGTCAAATCATCCTTTTCAGTTTCCTTATAAGTTGAATGCAAGTAATTTAATAGCTGCTTGAAATTTATACCTAAACATCAAAATATACCGACCCGAATGGCCGAGTCGGCAGAGACCCTGCCTACGAAGCCAAGGGTCCCGGATTCGAGACCCGGTGGGGGCAAATATTTGTTTGATGAGAATGGATGTTTGTACCCTATTCATGGTTGTTTATCTATCTAAGTATAATATTTATCTATATAAGTACGTGTGTCTAGTACCCAAGATACAGAGAATCCTACTTTGCAAACAATTTTAGTATCGTTATCATTCATAGTTGATTCAGGTTTGGAAAGTTTCATAGTTTCAAGTTTTGTCTGTAATTGTTTTATTTCTTGTTTCAGTGTTTTATTTTCTTCTGATAGTTGGCCTACATTTAAATTAATTTGACTTATCTCCGTTTTCCTTTTTGAATTTTCAGTTGTCAAATTATTTATTTCCTTCTCGGTCTCTTCTTTTAATATTACTATGGCCTTATTAATTTCAGTCTGGATAGTACTCTGGAGTTCAGCTATTATGGTCTTGTTGTTATCTTTTAGTTGCGCATTAATCATTTGTGTTAAGGTTCCAAGTGTTATTTCTGTGTTCTTAATGATAGAGGTATCCGGTGAGTTCTGGTACATCGTATCGCCCAATAAAGTTGATTCGTTGGTGTTGTCGAGTGGAAATGTGTCATTTGTGGACGATGGTGCTTTTTTCCTTATTGTTATATTATTATTATCAGGGCAGTGCGTTTCTTGGTTTGGACGTTTGACATTTTTAGATACGCTTGAGCCGCTGATAGTCATTGGCGAGTAAGCGCTTTGGACTGGAGTGTTTTCATTTCTAGTTAGTCGGTCCTTTCCTGTGCATTTGGGACATAGCCAAGAATAATCGTAATCTTGTTGATGGGTTTGGAAGTACTCCTTCCCTATATTTAAGCACTGGTAATGGAAGCGACTTCGAAGCAGCATGATATTCTCTCAGAAATATTTAAAGTATTCGTACAAGCTGAGCAACTCATTGTGAAGTTCGAGTAAGAGCAACGTATTCAGATACGTTGGCATACAGTTATATTAGATTGTTAAACTATATATATCTATCTCTGCAGAACCTTTGCCATTGCGCTGTTTTTGGAGATGTTGCAAGTTGGTGTCTCGTTTACTTGCATGTTCAACGGCAATTTCAAGGCAGAATGTGCAGTTCGTCCGCCTTCTAACAAAATCGCTGCTATTCCAGAAGATGCCAATGCTACGGCAACTTCATTCTGCGAACGAATTTTCGCCAGAAGCAGTGAAATTAAGAACGTTTTACCGGTTCCTCCGGGAGCATCCAGGAAATAAATTCCACCAGTTTCGTTGTCCACAGCTTCTATCAAAGATTCATAGGCAGTTTTCTGTTCGTAATTTAATTGCGATACATTTGTATGAACTGCTTCGGCTAATGCTTCAGTGTCATATTGTTGTTCTCTACGCAACTCATGGTTAAATTCTTCGTGCATTTGTCGACTGGGTGATGCCATGCCTAAATTGGACAACCCTTTGTTTACCATCAGTAGACACATATCTTCGATTATGGTTAATGCCTCATTGTGCATTTCAGCAGTCACTTGCAACGTTGCATTTGAAGTTTGGCGACGCACACGATGCAAAACATCCTCAGACATGTCATCCTTATATTTGACCCACAAATCTATTGGATTCGAAGGGAAAGAGGTGGATATAATAATCGCAAAAAATGTGCGAATTTGATGCGGCAATGACGATATAACGGCATCTTTGAGTGTATCGTCCCAATGCGAATCATTCTCGAGCAACTGTAAGAGTTGACACGCTTCACGATATTTCGCACACAAATTCCCATTAACAGTTCTCAGTTGTTGAAATAACGTTGGGCCACGAACATTCACCAACAACAATCGGAGATAATAACATTCGTCGTTATTTGGATGTACCGTGTAGATGCGACCCAGAGCGTCTGAAGCAAATACATTTGGATGTCCTTCGACTGGAGTTCCTGTTTTCCGACGCTGAAATGATTTTGTTGATGCGTTCCATGTATAGTACCGTGGCATTTCAGCATAGAGCAACGTGCGAGCGAATTCATCAGTTTCACAAACTGAAAAGAAACTTGTCAGTGTTGTCGATGGTGGCCGTTCCGCTCTGTCAGCTGCACTCTCTGGACTGAAGTAGACCCTTTGGCTATTTTCAAGATGCACTGCCAAATGTAAAACGGTTGGATGTCGTTCGTGGATAGCGAACGAAAATATTCGCCAAATCGCTTCATTGGTGCTGACGTAGCGACCCATCTGATATTGCGATATCTCGTCATTTTTATTTGTCATCGCGAAAACAGCCATATCGCTCCCTTTGTTTACACATTTGCATATGTATTGCCTCAAAAGCTTTCGACAAAATAGGGGAAAAGGGCACAATCCAACGATTGTCAATGTGAATTTCTTGCCCTTTGACCTTCACAACTGCAGTTCTCCCTCCGTCCGAAACTGATCGTCGACGATACAGTGGATATCCGTCGTTGCCTGTAACGGTGTCAGCAAGCAGATCTCTCGAGTATCTTTTGGAACACTTACCATCGCTCATGCACGGCGAGTTGTTGTTGATGATTCCGCAAGGTCCATGGATCATATGTTTGGTCACCACCGCATGTAATTTTGGATCAACAATTTCATCCGGGATTTCAGCTGAGATGATGGAATCTATTTCATCGGGCCTGATTTTGTCGATTAACCATATCAAAATATGCGCATGAGGTAGACCACGTTTCTACCATTCCACAGAGTACATCCAGCAACGAACTTGGCCATAGACGCGGTGCTTTGTGATGAAGTCCATCAAAGCTTTTAATTTTTGTTTAAAATCTCTGGCAGAGAGGTCGTGTCTGTCGACCGGGGTTTGGTTGGGTAGCAGTACCTTCTTGATATCTATCCACTGTGGGTTTCAGGTAAATGTAACGAAAAGGTCTGGTCGGCCATAATGTCTCACATATGACATCGCATCTTGCGCATACTCGTGCATGTGGCGCGGGCTTCCGATGTAAGTGGCCGGCAAAATTGAGATTCTACGCAAGTTGTTTGCATCGCCGTCGGAATTAATTGCATCGCGGAGATGAATGTATTCTTCCGATCTGAGCTTTTTTGGTTCAAGCGAAGGTATGTCAATCGTTCAGTCTCAATTTTTACATACATGTCAACCGCGAACTGGTGAAATAGGCGGCGACACATAAATATGTGATTAATTTCACCTTCACGGATCATGAGTCGGTATGAATAGAAATTCATAGCACTCACTTTTTTATTTACGTCAGCACCTGCAATTACAAACCAAATAAGTACCTACTTTAGATTAAATACACACCTTACATACATATTAAAATTAAACATAATTCAATGAATTTTTATTTATAAAATCTGTCACATTTATAATTACCTACCTGTTTCTGGATTAACCATTTTGAGTTTAAAATGGTATCCATCTTCGCCCTGCCAAAAGATTAGTGGATATTGTAACGCATCGTAACACCTGTGTGTTTCGGACACGCCTTCCAATGTATTGTTCCGAGGTTGAACTCGGAACACACTAGAGAAGCACGATATCTCTAGATTACAAATTTTCTCCGACAATAAGAACAGCCACTTCGTCGATTGTCGGCGTATTGAACCTTCTTGGATGCTCCCCCGTAGGTGTTTTATCAGCCCTTATGACGATTTTATGGCTGTCAGTGGGCATCCGATCCAACGCTATCTTGAACACTTTGATTAGGTCATTGTTCTGGTGAAGAAATGCTTGCAGTTCTCCAACCACGGTTCGCCTCGTTATTGGATTGTGAGCACAACGCTGATTAGCTTCCGTGTCAGAATTTCCCATGAAATAAATTTGTAGGAAATGATGGTCCGCATCAGGTCGTGGTAATAGCGCTCCAGCCAAACGATATATTTGCCCTTGAATCTGCAATGCATTTAAACAAATTAAGAAATGTTTCTTGTTTTATGTTTATGTTTTTTAATGTTTCTCTTTAAACGTCGAATGGCGATATATATTGTATACTAAATAAAATCAAAATAGTAAAAAAATAAATTGCACGAAACAAATACAGCCAAATCAAAGAAAAAAAATTTTTGCTTGCACGGGAATCGAACCTGCGTGTTGCTGTTTTTAAGTCTAGTGTTACACCCTGAGTACTGTTGCGACGCCATTATAAAAAAAAGTTTATATCAAATAATAATTTCCGAAATAAAACCGGACGCGTCGGCCAACCTTCTTCAACTAAACAGTTTAAATATCTACCATGCTATCATTCATACAATCTCAATATGAAATAATTACTTGATTTCTCTGAATCAATAAATGCTTGCGTGACTTCTCTGATAACCTAAAGAGTGTGCACAATCATATTACCAGCAGGAGTGTAACTATTGGATTGGATTGGAAACAGAGAGTTAACTGTATTAATGTTTATTATGTGTTATCAGAAAAATATAATATAGGTCCCTTGAAAACGGGTAATGAAAATTTAAAGACCTAGGGTCAATGTTCCACTAGTTGACCATTTCAGCGCTTTTTATGATGCTTATTGCCTTAGTGACCTTTTTATCAACTGTTGGAGAAAATTCTATTTAATAGTAAATGACTTGGTAGACAAATGCACACCTAGAAAGCGTAGTACATTAAATGACGTTACATCTTTGTCACCTGTATATCTAGAGTGGTAGACGGCTGATATTATTAGGGACATAAAGGTTAAAGCTGAATGGCACTGTTCGATTCCAAATCGATATTCGATCGATGGTTTCTGAACGGTCATATTAATTTGACGTTAGCTGTCAATCTGGCAGTTTTGACAACTGACAGACGAGAAAAAACCCCGCGATGAAAACGCGTTGATTAGCTGGTTGAAATTAAATCACAGGGCATCTGGAATGTATTCGGGATTCCCTCAGGATTGTTAATGTAGCTGAGTGTGCCGTTGTCTCTCGAACCAGATAAAGTTCGGATTTTCGTGCCCGATTCGTATTTACCACGTAGAAACATAACCTGTGTTGGACCACTGTGCACATTGACGCTGGCCCGACAGTCATACCTGGTTGGCTGAAGAACCTGTCTACCAAGAAGAGCCTAGGGCGCGCCCGGGCCTTGCAGAGAGACAGGAGGTTGACGGGACCGAAGCACAGACCAGGTTAGATCTACCCTACATAACTTTAGCTCGGTGAATCGCCGACGTTCAACACTTCTTAACATCTGATCGTCACGCTACCTCGTAGCTGATGGGCACCTAAGAGGTCATTAGGTGCTGAGAAGCCTGAACATTTTGGTAGCTAGAGCGTGGTTTCCTGAGATTTGCAGCCGTCAAGGGCTTCAGGAAAGCACGACTTGGGACTATCAATCTGTAGGTATCTAGGCGGTTAGGTAACTGTTTGTTCCTATATCCACATAGATTGCTAGTATTGTAAGCTATAAGTCTATTGCTGGTAGTAGACAGACAGATATTACAGTTTTCCCTAAATGACCAGTTGTACTGAGATGTGACTCAATTGAAATTTACATTGAATTACTAGTTAGCCAATCTATTAGTGGTCTAGTAATGGCATTGAATGAATGTTTTGGTTAACATAGGTAGTTACATCTATTGATAGCAGGCTATTACATTGTTTTCAGTTTATTGTGCAGCAAGTGTATAGCGGTTTGTAACTTGAACTAATATTGACTATCTGTGTGTGTTATAATAATAAAGGGAAACTAACTTGTTATTTACAGAATTTATATGGATATAAAACTCGGTTCCTATTGTTTATGGAAAACAACATTATTTAAGTTATGGTTTGGGGTTCCCTCGTTTGGGTTATAAACTGAAGGGTCCAATAAAATTGAGTTACTGCAAATTATGAGTAAGTATCGTTCCGATCATGTCGTTATCTGAAATCCAGAAGGGTGTTTCTAAGGAACTCAGATGGTTTTCCTCCGCACACGGTCTGATAGACCGTTTAGATAGGCATGATGTGGTATTGGAGAGGTCTATGGACGTTAAGGAACGTTACAATAGGGTGCTCGAATTGTCCGCGCAGGCGGAATCAGTTGATGGTTGTGCAGCTGACAGGCTGTCACGGTTGACAGGGGATGTCGACCAATGTATGGAGATGGCAGCTGCTATCACGCAGAAGGCTGCGGACATACGTAGACAGCGCGAGTCCAGCCATGGTGGTGACATTGAAGCACCTCTGCCGCATCAGGGATCGGGGACCAGGTTACCCGCTATAACTATGCCTACCTTTGACGGCGTGTCCGGTGAATGGATGAGCTTCATCAATCTGTTCGACAGTTTGGTGCACTTGGCCGATGCCCAACTGAACCGTTTGTTTAGCATCCCGGTTGTGAACAAGGTCGGGGCCATACAGACGGAGGTTTTGAACCCATTGTTGTCCGTCACCAAGGCTCTAGAGAATCTTGGACTTCCGGTTGGTGAATGGTCGTACTTACTGATGTACATTGTACTTTCCCGCCTACCCGCTGACGTGCAGACTCGTTTCGAACAGTCTCACGGGAGGTCGGCCGAGGACCTGCCCGCCTTCTCCAACTTGCTCGGATTTTTGGAAGAGGAGTCTCGACGGGTAGAGAATTTGGGGTTGACGGTCACCCATCCTTCGGAGCCACAGAGAGCTGCCGGGAGCGCTGTGAGTAGGGGCCCTCCGACGAGGAAGGACCGCACCAACCGGCAGTCATATGGGACTGTGAGTGCATTGACCCCACATAGTGAGACCTGCCCATGTTGTAGGCAGATTGGCCATGCTGTGGCCAATTGCAATAAGTTCGGGGAACTTAGGGTTCAGGGACGGCGCCAGATGGCCAAGCAGCGGGGCTGGTGTTTCCTGTGCCTCGGGCCACACATGGCTATGGACTGCACGCGCACACAAATGTGCGGATATTGTGGTGGGGCCCACAACAATCTGTTGTGCATGAACCGGTCCGGCCAACAGCCACCACAGGGCCGTACCCAGGGTGACACGTCAAGAGGCCCTGAGAATTCGTTTGCGACTCGGAGCGCAACTCAGGGGCCAACGTCCCCACGTGCACAGGGCAGTACCAGGGTGCAGGGCCGCACTCAGGGTCATCACATGGGGGGCCCTGAGTTTTCGGTTGCGACTCAGCATCCGACTCAGCGGGCAATGGGGCCACAAGCACGCGGCTACCCAGGGGTGCAGGGCCGCACTCAGGGTCATCACATGGGGGGCCCTGAGTTTTCGGTTGCGACTCAGCATCCGACTCAGCGGGACATTGGGTGTGTTGAGCAGGCCGTAACGGGCGGGTGGCATGGGACACCTTCGAGCTATGCGGGTGCGGTTCGGACGCCGCCTCAGTTGTCGCCCCGCTCGTCGCCTCGTCCTCGTCGGTCGCATGTGATGTTCCCCCCGCTCATGGAGCGGCCACGGTTGAATTCACGCCCACCCCCCTTTACGGGGCGTCGTAGGGTGGCAATGGGCCTCAAGGTAAATAGGTATAATAAATCAATACGGGGCGTGGGGAATGTTACGGTTACGAATGTAGTTGGTCAATCGGTGATCACGTTCTCTCCACGTTATGACATTTTGACAAAAACATCCGTGCAAGCTTTAGTAATGACGCATGTCATGGGCAGACACCCCTTGGAGAAGTTGAATCCGGCCGTTTGATTCCTGACATCAGGACTCAAGTTGGCGGATCCCGATTTTGACACTCCAGCCCCGGTCGACCTGCTACTGGGAGCAGACGTTCTGGGTAGGTTTCTGTTGTTGGATCGGCGAGTTCTTCAGCCGGACGGGTTGATTGCTGTGGATACTAAGTTTGGTCACGTGATCATGGGTCCGGCATTGCCAATGGTTAGGCCTGCCGAGTCAGATGGCATACTTATTGGCTCAGCGTTGTCAGACGTTATCCAACGTTTCTGGGAGATAGAGGAACCTCCCACCGTTCGTCGAGTCGACGCAGACGAAGAAGAGTGCGAGTTGTTTTACCAGAATAGTACTGGTCGCCTTCGTTCTGGTCGTTTTGTAACTCGACTGCCTTTCAGGGCCGATCGACCGCCACTAGGAGAATCTAGGAAGATGGCTGAGACGAGATTGATGTCGATGAAGCGTAGGATGTCAAGGGACGCCGTATTTAAACAAAAATACGTCGATTTCATGAGGGAGTATGAGTCGTTAGGACACATGTCGGTATCGGGTGTGGACTGGAGATCTGAGGATCATTGTTTCCTTCCACACCATGCCGTCCTGCGAACCCCTACCGGCAAGATTCGAGTTGTTTTTGATGGGTCAGCACCTACCTCGAACGGGATGTCCCTGAATCAGTGTCTACATTCGGGACCCAAGTTGAATCGTGATATTTCGGATATTCTCACGAGCTTTCGGAGACACCAGATTGTATTTGTCGCAGACATTCGGATGATGTTTAGGCAAACGGTAATTCATCCGGCTGACAGAAGGTATCAGTTGATACTTTGGCGTGAGTCCACGGCCGAGCCAGTCAAGGTCTATGAGTTAAACACGAACACGTATGGGTTACGGTCTAGCCCGTATTTGGCGATGCGTACCCTGCGGGAGTTGGCGTCGCGTGACCGTGTGAGCTATCCTAGAGCCGCCGCTATCCTGGAGCAAGATTTGTACGTCGATGACGTCTGCACAAGGGCAGCCAGTGTAGAGGAAGCTCTGGACCGACGTGACGAGCTCATTCAATTGCTGGAACGAGGCGGCTATGAACTACGCAAGTGGATGTCCAACTCCCCTGAGTTGATGGCTGGTCTCCCAGATGAGTTTCAACAAGACCCGCACGTTTTTGAGAATCCTGACAACCCTAACATGTTGTCAGTGCTTGGAATTCAGTACCGGCCCGTCCATGATGAGTTTACCTATCGGGTGGTTTTAGAAACACCGAAGGCCTGGACGAAGCGGTCAGTACTGTCAACGATTGCGAGAACGTTCGACCCGAATGGATGGATTTCTCCAGTCACCTTTGCTCTCAAATGTTTTATGCAAAGGCTATGGGCGGCTCAGTTGACCTGGGACACCCACCTCTCAGGTGATTTGTTGACTGATTGGACGCAAATGTTCACCTCGCTATCGGACATAAATAATGTATCGCTGCCGAGGAAATTGGTCCCTGCTGGGGATTACAGGGCAACCCTTCACGGGTTTTGTGATGCCTCTGAACGAGGGTTTGCGGCAGCGGTTTATTTGCGAACTGTCACCTCCACCGGGGAGGTCGACGTGCGTTTGGTTTTGGCAAAAAGCAAGGTGGCGCCTATTCGGACAAGGATGACGATTCCAAAACTGGAACTGTCCGGGGCTGCTCTTTTGACCAAACTTTTGAATCACACTCTAACAGTGTTGCGTGGGTCAGTGGTTTTGGAGGATACGGTGTACGCTTGGACGGACAGCCAGATTGTTTTGTGCTGGCTGAAGGCTTCGGTCCATAACTTAGAAGTTTTTGTTGCGAACCGTGTCTCCCAGATTGTGTCGTCTGAGGTCCCACTGACCTGGAGACATGTACCAGGAGAATTGAACCCGTCTGATTATGCATCCAGGGGATGTCAGGCTCCTGAACTCGTTAGACACCATTTGTGGTGGGGACCACCCTGGCTTGCCAAGAGAGAACTACTGGCCCCACATCCATGTAGTAGTATCTTCGGATCATGGCCCCAGAGCAGCCGTGCATGTTACCCAAAAGGCTGAGGACCCTGACGCCGGGTTTCTGCTGGACCGGTATAGCTCACTTGACAAGTTGATAAACGTGTCCACTTGGATTAGGAGATTTGCTCGAAATTGTCGTACTCCTCGCGATCAGCGAACTTTGAACCCTATTCTGACTCCGGCAGAGCGAAACGAGTCGCTGTTGAATTTGGTCCGGTTGGTACAGTCCTCGAAGTTTGGGGCAGAATTGGAGATTATACGAAGATTATAAGGGAGCCGTCGCGCGTCTCAACCCCTTTATTGATTCAACCGGGTTACTTCGGGTAGGAGGAAGATTGCGCAATGCGAATCTGTCGTATTCGGCTCGTCACCCACTTCTGCTCCCCAAGGGGGGACAGTTAGTTGAATTGCTGGTGACTGATCGTCATATTAAAAACGCGCATGCCGGCTGTAACGCGTTGTTGGCCACGCTCCAGCGGGAGTTTTGGATCTTATCTGCCCGCCGTGCCATACGGAACATCGTTTTTCGGTGCATGCCTTTTTATCGACTTAAGGCTGCCACGATGCAACCTCTCATGGGGGACTTGCCCCCTGATCGTGTGAATGAGGTCAGACCGTTTTCAGGTGTTGGTACGGATTTTGCAGGACCGTTTATGGTGAAGAGTTCACGATTGCGTACCGCTAAGCAATACAAGGCGTACCTATGTGTGTTTGTTTGTTTATCCACCAAGGCGGTTCATCTCGAGCTCGTTGCTGATCTCTCGACAGAGGCTTTCATTGCTTGTTTGGATAGGTTTGTTTCTCGAAGGGGACTTCCAACTTTGATCCGCTCTGATAACGGCACTAACTACATAGGTGCGGAACGATACTTACGAGAGATAGTCAACTTTTTGAATGTAAATAAAGTGGATATTGGAACGGCCCTCTCCCGTCGGGGTATACAGTGGACCTTCAGCCCACCGATTTGCCCCCACTGGGGTGGGATTTTTGAGGCCGTAGTTAAGTCAGCTAAGACGCACTTAGGGCGTATAGTAGGTCAGACCGCGCTGACTTTTGAGGAGCTCGCGACATTGTTTTGTAAGATCGAGGCCGTTCTCAATTCGCGACCGTTGTGTCCGCTCAGCTCGAATCCAAATGACCTGGAGGCTCTGACCCCAGGCCATTTCTTGATAGGACAGCCACTTAACGCGTTGCCCGAGCACCCCTTCGAGGGAGTGAAATTGTATCGGTTGTCAAGGTATCAGATGTTGCAGCAGTTTACTCAGAATTTCTGGAAGCGTTGGTCGCTCGAGTATCTGCATATCTTACAACAGCGCCTTAAGTGGACTGACAAAACTAGCCCCCCTAGTGTTGGTGACCTCGTTCTGGTTAAGGATGCTAACCTACCGCCACTACGTTGGCGCAGGGGGCGCATTGTTAACTTGTTCCCTGGCAAGGACGGGACCCCCCGGTCTGCAGAGGTTCTAGTAGGAGGCTCGGTTCTAAAACGAGCGGTAGCAACGTTGTCTCGGCTGCCCGTAGATTAGGGGACAGGTGGGTGCCTGTCCGGGCGGGTGATTGTTCGATTCCAAATCGATATTCGATCGATGGTTTCTGAACGGTCATTTTAATTTGACGTTAGCTGTCAATCTGGCAGTTTTGACAACTGACAGACGAGAAAAAACCCCGCGATGAAAACGCGTTGATTAGCTGGTTGAAATTAAATCACAGGGCATCTGGAATGTATTCGGGATTCCCTCAGGATTGTTAATGTAGCTGAGTGTGCCGTTGTCTCTCGAACCAGATAAAGTTCGGATTTTCGTGCCCGATTCGTATTTACCACGTAGAAACATAACCTGTGTTGGACCACTGTGCACATTGACGCTGGCCCGACAGTCATACCTGGTTGGCTGAAGAACCTGTCTACCAAGAAGAGCCTAGGGCGCGCCCGGGCCTTGCAGAGAGACAGGAGGTTGACGGGACCGAAGCACAGACCAGGTTAGATCTACCCCACATAACTTTAGCTCGGTGAATCGCCGACGTTCAACACTTCTTGGCACCTGATCGTCACGCTACCTCGTAGCTGATGGGCCCCTACGAGGTCATTAGGTGCTGAGAAGCCTGAACAGGCACAAAGCGTACAAGGTTAGCAAATCTAATTATGATTATAGAATGTTCTCGTTATATAGAGCGCAGGTAAAACAGAAAGTTAAACCGCGCATAGTGAATTTATAAATCAAATTCAGGCAACTTTAACCAAGGACCCACGTTCCTTTTGGTATTTCGTAAATGAGAGAAGGGAGAGACGCAGAAAACTTCATATCACAAAAAAACGGAGAAATTGTGCACGAGTATGAGTGTGCGGAAGCATTTGCACAGTACTTTAGATCAGTGTACGAAAACGGAAGTCCAAAACTTGATGTAGGGATGGCCGCAACAGGGGCAGCAGATAAGTCCGTGGCGGGAGCAGAGCGGGTCCATGTGCTGAACCTCACGCTGCAGGAGGTACTTGCAGCTCTAGCTCATATTAAACCTAAAAAATCTGTAGGTCCCGATGGAATACCACCGTTCATAGTCAAGGACTGTGCGTCAGTTCTAGCTGAGCCATTGCTATATCTGTATAACTTATGTCTTGCCTCTGCCACGTATCCGGAACAATGGAAAACAACTCGAGTTAGCTCTGTACCAAAGGTAGGGTCTGACTCCGAATTATCAAATTTCAGACCAGTAGCTGTCCTTTCTACCTTTGCAAAGGTCTTTGAATCGATACTATACACAGTCATTTACACACAAATCAGGGAGAGACTCTCTGATTGTCAGCATGGTTTTCGACTGGCTTGGGGAACACACAGCAACCTTATGTGTTTCACGCAAGACGCTGCCACAGCCTTAGACGTAAAAGTAGGGGGACAAATGGATGTCGCATATTTTGATTTTAGGAAGGCTTTTGACCTAGTAGATAACAACATATTGTTGGAAAAATTAGCTGTATTTGGATTTACGCCCGCTTTGCTGTCTTTTTTTGCCGACTATCTAAAAAATCGCCAGAAATACGTTGAATACGCTGGAAATACCTCAGGGATGTATAGGACACCATCAGGCGTGAGTCAAGGCAGCAACTTGGGACCACTAGAATTCATACTGATGATAAATGACTTACCAGACGTTATCCAGCAATCAAACTGTCTACTGTTTGCAGATAATCCGAAGTTGTACAGAACAGTGAACGATAGGGAGGACTGCGAGAAACTACAGTGTGACATAGATAGTGTGGTTGAAGGGAGTAGGAATAACAAGCTCTACTTTAATGTACAAAAATGTAGCTTGATGACATATACGCGTGCTATAACTCCTCAACGATATGATTATAACATGGACGGAAAGTGCCCTGCACTGCAAAACACTGCCCTTTACTTGTAAACACCGACTTTTATCCTCGTCCCAGTCAAAACAAAGTAAATATCAGATAAAAGTGATTTCCTTGGGCCAAAACAAGCGCTAACCGAAGACCTAACCTCAAACCTGTGATTGAATCCCAGAACACAGAGAAGGACGTGTTTTCCAGGGAATAACAAGCTTTTCCAGGTACACTGCTGCTTTTCCGTTAATTTAAACTGCACTCACACGTAAATAAACAGTACTAGAGAACAAAGAAAAGAAAGTTTCGTCAACTACGATCACCCACACAATCAGCTGTCCGAATCTATCACCTTCCGCAACTGACAGCTAC
Source organism: Argyresthia goedartella (assembly GCA_949825045.1). Taxonomy (NCBI): domain Eukaryota; kingdom Metazoa; phylum Arthropoda; class Insecta; order Lepidoptera; family Argyresthiidae; genus Argyresthia; species Argyresthia goedartella. The sequence goes on from OX463811.1 coordinate 21,664,803, forward strand.
CAGTGTGGCCATACGACAAAAAAACGTTTGACAAGAACGTTCGAAAACCTCATCTTTGCACCACGTTCGGTTACACGTAAAAATATATCATCTTTCCGCTGGAAATATCTCTACGAACCCTTCCAACTTTTCGAAGATGCCTTGCAGTGGCTGCCTAAAGGACTTCACAGATAATGAATTTATCACCTGTTCCAACACAAGCTGCAGCAAATTATTCCACACTGATATGTGTATGGGAGGATCAATACCCGTGCATGCTTCAATCTGGCTCTGCCCCGTATGCAAATGCGCTTCGAAGAAAGGTGGAAATAACTTCGAACTGCCATGCACTCCTGATTCTCACGTTACCCTCCGTCCAAAAAATGTCCTGGCTTCAGAATTGCAAACTCTCACATCGGAAATAAGAATGTTGAGGAAAGAAGTGACCCTGATGAAGGAACAGTTAAACTCCGGGTCCTTCTCGATAGCCGCGTGTGAGAAGAGAATTGACACCGTTCTCTCCAGCCTCTCGGCCTTCGATGAGAGAATAAAAACACTGGAGAAAGGAGAAAAGAGAAGTTCCCTAGAGATCGCTTGTCTAAAGCAAACAGTTGGTCAACTTGACGAGCATAACCAGAAAATAGCCCAACTTAGTCTGAGAAACGAAATAGAAATACTCGGTATTCCAGAGTTTCCTAACGAAAACCCGACCCATCTTGCAATATTAACCGCTAATAAAGTCGGAATACAACTAACTGACTTCGACATCGAGTGGGCGGTAAGAGCGGGTGCGAAAAAAGAAGCCCCACCCGAATCGACATCTACTATAGACGACATAGGGGACCACATGCCTATTGATGATTCCCCGAAGAAGAAGGAAAAGCTCCCCCGTCCTTTGGTCGTCAGACTAACGCGCCGATCAAAGAGAGATGAAATTCTACAGGCGAATAAATCCCGCAAAAACCTGACGTCGGTAGACATAGTAACCGGACCCCCTAAAGAAGTTTTCATAAATGAGAGGCTCACAAAAGAGAACAGGCAGTTGTTTCGTGCAACTCGTACTTCAACATCGGGCATCTACAGATACCGCTGGACAAGAAATGGAGTCATCTACGTCCGCAAACAGAAAGGAAGTGCCGCAATCCCAGTGCGATCACAAGCTGATCTGGACAAACTCCTCGGACCCACTCAAGCCCCCGAAGAGACGGGATCCCCGCTCGGTGTTTAAATTAGTCTTCCTCTCATCTTCCACCTCGTATCCCATTACTCCATGTGTAATTATTTCTACAGTATATACTGTCATTTACCCATCCACACCATCACACACCCGCACTCTCAGCTCGGACCGCCAGAATAACTCAGCATTCTGTTTCACGTCACGGCTTATGCACAATTATGTGCTCATAGTCAACATTTCTTTTCTTATGAATTGGCCACCATGAACTTGGAGTATGATATATATAAATCGTTAAGCAACTCGTGCCAAACCGTGGATCTTCCGGAGCTATGCAAAAGCTTGCTTAATGACTCATTTAACTTCAAAATCTTATCATTTAACATAAGTAGCATTCAACATAACTTCGATACCTTCTTGGTGGTTCTAACTAGACTAAATCTAACATGTGATGTTATAATTCTGACCGAATGCCATTTAACTGCTACCTCGACATTAAGAACCTTACCTGGCTATAATGCTTTCGCTTCTACTAAATACATTAACAAAAACGGAGGAGTGGTGGTATTCGTTAGGGTGTCGTGTAGCGGCAAGAACCTAAACAGAACCTAACAAGAAACAACAACCAGGATAAAATTTAGAAATTACAGTTTATTATGTGTATTTTACAATGACTATGTTTAAAAAAATGTTATGCGGATGAGGATGAATGAGGTGACACAGGTTTTACAAAAAAAAAAGTACGAAAGATATAAAAAGGGGAGCTAAGGACACGGAGCACGCGGCGGTGGTGCCCGGAGCTGGAGATCCGGAGGAGGTGTAGGAGGTGGCTTGAAGGCAGCAGCACGTCAGGGTATATGTGGTTGGAGACGGCAGCACGTCGGGGTATAGATGGTTGGAGACGGCAGTAAGGCAGCAGCAGCAAGCCGTATAGGTGGTTGGAGACGGCAGTGAGGCAGCAGCAGCAAGCCGTATAGGTGGTTGGAGACGGCAGTAAGGCAGCCGCAGCAGACAGTCAGCGACTCAGCAGAGGCTCGCAGGATCCCGGGGCAGTGCGGCCCCGGGATAAGGCCTTTAGATGAAGCTTCTTCTTTCAGAGCTGAAGTGAGACTCCCAATTTCAGAAATGTTCCGCTCTTATACCCTTTTTGGAGAGTTCTAAAAATTATTTAAATTAAAAGCAATTTTTGTGAATGGCCAAGAGGGAAAAAGTATTTTTGTAAAAGTATTGAAGTAAACATATCAGACTGCTAATGAGTTTGAATGGACATTGCCATGACAACCAGATAAACAACGACATCAAAATATGTCAGATTTTGGTTTCAGGCTCGTAATAGAGAAGACAACAAGATAACATAGCCAAAATTACATAACATCGATAGATAAAAAGGTAGCGCACCAGCGCGCACGTAGCCCGAGATTGCAGAGTTTCGGATTAAGCCAAATACAAGGTCACCAAAGGTAAACCCCTTCGACATCGATTTAACAGTGCTGATAGTATGAAAATACGAAGTGAAAATGATTTGTTATTGTGTTCTTATGGTTTAAAACGTTACAAGGTCCTATGCAAATAAAGGTGATACGAAATATCCAGCTGTGAGATAAATGCAGACCATCAAAGCAGACTGGAAAATGGCATGTAAGTAGCATAACATACGGAGGTGGTGTAGGAGGTGGCTTGAAGGCAGCAGCACGTCAAGATGTAGGTGGTTGGAGACGGCAGCACGACGGGGTATAGATGGTTGGAGACGGCAGCACGTCAGGATATAGGTGGTTGAAGACGGCAGTAAGGCAGCAGCAGCAAGCCGTATAGGTGGTTGGAGACGGCTGTAAGGCAGCAGCAGTAGACAGTCAGTGACTCAGCAGAGGCTCGCAGGATCCCGGGGCAGTGCGACCCCGGGATAAGGCCTTTAGGTGAAGCTTCTTCTTTAAGAGCTGAAGTGAGACTCCCAATTTCTGAAATGTTCCGCTCTTATACCCTTTTTGGAGAGTTCTAAAAATTATTTAAATTAAAAGCAATTTTTGTGAATGGCCAAGAGGGAAAAAGTATTTTTGTAAAAGTATTGAAGTAAACATATCAGACCGCTAATGAGTTTGAATGGACATTGCCATGACAACCAGATAAACAACGACATCAAAATATGTCAGATTTTGGTTTCAGGCTCGTAATAGAGAAGACAACAAGATAACATAGCCAAAATTACATAACATCGATAGATAAAAAGGTAGCGTACCAGCGCGCACGTAGCCCGAGATTGCAGAGTTTCGGAGAAAGCCAAATACAAGGTCACCAAAGGTAAACCCCTTCGACATCGATTTAACAGTGCTGATAGTATGAAAATACGAAGTGAAAATTATTTGTTATTGTGTTCTTATGGTTTAAAACGTTACAGGGTCCTATGCAAATAAAGGTGATACGAAATATCCAGCTGTGAGATAAATGCAGACCATCAAAGCAGACTGGAAAATGGAATGTAAGTAGCATAACACTATAAGGGATATTATCAATGCCAGCGTACGAGAACCAGAGTTCACAGACTGTAATTGCCTAATAGTAGACTTTCCAGGACAACTCTCAATCCTAGCCATCTACCGCTCACCCTCTTTTACAGATCCCACTAATTTTCTCAGGGCTCTGGAACATTTACTGGCCCCACTCAAGGATACTGGTACCACAATACTCGCAGGCGACATAAATATAAATATCCTAGCAGAGGAGGACAAGGACACCCAGGAATACCTATCACTAACTTCCGAAATGTGCCTCAGACCAGTAATTACCCACCCCACAAGATATAACTCTTGTTTGGACCACATATTTGTCGGGACAAAAATATTAGCAGAGGGCCTAGTCTGTAAGAGGATGCTTACAGATCATGACTTGACCCTGGCTAATATAAATCTCAAGCCTCTCAGTAATAAATATATCCGAACATTCGCAAAAATTAACTATGCAGCAGTAAACAACGATCTAAAGGACCAACCATAGTCAACAGTTCTCCAAAACGAAGATGCCTCCTCCTGCACTGTTGCTTTCATGGAAATACTTGATGAAACTATCAGTAAACACAAAAAATATGTGACAGTGAGCCGTAGCAAATTCACCATCAAACCATGGATTACCCAGGTTTGGTCCGTTGTATGCTGCATAGAGAAAGGTTACATAACAAAGCACGCAAAGAGCCAAAAAATGAAATACTACAAATCTGCTACAAGAGAAATCGGAACTATTGCAATGATCTACTCAAAAGGCTTAAATTCCAATCAAAGAGAGACCACCTTAATGTGAGCCGGAGTGATCCAAAGAAAATGTGGAAAACCATTAAAAGTATTTGCGATATAAAAAAATCGGCAGCCAAAAGCACAGATCTATTGCACTCGAAATCAAACAAAGACATTTCACTCAATTATTATAACGAATACTTCGCAAATGTTGGCCAGAACCTCGCAAATGAAATCCTTAACTCCCAAAGTGCTACCACTCGTGCTCCCGTGATCCAGGACCCACATCACCACCAATCATTATTTTTCCAGCCCACAGACCCAGTAGAAGTAAACTCAGCCATAAGCAATTTATAAAATGACAGTTCACCAGGGCTCGATGGCATTGGGAATGGCCTCATGAAGGCGATTTCCCCAAACATCCTACCCGCTTTGACCCATATTATTAACTCTAGCCTGAGAAATGGAGAATTCCCCTCCTGTTGGAAGACTGCAGCAGTGGTACCCATTCACAAATGTGGAGATAAGACGGAACCTTCTAACTACAGGCCAATATCCCTACTAAGCTCCCTGTCAAAGATACTAGAAAAAATTGTAAACAGACGCCTTGTGAAGTACCTTGAGACGAATAAACTTATATCGGAAAGGCAGTACGGCTTCCGACAGGGAAGGTCCATGGAGGATGCTGTGGTACAACTACTCAACTCAGTGAGCACATCCCTCGACCGCGGAGAGTCTTGTGTTGGTGTCTTCCTGGACCTGGCCAAGGCCTTTGATACCGTCTCACCGCCTAAGCTCCTCAATAAATTAGAACGCCTTGGAGTTCGTGGTACCCCTCTGAAATGGTTCGACAGCTACCTCCAAAATCGAAGCCAATGCGTTAAGATAGACGAACACATAATCAATCAGAGCCCCATCTCCTTCGGTGTGCCACAGGGCAGCATCCTCGGTCCAACGCTTTTTATCATCTATATTGATGAGCTAACCAGAATTTTTAGAGATAAAAAGGATGCTGACGTTCTGTGCTACGCTGACGATAGTGCCCTTATCATTCGCTCAGAGTCCTGGGAGGGAGCCAAGACGGCGGCAGAGAGGTACATGACTGAAGTGTCTCACTGGCTGAGTGAAAACTTGCTTACACTTAACACACAAAAAACTAAATTCATGTGCTTTCACAAAACTGCTGCCTCCAGCCCACCACAGAACATGACTCTCAGCATCCACAAATGTATTAATGTTCCTTCATGTGCTTGCCCAACGATAGGAAAAGTGCGCACCTTCAAGTATTTAGGTCTGATTCTAGATGAAAACTTAACATTTAGAGCCCACATCTCGTCTCTTGCAGCTCGCAAAAGAAAACTAATTCCCATAATAAAAAGACTGAGACAGTGTGCCGATATGGAAGTACTAAAATTGGTATACACCGCTCTCTGCCAGTCGCTATTCAATTCAATTCAATTCAAAATATTTATTTCAGATAGCATACATTTTGACACATATACATCCATAGGTAGATATTATTTTATCATTATAAAAAAGTTTAAAATTAAACTAAATACATCATCCATCATCCTTCCACCATCATCACCCACACTCACACCCTGCTCACACAGTCACACACACCCTCTCACACACACAAAACATCGTCCTAAAATATGATTATAATTTATGGTTTGTTACTGCGAAGGTGCACATCCATCCAGTACTTCAACATAGGGCTGTCCACCTTCCCAGCCAGAGTGCTGAGGATAGTGTTGGAGCTGCCGAAAAGGCGGTTTCTTAACGAGGCAATCCTCTTTCTCATTATTGCAAAGAAATCGTCAATCCTAGCTTCGGCAAACATAGCCGAGGCGCTGCAGTATCGCGGCAGCCCCAACAGTATTCTCAGCGCATTATTATATTGGACGCGCAGGGCGCTGTAGGCTCTCCGCGTATAGCTGACCCACAAGCCACCAGTGTAGAAGGACTGACAAAAGGCTCTGAAAAGTGTCAATTTGACAGCCCCTGTACACTTCGCAAACCTGCGGGCCAGCATATTACATCGGACCGCCATCGCCCTGCGCTCCCTTTCAATATCAATGTCATCTACGAGCCCCTCCGTGACCACGTGACCCAGGTACTTGAAATGTGGAACCCGCTTGAGAGGTGCTCCACACAATGACACAACCGGATCCTTATCAGGAGATTTAGTCCCTGAATGAAACACCATCAACTCACTTTTCTTCACATTATACCTGAGCCCGTGTGTAACAGCGTAGGACTCACAGACATGTAAAAGTTTTCTAAGGGCCTTGACCGAGGGACTCAGCAACACCATATCATCAGCATAAGATATGTTATTAACGATTGTGCCATCGATTGAGCATCCAATACCGGTGTTGCTGAGCTCCCCGATCAGCTGATTGATGTAAAGATTGAATAACTTGGGAGATGTAAGTCCGCCCTGCCTGACCCCGCACTCAAGGCTATATGAATTGCTAAGCGAACTCACCCATTTTACTGCATTAGTTTGATTTTGATACCAAAATTTAAAAATGTAAACCAACTCAGTCGGTAGTCCTGTGTGAGTTAGCTTATTCCATAGTATATCATACGATACAAGATCAAAAGCCTTTGACAAGTCAAGAAAACATGCATAGATGTGTGTTTTCCTGTCAATAGTACCGGACGGTCTGCTTGAGAGCCAGAATTGCACTTTCAGTGGACAGTCCGGGCCTAAACCCGAACTGGGCATCATGTATGTGAAGATGTTTATCAAGTTGACAATCAAGCAAACCGTCCAGCACCTTAGCCACAGCAGTTGCTAAGGATATTGGTCTGTAATTATCCTTGTCAGAAGCGTCTCCCGTTCTATTTTTAATAATTGGTACTACTATAGTTTTCATTAAATTTTCAGGCAGGTAAGAGTGTCCCACACAAAAGTTAAAAAACATTTTAAGCACCCTAGGTAGGTGTACACCAGCGCACTTCAGGTGCTCGACACTCAGACCATCATGTCCTGGTGACTTACCCCGCTTCATATCTCTAATAGTTAACATTACTTGATTGTATGTAAAACGCAAGGGTTTGTCACCAGTATCAGCGCTAGTCCGGGTGCCGGACACCGGAGTGTCACTGGACGAGTCAGTGTTACTGGAAAGATCAGAAACAACACAGAAATTATTTTTAAACAAGTTTGCTATTTCATGGTGGTCAGACAAACCATTAACAGTCACTGGATGACCAGGCTTAGGATTTAATTTATTTGTTTCTTTCCAGAATTTTGAAAAATCTTTTGCATTATGGCTGGTGGCAAGAATATCCATTTTTATTTGTTCCGAATTCTTTTGACACCACTTAAGCTTCGATTTAAAAATCTTTCTGGAATTTTTCATTAGATCATATATATGACCAGATTCCGGCTTATTATGTAAGACCCAATTTCGAAAACAAAGCCTGGCTTCACCATGAGCCTGTTTCACATATTTATTCCAACCTGTTATGTAGGATTTTTTCCTCAAAAAATTAGAATTACAGTTGCTATTTACACTGTGACTGGAAATAGCCGCCTCACAAAGAATATCAACTATGCTATTATACATATTATTAATTATTTGCCTGTGTTCTAAATTGCTACACATCATATCACAACATTTACTAAGTTCACTGGGGAAGTTGATCTCTTTCAATTTTAAATTACATAAATTTCTAAAAAGGTTTATTTGCTCGGTATCCCTCACACCCCAGTGAACCTTATTTTGTTTAACATTAGATGAGCTAACACTACGCGGCAGCACACTAAAGTTACAAGTTATTTCCATCGGAATGTGATCTGACCAAGACACATCATAACATATCCTGACCTTAGTTATTGATTGAAAAGCAACTCCGGTAACTATACAATGGTCAAGCCACCTCTTGCAGCCGTGGGCATCACTGATATAAGTGTAGTTATCAGAGTCTAAACCTAAAACTTCAAAGTCAGCGCATAACCACAATTGTTCAGCACAAAATTGTAACAAATCATTACAAAACAACTCACCAGGATGAGCATTGAAGTCCCCTAACATGTACACTGTTGCTACATTGCTGTTCTCTATGATGGCATGCATTTCAGAAAGACACTCAGTAAACTCTGGTAGGTTATTAGTGCAATCTGTGGGCATATATTATATATTGTGGGCTATTGACATACTGCATCACAGCATGGGGTGGTGCTTCCAAATCAAGCCTGATAGTTGTGGAGCGAGCTCAACGCTCGCTGCTCAAGGTAATAGGAAGGAAGCCTTTTAGATACCCCACCACTAACATCTACCAGGATTGGAAAGTGCTGACGGTTCGGCAACTCTATATACTTAAAATAACCTTAGCTCATCACAAGACAACCACTTCCTCTGCCTCATACCAAAACCTCCTAAATTGACGAGTATATAGAGTCCCAACCCCTAAAATCCGTACTACGTTCGCTAAACGCTTCAGCTTTTTCGCTTCTCCTTATATCTACAATAGAGTGTGCAAACACATTGAATTAAAAATGACTACAGCTCGGGAAGCAAAAACCGCAATACTAAAGTTGCTCGCGGTGCAAAGTTACGACGAGACTGAAAAAATGCTGCAGTTTACTGGGTGATTGGCGGCGCGGAAAAAATGGGTGTGCACTCATACATTACATATATCTATCCTCACTTATTCAAATATATATATTATTATCATTATTTATTTTTCCCCTTACACAACTAACACTTACTTAATTTAATTTACCTATAGGTTTTAACATAAAAAAAAATAAACATGACTATTATTAAAATAAATCGTGTTGTTCAAATAAAAATGTATATAGCCAATCATCAAGCTGGGGCCCACGATACAGGTTAGAACTAGTGTGGATCCCAACAGTAACATGTACCTGCAAATTGTAATTCTCATAATAAAGTTTTTTGTATTTGTATTTGTATTTGTATTTGTATTTGACGGAGTCCAAATGGCTAAGGTCACCTCGATACTCGATTTGAGTGTCCGCATGACAAGTGATTTAAACTTCCGTGACCACATAATTAATATCTGTAAAAATCTTTCCAAATTTTGGGTTTTGTTTTGCGTCAATCGAAAGACTTTAACAACTTCAATACAAAAAGGACGTTATATAGCACATTGGTAAGAAGTAGATTAGAATATAGTGGTATGGTGTGGCACCCTCAGGAGACTAAATACATAGAAATTATTGAAAAACTACAGAATAACTTTTTAAGATATATGTACTTCAGGCAGTATGGTACATATCCGCTTTACCCAGCAATGTACCCCACGTTGTTTTTACTAGAAATGATAGGATATTACAGGCTGGATGTGAGGAGGCATGTAGCCCTAGTCACCTATGTATGGGAAGTATTTCGGGGTAATTTGCCCAATCCGAGACTCTTGGAATGTATTTGCCTGAAAGTCCCCAATACGCGCCTAAGACAAACGCCCCGTAATCAATTATTACCACTGTGCAGAACTAACATATTAAAATTTGCCCCATTGACTGTAGCCCTTCGCACTTTAAATTATATTGCAATAGAAAATTTAATTGTACACTGGCAAAGTTCCAAGAAAATGCTTATAATTATTTGACTAAATGACTGATTTTTATTTTATTTGTACTGACATGTAATTAGAATAGGTATAATTAGAATGTGATGGTGATATTTTTATAGTTACGAATATATCTTCATAGTTGGTATGCTTGTGATAATTACTTGTGATAATTGTTTTGTAAGTACTTGTAGTCGGATGCTAGTTAATAATAATATTACTATAATTGGTAAAAATTTCAACTTAATTAACTAAGTACAAGACCTAGCAATGTGTGTGCCTGAACATAAAGGTTACTTTAGATATTAATAGCTTCATTAAAATACTTATATGATATTGAATTGGGTCAGACACCTGTAATAATGTCACGAATTGTTATGAAATTGAGTAAATAAATAAATAAATATTATGATGATGATAAAGATTGTGTTCGCACACAGTTTCTTGATATATATGAGGTAAAATCTGGAGAAGCTGAAAATCTAACTCAGGGGTGGCCAAACTTTTGACCTGTAAGGTCTACTTGTGCTCGAAAATACTTCCTGCGGTCGACTGCAACGTAGAATGTAGAAGAGAGAAATAAAACATTTTTGTAATAAGTTTGTATGTATTTATTTATTGAATATTACATACTTAATTCGAATTTATCATTGCGTTTTACGCTTTTGAGTGGATGTTTGACACTGCATATTATCCACAAGTTTATCATATTGGGGAGTGTACGAAGTAACTGCGATGCGCAAACAGGAAGTTAAGTGAGCGTCTGTTAAGCGGGAACGATTTTTGGTTTTTATTGCATTCATAGTTGAAAACGTTGATTCGCAAAGATAGGTAGAAACAAAAAATGAAGTCAAATATAAAGCCACCTTTCTAAGGCATGGAAACTTTTCTTTGCAAATCACTTTCCAAAATATATCGCCTCTCATTTTTATTATTTCTTCTTCGACCAGAAGAGATTCAGTATCGGTTAAGTTGCCGATTTTAACGGTCAAGCTGTCAATGTCAATGTTTTCATTGAAAGGGAATACCATGGAACTTAAGCACTTCTTCGAGAGCGGCAAAATCTGCAAACCTTCTTTCTAACTCCAGATGCAAATTCTGCAGCTGTTCAGCGAAAATTTTGTAGTCTCGATTTGAATTGTGCGTGTATTCTTCTTCCATGTTTTTATAATTTTTTAGTTCACCTCGTTTTAATTGAGATGCATGCATTTGAATTTGACTTTTAAAAGTTTTAATCAAAGATGTCATGTCAATGACGGTTTTGTCTTTCCCTTGAAGATTTAGGTTCAACTCATTGAGTTTTTCTGTTATGTCACAAAGAAAGGCCAGCTTCATAAGCCATTTTTCATCTTCAAGCTCAGGTATATTTACTCCTCTTGATTGAACGAATGTCTTAATTTCTGGCAGTAATTGGCGAAATCTCTTCAAAAAGGCACCACGGCTAAGCCACCTATCATCTGTATGTAGCAAAAGGTCTGAGTGTTCGGCTTCTGTCTCTTCAAGAAGAGCTTGAAATTGACGCCTTTGCAAACTTCTGGCTCGAATAGAATTAACTATTTTAAAAGCAATTTTCATAATAACATCTGATTCCAGAATTTTAGAGCACAAAACTTGCTGGTGTATGATGCAGTGATAGTTGGTGAAACTTGGAATGTTGTCATCATTTTTGCACAATGAAAAAAAAACCAATTCTTTGTCCCAGCATAGCGGGTGCTCCATCTGTGTGATAGCATCTAGTTTGTGTATCGGAAATGCAGTATTTTCTACAAAACTCTTAAAAGATCTGTAAATATCTTCACTTCTGGTTTGCCCCTTCAATGGAATCATTGTCAATAATTCTTCTTTTGTTGTCATGTCTTCAAAAACTAGGCGCACGAAAACGCACAATTCAGCAATGTCGGTTACATCGGTGGATTCATCAAACTGTAGTGACAAGAAACAACATTTCTGCAAGTCTTCATTAAGTAATTGTTCCAAATTTTCACTTAAGGCTTCACTGCGTCGCATTACTGTAACTGTGTATGTAGTCTATATTTCTTAGCAATAGGGTTTTATGTATGTGTAATATGTATTATATTAGAATATAGTCTTAATTGTACGCGCAATTCTTTCCCTTACCTATCATCTCCGTCTCATATCCAACATGGTTTGCTGGAAGAAATCTCTTTTTAGAGATAAGCTCGCCTTTGTACATGTTTTTCTATCATAAGTTATCTGTATGTCTGTTTTGTTTAGTACAATAAAGAAATTACGAAATTACGAAATTACTGTGTTCCGTGAAAGTGAAATATCATTTATTGCTGTAATAAATTCTTTTTGTTTTTAAAGTCATTAAAAAGTGCTTCTCCAGCTCTCTGCATGGCTTCCTTGATCATTTATCCATCTTTGAAAGGTTTCTTTCGTTTTATTAATATTTCTGTAACAGCAAATGACGCACGTGTTGCAGCTTTTGATTTCGAATCTGGTTTTGTAAAAAAAGATTGTTGTGCGTTTAAACTGCTTTTTAATTCACGTACTTTTTTATCTTTCGGTTTTCACTGCCAAATGGCAAAATCGGTGGCGTATTTGGAATGTGTAGTTTTAAAATGCCTTTCAACATTAGCTCTTTTCGGTAATGCGACACTTGAGTTACAGATAAGGCACACACATTTATCCTTGACCTTAACGAAAAAAAATTCCTCTTCCCACTCACTGTGATAACGGTAAGTATTACTTTTTTTAGCACTCGAACTAGATGGCCCACTCATTCTGATAAAATAGTTAAAAAACACTAACACCCGTTTTCACTAACGACGAGCTAGGAAACGCCTTACTAAGTAACTCCTAGTTTAGGGCAATGCTTAGCATAAAGTTGCATTTCACCAATCGATTTTGAATAGGTTGGTCTTATCCTAAGAGTAGCCTAATTTTTTGACAGTTGTCCATGGTTTTGTTCGTCGATCTATTGTCTTATCTGTGGTCAAGTTGTCTGTCTATTATTGTGTTCTGTGGTCTGCTATGTTTTGACGTTTAAATCACAACAACATTTATTATTTTTCATCGAAAAAATAATATTCTGCAAAGAAATAGTTATCGGAGGTCAGTATTAGTTGAACGATGTTGTTCTCAAAAATGTCAACTGAGAAACGTAAACGTTCCACAAATTTTGACGACGATGAGAAAATGAGATTTTTGAGAATTTTGCAAAAGAAAGGCAAAGTTATACTTACGAAATGTACCTCACATGATATGCAAACCAATCGGTTAAAAGAAGAAGCATGGACACAAATAACCAATGATTTAAATGCTTGCGGTAACGTCTTGAGGTTAGTGGTTATTATTTCATCATCATCATCGGCTGACAGGCTTGTCAAGGGCCTACTGTTGGTTATAGGCCTCCTCGTAAACAGACCATTCAGCACGGTCTTGCGCAACCGTTACCTTTATATACCTATCTCTCATTTCAGAACTTGTGTCAACCTTAAAAAGTTATGGCAAAAACTAAAAACTGAAGCCAAAACGTACAAAGCAATCGCCTACAACCAAGCAATAGGAACAGGTATTGGATTGATGATGTTCACAGCCTGGTACGTGAACACGGGCTCCACGCTAGCATAAAGATGAAAACCCGATATGACCGGAAGTCTTATCAAGTGAGTTTTGAGGAAGGTTCGTTGGTGTGGCTACATAACCCTATGCGACGAGTAGGAAAGTCCCCGAAACTATCTCCGAATTGGGAAGGGCCTTACAAGGTAGTCACCAAAATAAACGACGTCACGTATCGAAACCAGCGGAATCCTCGTAGTCCGAGCAAGATTGTTCATGTTTACCGGCTGGCCAGATACCACGGAAATAATGATGCTCGGGACGAGCATGTCTTAGGAGGGGGTAGTGTTACGCCGGTAGGTTAGGTCAAAAAACTTTTAACGTCAATTTCAGTGCTGTAGAGGCGTTTTCAGCGGGCTGAAAAGTCATTTCAGGCCGTTTCAGAAGTTACTCTATCACATATCTAAAGATCGAAATTTCACCCAAGTTGCCGTCGTTTTCAGGCGCCTGAAACATGTTTTCAGTCCGTTTCAGGGCACCCTCTATCAGATGACGCCATAACCTGAAAACCCGTTTTCAGGCGTTTTCAGGACCCCTTATGGGCCTCTGAAGCACAAATCGTTATATGGCGAAATATCCGGTAGGAGTGACAGAGATAGCACTACTAGAAAGAGATAGCTATACTCGGAACATTCGAGAAGTGTGTGACAGAGATAGCACTACTAGAAAGAGATAGCTATACTCGGAACATTCGAGAAGGGAGTGACAGAGAGAGTGCACCATTAGAGAGAGACATATATGATCTCGAATGTTCTCGGCCCGCACGCTGGTCCTTACTAGAATATTCGCGATATGTGTGGCCAATGTGTCCAGAGCGGCTCCGCGGGATATAAAAGGCGCCGACGGCCGGCGATCGAGTGCTAGTACAAGGATAATCGGAGAGAAAGACTCTTCGTGTAAATAGTGAGTGTGTTTTAATTAGTGGATTTTAAGTACAGTTCGTGTGAATTGTATGTGCGTAATTTGGGTAATAAAGTGAGTGTTTTATTTAGTGGATTAATTCGTGTTTTTCTATCAAATACGAACCCCACGCTCGTAACAATACCAATGTATGTACTGCTACAGATGTCGTCACCGAATTGGACTCAAAACAGTAGTTGTTTTTCCGTCGCACAAGCACTTCTACACCATATGAACCACAACAAAATGTCGGTTCGCAGTGTGTTTCTGAGGACACCAAAAATAATATAAATCCCGTTCATTAAAGTGCATCTACTCCGATTGTTGTACAAAACATTGACGGCTCTCAAAATATTACAGATGAAGAGGTGTCTTATTTTGAGGTAAGTTTAACAACAAAATTTATGATCAAACGAAGTTACCTGTAAGTGAAGTTCGATCCATAATTATGCGAGCAGCTTTATTCGACGCGATTTATAGTTAACATATTGTAGATGTAAATCCAAGCCTAGCCCTCACACGGTCTTATAAAGTTAAAAACAATCGATTATTGAAAAAACGATAATCGATCGATTACTAAAGCAAAAAACTGGCAATATTTTTCTCAACTTGCCACACCATTGTCACCTCATTTTATTTAAAGAAATATCAAACAGTTTGTAAAAAAAAAATAACAATAACATAAGCATTAATATTTAACTTTAATTGAAATTAAATTTAGCCAACCTGAAACTTGCTTTATTTTTATGAACTGTTTGACTAACCTATGTGTTTTCTCCAACCAATTTTCTTTTTTATTAATAAGACTGGATTTTTTATTATATTGGTATATCATACATAATATTATTATATAGCTTATTGTAAGTCTTTCTTTTATCTATGAACTGGAATTTTATTTTTTCCCAAAATAGACCTAAACTCCGAGCAGTGGAGGTGGACGCGTGCCGTGTGCTGTGGGCACTGAACATGGTCGTATCCACCCCGCTCTCCGTTACTACATCCTTCATCCAATGACTCAGGGTCTGAGATGAGACGTTTCGGTGGGGTCTTCGGAAACTTACAAACAATTTGTCTTGTGAAATATTATTACGTAGATCTTTTGTATTATCTAGATATGTTTTAATACACTCAGCTGGACATATTTCCGGTTTCTGTCTAAAAAAGGGAATCTTTAACAAAGGTTGATACCTATTAGGCCCAGAAGTCTTAATGTGATCAGGAATTTTAATAATGATTTCGTTACTCTCAATTACTTGAATATTGTTAATCTTAATCAGCGAATAAGTTTGTACACGGTGGGCCGTGACCAGAGCCAACAGAGTTAATGTCTTTTTTGACAGAATGTCTAGACCTAAATTATCATTAGGCCAGCACTGTCCTAAATAATTTAAAACTATGTTCGGGTCCCAGACTAAATCATATTTGGGCAATGGGGGCCTTAGCCTAAAAATACCTTTCATAAATCTGGCCATTCTGTCATCAATAATTTTACTTCCCATAATAAGTGCAATTGCCGACTTAGTTGAATTTATAGTGCCATATTTAGCTCCATTGTTAAACAGTTGGGTAAGAAAATGGATAACGGACGCATTGATATAGCTGAACCCGTTACTATGGCAATATTCAATCCAAGATCTTATACAGGAGTCGTATTGTCTGTAAGTACTGTCGGTAAGTGATGATAACATTATTTCCACCGAGCTAGATGATAAACTTCTATCTATAAACGCTTGCCGGACAATCTCACGGCAACTAGGGTGAGCGACGCGTGTAGGTTGTGGGCCTGCCTGAAAGGAGATTGTAAAAGGTTTCTATTAGGTTTAAATACGATGGGTACCGAAACAATCGTTTTTTCTAAAAGTGGGTACCAGGGTGGGGTCGGCCATTCAGGGACGACAACGATACCCGCGGCCTTTTCATGTAATATTTTTTGAAGTATTTTTAATATTAGTGAAAAAGGTGGAAAGGCGTAAAAGTTTAAATCAGACCAAGGTATTGTAAAGGCGTCAATATTCCAAGCGCCAGGTTCGTTCTTCCAGGACACAAAACGGGAACATTTTGCATTGTTTCTACTAGCAAACAAGTCAACTTCCGGCTCTCCTAGCGAATCAACAATTTCTTTAAACGCATAATCGGCTAACTCCCATTCTGTGTCCTTGAATTTTTGCCTTGATAATTGATCAGCCTCAAAATTATCCTTAGTGTTTATATATGACGCGAAAACAAACAATCTGCGCCTTTCGCACCACTGCCAAATCTCCCTGGTTACAACCTCAAGGTGCGGATACTGCACACTCCCCTTTCTATTAATACACGCTATGGCTGTGGTGTTGTCAATGCGCATTAAGATTTCCGTATCACGTAAATCGTCAGTAAAAGATTTTAACGCAAACAATGCCGCTTTTAGCTCAAAAACGTTAATATGGAGCTCCCGTTCCTCTTCTCGCCAATATCCGGACGCCTCATGATTTCTGTAATATGCTCCTCATCCCGTCAAGGAGGCATCAGAAAATATTTCCAACGAGAAATTATTAAACCTCAAAATAGAGCAATCCTCTTTTACGTGTTCTAGCCACCATGACATGTCTGGTCTAAGATCCTCTGGTATTTTAACAACCTGGTCATACGAGGGGTTTTCTAATAAACAAAGAAATTTAAAGCGTTCAAACCTCTTTGTGTACAACCATGAGTAATCTATGGCTAGACAAACGGAAATTAATAATCCTAAAAACTGTGCAAATTCTCTTAAGCGGCATTGTTTGGTATTAAGAAACTTCTTAGTTAAATCAAAAATCTTTTGTTTTTTTTCAGAAGGTAGTTCTAGAACCATAGTTCAGAGTTAAAAATGAACCCCAAATATTTGCACCTCATAGAAGGCGGCAGACTGCTCATTTCTTTGTTAATCAAAAAACCTAAATTCTCTAATGTAGCCTTAATGAGATTAGCACTTTCCTGACATTCCAAAAAAGATGATGCAATGCAAAAAATATCGTCAAGATAAAAAACAGCTATAACCCCCTTCTTTCTTAAAAATTCCATAACTGGTTTTAAAAGTTTTGTAAAAACAAACGGAGAGGTCGATAAGCCAAAAGGAAGGCAGTTAAATCCAAAAAGTTGGTCATTAAATTTGAATCTCAAAAATTTTCTATGTGCGTCATGAACCGATAATAAAAAATATGCGTCCTTGAGGTCAATCGAGGTCATATAGCAGCGAGGAAACATTAATTTAGTTGCAGTCCTATAGTGGGATGTTCGATGATCATCGATTTTAGAAGACAAAACATCGATATTTTAACATCGATGTTGCATTATATAAAACATCGTAACATCGATGTCACGGACACATAATCGATATTTGGTCGCGAGCGGACACATAATCGAAATCTATGAACGCTTCCACAAATTATTTATCAAATTCTGAACGCAACCAAAACACGAAAAAAACTTTTGTTCGTTCATATCTGTGGACTGCTGACTGTGCTGTCTGTGTCTGACTTGTTTATGTGTGACGTGTTACTGTTCATCCTTTGAATGAAAATAAAGTTATTGTTACTTGGTTTTTACACTATACTTGATATTAACAACATGTAAGTAACTACACATTATAACTATTTGTCTCAACAGTCAAATGCATGAAAGTTATTGCAAACTGACCCACTGCTTTTTTATTTTTAGGTTATGCTGATTTTCTAAGGAACGCTGAACTAAGCATATACTATTAAATTCAATTCAATACTTTATTTGCTTAACAAATGCTACCTATTTATCACTGTTTTTTTTGGTTGTAGATTCTGCTTGGGTAGTGGAGGTCTGATTTGTGAATGTGAATGTAAATCTTGCTGAGTGCCTGAGTGGTGAGTGTTGCCTGATTATTAACATTTAAAATTCTACTAAGGTTATGGCAAATTGTTTTGATATTTTGTTGTCAATAAGATTGTCTTTCTGCTCACTATATTATATTAATTTTTAAATCAAATACTGTTTGTTATAGGGTTTACTGCGCTACTGAAATGCCGCCAAAAAGTTTGTATTGGGAGTTCTTTGACAAACTTAATAATACTGAAGCAAGATGTCGCTCCTGTTCCAAGGTTTTGAAAACTTGTGGTAACACAACAAATTTAAAATTACACATGGAAAAGATGCATTCATCATTAGTGACGAAAAATAAAAATGAAGCTAATACAGAAAAAAGTTCACCTGCAAAGAAAGCACGTAAGGATATATTCAAACAACCCTCTGTACAAGCTTCCTCTTCCTCTGGTGGATTGGCTAAGGCTTCCACTAGCTCGGCTTTCGAAACGGCGGATTTTTTTGGTGACTCAGATTGCAATTTGACTGTGAGTGACACAAGTACAGCATCCAGTAATAGAAAATCATTTCAGCCAACTTTAAATGAGAGTTTCAGAAGCGTAACTGAATTTGCTGAAAATGGCGCTAAGGGAATTCGTTTAACTAATGCTATCTTATATATGATATGCAAGGATTCACAACCATTCCAAATCGTCGAGAATGAGGGATTCAAAAACTTGATGAAAGTAGCTGCCTCTCTTTATAAAGTACCCTCTAGGCATACTTTTAAGAGAATGCTAGATGCCAGATACAAAGTAACACAAAATTGTTTTAAGGATAAGATTAAAGGGCTGAATAGCATAACTCTTACTACAGATATCTGGACTGATACTATGCAAACTCGAAGTTTTATAGGTGTTACTATTCATTTTTATGATGAGGACGCAATGGTATCAGCCACATTGGGAGTGTATGAATTAACGGAATTGCATACAGCTGAATATATCGCAAGGATGCTGTTACTAACTTGGGAAGAATGGCTAATAGATACAAACAAACTATTGGCAGTGGTGACTGATGGTGGAGCAAATGTAGTGAAAGCTATTGATATTGCGTTTGGCAAAAAAGTCCACGTAATCTGTTTCGCTCACTTGCTTAATTTAGTGGCGCAGAAATCTATTGAAAAATCTAGCCAATTGCCAAGCTTGATTGCATCCATTAAAATAATAGTTACGTGGTTCAAGCAATGTGTTGTAGGAAGTGATGAGCTACGGAAACAATCCGATCTAAAACTGATACAAGACGTCGCTACCCGCTGGAACTCTACTTTTTACATGATCGAAAGATTTTTAAAACTGCGTCCAGCTATCAACCAAATCGTAAACTGCCATACCAGTGCTCCTCCAATGGTAAACGCTCAACAGATAGAAGAACTGACTGAAATTTGTGAAATTTTACGGCCTTTAGAAGTCGCAACTAAAGAGGCATGCGGAGAAAGCTTTGTTACTAGCAGCAAAGTTATTCCTTTAACGCGAATGTTAAATTTGAAAATCAACGGTTTACAGCCAAAACACACAATTGGGGAAAACTTAAAACAGAATATATTATTAGAAATAAAAAAACGTTTGCTGCCATCAGAACATGTGAATATTCTTGCGATTTCTACTTTTGCTAGATCCTAGGTTTAAAAATATCCACTTTCAGGATCCTGTAGCATGTTCAAAAGCAATTAGAAATGTCAAGGAATTGCTTACCACCACTGCACAACTGCAGGTCACTGAGGAAGACGAGCGTCGTGTTGAAGTTGAGTCTCAGAGTGATCAGACAGAAGAATTTGATTTATGGAGCGATCACTATAAGCTAGCCCAAGAAATAAATTGCGTACCCTCGCAAAGCGAGTTGGACATGCCCTCAGAGTTGAGTTATTTTCTGAAAAATCCGTTGACTGATCTGAAACAAGATCCTATGCAAGTTTGGAACAGTGTTATTGGTTCTACTTACCCAAAGTTGAAAAAACTTGCAGTGAGATATTTAAGCACTATTGCAACATCAACACCACCGGAGCGTTTGTTTTCTAAGGCTGGTTCAACCTTATATCAACAGCGCAACAGATTGAAAGGTTCTGCACTTTCAAAATTGTTATTTTTGCAGTCTATTGATAAAAAATATTGGAATTTGTAGTGTTGATGTAGTTTAATTAAAAATACGAGTGATTTTATGGTTGTTTTATTTTTTTGATGAAGTTTGCAAAAAACATCGATGTTGGCTGACATCGATGTTTTGTGCTCGATAAACATCGAATATCGATATTCAGCTATCGATGTCATTATCGATGTCATCATAGATGTTTTTACAGCATCGATCATCCCTATATAGTCCTCAAGCTTAAAATGAACTGTTCTTACAAATTTGTTGAGACATTTCAAATGTAGAATAAAACGTTTATCTCCATTCGGTTTAGGTACTAAAAAGATACTCGAAATAAATTCATTTTGTTCAGGGACGCATTCAGAAATAGCTCCAATCCTAATCAATTTCTCAATACAACGGTTGATATTTAAAAAATCTTCCTCTGATCTAGGAATTGTATGAGGGTTATCACTGCGCACAGGGTCACATATGAAGGGGATCTTATATCCGGTTATCCATGATAGGATTAATCTATAACTCGTAATACTCTCCCATTGTTTAAAGAAATTAGTCAGACGGCCTGCATATTGTACCTCCGTTATCTCCGGCGATGCGGCGGCGGCGGCGGCGGCGGGGGCGAGCGCCGGCGGCCGTACTGCTGCGCTCGGTAAGCTCGAGCTCCCGGCGGCGGCGGCGGCGGGGGTGGTAGCGGCGGGCGCGCGCGCGCGCCCTGTTGCTGCCTACCCGCGTCGGGGCGGCCTGCCGCCGCCGCTGCTGCCACTGGTCTCCGATACGGGGTTCTCGTGTTTAAAAAATTGTTATTGAAATTTCTAGGGAAATTATATCTGTTTTGGTTTGGCTGCAGTATATTAGCCGAACGATGAATATTTTGCGCCGTCCTTAGTCTGTCCGCCAAATTCTCTCCAAAAAGAAATTTGTTCGGAGTTGTTTCCATGAGTTGTTCCTTCATTTGTGAGTTAATCGACGAAATAATAAAACTTCGTCTAGTACGGGTTTCACTATAGAAAAGCTCGCATAGCAGCCTGCTTGCATCACTCAGGGGCTTAATAACGGACTCCGGGGTGGAAATGGAGCTATCATATACCAAAGCATTTAGAGTCTTGCTTAGAGCTGCTAAAACAATACCCATCTGTTTTTGTCGCTGTTGGAGAGCATAATCCCGTTTAACAATAGATGGTGTTGTTGCTAGGGCCGATATTACCTCCGCATTCAAAATTGGTGGGACTAGACTTTCTAGGTTACAGGGTACGGAATATTCCCCAATAATTTTTGTCTTAGTAGCCTCACCTTTAAAACCCTTGGAAAGTATTTCTAACCACCTCAGAGAAATTTCT
The DNA here is from genome assembly GCA_949825045.1 of Argyresthia goedartella. Lineage (NCBI taxonomy): Eukaryota > Metazoa > Arthropoda > Insecta > Lepidoptera > Argyresthiidae > Argyresthia > Argyresthia goedartella. Next base: position 21,686,489 of record OX463811.1, read on the forward strand.
CTATGGACCGGTGGGCCCGGTGCAGCACCAATTCTCGGAGCATCGCCCAAAAGTGCCAGAATTATGTCATTTAGGACTGTATCGTCCGGGGGCGCTACAGCAGCCGAGGCGACCTCAGCAGGTGCACTGGTCGACAGAGTCTGCGCCGTTTCCAGGTCAGCAGCCGGCGGCAAGGTGGAGCCTGCGACAGCGGAGGAAGCAGCGCCCTGTACAGCGGTGACTCCTGCGGTGTGGCCGGATGGGAGCGGCTGTAGTAGCTGAGTAAGTCCTGAATCAGCCGGCATGGCGGCGATGGATGTCGTACTAAACGCGTTTTCTGGAGCAGCGGAGGCGGAGCTGGTGGTGGCGACCGCGGCGGGTGCGGCGGTGCCGGCGACTACTGAGGCAACGGCCTGAGTGTGACCGGAATGATCATCGGCCCGGGTTATTGGCGGCAGCTCCTGTGGTGAGTATGGGGCTCCAAATTCACTGGCTTCTTCCCAGTCATAATATGTGGGGTTCGGTGTGTGCCCAATGTTTCTGGGTTCGGTGTCATCATTATATTCATCACTACGGGCATCAGAATCACTGGATGCACTATCTCTATCCCGGTGTCGTCGTCTCTTGGCCAAACGATCTTCGTATTCGTGATTCTTCCTGCGCATTCTTTCATCACTTGTCTCACGTTTCCTTTTTCTTCCCATGATTTGCGATAAAAAACAAATTGGTTGGATCAAAAATCATGCGAAGGCTTGAGCACGGAAAAACACTATGAGGTGACAACTCCCCACTCCCGGGGCGCGGTAAATGGTGTGGCAAGTTGAGAAAAATATTGCCAGTTTTTTGCTTTAGTAATCGATCGATTATCGTTTTTTCAATAATCGATTGTTTTTAACTCTATAAGACCGTGTGAGGGCTAGGCTTGCATTTACATCTACAATATGTTAACTATAAATCGCGTCGAATAAAGCTGCGAAGCATAATTGAAAAAATACTCTGTATTTACAACGACCCATTTACAGCTATTATTAAAATTCTAGGTTCAAATGGAGAATGATGAAGAGGCGGAAAATGTCACAATCACTGTCATCCCTATACTCACACCCAAAAGACAGAATGCAGTAAAGGAGAACTTTAAAAGACGACGGCCTTTAATAGACCATGTTTCAAATGAGCGCTCAGATGTAAAGGCAGCACGAGTTCGTTTGAATAATAACTTTGCAGGTGAACGACTGAGATGTGAAAAAGAAAAAAGCTCTTTGATAGCATTGCAAAAGAAACAGATGCTAGAGTTGCATGCTTTAAAAATTGAGAACATTAAAAAGCAGGCAGCATTAAAAACTAGTATACTGGAGGCAATTTTAAAGAAAATACAAGGTAATTACATGAAGTTTTATTCACTACAGTTATATCCAGCAGACATCTACATTACTTAATTCTAGAATAATTTAAATCTATGAAAAAAAAATGCGTGTTATAACTGTTCTTCTGTCCTCCATTCCATTATTCTGAACACGAATATCATCAATTTGGCCATTTTGTATAAGAGCATCCAAATAACTGATATCAAACTCCTGTGGAGGTATATCTTCTCCATTATTTATGCAGATGTTGTGCAGTATACAGCAAGCAACAATCACTTTAACTGCTGTATTCAGTTTTATTCGCAAGCCAATCGCAATGGCAGGGAAACGCCGTTTTAATACTCCATATTGTCTCTCCACAGTATTTCTAGTCCTGATTTGGCTGTAATTGTATTGCACTTTTGGATCTATATTTGGGTTTAGGTATGGTGTCAGTAAATAATTCTGTAAATAATGAAAAATTTATTGTTACAGATCAAAAACCAGTGGACCCTGAATTAGTTAAGTTTGCTTTATGTAATAATGAGTAACAGCAAAAAGCTTCTTTAAACATATACTACTTTAAATATATAATTTTCTGTTCTGTGCACTATTAATGTACCTTTAAATAATAAATATTACTTACACTGACATAATATAATATATTTTTAATAAGTCTTAAAACTAATTGTTGCTGTACCTTTAGGGGTATCCACTGTCGCCCAACAAACATGAGCTTCCAAAAAGTCCCATCTCAAAATCCCGACATACTCTGCTATTGGTAAAAATAGCTGAGTCGTGAGTGTGGCCAGGCCATCTTGCAACAACACTGTCACTTTCAATTTAGCATCGGAGACTGTTTGCACATTTATAGAAAATAATGTTTTCGGTTTCGAAAAATTTCAGCATCATCTCCACCTGAAACACACAATTTCAATTGTAAATAATACTGATAGAACTTCATGCTAATAATTGATAGATAGCACAATAGAGTCACACACACCTGGAGATTGGATTTTTACATGCGTGCAATCTATAGCACCAATTACAAATGGAAAATTTGCAATGTTATAGAACTCCCTCTGGCAATGTTCTATTTCAGCCTCTGATGTTGGCATTTTAATGTATCTCGGTCTGAGCTTTACAATAGCATTCGAAACTTTCTTCACAACTCTACTAACAGTGGTCACACTGACTCCATGAGCATCAGCTATGGCTTGAAGATGAGTTCCAGTGGCATAAAATCTCAGGGCTATTAATAATTATTGTACCGGAGCCACACCGTCATTTCTGAAAAAATATTAGTACTTAAGTAAGTAATCAATAAAATATTTACTAACAGTTAAGCAATATAACATTAATAGGTACCCCAAAACCCTCCTCAAGAAACTACATAGCTATAAGGAAAATTGCATTAAAATCCTTGCAGTCTAGTTAACAAGTTCTTAGAGAACACAACAAACAGACCGTCAGATTATTCTTTTAATGGTAAAAGTTGTGTGTAGCCTCAACTTGCATAAGCAAATTAATGAAAATGAATCTCAGAGCTTAGTTACTATCATACTCCAAATCTTCATCAATTTGATGCAATATTAGCAAAACCGTTTCCTTGGACATCCTATATCTTTTGAAAAAGTCTAGATCATCATAATTTTGAAAATTGTTGATCCTTGGCCGAATAATCCGTGGTCTGGTATTAGTAGGCATGTCCATATCATTAACATTTTCTAAAAACTCCAAAAACTCAAATAAATCTTCATTATTCATGATGAAATCGTAAACATTTATTATAACCTCAATACTAGAGCGTGAGCGATTGTCACATGTGTCAGTTTAGGGGCACCTAAGCACTACGCCCTCCCAAATCGGTGTCGTAACTTTAGGTGGTGCCTAACGTCGTAAGTCGTGACTTAAGGGTTAGTGAAACGTGTTTTTGCTCTAGGCAACTCCTAAATATTTAGGCATCTGATTTAGGTTGGTGAAAACGGGCGTTAGTCTCAAGGCCCCTACGTTAACTTTTAATAATCGCGACGCAACAAATTAGTTGTAAATACCTACGTTCGCACTCAAGTCGAAACTAGTACTGGCTCTTGTTATTATTTGGCCGATCCTTCGTGGGCGAGGTCACAAAAAGAGAAAACAATGCGAAATGAAAAAAGACAACAATATACTAGCGGTGTGTCGCGTTTACACGACTGACTCACACACACGCACGCAACAATATACCACGTTACGAGTTACGACAGACCGAAGCGTGTGAGTACCTACTTATATAGACGTGTTCTTGGCGCGAAAAGGAATATTTTAATATAAATGATATTATTTTTAAATATTTTCTGTTCAGTTTATTTTTACTCTCGCGGGCTACCTAAATCGTCTTCGCGGTCGACCGGTAGACCGCGGTCGACCTCTTGGCCATCCCTGATCTAACTGATAGTTTACTAACTTGGCTTGAAAGTCGAAAAATTGCTTCTAGGAATTTTGTAGGCTTTGCTTCAGATACGACTAACAGCATGGTTGGCCAACATAATTCTGTGTTCAGTCACTTAAAAGAAAAAGTTCCGCACATTGCATGCATCAAATGCAGCTGCCACATGATCCATCTCGTAGCTTCTAAAGCGTGCCTAAAGCTGCCAAGATCTGTCGAGGATTTTTTGAGAAGTGTGGGCTCTCATTTTAGTCGCAGTTCTTCTAGACAAGACAAGCTGAAAGAATATCAAGAATTTTTCAAAGTAGAGTTACATAAAATTCTGAGCCCATCCACAACACGATGGCTGTCACTAGAAGAATGCGTTAACAGGACATTGGAACAATATGAAGTTCTCTCAGAGTATTTCGGAGTAGAAGTTTTTGAAGACCCGAGTGAAATAACTGAATTGATAGTTCTTACACAGTACAAAGATATACCTAGAATTCATGTCATATATTTTGGGTCTTTTCAACGTGTTCAACACACTATTTCAGCCCGATAAACCGTTGTTGCATCATGTAAAACCGGAAGTCTACAAAGTTATAAAAACAATAGCCTGTAATTATATGCAGCTTCCTTATTGAAAGATTACTGACGCATACAAAATTGAGTACAGCAATCCACGCTTCTTTACAAATTTAAATAAAATTTACCTTGGCATGTTAACCCAGGAATCCATAAATGGATTAGAAAATCAAATCTCACCACCCACAACGCAGATAAATGATTTTAGAAAAACATGCTTTTCATTTTATATCGAGACCATTAAACAGATAACACATCGCTTCAACTTCTCTGATCCACTTTACGCCATAACAGGACAAGTAACTGATCCTGAAAAAACTCAAACTTTTGACACGAAAGACTTTTCACACGTGATCTTCCCAAACATAAAACACGATGTTGATGTCGAGGAGCGAAATAAGGAGTGGAAAAAGCATGCCCTCTTAGATTTCACACAGCTAAATTTTTCAATGGATCTCCAAATAGAAGAATACTGGAAGAGAGTCTTCAAAATGAAGAATTTTGCAGGGAGGCCTTTGTTCCCCAATTTAAAAAAGGTTATAAGGCTTTTGTTGTTCTTACCGTTTTCAAATCCAAGTGTGGTACGGGTTTTTAGCCAGCTAAAATTAATAAAATCCGAAAAAAGGAATCGGCTCGGCACTGAAACAATATCAGCATTGATGGCTACTAAAGGGACCATCAATAATGCTACAACATTTATGCCATCAAAAGCGATGCTCAAAACTAAAATTAAATATATGATGATGAAGACAAAAGGTACCGTTCATGTTTTACTTTCCACTTTGTTTTCGCTGTACGATTTTTTATATAGGGTCAATGTTCCGAAACCTGTACACTCCCTAAAAGCTGACCAAAACAAGCAAAATCTACCGAATTAAGAAATTATGGCAATACAGGTGGGTATATTTTGTGTATTTTGCGAGCAGCAACACAACAAGTCACCTGACTGCAGTGTCTCCAACACAGAGTACATTATTAGTCTTGATATAGAGACATCAGTCTGCCTTTACGGCCAGCGCCTCTGGCGGCTAGTGAAAGAACCAAGTCTAACAAAAACATACCTATAGCTATACCATAGACTAGCTATAAATAGCTGTAGCAGTGTAATATAAGAAGGAAATCTACAATCATCAACCTTCAAATTGAGTTTATATTGATGACCACCTATGATTATTTGTGTGGACATCATACAAACTTAATTTGGAGAGAGATGATTGTAGGCTTCGTTTATTTTCATTCATTTTTAGTGAACTAAAATAAAAAATGGGGTGATAATTCAATAACTTTTAATTTATTAGTATCATATTTTATATAATTAAAATCAACATATATTGCAATTATAGTTTTACAATAATTATACTGGTGTATGCACTGTTGGGATGGCATTCTGAAAAAGAGTGTTGGATGAAGCATGATATTTCTCTTCAAAGTGTTTTTGACATACTCTTCGTCGTTTTAATACCAGTTTCTCTTTAAGAGCCAATACATTTCCCACTATTTTAAAGGTCCATGCCATGACCAGGAACCCGTCAGGATCCTTAGCAGGATTGGGGAATGTATGCAGTGGTATATATATGGTCTTCACCTGTAAATCGAAAAAAGTACATATAATGGACCGAATGAATAAAGATAATGACTGCTTCAAATCAGTTTTTCAAGACAAGGAAGGAGAGGTTCCCATTATGTTGGAGCTCTAAGTGAACAAAACAGACAGTGAAAGGCCCTTCTAATAGTACGACATATTTACGATAGCCTAAGGATCTAGTATCATAACCTAAGTGGTTGGAGTGTAGCTAAGGGGTTCCGCCCTCTTATCGACACTGACCAAATGTCTGTATTTATATTACTTGTGGTTACAAGAGCATGCTTTACAATAAAGTATCACTTACTAGTTGTATTGCAGTTAGGAACACAGTATCGTTTCTCATTAATCATTCTTGAGGCTTATTTCCAAAAATGAGCGGGTCAGGTCAAAATTCCGAGCAAGGGGTCAGTGTGGTGCCTTATATCCACTTTATTCAACGAATTGAACAAATTCTACTCATCAAGTTTCCTTTGTCCAATCATTAAATTTTTCATTTTCAAAGTTGAACTTGAGGTACATAAAAAGTATAATTTTTTCAACAGATTGTTAAAAAAAAAATACCTAGAAAAGTGAAGAAAAAGAAAATTCGTGACGTGCAATTACTTTTAATGAGTTCAAATTAAAAACTAAATCATCTCTGACAAAAATAATCTTTAGTATATACTTCCATATTATTAGTTATTAGAGACACACACACACATCGTAACAAGTAAACATCGATCGAGCAGAGCTCCGTGAAATAAATAATTATATCGTGTTTAATCGTAACGCTTCAACTAGCTTTTTTGTTTAAACTGTGGCTAAAAGTGATTGCTGTGTGGCTGTTGCTTCGGTTCAGTGATTTTAAAGTGTCGTATAAGAGCTAAGTGCATTTTTAAAATCGTCGCTTAGGCAAACGTAGGCAGACGTGGCGAAGGTCATTGACCGGACGTTTCGCGACGACAGCGCCATCTCTCCAATACCCGCTAGCACTACTTCGACGCTTCCACCACTGCAACCCGGCTACTTACTCTGCTCCTGCGCGCACGCAAAACTTCAACTCGTTGCCATTGGAAGTGTATGCTGACATACCACTAGAGGGCGCTACCCTACTTTTGGGACAGGTAAACGTACACATTAACCACTATGCGGTGCGCTGCTGGGTGTGGGGTAAGTATCCCCCGATCTGAACTACTGGTATGCCATGTGTGCAAGGATACTTATCACCATGACTGCGTAAATTTAACTACCGCACAATATCTTGCAAACATCTCTGAATACAAAACTTCGTGGCGCTGCCAGCGAACGGCTTGCTCAGGAGTCACACTAAGAAAAGATAGCACTCCGGTGGGCAAGCGGGAATTGCAACCTGTGGCACGGGGGACGGCCAAGAATGCCGCTAAGAAAAATGGTACAGGAGAGTGCGAAGCACCTAACCCTGATATTGCTAGTGAACCCACTGTCCACATGGCTGCTTTGTCAACTTCAACCAGCAACACCGACAGTCTATTCGAACGTTTCGAAAAACTGCTTAACTCCAGATTTGAAAAATTCGGAGCTGAAATCACCGCACAATTGGCAGGTGAGATAGCAAAGGCGACTAGCTCATTATCCGCCGAAATTAAGCGGCTCACTGCAGACGTCTCCTCAGTGAGAGCCAGACTGGTGGAAGTTGTTGCTGAAAACACTGGCCTGAAGCGAGAACTTGAGGAGCTGAAGACGCAGTGCAGTGCATCCCACGGTGCTGAGCTACAGGATGCCGTGAACCAGCTTAAGTCGGAGAACGAGTACCGCAACAGGGTCGCCTTACTCAACGACGTGGAGATCACCTGTGTCCCAGAGTACGACGGAGAGTCTGTCGGGCACATCGTGGCTACTTTGGCGATCAAGCTGGGAGTCCCCCTCGACGAGCGCGACGTTGTGAGGGCGACGCGCGTGGGCCGCCACCCCTCCTTCGCCGCCACCGCCGCCGCGCACCGCGACCGGCCCCGCCCCATCGTCGTCTCGCTCGCACGTCGCTCCGTCCGCGAGCAGCTTTTGAACGGTGCCCGGGTGCGGCGTGGAACTACTTCCGATGGACTGGGACTGCCGAACCACCCGCCTCAGAAGATACACGTTAATGAAAGACTGACCAAGGCAAACCGTGTACTTCTCGCTAAGGCACGTGCACTGGGCAAGGAGTGGCGTTTTATCGGAACCAGAGATGGTCGCGTACAGGCGAGGCGCGAAAAAGACTCTAAACGCCACTACATCAACTGTGAGGCAGATTTGGACAGTGTTTTTGATGCCAGAGTACCCCCTGGAAAAATTTAATACTACTCTTAATATTGGAACATTGTATTTATGTTGTAATAACATTCCTAAGAGTCTCTGCTTTCTCACTGTCTTAAATGTTACGAAAACTATACCAACGCCTCTGTTAATTGAAATCAAGCCCGTTTGCTTCCAATGCAATATACTTTTATTAGTTGGAACTATAATCTTATCGTCTCAGCCTCTTTATCAGCATGTAACACATAAAAATACAATGAATTCATATATTCATTGGACACCGCTTATTCATATTCCTGACTCTCTGGCACCACACGTTAACAACAATTTAATTATGTCTCTGTACATACAACACACTCACACACAATATACTCGCAATGTGCAACTCACTTTCACGCTATCCAATTCAAATCTTCACACACACACTCACTATAATATATCCCCCAAACAATGCAATAGTGCCACTAATTCTCAAACTGATCGTTACCCAGAGAACCCCAATACCCCCGTCTATGTAAGCTCAATAAAGACCCTCCTACGGCATAAGTCACCCGCTCCACCATAATGACTTCACGCACGAAACATTTTAAAGTAGGGTTATGGAACGCGGGCTCTTTGGGAACGGGTCATGACGAGCTAATTGTGGCAATAAATGACCTTAAGTTAGACATCCTTGCAATAAATGAAACTTGGTTAAGACGGGATGAAATTGATAAGGCCCCTGTTATCCCCGGATACATACTGAAGCACACGCCACGCCCGGATGGCTACCGAACCGGTTTTGGTGGTGTCGGATTCTATATCAAACGAGGCCTCAGGGTGCGAATATGTTCTCACCCTGTTGTTGACACAGTGGAACAAATGTGGCTTAGTCTAACAATTGATGGTAGGAGACTGGTTATTGGCACTGCGTATCGGGCTCAGTGGGTAGACGTCGACGTGTTCTTGGACGCAATAACGGATTCGGTGCTCTCCTTTGCGCAGTCTGATAATATCATTCTCTTGGGTGACCTAAATATTAATACTTTGTCGGTTAACTGTTCCGAAACTGCAAAGTTGAATTCCTTTCTAAACAGTGTCAGCCTGACTCAAATCGTTGCAGACGCAACACATCATGCTGACGACGATACCGAGACACTTATCGACTTGATATGCACAGATGCTCCCGTGCGCTGTGTAACTGTGGACTATCGCCCTGATCTGGGTAGACATGCTCTGGTTGCGGCAGAATTTAGCTTTAGAAAAATTAAGCAGCCTCCTACCTATACAATTTACAGACCTTTAAAGGATATCCTGCCCGAGCTTTTTCAAAAAGATCTGAATTCGATTAATTGGAACCACATTAAATCACTTAATGACATAAATGAAATGCTTTTGGCTTTTAACGATATTATAACGCAATTGTTTGAGTTACATGCCCCTGAAAAGAAGTTACTTATTAAACAGTACAGCTATCCATGGATTACTGACAACGTTAAATTTATGATGCATCTTAGAGATCAGGCTCACGATAAATATCGTAAAAGTAAAAATGAAGAACATAAAAGTACTTATAAAGAACTAAAATCTCTGGTAAATATATCTTTGTATAACGAAAAGCGAGCCTACTTTGAATCCAAAATTAACCACACAGCAAACCCTAAAACTCTATGGAAGAATCTGAAAAAAACAGTACTCCGTAGCCATAATGATCCCGACCTTCCATCCCATTTCAATGATCCCAATGCTATCAACCAACACTTTCTTAACGTACCTGGGGAAACAGAGGTCAGTATCTCATACTTGACGTACTATGAGTTCAATAGATTTGGCAACTCTACTTTTCATCTCGAACCAATTAGTCAGACTAAACTTTGGGGGATCATCAAGGGGCTTACGTCTAACGCGAAAGGGGCAGACAAAATTACCTTAAATATGATTCTTTTAACACTTCCCAATACCCTGGACATAATAACATTCATGATTAATTATTCCATTCAATCATCAACTTTTCCCGATCTATGGAAGGCTGCGATAGTCCGGCCTATACCTAAAAAAGCAAACCCCGCAGACTTTAATGAACTACGGCCAATAAGTCTACTTTGTTGCCTCTCTGAATTACTAGAAAAGGCTGTATCAGTGCAACTTACTCGATATCTGGAAGTTAACAGAATCCTCCCCCCTTGTTTGCAATCTGGATTCCGAAAATCCCGGAGCACTGCCACGACCCTACTTGACGTAGTAGATAATATTATAGCTTCCCAAGATATAGGTAAGGGTACAGTGCTGACTTTACTTGATTTTTCCCGGGCGTTCGATGCTATTAATGTTGCGCTGCTATTGTCAAAATTATCCTTTTATGGTTTCGAATCAAGCACTGTTGCCTGGTTTCATAGCTACTTAGAAAACCGGACCCAGCGTGTGGAAGTTCGCAGAGGAGACGGCTCCGTCTTGTCCTCAGCTGATTCTCCGATTACGAGAGGCGTTCCACAAGGATCAATACTTGGCCCCATACTATTTATATTATATAGCGCTGACATTACTCGTTGTTTAGAGAACTGTTCCCTTTGTACGCAGACGACTTACAAGTATACTTATCCTTTAAACCAGACGAAACCTCTGCTGCTACTGAAAAGATCAATCAAGATCTCCATCGTATTGTCGCGTGGTCCACTCAAAATAGTCTAATGCTTAACCCCAATAAATCAAAATTTATGGTCATTGGAAGTAAAAAACAAATAAATAATATAATTTCTCACAAGCCTGAAATCAAAATCATGGAAAAGAGCATCGAAAGGGTTGACGAAATTCGTAACTTGGGGTTGCTGATGGACAGTACCCTCAGATTTGAGAAACATGTCGCAAATACAGTGCGTAACTGCTTCTATCGATTGAAAATACTGTACAAAATTAGGCCTTTCCTCAGCATAGATCTTCGTGTGCAGCTGTGTGAATCCCTTGTGCTTTCGAAACTAAATTATATGGACACGGTATATGACGCGCGCCTTCTGAACCGATCTGAACGTCTACTTCAGCGTGTTCAGAATGCGTGCGCCAGGTTCTGCTTCAACGTACCCCCCCGCGCTCATGTCACCCCTTATATCAATAAGTCCAATCTTCTAAAACTTAGCGCTAGAAGAAATCTTCACTTTGCGACGCTGTTGTTTGGAGTAGTAAGATTTCAGGTTCCGGAATACCTTTACTCTAAACTTAACTGGTCCCGTAGGAACCCGACTAACTCAAGAGCAGCCACGTCTCTGCTGTCGTGTCCAAGACACAAGACTGCTGCATTCCGTGGTAGTTTTCGCTATGCTGCAACCAAATGCTGGAATAATATACCACCCCCGTTTCATGATCTGAAATCAATTAGCTCCTTCAGACACAAGCTCAAGGCACATTTTTTAGCAGCACAAAAAACCATACTATAGGACAGAGCACAGTTGACTTCACCAAATACCTCTACATAGGTATACATATATACATAATAGGTCTACCCAAACTCTCACTCTCTCGCAGTCTCACATATTTCCACTACTTAAGCTACACTACTCACTTACCCCAACATTTAACATATGACTGTATGATTGGATTGTTTGTATGTCTGTTTTTTAACATATGATTGGCTTTATTTATATTATTTTATTTTAATTTCCGATCGTTTCTTGTTGTTGCATTTTGCCACTGGTGCATAATTATGCTTGAGCTCTTTCTGCGTATTTACTTTTACTCAGATTATAAGTTTAGTTTTAAGTTTCTAGTTTTAGGAAATGGTGTGAGCTGAAAACCAGCGTTACGAGCAGTTCACTGCTACACGTAACACATGCTGAGCTCAAACCATTTTGGCATCTAAAAATCTCAACCCCGAACTGTACTATGGTTTCTTTTTCTTTCTGTATATCCTTGTGTTTATTTGTCAAATAAATATATTTCTATTTATCTATAGTTGCATAGCTCTTCACTTAAATCCTATTCAATTTTCATAAAGTCTAACGCATACTTTCTAAAAAAGAATTAAGTCGTTTAATTTTTAATATTTCGAAATTTCATTTGAAGATCAATGGTTATTTTATCGTTTATAATATTGCATGCTTTACGTTTTTTTACAATTAGTTTATTCTTGTTAATCTGATGGTCTTTGATTGCCGATATTTTGGCATCTTCGAACAAAACTTTCAATAACTGTACTATGTTGATGTTCCGTTTTCTACAGGCATTGTTTAATTTTAAATACCAACCTTCCATGCTATTGTTGGTTTTGTGTCTTTCTCCAAACACTGACCATGTCATAATGAAATTATAATTTTTGAGCCAATATTTTTCGAAATATTCCACAAATTCATTTAATTTTGATGCCATTTCACTGTTCACGTAAGTGAATAATACTTCAATTTTTCCTAGTATGTATCTCCAGCCTTCATTGTCTTTCGTATCTGGTAGCAACAGCTACTTAGATGTCAATGCAATTTTTTTTTTAGTGTAGCTCTCATTAGCTATACCTATTTGTTTCGCTTTCCTCCACAAACTATTAGAAAAGTGATACAAACATCCTTTGAGAGAAATATTGGGAAAAATATTCAAAATTACACTTCTTGGAGCTTCTTCAAAATCGGAAGTAAACTTAGTCGGTTCCCATGTAGGGATTCGAGATTTAATCATTACAAATAAAACAACGTATGACGCTATCGTCATCTCTGACATTGACGCGTATATATTTGGTATTACATTCGTCTCATTTTCCGAACTCCCAACATCTCCATGGAGTGAATAAATTTGTTTGAAAGGTGCGGGACATGATTTAAAGGTTCCATCTCCAAAAATATGACTGATGGCACTTATTTTATCTTTAACTTCATTCAAACAAAATACTATTATACGGATTCCGTTGTCGTTGTAGTCACCAAGCAGAAAAAACATGAATTTTTTCGGTACTACCACCTTCGATATATCATCGAAACAAAATTTAGGCATACCGGCTTTGTTTGTGATTTTGTACAGAGTGCTTTTTATAGAGGTATTTGTGGGTACTTTAGTGACTTTATCATAGCCTATATCCATTACGGAAGTGATAGTTTCATTAAACATATCTGGCACAGTTTTAGTACAATCAGAATTCATTATATTTGTTTTACATTCCTGTATTTTTTTTCAACTTCTATTTTACCAAAATCTGCCTTGCAAGAGTTATTGTGTTCCTTAAACTTTATTATATATTAATAATATCTCTAGGACCGATATTGTTTGAAATAGTAAAGCAAACGTAAGTTAAAGTAAAAAAATCGAATTAATTATTAAACAAAATGATGTAAAATAAATAACTAGGTAAGTACCTTAATAGTCAAGGATCCCACGCAGCAAAATTTTCCAATTGATCTAGATGAACATCTCCATATACTAGATCCATCTGCATAGCTACGAATTTTATAGTATTTGTAACCGTTATGACATAAAACCACGCCACGACTTTTTTTTTAAAACTGTATTCCTGCATTATTATGAGAATCAGTCGATGCCATATTAAAATCCATTATTATATTTATATTTTCCGTAAAATCAAAGCATAAAATCAAAAACATATCGAGAAATCTCTATCCGTCACATTATTGACATTGTCATAATGTGCATTTAACGGCCAGTAACCTACCTATGAATGTATAACCTCCTTAGAGGACACTAGTTGAACAGTGAGCACTTTAATAGTGGAATTTGTTCAATTGAATATACAGTTGAACAAAAGACACTTAATGAGTAGAATTTGTTCAATTCGTTAAACAAACAGTTGAACAAAGTGGATATAAGGCCAGGGGTGTAGTGCAGAGGTTGTTGATGTAATAACAAATAAAAAAATCACAGAGAAGCACAATCAATCAAAGTGACATGACAACCGGAGTTTCGTTACAGTTTAACTTTAGAGTATGCTATGGATAAATATTTTAATAAAAATATTAACAATCATCAGACTGCAGACAAACAAGTTTTTTTCATTAATTCCACCCATATTTCAGCTGGAGGGCGCCACAGTGCCACGGTTAAAATCGAGCTCGTAATATAATTGGTTTTAAAAATAACCAGTGCTTTAAAATATTGTGTTCAGTGCTAAAACATATAAACAACTTATAAATCTACCTCGATTACATGAAGAACACAGTGAACAATCAGTGAAAACCAAATAAAATGTGTAAAATAAAATCCGTTACGAGTGACTTTTAAACCTTTAACAAACAAACAGTAAGATATAAACAGTGCAAAATACTAGTGTTATCTGTGTATCACTAAAGTTTGAACCAAAATAAAACTGAAAAAGGGTGTTTGCATCAAAATCAATAACAGTTATAACCTCTAAATACAAAATTAATGACTCATTGAAACAAATAACGCCAGTAACGCCATCTACTTTTTTGTTGTAAAACTCTGATGCGAAGGTCTACAGAGATATACCAGTAACACCACCTAGCGGGATCAAGAGGAAACCGCGCACCAACACAGCTGGCATCTGCTATCATCCACTACAATAACCGAACAAATTTCCTAGAGGGCGCTAGTTGACAATATGGAAGAAATAAAACATATGTTATTAGAAATGCAGAAAGACATAAGACAGCAAAAACAAGACATGCTGGAGATGAAAGAAGATATTAAAAACATAATAAATATCAGAATTAACGAGAAATTTTCCAGTCTGGAGCTTAAAAATGAACATATGGAGAAAAAACTTGAAGAACAAAACACGAAAATTAGCGACCTAGAAAGACATATTAGACGCAAAAATCTAGTCCTGTTCGGATTAGAAGAAGGCGAAAAATCATACCACGACCTAGAAAGTATGGTAATAAATATATTACGCACCTCAAGGTACAATGTGTCAGCAACAACATCGAAACCGTTAGAAGACTGGGGAAAAAAGGAGAGAAAACCAGACCGGTTGTCATATCATTCTCGACAATAGGCTTCAAACTGAAAATTAAGAAAAACAAGTCTTCTTTGGATAATACTACATACTACCTAAAGGAAGACTATCCAAAAGTAGTCCTAAACAAGCGCAAAGAGCTGCAAAGTCAACTACGGATAGAAAAAGAGGCTGGCAACACTGCTTACATAAAATACGACAAGCTCATTGTCGTGAACAACAACAAGAGTATCTCCCACCACCAGTCAAGCAAGAGAAACCTGTCTGAGTCACCAGATAATTCAGATCCTAGCAGTCATAACGCTCAATAGAATAATAAACGGCAAACGAAGAAAAATAAAGCCTCCGACATGAAAGATTATTTACTAAAAACGCCAAAATTGATCTTCACTCAGACAGATACCGCTCAAAACCCAACAAATACGCAACAACTTCCAACAGTATAGCAACCACAACAGGCCCCTCAACTCCCTCATTCAAGAAAAAATACTAAAATACAAAAAGAACTAATATTTCCCAATACGGCTGGTCCCCGCGGGAAAATAAGACCAAAACCCTCCAACCGATCACTACCTACAGTAGAGCAAGCGATCCATATCTGCACCTGGAATGTCAGATCACTAGTAAAAGAGACTAGACTTGTAGAGCTAGAACACAGTCTGACAAAATTTAAATGGGACATTATAGGATTATCAGAAATAAAACGAGAAGGGAAAGAAATTCTAGAGTCAGATTATTATGTATTAATATATCATGGCGAAAAAAGTGGAAGAAATGGAGTCGGTTTTCTGATAAAGAAACATTTAAAACTAAATATAATAGATATTAAAACCATATCAGATAGAGTCATGAGACTGGATATAAACCTTAACTCTAGAAAAGTACACTTGATACAATGCTATTCACCAACAGAAGATTCGTCCACGGATGATTTAGAAACATTCTACAAACACCTTCGCATAGCACTAGAAAACACAGGAAAAGATACAATTGTACTAGGAGATTTCAACTCAAAAATTGGTCAACCAACACCCGAAGACAAAAAAGTAATGGGTCCATGGGGCTATGGAGAGAGAAACGAAAGAGGAAAAATATTGATACAATTTTGTTTTGAAAACCAGCTCTACATAGCGAATTCACACTTCAAGAAAAACCTCAAACAAAAATGGACTTGGATTTCACCAGACGGCAAAACACGAAATGAAATAGACTTTATTCTCATAAAAAACATCAAACATATATCAGACGTCCAAGTAATGAACACATCCTTCCCGTCAGACCACAGAATAGTAAGGGCAAACTTGTTACAATACGGAGAAAACCAAAAATCACGGAAATACTACGGATTGAAGATGACGAAATTAAATCCACTCGAGCAAGATTCCCTGAAAAATATATTTGCAAATAAAACTTGTGTATTTCGTGTTTGTTATTGGGGGTGATGTGATCACTAAGGTTCTCTCTGCATTACCTCCTCTTAGGATTCTTGGCTACGGTGGCTTCTCTAGAGGATTTGGAGGGGGCTATTTGCTGTATTGGAGTCGAGGTACGACGCTCTTGTTCGAAGTCTAGTCGCTTAGGGTTTGGTACCTCCTTGTATATAGTTTTACTAGATTTTTTATTCTTACAGGTTACTATCGGTGATGTGCATATAATCGACAAATTTTTGTTTTTTGATTCACTGGCCTCTAATTTATTTTTGAGTATGTGATTCTCAGTCAATAATTGACATATTTCGTTGTCCGCTAAGTCAAGCTTTGATTGCAAATCTTGAAGTTTTTCTTTCATTCGCTGCAAGTCTTCAAAATCGAATAGCTCCAGGTTTGGACAGCTCCTATTTAGGACCGAGATCGGTTCGCATGAAAGTTGCGAATGATCGTGAACTTTTGAGTCCATCAGGGATTGGAACGAATTACTCGTTTCGACATTAATCACAATTTTTTTCCGCATTGTAAAATAATTTACAGGTGTTGTATGTGTTGTTTCGTGGCTTCGTGACTCTACCGGAGATATTTGGACTCTATCAACATCACCTCTGGAACGACATGCACTGCATTTCCATTTTCCCTTTTTTTCTGCATTGCCTGCATAGTATGTGTTCACGCTGCTTCGTTAACTAGTTTTAATATTTAGTCTTAAGTACACAAAAATGACACTTGCATTCCGCATCCTAGACAAACGACATACAACCTCTGTAATTTTAAAGGAAATTATAAGCATTTTCGAAGATCCAGAGTTTCAATCATCTTCTTGCTCCTATATGGAACAAAGTAGCGACCATGAAAGGACCTGCAGCATTACTTAGCAGAAAAGAAGTCACCATCACGAGATACCATCGCTCCCGAGTGGCCGCAAGGGGTCCGCCACGAGAACACCGCGTAGCGCCTAGATTCCTGGGCAAACACCAAGGCAATCAGCTGCGCCTAGGTGCCTACATCGTGCAGCCGGATCATCACACTCCCGAGCGTGAGCGCTAACCAGCGCGCGGGCTCACGTCACAGTCATCATCATCAGCACTCGTCAAAGTGCACAATTGGATCAGCCTGCCCTTTATAAAGTGAGCCCGTTCCTGTCTACTTCCTAGTTAATTCCTCTTCGATTTGTGTGGATTGTGATCTCAGTTTCTTGAATATTCTGGTCTGTCTTTACCTAGGTATTTCTTAATAGCATCCATTTAAATATAATATATATATATCCTACAATCATATTCAATTACCTAGTAGAAACAAGTTCAGTTCAATTACAATCATCCGAAAGATTCATTGCGTAAACAAGGCGTCTATTCACATTACCCACCAAGTGCTAATAAAGGCGAATGCAAAGTCAACGAACGTCTAACTATTAAGTACTGTTACGAGCGTGGGGTTCGTATTTGATAGAAAAGCACGACTTAATCCACTAAATAAAACACTCACTTTATTACCCAAATTACACAGTTACAATTCACACGAACTGTATTTAAAATTCACTAATTAAAACACTCACACTATTTCACTAATTATGCACTCACTATTCACATGAAGAGTCTTTCTCTCCGATTATCCTTGTACTAGCACTCGATCGCAGTTAAAATGTAACTAACTCGCGCCGGCCGTAGGCGCCTTTTATATCCCGCGGAGCCGCTCTGGACACATTGTCCACACATATCGCGAATACTCTAGTAAGGACCAGCGTGAGGGCCGAGAACATTCGAGACCATATATGTCTCTCTCTAATGGTGCATTCTGTGATGAATGATGATACAGAGGGCGCCACTGCGACGTAAATAAGCAGTTCTAAGATGATCTACGTTCAAATCAAATTTAAAATACAATTCTACTGAATTTACCTCAACATTTATTCTATATTCAAAGTGCAAGTGACAATAGACCTACGTGAGTGTTATCTCGACCGGAGCAGTGATAATTACATCAATATCAGTGCCAAAAATATCTGAAGCTATAAACCAAAATTTATCAACAACTGCAGTATAACCAGTTATAAATAAAGTGAAATTGATTGAATACCAACGGATTCATTGACATAAACATAAATTTCGGTGAGAATAACCAAATAAAGAACAATAAATTAACCAAAAAACACATCTATAATCCGTTGAGAACCAAACTCATATGACGCATCAAGGACAGCATAAGCAACGCCATCTACAACAACTCTTACTTGGACAACATCGAAGATACTGTACGACAAATTTGCAGATATTTCAAATAGCTCGAATGGCGTGATTTGTAAGACCGTCGATTCTCATTCAGAAGGTCCATGGTTCAAATCTTGGAAAGTACAAAAAGATTTATTTTTATCAATTGGCTGACCAGAATCCCCCTGAACGACACTGGTTCAAATCCTACAGGGTTTTTTTTTTCTTTCTTTTTTAACTTCTTTGCAATATACTTTAATCTACTGTATGATTAGCAGAGAAAAATGGAAAACATAACAATAAGAAAACAAAAAAATAATAATAACTCTCTAGACGAAGACAAATTTAACTCACTGGAATCGACGCCAACTTCAATAAAGGCATCGAGTTTACCAGATCTCTCCACCTGTGCACACAACGAAGAAGTAGAAGAACTTAAAAGCGTTATAGATAATCTCCAGCAAGAGTTAAAAAGCGCACACATAGAAATCGAACTGTTATTAGAAGAAAACCATTTAGCTAGAAATAAACTGCAAGAACAAGAGAAAAAAATATGAGTTATTAAGAAAAATACATACAGTACCAACATCTTCGTCTTCCAAGAAATTGTTGACGGCGTCTTCCTCTTCCTCTTCTCGAAAACAGCGCATTCGTGCTAAACGCTTAGAGATGTCTGAGGACGGAAACAAATCCCTAACACACACTGCTGACCTCGACTGTAATGAACCGAAACATAATGTCACTACAGTGACACCCACTATACCAAAGGGTGGCAAAAGTGATCAGAGTTTGGATAACAACAGCGGAAGAGAGCAACAAATAACCAAAGATGAAAACATCACGACCCAAGACACAACAGGAGAAGAAGACTCCAAAGACAACAACGCACCTAAGATTGTAAGACATAAATAAAACAATAAACGCAAAAACTTATACATATATGGAGGAAAGCAATGTGTAGGACTTGCCACAGAACTAGTGAATAGTAAAGAGGTCTCGGAGGAGTATCAAATTAATTCCTTCGTCAAACCGTTTGCTCCAGCCGAAAATATCGTGGAATCAATTGATAGTAAGATAATGACGGAAGAAGACATAGTGGTTCTCTCCCTTGGCCAACATGACGACAACCCGACTAAGCTAACTGTGGAACTTAGTATTATCCTAAAGACACTACAAAAGGTTAACGTGAGAGTTATCATACTTGGCATAGCAATGAGCCAATACCTAAACGAATTTGCACTAAATCAACGACTTAAGTTAATAAGCAATAATTTTAGTACTTGTACATTTGTAGAATCATTAAAAAAGTTACCAAAATCCTGTTAAATCAAGCAATCCGCATTAACATCAGTAAATACATAAGCAGGTTCAAAAACAAGAACGTATAAAGCCAAACAAAAGTAAATGAAACGATGTCTGTAAACACTAATTCTAGATTAAGAAAAGGTACAATACCCTATTACTTTGATGCAATGCAAAGTAATACGGCCAATAAACCGTCGAAGAAGATGTCAAAAAAGTTTTTTCGTCAATAAGTCCTATGTAAAGCTACTTCATCAAAATATAGAGGGATTTAAAAGCAAAAAAGATAGCTTACAGATAGCTTTGCAGGAACTTGAAGAAATGGATAACTATATTGATATAATCTGCCTATCTGAAACATTTATTAGGGTGTGAAAAGAATATTCAGATTAAAGGGTTTAAATTAGATGCTTCATACGGCCGTACTAATAAAAACCGTGGAGGTGTCTGTATTTTAAGTAAAAACTATATCGAAACAAAGGAGCTTAAAATTGTAGCAGATTTATCGACCCCATTTCACTTCGAATGCTGCGGTGTTGAAATTCTAGAATATGACTGCATAATAATATGTTTATACACAATACCAAAAGCAGATCAGACAGCGTTTCTGGATAGGCTAGACTTACTATTATACAAATTGCGTCACAAAATTAAGAATAATAAAGTAATTATAGCAGGTGACTACAACATAGACACTATGATTGACTCCCCCAGGGCAAGACAACTACGTAGTATTTTGGAAAATCACGGACTAAAATTACACATTAATACTCCTACCAGAATAAATACCTGCATAGACAACATAGCCAGCAACATCAAAGGGGCCCAAGAAAAAACACACCGTTTAGGAATCTCAGATCACGGCACAGCACAAGTTCTCCCTCTTCCAATGACAAAAAAGAAGCTACCTGTTAAGCAGTGGTTTACATATAAAAGAGACTATAGTTTAGAAAACATTGCGAAATTCAGGGAATGCCTCCAAAGTCTCACATGGACTGAGGTTTATAATGCACAAAACTTCAAAGAAAGTTTCGCAATATTCCATGCAAATTACAATGTTCTATAAACTCTGCTTCCCAAGATATAAGATTTTGAATAGAGGTAACTCGAACGGTAAACTTAAGTGGCTTACTAAGGGACTAAAAAGATCGTGCGTAACAAAAAGAAACCTACGATTTGAATACTACCGAAACAAGACAGTTACAAATAAATCAAAATACAACAATTACAGTAAAACTCTTCGTAGATGCATACAATGGTCACAAAAAGATCACAACAAAAACTTTGTTAGAAACTCAAAAAATACATTAAAAGCCTCATGGCAGTTAATTAAAAACGAAGACAGTAACGAACCACAAACGGGAGAAATCCAAAAAATAAAAATTAATGACAATATTATTAACAATCCCAATGACATAGCTGAAGCTTTTAATAATTACTTCATAGACACAATAACAAACACATATCAATCCCTAAGACTACAAAACAACTCAGTATCTATATCAAATATGGCTTATCAAAATTCTAGCAAATTTCTAACCCCATGCTATGAAAAAGAAACACTTAGGACTGGATATGACGAAATTGACACAAAAATCCTTAAATTTTCCGCAACAGAACTAGCCCCATTCCTTACAAATTTTACAAATCAATCACTGGAAGAAGGAAAATTCCCTGCTGAACTAAAAATGTCCGTCGTCAAACCAATATTCAAAAAAGACGACAAGGAAAACATGAGCAAATATCGACCTGTAACACTAGTACCAATCTTATCAAAAATTTTCGAAAAGATATTATATAACAGACTGATCGGCTTCATAACAAATCAAATCAAATCAAATCAAAAATCATTTATTTCCATAGGATGTTGTTACATCACTTAGATCCGTCATTACATTTTTTTGGGTGAGTTCACTAACACAATGGCGGAATCTGTGGAGAAGAGCTCACCGAAGAAACTCCACAGTCGTCGCATCTTTTGCGTTTCCTTTTTTAAATAAAATATTGTCAAATTACAAAATGAATGCTAATTATATATCGAAACAGCCTGTTACTCAAACAATCTATTCCCATGGACATCTGTCCTCTAAGTAATCAGATATCCTATAGTAACCTTTTTTATACAATTTCTGTTTTATTATTATTTTAAACTTGTCTAAAGGTAAGTTTATAATATCAGTAGGGACCTTATTGTAATAGCGTATACAATTGCCTTTAAAAGAATTACTAATTTTATGTAGTCGGCTTACATAAGCAACCAACTTGTCTTTATTTCTAGTATTAAAATTGTGTATATCACTGTACTTCTGAAAATTAGTTATATTTCTTTTTACATACACAAGATTGTCATAGATATATTGAGACACAAATGTCAGAATATTGATTTCTTTAAACTTTTCCCTCAGTGACACTCTAGGCCCTAATCTATAAATTGCACGAACAGCCCGTTTCTGCAGAATAAATATACTATTAGCATTCGCAGCGTGACCCCACAATAAAATACCATAGGTCATTAGACTATGAAAGTAACTAAAGTAGACTAGTCTAGCGGTGTCTACGTCGGTAAGAGCTCTAATTTTTTTAACTGCGAACGCTGCCGAACTCAGTCTGTTCGACAATTTATTTATATGAGGATCCCATTGTAGTTTGGCGTCTAAAGTAATGCCCAAAAAGACAGTCGACTGCACAAGGTCCAATCTCTGTCCTTTTATAAATATGTCTGTAGTTACCGGGTTCACATTGGGTAACACGAATTTAATACATTTAGTTTTCTTTTCATTAAGTAATAAATTGTTAACAGTAAACCAGTTCACTATACTAGAGATAGATAGATAACAAAACACGACATCATTAAAAAGGAACAAAATGGCTTTCAAAAAGGCAAATCTACGACACTGGCCTGTTTCAATATGGTAAAAATACTGGCAGAAAGTATTGACTCAAAGATCCCAACCTTAACAGTATTTTTTGATATGACTAAGGCATTTGATTTTGTCCATCACGATATTCTATTAACAAAGTCTCAAAAATACGGAATTCGCGGTCCAGCATATCACTGGCTCGAATCATACTTAAAAGGACGCACACAAATAGTTGAAATTAGTAAATTAAACCAAGAACTAACAATGGAAGCCTCACACTCAAAACTGAGAGAGAATAGATTTGGAGTACCACAAGGAAGCGTTCTGGGGCCACTTCTATTTCTCCTATATATAAATGATCTTCCAGATGCAACAGACCACCAATGTACTCTATTTGCCGACGACATATCCATAATAATTAAATATAATAATGCTATTAATTTTGAAACTGACATAAATAATACGATTAAGAAAATAGTTAACTGGCTAGAAATAAACAATCTTTATGTAAATATTGACAAAACATCCTATATGACATTTTATAATAAAATTAAGCCTGACATCAATGTGACAGTCCAATAAAATAATTCAGAAATAAAGGAATCCAATGAAATGAAATTCTTAGGTATTACGATTGACTCGCAACTATCATGGGGGGCACATATTAAAAATATAATTAAAAAAATCAATAGGTTTGTGTTTGTACTCTACAGGTTGGTTAAAGTTGCAGGATATGAAACAGCAATGCTTGCTTATCATGGCCATGTCGCGTCTGCCCTACGATACGGCATAGTTGTGTGGGGCAACGCAGTGGAAGTCGGAACTTTATTTATTATACAAAAGAAATGTGTGCGCGCAATATGCGGAGTGAGCCCTCTTGAATCTTGTAGACCACTTTTTAAAAAACTAAATCTCCTCACTATAACAGGGATCTACATATTAGAAATCTGTGTATTTGTTAAGCAAAATATGGACCTATTTACAAGAAAATCAACAACATGTAATTTCAATACAAGGTTTCCCAATAAGCTGAGCATACCAATGCCGCGCACAGAACTGTTGAAGCGAAACTGCCACTGGATGGCGATCAAAATTTTTAATAATATTCCAATAGAGTTATAAGACCTACCATTTGACATATTTAAACATAAGCTGAGAAAATGGCTAATAACAAAGTGTTTCTACAATATCAAAGATTTTTTTAATTGTAAGGCACGGTTCTAAACAGAGATATATAATATAATAATTTTACAATTTATCAGACATTTTATAAATTACATACTAATATTAATTTTATGATTGTAATTTATCTTAGAAATCGAAAATTTGCATGCCACTATGTCACGAAATATGTTGAAACTATTAGCTTCTACCATCTATATTGTATGTACCATATTTTATGCAAATAAACACATTTCACATTTCATTTCTCTATCACTCCCTTCTCGAATGTTCCGAGTATAGCTATCTCTTGCTAGTAGTCCTATCTCTGTCACACACTTCTCGAATGGTCCGAGTATAGCTATTTCTTTCTAGTAGTGCTATCTCTGTCACTCCTACCGGATATTTCGCCATATAACGATTTGTGCTTCAGAGGCCCATAAGGGGTCCTGAAAACGCCTGAAAACGGGTTTTCAGGTTATGGCGTCATCTGATAGA
This sequence comes from Argyresthia goedartella, assembly GCA_949825045.1. Lineage (NCBI taxonomy): Eukaryota > Metazoa > Arthropoda > Insecta > Lepidoptera > Argyresthiidae > Argyresthia > Argyresthia goedartella. The sequence continues at coordinate 21,710,983 of OX463811.1, forward strand.
GGGTGCCCTGAAACGGACTGAAAACGTGTTTCAGGCGCCTGAAAACGACGGCAACTTGGGTGAAATTTCGATCTTTAGATATGTGATAGAGCAACTTCTGAAACGGCCTGAAATGACTTTTCAGCCTGCTGAAAACGCCTCTAAAGCACTGAAATTGACGTTCAAAGTTTTTGACCTAACCTACCGGCGTTACACTACCCCCTCCTAAGACATGCTCGTCCCGAGCATCATTATTTCCGTGGTATCTGGCCAGCCGGTCAACATGAACAATCTTGCTCGGACTACGAGGATTCCGCTGGATTCGATACGTGACGTCGTTTATTTTGGTGACTACCTTGTAAGGCCCTTGCCAATTCGGAGATAGTTTCGGGGAGTTTCCTACTCGTCGCATAGGGTTATGTAGCCACCCCAACGAACCTTCCTCAAAACCCACTTGATAAGACTTCCGGTCATATCGGGTTTTCATCTTTATGCTAGCGTGGAGCCCGTGTTCACGTACCAGGCTGTGAATGAACATCATCAATCCGATCCCGCAAATCACTTGCATATTCCGTGATGGTCCTTGGTGTATCGGGCGGACGTCCAGTCAGGAGATCTGCAGGCAGACGGAGTTCTCTTCCAAAATTCGCATACGATGGAGTAACCGCCGTTCTTTCGTGAGTTGCCGACCTATAAGACAACAGGAAGAGGGGGATATGCCGATCCCAATCTTTTTGTCTTTGTCCCATGTCTATGGGCCGAGGAACACTCAAGTTGTACAAGTTGTACCCTTTCCCAAGGGTTGATTCCCATTTTCTACATAGAACGCCATTATGCATAACCAAGCTATCCCATTGTGCCCAGTAGCTTTTTGTTACCGCACTCATAGGAGCTACATCACACCATCTTGGTTTAGGTGCGCCAGCATTAATCCAATCAAAAATGGGTCTCACGTCAGGGTCCTCTTGTTGCGCTTGCTGCATGATTTCATCACTCCACTCGTCGCTAACCGTATCAGTTCTTATCATTCGAACACATTCCTTGCCTTCTTGTCTTGAGCAATGCTTACAGTCATCCGCACAAGGTCTACGTGATAGGGCGTCAGCATTTCCATATGATTTCCCACTACGGTGTTCGATGATGAAATCATACTCCTTCAGTTGTTCAATCCATCTCGCCACTTGCCCCTCGGGGTTTTTAAACTCTAGCAACCACTTTAAAGCAGCATGGTCAGTTCTGATACGAAACTTTCTTCCCAGCAGGTATTTGCTGAAATGTTGTAACGTCTTGACAACTGCTAAACTGCTAGCAATTCCCTCCGAGTTACACAGTAATTCCTCTCTGGTTTTGACAATGACTTACTGAAATATGCAATCACAACTTCGTTATCTCCTTTCTTTTGCGACAAGCAACCTCCAATTCCAGTGTTACTAGCATCTGTATCCACAATGAAATCCTCGTGCGGGTCTGGATACCCCAATATTGGCGTTTCACAAAGTCTTCCTTTAAGCTCGTTGAAACTTGACTCACATTGTTCGTTCCAGTCAAATGATCGCTTTTCTTCCGTTAGTTGATGCAAAGGCTTTGCTATATCCGAGAAGTTCTTCTCAAAACGTCTGTAGTATGAACAAAGCCCCAAAAAGGCACGCACTGCAGTCTTGTCTTTTGGCGTCGGCCAATCCTTCACGGCGCTAATCTTCTCAGGATATGTCTGGATGCCGTCCTTCGAAATCACGTGTCCCAAGTAATTCACTTTACGTTTGAAAAACGAGCATTTCTTCGGACTGAGTTTCAGATTTGCCCCTCGTAGTTTGCCTAGCACCTGCTCCAATTTATTCAAGTGGTCGTTGAAGTCTCTACCAACGATAATGATGTCATCCAAATAGACCAAGCAAGTTTCTCCTAGAAGTCCAGCTAATATTTGTTCCATTAATCTCTCAAATGTGGCTGGTGCATTACACAGTCCAAATGGCATAACATTGAACTGCCAGAGTCCCTTGCCAGTAGAGAAGGCCGTTTTCTCCTTATCCTTGTCCTTGATTTCGACTTGCCAATAGCCACTTTTCAGATCCAACGTTGAAAACCATTTCATTCCGTTCAATGTGTCTAAAGTGTCGTCGATTCGTGGAAGTGGATAACTGTCCTTCTTGGTTACATCATTAAGTCGACGGTTGTCAATACAGAATCTCATGGTGCCGTCCTTCTTCTTAACCAAAACTACGGGAGAACACCACGGGCTTGTTGAAGGTTCAATAACGCCGCTTCTTTGCATTTCCTCGATCATGTCCTCAACCTCCGTCTCCCGAGCTACTGGAACTCTCCGAGAGCGCTGTCGGATAGGCATAGTTTCCCCAGTGTCGATCTCATGCTGAACCACTCCAGTTCTTCCAATGTCATCATCATGCGAAGAAAAGACGTTGCGATATCGTAGCAGTAAGCTACGCGCCTTAAGAAATTCCTCCTCGGTAAGGTGCTCCCTGGAGTCATTTAGTAATTTTTCAACATCCATTGAAGGCTTAACATGCCCAGGTTTCACGTTTACCTCACATTCCCGGCAGCCTCTTATCCAAGAAATTTCTTGGCATGATCCGACCAGCGTTCCTTTATTGAGGACGCATTCCGTGTCGCTTGGATTAAGGATCCTTACAAATGCTGTAGATGCCGTGGTTACAATTGTACGGGCTGTTATCCACGGTTTATCAGCATCCAACCTCTCTACCACCACACAGCGGTGAGATTGCGGCCTTGTGGAGTTCGGCAATTTCACTGGAACTAAAACCTGTGACCTTGGTTGAAGAAAGGTTCTCCTGGTACAGTAAATATTTCCATTTACTCCACCTTGTATAGGAATCTCATCAACTCCAAATTTTAGAACTCCCACCTTCAAGTCGATTTTACAGTCATGTCTCCTCATAAAATCCAATCCAATAATGCAGTCGTCGACGATGTTAGCAACGATCACTTTATGCCAGTATTCTTTTTCACCTATTTTCACAGCTAACTCTCGTTCTCCTTGGACGAAAATGTACTGGCCGGTAGCTGGAGATGCCTAGGTCGGACTAGATGATCTCTGGTTAGGTGTCTCAGTAGCCGAGAGCTGATCACAGTGCGAGAAGCTCCGGTGTCTATGGTAAGGAGACATGGTATTCCACAGATTTCTCCATTGACAACCAGACTATTCCCGTCGTTTGCCTGTGAGATCATAATTGGGACATTTCGACCGCCAGCCAGCACTCGTCCCATAGTCCTGGCTTTTATTCGTTTCCCTGTTGGGGCTCTGACTCGAATGTTCCGAGTATAGCTATCTCTTTCTAGTAGTGCTATCTCTGTCACTCCTACCGGATATTTCGCCATATAACGATTTGTGCTTCAGAGGCCCATAAGGGGTCCTGAAAACGCCTGAAAACGGGTTTTCAGGTTATGGCTTCATCTGATAGAGGGTGCCCTGAAACGGACTGAAAACATGTTTCAGGCGCCTGAAAACGACGGCAACTTGGGTGAAATTTCGATGTTTAGATATGTGATAGAGCAACTTCTGAAACGGCCTGAAATGACTTTTCAGCCTGCTGAAAACGCCTCTAAAGCACTGAAATTGACGTTCGAAGTTTTCGACCTAACCTACCGGCGTAACAGTACATATAAAGATATTTTCCTTACTGTTTACGCAGTCCCCGCATCTAGTATTACCGTGGGGAATGTTTTGTATTATTCCAACAAAATCTATAAATATCTAAACCTAATTTTGAAGTTAAATTCTTCTATCGAGCCAAAAGATCCTTATTATTACAATCACGTTATATGGACGTGATATAATAATTAGCCGAGTGATTTTAGCGTGCGCATTTTATGCATTTCCAGAATTATACCTAAATACTTCGAGGCTTGTTTGCTGCCCGGCGACGGCGCATCTATTGTCTGCAGCTGCGCTTGCCGATAAGGAGCCACGCAGCCACTGCACCGTGCCGATCAGCTGTGAACTTGAAATTGAAGCGAGGAGCGTATCGTACCTATTATTTTTTCGCTTGTTTACGTTCATTTCGTACTTGTTTCTCGGTGATTTTCTATTAAATATCTTGACCGATATTCAGGGCCTAATTAAAAACATGAGAAGACATCCTTGATTTTCAGTGCTAAACTAGTGACGTATATCCGGTCCGTCCGTTCCCGCCCGGATGTTCGGTTAAGCCGCGTGGTACCTTGTTTGCGCGCGTGCCCCACCACACCACCGAGGCAGTTCGGATTGTTGAATTCGAATTTAGCTTCATTGGCGTCTTGATTTTCGCACGGCACAGTCGCTGCTCAGCTCCTGAGTACGGCCCGCCAAAAATCTATACATCGTGACGTGAGAACATCTTTTGCATATTATAACCAACTGTTCGTTAAAGAATTTCTTAGAATTTTCTGATTTATTGCAGGCAAATAAAAGATTCCCAACGGTGTGACAGTTCGTTTGTGTAAAATGGAGCAAGAAACCCCGGAGGTTCCGTGCAGTGTGGAGCACGTGGCGGCGCGTAAGGATAAAGGCAAGAAAAGGCGGAAACCGGTGAGCTCTTCGGACTCCGATAATTCTAGTTCGTCCTCGTCGAGTTTCTCGGAAAGCGACGATCGCAGGAAGCGGTACCGACGGCGCAAACGCATCAAGGAACGTAAGTTCGATCTTCTTTTTAACGAGATTAAAGATCTTAAAAGCCAACTTGCTGCTACACAGGAATTTCACGAATATGATTGTGAACCACGGCATGACTTGATTGACCCTAATGTTAGTGGAGACCTCTACGAAGGTCATGTTGAGGAGTCCGAGCCCGCCAACATTGACTCGGCTTTCGAGGTCGATCTTAACATTTTTACTGGTACAAAAACCAAGGAGCCCGCTGTACCGCAGGCGTCTCCCGAACTAACACAACAATTAAAAGATTTGCAGCGATTCAATAGCCAGGACTGGATTAACGTCCGATATGCCGACGTCCAAAAACACTATTTATTTGCGCCGGGTTTCACTAATCTTGAAGCTAATGACGAGATAAAGAGGTACGATACATCTAAAACTACCTTAAACATGGAAAAGGCTTTTGCCGGCATTTCCTATGCATTGCTCAAACAGCGCGACGCGCTTTTGAGTGAATTACAAGCCTTTCTAGCCTGGGCGCATCAGGTCGAAAACCTACGATTCGACGATATCCATACAAAGCTCAAAGAAATGTTGGCCAATGGTGAGTATAGCAAGATCTCAAACGACGCTCTCCAGCAAGTCTGTGGACACCGGGCTGAACTTATTCAATACCGCAGAGAAGGCATACTCTCATCAGTAAAAGACCAGTACCACAAAAATACATTACGCAAAATTGCGCCGTCAGGTTCTCATCTATTTGAAGCCGACAAATTTAATGCTTTATTGGAAAAAGCGGGTGGAGTTAAAAATGTGTTTTGGGTGGAAGGAATGTCTCGCTACAATACTGCGCCACAGTACGAGCCTTCAACTTCTACCCGCAGTCAGACGCAGAAACAGGCCGCAACTTATAACAATCGCGCGCAATATCATAATCAAAGCAAGTATCATACTTCGGCCCGAGGCAGGATAAATAATAATTCGTTTCGCGGGCGAGGCGCGCGGGGTTCACGCGGCCGTGGTCTCCCCGACAGGTCAGGAAGGGATTATCAACCCAGACGTTCTCCCTCATCCCACCGGGATAGGAGACACCAAACCCATAAACGAAAATATTGACTATGCCATGCACATGCATGCATAATTTCACGCCGGACAACTCCGATGGTACTACGATCGTTGGAAACAGTTGGGAGCTCCCACATACATTCTAAAAATTATACAAGGATGCCGCATTCCTTTTGTGTTGAAACCACCATTGCACATTCCAAACAGTCGCAGTGTGAAAACACCAGAATCAGAAAAAATGTCGAAAATAATTAAAAACATGATCTCGCAGGGTGTGCTAGAAAAGGTGCGCCCATCGCCCAGCTTTATTTCCCCGATTTTCCTGCGCCCCAAGAGCGACGGCACATGGAGGCCCATATTCAACTTAAAAAATCTGAACCAATACGTCAACACTCGACTTTTCAGACTAATAAATGTTCATCGGGTAACGGATTTTCTACAACCCAAGGATTGGTTGGCCAAAGTGGACATTCACCAGGCGTACTTCCATGTCCCTGTATTCGAAGGCCACAGAAGGTTTCTCCGCCTTCGGCACGGCGACAAAAACCAACAAATACTGGAAATGACGTGCCTACCCTTCGGCCTTTGTTCAGCACCGAGAATATTCGCCTCAATTACCAACTGGATAGCACAATACCTCCGCGATCACGGTATCCGGATCATCGTGCATCTCGACGATTTTATGCTGGCTCATCAAAACAAAGCCACTCTCATAAATCAAGTGTCGTTGACACTGAACACGCTCGCTCACCTAGGCTGGCAAGTGAACACAGACAAATCTGTTTGCAACCCACAGAAGGCAGTGGAATACCTGGGCATTGTGTGGAACACATGGCAGAACGCAAAATACATACCTCAGAGGTTAGTAGCAAAAATACATTGCACGGTATCCAAAATCTTGACAACACGGACAACGTCCGTCAAAGGGTTACAAGGTCTCATTGGCCTGTTGAACTTTGCCAGTTTTGCTGTACCGAGGGGTCGTCTAAATTACCGGTATTTACAGTTACAGGCCAACAAGGCCTTGAAACTAAAGATGACAAAAACCTTTCCTCTAGTTGCGAAAGCCCTAGTCGAGTTAGAATGGTGGCAGTTGAATTGTCAGAAGAGTACTCTACTTCATGTCCCACTATCGTCTCATTACCTAACAACAGATGCCAGCGACATCGGCTGGGGGGCCAAATTAAACGAAATCTCAATAACAGGCTCATGGCTACCCTCACAGCAGAACCTTCATTGCAACTACAAGGAGATGTTGGCCATATTAAATGTTTTACGCCATCATTATCAGCTCCTGAGCTCACAGTCGCTGCTAATACAGTGCGACAACAAAACTGTCGTCTCTTATCTAAGAAAAGAGGGAGGGGCGAAATCTATAGCCCTTACGGAGCTGGCAAAGAAAGTGCTACAAGTACTGGACCAAAACAACATTCACATGTCCATCTATCACATAGCAGGGAACTACAACTGCGAAGCAGACCATTTATCACGTCTCAAAGACCCACCAGAATGGCATCTCCTGTCAAACATAACAAATGTCGTGTTTGCCAAGTGGGGAACCCCCGTAATCGATCTTTTTGCTTCCAGGAGAGCTCACGTGGTTCCAACGTACTGTACACTGGACAGAACCGACAACCAGGCGAGCATGTACGATGCTCTAGGCAGCAAGTGGGATTTCAAGTTGGCATGGCTGTTCCCGCCGCCTTATCTCATTCCCAGAGTATTGACGCACTTAAACAATGCACTGGGTGTGTACCTGATCGTAGCCCCGAGATGGCACAAAGTTTACTGGAGACCAGACCTGAAGAGCCGCGCATTGTCACCCCCATTCACGATAAGGAACCTGTCGCAGGTCCTAGTCGATGTAACGACGGGACGTCCGCCCCCCAACATATCGGTGATGACGCTGGAGATATGGAGATGTGGGGTTGGCAAGAACACCTAAGTGACTGGAGCGAGGAACAAAAAGCTCTGCTCCGTTCGAGCTGGCGTGAATCCACTCTTAGAACGTATAAACCAGCTTGGACCCGGGCGAAACTGGACCATACTTCACAAGATGACAGCATAATCTTATGGCCATCTTTTGGCTCCAAAACTGACTCCATTACCCATCAACAATCGGGATGGAAGCTAAATAAGAATAAGGACAAGTCACTGGATCCTATCTACTGGATACGCCGCCTCATTGAGTTGGGGAAACCTAGGCGAATTGCTGCTAAGTGCGATAATCTGTTTGTGAGTACTACAGGCGACCCCTAAGCTGCTACACGTACAATCATAGGGGGCTGGCTGAAGAAACTACTTCAAGATGCAAACATCAATGCTACGCCTGGCAGTTTCAGATCAGCTGTTGCATCCAAAAACTGGATCGAACACTTTCCCATTGATGACATACTATCCCGAGGCAACTAGAAGTCTGCTAAGACCTTCCAAATTTTTTATCAAAGAGAAGTAAAATCTGGAGATAGAAGAGAGTCATTGATTACGAACCTATTCTCCCCTGTCGAGTAATTAAGACAATTATGTATTGTTCAATACTTTATTCCAAAGTTTTATTTATATTTGCTGATTTTAGTAATACCTACCTAATTTATTTACTGGTTTGGTACCATTTCTACGCAGGTTCTATCAAGATGAACAAGGATAAAAATACCTGTTTATAAGTTACAAGTTAATTTTATTTCTTTAAACCACACTAATCACCTCATCTTAACAGAAAGCAATACAGAACAGATACAATAATGTCATAAGTCATAGTACCTAACCTACATACAGTACATGTAAACTTTAGGTTTCTTCCTAAGGGATCATCGATCAGTCCGAATAAATTATAAATAGATACTTACTTGTTTTTCAAAATACCTGAATCATTCATAATTTCTGTATGTCACAACATAAACATACCTACTTTTATTTAAATATGTATGTTTACGAATCACATTAGCGTCCACCAACACCAGGCGATATCAAACACGTCTCTCATGTTTTTAATTAGGCCCTGAATATCGGTCAAGATATTTAATAGAGACGTTTTACCTGAAAATAAAACGTTTATTAAATACTTACCATATTCAGGGCCTAATATTTTTTAAATCTGCCTGGTGGACATGAGAGATCCAATGAAGCTAAATTCGAATTCAACAATCCGAACTGCCTCGGTGGTGTGGTGGGGCGCGCGCGCAAACAAGGTACCACGCGGCTTAACCGAACATCCGGGCGGGAACGGACGGACCGGATATACGTCACTAGTTTAGCACTGAAAATCAAGGATGTCTTCTCATGTTTTTAATTAGGCCCTGAATATGGTAAGTATTTAATAAACGTTTTATTTTCAGGTAAAACGTCTCTATTATGGCTGAACCTAAACAATTAAAAGCTACCGGCAGTAATATCAAAGGGTGTTTAATGAAATTTAAAAACCATCTCGATGATATTTTGGGTTTAGAGAACGTTACGCCTTTGGAAATAAGTAAATTGTCGTTAAAATTATCGAGAATACAAGAATTTTTGAGTAAATTCGATGAGGTGCAAGGTCAATTGGAGATTTGTGAAGGATGTAATCAAGCCGAGAAGTTAGATATTCGCGATTCGTTTGAGCAGGAGTTTGACAATTATATTTCACAGGCACAAAACTTCATAGACTCCAATTCGGCCCCTAAAGATAATTTCTCATCTTGCAATGCAAAGTCGAGCGCTTCGCAATGCAATCAAGATAATTGTGGCGGCTTAGGTTTTAAATTGCCCGTCATAAAAATCCCCACATATTTAAATGGCTCGAGTTAAAGGAAACTTTTACCTCCTTAGTTCATGAAAATGAAAAGGTTAAGAGCATCCATAAATTCCATTATCTCCTCTCCTATTTGGAAGGAGAAGCTGCTCGCGTTTTTTGTAATTTAGAAGTGAGTGGCTCCTTTTTAAACGTTACGATAATAAAAGGCAACTAATTAACAACCATTTAAAGGCGTTGTTTAGCATTGAAACCGTGCGGGAGACCGAAAAATCATTTCGCTTTATTGTCGATCATGTAAATAAAAACTTGCGGGTTCTTCGCACCTTGGGATTGCCTGTCGACTAATGGGACATCCTTGTTATTTACATGGTAACAGCTAAATTGGATAGTAGTTCGTGTTATAAATGGGAGGAGACAAGGACCACGCTGCCGGAAATTCCTACATTAGAACAATTTTTTGATTTTTTTAAAAATCGTGCCGATGTGTTACATACTGTCAACAGACAAAAATACGACAAACCCAAAATGCTGCAACCTTCAACTCAACCTAAAATTCAGACCAAATCATTCGCGCTGACCGCCAAACACGCTGCGCCGTCCACGTCTCAGCCTCAAATCGAATGTTTATTGTGCAAAAATGGTCATCGTTTATATGAATGCACATCATTCAAGTCAAAAACGCCAGAGGAGAGGACAGCGTTAGTGTTTAAATTGAATTTATGCGAAAATTGCTTATGGTATGGTCATAAGGTTCAAAGTTGTAGGCTACCAGGTTGTTGTCGCTCTTGCAAACAAAAGTACAATACTTTATTGCACGTAGCCCAGCCTAACGAGTTTTCTAGCGCTAGCTCGAATCAGTCCCAAAACTTAGCTGCAATCACTACTAATGTCAACTCCGAGGTTCTCTTATGCACCGCTTAAGTTCAACTAAAGAGCCCCGACACGAATCAAGTTCTGAAGGCGCGAGCTCTTCTCGACAGCGGGAGCCAATCTACTTTTATAACCGAACGGATACAAAATGAGTTGAACTTGGCTCCTCAGCCCACTAATGTCAATGTAGTCGGCTTGTCGAATACTCCATTGTCCATTAAGACAAAGCCGTGTTCACTTCACGTTCAATCGCTTATCGATCCTTTTCATGTCAGTATGACGTGCCTAGTTATTCCGAAAAACAGATAAACTGCCCAAGGTCACAATCAATGTAAGTCAGTTTGATGTTTCTAACTTTCAACTAGCGGACCCTACATTTTTTGAGGCATACTCTATCGATATGCTTATTGCTGCTGATCTATTTTGGGACCTAATAGGCTCCTCTCAGCATTCTTTAGGAACTAATAACCCTATTCTTCGAAACTCTAAATTAGGGTGGCTCATTGCCGGTCATCTGCCTATCTTACCAAAAAATAAACCCAAAAAACCAAACAATGTTACACATTGTAACTTTCTTCTTAACCAAGCTGACTCACTGAACATCAACGAAGCCCTCCAAATGTTTTGGGAACTAGAAAATGTCCCCCAGTCTCATCCCTTCCCTAAAGAAGAAAAGCTTTGCGAACAGCACTATCTCTCAAACACCTATAGGCTGGATAATGGCCGTTTTTGTGTCGGCCTCCCTCGTCGTGATGAGAAGGACTGCTAAGGCGATTCTTACTCATTGGCAAAAAAAGGTTTGCGAGCTTAGATGCTCGTTTTTGCAAACAACCTGATCTCAAAAAATCCTATGCAGATTTTATTCGCGAGTATGGTGAATTAGGCCATTTGTCAGAAACATCACTGCAGAGGCCGCCAGATGCCTTATTCCTGCCTCATCATCCGGTTATAAGGACCAAAAGTGAATCTACACGGCTTCGTGTGGTTTTCGACGCCGCCGCGACCACGACCTCGGGATTTTCAGTAAATGACCTTCAAATGATAGGACCTATCATACAAGATTCCTTGTTTGACATTCTTGTTCGTTTCCGCCAATACAAATATATACTTTCTGGAGACATAGAGAAAATGTACCTACCGCCAGATTTGGGTAAGGGAATGCGATAGAGACCTACAGCTTAATCTCTGGCGTGATAACGAAAACGAACGATTGCGTACTTTAAAGTTAAACACCGTGACCTACGGATTTTCAAGTGCTAGTTTTCTCGCTACTAAGTGTATCTGGCAACTTGGCGATGAATCTACAGATCCTTATATAAAACAAGTCATCCAACATGATTTCTATTGCGATGATTTATTGACCGGGCCTGACGATGAGGAAACCTTAAAGTACATTCAGCGCCAAGTGTCAGGCGAGCTAGCCAAAGGTTATTTTCACCTACGAAAATATAGCTCAAACTTGCCTTCTCTACTTGGGGACTGTTCCTTGCTCGCAGAGGGCGATCTAATCATCAGTAGTGCTACTAGCACTCTGGGTATAGGCTGGCATCCTGAGTCAGATTTGCTGCAATTTCAAATTGAGTACTCGCCTACAGATGTTTTAACTTAAGGTCTATATTGTCATCCACCTTCAAAATATTTGACCCTCTTGGCCTACTAGCCTTATGCACAATCAAGCCTAAAATTCTCCTACAAACCTTGTGGTCACTAAAATTAGATTGGGACGAGGAAGTTCCGTCTAGCATCAAAAGGTCTTGGCTGAAATTTACAGAAAATTTTAATTTACTCTCTACTCTTCAAGTACCAAGACGAGTACTTATCAATGACCCCAAGTATATTGAAATGCATACCTTCTCTGATGCCTCTGAGCGTGCATTTGGTACTTATATCTATCTCAGGTCAATTGAAAGTGAGTTTGTTGTGCGCCAAAGCCCGTGTCGCACCCCTAAAACCAACAACAATTCTTCGACTCGAACTTTGCAGTTCTTTGTTAGGAGCTCAATTAAGTTCAGCTGTCACTCAAGCTCTGCGTTGCAAAATAGATACACACGTCTACTGGTTAGATTCGAAGGTGGCATTGTGCATTGTGGCACCAAGACTTTCGTCGCTAACAGAGTAGCCGCTATCACCGAGCTTTCTGACCCCAAATGCTGGCGGTATGTGCCAACAGCGGAGAAACCAGCTGAATTGTGTTCTCGCAGAGTGGACCCCAAGAACGTCAATGAGTCCAGCATCTGGTGGCACGGTCCAGCCTTTCTAAAACAGAATGAAGCTTCATGGCCGAGTACAGTGATTCAAGCTAGTGACCTTCCTGAGTTGAAAGCATTGCCTGCTTTGGTGGCGGAGCCCACACCTTCGGTGTCGTTCATAGACGTCACCAGATTTTCAAAGCTTGTCAGAGCCCAGAGAGTAGCAGCTTGGGTACTCAGGTTTATACATAACTCTAAATATCCGTTAAATAAACTTTCAGGCATATTGTCAGTAGACGAGCTTAATAGCTCTCTGAGCAATTTTATTAAAGTAGCTCAGTTTGAATCATTCCCAATTGAAGAGCAATGTTTAAAAAAATAAAAAACCATAACCTAATAAGTCGAATATGAAACAATTAAATGTATTTCTCGATGAAAAAAACTTGATTCGTGTCGGGGGCAGAATAAATAGTTCAAATTATCCATTTGATAAACGTCACCCTATCCTATTGAAAGGAAATCATATTCTAACAAAATTGTTATTCAAATATGAACACGTAGGTTTGCTACACGCCCCACCCCAGTTATTGCTTACCAACATTCGTGACCAGTACTGACCTATAGGTGGTCGCAGACTTGCGCAGGACGTTTATAAACATTGCTTCAAATTCCGTCGATTGGAAGGTAGCGGCATAGTCAACATTATGGGTGGGTTACCTTCTGACCGCGTGGAACCGAATTACCCCTTTATTACTGCTTGCACCGATTTTGCTGGCCCATTTTTAATCACGGACCGAAAGGGCCGTGGGTGTAAAATAAGTAAATGTTACCTATGAATTTTTATATGTTTTCGCTATAAATGTATGCACTTGGAAGCCGTGAGCGAGTTGAGCAAGGATGCCTTAATTTTAACTCTTAACAGATTCATTGGTCGTAGAGGCAAGCCCAATGTAATATACTGCGATAACGGCAGAAACTATGTGGCAGCTGTTAGAGAGATAAAAGATTTCATGAAAAATAACAAAGACTCCATTTGTGACTTTGCAGCTCAGCGAGGCATTCAATTTAAAATTTCTCCCGCTTACGCTCCTCACTTCAATGGTCTGGCTAAAGCCGGTGTAAAGTCGGCCAAATATCATATAAAACGCATGTTAGGACAGACTCATTTGACATTCGAGGAACTGTCTTCCCTCTTTACACAGGTCGAAGCTATCCTAAATAGCCGACCCCTATGTCCCCTCAGTCCATCACCCAACGATTTCCAACCCCTCACACCGGCTCACTTTTTGATCTTCAGGCCGCTTACATCCCTGCCAACAGCGCCAGCGCCAAGCTACAACGACGGCAGCACCCCGCTTCGCAACAGGTTCCAGCGCGTCGAGCAAATGCGCCAACATTTTGCCGCTGGTCGCGCGAATATGTGTCAGAGCTGCAGCGGCGCGCAAAATGGCGTATCCAAGGACGAAATTTGCGCCTGGATGATCTGGTCCTAATAAAGGATGAGTCTCCACCTCTGTACTGGCGCTTAGGACGACTCAGCAAATTGTTCCCCGGGCCGGATGGAGTACCACGCGTCACAGACGTCAAAACCGCAAACAGAACCATACGTCGCGCTCTCAACCGCCTATGTTTGCTGCCCACCGATAGTTGAGCTTGAAAGCTTGCAGGAGCTTTCAAGGGGCGGGAAGATGTTCGCGCTGCTTCGTTAACTAGTTTTAATATTTAGTCTTAAGAACACAAAAATTACACTTGCATTCCGCATCCTAGACAAACGACATACAACCTCTGTAATTTTAAAGGAAATTATAAGCATTTTCGAAGATCCAGAGTTTCAATCATCTTCTTGCTCCTATATGGAACAGTGTGCATTGTATAACTTCTCTGGCAATGTGGTACATGTTACATGAAATGGTTCGCTACAATGTTGGCAAAGCAGAAATTGCCTATCTGTAATGTCTCTATCACATTTTCTGCATCGCAACGCCATCTTGCGGTGAAGATCGTTCCAATATCAGTCGATATAAATCGTTACTTCTGCTGCACTGTAGACAGCAATATCTTTACAGTTTACTATCTGGTAGATGTCGCTAGTTAATATGTCTCGTCCACTCACCGCCAGATGTCACTGTTATCAGTAGTGGTGGTGGTGTAGTGCAAAATTTGTTGTGGCAATGTTTTGATCAGTCAGCTGATTGGTTATGGTATGGAATTGAAAAGTATTAACGGTACCGGCGTTGAAAATCCTGTGATTTTAATGAAAATCGCTGCCATAGTCCACTTCCATTAGCTGCACTTCGTAGTATTATACTTGCAAGTGTCTGTCTATATATTGCATTTGGTCCTCAACTTCTTATTCAGCACTTTATCATTCAACACAGTTCACTAAGAGAATCGTCATTTACTCAATTAATCCATAATCGCTAACTGCACCATCACTTCTACGCGATTTCCCGTACGTGATAAACACACTATAACGTTTATTTACTTGACAAATGCATATTTAAACTTTATCTAAAATATTAATACCGAGAGAAAATATTAATATCGACAGTCCAGTCCGCGCACTCAACGCGACCGCATACTCGCAGCGTAGTTATCGCAGTTTAAGAACCCCAGTGATTCCCAAACTTTGTTCACCTATACAACCTTTTGAATTTCTATTATTTTATTGCAATGCATTGCGCCGCATGTGAAGCTGATGCTAATGACCTCGTTCAGTGTTCAGGCTGTAAAAAGGAATTCGGATAATGCTGTGCTGGCATTTCTGAGCAGGGTTACCGAAAACTTGGACCAGATCGCAGAGCAGGCTGCAAGAAGAGGGAAGCTTCGCCGGGTCAAACGAAGATTATGGACCTAGATATTGTCATGAACGAGCTACGGGATATGAAAAAATATCTTGCCTGTCTTCCTGGGCTGGTGCGTGATGTTGGCCTTCTCACAACCGAGCTGTCTCAGATCAAGGACTCTTGGAGTTTTGTTACAAACAAACTGGACGAATACTCAACATCCCTGACGAACATGGAGCAGAGAGTCTCGGTCGAGGTTTCCCAAGACAAAGTCGCGATGCTGACCAGTGAAGTCTCCCTTCTAAAGAGTGATCTGGCTCGCAATAAACAACTTCAACGCGTTAACAACGTGGAGATAAAGGGTGTTCCTCACAAAAAAAATGAAAACCTTTTCACAATATTGGACAACATATGTTCTGCCATTGGTCACAAAGTGGAGAGAAGTAGTATTGACTACATATCACGAGTTCCAGTGCATAACTCAAAGGAGAAGTTGATCATAGTTCGTTTCAACAATCGCTACATAAAGGAGGACTTCATAGCGTCGGCAAGGTTGAAGATGAAGGTCACAGCGGAAGACATTGGCTTACAAGGCAGTGCTCTAAATATTTATTTAAATGACCATCTGACGCCGGAAAATAAAAAACTATTAACCAAAACTAAAAAATCGCTTAAGGAAAAGGGCTATGAGCACGTTTGGGTCAAGTACTGTAAAATCCACGTCCGTAAGGATGATAATTCTAATGTGTACATTGTAAACAGTGAGCGTGATTTAAACAAATTTCTCTAGTTCGGCGCGTATCAGTATTTTTGCCCATAACAATTGTATTGATGTGTTTAGTTGTGTTCTCACTATGAGAGCATGAATGTTGAGTATCGATCAATCTACCTGGTCAGTCCGCTTCTATTGTTTGACGCTCGGACTTAGCACTAATGGCAGTTACCATGCACTGCTTCACTGCACTTTTAAATATATTTGTCTCGTTTGTCCCTATTCGCTTACAATTACATTAATTATCTCGCTCTTTCGCCCTTATGGTAATGATTTTTCGTTCTACCTTGGATGGTGTTTACGCGTTCGTTTGTTCTTCAAATTATTTCGCTTATGCCTATTTATTTCTATACATTTTCCGGTTAGTGCATTATTTAATCAACTCAGTAACTATTCTATGTTATTTATAAGTTATTACGTTCGTTAACTCGTTTGCGGGCATTAATTATCCTACTATTTATTACCAAAATGTGAGAGGTCTGCGTTCGAAAGCGTTAACATTTTACCGTAATCTAGTTAAGGAGGCCTATGACATAATTATTTCCTCTTCCCCCGGACCTCGGAACGAGTCAGTTGTGTTTTGGGTGACCGCTACGCCTATTTATTGCAATTCTATTAACTTTTACTGAGTTAAATTCATTTTACAAAAATAGGACATCATAAGATGATAGGAGTTCGCGTTAAATAGTGCGTCTACAACATTACTTCGCGTGTGTGTGTACTTGCGTGCGCGCTTTACATAGGTCTATATATACTGGGCGGAAAGCGAACAAGTACGAAGTCGTCGATACCAACCAATTCCGCTGGACCTCTAGCCACGTAAGTTTGTGTCGACTGCCTGTGCTGCTGTGGGCCCCTGGTACTTTTTAACTAACTACAACAAAATGCCATTGAAGCGTTCTCCGCCGCCGCAGACTCCGCCCCTAAATATTACTCAGCGTTCCGAGACAGCCGCTGCAATTACATCGAAACTCGCACAGAAACTCGCGCCGAATGCATCGCTATCTGCTGTAAGAGGATCATCGGAATCAAAATTAAACTTGGACTCTGCTTGTAGTAACGTTACAGAACGTAATAAAAGTATAAGCCGCGAGCTGAAAAACACTATTCAAGACATGCTGGATTCTCTAAGGGATGACATCGACAGACGTCTTGACTCACTTCAGGAATCATCAGCAAGGATTGAGAAGCAGAACGAGGAACTAAAAGAGACTGTTGAATTTTTAATGCAAAAAAAATCCGACAATCTGAAGCGCATTGAGCAACTTGAAAAATTGAGAAAAGATGACAGGAATTATATTGTAGCCTTAGAGGAAAAATGTGATTTTCTCGAAAATAGGTACTGTACGTCTAGAGTGAAAATTAGAGGAGTACCCTGGAGCAAAGACGAGTCTAAAAAAGATCTTTGTGGCCTGGTTACAAAGCTGTCAGATGTCGTTAATGTCCCGTTGGTAATGAGTGAACTGAGAGACATATATAGGCCGACATCAAAACGTGATTCGAGCCGGCCTATTGTGGTAGATTTTTGCTCAGTCGTGAAGAAAGAGGATTTTCTATCGGCGGTGAAGTCCTTCAACAAGGACAAGGATAAAGACCACAAATTAAATACTACTCTTCTGAAAACAAATACAGAGCAAAAACCCGTTTATGTCTCTGAATACCTTACATATAAACAACGAAGAATCTTCTATCAAGCCAGACTTTTTGCTACGGACAACGGATTTGCTTTTTGTTGGACATCTCGAGGCGTGACTTACTTAAAGAAGAAAGAGGGAGCCCCTTTCATACGTGTGAATAACGAAACGGACCTATCTTAAATTAAAACAAAAGCCTGACTATTTTTCAGATATAGTAGCTTTATAATGCTTTTCTACTTACTTATTATAATTATTTACTTAACCCATGAAACACTTATACATCAATTTACTCTCACTCTTAAATACTTTACACATTTTATATACATTTACATTACATAGACACGCTTAAAAACCCTCATTTCAAACAAACAGTGCGCTCCTCAAGGAAATGAAAGATATGTCATGATTTGTTCAACCTTTATTGAATCTCATAAATATTATTTAAAAATTATATTACTAAATTATTGCAGTAGTCTCATATGGTCGCGATCTCCTTTTATCAAAATGATTTCAGTAAATGGACAGTTTATCTTTTATTAAAGATATTGACAATCATACGATATCAAATGCCTATGAATGTGAACCACAAAACTGTAAAAAATATGTGACATCACATGGCCTAAAGATTTTTACACAAAACATTCGAAGTATTGGTGAAGCAACTCGCTTTTCCGATTTAATACTGTTGCTGACTTCTCTCACGTTTGAGTGTGATATACTGGTTCTGACGGAGTGCTGGTTGCTTCATTGCCCTCAGCTACCTGACTTAAATGGTTACAGTAAAGCGGCAACTACACTCAATCGATATCAGAACGATGGAGTCGTTGTCTACTTTAGAGATAATCTTACTGTTTTTGTCGAGGAGCTTTGTATTTCCAGATGTAATTGTCTTTTGATAAAGTTGGATAAGTTAATTATTTTTTCTATATATCGTGCACATGCTTTCGATGCAAATGAAGTTACGAAGCAACAAAACATTGATGCTTTTATTTTTGAGCTAAATGATATTTTGCAAAAACATAGTGATTATCGAGATGTTATCTTGATTGGCGATTTAAATATAAACATAGCACCCGGTAGTAGTGATCCGAACTACGAAAAGTATTTAAATATCCTGGCATACAATGGTCTTATAGCGTGTGATAACTTTGTCACTCGTGATGCAAGCGGCTCATGTTTGGATCACATATTTACTAACTCTAAATGTAACTCAAATACTATCAAGTACGATCACTGATCATAAATCAGTTTTACTGGATCATGAATTAATGTCGCCACGATCAAAGCCGGTATCACTTCGCATAAAAGTTGATTATAAAGCAGTGTATAAAGAACTTGAATCATTCGACTTCAACCCAATTTTACAAAGCGACGATCCAGCTTTTGGGATACAGTACTTAATTGAATCAATACAAAGTATTCTGGACAATAACTCAAAAACTTAAACCCTGGATGACACAGGGTCTCTTAAGATGTCAACAAAACAAGGATAACTTACACAAAAAACATAAACAAGATCCACACAATGAGATACTTAAAACTACGTATACAAGGTACAACATTTTTTACTTCAATTTAATAAAAAGCCTAATAAGACAGTATGATAAAGATCTCATAAATAAGGCAGGGAAGAATCCTAGGCTTCTGTGGCAGGCAATAAAATCGATTACAGGTAAAAATCTCGCAGAGCGAATATTCTCACAACAGGCATCTTCAGATCGAGAAACAAATTCATCTGTGAAATCTCAATTACATTCCCTTGTCCTGAGCATATAGACGTAGACGAGATTGATACACTGATAACTGGCCTAAAGAATGAGTGCTCAATAGGATGGGATAAAATTTCCAACACGGTACTCAAGCAGATGAAGCACGTTTTGGCACCACTACTCGTTCACATTTTTAATCTATGTCTGGAGCAAGGTATTTTTCCTCAACAACTCAAGAAGGCAATACTAGTTCTTTTCTATAAGTCCGGGGATAGAGGCGGTGTAAGTAACTACAGGCCAATTTCAATATTACCTGCCTTATCTAAGATACTGGAGAAGGTCTTAAATAATAGGCTTATTGGATTCTTGGAAAAAAATAAGATTCTCTCACAAAACCAATATGGCTTTCGAAGAGGTCGATCTACAGCTGATGCCGTTCATCATCTATTTCATTATATTTCTACCAAGCTAGATGAAAAAAGAAGGGTGATTGCTGTCTTCTTAGATTTGGCCAAAGCATTCGACACCGTCTCTATCCCACTTCTACTGGATAAACTGGAAAGAGTGGGTGTACGTGGAATAACCATTAAAGATTTTCACGTATTACTTGAGTAATAGGTACCAGAGTGTCAACATTGGAAGGTATGTTAGTGATGATTTGTCAGTATCCTTTGGTGTCCCGCAGGGCAGTATCTTGG
The DNA here is from genome assembly GCA_949825045.1 of Argyresthia goedartella. Taxonomy (NCBI): domain Eukaryota; kingdom Metazoa; phylum Arthropoda; class Insecta; order Lepidoptera; family Argyresthiidae; genus Argyresthia; species Argyresthia goedartella. The sequence continues at coordinate 21,731,024 of OX463811.1, forward strand.
GACCCACCCTATTCTTGTTATATATAAATAGCCTGACTAACCTAGATATTGGAGGGGAAATACTGTCCTACGCTGATGATACGGCACTGATATTTGAGGGTGATTGTTGGGACAGTGTGTTTGCAGCGGCACAAGCTGGTCTCGGCAAGGTTAGAAGCTGGTTGGCCAAAAATGTGTTGACGCTAAATAGTGATAAAACAAAATACATCACCTTCTCTATAGACAGCACCACGCAGCCACCCGTTTCTGAGAGTCTTGTGGTTCATCTGCCCCAGTTTACTAATCCTAACCAATGTCCATGTGATCGACTCGCAAGGTGTACAAGCATCAAATATCTGGGGGTTATTGTGGATCAGCACTGTAAGTTTGGTCCACACATCGGTCAAATCAGTGCTAGAGTAAGAAAACTGATGCATGTGTTTAAGAATATCAGACATGTTTTGCAACCAGAACTCCTAAAACGCGTTTATCATGCCCTCTTTGAATGCTTGCTAACATACTGTGTTACATCGTGGGGTGGAACCCACAAAACAATAATTAAAAAACTTGAGATCTCCCAGAGGGCGCTGCTGAAGGTCAGTACATTTAAACCTTTCAGGTATCCGACTACCAGTTTATACGAATATTGTGGAGTGCTGTCCGTCCGTAAGCTTTTTATTATAGCCACATTAATGAAACAGCATGAAAACACACCCCTGATTGACCCCACACAGATGCGACGTGGGAGATTTCGTGTTTGTCCTTTACCAAAATGTAGCACTAAATTTAGCTGTAACTTCTTTAATTTTCTGGGACCATATCTTTACAATAATGCAAATAGAATATTGAACATTCACGAACTAAACCCTTATAAGATAGCCAAGTGGCTGTCCGGCTTGACGTATGAAGAAACGGAGGCACTGTTGAAGGTTGATGAGTGACGTGTTGTTTTAAATGGGTTCATGATACTTTACACTCTCATGCACACACACACACACACATACACACACACACAAACATACATACATACATATAAACACCCTCATAAACAAACCAATACCCAAACATACTCACATAACACACACACACCCTAACACAATGCTTATAGAGTTAAGTTACTATGCATGCCCCTATAAGCATGTTTAAATTAATTAAAAAAATATTTCTTTTCTTTTTTCTTAATTCGTGTATACTTCATTAACTAAAATATACTAGTTCACCAGTGGTCACCTAAAATGATATATAGGGTTGAGACCTACTTAACCTAAATCTACAGGGCTTTAGCCCTTTTTTGGGGAGTAGTGCACTCTTTATTTGAAATTTGTATCAACTTTTTGGTAAATAAAGATTTATTATTTATTATTATTTATTATTTTGACCGAGACTTGGTTGGTGGATGGAATACTGGACTCGGAGTTATTTGATGACCGGTACGTTGTATGGCGGCGAGACCGTGACCTCGCTTTAACGGGACAAACCCGCGGTGGTGGCGTGCTTATTGCTACTCGTAGGCAGTTGGTGGTGACGCCGCAGCCGACCTACCGGTCCTCGGCTGAGGACCTATGGCTCACTATCTCACTCAAGGACAACAGTAAGAATCCCGTTAAGGTCCATGTTTGTGTTTTATACTTGTGTAAGCAATCCCAAGGTAATTCTTTCTCGCAGCAGTTATCTAATTTTTTAAGTCGTTTGGTGGATATAGTTTTAAGTAATTGTAATAATAAGTTTTTACTAATCGGTGACTTCAACATGAGCAACATTTTATGGACGCCCCGGGGTTCTACGTTAGTTCCGTCTAATTACGTAAGTAATGATGAATGTAGTTTAGTCGATTATATGCTTATGCATAGTTTATACCAGTACAATAATGTCCTAAATAATTATGAAAAGTTGTTGGATCTTGTTTTTTCTAATGATGAAGTAGTTGTAAGGGAATGCCTGAACCCATTAGTGCCAATAGACCCGTACCATAAGGCTTTAGTAATAGACATCAAATACACAGTTACAGACATGTTGCGGCCAGACACTCGTTTGAAATACTTTTATAATAAGGGTGACTACACGTCTATTAATAGTGAGTTGTTTTCCATCAACTGGGAAGAAGAGTTTTCTGGGCGATCATTACTTAAATCCTTTGACTTCTTTTATGAGACTTACGAGAAATTGAGGCTTAAATTTATTCCTAGTAAAAAGATAACAGTTGATACGCATCCTCTATGGTACCCACGCCCGTTGAAGTGCGCTATTAAAGAAAAATTCAAATACTTAAGAAAATATAATAAATATAAAAATAAATCAGACTTAGTTACCTTCACTGTACTACGTGATAGAGTGCGAAGACTGGAGCAACAATGTTTTGATTCGTATATTAGTAGTGTCGAAAACAACATATGTAAAAATCCTAAGCACTTTTGGTCATTCATAAAATCGCGGTCTGGCTCCCATGGCATATCTAGCAGCCTAAGTTACGATGGTAATTTGGTTAACACTGGGACGGACATATGTAAGGCTTTTTCAGAATATTTTCTATCATCCTTCTCAGCGTCCAACACTAAAACCCTAGATCCTATCACTGGCGATGATGTTAATTCTACAGCATTTTTGTCACACATTGAAGTGACCCCTGTCCTAGTTAAAAATCTTCTACTTAAACTTGATCCCTCTAAATCAGCTGGCCCGGATGATCTACCTGCTCATTTTTTAATCAATTGTGCTGAAAGTTTGGCGATTCCCATTTCATTATTACTTAGAAGATCATTCTCCGAGTGTATTGTTCCGCCTTTATGGAAATCTGCTTTTATCACGCCAGTACATAAAAAAGGACCAAAAACAGACATCAAAAATTAAAGGCCAATTTATAAATTATATATATTATCGAAAGTCATGGAAAAAATTGTGTATAATCAAGTGTACTGCGCTTTAAAGAATTCTATTAGTCCCATCCAACACGGTTTTGTACAGCGCCGATCCACTGTATCTAATCTCGTTCTCCTGAATGAGTATGTCACTGAAGCGATGGACGCTGGCTTTCAGGTTGATGTAATTTATACTGATTATAGTAAGGCCTTCGATCGAATTGACCATGGCATCTTATTAACCAAGTTACATGGCATTGGAATCAGTGGTGATTTGCTCAGATGGTTTTCTTCCTACATTGACAATAGATCTCAGGTTGTTGTAGTCAATAACTATATCTTGGGATGGGTGACTATTCCAAGTGGTGTCCCCCAAGGTTCTTTGCTTGGGCCATTGCTTTTCAATATTTTTATTAACGATATTAGTAAATGCTTTATACATTCTAAACTACTTTGTTTTGCTGACGATATGAAGGTTTATATGAAGGTAAAGTCGAGCAGTGACTCACCTGTAATACAGTCAGACCTCGAGCGACTTGATGAGTATTGTCAGAATAATAATCGGAAGTAGAGAACTCAGTTGGGTTAAAGAAATTGCTATAACAAATGTATTTGAATGCTGTGGAATCGAAATCCTAAATTTTAAACTCATAGTCATTTGTGTGTATTCATTTAGAACTCCGAAATTGAACATAGAACTATTTTTTGACAAGTTGAAGACACTTTTATTTACACTGAGAAAAAAAGGAAAACTAACATAATTGTAACAGGAGATATAAATATTAATACTCTTAAAATCAATAAACAAACAAAACAGTTATTTGATATAGTTATAGGACATGATATAGGACACAATTTAAGAACACTCATAAAAACGCCAACAAGAGAGCAATCTTGTCTAGACCATATATTCAGTAACATTAAAGACGCACAGGGTAAAACAATACCGTTAGAATTATGTGACCATGACACAGCGCAAATGGTTACATTCAAAGTAAAAACAAAAGTTCCTTTACGAAAGACCTGGCAAATGATTAAAAGAGACTTTAGTGACGACAATATGAGGAAATTCCGAGACGCAATATCACAATTATCATTTTGCGAAGTCTATGAGCAGCAAGATACTAATTTAGCGTTTGCAAAATTTCAGGAATTGTTTGGTTTGTTCTATGATTTGTGTTTTCCTAAATCCAAAGTAAAAATAAATGCACTTACTAAACATAAATGGATATCAAAAGGTTTAAAAATATGCTGCAAAACAAAGAGAAATTTACGATACAAATACTACAGCAATAAAACGGAACAAAACAAACTAGAGTACAATTCTTATACTAGACTACTAAAGAAATGCATATAACAGGCACAACGAGTGCAAGATAGTAAAATAGTATTAGGAAGTAAAACATATGCAAAGCCTCGTGGGGAATAATAAAAGGTGTGACACAAAATCAAAAAGAGTATGTAAACATAAATAGTATGAAAGACAATGACAAAACAGTTAGTGACCCATTGCAAATAGCAAACTTCTTTAACAAATTTTTAATTGACATGAACAATCAATCCAAAAACATTATTGAAAATAAATCCTTAAAAATTGCCAACAACAAGGACACTAGTTTTTTCAACCAGAGATCATAACAGCCAAGAAAATTATCTATGCCAACACAGCTCTCAATGTGTTCCTATTCAATCTGCCAGAACATATGGTGAGGACAGTGCGCCTTAAGAATCCAAATAACTTGGAGGCAGCCCTCACTATGGTACTTGAGGAGGTAAACTTCCAAGGCCAGTACAATACTCGAAGTAAATATTACCATCAAAAGCCTTCCGCCAATACGCCTCAAATATACAACACCCCGTATAGATTGGCAGGAGCATTGTTGCCGACAAGACCGCAACTAGTGTACCCTCCTGGTCAATTTAAATTCGGAATCCCTAACGCAATCAGAGCTTTACCACCTCTGATGAACACACCGCCAAGAGCATTAGGTTCGAGCTCTCATCAAAACAAAGTCCACTTTAACTTCAGACCAAATCAGAATTTTACATTCAGACCACATCAACAGTTTTCAGGATTTAGGCCGTATTAACAACTTCAAGGTAGAGCTTACCCGCAAATGGCCTTCCGCCCACCAAACTAACAAGGCTATACTCATCAGCCAAGACCTTTCCAAACCCAGCCGCAATATTCCAACGACGTTTCGATGAGAACAGCTCCATCACTTCCCAAACCTGCAAATGTCCCCGTACATACCGTTGACTATACTCAACACTTCGCATTCTGCGATGAGCAAGGTGATGCATGGATGTACAATGCGGAATTTGACATAAACATTCCATTCAACGAACCATCGGTAGGTGAATTCCCAGAACCAGGATATCCACCACCCGAACAAGATGCCGTTGACTATATTTCTCAACAACCCAGTAGTTCTGACTCTACACCTGTAACCCCAGATTCAGCCCCTAATGCCAATAACACCAGTAACAATCAATGCGAATTTTTTTGCCTTTTATGGAATTCCAACAACCCCAAATAATAGAAATTAATTATGATTCGTACCGAAAACTTCCATATATTGAAATCCCTGCAATAGGTAAATTTATGTTAGATACCGGCAGCTCAAGATCTTTCACAAGCCCCCAAATCGCAGATACATTATTTGAAAGTTATAAACAACAAGAAAACTTTCAAGTAATTAGTACTCATGCGACAACATCTCATAACCAAGTCATAGTCATCCCTTTGTTCCCGATTTTCAAGTGCGCGACATATCATAAGTTTTATGTGTACAGCGTTGACCACAAGTACGATGGATTAATCGGACTGGATTTGCTTATGCGATTGCAAGCCGATATCTCACTCAAAGAACGACTTCTCAAAACAAGTACCACTTGTATTCCCATAGTCATACATGATTCCTTTGACCGCTCGCTCAGAGCAAAGAGTACGCCTACCGTACAACATTGTAAAAGGTGATGCCATCATTGACTTCAAAGAATTTCATCCAGGCATACGCATGCCCGCTGCGATCGTCAAGTGTGTTGATGGATTATTGACTACAGTTATTCAGAACACTACCGACAGAAACTTAACTCTGTGTGTGACTGCTCCGTTCGAAGTAACTTCGTTAGAATCAGACTCATGTCTACTTAATTACAACGCCGACTCACATAACGACTTTGAAATAGATCAAATGTTACGACATAACCTCTCAAAAATCAGACTCGACCACATGACTTTACGAGAACGCGACGCTATACAAAAACTATGTATGGAATATAGAGATATATTCTACTGAGATCAGATTCCCTTGTCCTTTACAAACCAAGTCAAACATCAGATCAGAACTGTAAATGAAGATCCCATTTATGTTAAGCCGTACAGACAAGCACCCGCACAGTCAGCCGAGATTAAGAAACAAGTAAAAAAATTACTTCGTGATGACGTTATCCAAGAATCTCATTCTCCCTGGAGTGCCCACGTACATTTAGTGCCAAAAAAGTTAGACGCATCAGGCGAAACAAAATATCGAATGGTCATAGATTACCGACGGCTTAATGAGATAACAATCGACGACAAATATCCACTACCTAATATAACCGACTTCTTTGATAAGTTAGGTAAAAGTACAGTATTTTCCACCTTAGATTTAGCTAGTGGCTACCATCAATTAGAAATTAATCAGGGGGATAGACAAAAGACAGCCTTCAGCACCGAGAACGGACATTACGAATTCTCTAGAATGCCGTTTGGTTTAAAGACAGCTCCGGCGACGTTCCAACGCGCCATGGATAGTGTGTTGCGTGGTTTGCAAGGTATACATTGCCTTGTTTACTTAGACGATATATTAATCTATTCAAGTAACCTTTCAGATCATATAATGAAACTACGAACCGTATTTGATAGACTCAGACAGACAAAACTAAAAATCCAATTAGATAAATCAGAATTCCTGCGAAAAGAAATCTTATACCTTGGACATACGATCACAAATGAAGGATTGAAACCTAACAATGACAAAATACAGACTGTTATTGACTATACTATACCTAGAACACAAACCGAGATCAAACGTTTCCTAGGCTTCCTGGGTTACTATCGACGATTAATTAAAGACTTTTCAAAAATAACACGGCCAATGTCAGCTTGTTTGAAGAAGGGAAGGAAAGTAGTTTTGGATGAAAAGTATGTCGAATCATTTCAGAAAAGCAAGGAACTACTCATCAATTCCCCTATCTTACAGTTTCCTGACATGACAAAACCTTTCATCTTGACTACTGACGTAGCGATAGGCGCCGTCCTGTCTCAAGGATCCCTGGGTTCCGATCGACCGATCGCCTATGCAAGTAGAACATTGACTGACACCGAGAAACGATATAGTACCATAGAACGCGAACTGTTAGCCGTCATTTGGGCTGTGAAGCATTTTAGACCGTACCTGTATGGATATAAGTTCGATATATATACGGACCATAAACCCTTAAAATGGCTATATCAGCTCAAACAGCCCGATTTTAATATAATCCATAAAAGTGGAAAACAGAATACCAACGCAGATGCTTTATCTCGCATCCAAATTCATGCTTTGAGTGGAGACGACGACGACGCCTCTATGCTAGTAAATTACGACCGCGATCAACGAGAAACTGACCAACTTTTAGACGACCTCACAGACATAATAGCAGCACAAACCCCACCAAAAAGACGAGAAACAGATGACTCTAAAACCATATCTATCTCAGACAGTGACAAGACCATCTGAGCAAATAATGAAACGGAATTTCCCATTCCATCCCCAACTGGTAGTACTACCGATACAGCACATTCAGCTAGAGATATGGAATCTACCGGATTTCCTATACTAAATGAAGCAATAGATACAAAACCTAGACAAATACTTGTGTTCACATGGCATAAAAATAGCTTAAATCTTAAAAATATCTCAAATAAGACCCAGCAAATTCTTGAAGTGTTTCTGCCTCTTAAAGAGTACATTAAAAATAAAACTAAGTACTTCATCTACTTTGAGACTGAGCAACTTCGTAAATATTTCAGTAACGTAATCATCAGACAGTTCAAAAAGGGCGAAGTATTATTCTTTGAATGTACTGAGCGTGTAGTATCCATAAGTGACGAATCTGAACAGAAAGCTATCACATTGAAACTTCATCAAGGTAAAACGTGTCACCGAGGTATCAAAGAAAAATTAACTCGAATAAAAAGATACTATTATTGGCCCAACATGCAAGAAACAGTTTCCGCTATTTTAAATGCTTGTGAACTATGTAAACAAATGAAATACGACCGAAACCCCATCAAACCAAAACTACAGTTGACCCAAACTCAAACTGCCCCATTCCAAGAGGTATTCATTGACTTGTTTACTATAGAGGGTGTATATTATCTCACGCTAGTAGATGCTTTCAGTAAACTAGGCCAATCAATTGTAATCTCCAACCGATCAACACCCGAAGTAGTACGAGCACTTATTAAGTACTTTTCGTATTACGGAACCCCAAAACGAATAAGCTGTGATCCCGGTTCTGAGTTTAATAACGATCTGTTAAAGGAACTCATGGGAATGTATAAAATAGAATTACACATAGGCACGCCGCATAACCCCAACTCGATGGCTATCGTTGAGAGATTTCATTCGACACTTATAGAAATATACCGTCTTGCGCGCTATGAACAGAAGTTTACAGACGCAGCTTCTGTAATGACGTACGCTGTCATGGCATATAATCACACTATACACTCAGCAACAAAGTTAACTCCGTTTGAAGTGGTCTTTGGTCACACGGATTCAAGTCAACCTTTCAATATCGACTTTGAGAGGACCTACTTACAACAACTATTGAATGATCACTATAAACGAACGCAGTTCTTGTACCGACATATTTCAGATAACTTACTGTCAAACAAAGAAAAGATATTGGAAAAGCGAAACGGTGAGGAACTTTCAAATCCTATAGAACCAAGTGATATAGTGTTTACAAAGGACATTAACACGAGAAAAAGTTAAGATAAACCCCGCTTTAAGAAGGCTTTAGTAACTGGTGTACCTGAACGGAATATCGTCCCCATTAAGGTTAGAGATCGACCAACAAAAACTCATCTAAAAAATGTCAAACGTCCTCCACAGATGGTGCGTCCCTCTGCTAATCTGGACAGTCAGTTGCCAGGCCCTTCGCATAGAAAAAATTGATAACAATCCCGGAATCATTCCTGTAAAAGAAGGTGAAGCATACCTTCAGCTGGATAAATGGTTAATTATTAAGACTCTTGATTTAAAAGGTATAATAACAGACATCTCTTTTAATGTATACAAATACAGTCAGTTTGATAAGCAAGTCAATTCAAGTGCCCCATATATATTTCAGTTTATTGCAATGAAGACTCATGTGGAGTATTTACAGAACCTAGCAATAGAAAAACTACAACAACTAGTTCCCAATAAGCGCTTCAAAAGAGGACTCTTAGACCCTTTTGGTTCTCTTATCAAAGTAATTACTGGAATCTTAGATCTCGCCGACGCAATCAATTATGATAACCTCATATTTAACCTTCAATCCCACGAACAGGCTCTTTCTCAGAAAATAACGCTTATCTCCGACATGTTAGATCATTTCATGAATAGTACTGAAACCCTGAAACGAAATACACAAATTATAGACACTCGTCTGAAACACATAGAAAATCTACTTAACCCGGCGAGGATGAGGAGGGGTCAATATTACCCTGCTCATTTTAAAACGTTCGCAGTTTTTTGTCACGTGGTCATATGTTATTGGTTGTCTCAATAGCTGTTGCTAATGAGGCCCCCTGCCTGCCGCATACCGTTCTTCAGTCGGCCGGCGCCCGAGGAAAGAGCTATACGTGCACAAACGCAGAACAGGGTAAATATGACCCTACGTCGTATGCGGCGTAGTACTTTTGTGTCATTTTCTTTTGTTATTTTTATGGTTTATTATTGTCTTTTTAGGTAACATTGGTCAAAATGAACAAGAAGGAGCGTGAGGCTGAGCGTATACATAGGATTTTGATAGAAACCGATAGCGAAGAGGACATGACGTCCGACGGGAGCGATATGGAAGATCATGTGAGTGAGCGGAGTCACGACAGCGATACTGAACAGGATGTTTCTGCTGGTAGTGATGGCGAGGAAAATTTACCATTATCTGCTTTGCGAACCCAGGATCAGCCTCTGTCAGAAATTGGGGATGAGGAATCGGATAACCAGGTACCAAATTCATATTATACTGGTAAAGATGGAACGAAGTGGTCCAAAATCCTCCTCGACAACAAATTCGCACTCGTTCTGAAAATATTATTAGACAGCCATCTGGAGTAAGCCCTGGTGCACGATCAGCACAAACAGAGCTTGAATGCTGGAGCTTATTTTGTACCGAAGATATGCTTTCTATTGTTCTGACATATACAAATTCGGAAATCAGGAATAAGAATATTGTTTGTGCAACTACCCTCTCTTATATGAAAGAAATGGATATGAGTGAACTCAAGGCTTTCATCGGCTTGTTGTATATTGCTGGATTTTATCGCTCTGGAAGTCAACAACCAAGTCTTTAAATTCATCTCCCGCTGCTGCTGAATCTATACTTAAACAAAACTTTGAGGAATGTAAAACAGATTTTAAATTTAGGCACGTAAATAATGAAGACATTGTAAAAGCGTTTAAATCCCTGGAAATGAAAAAGACAGCTGACGCCCATGGTCTATCAGTAAAAATTATTAGTTCCATTGTAGATTGTATTGCACCTCACCTTTGTTGTATATTTAATCAATGTATAGATAGTGGTGTGTTTCCTGACTTGATGAAACTAAGTAAAGTTATACCTTTATTCAAAGCTGGTAGTACATCAGACCCCACCAATTTTAGACCCATATCGATACTACCAACGCTTAGCAAAATATTTGAAAAACTCATACTTAATCAATTGCAAAGTCATTTTTATCTCAATAATTTAATTCATATTGCTCAGTTTGGTTTCACAAAGGGTCGTTCAACAGCCGATGCTGGTGTTGAACTAATCGACAATATTTTTGATGCCTGGGAAGACGCAATGGATGCAATAGGTGTCTTCTGCGATCTATCCAAGGCTTTTGATTGCGTCCATCATGACACTCTTGTCAGGAAGTTACGCCATTATGGTGTAAAAGATCAGGCACTTGGCCTTCTGGAGTCATATCTAACAGATAGGGTTCAGATGGTCGATGTTAATGGGAAAAGATCACCTGGGCCTTCAATAAGTATGGGCGTACCGCAAGGTTCAATTCTTGGTCCTTTCTTGTTTTTAGTATATATTAATGATTTACCTTACCTTGTTAAAGCAAAACATGGGTTAGTATTGTTTGCCGATGATACTTCTTTGATATTTAAAGTTAAAAGACAGCAATCAAATTATGACGAGGTAAACAATGCTATCTCTAGTATAGTGAACTGGTTTACTGTTAATTACTTAATGAAAAGAAAACTAAATGTATTAAATTCGTGTTACCCAATGTGAAACCGGTAACTACAGACATATTTATAAAAGGACAGAGATTGGACCTTGTGCAGTCGACTGTCTTTTTGGGCATTACTTTAGACGCCAAACTACAATGGGATCCTCATATAAATAAATTGTCGAACAGACTGAGTTCGGCAGCGTTCGCAGTTAAAAAAATTAGAGCTCTTACCGACGTAGACACCGCTAGACTAGTCTACTTTAGTTACTTTCATAGTCTAATGACCTATGGTATTTTATTGTGGGGTCACGCTGCGAATGCTAATAGTATATTTATTCTGCAGAAACGGGCTGTTCGTGCAATTTATAGATTAGGGCCTAGAGTGTCACTGAGGGAAAAGTTTAAAGAAATCAATATTCTGACATTTGTGTCTCAATATATCTATGACAATCTTGTGTATGTAAAAAGAAATATAACTAATTTTCAGAAGTACAGTGATATACACAATTTTAATACTAGAAATAAAGACAAGTTGGTTGCTTATGTAAGCCGACTACATAAAATTAGTAATGCTTTTAAAGGCAATTGTATACGCTATTACAATAAGGTCCCTACTGATATTAAAAACTTACCTTTAGACAAGTTTAAAATAATAATAAAACAGAAATTGTATAAAAAAGGTTACTACAGGATATCTGATTACTTAGAGGACAGATGTCCATGGGAATAGATTGTTTGAGTAACAGGCTGTTTCGATATATAATTAGCATTCATTTTGTAATTTGACAATATTTTATTTAAAAAAGGAAACGCAAAAGATGCGACGACTGTGGAGTTTCTTCGGTGAGCTCTTCTCCACAGATTCCGCCATTGGGTTAGTGAACTCACCCAAAAAAATGTAATGACGGATCTAAGTGATGTAACAACATCCTATGGAAATAAATGATTTTTGATTTTGATTTTGATTTTGAAGGCAAAATACTCTTGATCTCTGGGCTTCTGACGGTACAGGTGTCGAAATATTTCGGATGACAATGTCACGTCAGCGTTTTCATTTCATTCAAAGCTGTCTCCGCTTTGATGACAAATCCACGCGCGATGAAAGAAAACGTTTAGACAACTTAGCACCTATTCGTGAGGTATTTACTACATTCGTTGAAAACTGCAAAGCAATATATATCCTTGGAGAATGTGTAACTATTGACGAAATGCTGCTTGCATTCCGAGGCAGATGCAAGTTCCGACAGTACATACCTTCAAAGCCTGCTAAATATGGCATAAAGATACTCGCATTGGTTGACGCAAAGAACTTCTACATTTACAACCTCGAGATTTATGCAGGAACTCAACCAACAGGCCCATTTTATGTGAGTAACAAACCATTTGACGTGGTCAATCGTTTGGTTCAGCCAATTTCTAAAACTAGGCGAAATGTAACATTTGATAATTGGTTTACCAGTTATGAACTAATGTCACATCTACTTCAAGAGCATAAATTAACTTCTGTTGGTACAGTGCGTGAGAATAAAAGGCAAGTCCCAACAGCATTTTGCAATACACGTGATGCAGAGGTCTATTCCTCTAAATTTGCCTTCCAAAAGGATATTACACTCGTATCACATATACCAAAGAAAAACAAGGTTGTTTTACTCATGTCTAGCCTTCACCATAATGCTGAAATTGATTCATCAACCGGAGAGAAAATAAAACCTGAGATGAATACGTTTTATAACAGCACTAAAGGTGGAGTTGACGTTGCAGATGAATTATCCGCTACATACGATGTAAGCCGTAACTCCAAAAAATGGCCTCGGACTGTGTTTTATGCAATACTGAATATGTCCGCAATAAACGCATATATTGTGCATCAATCAAACACAGAAAAAAACCAAAAACGTCGGAACTATATAAAAACATTAGGTCGTGCTCTTATCGATTAACACTTGAGCGTTCGTAAAGAAATTCCTCAATTGCCGAGCCAGCTGCGTAAAAGGTGTCAAGTGTGTCCTTATGCTAGGCATCGCAAAACTAACCATGTTTGTAAAGGTTGTCATAAATACATTTGTCCGGAGCACACTGTTACCTACTGCCAAGAATGTAGCACATCAATGGACGAATAAATTAGTTTATAAGAATGATTTTTGTACTATCTGTAATCTCAAATGGTTGATCTCATTTATAACTAGCATATAATCTTAATTAGAAAAAGAAAATACTTTATTTTGTTATTATTTTTAGTTCAAAACTTTGAGTTCTGCCAAAGTTGATTATTTTGTAGGCATTTAGTAAAACAAATAAAACTTTAAGTTTTTTACCGTAAAATGTATTTTTCTTATTACTAAACTTTAAAATAATATATTGTTTAAATGTTTAAACATAAAAATACACTAAAACAACAAACATACATGTAAAAAAAAACAAATTAAATATAGGGTCATAATGACCCTCCTCATCATCGGCGTGCGATTTTGCACCACATCCTCGCCGGGTTAAAGAAGTTCGTCTTAAGGAAAATAATACTATGTTTTCTACTACTGTGCTAGGTCTATACAACCTTTTTATCATTAATTTCCGCACCATTTACCTCAAACTTAGCGAAATAGAAACTGCTCTAGCATTTAGTAAGGTATCTGTTTTACATAAGTCTATTATTAACTCTACAGAGCTATTGCTATTGTTAAAGTCTATTGATAAGTATGATAACCTTATGTATTATAGAGGAGGTTATAACCTTAAAAGCTTATATAAAACAAACTCAGATTGTTTTCATATTAGAAGTACCACTTACATATAATAATACCTATGTATACTATAAACTATATCCACTTCCCATGTCCTTTGGTAACCAAACACGTATTGTTATTCCTAAATACCCTTACCTCCTTGTAAAGAGTTTCACGTACGTTCCGATCCACCGTCCGTGCAAAGACATCGCAGCTAACCAGTACATGTGTACTGAACAAGAGCGAGTACTCTATCCAGACGCGACTTGTATGCAACAACTAATGCAGTACGCCGACCCTTCACATTGTATCCAGTATCCTGTTGAGATCGAGGACATCAAACTACAACGCATTTCTTCACACAGTTGGATTTTATTTTCACAAAAGACAGAAATATTATCACAAAGATGTGATACCGAGATCACGCAATTACCTATTCGAGGCACATACATTTTGAGCATCAACGATTCCTGTGAAGCAACTATAGATAAGTTTCACATACATCTTCAGAATAGTCATGCTGGAATGATGCAATACCAACCGATCCCGATTATTAATCTGCAACAGCTACATCCTGCAAACGAGACTGATATAGAACCCATTAACTTACAAGATGGTAACCTGGACGTCATGAAGTACCTAAAATTCCTACTGAAGAAAAGTGTGAGTGAAAGTGCAAAAGGTCCCAATAAAACCAGTGGCGTAAAAGTCAACAGTGTTAGCCTAGCGACTCTACTATGTTCTTGCCTCTATTATAACTGTATTTCTGGTGTTTCGTCATTTTAATGTAATTCAATTGTTTTTCACGCGAAAGCAGCCGGCTCCGGTAAACCCTGAACCCGGCGTTTCCGCACTTAAGGGGGGAGGAGTTATATCCCGTGACACCTTGCTAGTCTGAGTGACTATGTTAGGTAGAGCATAAGACTCATCCTTTTCCTAGGAATTAGATTTAAGCTTAGTAATGTAAACAAGCAACCCTACGTGGTTCATAGTAGATATACTAGACTCTAAGCTAGACACAATACATTTGGCTTCTCTCGGGATCAGACGTGTTTGTCATTTTTTCATATAGTTCACTTTTTAAAAACTCTATTTATCGCTCCCGAAACTTAACTAGGTATCCTCTTTGTCATTGTGTCAATTGTGTCATATTTCTATTTCAACACTGCCCCAACGTTTATCCAACATTGAGCTGTTGTTGCTGTATTTTCGGACGGAACGCAGGGCGTGTTCCTTATAACTTAATAGATAATATACTAGTAGTACCTACAGATGCGACAGCGATTTTTGGTCGATGGTTCTAAGTTCACCGATATGGCACTGCGGTAGCCAATATTTTGACAACAGTCTGTTGACGTTTCAAGGTCATAGTGCTTATCGAAGTCGACAAGTTAAACTCTGTATCGATATCGATAATTTGCTAGTGGTGTATCATATTTCGATAGTAGTGTTCCGTTCCTGGTATTTTATTTTGGTGTATTATAATATTATTAAACAATAGGCAAAAGGAAAACATGTTTTTTATTTATTCTTTCAGACTTTTTCCTTAATTTATTGGTTACATATTTTTATATGCAAAATTTTGGGTTTCATCCATTTTGGACACATATTTTTGTTCAATGCTTCCTTTTAAAATTTTATTTTTAATTTTGCACCAATTGTGCAAGCAGCAGCCTGATTAAATATTTTACAAAAATATTTAATACTTTGTTTTTATGATGTGTGCACCCCATCCAAGAGAGATCAAATTTCTTTGTGATATATTTTTTGAGCGTTTTACCTATATCGTTTTTAAACCCGTTAAGGTTTAAAAAGTGGTGAATGAAGTCGGTTACCTCCGTGTACGTTATTAAAAGCTTTCCGCTGGGATATGATAAGGCATTTTTTTAGCATTTTGTATTCCCTAAATTTAGTATAGACATGGATATCTTCTTCCGTCTCGCTAGTATATGTTTTTAAACAATTGTTACTTTTAATATTTTGGGTGAGTTTCCGACAAATATAGCCTGCTGTATAGCACTGGAGCGATGGGTGTCACAATCTGATTCCAGGTTGGCACATATCAAAGGGCTGCCCCCGTGCGTTGTTTGGCTCCTAAAGCACTGCTGAAATTGTAGAAATTACCAACCGCAAATACCGCGACATGATTTTTCACTGTTACAGTTATTACAAAAAAACTATGCAATGCTTTTAATTTTTGAAACAAGTTTCTAATAATAGATTAGATAGTCGTTAAATGAACATGAACATCATGTGTAAGATATAAGTAAATCAAGTAAATAAAAACGTTTTGTAAATGTTGCGTTCTTTTTCTTTGTGGACTGTAGTTAGGTAGGTTTAGATGGGCGAATGGAGTGAAATTTCAGCTTTTCTTCTCTATTAGCGTGTATTCTCTTACAATAATATCCTAGCAGACAGTAGTAGCGACAAGTAGTTATATTTGACGATTGACCGGATCTAAGACCGAACATATTCAAAATTAAAAACTTATGTTGGTGTTGCCAACATGCTGGGGGGGCGGCAGTGCAACCCTGAAAACAATTTTAGAAAATATTTAATTGTAGTACATAATAGTAATAGGTACAACTAAAAACTTCCAGCATCTTGGTAGCACAATAAAAACAAAACATCTTATTTTATTTTATTAAAGATAGATATCTACATTATTTAGATAGCTAAGTATTTTGTACAATAAAGACTTGAATAAAATTAACAGGGTTTATTTTTCCTATATTTTACTTATTTATAATTCAGTTATTTACTTTATTTTATTTTATTCAAGTATTTATTTTTTACCTCAAGTATTTATCTAACATACTAACAAATAAACAAACAAACTTTACTTTCTTTAAGCTTGAAAAACTATTCTAAATTTGTACTTTTTATTGTACTGATCTCTTAATACCTATCCTAAGTAATGTACCTAACTCTTAATTAGAAACAGGTATGTAACAAAAAGGTTATTCTAAAGGTAGCAAACAAATACCACTTAGTGAACGCTTATACATCTTTTTGTTTGGTGTAACAACATCCACCACACGAATTTTTCCATCCTGACCTGGATATACCTTAGAGATTCTGGCCATGGGCCATGTCAGGGGCGGGCTCTCTCATGATTACCAATGCTCCCACTTTTACATTTGGCACAGTGTCACGCCATTTAGGACGGGACTGCAAGACATTTAAATAATAACGATGCCATACTTTCCAAAAATTACTTTTAACCTGTTTGCATATTTCCCAGAATTTAATCTATTTATGGGCGTCATTTATTTATTTATTTAATATACAATTACGATGTACAACATTACAGGTATACACCCAATGCGCTGTACAAAGTCTAATAGTTATACAATGTCAGAATCAATTTAGGTAAGTCGATTTCACAGGTAGGGAACAAAGGATACAAATTCTTAGAAAATGCTACATATCAAATCACATTAAACATTAACTTTAGGTCAAATTCAAATAGTATTAAACATTAATGGTATGTTAAAGGTATGTCAAGGGTACTAAATTAAAATGTCAATGCAAAAAATAATAATAATAATATTTCTAAGACAACACTTTCACTCCTTCATCTCGCAGAACCTGCCACATTCTCGCACAATATGCCTCCACTCATCACCAAACAGATCAGTCAGTGGTGCAGCAGCCAGCAGAGCATTGAGGCTATCCCGCGCCCTCACCAGTGGAGACTGCTGGCACGCCACCATGCGGTACGTGCCGCCCGCTAACAGCTGGTGCCTACGCGCGTGGAGATAACTGTCGGGCACGTATAGCGCGCATACCGTACCGACAAGCGCGACACAGTCACTGTCGCCTCGCAACAATCGACACACAGTCAGAAGCTGCTCGGTGTTACGTCTGACCTCTAGTGAGTTGTATCCGAGCATACCCAATATAAAAGCGGATGGATAAAGATAAGGGTAGTATCCAAATTTCCGCTTATATAGGTATCGTAGGAAAGCTTTGTGTACCTTCTCGAGCAAAAGTATGT
Organism: Argyresthia goedartella; assembly: GCA_949825045.1. Taxonomy (NCBI): domain Eukaryota; kingdom Metazoa; phylum Arthropoda; class Insecta; order Lepidoptera; family Argyresthiidae; genus Argyresthia; species Argyresthia goedartella. The sequence goes on from OX463811.1 coordinate 21,749,054, forward strand.
AGGAGCTTTCATGCGGATTCCAAACCACCGAGCTAGATTCAAGTTTGGTTCTCACTAGGGCCATGTAGAGAAGCTGGACCACACCCAGGTTATGGAATCCCTTACTATTCCGTATTACAAACCCCAATCTTTTGAAGCATTCCTTGGCCAATGTGCTCACGTGCTCATGGAATGTAAGTTTAGGGTCAAACGTAACACCGAGGTCCCTAATCGAATACACTCGAGTCAAAGACTCCGTACCGAGTGTATATATCGCGCTTATAGGATGAGAGGAGCGCGTAAAGGACATTACATAGCACTTGGCAGTATTGAAGAGGAGTTTATTGTTCACACTCCACCTATGAACCGCGTCTAAATCTTCCTGCAGCAAACTACAATCATCCTCTGAACTCACGGGAAGTATCAGTTTCAGATCGTCCGCATACAGAAGGAAATTGGCGTGTTTAAGCTCTAATTCCAGGTCATTTATCATAATGATAAATAACAACGGCCCGAGAATAGACCCTTGGCTAACGCCCGACCGTGTATGGTACGGCTGGGACTCAAAACAGCCGTGTCGCACATATTGCTGGCGGTTCTTGAGGTAGTCAGCGAAGAAAACCAACAGCCGTGGGGCAAATCCAATGGCACATAACTTCTTCATTAGGACATCATTATCGACTCTGTCGAACGCCTTACGAAAGTCCATATAGGCGACGTCCACCTGACATCCCTTGTCCATGCACTTCGACACAATCTCGACTAAAGTCAGCAAGTTGGTGTTAACTGAGCGGCGACTCCTGAATCCGTGTTGCGAGTCGCTCAGATAAGGCGCAATCTGCGAACTGATTTTGTCTTTTATGATCGACTCGAACAGTTTTGCCAATGAACTCAGGATCGCAATAGGTCGATATTGATTAACGGAGGCAGTGTCACTTGTCTTGGGGAAAGGACTGACTCGAGAAAGCTTCCAGCTGGTGGGGTACTTACCTTGTTCAAGAACAAGATTGAATATCCGACCCAAAGGTAAAACCAGCTGATCGCTGTAGGCCTTTAAAAAGTAGGGAGGGACGTTGTCCGGTCCATTGCGCTCCTTGGCCTTAGCTGCTTCAGCCCTTCCTTTATGTCCCTACTGGAAATATGTGAAACTTGTATGTGATTAGCAGTGCACGAGTCATCAGAAATGTTTACCAGATCTGGATCGAGCGCTGGCTCATCAGGGAGGAAAACGTCTGAGAAGTAGTTTGCAAATGCGGCTGCTGCTTCCTCTCCAACGTGTTCCCGGCCCCGATGCGTGACCCGAGGTTCGAAACCACCCTTCGATCGTAGGCCACTTACATATTTCCAAAATGCGCGTGGGTTATGTCTAATATTGCTTTCAATACTACTCATGTGGTTGGCGTAGGCTGTATCCACGCGACACTTGAGGTTGGCTCTTAGCTCGCTGAATGAGACGTAGTCAGCCGGCCTCCTCCCCGTTTTCCATTTACGGTGGAGTATGGCCTTCGTGGCCAAGTCCCTTATTATATCACCAGTGAACCACACCGGGTATCTCCTTGTAGGCTGGGTTGGTCTGGTCTTCTTCGGGATACAGTTGTTGAAGACTCCGTAAATGGAATCGTAGAAGCGACCGACTGCCGTCTCTACATCAGTAGCTTCGAGAACACTGTCCCAAGATATGCTACACATGAGTTCGTACAGGACTGCGTGATTGCCCTTGGCAAAGTTCCAGTCATTGCGACCTCCAATGTTGCTGGGATCCAAGCGGCCAGATCGCTGGCCAGCTCTCTGCGCATACAACACGGGCACAATGACGTCGAGAGGCGGGTGGTAGGCGTCAGTACGTGGCACCAGGCTTCCTGACACGGAAGCGCGCACAGTTACGTCACGCACACTCTCCGGCAGTAACACCACATCAAGCACGCCATAATGATCATTCTTCACTTCATTCGTTTCATACATACCACATACACTTAGAAAATAACAATAATAGTTAAGTGTTGCAACTGAAGCACTGTTCAAATTGAGGTCTCCTAGAATAATTAATGTACCGTTCACTTGGGCTACATTTTCCTCTGTTTTCGAAAACCAGTTCATATACTCGGCGTCCTTATCCGCCTGGGTGATTTTCTTCTTGTTTTTATTTCTGCTGGGATCTATGTAAACTACACAGACGGTAACCGTCACTACCCCAACAGTCACAGTCGCCCAGAGATCTTCACCGTTCGGCGTTTCAAGGTCGCGGCGTCGTCTCAGTGTGATGCCAGGGCGGGCGGCGAGCAGCACGCCTCCGCACGCGGTAGCGCGGTCCCGGCGCAGCACGCTCCAGCCTCCCGCTGTGACCTCGGCATCTCCAACCAACGAGTCTAGGAACGTCTCCGTAGCGGCGACGAGGTGGTGATCCAGCACCAGCAGGTTATGCCGCCAAAACTCCAACCGCGTTTTGATACCGCGGACATTTTGATAAAGGATATCAAGACATTCATTGGGGTGGGCGGGGCGGTAATTTATTTTTACTGTTTTTGTAGAGCTCAATGTAGTTCTGAAAGGGCAGCCACTCCTTGATACGGGCGTCAACAGGCCACACATCCATGGAGAAGCAGGTGTCAAAAAGCGACTCTGGAACACCTATTTTGAAGGGCTTGTACGCCCACTTTGTCGACAACTCTACCACGGTGCCGGTTTCGGGTGAGCACAACTCCTGTAAATATGCCCTAACTTCCTCCAGTCCCGACCTCATATTCCAGAGATGGAAGAACCGCTGTCGCTCCACCGCGCGAAGAGTGGTAATTGTGGGTCCTGCTGTGCAGCGCAGCGACCGGAGCCTTCGTGGCTTCCTAGTGACTTTGGTCCATCCCTCCCCACCATCTTCCTTTAAGTCCTTGGCGTTAGTCACATTGTGAGGTACTGGTGCCGGTGTGGGAACTTTTGCTTGCGCTGCAGTCGATATCGGCTGTTTGTTTGCGCTTGCGGTGCCACTTAGTTTTGGTTTGTGACCTTCAACCAACCGCTTCGTATTTCCACCGGGCGAAGGTGTTTGTGTGAGCGAAATAGGCGTAGGTGTGGGCGGGATAGATGCATGCTGTGCCATCTCCGCATACGATGGGGATGGCGTGCATGCTGCCCCTGCTACACTCTCCGGTTTCGTCACTTTGGTCTCAGGTGAGGGGGTCAATGATCTGTTTGCGCTAATGTGTGACAGGCCGATAGGGCCGCTATTGCGCTGATATTCCCAGCTTTCTTGAGCACAAAATGCACCTCTCCGTATGTTTACGTAAGGCGGATTGCTATAAACACTACTGGTGTTGGAAGAGGCAGACGTCGTTTTTTTCAAGCTATTCAGCTCCGCTTTTAATAGCTCGAACTCCTTTACAGTAACGTACTTTGAGGTTTCAGTCGCATATTTTTCCTGGATCTCTCTCAGTTCTTTTTGCACAGCTACTATGTCTGTTAAAAGCTGTGTTACGTCTACAGGCTGTAAATTATTGCAGCACGAACACTTCATCACGATAGAGGACATTGCCCTTGTCGGTTTGAGAGGCCGGATTATTCCGGCCTCTCAAAGAAGAAGAAAGTACGTGCGGCTTCAAGAGTACCAGGCTAGAAGAAAGCGGAGAGCGTGTTACAGTGCTGGTATGGGTCAGCATAAACTGGTTGCGAGATCGAAGGCTCCGCCGCCGTACAGCAGTGAGATGTTAGATGTTTGCGTGTAACCGAGCGTAATGTACGGGCTGAGTATTATTTAGGTATTCGAACGTTATTCTCGCAATTTTTTGTTTTTTTTTTATGTCAGTTGTTTGACGTGATTTGACTGACAGTTACAGACAGCTGATATGTGCTATTGTGAGGGTGTTAGATGTTGTTGAATTCCTTTGTTTTAGTCCCGTGTATCAATGTGTAGGTGCTATTTGAACTAACGGAAAACAACAAATTTACCTAGAAAAGCCTCGTATTCCCTGAAAAACTCGTACTTCTCTGTATCCACAGGTTCGGACACAGGTTTGAGGTTAGGTTTCCAGTATCTGCTTGTTTATGACCGAGGTAAATCACTTTGAACTGTTTTTACTATTAAATATGTTCGGAGGAAGAAAAGAAATCAATGTTTACAGGTAAACGGCAGTGTTGCTATATGGGCGTACCAGTATGTACCATACATACATATATGCCATACTATGTATGGCGCGAGCAGTACCTATCATAAAATGGCCTGGTGTAATATAGCTGAAATCGTTTACATCATCAGCTGTAACAGGTAGTAGCGGTCTTGAGTTCAAAACCGCTTCTATCTGGCACAGAACTGTATCGAGTTGTTCATAAGTCAAAGTATAGTTTTGTATAATACGTTTGAGATGAAACTTCATGCTCTTTACAGCCGCTTCAGCAAGACCAGCAAACACAGGTGAGTAGCTTGGTGTAAAATGGAACACTATGCCTTGCTGTGCTGAATAATTTTGCACTTGTGTTTGATGATCCTGTGACGACTGTAATTCGTTTAGACGAACTAATTCGTTCCTTGCCCCCCTGAAACAGCCACCGTTATCGCAAAACACATCTGTTGGTAAACATCGTCGAGCGATAAATCGCTTGAAAGAAGCAAGAAAGCAGTCTGTACTGATGTCTGAGCAAAGCTCGAGATGTATCGCCTTTGTGACGAAACATACGTATACACATATAAATCCTTTTGTCTGTATTGCTCGCCTTACACGAGAATTTTTAATTGTTATCGGACCCGCAAAGTCAATTCCTATTTTTTGAAATGTTCGACATGCTGTGACTCTTTCGGTGGGCAAGGAACCCATCAGTTGCTTTCCATCTTTGCGCTCTGCGCTTTCATTCTGAAACAAAGCAGACACTTATGTACTAGTTTCTTTATAATTCTATAAAAAAATACAATCCAGTAATTTTGTTTCAATGGAGATGGAGAGTAGTAAACGTAATTTTCATACCGAAGCCAGGAAGGAGCGACTACACTAACGCTAAATCTTTCAGGCCGATTAGTCTCACCTCGTTCTTGCTTAAGACTCTCGAATGTTTGTGCGAGAGACACCTGAGAGATGGAGCGTTAAAACATATACCCTTACACAAGAATCGGCATGCATATAGTTTGGGTAAGTCTACTGAATCGGCTCTCCATGCAGTAGTATCCACAATTGAAGAGGCGATTCAAAACAAATGCATCTGTCTTGGAACTTTTATTGATATAGAAGGTGCCTTTGACAAGACGCAGCATAGCAGTATAAGTGCATCTCTAACAAGGCATGGGGTGTCAACAGCTGTAAACAACTGGGTCACAAACATGCTTAACAAACGTATCGTGCGTCTAGCTGGAGAGTCCCTGTCGGCGGAGGTAGTGCGGGGATGTCCGCAGGGAGGAGTGCTCTCCCCGCTTCTATGGAATCTGGTTATTAACGACCTGATTACCAAGCTTAACGCTAATGGATACTACACCGTAGGATACGCCGACGATTTGGTAATCCTCATCACAGGTAAATTTGCGAGCACAGTATACAACCTTAAACAAACAGCTCTTCGCATCGTGGAGCGCTGGTGTTTAGAATATGACCTGGCGGTTAACCCAACAAAAACGGAAATGGTCATGTTCACTAACAATAGGGCTCTTGGTAGGTATACCCTACCTAAGCTCTTTGGAACGGAACTCCAGCTAGCAACTGAGGTGAAGTACCTGGGCATACCCTTGGACAGCAAGCTCAACTGGAGTAGCCACATCGACAACAAACTAAAGAAGGCGAGTATTGCTTTCTGGCAGTGTCGGAGAATGGTGGGGAAAAAGTGGGGACTTTCTCCCAACATCATTCTTTGGCTGTACGTAAAGGTGATCCGTCCTCTTGTCTGCTACGGAGCTGTGGTGTGGTGGACCAGGACCAAACTAACCACAATGGTAAGCAAACTCCAAAGCTTCCAAAGGCTGGCCTGCATGGCTATCACAGGTAGTATGAGAACTACTCCAACAGCAGCAATGGAGGCCATGCTGTGTCTTCCGCCACTCCAGCTGTATATTAAGCAGGAGGCCGCGTCATCTGCGGTGAGACTCAACACCTTAGGACTTTGGAGGAAAAACAGGACCTCACACACCGCCATCCTAGGGGAAGTTTACAAAAAATTTCCCATCTCTATGGCTTGCAGTGACAGAATCCCTAAACAATTTGTTTTTGACAAAAAATACAATATACAGTTACATGAAGACCACCGGGTTTAGGGGCTCGACGTTAAAGAGCTCAGAATTTTTACCGATGGTTCAAAAACTGAAGCAGGCACTGGTTCAGGCACCTTCTCGGAGGACCTAAACATCAAGATAGCCATTCCACTGGGTGCCCATAATACTGTCTTTCAAGCTGAATTCATGGGCATCATCTCGGCCGCTAATGCCATAGCATCGAGAAAGGTAAGAGATTCCTCCATTCGAATACTCTCGGATAGCATGGCCGTCCTACAAGCCCTAAATAGCAACACTATTAACTCAGGGCTAATCTACGAGTGTCACAAACGACTAATGGAGGTATGTCAACATAACCGCGTAATCCTTCAATGGATAAAAGGACACAGCGGATCAAGAGGTGACGATGCAGCGGATGAGTTGGCGCGTAAAGGATCTAGCTTGACAGCGTATGGTCCCGAACCTATCATCCCTCTTCCCTTCAAGATGGTACGCTCATTTCTGAGAGAGTCGACCAGGAATGATCATGCCACTCTTTGGACAAACCATGAGGAGTGCAGGCAGGCTAAGCTGGCCTTGCCGTCCCCTAGCGCTAGGCTGGCTAAGACCTTTCTTCGACTTAGTAGGCCGCGCATGCGACTGGTAACTGCAGCACTTACTGGCCATGGTTTCTTTAATAAACATCTATATGTCCTAGGTGTTACCGACAGCCCCCTTTGCAGAGCCTGCTTGGAGGCAGAAGAAACGGCTGCTCACGTCCTCATGGAGTGCACAGGAGTAGCGGACTACAGGGCTAAACACCTCGGTCAATCGAGGGACCTTCCAGGGATAGTCGGTAACGTAAAGGGCCTACTGGCGTTCCTGGAGGAGTTGGGTTGGCTCGAATGATGTCGCATTCCCACCCACACGCAAAATAGGCGCTTTCGTCGTCGAGTTGCGGAAACCAGCCCGTCTTACAATTGACAATTGACAATTGACTATTGAGGCCTTTATAAACGATAAAAGTATATAATAATAATTTTTTGAGACATTAATACTACTATACTAAGATAACGTATAATTGATAATTTAACAATACTTATTGAATAGGGCCCAAGCGAACCACCTGTAGCAAGGGATAAATAAAACAATCTCTGCTCTGTGGAAACAAGCTTACAAAAATTTATTCAATTCCTAAAATTAAAATTTTCTCCTATATAAAGAATCCGTGAAACATCTTAATACCGCGATGTAAAGTACTGGTGGTGCCATCTATGAAAAGGATTAAAAACTAAAAATGATGCACACCACTTAAAAACTACAACTTGGACATTCCGCCCACCAAGAACGCTATTCTAATACGTTCTTACATATAATACCGCCCACCATGAGGTCAAGAGGGTATAGTATTAACAGATCCTTATATTTTAAAATGTCTGAAGTTAACCCACCAAAAGAGATTGTGCCTAGAAAAGAAATCTTGATGAAGATCTCGAAGATGATATTAAGACTAAACCAAAGAAGCTTGAACATAGTCAAAGAAAAGAAAATGTACCATACAAAACTGATAGAGAGAAGTTCCAAATGTACAAAAGACCCAAACCCACTATCCACCACGATGGTTCTATTGAATCAGAAGTATCCTCTTGCATTGTTGCGACAAGAGGCAAGGATATACGGAGTGTCTAGGTCAATGTTGGCTGGGCAGCGAGGCGAAAATGTAGAGGATGGGCATCGGTATGACAGGGTGCTTGCATCCTTGGGAACTATAGATTGGTGGCTCATAAACAGTGAGGTTCCTAGTGAACATCTCCAGAAGCTCACAGACATATTGTTTGCGTCATCGGAGAGAGAAGTGGACCAATACTACAAAGCAAACTGGGAGAGTGCTGCCATCAAATGGGGACAACCCATCCTACAGAGAGAGAGGGTGAGGACGAGGGAACCTATTGTTGAGATCCCTACGAATTTGAGAGTTGCAGCCATTAAGGAAGTCTTCTTCCCCGATTATAGTATACCTAACTCTTCGCTCTCTCCCGTCATGGTGAACCAGCTCCGACAGAAAATGGATATCACGATAGAGGATGGAATCCCTCTAAGCAAACAGATAAGAATTATTCTGAACAGTCTGGACCCCAGAGAGCGTTACTTACCAATACTCGCTGCAAGTGGGAAAAGGAGTGTCCAGATGAAGCATGCGGTACTGCACAACAATCTGGTAGTGTTTGGATATGTCCCTGAGGGAGAAGGTAGCCAAAAGCACTGGGAGAAGCCGTTCAAAAAATTCGTGAAAACACTAGTTATCGAGGGGAAGCTCTCCAACATCTCATAGGATGAGCTCAGAGAAATCTGTCAGGTCACTACTATAAATGACAATTCAATGGCTGTCATCATGGAAAATTTTGCTGTAGGCAACGACTTGGAGGTGCTATGGGCGAAGGCGTTGTTTAATAGAGAGACGACCCTTGAACACAAAATCGGAAATCTCATAGTCTGTCCATCGCCCAAGGAGGGGAGAGATCTGCCGATATTCAACAAACAAAATGTCTCCAGAAACATAAAAATGGAGAACCAACAAGTCAGATTTAAGTTTGGAGACATACGGGGTTCTTTTACCTATAATGGGCAATTGTTGACGGAGATTCAGCAACTACACAGTACACAGGGAATTTGTCTCGATGTGCAAGAAAGTTGGCAAATACATAAACTATAGATTCCAAGACACTACTGAACTGGGTAGAGTAGGGTGTGATAGGCAGAAAAGTGGTCCCCACAAGCTGTTAGGATGCACTGTGACAGCCTTCTCCAAGATATCTCAACTGAAAGAAGGGGAAGATTGAGGAAAGTTCCGGAACCAACCAAACGCGGAATACATGACGACTGGGACATTCTCTCTGGCATTGGACAAAGACCTAAATATAATACTACCTAGCACTGGACAGATAATAACAGTGAACTTCATGAGGAGTGAGGTAAGCCCCAGCGACGAGATCAAGTGTGGCTCTGGGAGGATGATACAGTGCTTCAACTTCAAAGAGACTTTGAAAGAAATGTACAATGGATACCTCCGGAACCAAAACACAGTCCTGGAAAAGATAAGGGAAAATGATTTCAAATGGAAGAATCATCACATGAATAAATATGTCAGAACACAGGGAGGTGCCATGGCAAGAGTCACTCGGTACTTGTGTACAAAATTGATTGAAGCTGCTGAGCCAAATGTATACCACCTGTGTTTCCTGTACTGTTTTAGCAACAAGATACCTGGAGAAGGACAGATTCCTGTACACTCTCCCAGATGGAACACAAATTGATTTCGCGGCAGACAAAGGAGTATTCTGCTATGATGAGGGCAAGAAAAGATACAGACTGTATAGACGAACTGTCTCTCCTAAAACATACAGGCCGTCTAGGGATGACCTTGTTTCCAACGTATTGGAAGGTTACAGGCTAGTGAACCCGTGCACACCAGGAAATAAAATAGTAGGCATCAGGAAATTAGAAACTACTGATGGCAAGAGGGAAGAAGGAGAGTCCGTCAACGTCTACATGGGGGGGTCACTATACACTGCTATTAGGGACTCATCCGTTTCATATTCAGTGAGATCAACCCTTTCCCGCCACCTAGAAGAAAAAGTGAAGCGGCTTGAGAGCAGAGGATCCAGCGTAGTTTTGGGGAAGAGATGGCTTTAGGGAGGGTATGAAGAAGAAGAGGATTTGGCCGGCCCATCAAAGAGAAGGAAAACAGAAGAGTCCATTGAAATCGATTACACCGATGGCGTAGTGTTTGGGTTTGGGAATGACCGGGACTTTGAGACGGAAGAGAACTTGTTTTCAGAGGAAGAAATATAAGATGTTGGTTGTACTATTGAATGATTTGGAAAAAAAAATGATGCACACCACTTACAAACTACAACTTGGACATTCCGCCCACCAAGAACGCTATTCTAATACGTTCTTACATATAATACCCGCCCACCATGAGGTCGTCAAGAGGGTATATATTAACAAATCCTAATATTTTTAAAACTTATCATTATTAAAGTTAAACTCTATATGCGTATGAAACAACCATTGATCAAAACATGGATAACAAAATAAACCTTAATTTTAATTTGCAAGTGGCAATACACATAATTTAGGAGTTGGTCTCTTAATCAAGGAACCATTACATTTTAATGTTACCACTCGAGTAACCTGGTCCAAACCTGGATGTTTCTCAACAATTTTACCCATGAGCCAGCAAGCTGGAGGCAAATTGTCTTCCTTTACCAAAACCACATCGCCAACATTGGGTTCAGGGGTAAGTTTGGACCACTTGTATCTTTGTAGACAATTCGCTAAATACTCGTTAGACCATCTACGCCAAAAATCTTGCATCATTCGTTTTGTCATCTGCCAACGCCTCAAAATGCCAATATTGCACCTTTCATAATTTCGTTCTGGGATGGTGATCAAGGATTCGCCAATTAGAAAATGACCTGGCGTAAGTGGCAAGGGTTCGTTTTCATTATCTGGCATCTTAGATAGGGGCCTTGAATTTTAACAAAACTCCACTTGCGTTAGGAGTGTGGCTAACTCTTCATAAGTGAGTGTAGAATTGCTTATCACTCGTTTTAAGTGAAATTTTGTTGATTTCACCCCTGCTTCCCACAAGCCGCCGAAATTTGGTGCACGAGGTGGGATGAAATGCCATGACACAGAATTGTTGCTTAGCCAGTCCCGAATTTTTGTAGCAACTGAAGATTTTTCGGCAGCAATTAACTTGTGCAGTTCTGTGAAAGCGCCGACGAAGTTTGTTCCATTGTCGCTCCAAATATTGCTGACATGGCCACATCTAGCGACAAACCTTTTGAACGTTGCAATGAAGCCTTCAGAAGTAAGGTCACTCACTACTTCAAGATATATAGCCTTGGTGACCATACAAATAAATAGAGAAATGTAGCCCTTGTGTGACTTATTACCATGACCCTTTGAAACGCGAATGTTGATGGGGCCTGCGAAGTCCACACCACTGTGCAAAAACGGTCTTGCTGGTGTGACTCTACTTGATGGTAGATGCCCCATTAACTGATTTTGAGTAGCTGCAGCATGTCGTGTACAAGTGATACATTTGCGTACGTGGGTTTTGACTAAACTTTTAGCTGAAAGTACCCAATATTTGGTACGCAAGTAGTTCAGCATAAGAGTAGGACCTCCATGGAGCGTCTTTTTGTGCGCGTCATCAATCACTAAGTTAGTGAAGTGACTACCTTTTGGTAGTACTACGGGGTGTTTGACGTCCTCGGGGACATCAGCATTTTGGATTCGCCCACCAACTCGTAATATACCCCTTTTGTCTGTTATGGGACATAACGGCTTCAAGGTTTTCTTATCTTCGTCGAATCCATGGTTCTGATATTGCCTTATGCAAACTTCGAGAGCTTCAGCGAGTTCTTCACTTGTCGGGTAAGTTGTAAACCTTTTGCTTTCTAATTTGTTCATTTTGAGTTTCAGGAATCTTCGGCAGACTGCGACAATTCGAAGCAATTTTTGGAGTGACGAATATTTCGTCCAAAGTGAAAATTCCTGATCTCCCCTTTTCGCGGACAAGTGAGCCTTTACTTTCCGTTGTTCAAGTTCAGTGGATATCGATTTGGGTCTTGTGTAGTTGATTTCGGAGTATCGAAGCCACGCCGGCCCTTGCATCTACAATTCGTTTTGTAGCAATTCTGATGGTGTCAACCCTCTGGACGCCATATCTGCGGGATTATGAGCAGACTGCACATGAGGCCATTGCGTATTGTCCATTTTCGTTAAAATATCAGACGTCCTATTGCCGATGAACGTTGTCCAACGACTTGGGTGGCTACTAAGCCACGCTAACACCACAGTTGAATCGGTCCATCCATGAACATGAGATCGATCAATTGCCAATAACTTGGCGACTTCGGTGCGCAATTTTGCTCACCGAAGTCGCCAAGCTCCCATTAATTCAAGGCGAGGTATCGAGACTTGCATGGTAGGAGCTACCTTCGTTTTGGCAGTGACTAAATTAACGTGCACATTACCATCAGCATCCATAATTCTCAAGTAGACCACTGCTGCATACGCTACATAAGATGCGTCACAGAAACCTTGGAGCTCCACTAGGGTTTCTCATCGAGAATTCTCGAAGCGGGAATTCCCGGGAAATCTGGCCTTAGTCGAGACGGGAAACAAAGGGTCGAGTACTTGGGAAGTCTAAAAACATAAAAAAAAAAATATAGCAATTTGACGTTAATTCATGTGTTACTTATTAGAAAAATTATATACTCTATCTCCTCTCCCCTTTTCATCCTTTTACTACCCAATAAGGCACCAACCTACCGCTACCGCCCGGCCCGCCGCCGCCCGCCGCCCGCCCCACCCCGTGATCTGTCTGTTTGTTTAGTTCAGTTCAGTCACTCCACTCGCAAAAAATTGACCGCGTAGCTTGTGTCGGTGCACTTCGGTGTTGTGACTTGTGTTGTGTTCCAAATATCAGCGTAAGTACCTAATATTATATTTCTTGATTACATAACTTATTTATGGAATAAGTAGCAAATAAAGATATAATGGTGTACCTATCGTAGCGTAGCGCGGTTGTATGAAGCTTAGGGTCGGTTTCTGAATTGAGAAATTCACTTATACTTAGGTATAAGGTAAGATAAGATAAGATAAGCGTTTATTCACACGTCATGATACACAAAACAGAACACAGATAAAACCGGAGTAAACATTTCACAAAAATAATCATTATAGGTAATGGGAGTGTATTATGTACGACGACGGTGAAACGGTTCCGGCTCAGCATATGCTACAGGAATACCTATAGCGCTGGTATTCTGTCGGAACCTAGTGTATATTGGAGTGTGATATTTGTGGTGTTGACTAGTCTACAAGATTTAAATAAGAGATATTATATAGATAAACAGAACAGGTTCTTGAAAGAAAAAAAAATATAAACATATATGATGCTACTTGTATATTTAAAAAAATAAAAAAAAATAAAAATAACTGTGTCATATTTATACAGGGTTCATTGTATTTCGAAGTAAATGCCAACTATAATAGTCTACATGCATTTTGTAGTGCAAAATTATTGATCCGTTTAATTGTTTGAGGTTTAGGTGTAGAAATTTAAAATGTCAAATGTATTAATTTAGATTAATAGTAAAAATTATACCTATATTTAGCTAAGGGTTAGGAGAACTAGCAGTCATCAGATATCTGACTTTAGAATGCTTAATAAATAATCTTTATACGAGATTTTGAAGCTGGTTATATGTTTTTTATCTCGAATTGGTGGTGGTAGGTTATTCCAGCATTTCGTGGACAGGTATCTGAAGCTGCCCCTAAAAGCAGCAGTTCGGTGGTGGGGAATGGAAAGGAGGCTTGTCGTGCTACGGTTAGTGTGGTGATAAGACTCTCTCCATTTGAGCTTTTCAAACAGATATTCAGGTATCCCTCTCTTGATGACACCAAACAAAAGTGCAGCTAACTGTAGCTCCTGTCTGCCCTTAATTTTCAGGATGTTTGCTCTATTAAGATAAGGTGTAATGTGGGCACGAGGGGGAACGTTGAAGCAGTAGCGTGCACAAGCGTTCTGTACACGTTGCACCAAACGCTCGGTGCGCTTGTACAAGCATGGTCCATACACTGTGATGCAATAATTAAGTTTAGACATGACCAGCGATTCACAGAGCCTAACTTGCATGTCTTCCTTAATAAACTCTCTAATTCTATATAGTATATTGAGTCTATAGAAGCAATTCCTGACTAGTTCAAGAATATGCTTCTCGAAACGCAATTCCTCGTCCATGATCAAACCTAGGTTTCGTGCTTCATGTACCCGTTCGACAGGGATTCCAGATATTTTGATTTGTGGATTCATTTGTCCAATAGTTGCCACTTGATGTTTAAATCCCAGTATCATGTATTTTGATTTGGTAGGATTTAGGACCAACGCGTTTTTGGAAGACCAGGATGGTATCTGTTTTAGGTCCGCATTTATGCCCCGAACAGCTGCTGGTAGTGTCTCGTTGTTTGCATCAATGTATAACTGCAAATCATCTGCGTATATGTGGTATTTGCAGTGTGAGATACAACGAGAAACGTCTGCACTGTACAGTATGAACAACAGTGGGCCTAGTATGGATCCTTGAGGGACACCTCTACTGGTGGCGACATTTTCCGATAGTTGGGTTGTACCATCACTATTTCTTAAAACGACCTGTTGATTTCGGTTGGTAAGGTAACTTTCAAACCATCTTATTGCATCCAAATCAAAACCATAGTAACTCAACTTTGAGAGCATCATGTCCATATTGATAGAATCAAAGGCTCTTGAGTAGTCAAGTAGAACAAGAAGAGTACCGTTGCCGGAGTCTTGGGAGGCAAGTATATTATCAACCACATCAAGCAAAGCCGTCGTTGTGCTACGATTCTTTCTAAAACCTGATTGCTGTTTTGGCAGAATACCGTTTAGCTCTGCAAACGAAATGACTTGATTATATACGCTTTTTTCTAGAATTTTGGATAGATATGGTAGTATGCTTATAGGTCGGAGATCAGATATTGACTTGGGGTAATTAATTTTGGGTGTTGGTCGAACAATTGAGGCCTTCCATGACGCTGGAAAGGTGGAGGAAGTCAGGGATTTATTTATAACGTCAGTAAATATTTTAAGTGTTTGTGGTAACGTCATTATAAACATATCCATTGAGATTTTATCCCTACCACAAGCGTTTGAGTTAATTTTAAGTATGATTTTGCTGATGTCATTCTCATTCACTGGATGTAGTCGAAAAATCTCGGGACCAAACCTATAATATTCGAAAAAGGTAAGATCAGATATTGATACAACATTTTTCCCGGGAATATTCATGAAATGTGTCATTATGTCATTGGGATCAGCGAAATTGTCAGGCAAGTCATTTGGCTTTTTGAAATTAGGTACACATGTGTCTCGAAGATTTTTCCACAACAGTTTTGGGTTTTTGATATTTGTATTGATGTGTTGCTGAAAATAAGCCTTTTTTTCAGCATACAGACTTGTATTTACGAGGTTTTTAAAGTTTTGTATTCCTGGTGATGGTTTGGTGATTTAGATTTTTTTAAAGTAGTGTGAGCCCTGTCTCTTAGCTGCATCATAAATCTGACATTGCTGGTTAGCCATGGCATGGGCCGATCCCTGATTATTTTAGTTTTTAAAGGGGCGTGTTTGTCAAATAATCCATGAATGTAACCCTCCAAAGTTGCAGCCATATCGTCGATATTGGAACTTTCAGCAATCTCATCCCACTTAGTTAGGTTAAGATCGTGCTCAAAAGATTGTATGTCAGTACTACTAAGTGCCCTATGAGTGATTTTACGTGTGGGGTATTTTTCCTTTTTTACCTTTATTTTAACCGTCACGAATGCATGCTTGCCAAGGTCGGGGATATGATCAACCGATACACTAGCAACAGACGTATTTGTACATACTAGGTCTATCAGAGTGGCGCTGTGCTCGGTAAAATGTGTCGGTTCATCTACATAATTTGTAAGATTTGTGTACTTTAGGAAATCCTGCACTTTTTTTGTCATGCTATCTTCTGTATTTAGCAGGTTTACATTGAAATCACCAGTCAGTATAATACGGTCAAATTTAGAGAAGGTCGCTATCGAGTCTGTTAGCGCGTCTAGAAAAACATCAATATTCATCCACTGTGGACGGTAGGCAGTACCAATAATAATTTTAGTCGTTTTCACGTTAAGAGCGAGCCAGAGCTGCTCCACTTGGGTGTCTGATTCTGAGTGGGGGTATATCCTGGCCTTTAGACCAGCTTTGATGTAGAAGGCGACGCCGCCGCTTCGGGCAGCCCGGATTTGTGTGGAGCAAGCTATATGACGCATACGGTAGCCAGGTACAGATGGAGCTCGGCCCACTTCGCCCTCACGCAGCCATGTCTCATTAATCGCGATAAGATCGGGAGATCTTTGTAATAATAATAATAATAATAATAATTTATTTAACCAAAAAATATTACAAACTCGCTTATAATAATAACTAACAAATTGTTGAGCAATTTATTTGTAACAGGTGCGGAAAGGTCTTTTAAGTATACTGCCCCCTGCACTAGTTTTTATAAACTGTGTTGCAGCAGGGCATGTTATGTTGCTTTTTATTACTAATTTTACCTGGTATCGTTTACATCATGTTGTATTTTTTAAAGGTACTCGTATGGAGAAGTCGAAAGTGTGGAAGTATTTTTCGAAGAATAAAGAATCGTTGACGGCACAATGCCTGAAATGCCCGAAACAGCTCTCTATAAAAGGCTCAAACACAAGCGGACTAATAAAACACCTATAGCTTGTACACAAGATTTCGGTAAAGACACAAGCTGGAGTAGACGAAACAACTCCATCTTATTCCGGTTCAGCCATCCATACGGAAGATGATCAACCGCCAGCATCAAAAAAATCAAAACGAGACATTCCGCAAACTCTAAACTTTGAACCAAAATCTAAAAAATCTTTGCAGGAAATCGTATCAATGTTGGCAGCGAAAGATGGTCTTACGATTCGTCAAATTACGAGAAGTGAATTTATACGTCAATCTCTTCAACAAAAAGGATTCCAATTACCCAAGAACGAGACTGGTGTAATGAAGCTGATATTTCAGTATTACGAAGAAAAGAAAAATAAAACACGAAAGTTTTTATGTGAGTTGCGACAAACCCGTAACGGTGAAGCTGCTCGATTCAGCCTGAGCATCAACGAATGGACGAGTTTAAGAAACAAAAGATATTTCAACGTTTGTGTCCATCATACCAATGGCCAGCTTTATAATTTGGGCCTTGTCTACATCCCAGGAAAATGCGGTGCTACAGAGACGAGAGATATTGTAGAAAAGCGGCTAGAGGAATTTGGGCTATGCTTTGCGCAAGACATCGTAGCGGTAACGTCTGATGGACCCAATGTCATGATTAGGTTTGGACACGATAGCCCGACCGAAATGGTTATATGTCTTAACCACGCCATACATTTGTCCGTGTTGGCGACTTTTTGCGATAAAAGTGAAACCACCGAAGAACGTAGTTCCCAGGACGAAAGTGACAGTGATGTGATTGATGATGTTCACTCGGCCGATGACAATACAGAATCTCAGTCCACATCTTCAGTGCCATACACTCCGAATGTTGAAAAATTTCTTAAAGAAACGCGATGGTTGGTAAAACTATTCAGAAACAGCCCACTTAAAAATATTACTCTACAAAAGTACGTCAAAGAGGAGTTAGGCCATGAATTAAATGTATTATTAGATGTACGCACCAGGTGGAATTCGACTATGTTAATGGTTGAACGTTTTTTGAAGCTCAAAAATGCCACCAAGAAAGCTTTAATTGACCTGAACCTGTCTTCTGTGGAACGATGTACGTTTTTAAAAAAAATGTCTGTGATTATAAAGGAAATTAAGATTATTATATTTTTATTGTTATTTTAATAGTATCTATATTTTATTGGAGGTCTCGGTATCCGGGAACAAAAAAAAGTCGGGAAATGAGAAACCCTAAGCTCCACACATTTATCTCCCGCTTTAGCTTCGACCCATCTGGGAACACGAAACTCGCGTAATTGAGTCAGTTCTCCTATATACGACAGCCATTCTGTCAGCAATTCGGTCGGTAACTCGTCATCCCAATCTATTCCTGACAGCCATAGTTTTTGGATAATGACTTTGGCCGGAATGACGCAAGGTGCTGCCCATCATAAAGGATCAAACAACCGCGAAATGTCTGAAACTACCTTTCGTTTGGTGATTGGAGTATGGTGGTCTGGAAGTTGCACAGAGTACTGAAAACTGTCTGTTTCTCTGTCCCAAGAAAGGCCTAGAATCTTAATGACTTCATCCATCTTTATGTTAGTTGTGTTCTAGTTTGGGTTTCGGACTATACACACATACTTATAATAGTTATATTAGGTAGTTACTTTATAGGTACAGTCTGGGACCCGATTGGCTGGGCCGGCCTGCATACTAATTTAGTGTGCGGGCCGGCCCGGCTAGTTTGGGTTTCGGACTGTACACAAATACTTATAAGTTTATAAACATAACTACCTACCTGGTTTATTAAGACGTAAGTGTAATTCTCCAATGTGGAATGAGCGGTCTCTCCTATCACAGGTTTTTATTAACTTAAAAGGGGAGTCCCACGACCTGTGCTGCTGTACTTACTGAAATAAACTAATTTTTGATTTTTGATTTTTGATTATGTCTACCTTTCCCTTTTGTTTGCCTTCTCCTTCAAACACTCCCGCTAATTCCCTGTTATTAGTGACCCATTTTTGAAGATGGAAGCCACCCTTGGCAAGTAGTTCTGTCATTTCCTTATGAATTCGCTTTCCTTCTTCCACTGTTTGGCACCCTGTCATTAGATCATCGACGTAAAAATCTGTTTTCACCTTTTCAGCCACCATGGGATGCTTCTCTTCTTCGTCGAGTGCAAGCTGCTGCAGTGTCTTCACGGCCAGGTATGGAGCAGATGCAGTTCCGAAAGTAACTCTTACTAATCTATACTCTTCTATTTCAGATTGCGGATCATCACGCCACACGAGACGTTGGAAGTCTGCATCGTCGTATGCGACTATAACTTGCCGATACATTTTGACAATGTCAGCAGTCAAACAAGTAGGGGAGATGCGCCATGATAATGTGTCGTAAGTCTTGCTGTAGTGTAAGTGTGTTGTGAAACCCCGTTGGAACCTTTGCATGAAGCATCGAACACAACTCTGACCTTGGTTGTTGTTTTGTCGTCACGTATGACAGCGTGGTGTGGTAAATAAACAGCCTCTGATCGCTTAGGATCGTCACCAGTCTGTATATGTTCCATATGGCCAAGGTCATAATATTCGTGAATCACTTCGGTGTACTTTGCTTTGATTTCTGGGTTCTTCTTGAAACGATTTTCAAGAAGGTGAAATTTTTTTTAGTGCAATATTTCTTGAATTCCCGTATTTACACTGAGGGTCTTCATCACGGAAAGGTAGCCGTACAATGTAGCGACCTGTTTCATCTCTCTGTGTAGATTGGCTATAAGAATTCTCACATAGCTTTTCTTCTTGAGTGAGGATTTTCGTGTCAAAAGAATCAGACTCAATCTGCCAAAATTTTTTAAGCATCTCGTTGTCATCTACTTGTGAGTACATGCGCACAATGACATTATGGTAACTTTGCCAACGTTGTGGCAACCTACGGGAGACGGAATAAAAGGCTTGGAATATGCTCAGTTACAGTCTAGTTTTATTTAACAAATAACTCTTCTTATATATAAATCGTCCTCGATAATCATCACGTACCAAAACCGGTACGTGATGTCGATTTTCTGTGTCAGCCAATAACTTATCTCGACGATACTTTAGTCCGTGATGATAAGGGATGGCTGGCACAGATACTCCCCCCTTACAAAAAGGCAATATTAAGTAAATTACGATAAATGGAAAAGTAAAAAAAACAAAGCACGAAAACATTTAAATTAAATAATACTATACATTGCGACTAGCTAGGCCGAGGTAATCCCCCTCTTCCGGAGTGCGGCGCCAACTCTTCCGTTAAAAAAACGGTTGGCCACCATGAAGAACACGATGGCCGCTAGTATGGTGAGGATCCCGAGCGTCGCAAGAATCATCTCCCGATGACCGTTGAACTCTTTTATCACCTCCGCTCGGCGATATTTTCCGTCAATTTGGTAGCGTCTTGTATCCCGTTGTTTTGGGTCATGGTTAGTTGTTCCTTGGAGTTATATCCGCCCATGGTGGTTTCGTTGCGTTTCTGCTGGTTTACTGAATAGCGAATGATACTCTATGATTTACCAATTCGCTATTTATACCAAACGAGTGCCGTCATCAAAGTTGGAATCTCAACGTTTGTTTGTACTTTCGACCAAACTTGGACGTTGTTGGTCGTGCTGACTCGACAACTGAGTCTTCCGCTTTGCTCGTTGGTTGCGGGAACGTGATGGAACTCGGCTGATCTGCTGGTAGGAAAGCTGGCTTTAATCTATCA
Organism: Argyresthia goedartella; assembly: GCA_949825045.1. Lineage (NCBI taxonomy): Eukaryota > Metazoa > Arthropoda > Insecta > Lepidoptera > Argyresthiidae > Argyresthia > Argyresthia goedartella. The sequence goes on from OX463811.1 coordinate 21,769,231, forward strand.
ATCGAAAATGTGTCGACGGTGTTGTTCTTGTTGATGACGAAATATTTCGCCGTTCGTCGTAGAACTTCGTAAGGCCCTTCATAAGGAGGAATCAGACCTTTGGCGACACCTTCTCTCTTGATGAAAACGTGAGAGCAGGAGCTTAACTCGGGGTGGACGAAATACTTGTTTTGGTGATTCTCTCTCCTCGGAACGGAGCAGTTTTTTGATATTCGTTGTTTCAAATCCTCTTTGGCTAGTTTGGTAAGGACTAGGTGGAATTTGGATTCGTCACCTAACTTCTGGGGGGTGGTTACTGCTTCAAAATGTGCGAACCATAACCGGGGCTTGTCCTTCCAGAAGTCTGCGATTTTAGACGAAGTGCTGATTGCTTGCACTTCTAGGGTAGCTGCACACGGGTTCTGTTTCACAGGCGACGACATGCTGCTGCTTAACCGAAGGTTGCTTGATATTCAAACGTCGGGGTCACCACTTTGCCAACGTTGTGGCAACCTACGGGAGACGGAATAAAAGGCTTGGAATATGCTCAGTTACAGTCTAGTTTTATTTAACAAATAACTCTTCTTATATATAAATCGTCCTCGATAATCATCACGTACCAAAACCGGTACGTGATGTCGATTTTCTGTGTCAGCCAATAACTTATCTCGACGATACTTTAGTCCGTGATGATAAGGGATGGCTGGCACAGTAACAAATCTGTGAATTGGAGTGGTCGTCATCCTCAGTGGGATGTGTAGAACCTGACAAGATCCATCCTAAAGCTGTATTTTGGGCTACAGGTAAGCCTTTCGGACCCTTGATCAAACCTTCTCTGATGATTTGTCCATAAACATCTGCCCCAAGCAAGATATCGATCTTGTTTGGAGTAGCAAAGTTAGGATCAGCCAAAGTTATCTGTGCTAACTCAGGCCAATCACAGTGAGGTATCTTCTCAGAGGGAAGAAGACTCGTTATTGTACCTAATACATGTGCGCGTACTTGGACAGAAAAACTTGGATCATGGCGTGATTGAATTGTAATCGGTACGATATACCTAGAGGCTAAAGCGCTCTTATCACCACCTAATCCAGAGATAACCGTTTTGGTCGGTACTTTCTTGAGTCCAAGTAGTTGCACTGCTGATTCTGTCACGAACGACGCTTGCGAACCCTGATCTAACAAGGCTCTCAACAACTGTGCGTGACCGTTCCTTGCCTGCACCTTTACCAATGCTGTGGCTAGCAAAACTTGGTTAGGTACACTCTCCTTCGAAAAATGTGCTGCAACGTACGACGTTGATCGTTCCTCAGCTAACGATGCCTTAACATTAGACACCGCTGCGCCGACTTCAACCGCTATATTTGGCTTAGAATCATTTGGATTAAGCGGTTCATTGGTTGGCTTGGGGTTGTATGGATGAAGCAATGAATGATGTTTGCCTCTGCAAATGCGACATCTAGTGGTTAGTCTACAAATGTGAGCGGAGTGGTTCTGACCGAGACAATTGAAACAAATTGCATTCGTTTGAACAAAGTTATGACGTGTTTCTTAATTTATCTTAGCGAACTCTTTATGATTGCTAATCTTGTGATCATTTTTACAGAATTGACACGTTTTATGAACATCAGCGGAAATTGCATGCATGACCTTTGGCTTGTTTGAAAAGTTTGGTTTCGGCTACGGCTTGGGGTCTAGAAATTCAAGAGAGCGGAATCTAGACACCAAGAATTCTCTCATTCGATTCAGCGTTGGAAGCTCATGAGATGTGCTAATTTTCAGTTCCCATTGTTTGCAAGATTCTGTATCCAATTTCGAAGTTATAACGTGAATAATTATGAGCTTACATCGATTCCCAAATTATTCAAACCATTCAACGTGTCCGTTGTTGTGTCTAAAAGATCTCTAACATTGTTACAGGATTCGACGTTGATATTTGGATAGTTCATAAACCGTTTCAATAAACAGTTTGACAAATACTTCTTATTGTTGTATCTGTTGTTCAACATTGACCACGACTCTTTATAGTTAGCGGCAGTAATCGGAACATGTATTAAAAGCTGTTCTGCTTCTCCGGCTAAATAGCCTTATAAGTAGTGCATTTTTTGGACTTCGTCCAATGAAGTGTTGTTGTGAATGAGCGACAAGTATAAGTCTCTAAAGGTCGTCCATTCGCTGTACTTCCCGGAAAATGTAGGAATCGCAATTTTGGGTAGTTTTACGTTGCCTTCACTTTTAGAACCCTTGGCCATTTTTTCTTGTTGTGAGCTTGAGTTACTTGTAGAAGGTGTTGCCCTTGATAAAGCTTCTTTTAGTTCAACCAAATAGTCAAGGTAAATTTCTTCTACATCTTGAAATATACCTTTAGTAAAATAAGCATTCTTTAGTAAGTCGGTTGGAGCATCTTGAGATAATTGATTATGCGTGGTGTAAAATAACTTCCAATATTCTTGCAAAGTGTCTATTCTAACTGACATGTATGAACTTTTAGATAGACGATCCTTTGGTGATTTTTTAAAGTTCTTGTAGGCATTTTCAATTATCTCTTTGGTTGCATATTGACTTTGTATCATTGACTCCAATCTAATTGACATGTTTGCTCATACTCACAAATTTTAACAAGTCTCAAAATTCCGTGAAAGTTTTACAATTGGTTGTAAATTAAACCAAAATTGGGCATAGGTTCCCCGTCGGAACACTTTTTGCTTACTGTGCTAAGTCTAACGTGTAAAGCTAACATGCAAAGTTAAAGTCTCAAATTCCTATAAAATGTTCTAAGTCCAGTTTGAAATTCCGCAAATTTTTCCAATTTCTTAACTCACTTGAAACACGCAATGTATAAATCACAAAATGTACTCACAATTTTTGCAATACTCTGACCACTGTATATCCGCTTCGTCCGTGTGTAGTACTTGTCTCTGACGCTGCGTCACACTCTTCGCTGCTGCAACGCCTCAATCCTCACACGCTGCTGCATCCGACGACTTGTTGCTCCTTGGTTGAATGTGGTTTTGTCCACACTCCTCCTTCCGTCAACGATCGTTCCTCACTGGGACGACACGTCTCGGTGCACACTCTCAGTGACAATCCGTCACCACTTAGTGCGTTAAGGCAAAAAGGCGTCGGCTAGTGCAATACAGTTATCACCACAAAAATTCGCACTAAATCCGACTCTGAAGGACCATGAATAGGGCCCAAGCGAGCCACGTGTAGCAAGGGATAAATAAAACAATCTCTGCTCTGGAACAAGCTTACAAAAATTTATTCAATTTTCTATATAAAGAATCCGTGAAACATCTTAATACCGCGATGTAAAGTACTGGTGGTGCCATCTATGAAAAGGATTAAAAACTAAAAATGATGCACACCACTTACAAACTACAACTTGGACACTTATAATTGTGTAATATTACTGATATGTTTTTTAATTTGTTTTCTTCTTTATGCTCATTAATTTATGTAATGACTGTGCAAATATTTGTACCAGCGCTTGTTGTGTGTGTTGATTGATCTCCAGGATTATTACAATTTAGTGAATTACGTGGTTTGTTCTTGGAAAATCATGAAAAGGTATGTAATAAACTGTTTTTAATACGTAGACTGTGTATTTGATAAGGATTTCAAGCAGAATTAGTCATTTCCCCGAACATAGTTAGCCGGTTTGCGCGTCATGGCGGTCATTACAGGCTCACACAATTCCTTTGTTTCTCATTAGAATTATACTAATGGTTGCCAACTGCTGCTATTACGTGATTTGTTACTTATTTGATACGTGTTGGAAATAATGTAATTTAAGTTTTACCGTAAGGAATTTGCGTAACAATGTAACGAAAAATAGTGCTCCAAAAACGGACATATTTTGACCGCTTGACAGACTGGGCATTCCGGAGTCTATGACCTTGTTCTTGGGTTTTGCTCGCAGTTCGCATTGCATGAAGACGGCTTCTTGTGGATTCATTTTTGGTGACATTTTTGTTGAACTCGCACTTGGCAGCTTTTTTTTATTTGTTCACCTTGTTTGTATGTCACGTCTTTCTCCGAAACTAATAATTATCCGATTGTGCGCATGTTGCCAAGTGCGAGTTGAACTTGCATTTGGCAGCTTTTTTATTTGTTCACCGTGTTTGTTTGTCACGTCTTTCTACGAAACTAATAATTATTCTATTGTGCGCATGTTGCCAAGTGTGAGTTGAACTTGCATTTGGCAGCTTTTTTGTTTGTTTACCGTGTTTGTTTGTTACGACTTTCTCTGAAACTAATAATTATTCGATTGTGCGCATGTTGCCCCACTAAACCACCGCCGGTCTTGCAGAAGGAGAGGCTTCCTCCACATCTTCGCAAGAAGCTGGACCTCAAACGCCGTCTTCGTCGAACCTGGCACCACACGCGCTGCCCTGTGATTAAAGCGGAGATCAACCGGCACGGAAAAGAACTGCGCGCGGGCATCGTCGAGCTGAGGGGGCAGTCCTGGGAGCGCACCATTGACCAGGCCTCCCAGGATGACACCGCCCTTCACCGCCTGAACCGCAGCCTGATTTTGACCCCCCGCGCCGGTCTGCCCCATGATTGATCACACGGGTAGGCGCCGCTACGCCGCACGAGATCGCGCCGCCATCCTGGCGGACCACTTCGCTGGGCAGTTCCAGCCCAACCCCATCATGGACCATGAGCACAACGCCGCTGTTGTAGAGCGCGTAGGGCGCTTCCTGGCGGCCCCCGCGCCTCCCCTCTCCGCCGGCGACTTCTTCATGTTGCCCCGCGAAGTCCGGAAGGTGGCCCTGAAGCTGAACCAGCGGAAGGCCCCTGGCCCGGACGGAATCGTCGCGGGGGCCCTAGTACAGCTGCCAAGGAGAGCCGTCGTCTCGTTGACGCGGCTGTTCAACGGCATCCTGCGCACCGGTCACTTCCCCGCCCTCTGGAAGGAGGGCAAGGTGGTCGACATCCCCAAGCCGGGGAAGCACAGACGACACCCGGGAGGCTACCGCCCGATCACCCTGCTGCCTCATCTCGCCAAGCTGTTTGAGCGTCTGCTGTTACGGAGAATCCTGCCCTACATCCAGCTGAGGACAGAGCAACATGGCTTCCGTGACAGCCACAGCACGACGCTCCAGTTGGCGAAAGTCCTGCACTACCTGGCGTCGGAGTTGAACAGGGGCCGATACACCGTCGGGGTCTTTCTCGACATCGAGAAGGCCTTTGACCGAGTGTGGCACGAGGGGCTCCTCTTCAAGCTCCTGGACGCAGGTATGCCCCCAATGATCGGGCAGATCGTCGCCTCCTTCCTGGAAGACCGGCGGTTCTTCGTCTCGGTCGAGAATGCACACTCCCAGACGTAGGCCATCAGCGCAGGAGTCCCGCAAGGTAGCTGCCTTTCGCCGGTGCTCTACGCGCTCTACACCAACGACATCCCCACACTAGAGGGCCATCTCGAGTAGGGGGTGGAAAACGACAGCGCATACTTCGCGTCTTCGCGCCCCTGCCGCCCTGACTGGACAAGTGGCGGACTGCGGTGAACGTCGGGAAGACAACAGCCCTGTTGACTACCCGCTCCCGCCGTCCGACCCCGCTATAGTTGAGGGGCCGGGACATCGAGTGGCAATCGACGGTGAAAAACCTCGGTTGCAACATCGACTGCTCGCTGAGCATGATCCCGATGGTGCAACATTGCATCAACCGGGCCAAAGCCGCGCGGGCAGTGCTCCGGTCTGTCCTATCGTCCAGCCTGCCTCTGAGAGCCAAGCTGCGGGTGTACAAGTCCTCTGTGCGCTCGCGGCTCACCTACGCGGCACCAGTAGGTACGCCCTGCTGTCGAAGAACCAGAAGGCACGGCTGCAGCGGTTCCAAAGCGTCTCCCTGCGGGTGATAACGGGAGCCGGGCGGTACGTGCGAAACACCACCATTATGAGGGATACCCGGATGCCCACCGTGGAGAAATTCGTCGCGCGGCTGGCACGGCGCATGTACGATCGCGCCGACAACAGCCACCACGCACATCTCTACGACATTGCTCCGCATCACGCACGACCGCCCGAAGGCAGACCACTCCCAAGAGAGTTGCTGCTCATCCCACTGTCGCCAGTGTAAGCCCGCAGAAGAGGGCGAAAGCACGGCACAGTGAAGAAGAAGAAGCTCCCGCACCGTTGTCGCCAGTGTATGCCAATAGACGGCGAAAGCACGGCACAACGAAGACCACGGGCATGAGGCAACCATAAGTCCTCTACTCTCCAATAGTGTGCGGGTGGTGGCAGCGGGTGGTGGGCCGCCGGCGCAGGAGACGGCAGCCGCGGCACCTAGCCAGCATGGCAGAGGGCGCGGAGGCCGTGGAAGGGGTGGCCGCAGAGGCTGTGGAGGCTCCGCCACTTTCAGACCAGGCCCTCGAACGATTGAAGAGTTAGAACTTACTTTCTTTTAATTTTTTTACTTACTTTTCACTAATGCTTTCTTTAAATATTTTCACTAACTTTATTTTAATCAAAATCATTTTGAATACAGTATTTTCATCTCACGAAGCAACGCGCGCTTTACACACATGGTTACTAATTGTACAAACACATTTAAAGTATGTGTCGCTTCGTGAGAGAAATACTACAATATATTACGATTATATCGTTTTGAATTTCTGGCTCACAGTCCGAGACATTTCCGATATGCCGGTGGGCCAGTGCCTCGAAGAGCCTCTCCACGCAAAAAAAATGCGTATGTGGCAACCGTAAGTAGATCTACTTGTGTAATCCCAAAATAATGTTAGTGGCAAAATAAATAAAACCCGCACAACGCAAGTTTTAATTTTTGTTTTTAAAATTTCCATCTAGATCAAATCCTGAGCCACTTCCATCGACCTCGAGGGCACCTTCGTCCACCTCATGGCCACCTCCGGTGCCGTCGCCGGTGATGTAAGTCACTTACGAACTTTTATATTTAACTCTAAACATCGGTTTGTGGATGTAGGGTCTACAACACTGCTTTTGTTCCAGGTTTTTGGAATGTGGCGGATGGTCAGCGCCCCCATCACCTCTACCTCCATCTCCGGCGTCAAGTGCGGTGCCGTCGCTGGCGATGTAAGTCACTTTCGAACTTTTATATTTATCTCGATCGGTTTGCGGATGTAGGGTCTACAACACTGCTTTTGTTCCAGGTTTATGGAACGTGGCGGATGGTCAGCACCCCCGTCACCTCTACCTCCATCTCTGGCGTCAAGTGCGGTGCCGTCGCCGGCGATGTAAGTCACTTTCGAACTTTTATATTTATCTCGATCGGTTTGTGGATGTAGGGTCTACAACACTGCTTTTGTTCCAGGTTTATGGAATGTGGCGGATGGTCTGCGCCCCCGTCACCTCTACCTCCATCTCCGGCGTCACTTGCGGTGCCGTCGCCGGCGATGTAGGTCCCTTTCGAACTTTTATATTTATCTCGATCGATTTGTGGATGTAGGGTCTACAACACTGCTTTTGGTCCAGGTTTATGGAACGTGGCGGCGGTTTTGGGCTGGAGACGTGCCCGCAACCTGCCTCACCGACACCGATGCAGCATCTGCCTCCACCTCCGCGCCCTTGCTCTCATCGGCCCCTACGAGATCAAGAGATAGAGGCGATGGTCAACTATGGCAAGTATTTGCCATGTGTCGCAATAAAATTCATAGTTTTATTTTCTAAATGTTTTGCCAGTGGTACAGTAAACGAATTTCGGCGCGAGTTCGAGAGCGGCCATTGTAATCCACAGATTTGAAACCATTTTATTTTTTTCAGGGAGTGACGTAGGCTCCGAAGAGAGCGGCGACGACGAGGAGGAGGTGGGCCTCTTTCCTCATTATTCCGCAGTGCCAAGGGTGTTACTGAGGACCTTGGAAACGCCCTTGGACGTGGATAATGAGGAGGATGATGCTGCCGGTGTCCCAGCGCCTGTTGCGGTGTCCCGCGAGTCCGCGCCACATATTTCCCCTCCAACGGCGCCTTGGAGCTGGTATGATTTTGTGTGGAAAGAGTTTCCGAACGTCCCGATTCCCTGTGAAATGAGGCGGGAAACTTTTTCCCAAAATAATGTTGGTCCGACAACTCCTCGTGACGACCCCCATGACATTTTCGTTGACATATGGGATCGGCAATTTATGGAGCATATCGCCTTTGAGACTAACAGATATGCTCAGCAAGTGGCAGAGCAGACTGTCAGACAGACAGACCTGTCATACAAATTAAACATACTTAATTAGTTCATTTTAAAACGGCACTAACGATGTTTATCAAATTTATAGCCATAGTATCTTTTAATAACATCTATAACATTGCATACTCGGTTAGTACAGGAAAACTCTAAAAATGGTAGCTCCCATACAAAATTAGTCTTACATGTCATTTTGCTTAGGGAGCACTGGGCAGATTAAGTTAATAGAGCGGGGGAAGAGGTAAAGTAGAAAAGAGTTGTTTTTATGGTGGAGTGGTTCTTGGGGACATTCTTGTGAACAACTTTTACTATGGGGCCGACTTGATAAGAGCAACTTTATATTCCACTTCGTCACACAAATGTAACTGAACGTACTGAACTGAGATATTGTTCTGATCAAGTCGGTCCCATAGTAAAAGTTGTTCAGAATTATGTTTCTGACAACAACCTCTCGGCTTGTAACCTCCTTTCAGTTATAATTAAAAGTGGCCAAGTGCGAGTTGGACTCGCCTATGAAGGGTTCCGTCACATACACCCTGATACACCTAGCCAAAATAAAGAAAAATAAAGTTGCTCTGATCAAGTCGGGCTCATAGTAAAAGTTGTTCAGAATTATGTCCCTAACCCTTACGAGAAAATTAGTACAGGGTGGCCTTTACAATTTATTAATCTTATTTCTAACATTATTACAGCGCTGACGCTAAAGTATAACTTAAAGGCTACTGCAGCTTATGATCTAGGATGGAGAGAAATAGACGGGAGTACGGGATAGAAAGAGATGTTTGTATGATCGCTACCCATAAATCGTTACCAACATAATGTCGCATGTAATTAGCCGGCTTAAAATTAAAATGGCGACATTAGGCCTTGACCTGTTGGCAACACTGATGGAAAGAATTTCATTTCATTTTGTGCGTGACTGACGGACGCGGTTTATTTCTAGCAGTGGGTAGCAATTTCTAGCATTCCGTGTATTTCTAGCAGTGTGTGGTGATTATTACCTAAGGAAGAATTACTGGAAAAGTGGGGATTTAGCAAATATGTTGGTGTGTTTAATGGTGAGTACTTATCTTCTTCCGCGATCACATTTCAGTAAAGCAAATGGCGCCATTGAGCTACCATATTTGATTTGATTTTGATTTGATCACGACGACCAGGGGGTCTGCCGGCTAGCCTAGTCTAGACGATGGTCTGGCGGCAAAGACGAAGACGAGTAATTTGGCGAAAATCGAAGTTCGATTGCTTGTCTGAAAAAACGCGCTACCAAGTTTTTCATCCAATAGGTACCTACAAGCGGACGCGTCATTTGAGCTAGACGAGCAATCGAACTTCATGGCGCAGGAATAGCCGGAATCGCAGAAATGCGGGGTTGGCTTTCCAAACCGAACAGTTAGATATTAAGTTAAATTGGTTACCGAGGGGTTGTTGGGGTTCAGCTTGAACCATTTAACCCAGTGGTCGTCAAAGCGGCCCGTGGGCATTTTCTGTGCGGCCCGCGGTGATTGACTCCAATACAGTACATCGCAATCAATAAAATATAAGTACTTTTCAAGTAGTATGAAAATATTATCTCTCTGATTCTCTATTGATTGATTGATTGATCTATTAAGCAAGCAAATAATGGCAGAAGTAAAAAGGCTTTCGCTTTCTGAATCCACATGTCGCCGCTTCATTGAAGATATTTCGAAAAATATGTTTGAGACATTAATTGACAAACTAAAAAACTGCAAATACTTCAGTCTTGCATGTGATTCCAGTACGGATATAACTTCAATGTCTCAGTGCCCATTATTTGTGCGTTACTGCGCCACAGAAGGAATCGTAGAAGACTTCTTAACTGTCAAAACCATGAAGGGTTATACGAGAGGTTATGATTTTATGGATATACTGAAAGAATTTATGGAAAAATATGAGATACCAGTAACTAAATTGATATCAGTGTGTACTGATGGTTGTCCATCGATGTTGGGCGCAAACAATGGTTTGATCGCCCTTATGAAGAGGGAATGGAATTTACCTAATTTAACTGCTTGCTGCATCAAGAAACTTTGGCATGTCAAATTTCAAATGACAAATTGAAAGATGTTATCAAAACGGTCATAAACATTTTTAATTTCATTCAACTCAATCATCGGAAATTTAAAGAACTACACACATCAACACTGTCTAGGGATATTTTGTATTTCTTAAATTTTTTGATAAACTATAAATATTTTGTTCAGAGAAGTATAAATGGAATTAAACCTCAGTTAATGCCCAACTTAATTATATGAATAAAAATCATTTTAGATCTTCAAATTTTTTTTTTTAAATAAAATAACAAAGAGACTAAAAATGGTGCTAAGTCTACGAATGAAATTAATGAATAAAATGGATAATTTTATTAAAAAAAACAACTTAAACTGAGACATTTTAACTCTTAATAATCAGTGTTGCCACCTCTCACGTTAATAAGAGTTTGGCATCGGTTATTCATACTGTGAATTAAGGTGTCGATGTCTTGCTGTGGTATGCGTTCCCAGGTTTGTTGCAGGTGCAAGAAAAGTTGCTCTTCTGTGGCCAGATTTGGAGGGAGTGCATGCATAGCCCTTCGCTGCAACATGTCCCACGCAATTTCGATGGGATTCATATCGGGCGACTGCGCAGGCCATCTCATTACCGTGACGTCGTTTTCTTGAAGTGAGGCTGATACCAGCCTCGCAGTGTGTGAACGAGCATTATCATGCATGAGTACGAATTGCTGGCCGATTTGCACCCTATGCGGAATAACAACAGGTTCCACCACCTCATCACGGTATTTCTGAGCATTCATGTTGCCTCTTACAAAAACGAGGTCGGTTCGCGCGCCTATACGAATTCCTGCCCATACCATGATTGTTCCTGCTTGGTACGAATGAACCTCTTGTGGATGCTGGAGCCGGCTTTCCCTGCCTGGAACTCTCCAAACTCGTGTTCTTCGCGAATCCAGATGAAATCCAAACCGAGACTCATCCGTAAAGAGCACTGTCGACCATTGTTCATTATCCCATAACACGTGTTCTTGGGCCCACAATAGTCGCCTTCTGCGATTGCCTCGTCGCAAAGCAGGAACACGAATTGCCCTGCGAGAATGAAGATTAGCTTCATGTAGCCTTCTTCTGACAGTTTGGTCGCTAACCAACAGCTGATGCTCCTGTTGGAGCCTCTGTACCATTTCCATGGCCGTCAGAGTAGGTTCTCTCCTGGCGGTATTTTGGAGAAAACGGTCCTCTCTAGGGGTGGTCACCCGAATTCTGCCAGCATGCCGTTCCGCCACTTCCCCAGTATCACGATAACGTGACCAGAGCCTTGATATCACATTCTGGCTGGTGCCACTAGGGTCTCCGCAACAACGTTTTGGATAGCGCCAGCTTCCAACATTCCTACCGCTCTTATCATCTCGTCTCTCGTCAGATGTCGACGTTGCATGGCACCAACAAGATGACACAAACAGTAAAAATCACCAAAACAATTGACAGAGTTAGTTAATTAATGTTTTTCTAAATAAATCTCAACACAAAACTAGCACTGTAAACTGAATCAAATGCGTGTTCCCGCGCTTTCTTTTATTTTCATAAGTTTTTATTTTTTTTTTCAATGTCAGTTTGAAAATGGAACAAGGAGGTTTAATTCCACATATAAACTTTTTCCTAATTCTGAGTAGTTTTTCTGAAAAACTAATAAATGCAAACAAAAATCTAATATCCCTAGACAGTGTTGATGTGTGTACTTGAAGAGTTACAAGCTAATTATCGCAATCAATAAAATATAAGTACTTTTCAAGTAGTATGAAAATATTATCTCTCTGATTCTCTATTGATTGATTGATTGATCTATTAAGCAAGCAAATAATGGCAGAAGTAAAAAGGCTTTCGCTTTCTGAATCCACATGTCGCCGCTTCATTGAAGATATTTCGAAAAATATGTTTGAGACATTTATTGACAAACTAAAAAACTGCAAATACTTCAGTCTTGCATGTGATTCCAGTACGGATATAACTTCAATGTCTCAGTGCGCATTATTTGTGCATTACTGCGCCACAGAAGGAATCGTAGAAGACTTCTTAACTGTCAAAACCATGAAGGGTTATACGAGAGGTTATGATTTTATGGATATACTGAAAGAATTTATGGAAAAATATGAGATACCAGTAACTAAATTGATATCAGTGTGTACTGATGGTTGTCCATCGATGTTGGGCGCAAACAATGGTTTGATCGCCCTTATGAAGAGGGAATGGAATTTACCTAATTTAACTGCTTGCTGCATCAAGAAACTTTGGCATGTCAAATTTCAAATGACAAATTGAAAGATGTTATCAAAACGGTCATAAACATTTTTAATTTCATTCAACTCAATCATCGGAAATTTAAAGAACTACTTGAGGAGTTACAAGCTAATTATGGCGATGTTATCCTACACACTGCAGTCAGATGGCTAAGCAAGGGAAAAGTGCTAGAACGGTTTTTCAAGTTGAAATTTGAAATAATTATGTTCTTACAACAAAGTGGTAAAGAATATCCCGAACTCCTCAATGATGAATGGTGGGCACTTGCAGCTTTTTTAGCTGATATTACACAGAAGTTTAAAAATCTTAATTTAGAGATGCAAGGACCTAATAAGATAATCGGCCAACTGTCAAATAAAATATTTGCATATGAAGCTAAACTGCAATTATATATAGGTGAGCATGAAGCAAGAGACTTTTGCAATTTTTCAACTGTTGCTGGTCTGCAATCTGACGTACCTATTGCCGATAGTATTTATCAATGCAATCCTACTTGAAGGAATATTTTGCAGAAATTCAAATATTAAGAACTGTTTTATTCTAGTTGAAAACCCGTGGCATTTTGAAAATGATGACATGAAATTATTCAGCCAGTTCGGGTTTCCTAGAGCTCAGTTGATGGACGAAATCATCGAACTAAAATACGACACACAACTCAAAGCTTGCTTCATCGAACATCGTGAAAAGCAGGAGTACATAGAATTCTGGAGAAGCGTGCCTATTACCTACAAATGTATCCGAGACTGTGCACTATTTATTTAGACGATGTTTCCCTCGACTTACCTCTGTGGAGCTTCATTTTCAAAAAGGAACTTTTTAAAAAATAAACATCGCAATCGCCTTTCTACTCATTTAGAAGACGCAATGAGGATTGCATGTAATCCCAAAGATGCCAACATAGATGAAGTATATAAAAAATTACAAAAGAATAATTGATTCTTAAATTTTCAGTAATTTACATTAGTCATACATATCACAACTGTTATAACATAACATTAGTCATACATATCACAACTGTTTTGTAATAAAAATATTAATATAATAATTTGCGTTCTTTATTAGTACCCAACAGTCCACTACACCTATCTGCGTTGCTAGTTTACAATACATGGTGCGGCCCGGAGTAGAACCCCACATTGTCCTATGTGGCACTTGACTAGAAAATTATGACGACCACTGTAAATGTTAACCTGTTTTCAAGATTAGGAAATAAGCATTTAATTAATTATGAATAAAATATGATTCACGATTTTTTAGGTTAGGTTAAGAACGGAACGGTTTTTATTCGGAATGAAGCATTTATAACGCGTGGAATGGAACGTAAAATCGGTAAAATATTTATGGTTTTGATAAATTAGGTTTGGAACGGAACGTTTTCGTTCGGGATAGTGGTCAATTAGACTTGACATATGCATTTAGAAAGCGTGGAACAGAATGCAACTTTTTGTTTTTGACGTGTTATTCCGTTTCTGTCCTAGTTTCGTGAATGTTTTCCCTCGCCTGTTTTCTGATATTTCGACGACTTTTGCTGTGTTTCTTGACTGTCTTTCGATTGCTATAACGTTTTATTCATAAACCCTACCATCTGACAGGTCGAATACTATTAGTTTAGTGTCTGTACCAAAAGCGACATCTGGGTAGTCTTTCCTGGGCAGTCTTGTGGTTACTATTAGGTTAGTGTTGGTACCAAACCGACATCTGGGCAGTCCTTCCTGGGCAGTCTTGTGGCTACTCCCTAGAGTGTTTTTTTATGAGCCGGAGGCGCTACGTTGCGCCGGAGCAGAAGCATAATTTATATTAAACTATATTAAAATAAATAGTCATCATTTAATAATTCCAGCCCATTGATGTCAACGGAGTAATTGCAATATTACAAGTTATACTAAATTGGTTGACGCCATTTTGGAAACGATAAACCATGTACGGGCAAGCCACTATCTGATCACCCCGTCTGGTCTACCAGTTGCCCTTGTTAATGCATAAAGTGGCCCGGTGTTAGGAACCTTCAATTTTGATTTGATTTCAGTAAATCTGTTTAATACACCAAAACAAAGGTGGAAGGAACAACACAGGGTGATCCATTTGCAAAGCTAATGTATGCAGTCGGTATTCTACCCCTAATCCAAAGCTGCAAAGACCCTGGAAAATATGTACAAAACTGGTATGCTGATGATTCCGCCTGTTTTGGAAAACTAAAAAATATAAAAGAATGGCTAGAAAAACTGATGAAACTAGGTCCAAAATACGGTTATTTCCCAGAACCTTCAAAAAGCTATATCAAAGTATAGTCAAAAATAAAACAACCGAAGAAGCTCACCGACTTTTTGGGAACCTTGGAGTGAAGACTGTACTTTCACATCGGTTTTTGGGTGGTGTCATCGGAGACGAGAATGGAAGAAAAGAATACATCAAAGAAAAGGTTAACGAATGGATTGAATGTATAAGACTACTATCAAAAGCTAGTAAAAAACACCCACAACTTCTTTACTTCTTTATACTTTATTGCACAAAAACAGAAGATACAGATACATCAAAATGGAAACTAGGTGTACAAAGGCGAGCTTATCTCTAAAAAAAGATATCTTCCAGCAAACCTAATATGGACAGAATACATGAAATAACAGGTAGACCTATGTGCACAACGTTAAAAATATTAAAATAATAAACTAATTACTAAGATGTACATAAATACATAATATCAATACAAATAGACAAAATTATACTACATATATATCAAAGCAATAAACCTACATAAATCTAGTATGGAAGAGAAAGATAGTGTTCTTTTAAGCGAGTTTTAAAAATAGAAAGTGACGGGCTGTCTCGTGTCTGTCTGATAGCTCGTAGTCTGAACCCATGTTCATATGCGGCTGTATTGTGTTGCGGAGTTATAAGCAGTGATCGAGCGTGAGATCTCCGAGGCCTATCCGAGGACAAAAATTCAAAACGATCTCGTAAGAAGACAGGATAGCGAGGATTAAATAAGATGTTATAGAGGCAGATGAGGATATGAGAATCCCGACGAAGACGGATAGGGAGCCACTTTAACTCCCTGCGATACTCCGAGACGTGGTCATACTTGCGCAGGCCGAAGACAAACCGAATCCCGAGGTTTTGAAGTCGCTCGAGTTTGTTCAGTTGCTCTTCATTCGCGCTCACCCAGCATACGTCAGCGTAATCGATCAGGGGAAGGAGAAGAGACTGGGCAAGCGTTATTTTTGTCTGACGAGGCAGGAAGTATTGTAGTCGTTTGAGGGAGTGAAAAGTGGCAAAGACTCGCCTACTGACCTCGCTGACATGCGCTGACCAGGAAAATTGGTTATCGAAGAAAACTCCTAGATTTTTGGCCTTAGTACTATATGAGATTATAGTTCCATCATAGGTTATAGGGGCAATGGACAGATTCTGTAACAAGTTAAGGGAAAACCTGGAACCATTAATCAAAGCCTGGGACTTACTAGGGTTGACAAGTAGTCCAAAAGAAGTGGCCCAGGCCCTAATTCGCTCGAGATCGGCATTTAACATTCCCACAGCAGACACCATATCACAGGGAGAAAAATGACGATAAATCTGGAGATCGTCTGCGTAAAGATGGTATGATGACGAGAGAGTATCCGAGACGGAATTTATGAAGACGGAGAAAAGAAGAGGAGAGAGAATACCACCCTGAGGGACCCCCGCAACGAGGTCACACCACTCCGTTGAAGTCACCTCCGACCTAATACGTTGCTGGCGACCTCTCAGATAAGAGTCGAACCAGCAAGCAGAGACGGAGGACACATTCAAGGACTTCAGGGTCTCAACGAGGATATCGAAATCAACGCAGTTAAAGGCGCTGCTGAAGTCCAGCAGTGCAAGCACAGTGAGCTGTTTCTCGTCCATCGCATGCTGAATGTCATCGGTGACTTTAAGCAAGGCCGTGACAGTGCTATGACCGGGCCTAAAACCGGATTGCAGTTGATTCAGCAAGTTGTTTGAGCATAAGTAGGAGGATAACTGAGAATGGACAATGGATTCAAGGACTTTGGATAGGATAGGCAGAATGGAAATTGGACGAAACTCTTTAAAAGAGGAGGGATTTGATGTTTTGGGTAATGGGATAACTAAGGCTTTTTTCCACACATTTGGGAAGGAACTATTGGAGAGAGAGAAGTTTATTATATGTGTGATAGCTGGAAGAAGCTCGCCAAGTACGTTGCTGATCATTTTGGAGCAGATATTATCGTCACCCACGGCTTTGGAGGAAATGGAGAGCACTGCTTTCTTAACCGCATCAATTCCGACAAGTCTGAAGTCAAATGGAGTGGAGGTGGGAGCAGACCTCGAGCGCAGGTGACACAGAGTGGCATTTTTTAAGGTGGGATCCATGACGACAGGGGGAGCTGAGAAAAAAAATGTTGAGACCGTTGAGATCAACAATGCCAGCCGCTTGATCCTGAGACTTACCGACACCAAGCGTTCTAAGGAATTTCCATACTTGAGCAGGAGTGTATCTTTCGATACACTCAAATATATGACGGCGCTTGTATATACAGCCTTTACAAAATCACTCCAATGCGAATGGAGATATTTACAAACAGTCATGGATAACACTTGTGAGGAATTTCACACTTTAAAACAAACCATCATGACAACACTGATACAATCAATCTTAGACAGAGAAATAACGTCACTAGAACATGAGCTATTCAGCCTACCGGTGAAACTTGGCGGGCTAGGCATTAACGACCCAATGAATAACAACGACTGTTATAAAACATCGATAGAATCAAATAGTATACTAACGCACGCCATCAGATCTGACGAAAATATAGACTTACTAGCCCATCAAACTCATGCTACAAATATTATCAAAGAAGAAAAACTATCGCGGCAAAAGAGAGACGCTGAAAAAAGTAATGTCATAATATGTAAACTAACAAATAAAATGAAAAGATGTCTCCAAAGAGTCGTTGAAACGAACTCTTCACAATGGCTAACTATCATCCCGACCACCGCAAATAATACTGATCTCACAGCTACCCAGTTTAGGGATGCTTTAGCTATTAGATACGCCCATGAACCTGCAAACCTCCCTGAGGCCTGCGACGGATGCGGAGAGAGTAATTTCGACTTAAGCCACGCATTAAACTGCAAGAAAGGAGGATTAATAAAAAAAGGACATGATCAACACAGAGATGATTGTAAAAATTGGGCCGAACTAGCCTGGGGAACTAGCACAAAAGAACCCATAATGCAAGATGCAAATAAATAAATAAATAAATAAATAATAATACCTTGGACACCTTTTACACACATTGATCTAGCCCCAAACTAGGATTCCCTGTATCCCAAATATAAATCAACCAGCACTTATAGGTGATCTGTTACTAAACAGTGTTTGGGAACCTGCAAGGAAAGGTTCTTCGACGTACGCATAGAAAATGCTGACGCTTCCTCTTGCAGCAACCTCACCTGGCAAAAAACAGCACAGAGACATAGCCGAGAGAAACACACAAAATACGACCGAGCAGCTGAAGGCCTAAGAGCCTCGTTCACCCCACTAGTTATTTCATGCGATGGAGCCCTAGGAACTGAATATAACAGTTTTAAAAAAAAAAACGCATCAAAGCTTAACGAGAAATGGGGAAAAGCGTATTCTCAAATAGTGTACTGGCTGAAAGTAAAAATACAAATCTCAGTTATAAGAGCAGTTTCCATGAGAGTAAAAGGCACGAGAAAACATGTCAGGGCTTTTCAATGCGAAGATGGAGCAGGAATACTTTGGTGACAGCTTGATCTCCTAAAACAGAAATACCTACATAGGTTTTATTAATTTTACTTATGTGTACTTTACAAATTATAGGTGTGTTATATTTTAATGTACTTGTATATAGGTATACCATTATCGTTAATAAAGATCGTTAGAGCTCGCTTCAAAAAACAAAAACAAAGGTGGACTTATCTTGTCTATTGACTAGGATAAGTCGGTGTACATTATGTATATAACCCTGTATTGTGTGGTGTCTATAGGTGGTGCGTGCGTGGGATTGCACCCAGCTGGAGATGAGTTAGTAGCCGGAGGGTTTGGATAAAAATCTGTTAATAGCTGGTTAATAAGAATTAATAGCCAATTAACCGGTTATCAACCGATTTTTATCCAAATATTATTAACATGATTAATAGCACTGCCTATCTCTAGCACCAACCCACGTTCTGCGTTCACGCGCACGCAGCAAGTGAACGTCGTATGTTGCTAATCTTTTGCTTCAATTTTTTTATGGTATACCTATATAGATATAGATCTGTTGAAAAGTCTGTGTTCAAATGTTCGCGCCTTTATGCGTAGAGATAATTTCAGTTCATTCATTGTCTATGTACTCGTAGTACTAACAAAGTATGATTGCTGGTTGTAAACAAGTAAATAGGTTAATATCAGCAAAGTAGGTTTGTTGGTAGTAACTGAGTGAGTTGCTTAGTAACAGCAAAGTAGGTTAGCTGGTAGTAACCAAGTAAATAGGTCAATGAAAGCAAAGCTGGTCTGCTATTATAACCTAGTTACTTGATTAGTACCAACAAAGTATGTTTGCTAGTTGTAAACAAGTAAATGGGTTAATAACAGCAAAGTAGGTTTGCTGCTAATAACAAACTCAATAGGTTTATAACAGCAAAGTAAGTTTGCTGGTAGTAACCCAGTTAATTGATTAGTAACAACAAAGTAAATTTTCCGAAATATTATTAAAAACAACCTAGTATGTTTGCTGAAATTGACCAAGTATGTTTGTCGTTAATAACCTAGTTGAGGGGTTAATTATTGCCAAGTAATACTTGCCAATCAAGTTACTTGATTATTATTAAATAAGACGACTTAACAAAGTTCACTTAGTTGTTTTTAACCACCAGCTTTGCAGGTCCTTTACGAAGCAAGTTACATGGTTAAAACAACCAAAATTTAATTGCCGCATCGGCAGATGGAGTGACACCACTGCCGATGAGCTCTATGTCTATTTCGGCATAGTGCAGAGCATGGGGATAGTGGTGAAATCCAGAATGGACGAATACTGGTCTGCCACCCCTGACATATTCTATACTCCGGGATTTAGCGCACACATGTCGATCAACAAGTTCATCTTGTTGAACAAGTGCCTGCACTTCACCAACAACGACGACATGCGTGCGGTAAACCTGGATGACTCCGAGGCGAGATTATTTAAAATATGGCCAGTACTGTCACACCTGAACACGGACTTTCAAAATCTGTATACCCCGGCGCAAAATATTGCACTAGACGAGAGTCTTTTGATGTGGAAAGGCTGGCTAGACATCGGCCAGCTTATTCCTAATAAAGCTGCCAAGAGAGGCATCAAATCTTATGAGATTTGTGAGTCTCAAACCGGCTACCTATGGCGGTTTGAGATTCACTCTCATAAGAAGGACAGCACCGCCGCACCGGTGCAGCTTGAAGATCCACTAGAGGCATCTACACCGTCGATTGTGTTCCGGCTGATACAAGGTCTGGAGCACAATGGCTACACTTTGTGGATGGACAATTTTTATAATTCGCCATGTCTCGCTCCACGCCTTAAGTGCTTGGGTTTTGACTGTGTGGGAACACTGCGGACCTATCGTAAGTTTATTCCGCAGGCCCTGCACAGTCTCACCAAGCAGCAAATGCGGAAAGGACAGATGACTGGTCTTTCCTCAGGAGACGTCGATGTCATGGTATGGAAAGTTAAGAATAGGGTGGCTATGATATCTACATACCATGGCAACGCGCAGCATACAATCCAAGGATCCACCAAACCCATCCTGATATTGGATTACAATATCATGATGGGTGGGGTGGATAAAAAGGACCAGCTTCTGTGCATGTTTCCCGTTGAGCGGCAACGGACACAGTTGTGGTACAGGAAATCGCGTATGCGCGATCTGCCGAGAGAAGACGCGCGTTTTCTGTGTTGGTTGCGGGAAAACCTCCTGTCTTTCCTGTTTCCCTTTACTTTATAACCAATAATCCTCCAGTCATCATTTTATAATTTATGTAAAGTATATTTTATTTATATATTTCTTTGTATGTATCTATATATTAGTAATTATTTTTTGGACCACACCTTTGTTCGTTAGACATTGCGAATTGTGATAATTTTCATCCACTATGTATGATTTGTTGCAAATCTAGACCTTGTCGGTGACGGTCACAATAGCGACGGTGTGGCGTGTTATAGTAGTATCCATTCACGACGGCGCGTGACGTAGCTGTTTGCATCTTCCTCTTTCTCTCAAAAAGAGGTACGGGGGAGTTTCTTGCCATTCTTTGCCCCATCCCTAAGCCCAAAACTTCCGTACGGGCGGTAGTATTAAAAAATATGACGTTGAATAAGCAATCTCTATTATTTTTATTCAATAAAAATACTTTCACTTTCACCTCTTTCATCGGGGCTCTCTGCGCCCCGATGAAAGAGGTGAAAGTGAAAGTTAGTTAGTTAGTTAATTTTGAAATAATGCTATATTTTTTCATTTTTAACGACCTTTCTACAATAATTGGGAAAAATTCACTGACCCCTGATTTCAAATTAGAATTAAAATATATTGCTAGGCAAAACTGGACTATACTATTTTTATTCTGGTAGCTTATTTAATAACAATTCCAGCGATATAACTTTCTTAGAGAGCTCCCATAGAAAAAAAAAAGATATCGTCATTTAAATAAAACGGGGCGTTAGCGCGCGGAGTCCGCGCGCGGCCCCGTCACAGTAGCGGCCATATTGCAATTTTGGGCATGACAGTTGAGGGGATAACTAAGATATATATATATTTAGCCTAGCGGGTAGTAACCCTGCCTACGAAGCTGACGGTCCTGCGTTCGAGTCCCGGTAAGGGCAAATATTTGTGTGATGAGCATGTATAGCTCGATTTGTGTATGATTGTAAGGCATTAATAATTAAGTTCTTGTTTGAGGACAGTGGGCCGGATTCCGAAAGAAGTAATAAATTGCACGGGATTTAGGAGGTTAAAATAGCAGCATATCATTTGAATGTAATTTACACAAGTTGCTAAAGGGTACGGATACAAATAAATACACATTTATTGACACTTTACTCGGTCAATTAACAATATGTTTTTCTTTGACCTTTAAAAGTTTTATTTGTTTAAACAGTACAAATGCATTCAAACAATCAACTTTAGTTAAATTCCAACCTCCCACATCAGTATCATAATCTAACTACAATAATATGGAGCATAGCTCGTTAAGATTTTCCAATTTTTCAGAAACAGAAATTATTATATTTTTGTTCTAGATGCCAAATTAGCCTGTTTTTCTGCATTTCGATGACACCATGATGGAGCAACTGGGATTAAAAAAGAAAACGCCGAAGTAATTGCCGGGTGGTAATGCAGTATATATTGGTCGAATATGTGTCCTCAAAATTTGTTTGTAATAATGACTGTGTGTAATAGATTTTGTTTTAAACCAAATTGTTAGATCCCTTGTTCAAATGCCTGAAATTCGAATTAACAGGAAACGTAAATTACAATTTAGTTATAAAAAGTTAGTGTATGTTTATTTTGCTGAAAATGTACTAGCATCTATTTTTCTTTATAAGGGTAATTGAAATAAGCATTAAAGTTGCGACATAAGTCTCTACGTAGCCAAGATTCATCAGAAATTTTTCAGCTCTCTCTTTAGCTTTTTAGTTTCCATTTTGTATTAGAAAATATCTCACTTAATTATAAATCTCTTGCTTCTGTCACTTGTTTAATGTCGACAATCTAAAAAATAATAGTTGAGTCCCATAGTTGGATTTACTAACCCTGTGTGTATTTAAATCCAATTAATAGTAAATCCAACCATATATTTATCTCAGTGGCAGCTGAATAGTTGCAAGCTATGTCTACTGTAACAAACTATGACACTGTGTACAGCCAATAATGCATTAATGGATTAATGGACTGCACGCTCGAAACAGTAATACTATCCTTGTTGACGTGGCTGAGGTTTGCGGTAGGTTTGTAACAGCGAAATTATTAGGATACGGTTGTACTCACCATATAGTTACAGTTATAGTTAATTTGTTAGTAATACTTATTTTTCCGGTTAATGGTGGTATATTTTTTAAAACGCTCTCACTTATTTAGAATAGGTGTCGCTCTAATATTGAATTGAAATTTTCAAGTCTGGTTATGTACTATTTCACAGAGTGTTGATGCAAAAAAGATGTCCATGAAACAAGGGCAATTATTCGCTACATATTTTTAGCGTCTAAGGGTGAATCACATTTCAGATTTGTATCCCTACCTTGACATTATCTGACATACTGTGACATTATCTGACATACTGTGACATTATCTGTCATACTGTGACATTATCTGACATACTGTGACATTATCTGACAATATTGAATTTTATTTAAATTTGCTTTTATTGTGAATATTGTTGTTTAAATTGCTTTATTTAAAAAGGAACCTGATTTGTAATTTATATGTAAATATGCATTACCCTTTACCTCTATTTGTTTTTCGTATAGCGCATTGGTCATTTGCCTGTAATGCTGTACATCATACATAAATAAATAAATAAACATTGGAACTCACAAAGACCAGAACCAGACGATTTTTATCGCCATGGTACCGGTTCTACAAGGGTATCTGACCCTTTGTGGAGTTTTCATTTTTGGACTACGATCTCTTGGGACCGTTCCAACATTGCTAAAAAATGACTCACAGCGCGGAGGTAGAAGACCCGGGTTCAATTGCCAGCCCTGGTAGCGTATTTATTCATACAAAGCAACCTGTGGAAGTTGATGACCAGGTGTGGAATGCCACGAGGTGAAACTGGGCTCTATCGAATCACGTGTCGCATTGCAACCCCAGCCGAAGAAGAGGGTGGTAGATACGAGAATTGATGGAGCTGGTTTTTTCCTGAGATGTGTATACGGCTTATTGTTCTAACGTTCGCAAAAGTCCAGAGTTTCTTCTACGTTATGACTTAGCCATTGTGAAAGAGTCTGCAACCAAGATTGCTTAATATTGAAGTCACCACACACGTGTTTCCAAAATAAGATTTCACTTCATTTAGTCATGGATTTAGACTCCGAACAATAAAGCAATTCAACAGAAAAACATAAACCTATATAAAGTAGAGTCAAAGGAAATAAATTTTGATAATTCAACCGGAGTAACATTTCGTCTGATATAAAGTAGAGTCTATTTATATCAGACGAAATGTTACTCCGGTTGAATTATCAAAATTTATTTCCTTTGTTCATTCAACAAAGAATTCATAATTCATAATTCTTTATTGCACACACACATATTAAATTTAACAGGCAACATTAGGAGAAATCATATGTACTATCGAACCATCTGAATCATGACCCACCATAAGCTTATTTTGCTAAACCCCTTAAACGCAAGTAGGTCGAAATTCGCTTGAAAGTTTATTTCCTTGGTAACGAAATTGTTATCATTTGATTAGACACTGACATTTAGATAGATCTTACAAGTTTGAAATTTCAAACGAATTATCAGGCAAAAGGGTCATGATACAGTTGGTTCGATAGTACAAAGGCGAGCTAATCTCTAAAAAGAGATTTCTTCCAGCAAACCAAGGCATGAAAGGGAAATGTATCACGAAAGGGTAGGAGGCAGTGTACAATATCTAATATCTAATCTATAATAAAATACATATATAATATAAAATACGGAAAATAAAATACTTACATACCAGACTACTAAATTCAATACATACATATATACCTGCAAATATAGTTTATATATTATAATGATATACATACTATATATAACTCTCACGAAAGAAAAAGGAAGTGCTCTTTTACTCGGTTTTTGAAAGAGACAAGAGTGGACAGTCTCTTATAGTGCAAGGTAGTGCGTTCCACAGTTGAACCGCCTGCAGCCTGAATGAATGCTCATATGCCGAGGTGCTATGCCTTAGAGAGGCTAAGAGTGAGACCGTGTGAGATCTCCGGGGCCGATCTCCTGAAAAGAGATACTCAAAGCGGTCTCGAAGGTAGCTGGGGTAGCGCAGATTTTTCAATATATTGAAAAGATAAGAGAGAATATGAGTGTCTCGGCGACGACGAATTGGAAGCCAACCCAACTCTTTGCGATATCGAGAAACATGGTCGAATTTGCGCAACCCGAAGATAAACCGAATCCCAAGATTCTCAAGTCGTTCGAGTTAGTTCAGTAAATCTTCGTTCGCGCTCGCCCAACAGACATCAGATCTTTGACGCACGGTCAAATCGTAAAAATCTTGTGTTACTTGCTCCGTACTATTAAAATAAATAAAGTCAGTTATAGTTACAAATTAACGGTGATAGTGTTAACAGTTCATAGTACTGAGTTACAGTATCAGTATTTTGTATCTATCAAGTTATCAAAACCAGCATAATTAGTGAATAACAGCAAATATCACGAAGTGCTGCCGTGGCCGCGATCGAAGAGGACACTTTGCACGCGATTACCGCAGTTAAGTGTTGCGCATTCGGGTCAGTATTGCGCGCAGTGCATCCGACGCGCGTGCATAGAAACTGCTAAGCGGCCGTTGAGTGGTGACTCACTGCGGTCATTGAGCAATTATACAGAAGCGACGTTGGCTTGTATCACTATAAGCTGTCTCTGGGAGGACTGTTGTTGTTGCGGAGATATGGCATTGTACTGTGACAATTGAGGAGGTTAGGAACAAAAGGTGACATTTACGTGTTTGGCTTTTTTCGTTTTTCTTCGCTATCCGACTCAAAACCCTGAATTCTATCGTTATCTGCAATGATCAGGTTCAAAAGGTACATTCGTAGAAAAACCAACCTAAAAAGCTGCTTTCGGTTCAAAAAGTGTCATTTTTATCCAACCACTGCAGTGGTCAAGACTTTAATATCAAAAAGTCACATTATCTTAGTAAATACGTCCAACGTTGCTAAAATCGTATCAAATGGGTATATTTACTGACAAAATTTATCGATTTTAATTTTATTCTTCGATTGTGTGTTGATTAATCGTTTAATCGATCGAAAATCGAAAGGACATTGTGGCAACACTAAATCCATAGACTTGTTTTTTTTTTTCGTTGTACTTGACGTTTCAGTTTCAAATTCTTTTGGCGGTTGTGATTTTCTCCAGAGCTCATTCTGTTGTGACTTTGTGACTTCGCAGTGTTTTCTTACTTGCATGAAGGTTTCTTACTGAAAAATGGATGAAGGAGCAGTAAATGTGGCGAGTATTAATCAAGGGTCGCGTAAAAAGCAAAGGAAGGAACGAAAGAAGCGAAAAGAACAAGACAGCAAGTGAGTTCATGTTCTGAAAATCATAACCTGTGGTCGATTTTATTTTATTTTGTAACAGTTCGACTATATGCTTTGTATTGGTTTCAGATATAACGACAAGAACCCCTTATGTCTTGGATTTGTCGTTCCTTGTAATCACAAACCAGCATCGCTGTTCAAGTATTCAAAAGTGAAAGAGCAAGTTATCGCCAGGAATCGCAAACAGTTCTATAACAACAGCGGAAAAATAAAACAAGACATTTATCTATGTCGACTCATAACAGCTTTCAGGCCGCAAAGAAGCACTACTGATACAAAAAGTTATAGACCAAAACCCCGGAAATTTCCACTAACTTTTATTTACTAGATAAACATAAAAAGGCAGTCAGAATCTGCAAAGCTCTCTTTATGAAAGTTTTTAGCTTGGGTCGCAAAAGACTAAGCACTATTTGCAAAAACCATAAAGAATGGCGAAATCCCTGAAGAGAAAAGGGGTGGAGATAGAAAGTCCAGAAAAGGTTTTGAAAAAAGGAAGAGTGTTTGCGCTTTTATAGAAGCCTTACCTGCCAAGGAAAGCCACTATAACAGGAATAAGACCAGCAGAGTTTACTTGTCATGTGAACTAAAC
Source organism: Argyresthia goedartella (assembly GCA_949825045.1). Taxonomy (NCBI): domain Eukaryota; kingdom Metazoa; phylum Arthropoda; class Insecta; order Lepidoptera; family Argyresthiidae; genus Argyresthia; species Argyresthia goedartella. The sequence continues at coordinate 21,795,561 of OX463811.1, forward strand.
ATCTCCAAGTTGTGTAAAGTATACAATGATTCTGTTGAAAGAGACCTTAAGGTGAAGGAATGGTTCTTCAGACACATTTTTGCTATACAGTTTAACATTGGATTTTCATCCCCAGCGAGTGATGTGTGTACAACATGCACTTTATTGAAAAACAAACTCAAAGCCGAACAAGATCCGAATAAGAAACTGTACACCATGACAGAAAAAAGGGTGCATACGCTGAGAGCAAATGCATTTCACCAACTATTGAACGAAAAGGTTGAAAATGCTTATTTTGACTTGCAGCAAGTTATGCCATTGCCAAAAACACCAATCCAAGACAGTTTTTATGCAAGACAAGTAAGTTTTTATAACTTCTGCATAGTGAACGTGAATGAAAGGAATCCAGATTTTTATAGTTGGACCGAGGATATGGCTGGTAGGGGCTCAATAGAAGTAGGTTCTGCCTTGTTCAATCATTTAAACATTCTTAAACATAATGGTTCTCCAAACAACATAGAATGCATACGCATGTTTTGCGACGGGTGTGGGGACAAAATAAAAATTCATTTATTATTGACACACTGATGCTTTGGTTAGCAAAAGAGTCCCCTGCATCTGTGAAAGAAGTCTTGATCGTGTTTCCTGTACGTGGTCATAGCTTTTTACCAGCTGATCGAGTATTTGGTAGGGTAGAAAAGGACCTCAGGAGAGTCACAGTGATAACTACTAAAGAAAAATATCAACAAATAATATCCCAGCACGGCAAGGTACACTTTTTAGGTAAAGATTAGAAATACTATGACATCAAAAGCCTTGATAAACATTTTAAGAAAATTGATGGCATGAGGGACTTTCAACGCATATGTATAGAAAAGAAAGTGGGAATGAAGAATAATAGAACTGAAGTGGTAGTCAAAACTTTCAGAAACTATAAGTTTCAAAACATCGAAGAAGAAAGGGGTAAAAGCCTATTGAAGCGCAATACCAACTTGACTAATATCAATTTAGAGGAGAAAGAATTGGGGTATTTCATCAAAGGTGCGAAGAAAAAGGATGTTGAAAGTTTACTGATAAAACAGTTTGGAGCAGACTGGCAAAATGAACCTTCCTTGAAATGGTATGGTGACATTTTATATGAAAACAATAGTACTGAAAATGATGTTCAAGATGAAAGTGCTAACTGTGACTGTCTAGAACCTGATTGTGGTGAATTGCCCGTTTAATAAACATATTTTGATTAAATCTGTTTCTTTTTTTTTACCTAGTTTGTTTCTTATGGTAACATTTTTTATTTAGTGATTTTCAAAAAGTGACATTTTACAACTTTATTGAATCAAATGGTAACATTTACTTAGTGTAGGATCAAAAGGTGACATTTGACAAATACTTTATTAAATATTGGCTTTATTTAAGGGTCTACATAAATACCTTTATATACGCTGAAACCCAGTTACTAACTGCCACAAATATGTTAAACAAAAATGCAAAATAATTGCATGGATCCAGGTGAATTTTGTTTTACTCAATTTACTCAGAAAAAGGAAAAGTGTAAATGACACCTTTTGTTCCTAACCTCCTCAAATGTAATAAGGAAATAGAAGAACGGCACTATTTGACGTGTTCTTCATGCAAAGAGTCATACCATTTAGATTGTTGCTCCATATCCTACAAATTTTATCTACTAATTAAGGACAAAACAATCTGGAGATGTGTACCGTGTATCAACAAAAAAGCTCACACACAAACAGTAAATGTAGTAAATAGAAATATCCCAACACATTCTCCACTATCAACTAAACAAGATTATGTTACACTTAGAAAGCCCAGGTTAATACTGTGGGTTCCTACGATGATATAAATAAATGAGTGGACTGTATATAAGCTGATTTATTTAAATCTAAGTATAATCTAGGTATAGCAGACGTGTGTGCGCGATGGAGTCGATTGGGCGAAGAGACCGCGTCCGGGTAGCGCTATTCCAAATTCTGTGTATGAGTCAACGCTGCAGATGTTGAGTTCGCACAGTTCGTGTCATCCCTTTTTTGCTCTTTCGCTGTCCATGCCATTCCAAATTCTGTGTATAAGTAAACTCTGCGTGCAGGTTTTAAGTCTGCACAGTTCGTGTCATACCTTTTTTGGTCTGTCGGGAATTTAACATGAACAAAATCTGTGTATGCGTCAACTCAGCGTAAGGAAGGCGTAATTCTGCGTACGAAGTAGTAGACATAAGTATGAAGCCAATAATGTCATGTGTATTTGTTGACTCCACGTGACCTATTATCTATTGAGTGAATTATAAATAAATAGATAGGTACCTTCTTTTGCCATGATGTTTATTTACAGTTATTCAAAGTTGTTATTTTGAAAGCAAATATGTACGTTGTACTGACCGTAGTTATTAAATTAAATATGTATTTATCTAATTAGGTACTGTTCTAGTTCGATAAATACTGGTACGATATATAATTTTCTAAATAATAACAATAGCTATATATTAGGTTTGCAGGTACCTCGGTAGGTTTTAATTTCTTAGGCCCACTAGTTCGTTCGCAGAATTAGATATATCCCGAGTTAACAGTAATTTATAGGTAAAGTTCGCGTATTGTAAAAGGATCACGTCTGAATTTTGCCAGCAGTGAGTTTCGCACTATGTGGTCGCTTTAAGGTTGCTTTTTGTACGTAAAAGGGTTTGCCAACTTCAGACGTGATGTTTTTACAATACGCGAAGTACAGTATCGCCGTTTGTGTAACCTAGCATGTAACAATGCAAATAAACTCTTCCTTTTTTAAATCAGGTCTTTCTGTAGTTAATTTTTTTTTTTTTTTTTTTTTTTTTTAATTTATTTATCAAATTACAGAGTTTTAAATACTTATCTAACTTAATGCACTACTTAAACCACTAAGGTTTGTATGTAGCACAAAATTAGTCTAGTGTATTATGTAGGTGGGTCGATAAAAACAATATGTATAAGCATGAAGTCAGTTGCTGGCTAAAAGGCAAAATACAGTTTGTGTACGACTATGGAAGTAATGATATAAAGTGTGATTTTAATTTGTGATTGATATTTTTGGGATGGATTGATGATTTGAGTTCCGGACAGAGACCGTTAAGAAGACGAGGAATTAGATAGCTAATTCGACGTTTCCCGTAAAAGTTATTTGCTCCTAAGGTCATCAGCTTTTTTTTCGTACAGCTTCTAGTGCCGATTTTATGTGATAACGGTTTTTGGACGGATAAATTGAAGAATTGTTCTTTTAGTAGTGTGTATTCTACTTTGGTGTGTACTGGTAGTGTTTTACAGTATTTGAACAGTTTGAGCTTATCATTGGAGTACTGGAGTCTGATTTTTGGAGGTACTATATTTTTTAGAATTTTAATTTGTAGACGTAGTATGCAGTCTAGGGAAGTTTTATGCGTGAGTCCGTAGCTACTGAGCCCATAGGAGATTACGGAGTCTGCCAAAGCATTGTACAGCATTAACCTGATGTTAAAGGGCAGGCGATTTTTTATTATGTGCATGTTAGCCAGAAAAGCTCGAAGCTTTGTACACACCCGTTCTATATGACTATTCCAGTTAAACTTCTGATCTATTACCAGACCCAGGTAGACGTGCGAGTTGACGAGTTCTATATTGGGGCAGTGGCAAGATTTTGTAATATTTTGGTCATGCATACAAGTATGACTGTGTGATATGAGAGGTGTTTCGAGATTGCTTTTCATGTATGGTGATTTAATGAGTATGAGTTTTGTTTTATTGCTGTTTAAAACTAAGCCCGAGTCATGACACCATTGCTTGAGCTTGTCGAAGTCAGCTTGAAGCATACACATCGCGGAGTTAACATCGTCACTGGCAATAATAAAGCATGTGTCATCAGCAAACTGATAAGCTGTGCTGTGAGAAAATGCAAGGGCCCGAGCACCGAGCCCTGGGCGGTTCCTACTGCGGCTGGCCTTTGGTCACTGAGGCTATCATCTATCTTGACACAAGAGGATCTGTTACGGAGATAGCTTTCACACCAGCGTAGTAAGGGTCCCCTGATGCCATTTGCGTCCAACTTACCAATTAGCTTTTTGTGATCAAGAGTATCAAATGCTCTGGAAAAGTCTATAAACAGGGCCAGGACATGTTTTTTGTTATTTAGGTATGTATTAATATCATCCGTGAATTTGGAAAGTAACATAGTTGTATTTTTTTTGGGCTGAAAGCCAAATTGGCTTTTAGATATAATATTATTTTTTTGGTAGAACGAGTGGATTTGATTACAAACAAATTTTTCTATTATTTTGTCTATTGATGACAGCAATGTGATAGGCCGATAGTCTGAAGCATTTTCGCGCTTTCCCTTTTTAAAAACTGGTCGTATGCATCCTATCTTGAGCCCATCAGGATATTGCCCTGTTTTAATAGCGGTGTTAATAAGATTACATATAGCTGAGGCAATATTATTAGTAACTTTTTTTATGTCAATAACCCTGACTCCGTCAAGCCCCGGGGCTTTGTGATCATTCAATTGTTTGATAACCTTCGATATTTTGTCTGGTGTAGCTTTTTGGTAATATATACTTACACTAGACGTCCTATTGCGCTGTGCATCGCTTAGATTTATATTGCAGTTGGGTAGTATGTTCTGCACAGATTCATCAAAGGTATCAGCAAAAATGTTGGCTATCTCTTTAGAAGTAATATTTTGCGAGCTAAATGCGTTAAGAATGGCTTGGTCAATGGGGTTTGAAGTTCTACCACACATACTATTAAGAATTTGCCACATTTTCCTAGAATTTGAGAAATTATTTTCTATTTGTTTTTTATAGTATGTATTTCTACTGTGTTCTATAACTTTATGTGTTTTATTTCGTATTGTGTTGTAAGCTAATCTTTTTTCTACATTACTAGTATCTTTTTTCCATATATTAAATGCTAAATCTCGTTTTTCACACAATGTTATAATGTTACTAGTGATCCAAGGTTCACAAAACCCTGATTATAGTTAATGAATAAAGATGTAATAGATGATAATGGAATTTGCATGTATTTAAGAGCATTTTCTGGATTTTTGGATTATCTGTATATTCGCATGTCTACACTCTGTTCATTCATTTTAAACCTTTACCGACGTATAAAGCAATATTTTTCATTGCACTTGAAAACAATCTAAGGGAATTATTAAGTCAAAACTAAAAGACATGAACAGAGTATAATTGTGTAGATTATTTACAAACAAAAGTGCCATTCTCAAATATGAAGAATGACAGTTTTTTAACAAAAAATAACACAATCAGTAGATAGGTAATGCGAGTATAGATAGATTGTTCATATACATATGTGTGCAGAGAGAGACTATTGTCCTCGGAATAAGTGCGAGTTGGTAACAAATTAGGGTCGTTTTATACACTTGTTATGTTAGTTTTGCTTTCATGAAATAACTACACAATTTACACATTGGCTAGAAATGCTAGAAAATAAATGCATTTGCACACTACTGCGTGTTTTTTTAAACGAAATATTTGGTTTTCTAATAGAACACGCAGTAGTCACTTATGTTGCCATTTTTAGGGTTTCGTATCTCAGAAAGAGAGAAACCCTTATAGAATCACTCGTGCGTCTGTCTGTCCGTCCGTCACAGGCAATTACTTCGGAATGTATTAGACCGATAAAGTTGAAAATGGGTACACATATAAAAATATTGAATTTGGGGGCATTTTGGGGGGCAAATGAGAAAAATAAAATTTTAGACATTCATATACGCCGTGTTATATATCAAATGAAAGCACATGGTGTGAGCATCTTCAATGTATTTTTATAATATTTTAACGCTTATTTTGAAAAAGTAATCCTTAATAGTATGACCGATTTGCATGTCATCAAAACCTCTAGGGTACTTACCGAAGTTCTAAAAATTTGGTATATACGCGCATGTTTAAACCCATATCCCAAAAACCTCCAAAATCTACAACTTTAACCCCTTAACTCCCTAAATCTGGGGTGCAATTTTTATGAAAATTTTAATTTTAGCGTACGTTGTACGAAACCCTCTCAACGCGAGTCCAACTCGCACTTGGCAGCTTATTTATAGCATTGATTGCTTGCTATTGCCGTATGAGGCATGTTATTGAAGTAAGCATTACCTATATGAGAAAACAGTAAGGCATTGTAATTTATTTAATATCATTTATTGAGTTACTAAAATCAACAAAATTTATTGAGTTACATCAATCTAGTGCTTTTTGGTATTGGGTCTATTAAGTGAGACACTTTGGAAAAGACAATGCTCACGTTTCTTCTTTTCTGTGTTCGCTGGATGTCCACTTTGAATTCTATTATTGCCTTTTGATATGTCTCGGTTTTCGCGTCTTGAAATGGCTGTTGGTTGGACCTTGATTTTTTTAGAACGCAGGGCTTGAATTTTTACCGTAGTAAACGCAACTGCTTGATCTTCGGTTTCGATCGATTTTATAGTATTTAAGAATTTTTTCATAAGTATCATTTTATTTGGCGTGTAGTTTACTTTCAGTAGATCGTAAATTCGGGATAATTCTGACTTCGTTTCCTGAATGTTTTCTTCAAATTTTTCTTTAGTTTCGGGATTGTCACTACGTTGAATTACAGCGACGGCTGTATCATTATTATTACTTGCAGGATGATTACGCACATCAGCAGATGTGCTCGCAACACCTTTGTCTTGCATGTCATCTATTTCAGAAAAGAATGACCGAAGATCTCCCGTCTTCGGTTCCGAGCGCAATTTTTGCTAGCTCAATCCTTTCGGTTTTGGTAATCCGTGGCGAGGTTTTAAATACAATATTACATTTTTGTTCTAGTGCACAAAGGTGCATGCAGAATGAACCACCTTTTCCTTCAGGGCAGTCACAGAAAGCAATGTCAGTCTGAACAGTATGGTATACGTCTGGATTTGTCTCAGAGTTAACTTTGAATTGGTTCTCATTCATTTCTATAAATTCGCAACACTTGACAGTTTTTTTCAAAAACTTTGAATAAATTAAGTCTTTATTTTTCCTGGAATTGGCAAATTCAAGCAATCTAAGTTTGTGATACATTTCAAACTTGTCAGTTATAAAAAGCATCAATGCGCAAGTGTTGAATACTTTAGATCGTTGCAATACAACATCTTTGAAAATCCGAATACTTGATTCCATGTAGTTATTAGTATTGTTGCCTCTTGTTAGCAAATTTGTTCTTTTGTACAAGCACCATTCATCACGTCTACGCCACAACTTTTCTAAATGACCTTGCAACTCTTGATTTGGTATTTCGGACATTTCTTCGAATGCCAGCTTTGCCAATTCTTCAGTTTCGGCATATAATATTTTTTGAAATTTCTTCATTATTGCAGGTCTTTGTTCTTTTTCAATTTTATGTTTCGTGTCAAACAGCCAACGCCAAAATGCTTGGCAAACATGAAACGTGCAAAGAATCAACGTCGAATTTGGAAAAACTCATTGCAGAGCATTGCGTTCTGCTGCAGAATCATCCGTCATGATGATTTTTGGTGAAAATACCTTATCTGTGTTTTTTTCTAATGCTTCTTTCACTGCTGAAAAGGCGAGAGTATAATTAGCCTCAGTTTCTGCGGTGTGGAGTACGCAAGCAAGGGGTATAGCACCAACTTTATGTGCGGCAAACACAAAAGTAATTCTGGTATTTGTTTGGTCACAAGAACTGCTCGAATCCACAAATATCATCTCATTCCCGTAATCACTCAAGAAAAATCGTTTCATCATGGGTGTGATAATAACTCCCACAAATGGGTTTTCCTTGACAGTAAGCAGTACGCCTTTTTCATTTAATGAAGGGACATATCCTTTAAGTACGTTCAAAATATCAGTTTGAGAGCGACCGCCGTAGTTTTCACGCCTCCATAGATCGTACATATAGTTTATCTGGCGAAGAGTGGGGTTAATTTGTGAATTTGCCAATGATATTACGGACAAATTTTCTTCTAAATCAATTATATTTAGCTCATTGTAGCGTTTTGCAACAGTGGGTGTCATTCCTTGATTGAAGTATTCATAAAACTTATTTCTTGTGTCTTCTCCGCATCGCAACATATTGCATGCCTTTGCCACTTCCGTGTTATGGCTATGACAAAAAATAATTTTTATGATGACGTTTAATCCAGATTTTAAGTTCTCGTCATTTCTCATTGTATCTTTGTTGATTTTTTTGTATTTAAAATCAACAGAGGCCTTGCATCCCAGATTTCGCGGCATGTCTCTTTTACCTTGAGAGGTGTGGTGACAAACATAGGACTTCGCAAACGCATACCTTTTTGCCACTGGTTTGCTCTTAACTATCCAATGGGTACATGTGACCGATGACAAATAGGCAATAAAATGGTTACATTCAAGCAACGGCGCTCCTTTAGTTTCTTTCCACTTGCATTGAACTTTCGCAGTAAAACTTGCTCCACTTGCCTCATAGTTTATCAGTTTATACGATTCACACAAAGCTTCCAAAAACGTTTTAAAGTTTTCGTCCTCCGACAACTTCATAGTTTTAGATCACAGTCACAATTACAGCAACTAATCAATCAACTCTCAATAAACTACAAGAACTTCCGCGCAAGAAACAATAACAAACAGTAATTTAATTATAGGTTATGTTTTCTTTCTCCCAATATTTGTCACGCGCCAAGTTCGAAAGTCATAATTCAACAAATAACACAACTCACGTAAGTTGGCAATAAAAAACCTTATTCGCCATACATAAGGACGCTTGTAAATTGCATGAACCAAAATGTATCTCATCAAACAGTCTCTACCTACTCGCACGCACTTTCACACCTTACGCACATAAATACATTCATACTTTTGTCTCGCTCTACACGCACTGCAAGCAAAGCGTCTGCATTGTTGTTGTTTCAGTCATGCACTCGCGTGTTTGCGCGACAGTTTTGTCTCGCTCTACGCCCAGTGCAAGCATAGGCAATGTTTCAGTCGTACACACGCGTTTTTACGCAACAGATTTTGGACAACATACTCACACATTTTCAATTTATTTAGGGGCCAATCATGTTGCGTTCCAACGCATTCTCTTAGAAAAGCGTTGACTGCGATCATGTTTGTCGCATCGCTTCTCGATTGTGACCACTCCAAACAATGTTGCGCAAAAACTGTACAACATTAAGGCGTTGATGCATACATAGATTTTGTTCAAACGTTGCGCGCGAGGGTGTAGTCCAGAGTCTGTGTATGACTCAACACTTGGCAGTGTTGACTCATACACAGAATTTGGAATCATGCGGCCGGGTGCGCCGGCGGTTATAAACACACTTCTTCTTCTTCCACTCCTCGCGGGGACGGCGGCGCGTAGACAGGCTCCCGGGGTTGAAGCGAAGTCTTCAAATGTCAGGATCCATCGGCAGGGGGCAGAGGTTGTTCCATCTGTAGTTCTGTGCCATTTGGTTTTCTGTTGAAGCATAGAAACGTATTCATTAGTAAATCTGCGCCAGAAGTGTTGCTTGACGGCTTCTATTCGCTTGTAGCGTTGAAGCAGGTTGATGTTAGCATCTTCGGCGATCTGTGGACATGGCACGGATGTGAGAGTTCGTCCAATGAGGAAGTGAGCAGGGGTCAAAACTAACATGTCGGAGGGTTCAGTGGAAAGTGGAGTTGAGGCTTTTTCTTGAACCGGCAGCAGCACGCAGGGACACATAACAGTACTAATTGGTACAAAAAAAATATTACTTTTGAAAAATGGCTATTCTTTCTTGGGGATTTTTTCTCCTTATAGGACTTACAACATTGGTGGGAGCTTCAGATTGCGGGTTCATTGTCAAGGATGGTGTGATGGAGATAACTGGTTACTCGAAATGTGACATAGAAATCAATGATGTCAATGTGAACCTTACACTTTCAACTGGCAAGTACGTACATGATGCTATGGTGATCGGACTTGTTAAATGGAGATGTGACGAAGATTTTGGCAGTATTGTTTCTACCATAACTTGCAGGTCATGCGGGTTATACTGCTCATACAATCAACAATTAATAAATTGCAGAACAACAATGGTGCCTGTGGTCATGGGTGTTATTTCAGCATTGTTGATGACGTTGGTTATGTTTATTATTTTCCAGAATAAGATTTTATGCAGTTTTAACAAAGCCATCAACAAGCTGATTGTCCATTTTTTAACAGCAAATGACAGGGTGAGGGCAAGGAGAGTAAAAACTTAAACAAGGTCACTGGAACGAAACACCCAATATTATTCAAAAAAATAAATGTTGACAACCAAGAATTGATGCAATTGATAATAGATTACCGATTGTCAATCAGAGCTGAAGTCTCTGGTGATGAACCAATATATGAAGAATTAGTCAACAGTAGAGACGCAGCAAAATTTTCTGAAATTATAGAAGAACTAGAACGTCAAGTCAGGTACAACCCTCACCATGTAAGAGGACAGAAAGCAAAAATCCATGAGAAGAGTGCAGTGTCTTCAACTCTTCAAGCAGTCACAGTAGGGTTGGCAATAGCTAGCAACGTGGCCCCAACGTATGCATGTGACAAAACTTTATTTTTGAGCACTAGTGGAAAGGTATGCGACAATTACAAGTGTGTTGATGTCAGAACCTATTCAATGACACTTACTACTGGCTCTACAATCTGTTTTAACACACTGAATGGAGAAAAGGTGAGAATTTATATGACTGAAGCAAAGCAGGTCACGAGGTATCAGGCTGTATATTACTCATGTAACTTTGATGTGTTAGTTCAAAGTTCCTGGGAATGTAAGAATCAGGCAGGTAGTTGTTGGTTTGGAGGTAATTGCAATCCTGGATTCATATATGATGGCCTGAAACTCAACACAAGTTGGCCCCAGGGATATGGTTGTAATTCTGATACAATAGGATGTGACACTTGGTGTTATCACCAAACTGCATGCACCTGGTATAATTGGGAGGCAAAACCAATTGAAAGAGAATGTTTTCAAGTGTATAGGAAGGCTGGATCTATATGGGAAATTACTATGAACATAGAGCAATCAGGAGTAATAACAAAAAAGACACTAAATTCAAATAACCCTACGTACAACCTTGGTGGATCTGACATTGAAGGAATAAAGAACTTCTCAATGGCAATATCATCTGTAATTTATGAAACCATCGACAGAAAAAATTGCATTATATCTAAAAAAAAAAAAAAGGACGAGAATTTAATATAGCTTCTATCTGAGCGAGACAAGTCGATATTTCTTCGTAAGTTAAGTGGGTTATATTTAGGATCCGTTTAAGATGAAATTTAGTGCTGCGGACAGCAGCCTCGACCAGGTCATTAAAATGGGGAGAATATGCTGGGGTGAATAAGAATCGAATTCCTTCATCGACGAGATGAGTAGCAATATTTGAATTTAAGATAAAGGAATTTAATTCTTTACATCCACCGACAAAGTTACTTGCGTTATTTGACGTAATTGTCAGAGGCTTGCCACGACGTGACATAAAACGGCGTAGCGCAGCTAAGTACGCTTCTGTGGTCAGATCTGTAACAAGCTCCAAGTGTACAGCTTTTACTGCAAAACATACAAATATGCATAAGTAGGACTTGAGCAATTTACATCCGCGACCCTTTCTATCAGCTATCATCATTGGCCCAGCGTAATCTACAGAACAATGAAGGAAAGGAAATTCTAATGCAGTCCTAATTATAGGCAGTTGGCCCATGATAGGCTGAAAAGTTTTTGTTTTGTTTTTGAAACAAGTTATACATTTTTTAACAGTTAATCATGACAGATTTCTACCATTTAATGGCCAACAATTGTGACGAATGTCTGACAACAGTAACTGTGGGCCTGCATGTAATAACTTAATGTGTTTTGCTTGAAATCTGGAAGAAACTGAACTCTACGTCTGCACAATCTGTGACATTGACGAATTCGACACCAGACATTATAATAGTGATTTTGTTTTTTGTTTTGATACTTTTAATAATAACTATCACCTATTTTATACATCGCAATTTGCGATTCATGCGCTCAACTATCAGTATGCGCAATTTATTGGTTGAGTGATGTCTCACCAAAACAAGCGGCCATCAAGATTCGACAATATAATTGAAGTTGGAAACAAGGCTCGTAAAATTTACGGAGCTAGTCAAGGCAATTTTGCCTCTCAAATTGAAATACTTAAAGATATTCAGCAGCATATTATGAGACCAAAAGTCAAGAAGACTGGTTTAAGAAATTAAGACGCCCTAGAAACAGTAGGCGCAGAATAAACCAATATCTAAGACCTGTTAAAATACCTGTTAGTTCATCTATACCATGGAAACGAACCTCAGGCACTACTGGAAAATGGAGTTTTGGTATCAAGCTCTCCGACCCCATCAAGAATTTCCAGAATACTTATGACGAATTTAAAGTTCTACGTCTAAGTTTGCGCTGGCTACCAAATAATTCAACTAATAGTTCCGACTGGAACGGACTGAGGCGAATGAGTCGTTGCTCAACCTGTCTTCCCGAAGCTTGCCTGACATATTAGAAAATGATCAAGAACTAAATGAGTTACGTGAGGAAAATGAGACACTGCGTCTGCAACTGGCAGTTGCAAATAGTGAGATAGATAATCTTACCCTAGAGAATGGGAGAATGAAGAAGCAATTGGAGGAACACAAAAGGAAAATTGAGATTTTTAAGTCTCTTGGAATCGGCGGTGGGGGAACTTCCCCACCACAATTTTTCTCACCACAATATAGGCGTCTACGCCCGAGTATGATAAAAATGGGGTTTCCCCGTTTATCACCCGGTCAGTTCACCAATGGAGTAATCGCACAAATGGCTCCAATAAACAGTCCAAATCAAGCCCTGTCGACCCAACGAGAAGTAATCAAAAACACCAAAGAAGCTAGTGCAGAAGAACTGCAAGGGACCAGTAGACCTATTGGAACTGAAACAAGTGAGATTGATAATGCAGAGACCTGTTTACCACCAAGGACAAGGACGGACAAGATAGGTGCACGACCAGATGTGAAACAACCCGGGATTATTAGTAAAAAAATAATTCTACTACTAGCCGATGAACAAGGCAAAGGCATGAACAAACTACTGGATAATATTTTAGGGAGTCAATGTAGTATTGAGTCTTTGATTAAACCAAATGCTGCAATTGATCAAGTAATGGCATCATGCTCTCATCTTTGTAAAGACTTTACAAATAATGATTTCGTTATAATAGCGGCAGGATCCAATGACAAAGATCCATTGAAATTGCAGTCAATATTATATCACCACCTTAGTCAAATGTCAAATACAAATATAATACTGTGTATACTCGGCGCCACGACTAAAGAGCTTTGTCCTTGAATGCGCAGTAGTCACTTTTCACAAGTGTTTGGCGCGGGGAAGTGAGGAGCGACGGGGGCGGTAGTCAGCGCCGGCACCTGATTCGTTGATCAGTCGCTTCCCGATGCCCGCACCGAAAGCACGTCTCGAAGCTTCTTGAGTACAGTCGCATACAATATTACCCAACGTTATCTTTCGCCCCGGTCGAATTACAAATTATTAGTCAGCGGGAAGAAAAGAGTGTGCAGGACTATTACTACAAGTATCTATATTCACTAGGCCCTAGTGACTAGGGGCATTCTATGCTAGGGGGTTATTTATATATAGGTTTCAACCTTGACGTTAACAAATGTTGTCAATAGAGAGTACCTATAGTTTATTTGACACAAAGTCCATTATTTACATCGGCTAATATCCCAATCAACAAAATATCAAACAGAGAAAAAATAGAAGTGAAGAAAGTCCTGAACACTCATTCCTTCACACTAACCCTAAAAACGCACTTCGGAATTATGCCGCGACTGTACACATGCGCAGTAATCCCCGCCAGTTTCTCCGAGAGCTCTTTATTCGTGGCGCCGAGTGTAGTGTCGGCTCTGGTAGATATCTGAATGAGAGGAAACTAAACAGCACATTCCAATTTATATGCTCACGTTTCGATCATACAACTTACATTGACATCCATGAAGGTAACAGACTGAACTCAAAACTGCATGCTTGTAGGATGTTATACAGGGTAATCCTAAGACTGAATTTCAAAACACACTTCGCTGAGTTTTATAAGTCACAAAATAAAATATGTAATAATAGACCAGTTAATAAAAATGTTGAGACCCAAACAGACGGTGATGCCCTGTTACATTCTACGTTACATTCTGCGTTGTATAAAGTAAATAACTGTGAGAACAATGATTTTTTTCGTGAATAATTCAGATACGACACTTAATATAATTCACCAAAATATAGCTGGAGCATTGAACAAAATTGATTCAATAGAGTTAATACTTTTAGAGTTTATGGACCAGAATTTTGAAATTGATATAGTATGTTTAACTGAGACATTTCTGATAGCCAGTATAGAAAATAACTTGGCACTTTATCATTACAATATGGGGGATAGTTATTGTCGTAAAAAAGAGAGGTGGCTCTTGCATTCTAGTTAAAAAGGGTATAAAACATAAGAAAATTGCTATCACCAAAGAAACCGCTACATAATACAACTTTGAATGTTGTGGAGTAGAATTGATAGACTACGACATCCTAGTTATATGTATATACAGAAGGAGTATTTACTCCTGTATTTACAGATCAATTGACTACTCAAGGTTTTTGGAAAAGTTAGATGAAACATTGAATAAAATACATAATAAAAATAATAAAAATAAAAATAAAAATATTATGCGGCGATTGGAACATTGATAAACTTAACCCTTAATTTGACAATGTATGACGTATCATACAGTAAATTCAAAAAAATCTTGAGCTCTTGAAATCATCAAATATTACTAAAAGTACTTTTTATATTGTGGCAATACTATTACTTATTAAGTAGAAAAATAACTTATTCGACTGGCAACACTACGAATCAGCTGATCGTAAAATGCCGCAGCGAAAGAAATGTCTCGTGCTTTCTAAGGTAAATATTATTATTTTACGCATGTTTTTTCCAAGGTGAAGACTGTTTTTCTTTGTGTTTTTTATTGTATGTATAATGTGTTATTGTGTACCCATAAATCATAATTGTAATCTCAAAATCAGTACCATTTATTCTGCATCAAACTTGTTGTATGACGGGGCATACACTGCCAAATATACGGTGGTACATGGGTTATTTCACGTGTATGTCGTGTCATACACTGCGAAATAGACAGTAAATGTTATTGTGTTTTGTTTTTATGCTGTGGCGAACAACGCCAAATATCCACTTTATTATACTCGGCGCCACGACTAAAGAGCTTTGTCCTTGAATGCGCAGTAGTCACTTTTCACAAGTGTTTGGCGCGGGGAAGTGAGGAGCGACGGGGGCGGTAGTCAGCGCCGGCACCTGATTCGTTGATCAGTCGCTTCCCGATGCCCGCACCGAAAGCACGTCTCGAAGCTTCTTGAGTACAGTCGCATACAATATTACCCAACGTTATCTTTCGCCCCGGTCGAAAATGCCGAAAAATAAAGTACTGACAAGGCAAGCTAGAAAAATGGTTTACGATGTGAACTGTTATATTAAAAAAGAGTCTGATGAAATCGTTGCTGATTTAAAACTGGCGAAGACCACATCAGCCACCTCTTCCATCACACTACAAAACTTGTTAGAAGCCACAATTCAAAATTTAAATGAAGTTATAAAGAATTTAATTGAAGGAATATCATTACTGTCAGATGAATAATATTTTTTGTGTTAAAAACTTAATTGTGGTTTAATTGTTACAAATTATTAGTCAGCGGGAAGAAAAGAGTGTGCAGGACTATTACTACAAGTATCTATATTCACTAGGCCCTAGTGACTAGGGGCATTCTATGCTAGGGGGTTATTTATATATAGGTTTCAACCTTGACGTTAACAAATGTTGTCAATAGAGAGTACCTATAGTTTATTTGACACAAAGTCCATTATTTACATCGGCTAATATCCCAATCAACAAAATATCAAACGGAGAAAAAATAGAAGTGAAGAAAGTCCTGAACACTCATTCCTTCACACTAACCCTAAAAACGCACTTCGGAATTATGCCGCGACTGTACACATGCGCAGTAATCCCCGCCAGTTTCTCCGAGAGCTCTTTATTCGTGGCGCCGAGTGTACTTAGAGTTTTATTTGTATGACACAATATACATCGCCAATCTTGTAACTGCTTTTTAGGGTTCCGTTTGAGAAACAAGGAACCCTTATAGTTTCGTCAAGTCTGTCTGTCCATCCGTCTGCCCGTCTGTCTGTCCGTCTGTCTGTCCGTCTGTCCGTCCGTATGTCACAGCAACTTTATTCCGAAACTATTAAGACTACACAGTTGGAACTTGGTATGTAGATGTACTCTGTAAACCGCTTGTTTTGTTTTTTGAATGTCTTGGGTGTGGTCATTTAGGTTTTTTTATTTCTTTGCCTGCAGGAAAAGCTTTGAACACGTGGTGGAAGGTTGCTTGCCCTTGTTCCTGTTTCCAATGCTCATTCTGATTGCTCTAACACCTCCGATGATGACTTACCAGAAGAACTTTGCTCGCTGTCTTCTTCCCCTGCCCCTTCTATCGAAAGCTGCATGGAGAATATCAATATTTCCGATTCTGATCCAGATAATCTTCGTCTTATGCCTATTATGCAAGATGTCTTCCCAGAAAATCGTCAAGAGCTCGATATCGATCAAATACCAACACTGTCAGAATTACCATCTCTGCCATCTGTTTCTGAAACCTCTGTACCAGTTACTCCTGCTTGTACGTCTAAACCTCCCACCCCTGCTTGTGCATCTGCGCCTCCAGCTACACCTGCAACATCTGTAAACCTAGATGCATTCATCAGTCCCATAACGCCAAAGTTTCTCAAGAGAAAAACCAAGAGTAGACCATCATATGTAGCACCACCTAAACGCACGCGAAAACTGGCGAAGTTTACTCTTGTGTATCACTGGCAGAAAGCTAAGTTTCGTCATCAAGGCACCTTTGAGGAAGATAGTGAGTATGAAGGCATTGTAGAAGTAAACTCACCTTTGACATATTTTCTCAGGTTTTTCTCACAGGATATCATCGAAGATATCGTCGAGCAAACAAATATATACTCAGTTAACAGAACTGGGAGATCCATGAACGTAACAGAAGCTGAAATTCGTGATTTTCTTGCTATTCACATCATCATGGGACTAGTCAGGATGACCTCATACCTAGATTACTGGAGTCAGCGACTTAGATATAATTTGGTTGCTGATATTATGACACTAAAGCGTTATCAACAGATTCGCAAAAATATTCACTTCGTTCATAATAATCGCGGGGATACTGACAGATATTGTAAAGTTCGGCCTTTGATTCAGAAAGTGCGGGATAATTGTTTGGCACATGAAAACCAGCAGACATTCAGTATCGACGAAATGATGATACCATACAAGGGCACGAAAGCCGGGAAAAGACGTCAATTCATGAAGGATAAACTCTGCAAATGGGGATTTAAAAACTATGCTCGAGCTGGTGTGAGTGGTATGATTTATGACTTTGTTCTTTATGGAGGCGAAGACACTTTTCGTTATCACACGTTCACTGATAAAGAAGCTTCATTGGGATTTGGGTCTCAGATTGTAATAGCACTGTGTAAAAGCATAAAAAAAAAGCCAGCGAAAATATTCTGCGACAATTTTTTCACCAGTCCGGAATTGCTGTACATACTGAGGGAAGACTATGGAATCTTCGGAACTGGTACTATTAGAAGTAATAGGCTGCGAGGAGCGGAGAAAGTCTTAACTAAAGAGAAGGTACTAAAAAAGAAGCCTCGTGGTAGCTATGCAGAAGTTGTATGCAATAAGTCTCGATTGGCGGCAGTGAGGTGGAACGACAATAAGTGTGTGACCTTGTTGAGCAGTTGCGTTGGTGCAGAGCCAGTAGAAAAGATTAGAAGGTACTGCAAAGAAACCAAGGATAAACAAGATGTACACTGTCCCAAAATTGTCAAAGAGTATAATAAGTATATGGGAGGTGTTGACCTTGCCGATATGCTTGTGTCACTCTACAGGATACCATTCAAGAGTCGGAAATGGTATCTAGGAATCTTTGCTCAAGTTATTGACATTTGTATTAATAATGCCTGGCTTCTATATAGGAAAGACTGCATGCACAAGCAAATGAGGGCAATGGCGCTGAAATCTTTTCGGTACGAAGTGTCTGAAAGCCTTAACAAAACGGGTAGGTCTGGGCAGCTAAAAAACATAAATAATGAGAAGAAGCGAAATCCAGCGCAAGCTCAACCTATCGATGACATAAGATACGATCGATTCGGTCATTTCATGGACTTTACCACCCAAGGGCGATGCCGTTTATGTTCTAAATTGACATCAGTTATTTGTATAAAATGCCAATTAGACTATCACTTCAAAAAGTAACGGCTTATGTTACCTGGTAACTCTAGTTTTAAGCTAAGATGTTAGCATTTCTTACTTTTTTTAAGTAAATATATATTACTTTTCTACGCATTACCTGCTCTTTATCTTTTCCAAATAGATTTCTTTTATGACCTATATTTGGCAAAGTCTATCCCAGCATACATAAAATTCCATATATATTTTGATGCGAAATTGGCAGTGTATGTTGGGATATACATGCTATATTTATATATATACACATATATATATCTTTTTAATATTTTTTTAAGATTGCCTAGGAATACATAATCACAAATGTATTATTATTTTTAATGATTTGCGATTCTTTTTTTCTTGCCAAATTAAGGGTTAAAGATAATAAATGGTCAAAAGAATTAAAAAGCATTTTAAACAATTAAAAAATCAACATACATACTACAATGCCAACACGAAAAAACTCATGTCTCGATTTGATAGCGAGCAACGTACCAAAAGCCAAGGAACGGATTCACCATTTAGCTCTGTCTGACCATGAAACAGCCCAAACTCTATCCGTCCAAGTAAAAAAACAGATAGCATACACAACCTGGTGTGAATACGTGAGGGATTATAGCAAGGATAATGTAAGAAAGTTTTCGGAAGCGGTATCTGCACTAAGTTTTAATAATATCTATGACCACACTGAGATGGATGATGCGTTTGATTATTTTCATGAATTAGTCTCACTATTTTATAATTTATGTTTTCCGGTCATAAAGATTAAGTTAACAAATAGACTAACTAAGACGAAATGGGTGTCAAAAGGGATTAAAAAATCATGTGTTACAAAACGAAAACTCTACTTAAAGTACATTTACTCTACAGAAAACAAAAACAGACATAAAACCACTTGTAAAAAATACACGTCTCTACTAAAAAATTGCATATCGAGTTCACAAAAAACATGTGGCTAATAAGTACATTATGAATAGAAAAAAAAAGGTAAAGCCACATGGAATACAATAAAAGACAAAATATCAGGAACAAACACAAAAGATAAAATAGATGAAATAACAAAAGATAAAATAACATACACTAATGCTACTGACATTTGCTCAATCTTTAATAACTTTTTTATAGATCAGACTAATAATAATGATAATAATAAAAATTTAAACATTAATTCTGACGCTTGCAAAGAAATTGAAATTAATCCTTGCACTATATTTTTGGAACCTACTACCGCTCAAGAGATATTCAATATTATTAAATCTCTAAATAACTGTACATCGGTAGGATATGACGATATAAGTACCGACATCTTTAAAGTTTGTGCATACAACTTAGCTTATCCCTTAAGTTACCTAGTAAACCTTTCATTTACACAAGGTCGCTTTCCAAAGTCTCTGAAACGATGTTTAGTAAAACCGTTATTTAAAGAGGGTGACGTTAAGGATCTAAATAATTATAGACCGGTGACTCTTATACCAATACTATCAAAGGTGGTTGAAGGAGCTATGCATAACAGGCTTGGTCGGTCTTGGAAAGACGTAAGGTATTAAGAAAAGAACAGTTTGGGTTTAGAAAAAATAGTTCCACAACATTAGCATGTTTTAACCTAGTTAAGACTATAACCGAATGTCTTAACAAAAAAAGGCCCATAGTCTCAATATTTTTAGACATGAGCAAAGCCTTCGACTTCGTTAATCATAATATCCTTTTAAATAAATTAGAGAGATACGGCATAAGAGGTATTACATACGATTGGATAAAAAGCTATTTACAGGATAGGAAACAATGCACAGAAATATCTAAGATAAACATGATCCAAAACCAGTCAACCAAACAAAGGTTTCGATCGGAATATAGAGTAAATAGTACCGAAGTGCCACAAGGAAGTATCTTAGGACCCTTGTTATTTTTGCTCTACATAAATGACTTGCCAAGTTCTATAAACCACCAATGCATATTATTTGCTGATGATACGACGCTTATATTTGAAGGTACACAATTAGAAACATTTCAGCAAGATATCAATGATTCTCTTACTTCTGTTGTGAAATGGATGGAACACAATAAATTAAAATTAAATATCAATAAAACCAACTTAATTCAATTCAGACCATACCAAGCACAAACTTTACCGTTGAACATCGAACATAATAAAAATCAAGTAGATATGACAGAGACAACTAAATTTTTAGGAATTACCTTAGACCAACATCTAAATTGGAAAAGCCATGTAGAGTCAGTTTGCAATAGGGTGAACCGTTTTGTCTTTGCCATACGACGAATAAGAATTACTATCTCAGTAAGAGCATCTATCACAGCGTACCATGGGTATGTATCGTCAGTCTTGACATATGGCATTATTCTATGGGGAAACTCTGTCGATGTAGACAAGGCGTTTATAGTGCAAAAGAAATGCATCAGGGCAATATGCGGAGTAGGGTCTAGGCCAGTGGTGGGCAAAGTACGGCCCGCGGGCCAGCTCCGGCCCGCGACTGGATTGTATCCGGCCCGCCGCGCCGCGTCTAGTCTAGCCGCTAGCTAGACTCTAGCTAGCTCTAGTCACGCACGCGGCGGGCCGGCCGGCCTAGACTATATAGCCACGTTCACGGGCCAGTCGCGGGGCGCGGAGATGGTAGCGTAGTGAAGTGGGGTCAGAGGCGTGGGCGCGGGGCGCGGGGCGCGGGCTGCGGGCGCACAGTCGCCTACTGGCTGGCTGTCATCGAGCGAGTCACACGCACAATACAGTTTTGCTTCTCTGTGTGTGGGTAATTTTGTTTTGAACTTGCCACGTATTCTTGCTTGTTCGTGTAACATACTGGGATAATGGCGTGTAGAAAACGTAAAGTTGATTCTGAGTGTCGATTGTTTAAAGAAGAGTGGGCGTGGAAATACTTCTTTACAGAATACAACGGCAAGCCAATATGTCTTAGGTATATGCAATGAAGCGGTGGGGGTATTTAAAGAGTTTAACGTCGCTCGCCATTTAAACAGCAAACATGCTAAAACCAAATATGCTGCTATGAATGACGCCCAAAGAAAAGTGAATGCGGAAAACTTATGTCATATGTGTGCGAACAGACTTTTTCGACCATGAAATTGCGAAAAAACTCAATCAGAAACCGACTTACTGATGAACGCCTTTTCTCCTTGCTGAAAGTTACTTCGTCGCAACTCGAACCTGCGTTCGACGATATTATTGCAAATCAAAAACAATTGCATATGTCTCACACACCGACTATGGCAGGGCCTTCGAATAAAAGTTGAATTGTAATTTGTAAGTAGATGATATTGTGTATTATAATGGTTATGTTTATATATGATTAAACGATTTCAAATAAACAATGTTTACCTATACTTTTACATGAGTAGTTAACGGTTTTAAATCAAAATACATTTTTGCTGTAATTTCGGCCCTCCTCTGAAATTTCTTAAACTTTCTGGCCCCCTATGAAGAAAGTTTGCCCACCACTGGTCTAGGCATAGCTGTAAAACTTTATTTAAAAATTACGTATACTTACGTTACCTTGTCTCTACATCAGAGAAATTTGTACATTTGTAGTGCAATACAGGAACTACTTTCCAAAAAATTCAGATATTTACGTGAGACAAATCGTATATAAGAATGGAAATATCGAACTATACATTTAAACAACTCACGAGCTGGCGTTTAGATAGCCTACACATAAAAGTGCAAGAAGAAGGCGACAACTTCCATTAAATGGAACCCACATTTTTTTTAAGGGCTTTCATAAATTTTATGAAAGCTTTTTAAAAAATTGTAAATAGTGCCTCAATCCTGTCAAAACTATATTGGTTTCAGTTATACAAATAAGTACGGTCGATGAGTAAAGAGTGTCAGTATATTAACTTTTGTTCATGAAAAATAGTCCTCCCTCTATTTACTTACTTACTCTGTGGTAAGGCGTCATAGAGCCAGTAGATATTTTTTTCGGTTGAAAATGACAGTTATTTGAATTGAACTATAGATTGAACTTGAGTTTCGTAAATAATCTTGTTTGAGATTGCGTTATTTGTTTTTTCATAACAATGGGTAAGTTGTAATTTTTACAGCATTATTAATAGTATAACAATCCCATAATTCAAATCATAGAAATGTGTCCGGTCAATGACAATGGTACGGTGACAGTCGCCGCGCTCCGTTGCGCCAGAGCAGAAGCATAAGCAAATATGGATTTTATTAGCAGAAAACATGTTTAGGTTTGGTAGTTTCATACATTTTTAGGTTAGTTTAGTTTAGGTAAAATATCTCAAGAACCATACATTTCCTAGATTGGATATTTTACAGGGGGGTTACTTCCTCCCCAATACCTCATACGAAAGTATCAGTGTTGGAAAAAATACCCACTAAGTACATTAATGAATGCACAATTTGTGGACAGACTAAATACGACCGTAACCCCATTAGGCCTCAGTTCCCCAAGCAAGAAAACCCCTTGAGATTGTCCATATGGACCTATTCACAGCCCAGAGCGAAAAGTATCTTTCGTTTGTAGACATTTTCTCCAAATACGGCCAGGCCTATCACCTGAGAGATGGAACTGCCGTAATCATCCTACAAGGACTTCTTAAATATTGTACCCACCATGGGCTCCCCTTAACCTTAATAACAGATAACGGCACCGAGTTCACTAATCAGATGATTCCAGAATTTACATTACTTCATTAGATAAATCACCACAAAACCTTGCCCCATGCCCCCATTGATAACGGTATCATTGAACGCTTTCAACCCACCTTGTTAGAACATCTCCGTATCCTGAAACTACAGCAAAAAGACGAGCCTGTAATTTACCTCATAATAAAATAAAATAATAAATAAAATGACCCAAACTTGTAGTCTGTTTTATTTTATTCGTTGTTGTTGTTTTAGTGTGGAGCTAAAACGCTAATTAGCCCGCAACCTTATGTGGGCTATTTAAGAGCGGAGGCTCTTTATTCGTGTGCTAAGTTCACGAACACTCAATTAGTTATAAAATCTTGTTTATACTAGTGATTTAAGCCGATCTACATTAATTGTTGGCTTAATGATCATAAAAATATATATATAATTTATATATATAAGAGATATTTGTATTATTACGTTATACATATGTATTGTTTTATTTATATATTTTTAAAATTATTCTTTTCGTATACGTTATTTTATTTATTATTTAGTCCACGAGAATTACATTCTTTATTAGTAACCAATATGAAACCCAAAAATATACTATTTAACAACAGTTGCAATTTTTTCATATGCATAGGCGTGCTAGTTAGTTGGACTTATGTCTCCTGTTCAGGTAACTGGTCGCTCTATATTAGACCTATGTTGTACCTAGTTATGCCTTAAACCAAACGCACTTACCCAGGTGAATGTTGGTGATG
Source organism: Argyresthia goedartella (assembly GCA_949825045.1). Lineage (NCBI taxonomy): Eukaryota > Metazoa > Arthropoda > Insecta > Lepidoptera > Argyresthiidae > Argyresthia > Argyresthia goedartella. Next base: position 21,819,275 of record OX463811.1, read on the forward strand.
TATGTGGTTGCAATTGTTTACAAGTTAACTGCTAAGTTTTGAGAAACCTTTATGAACACTTACTTGCCTCTCTATGTTATACACTCGCGAGCAATAAACTGGAATCACTTCATCGCGGGTTGCTCAGGACAAGTTTTTGCCTTTTTTATGCAATGTATTACAAATTATGGCATATCAATTTTATTAGCTTTCGACCTCTTTTAATGTTACAGGAAAAGATTTTTTCATTTATGTCATGGAACGTAAAAACAACAAACATTTTTTTTTACAACAAAACACTGTTTTGTTTTGAAGTCGAGACCCTATAAAAAGTGAGCATTCGTAAAAAATTGTCATCAGTCCAATATTTCACATCACTGGAGCACTGAATCTGAAAGAAAATGGAAACCACACCTGCAGAAGCCGCTCAAATCGTCATCCTAATCCAGCAAGGGTTGTCTCAGCGTACCATCGCTCGACAGTTTCATCTTTGTCAGTCTTGTGTCTCGAAGGTGTATAAAAGGTTCCGGGAGACTGGAAACTTTGTCCGGACACCAGGATCTGGACGACAGCGTTGCACTTCGGTGAGAGATGACCGATTTATTGTCACCACATCTCTCTGAAATCGACACTTAACCGGCGTATATGTTCAACGGCAGCTCAGAGATGTTCGAGAGAAGATTCTTAGCAAGTGGACGGTAAGGCGAAGACTCAAAGAAACGAATTTGACCCCAAGAAGGCCAGCCACGGGGCCCAAATTGTCTCCAGCGCACCGACAAGCCCGGCTTAAATTTTCTCGCGATCACTTATATAGAGCAATGGAGCCGAGTCCTGTTCTCGGACGAAACAAGGATGTGCCTGCATGGTAGCGACGGTCGACAGAGTCTATAGGAGACCGGGGCACAGTGGTCTAGGATTTGTTCCTCCATACTCATAGGAACATAATGTCTGGAATAATTATTAAAATATATGCAATGTCTCCGGTATACCTCCTTATATGTCATATTAAAACATGGAGTGGATTAGTTGCTCCACAAGTGAGAAAAAAAATGTTGATTATTTTTTTTGTATGGGAGAAAACACTTAAAGTACATTATTTCGGAACTAATTACAACTGATGGGCTGGTGCTCACATGGTCTATTGTACCTTGCACGCTAAACATAATGACATATAATTCATGTACTTTCCGGTGCAGCTTTGGATGTAGTTAACTTTTAAAAATTTGAATATTTAGTATGAGCGTATTCGTTTACGTTCGACATAATGAGAGTAGTTCATAGGTAGAATGCAGCAAACATGAATACTAGGTACTTGTGTTTATGTAGGTGCATCATCAATAACTTTGGGGATGTCGTTAGTTAATAGCCCGTTGTAATAACTTTGGGGATATTGCTAGTTAATAGCCCGTGTTTGGCTTTTATGAATAATAATGAAGTTAAAGAAATTACATTGAATGACTAACCAGATCGTTATAGTAATGGTTTAGTTTCAAGCTTAATGACAAACATTAATTAAGGGAATTGCAATATACCTATATAGGGACATTTAAGATGGGATAATTCAGTAGTTTCTCGCACTTGTAAGCGCTTACTATACTTCATACGTTCTATTCATTTCCGCGTTATAATGGAAGGATTTGTAACCAATTTGGACATTTTCATGTTTGTTGCAAATAACAGTTGTTTCTCAGAGCCCAGTGTATTATTTGAAGTTTTTGTGAATGCGGTTAACTTATCAGAAAGTGAAAAGAAAGAATTGAAACAATTCTGCCAGACATATACATGCGCTTTGAAACAAAAGTGGATCTTGTCTAGCCGTGCGAGGCATACATTTATCAAGAAGTTTGAAACATGGTTGGGAAAAGACATAATATGGCCTAAGAATTTGAAGGAAAAGATGACACCATTATTGTCAGCAGAGAAACAGCCATGTTCCAGTTCTCATTTCAGTGTAAATGAGGATGCATCAACATCCTGCCAACCAGATATGTGCAGTGTAAGTACCTCAACATCAATTATGATTGAAAGGAAACCGTTTTCGGAGTTAAGCCCCCTACAGAAGAGAAGGAGAGTGCAAGAACTCTTTAACAAATAGTACGGAAAGCCTTGCTTACGCAACAGGTTTAAAAGCAGATAGCCAGGATGCAGCAGATATAATAAAACTTGTTATCGAGAAACCTGAAGAGGCAACAAAGTTAAAGGAATTATTGAAGCCGAAGAAAGCAGTGCCCATATATTCCGCAGATAAAGCTTTAGGTATTTTGACCTCTTTGAAGCTATCAAAGTGGCAATATCTGACTATGTGAGCTAGTGCAATAGCAGAAGGAGTGTCACTTTATCCTGCATACAATGCCATCCTAGAGGCAAAAAAGGAAGTCTACACATCAAGAGAAACCACAGAATTCAACAAAAGTGGCGCAAGAGTACAGCTTCAAGCAGTTTTGGACAAAACTGTAGCTAGATTTGGAAAGTTATTACGTTTGGAAGATTCGCTGGCTGGTAAAGAACTGTTGCTAATTTGCAAATAGGGCTTTGATGGAGCTTCGGGACAAAGCCTTTACAAGCAAGCAACTGACGGAGATGATGAATCCAGTATATTCATGTGCTCCTTTGTGCCTTTGCGCTTTGTATGTGGTGAGAAAGTGGTGTGGGAAAACTCAAAACCATCTTCTACAACGCTGTGTAGACCACTTTTCTTCAAGTTTGTCAACGAAAATAAGTTAGATATACGCCAAGAACAAGCCCTAATAGAAGCCGAGATTGCTGCCCTGGAGCCTTCCATTATGGGGAGCCACGCTGTTTAATATTTATGCTTCGGAACGCACCACCTCTTGTTGCGCGACTCAGAACGGAAACAGAACCGCAGCTGTCACTCGTATCGAAACGAGAGGAGAAATTGGAGGTTATCTTTTCTCGTCGGGAGAACAAACATGTCTGCTCAGGCATCGGGCCATTGATTGTAATTCGGTGTAACAATTACCAAATACAGGCGTCGGGCCTGGTCGGAGTGCTCATCATAAACATCGTCGGGAAATAAGTAGATTCGCGTCAGCGGTTGAGTGATTCGTGGTGAAGGTTGAAGTTGTACGGTCTCCAACTCGTCGTATGCGGACGGCGACTCCTCGTGTCGGCAAGGTTCGGTTCCTCCCCTATCCCAAACTTGTGCTCCTATCCCGCATTCCTGCCTCGAATCGAGCTTTCGATCTCCGGTCTGCGACGACAAGGTAAGGTAACAATCAAGATTTTCTCTCCCGTGCTGGCAAAAACCCAGCCCCCTCAAGATTCCACGCCATTCGGTTGAGGCGTGGAATTAATCATTTTGGTAGCAGGCGCGGTTTCCTAGTGGGAAATCATCGATTCACGGTTGTAGGGTTGTTTTTTTGCCACATTGTAGTTGGGAGAAAAGAATATCTCAGATTGGCCGGCAAGTCGGCAATGAGTCTGTGGTCGGTACCATAATTAAAGTTCATTTTCGGTTAGTGAAAGTATAAGTGTCAATTTAGTTAACAATTATTATAAATTTGTAGTCGGAAACTACTGTTTGTGCGCATAAAATATTGAACAGTCATTCTGCGAAGTAACTAGATTGTATTACTTGCGGTAGAACGTCGGGTTCTATAGTACTGCAGTGTTATTTCGGTTTACAGAGCAGGGTCAGGCTATTTAAGGGGTATTAAGCTGATTTTGCTGACCTCAGTAGAAGTGTGGGTCTTATCGGAGGGGCCACTTCTAGAAGGTCACAGCTACCTTCAGTATATTAAAAATAGCTTGGATTTCGGAATCCAGTTTTGTGGGTTAATTTTGTATTGTGTTTTATGGTGGCATTCTCTAATTGACTTAGAGTGTATATTTATAAGGTGTATGTCCACAGGGCGACCATATTAAATATTGTTTAGGATTTAATTGTTTTAGTGGTTGCCTTGGTTTTTAAAACTTAGTTTTAATTTCTGTGCCCAGCGCTGACGGGCAAGTGCTGGTCTCTGGCTGTGCTTAGTTCGTTAGTGAAGCATAGGACCAGAAACAATTGAATCGGTAACCATGGCACCTTCGCCCTTGACGGTACTGCGGTATGGTGTCCGTGAGGAGATGAGATGGCTCGCCCATACTCACAAGTATGTGGAGCGACCTGACATGGACGATGTCCTGCTCAAGCGTGTGGAGGACGCAATGACACGCGTCGGGAAGGTGTGTCGGCTGGCTGCCGAGGCTGAAACCCTCGGGCTTACGGATGAGGCCTCGGTGGCTGCAGTGAAGCAGCTCTGCGCGGATGCTGACCAAGCGATGGAGTGCTTGGGCGACATCGAGCGTCGCACCGAAAAAATTAAGCGGTCGCGTCGGGATGACCACGGGGAGGGTAGCGGAGACCCGCCCCCTAAGGGTGTTGTTGGACGGCTGCCACACCTGGAGATTCCGGCCTTCGGTGGGGCAATTGATGAGTGGCCGGCATTCATCAATTTATTCGATAGTCTGGTCCACGGTCGGGACGACCTGGACAACGCCTACAAGTTGGCCCAACTATTGATGGCACTGCGGGGTGAACCGAAGGAGTTGGTCGGTCACCTAACGGTCACGGCGGGCAATTATGAGATTGCCCGGGCCATATTGTTTGACCGCTACCAACACAAACGGCGGTTGGTTGATGCGCAGCTGGGGAAGCTGTTTAGCATCCCAAGAGTAACCCGGGATGTTGACATCCGGGTACAGGTGCTCAACCCTGTGCTGGTGGCCACTAAGGCCCTTCAGAACCTTGGTCTACCTGTAAACCAATGGTCATATATCGTGTTGTATATGGTTTTGTCACGGTTGCCTGCAGCTGTTCAAAGTCGGTTTGAACAGCTGCATGGGGGCAGTAGCTCGGAACTGCCCACACTCGTCCAATTAACGGATTTTTTGGAGGGTGAATGCAGGCGATGCGACACATTGGATACGGAGGCCAGTGTGCAGCGCCAACCCGCGCGGGTGCGGGAGGGGCCGCGCCCCCTACCCCACAGGGGGGTGGGCGATCAAAACAATTTGGCGTTTTGAGAGCCGCGCCGTCGGGTGACGGCTGTGTGCACTGCGACAGTGCCGGTCATGAAGTGACCAGTTGCGCCGACTTTAAGGCGCTCGGTGTGGCTGCCCGCAGGAAGGTGGTCTTCCGCCACCGATTGTGTTTCGGTTGTTTGGGGCCGCACCCGCTGAGCGAGTGCTCACGCGCGTCCCCCTGTGAGTGCTGCGGTGGCAAGCACCACATCGTGTTGTGCCTGAACCGGTCAGGCCCTTCGGACGGTCACCAGGGCCGGACTCAGGTTGGTCGGTCACAGGGCCCAACCAGGGCCGGACCCAGTCCCCCTCCGGGCAACGGGAGTCACCAACGGGGTGACTGGGGTACCCGCGGACGGGACCCCCCCCGAGGGGAAGGGGGCAGCGCGGGGGGTAACAGGCGGGATAGCCGGGGTTCGGTCGCCGCTGTCCAGGGTCAGCGAGGACGTCGGGCCGCTGGCTCACCGCGTGTTACGGGCGGGTGTCAGATGGCACCTATGAGTGGCGCGAAGGCTGGGAGCCCACTACCTTCTGCGCCACCCTGCCCGTCGCTCTGGGAGGCGAACAGGGAGGCGAACAGTCGGATGTCGCCCCCATTCCTAGAGCGCCCCAGGTTGGATCAGCTCTCCCCCCTCCATCCACGGTGGCCACCGGGCACACCGTACACAGTCCGGTATGGTCGGGTACCGAGACAGCGAGGGGCCTATTATGCGGGTTGGGACCCCCTGATGTACATACGGTCTGATATGCCACCGGTGGCATATCAGCAGCCGAGTTACCAGGCCGACGGGGGTCCCAGCGGGTTCGGATCCCGCGGAGGTTCCCGCTAGGGACACGCCGCCCACTTACAGGTTGCCGCCACTCCACAGACGGTAATGCTCCCCACCGCCTCGGTGATAGCGTGGAGTTCGGACGGCAAATCTTGTGTGGCACGAGCACTATTGGACTCGGGGGCCCAGGGGTGCTTAGTCTCGTGCAACCTTGTAAGACGGTTGGGCATTTCGGTAAGGGAGTATCCACATTCCATTCGGGGAATTGGGAACACGGAAGTCGGTTCCGTTAAGGGAGTATGTCGGATTACTCTCTCGTCACGGGTGGATTCATCGGTGAATCTGACGGTCACGGCATTAGTCATGCCTAATGTGATGGGCTCACACCCTCACGTACGGTTGTCGCCCTCGGTGCGACAGTTGGTCGCTGGGTTGTCAGTGGCTGACCCGGAGTTCGATATTCCGGGCCCAGTAGACATTTTATTGGGTGTCGATGCCTTGGGATACCTGTTAGTGCCAGGTGTCCACGTGTTGCAGGCGACTGGTCTGGTTTCGGTCAACACCAGACTGGGCCATGCGGTAATGGGTCCGGTCATGCCGGCTGCCCCACGCCTAGCAACTCGTAGTCCCTTATTCGGTTCTGTACTCTCGGAGGTGATACAGAAGTTTTGGGAGGTGGAGGAACCACCTACGGTCCGCCGGTTGGACCCGGTTGAAGAAGAGTGTGATCAGTTTTATCGGAACAATACTGGTCGCCTTCGGTCAGGTCGATTGTGTCACGCTCCGGAGTTAGTTGGACATCCTTGCGGTGGGGATCAAAATGGTTGACTCAAGCCGAATCGGATTGGCCAATGAATCCACGCGCTACCACGGCGAACGGCGCCTTGACAGTCGGTGTCTGTACGACGCAACCAGAGCCGGAAGAGGAGTTCAGCCTGCTCGCTCGACAAGCTGGTCAATGTGACCGCCTGGATCTGCCGATTTGCGCGGAATTGTCGGAATTCTGAGGCGCTACGAGTGCGGACACAGGTCCTGACACCACGGGAACGGAACCATGCGTTGTTCGCATTGGTACGGAACGTGCAGACGGTGCACTTTAAGTCCGAATTGGACATTCTGAGACGCGGACGCGTCCAACTGAAGGGAGCTGTGGCTCGGCTCAACCCGTTTATTGACCCTCAAGGATTGCTGAGGGAAGGAGGTCGGCTGCGGAATGCCAACCTGCCTTATGCGGCTCGCCACCCGTTTTTACTCCCTAGGAAAGGGAAGTTGGTCGAACTGTTGATACAGGATCGACACATTCGGAATGGGCATGTCGGATGCCACGCCTTGATGGCGTTTCTCCAGCGCTAGTTCTGGATTCTATCGGGAAGACGCTTAGTGCGTAGCGTCGTATTTCGGTGCCTGCCTTGTTATCGGGCCAAGGCGGCTACGATGCAGCCCCAGATGGGCGATTTGCCCTCGGATAGGGTTAACGAAATCCGGCCCTTTGCGGGTGTCGGAACGGATTTCGCGGGACCATTCATGGTCAAGTCTTCACAGCTACGGAACGCCAGATTAGTGAAGGCATACCTGTGCGTCTTCGTGTGCTTGGCCACGAAGGCAGTCCACTTGGAGGTGGTCAGTGACCTCACTACGGAGGCATTTATCGCATGTCTGGATCGGTTCGTCTCACGAAGGGGCCTCCCGTCATTAATCCGTTCGGACAACGGCACAAATTTTGTCGAAGCCAGGCGATATCTGCAGGAGGTCACTCAATTCCTGAACGGTAACCAGGACGCCATCGGTACGGCTTGCTCCCGACGTGGGATTGAATGGGTTTTCAGTCCGCCGGGATGTCCTCATTGGGGAGGAATTTTTGAGGCTGCGGTTAAATCGGCTAAGTCGCACCTGACGAGGATCATCGGTGAGACCTCTCTACGCTTTGAAGAGCTTGCGACGTTGTTCTGTAAAATTGAAATGACACTGAACTCGCGTCCGTTGTGCCCGCTCAGTTCGGATCCAAATGACTTGGAAGCGTTGACGCCGGGTCACTTCCTGATCAGTCAGCCCCTTAACGCCCTGCCAGAATACCCATTCGGTGATGTTAAGTTAAGTCGGTTAACTAGGTGGCAGATATTGCAGCAGATGGCTCAAGATTTTTGGAAACGGTGGTCCCTTGAGTACTTGCACATCTTGCAGCAGCGCCTTAAGTGGACTGACCGGACGAGCCTCCTCAAGTCGGTGATTTGGTGCTGATTAAGGATGCGAACCTGCCATCATTGAGATGGAGACGAGGATGGATCGTCAATTTGTACACGGGTCGGGATGGCACGCCTCGATCAGCAGATGTCAAGGTGGGGGACTCGGTCCTCAAGAGAGCGGTCGCAACACTTTCTCGCCTTCCTATTGATTAGGGACAGGTTCGGGCCTGTCCGGGCGGGTGACTGTTTAATATTTATGCTTCGGAACGCACCTCCTCTTGTTGCGCGACTCGGAACGGAAACAGAACCGCAGCTGTCACTCGTATCGAAACGGGAGGAGAAATTTTAGGTTATCTTTTCTCGTCGGGAGAACAAACATGTCTGCTCAGGCATCGGGCCATTGATTGTAATTCGGTGTAACAATTACCAAATACAGGCGTCGGGCCTGGTCGGAGTGCTCATCATAAACATCGTCGGGAAATAAGTAGATTCGCGTCAGCGGTTGAGTGATTCGTGGTGAAGGTTGAAGTTGTACGGTCTCCAACTCGTCGTATGCGGACGGCAACTCCTCGTGTCAGCAAGGTTCGGTTCCTCCCCTATCCCAAACTTGTGCTCCTATCCCGCATTCCTGCCTCGAATCGAGCTTTCGATCTCCGGTCTGCGACGACAAGGTAAGGTAACAATCAAGATTTTCTCTCCCGTGCTGGCAAAACCCAGCCCCCTCAAGATTCCACGCCGTTCGGTTGAGGCGTGGAATTAATCACACGCTGTTAAGCATTCCATGCTTATGACAATGATAGATGCAAAAATCACTTCTGCACTATCAAACACATCAACGCAGACTTGTGACATTTGTCGAGCTACCCCTTCGGAAATGAATCAGTTAGAAAAGGTTTCACAGTGAGTTATTCACAAAGTAAATAATGTTGTCGTTCTGCATTTACTTGCCTTTTTACTAACTTGTTTATTTTCTTTACAGAAAACCAGTTTCAGAAGAGATTTACCAATATGGTTTGTCCACTCTTCATGCGTGGATCAGGTGTATGGAGTGTCTGCTCCATATTTCGTACAGACTGGACTTTAAGAAATGGTAAGCCAGAGATGACAGTAGTAAGCAGTTGATGAAAAGTAGAAAAGAAGCAATACAACATAAGTTCCGTGATGAAATGGGCCTTTTAATAGACATCGTCAAACAAGGTGAGTTAAAATTATTATTTCATAACGATTCTTTTCTTCAAGTTGATTATTATATTATAAATATAAATTTGATACCTATTAAAGTATATTTAATGTCCCTACCGAGGGGCACAGGCCATTGCCCGGATACGAGTAAGATTGAGCCATATCTCTTCTCCTAGTGCAGTATTATTTTTTGTTCTAGGCTCGGGGACCACAAATGACGGGAACACAGCCAGAACTTTTTTTAGCAATCCAGAAAAAACTGCAGCTATCACAGGCTTGGATTCGGGTTTGATCCAAAGATTTGGTACAATTTTGCGTGTACTTGCCTGTGGGGAACCCATTAACATTGAAGCGTTTGAAAGTTTTGCGCGGCTTACTGCAGTAATGTATGTAGAGCTCTATGGCTGGTATAACATGCCTTCGAGTGTCCACAAACTTTTACTGCATGGTGCTGAAATCATCTAACACTTTAATGTTATTCCCATTGGAAAATTATCAGAAGAGGCATCGGAAGCTAGAAACAAAGACTTTAGAAAAATCCGGGAACATCATTCGCGCAAATTTTGTCGGGAAGCGACAAACGAAGACATATTTTATAGTCTTCTTGTGTCGTCAGATCCCTACCTGTCTAGCATAAGACCTGTGTTAAGAAAAGGTAAAAAAACGCTCGTGACTTATGATATGAAACTTTTCCTAATTAATGACGATTCAGTGATTGATAAAGAAAACATAGAATTTGTTGATGTTAATGCATCATTGATGGACTCGGATAAAGAGGACTGTGATGATGACTAAGCTAAGACTCACTTTTTCATTTTGTCCTTGACGTCTTTTATTAGATATATCATAATAATATTTGTGTTTTTATTGCAGTATGTTGTATAGGTATTACGAATCATGTCATTAAATTAAGAGATTACCTAAATATTTGTGATTAGTACATAGTTTCTAATTCTAAGAGATTACCCAAATATTTGGTATGTCTATACATATTTAAATTACCTCTATTATTGTTAATAAAGATCATTAGCAGCCTGTTGACTAATGACAGTTTTATTGTTATTGATGTATTTTGCCTTATTTTTTTTACTTTTTAACAAGCTATTATTAATTATTATAATAACCATATTGTAATTTCCGTATCAAAAGAATAAAATAATAGTACATTATGATACAAGTGTGGTATGTTGGTCATTACACTCGAGTCGCTTAATGGAGACGAGAAGTGTAATGACCAATGCTCACGTGTTTCATACGACGTTTTTCAACACACTTGCGAGGAAAAGTAAATAAAAGTTCACATTTATTTAAAAACTTTAATTATTGAAACAGTTATTAAAAGTACAATTATTGAAATTATATGCTACCGCCTTATGAGGCATTTGTACTGTATGTTTAATTGTATTATTAATTATTTCATTACTTTGTTCTTGGGTAACTGTAAATGTCGGTGATAATGCAACATTCTGAAAGGAGGTAGAAGAACATTGCGTTTCATCATTAGCAAACGTATGAAATCCCAAATCATCATTGGCATATGAGGTGGAAGGACGCGGTTCAGGGCAGAACTTCTTGGATTGTGTCTCCAAATGGATTGCTTGTGTTATTTTGGCACTTATGTCGGCTTTATTTTGGATGGAGTCCTCAATATATGACTCGGCGACATTATTAGATCGCCATCCCCCATGGCGTTTTAAAGTCAATATATCGGCTCCTGAATTAGCCAGCAATGTAGCTGAAGTCCGCCTAAAACTGTGTCCGGTGTAAGCGTCAGCCTGTGGTAAGCCTAAAAACTTGGCAATTTCTCTAGGCATCGATCCAAATTTGTTCACTCCGAAAGGCTGACTCGTGCATTTGCCGTTTTGAAAATTTTGGAAGAACCGGTCAGATTTTCCTATTGTTGAACGTAAAGTTTCATATTTTTTCACTATTTCATAAAATGGTCCGTGAATAGTAAATGACCGAGGAATTTTATTTTTAGTGTTCGGAATTTTGACAAGTAGCATCTCTCCGTGATTCTCTATATCTTTTGTCGTAATATTGTTTAATTCCTGACGCCTACAGGCACCAGTAATTCCGAATATTAATGCGACCTGAAAATAAATAAAATCATAATTAAGTTATAATAATCGTACTTAGTTCCTATTATACCAAAACTCAAAATACCGCCTACAAATATTATAATAATGAATACAAAACTAAATAGTGGAACTGACCTTTGTCGCTGGATATTGATTATCCGGTGCTTCTTTAATGAACTTCTCCACTTCATTAGGTGTTAAAACCTTGGATTTTCGACTGTAAAAGCCGTCTGAACGTCTTTTCAAGAATGCAGTTAGATTGGTGTACGCTTTGATGTCAATTGCATTTTTATTCTGCACGGTACTCTTCAACATAGAATATATACACCAAAGCGAACTAGGTTTATACCTCTTCGCCAGTTCACTAAAGTAAGCCATGAACACGTTCTCTGAGAAAAAGCTTGCATTTTTGCTATTTTTCCATTGAATGAAATTTGCGTAGGCTTGCATGTATTTATCTTTTGATTTTGAGGGCAAAATACTATCACTCGCATTTTGCGCTTCAACTATGATATCTGGCGGCGTACACTCGATAAGTAATTCTTCGTTATCTAAATTCGATATTTTACAAAACAACACTAACGAAATGCAATACTGTGAATAAACTTAACAAACAGAAACCCATTTAAAAGATGGCGGCTGTAATTTTATTTTTTCGCGCGCTCAGCGCTGCATGCGCGCGCAAGTCTGAGATAAGGGCACCGGCAAAGTAGCTAATCAGCCACATATTTATAAATTTTGAAATTGGGTATTTATAGGTAAAAATACACCGTCAAAATATAAATACCAACAAGCTAACAAGCAGTTTCATGAAATTCTTTAATTATTTATCACATTTTGAATTGAATTTTATATTTACGCAGATAACTACTTAGCTGTTTTCGAAACATTAATACTTCTTGCTAATATTTAAAAAGATATGTAATGAAAAGGCACTAGTGCGATAATGTAATGTAAAAGGCACGGCATGGGTAATATTCTGCATTATCAGTGTAAATACGCTGTAATAAGACCTACTTTACGAGCAGGTGTGTTGAAAAATAACTTATAAACTTTGTTTTTGTTATTATTTGCATTTTAATTATTTTTATGGTATTTTCACTCTCAAAGAGATCGGCTGGCATCTCATTATGTCAAAGATTATAATGATAAAGCTGATACAAAAAATTCAAAATTTCAAAAAATAACTACTTCCAAAGCTGCACCGAAAAGTGCATAAATTATATAACATTATGTTCAGTATGCCATGTATAATAGATCATGTGAGCACCAGCCCATCAGTTGTAATTAGTTCCTAAATAATGTACTTTAAGTGTTTTCTCCCATACAAAAAAATAATCAACATTTTTTTTCTCACTTGTGGAGCAACTAATCCACTCCATGTTTTAATATGACATATAGGGAGGTATACCAGAGACATTACATATTTTTTTATAATTATTCCAGACATTAAGAATAAAGAATTTCCTATGAGTATGGAAGCCAAATCCTAGACCACTGTGCGGATGTCCTAACGGTGATGGAAAACATCGTGAGGAAATCTTCATTACTCCGGCTTCATTACATTAGCTGCGGCGATGGGCTTGCCCCCTGACACGCAAGATGGAGTATTAAATCACTAGCTAAGTGGGCACAGACCGGCACAGTTGTGCCTCTGCCAGCCCGTATGGGAAAAGGCGTGACGCTATGTTACGCGTGTAATGTATTGCTAAATACTCTATTTTATACACGATGACTTAATCAGTGATATCAGGTACCAATTTTCATAACTTTTTCTATGATTAGGTATTTTATTACTTATAAATCAAAATCAAGATCTTAAATTCCAAGTCACGCTACTATTGTGTATCTGTGAGCTTACATCCTCTTTCATAATTTAACGGCAAAGACAAAAATTTATATGCCTATTTAATTATGTTTCAACTTTTTATATATTGAACATGAGGTAATTGCGTGAGACCTCGCCCCTTAAGTAAAATTTTAGCTAGATATATTTTATTTCTACTCCTAATCACCGATTAAAAGTCACCGGGTATTTGAGAGTTATCCGTAGATCAACTTTCCTAATATTGTGTCTATACACCACAATTCGGAACGTGACCGAACGTGACGCCGTTACAATTTTTCGTACTGTCTTGGTTCCGACGAATTCCGACAGGGGCGCTATTTTTCTTAGCCTCAAAATGGTAAGAAATTGAGTACGGGAAGGCCTATCCTTAGTATTTATATCGATGGTTGTTGCCCCACAAATGCCCACCATAAAATCTTCAGGTGAAACTCTAGATGACTTCTGTCAAAAAAGTTCCTTTTTAGGTTCTCTGCGTCTCAGCAGGCTAGCACCTTTTGGCTCAGATGAAGAAAACTCTTTAGTCTGTGCCTTCTTGAGGTGGTAGCTATTCGCACATGCGTAGTAGTAGTGTCCCCGCCACCACTCAAGTCCGACAGCCGCGGCGCCACCGTCGTCTTGCCAATGAGAACAGCGCATTTAGTTGCACTTTCCATCGCAGGAAATTAGTGATGGCGCGGACTGTAGATGATTAAAATAAGTCCGCCATTTTACTTATTGCGTGGTTTCATATTTTTTTATTTCCGCCTTCTAACCTCAAAATAGTACCTTTGCCGCTTGGTTTTGGGTTCTCAGGCGGGAAATATCTATTCGTAACACGTTCGAAAAGGCTTCTTTACGAACCTCGCTTCGACCGTCGCCTTTGGCTCGTGCCGTAAACTTCTCGGTTCGTAAATATATAAGCCTTTGCGAACTCGTAAGAAATGTACTATTATTTACACGCACAATGCGTTGTAGAACGTGCGTAAGATGATTTCCGACTCATGTCGACTTATATAGGTACTCGTCGGGAATAAAAATGACACTCATCGGAAATCACCTACATTCCGCACTAGTAGTGTACACGTAATAGTAGATTGTACAACTAGTGCATAAAGGAAGCCATTTTACCCCGAGATGCAGGCGAGGGTGGATAAGTCGAGGGGTAAAATGGCTCGTTACGAGTTACGCACTCTTTCACTTCGATTGCGAGGAAATAAAACTCACTTGATTATTCCATTGTTTTAGTTTAATCACTTTTCACTTTAATTAAGTTACAAAATTTTGCAAAATTGAAGAAGAAAGTAGCTGATTCCCGCCACGAAACGGTTAAATTTTGTAATTTTTATTTGCAACATGTGTCATTTGAGTTGGGTACTTCATACTGCCAAGTCACAAGAGCGTTTCTTTGCGTTTTTAAATAATTAATAAAACCAGATAAAACGTATTTATATGGTTTTATTAAATTAACAATAGACACCAAGGAAGTTGTATAAATGAAAGCAAATTAAATAAAATAACGACTTTATACTGCGAAGTTTTATTGGCCTGATTATCTAAGTCTTAGAAAATAGTTACATAACATTTCCCACGAGTTCGCAAAGGCTTATATTTACGTACCGAGATTCGGCTCGTGCCTAGGGAGGTTCGTTAAAAAGCCTATACGAACGAGTTAGTCATAGGTTTTTTTCGCCTGAGAACCCAAAATTAAGCGGCGAAGGTGCTATTTTTTGCTCAGAAGTCGGGAAGAAAAAGCTTTTCGCACCACCTGCTCGAAAATGACACTTAGTATACTATGCAAATCTTACCTATAGCAAGTCATTATAGCTCTAAACTAGGATTTTTAGTTTGAGGCCGGAAATGTAAACAAACAACTGTCATTTTCCAGTACAAAAAGTATAATATGAATGTCAAAGTCAACGGTTTTGTTCTAGAAAATTATATTTGTTTGTTTACATTTCTGGCCTCAAATAAAAAATCGCAGTTTAGGCTTTAGCGGTCACATAAAGTTGTACTGAATTTCATTACGTCACAACCTAGATCACTCCAGGGTTTAAAGTGATTACACTTCTCATAGTTCTTATTGATATGGCCTTAAAATCTAATTTCGTGAAATACGCACGGCGCCCACCGGGGGCCCCGGTGGGGTTGGAGGGGCAGCGCGGCTCAAACTTATTCAAAAATCGAGCTGGCCTCGGCGAGATGAATGGAACACAGTTTAAACAAACAATACCCGCGACTGTTGTATGAAACTGGACTAATGTATCATACATAATTTTTAGGGTTCCGTACCCAACGGGTAAGAACGGAACCCTATTACTAAGACTTCGCTGTCCGTCCGTCTGTCACCAGGCTGTATCTCAAGAACCTAGCTAGCTAGAGAGTTGAAATTTTCACAGATTATGTATTTCTCTTGCCGCTATAACAACAAATACTAAAAAACAGGATTAAAGAAATATTTAAGGGGGCTCCCATACAACAATTCTTTCAATACCACATACAAACTTATGGATGCACCTGGTTACGTACATGGAGTGTGTAAGTAACCGCACCAATAACTTTGTAAACAATATTTTGCTGTGTAAAATCCAAACTATTCACTCCACACCATCGGTTCCATTGAACGGTGGTACGGAACCCTTAGTGCGCGATTTAGACTCGCACTTGACCGGTTTTTCGCATTAATTTACTTTAATAAAATGGAGTTTTTAATAGTCTTGTATTTTTTCGCAGGAGGTGCGAAAAGTAGAGTATACTCCTCGGGGATGACGCTGTTTTGTCTTGGGCACGCTTGAATCCCTCACTGCACTCAGGACTCAGTCTTCTTAACTAAACTAATAACACCCTCGCCTCACTCTGGAGTTAAATCTGGAGTCCTTCGTTATGTTTATGATAATAATAAATAATAATAATACCTTGGAGACTTTTTAAACACATTGATCTGGCCCCAAACTAGGATTCCCTGTATCTTGGATACTTGACAACGATACAGATACATATATAGATAAATATTATACTTAGATAGATAAACAACCATGACTAGGGTACAAACATCCGTTACCATCAAACAAATATTTGCCCCCACCGGGACTCGAACCCGGGACCCTTGGCTTCGTAGGCAGGGTCACTGCCGACTCGGCCATTCGTCGTCAAATGGGGATCAATATGTAATATCGCGCCCGTAAACAGTGCTTTATTCCCCTGGTGCATAATCTACTATATCTTATCTTATCTTACAGTGCCGACGTCGCAGCCGCCGCCCGGCCTGGTCGGGCAACTGCCGCCGCAGGAGTCGGCGGCGGCGGAGCCTCCGAAATCTGTCACGGTAATAATCAAACCACAACACGACATCTGTGGCGCAGCGGCTGTGGCTCAGCGTCCCCAGAATCCCCAGGTCTTGGATGTTTATATGTGTGTGATGTCGCTGTTTCTGGTTCCCTCGACACAGGGTATCCTAGTTTGGGGCCAGAAGCAATGGATGTGCCTGTATGTAATGTTTATGTATTAAAAGTAATGGGGAAGATTATACAAAACTTTTGGAAGAGGGTACTGTGTGTCTGAACCTGTCAAACATTGTCAACAGGAACAAAGAGATTAATTCTCTGTGATTCATTTGTAACCTCTGATGAACGAACTCTTTGCTTTGTTTTGGTCTCACACATAGCGCCCTCTGCGTGGAACTAATTTGACAGTTTTAGTTTTCATTGCATCTATTTGAGAAAATAACCAGTCGTCTGTGGTTGTCCCGGTCCGGGACAAGTCAGGCAAGTGCCTATCTGTGAAAGCTGAATGTTTGTCCCGGACCGGGACAAAGAAATTAGGTTCAATTTTGCTTCCGTTGCAGCATTCAAGTTAACCCTATCTCTTTCTAACCTATTCAAATTGTACGAGAAAGAACAGGCTATCTAATGAATGGTTGGTTTGATACTCTGTCTATCTGCCTAGTGCCTATCTGTGAAAGCTGAATGTTTGTCCCGGACCGGGACAAAGAAATTAGGTTCAATTTTGCTTCCGTTGCAGCATTCAAGTTAACCCTATCTCTTTCTAACCTATTCAAATTGTACGAGAAAGAACAGGCTATCTAATGAATGGTTGGTTTGGCCTAAATCTTGCTTTATTTAAAAAATAATACAGAAATAAGTACAACTCAGGGAGCTTCATACTATGTTACACCTATTAGCTGTTATCAAACTGAACTATTAGGCGTTGTGGAAAGGAAAAAGGGTAAAGAATTATATTAGGAATGTTATTCTAATAAGAATTATCCTTAATTCTAACAAGAATAGGAGAATTTCAACAAAAACTAAACATCGGCGCTCAAAAGTCATCGAACTGTGCGGTGGGCCTGTCCGGGACACACAGATGACGCGAATTTTACAAAATGGCCGCCACTTACGAGTGGCCGCGTAACCTAAAAACAAAATTAAATAGTCATAGTGGGCAAGCTACAGCCCGCAACAGAGACATGGCCCAAGGAAGTATTTACTGCTACCAATTCATCAAATAAGCTCTGCGTGGTCACTGTGGCAGAGCTAATAGCCGCTTCTTCCAGCTGTGAGATATGTTGGTGGGCATCACACAGTTCCTTCTCCAGGATTGAAGTTCTGTGCAGGACGGACTCAAACTCAGTGCCACAGTGCTCATCTGTACGCGCACAGAGAAGCACGATGACGTCACCGTGGCCGGTCTTACCGCCGCCTCCACCGCGGCCCCGCGCAGCTCACCTCACCCCGCGATTCCTTCGACCTAAGAAAACAAAGAAAGACGCGCGCAACCTATCAGAAAGATTATTTTACCTTAATTTTATACAATATAGTTATTATAAAGTAATATTTTGTTTTGCTGTAATCCATCGCAAACAAAGTGGCGACCGTGACAGGACTGAAAGTGCAGTTTTAATTACGAAGACATAAATTGAACAAACGGCCAAGTAACGGGCGATAACGGACAATCAGCTGCTTCTCAACAGAGCCTGTTGGACTACGTCGAAACGAACACGACACCGGAGGTCAACCTGAGGGAAGTGCACCGTTCCTACTTTTCCGTTACTTTAATCTCGCTCCTTTCTTTATTTGTGTGAAAGGCCTAACTATTTTCTCAAACATACAACTGAGGTATCTAGCTTAACGCGTACCTACTTCTCTGCTCATTAGCTAACTATAAGTTTAAATAAATACGCTGACGTCTTTACCCTTAGTCGAATCGCAGATAAATACATAAGCAACAAAGTGCCTTGATTGTAAAATAAATTCATTGTTACTTATTAGTTCAAATGAAATAGTTTCCATTTTTTAATGCACTGTTTTACGTAATGGTTTTGTTGCAATCTGTTATCTTATCGCTTCATAACTGCATTTTTTCGTTGTGAATGATAAATACAATAGATATCTATTATATTTGCGCTTGCTAAAATTGCTCGGCTCGTTAACTAATTAGATACATTTTACATTTATTAACGTCGTGTTCAATTACGTTTGTAAAGAATACCGATTTAAGGTTTATTTTTCTACCCTTCTTTTTTTAGAAATAAAAAATTGTTAATTATCTCGTTATTTAGCTTAATGGTTCTTTCGCCGATTATTCCAGTGACTTCGGAAGAAAGTAGCTACGTATCATCACGCTTGCAGTGCAATTTGGTGCAGTCAGTGCTGGCGGACGGGAACAGCTGACGCGGCGGGCTGCGCTGATAACGGATATAACGGGTTTGAGTGCACATTTAACTGTATTCATTTCATTCTTTGTTCTGCACAATGCCAGATCCTGATTTGACCTTGAAAGATCTTTTAAAAAAGCGCAGTACGATTAAAGGTCGTCTGACTAAATTTAAAGAACATTTAACAGTTTTAAAACAAATTAAACCTTCTGATTTAACTGGTGCACAAGTGAAAGAGATGTCACTCAGGGTGACTAAGTTTCAAGAGTTGTTTAGTACTTTTGACGAATTGCAAGGTCAAATTGAATTGATGAGCACGGATGTTGACGAGCAGCTAAAGGAAAGGGATTCGATGGAAGGTCAATTTTATACTTTGATATCGACGGCGCAGGAACTCGCTGAATCGATTCCCCTTGATAAAGATCGAGCCGAGGGTTCCGTAAACTCTAACGTATCGGGAACTTGTTCTCATGTTGTTAATGCAGTTAAATTGCCCACAATTAAACTTCCTAATTTTGACGGAAATTATCTAAAGTGGCTGGAGTTTAGGGATACCTTCGACTCGCTAATTAATTCAAACGAATCAATACCGAATATAAATAAATTTCATTACTTGAGGTCGGCTCTAGAGGGGAGTGCTACTGTTGTCATAAAATCAATAGAATTTACCTCAGCGAATTACAAAGTTGCGTGGGACTTATTGTGCGAACGATTCAATAATAAAAATATTTTAATCAATAATCATTTGAAGGCATTGTTCAATATCGAACCCATTTCACGAGAGTCTTACAAGGCTTTACGTTATCTTATAGATCAAGTTTCTAAGAACTTAAGAGCTCTTGGTACTTTGGGCTTACCGACTGAGCAATGGGATGTTTTGGTTATATTTATGATGTCATCCAAGTTAGATATGACTACCAGCCGGAAGTGGGAGGAACACAAGGGCACCTTTACCGATTTGCCTACTTTGACTGGTTTTAACGCGTTTCTCCGTAACCGCGCGGATGTTCTAGAAACTACTCAATGTGCCCGAACGGACAAGCCTGAGCACAGGGCTTATTTTAAACCACAACAATCTTTGAAGTCGTTAGTGACTGCTAGTAATGAGATGTCGAAGCGGTTTATGTGCAGTGTTTGCAAAAAGGATCATCGTGTTTATTTATGTCCAGTATTTTTAGAAATGAGCACGGCCGACAGACAAGCAGAAGTAGATAAATTAAAGTTATGTTCTAATTGCCTTCGAGAGGGGCACAATATTAATCGATGCCGTTTGAAGGGTTGCTGTCGGTCGTGTAAGGGCAAGCATAATAGCTTGCTTCATGAACAGGAGGAGGCGACCTTGACGGCCGCGCCCATCTCATTGGCAGTGGCTGGTACCAAACAAGTGCTACTTTGTACCGCACTTGTCAACATAATTAATCCACAAAGCAACACTTGTCAAAGTGCGCGAGTTTTGTTAGACACAGGAAGCCAGTCTTGTTTTATAACTAATAGTCTAAAAAATAAAATGGGTTTGACTGTGAAACGTGTTAACCCTGTAAATGTGTGTGGAATTAATAACATAGGTTTTGATATTGCTGAGCGCTGTCATATTCAATTAAAGTCTCGAGTAAGTTCTTTTACTACTGAATTGACCTGCTTAGTGGTACCTAAAATTACTGGTACCGTGCCCAATAAACAAGTGGAACTTGAAAAATTAAATTTGCCATTAAATATTCAGCTTGCCGACCCTGCATTTTATCAACCGGCAGAAATAGACATACTTATAGGTGCGGATGTATTTTGGGAGATTATAGATACTCAGCAGATTAAACTAGGTCAAGACAAACCTATTTTGCAAGACTCTAAGCTAGGGTGGCTAGTCTCCGGTCCGGTGGGTAAGGGCCTTGACAAGGATCAGGTGTTGTGTAATTTCACTCAGTTAGACATTAATGAAAATTTAAAAAGATTTTGGGAGGTAGAAGAACTACCTACACAAAATAAAAATTCATTCTCTTTGGAAGAGCAGTTATGTGAAAACCATTTCTTACAAAACACAATCAGGTTAGATAATGGTAGATTTTTAGTCAAAATGCCATTTAAAGAGCTGCCAGAGAATTCTTTAGGAGAATAATTTTACAGTGCCCGAGGGCGGTTCCTAAATCTAGAGAAAAAACTAAATAAAGACTTGGAAGTTAAGAAAAAATATGCTGATTTCATTAAAGAGTATCAAGATTTAGGACATTTATCACAGGTTGATCATCCTACGTTTGGGTATTATCTTCCACACCATGCAGTGATCCGGGAGGAAAAAGAAACTACTAAACTTAGGGTAGTTTTCGACGGCTCGGCTAAGTCATCATCGGGCAAGTCGTTAAATGACATACAGTTGGTAGGACCTGTAATTCAGAGCGATCTGTTTTCAATATTGCTACGTTTTCGCTTATACAAATTTGTGTTAACCGAGGACATCGAGAAAATGTACAGGCAAGTGGAAGTTGACAGCTCTCAACGCCATTTGCAACTAATACTTTGGCGAGAAAGTAATGATCAGCCGCTGAAAACGCTACAATTAAATACCATTACCTATGGTACTGCTTCAGCTCCTTTTTTGGCTACTAGATGCCTCTTGCAATTGGCTCAAGAATGTAAAGACGAAACTATAGCTAACGTAATTCGTAGAGACTTCTACATGGATGATTTAAATACGGGCGCAAACAGTGTTCACGAGCTTAGGAAAATCTATAACGGTGTAAATGAAACGCTAACATCCGCATGTTTTCCTTTGCGCAAATTTCGCACTAATTGTCCAGATTTGTTTAAAAATGAAAGTGATGTATGTGAGGTCCGCGACTGGAGCAAGCAATCTAGCGTTCTTGGACTGAATTGGTCACCAAAATCGGACATGCTATTCTTTTCTACAAATTTAGAACTTGAAGAGGTGATCACTAAACGAACAGTTACGTCCCTGACTTGCAAAATTTTCGACCCGCTGGGTTTACTGTCAGCTTGTATCATTAAAGCAAAAATATTTCTTCAACAACTGTGGACTAATAAAATTGATTGGGATGAGCAGATTCCTAGCAACGATGCTAAAAAATGGTTTGTGTTTATCAAAAGTATGTCTCAACTGTCGTCAATAGTAATACCTAGGCATGTGTTGAGGTATGCTGACTGTGAAATCGACCTGCACTATTTTGTGGATGCGGCTCAGCATGCCTACGGCGCAACAGTATACTTACGAACCGTAGACAAGTCTGGCCAGGTAAATGTGCGATTACTATGCGCCAAGGCTCGAGTGGCTCCATTAAAACCGTTGACCATACCGCGTCTAGAGTTGTGCGGTGAGTTGCTAGGGGCAAGACTGTGTGAAAAAGTTGTAGAATCTTTGCCTTGTAACATACGCAATAAAACAATGTGGACTGATTCTACTATTGTACTAGGTTGGTTGACAACGCAGCCTCGAGACCTTAAGGCTTTTGTATGTAATAGGATATGTGAAATAAATGAGCTAACTAAAGGTTATGCATGGATGCATGTACCCACTGATCAGAATCCTGCTGATTTAGCGTCAAGGGGAGTGGACCCGCAACAACTTCAGGATTCTGTATTGTGGTGGGGAGGTCCTTCCTTCTTGTGGAAGGAAGAAAGTGAATGGCCAAGTCAGAGAGCTTTGCCTATAAATAATTTACCCGAATTAAAAGTATTTACATGCACAGGGAGTGGCATTGAAGTGTTGAATAGTTGTTCAATCATTGAATTTGAGAAATACTCCAGGTACGATAAGTTAAAAAGAATTGTTGCCTATATGTTAAGATTTATAAATAACTGTCGTAAGAATTTGGATGGAACTTTCGGTGATTTTGGTACCGAAGAGTTACATAAAGCTTCAATGATATTAGTAAAACAAGCTCAGCTAGATTCGTTCGGAAATGACATTAATAACTTGGTTATGAATAAAAGTTTGCACCACAAGTCCAATTTACTGCCACTGGACCCGTTTATAGACTCGTCAAGCATTCTTAGAGTAGGTGGTAGATTGCAAAATTCGAATTTTAAATTTGATAAAAAACATCCCATCTTATTGGACGGTAAACACCCTCTCTCTAAATTACTCATGAGGTATGAACATGCACGGTTACTTCATCCGGGGCCACAACTGCTATTGGCTGCCGTACGTGAAGAGTTTTGGCCTTTCGGTGGTAGGAATTTGGCTCGCAGCCTAACGAAAAAGTGCGTGATATGCGCACGTATGCGTGGACAAACTATAAAGCCTATAATGGGTACCTTGCCTGCGGTAAGGGTGTCTTCGAGTTTTGCCTTTTGTTTAATATTTATGCGTCGGAAACGCACCGGTTTTTTGTTGTTAATAAACAAAATTCATAAATTCTTTTCTCTCACGTGCGGCCAAAGGCACATCCCCCTCAGGATTCCACGCAGTTCGGTAGGCGTGGGAAATTAAACACCTTTGATATGTGCGGGGTTGATTTTGTTGGACCTTTTCTCATTGCTAGTCGAAAGGGTCGAGGCAGCAATATAACCAAATGTTTCCTTGCACTGTTTGTTTGCCTACAAACAAAAGCTTTACACTTGGAGACTGTGAGTTCAATGTCTACAGATGCCTTCCTTCAATGCCTACGCAGATTTGTGTCTCGAAGGGGTAAACCCCAAGTAATTTACTGTGACAACGGTACTAATTTTGTGGGTGCAAGGAATGAGTTGAGTAGGGTTATTAAGGCCAGCCGTCAGTCTGTATCCGATTACGCAGGCACTGAAGGGATCAAATTTGTCTTCAGCCCCCCATATGCACCTCACTTCGGAGGTATATGGGAGACTGGTATTAAATCAGCTAAAAGTCATTTAAAAATAAATACAAAATACAAAAAGCTTTATTCACCAACAAACTTAATTTTAGATTACAAGTTGATTAGGGCTTCCTTTTAAGTAAAAAATACCTGTACCAGGAAGCCCCGCTCTTCCATATCTGGGTAACATTATGTTAAGCATGTGGATAGCAATCCATACATCTTTTGATTTTGAGTAGGTAAAGTTGATTTTAATTTATATCTAAGTTTATATAAGTTTGACTTCAATGCGACGTAATAAAATTAAAAGAATTTGTTGAAACTGCTTAGGTACCTACATTGTTATTCAAATAAAAATAAAAATATAAAATAATGTAAATATTCTAGGCTATTCACTTTCATCTTTGTGTGTTAGTGTGAGGAAGGTTGTGAGGGTATGTGTGTGTGTGTGTGTGTGTGTGTGTGTGTGTGTGTGTGTGTGTGTGTGTGAGAGAGAGAGAGGGCGTGTATGTGTTGGGTAGGGGTGTGAGTGTGTGGATATGGCTGTCTGAGGGTGTGGATTTGTAGTGTGTACATACACATGTACAAATTTGGGTTGCCACTTTAAGAGTTGATTTCTCATTTTGTTTTATTTCTGATTAGAACTTCTGTTTCATCATATTTTTTTTCCATTAGCCAATCAGTTATTAGTTTTTTACAGTGATAGAATGTCATCGGAAATATGTTAAGTTCTTTATTTGCCAAGTTGTATAGTAGCGATGATTGGTTTTTATACTGCCTGTAGGCGTATTCTGTGCTCACTATGTGTGCAGGGGCTGCATTGTGTTTTCTTCTTTTAATTGTTAAATTAGGATCAAATTCCAGCTTTCTGTGTAGTTTCATTATAATGTTAAGTATATAAAGCTTCCTTACTGTCAGTTCCTTACAGGATTGATAGAGTTCGTTTGTGGGAAATAAGCGAGATTTGAAGTACATGATTTTTAGAAGTGATCTCTGGGCTCTTTCTATCTCTATAAATTTTGTTTTAATGGCACCTCCCCAGACAGGAATACAATATATTATCACAGATTGAACTAGAGAGACATAAATTTTACTTAGAATCTGTTTTGTAGCAATGTGTCGTAGTATTTTAAAAACCCAGGTTAGCTTGCGTATTCTACCTATAATAAGATCTATGTGTAACTTCCAGGTCAATGTTTGGTCAAGTATAACACCAAGATATTTTATGTGTGACACCTTGTTTATCACAGGGCAAGAGCATGGGAAGTCGTCGTTCAGACAGTTTGTGGACTCATGAATTTTTATATAAAAGTCAGTTTCAGGTTGAGTTTTGACAGTTGTTGTAAAGCAGATATAATTTGTTTTAGAGGAATTTAACGTGAGGAGGTTACGCTTTAACCAGTTACCTATTCTAGAAAGACCAGTTTCTGTCATCTCCTTGACCTCACTCCAGGAGCTTCCTGTGAAAACAATAGCTGTGTCGTCTGCGTAAGTGAATATCTGGCCATTATTTACTTTCATATTACACAAATCGTTAATATATATTAGAAAGAGTGTCGGGCCCAGGACACTTCCTTGTGGCACACCATAGGATATAGAAGTCTCCTCACTAATATAAGGGCCTATTTTAACACGCTGGGTTCTATCATGTAGGTAGCTAGTTAGTAAATCAAGCGGATTACCCCGTATGCCAATATTTTCTAGTTTCTGGACAAGAATGGAGCCTGAGACGGTATCGAAAGCCTTTTTTAAATCCAGAAAGACTGTAAGGCATTTTTTCTGTTTGTCAACATTTTCCACAATAAGTGAGGTCAAAGAGATGACAGCGTCTTCAGTTGATAAACTTTGTCGGAAGCCATACTGCTTCTCAGAGAGGATGTTGTACGCATTCAAATATTTAAGTAGTCTATTATTTATTATTTTTTCTAAAATTTTTGAGATAGATGGCAGGACTGAGATTGGCCGGTAGTTTGTGCAATCGTCTTTGTCACCTTCCTTATACACAGGGGTGATAATCGATTTTTTCAGGACTGTAGGAAACAAACCTTTATCAAAACAAAGATTTACTAGATGGGAGATAATTGGGACAACAAGCCTATTTGCCATGTTGAGGAATTTGACCGTAATACCATCCCACCCCGGGGCACTATCAGCTTTAAGGCTCACAAGAACGGAGTGCACTTCACTTGGATCTGTTTCAAGAAGTACAAAAGATTGCAGTTGAGGGTCAGGTAAGATCTGTTCGTTGTTTATAGCCCTGCTTTGAATGTCCTCAGCCAGATTCCTTCCTATATCTGCAAAGTATTTATTCGTAAGGTTGACTGACAAATCAGGAGATGAATGAGAGTTTAGCAAGCTTGTATTTTGGGTTTTTTTTGGTTTGAATTTTGTCATGTTGTTTATAGTATTCCACATAGATTTTGGGTTTTTTGTAGATTTATCTAGTAATTCTCTGTCGTATCTGCGTTTTAATTTCTTTATTAGATTATTACAAAAATTTCGGTATCTTCTGAACTTTATCCTCAGAATTTCATTATCAGGGTCAGAACTTAATTTACGCTGCATTTTGTTTCTATTTCTGATGCATCTTAGTATGCCTTGAGATATCCAGGGTTTAATTGTTCTTTTGCTTTTAGGAATATGGATTTGCTTTGTATTTTCTTGAAGAGACTCAGTTAGTTTTTCTATAAGTTTAGTTGCCACGATATTAGGATCCTTTTGTAGAATTAGGTCCGAAAGACCTTTGCTGTCAAGACTTGTGAGTGCATTTTCGTATGTAATGACTGTTTTCCATTTTTTTACAGTTTTGGTACTGTTTGATAGTTTTAGCAGAGTTAACAAGTGAGCTGTGACAGAAGTATTTAAAACTGCGATAAAAGCTGACTTAGAAACCCTGTCTATTTTCAAAATAAAATGATCCAGGCAGTTTTCTTCTCTAGTAGGGAAATAATGGCCGGGTAATAGTCCATGATTAATTAATGTGTCTAAGTAGCTTAGTCTATTTTTCTTGTCTTGAGATCGTTCATTTAGTTTAGGAATAATATTAATATTTATATCGCCAGCTATTACAATATTTTTATGGGCCTCAATTGAGTCTAGGTGTTTGCTAAGGGAGTCTAAAAATGACTCAGCATCTTCGTTCGAAGGTGAACGGTAAATTCCCAAGATAACGATATTATTCAAATTTATTTGCAAGCATGACGCCCCAGCAAGAGTTATTTCCACAACATTAACTGCATGGTTATTTTTGACATATACTACAACCCCATCATTTTGGTTCAGTTGATTGGTCGTAGAAAAAGCCATGTAATTATGGATATCGGGTACGGTTTTGTTTGGGTTAAGTCTACATTCTGTAAGGATCATAATATCAATTTCAACATTAAGATCTGTTATAGTTATTTGCAAATCTTCAAGATTACTATAGATGCTTCTTATGTTTTGTTGGATAATAGTTAAATCGGTGTTTTGGAAACGCTCCACAGAACGTAAGTCATCTGAAGTGCATTGAATTGCATGTGCAGTTTCAGCGTCATCTATATCTTTTATAATGTCTAGGGGATTAAGCATTATGAGCTAAGTTAATTCTGTGATTCGTTTCCGTGTAGTATGTGTGAAGTTTGAAATTGGAGTACCATTTCAAAATTTTGTTTTTAAATTTATTATAATATATTCGTTCTATTTTGTATCTATGAGTGGCGTGTTTGGGGAGAGAGTCGGTGTGTATTTGAGTTAGGTGTGTGTTGTGTGTGCACACGATATATTTGACTGTGGATGTGTGATTTTTTAAAGTGAGTATGTTGTGTGAATGAATTAATGAAAGTAACAAATTGTGATAACAGTAAAATACAGTGCAGATAGAATCTGACTTACAAGAGTTTCGTAGTCATTTTTCCTGTAGTAAACTATGTACTTGAGCTTCACTGTCAATTCTTATCTTAGGGGATGTTTCGTTCCTTCTAACGTATACTCGACCAAATGCAGTCCAGCAAAACTTGTAGGCTTTCGACTTAGCGAGGTCCCTTGCCAAGAAGTGGAGACGGGCACCTTTTGCAGTGAGCTGCTCTGATACAAAGATAGGGGTGTCCTCATTTTTAGTGAAACCTAGGTGTTTGGCACATAACTTTTCTTGGCGCTTAGTGTTGTAGGCCTTGCACATTCTGAGGATATTGGTCCTTGTTATGGTTGAGCACGTCTCAACTATTATAGGCGAGTTTTTTAGCTCATTTTTGCCGTTGACTCTATAAATATCCCGAATATCAGAGTCATCGATTTTACAGTCTATGTTTGTGGACAAGCAAGTCATCATTTTGATCAGATCTTCCTGTGTCTCATTAGAAGATTTTGGAACGTTTTTGATCTCGATGCTCGTTTTGCGACTACCTCTTTGTAGGTCTTCTACTTTATTTTCTAGAAATGTTATTTGTTCCCTATCCTTCTTAGCTTGCACTTCTAGTTCCTCAATTTTTTTCCTGTATTCTTCATTTTGGTCTGTGATGAAGGCTATAGCGGTTTCAATATTTGCATTTGATTGCTGGATCTCTTTCAATGTTTGGCGGAATTCTCGACCTTGTATCGCTATCATCTCTTTCATTTCCTGCTTGAAAGTAATTAGTTGGCAACTAATATCCGTCTGCTGGTCGCTTTCCTCTTTATCATTGAACACAGGGCTGTCTTGTTGTTGCTGTTCAGCCGGCGGTTGTATCTGTGACTTTCCAATGGGAGTGTCATCATTGCGTCTACGGCGAGAAACATTACGACAACCATTGCATTGCCATGATCTTTTATCTTTGTCCGAAAGATCTTTAAATTGAGCTTTTGTTATCTGGAGGCAGTGATAGTGAGACTGGCTCTGACATTCCCTGCAGACTAGTAGCTCAGTAGACGGCACGACTTTCTTACAGTTGAAGCACGGCATGATTATTATACTTAGCGCAAATATTGGATTGGATTTTCGATTTCTTTACGCGCATTCAGGCGAAACCGTAGGCGGTAGCAACACTGGCCGACGAAGCTACCACGGTCACACTCCGAGCGCTGAGAAAGTACCAGGAGCGCAGTGTGAGCAAGAAGCTGCCACTAACCGGTATCCGCACTGGTCCTCCTCAGGGCGGGGCAAAATGGGCCACGCGCAGGTGGATGTGTCCGCTGCTGCTGGAGGCGGGTCGAAGGGGCGGGGCAAGATGATCCGCTGGGTTGCGCCAGCGCCGGTGGGGCGGAGCACAACGTGACGTCAAGTGAAGGCTCCTTACTGCTTATGCACTCCTATTATTTTGTATGTTTTTAATTTTGTAATTTACTGTTTTAACTTTAAATTAAATTAAGTAATATCTTTGAAAAACGTCTGCTCGTGTTGAGATCCGGGGGGAAGAGGACGTGTAGCAGGCAATGCCTCTCTGACGTTTGAGGAATTAGCGACGCTTTTCACACAAATAGAAGCTATCCTTAATTCACGTCCGCTATCTCCTCTTTCGTCAGACCCCTCTGACCTTTATCCCCTGACTCCAGGTCACTTCCTAATTGGTCGACCCCTGATATCGGTGCCGTCATTGCCTGTCACTACCAAAAGACCCAACAGATACGAGAACATTGAGCAGCTGAGGCAGCACTTTTGGGAGCGTTGGCGCAAAGAGTTCATCGCCGAGCTCCAGCAACGGACAAAGTGGCAAACCCGGCAGCGGGACCTATGCGTTGGAGTCATGGTCGTCCTGAAAGAAGACAACATGCCCCCACTGCGATGGCGCCTCGGTCGCATCGCTCAATTGTTCACTGGACCAGATGGAGTAAACAGAGTAGCTGACATCAACACGTCAAAGGGAATTATGAGGAGAGCGTTCAACAAAATATGCCTTCTACCGACCTCCCCTGATGTCTAGCAACGAACTCTGCATTACCTTGTACAATGAAGATACTTGAAACGTCTTTCAATGGGGGGAGTATGTACGCGCACAGAGAAGCACGATGACGTCACCGTGGCCGGTCTTACCGCCGCCTCCACCGCGGCCCCGCGCAGCTCACCTCACCCCGCGATTCATTCGACCTAAGAAAACAAAGAAAGACGCACGCAACCTATCAGAAAGATTATTTTACCTTAATTTTATACAATATAGTTATTATAAAGTAAAGTAAAGTAAAGTAAAGTAAAGTAAAGTAAAGTAAAGTAAAGTAAAGTAAAGTAAAGTAAAGTAAAGTAAAGTAAAGTAAAGTAATGTTTATTTGCATGAATATAGGTGTACATCGGGTATTTTATAATGTCACTTAGTTTCGCTATATTCTGCCATGCAGACGTGCAAATGTTATGATGTACATACAACACAATTATCATAAAATTAAAATTAAAAAAAAGTAAGCACCCATCTAAGAGTGAATGAGCATTAAATTTATTCACAATAAATTTATTATTCTGGTCATGTTACTTATCTATTTATGTACCTATCATTATATTTATAATATTGCGTTAGATTGACTTGTCCTCCAAGAAGTCCTCTAACTTATAGTATGATTTTTTGATTAAGAAATATCTAAGTCCAGCCTTGTATGAATGAAGTTGCTCAATGTCTCTTATGGATTTACGCAGCTTATTATACACTTTTGGCGCCATACCAAATATACTTTTGCTGAATAAAGCAGTAGAGCGGGGAGGTGCACTTAATTTAGTATCTCTTTTACTATTCATTTTCTTAAACAAGCACCAGTTTGTTTTTACAAATACAGCAGTTTCATAAATATATAATGATGTCAATGTCAATATACCTAACATTCTAAAATGAAGAACGCAACTGTCTGTAGGTTTCAATTTACAAATTGCCCTTATACACCGTTTTTGTGCTCTAAAAGCTTTATCGTTGTCGGTTGAGTTGCCCCAGAAAATAATGCCATACCTTAAAGTCGAGGCGACAAAAGCATGATACACGGTTAATAAAGCTGATTGCCCAGTAACTTTGGCAAGCATATATAGAGCATAGGAAAACTGACTTAGTTTTTTGCAAACATGCTCTACTTGTGGTTTCCATGTCGGATGTGAGTCAATATTAAGTCCTAAGAATTTGAATACATTTATTTTGTCAATTTTTTTATTATTATAGTGGATGTCAAGAGTGTTTGTTATTTGATTGTAATTATTTTTAAATGTCATTATGTTAGTTTTATCAAGATTGATTATCAGATTATTACGGCTCAGCCATTCAATAATATCGTTAAGGGAATTATTAATTTCAGATGCGTATGTATTTTCATCTCGACAATCAGCAATCATCGTACTGTCATCTGCAAATAATACCATTGGGTAACTTACTGACATAGGGAGATCATTGATGTAGATGAGGAATAGTAGTGGTCCTAATACGCTACCTTGTGATACGCCACATTTAACCGTTCTCGGGCCTGATATGTATTGATTTTCTGTTTTTGTTTTCTGACATATTCTGGAAATCTGTGTTAACTGTGTTCTGTCACTCAGGTAGCTTTTAATAAGTTCAAGCACATTACCTCGTACACCGGAAACATCCAGTTTGTTTATTAGTGTTTCATGGTCGACGAAGTCGAATGCTTTCGTCATGTCCATGTACAACGCTGAGATAGGTATTTTTTTATCTAAACACGTCACTACCTGCATTAAGAAATCATAAATGGCCATGTCGATCGTCTTACCCTTTCTAAAACCCTTCTGTTCCTTTGCGAATAGATATTTTTTCTCAAAATATTGGTAGAGACTATTATAAATTACTCTTTCGAAGATCTTTGATATTATGGGGATGAGCGCAACTGGTCTATAGAAACGTATGTCTTCACGGTCTTTTTTCTTGAAGAGCGGTCTAATAATCGAAGTTTTCAACTTCTCTGGAAATACACCCTGTTGTATCGATAGGTTAAATATACTGCTCAAAACCGTGGCTATTAAATCCGATACGTATTTAATAACTTTTGTGCATAGATTGTCATATCCAGTACTGTTTGTGTCTTTTAGATTTTTTATTATTTGATATACCTCGTATGGAGTAGTCGGATTTAGGAATAATGAGTTGGGGTTGAAAGACATCTTTATATGGTTATTTGTGGCATTTGCTTGACGTTGTTGTGATGTCTGATCGATGTAAAAGTTATTGAATGACTGTGCAATTTCATGTGGATCAGTGATCTTCCATTTTTATTTGTTTTATGTAGTTTTTTGGTTTAGTTTTATTGTTGTGATAATTATTTATTATTTTCCATGTGGCTTTGGATTTATTAGTTGATGTTTTTATTTGATATTCGTTTTGGGACTTTTGCGTTAATTTTATTATTTTTTTGAGTCTTATTGAATAGGTTTTAAAGCTTTGTTTGTTTTGTTGGTTTGGATGCAGTCTAGATTTCCATAATAGCTCTCGCTTCCTTTTTGTACATTGTTTGATACCTTTCGATACCCATTGTGGTCGTTTGTTGCTTGAAATCCTTACCTTGATTTTAGGAAAACAGAGATCATACAAAAGTTTAAAAATATTATGGAACTCAGCAAACGCCTCATTAGCATCGTTGCTATTGAATACCTCACTGAAACTGAGACTTGAAAGGTGCTCTTTGAACTTCTTTAGGTAATCTTTACTGTAGTCTTGTCTTTAAACTGACCAACTCTGGAGGACGTTGAAATGTTTTACTGGACATTTTAGTAACTGTCCTGTATGGTCTGAAAGCGCAAACTCTATTATCTCGCCCTTACAACCTTTGATATTATGGATGAAGTTGTCCAAACATGTGCCACTGCTTACACGTGTTGGCTTATTGAATGTGAGCTTTAGATTGTAGTTCTGTAACATTTCTTCGAAATAAATCGAGACTCTATTATGTTTAAGTCGATCTATATTAAAGTCTCCACACACAATAGTTTTTCTCCTACCTTGGCAAAGTCTAGATAATAGTTTATCTATGTTGTTAAAGAAGATGTTATAAGTCTTTGTATCATACTTCGCTTTTCTATATACGCATATTAAATTTATATTGCGCTCAGTTAGTGTGATACCACAGCATTCTATTATATTAGGAATATTACAGTCCACTAAATCTATTGCATTATATTTAAGTTCTTGTTTTACTAGTATAGCAGCACCGCCACTTCGTGTGCTCCTGGCAGAATATGTGGCCAGTGTGTAATTTGCAACATTCAAAGAGTAGATATCGGTGTCAATCATATTGTGTTCTGTAATTCCTATAATATCAACTGATACTCCATTTGTTATTTGCTCCTCTAAGTGTACAGTTAATAGGTCCGATTTATTTATGAGGCCGTCAATATTTTGGTGTTATACATTTATACAGTTATTTACGAAAAAAAATGTTGTTTTTGTTTCTCTCATTATCATCATTTTAGTCAGTCATCAGTAATATTTTGTTTTGCTGTAATCCATCGCAAACACATCAAACCCATATATTATTTGTTGCAGCCTGTCCCGTTCCTCAGTAATAGAAATATTAATGTAATGTAGCTCGGACAGTTCCCTCTTTAATTTTTGATTGTTTTCTAAGGTTTCCAAGATAGTTTTTTCATTTTCATCTCTTTCTGCTTCTAATTGTTCCACCTTTTCCTTTGAATGCTTTAACAACTCTTGCTGTTTACAAATATATACAAATGGCACTACAACACATACACGATAAAAAATACGCCCTAGGCCTTCTCCTAGATATGACAAAAGCGTATGACAAAGTATTGTACAAAATCTTACTGGAAAAAATCTATAATTCTGGCATACGAGGACAAGCACACCAATGGTTCCAATCTTACCTACAAAACAGAAAACAAACTGTGCAAATAGAATACCTAAATAAAGAAAAAAATAACATAGAACTCATACGATCCGACGAAAAACAGCAAAATAATTCAATACCCCAAGGAAGTGTACTAGGATGTGTGCTCTTCCTTATCTACATAAATGACTTGCCAAAGGTGCTCAATAGCAATATTACTCAACCTGTATTATTTGCAGATGATGTATCAATACTCATGAAGTTAGATAAAAAATCAGACCCAACAAATGAAATGGTAAATACAATTTCGCTAGTATCAAATTGGCTTCGTGATCATAACCTAGAAATCAACTTCAAAAAAACTAAAATAATAGAATTTAGACCACTAATTAAACCACCATTAAAGATTGCAATAAAATTTGAAAATAACATTA
The DNA here is from genome assembly GCA_949825045.1 of Argyresthia goedartella. Classification (NCBI taxonomy): domain Eukaryota; kingdom Metazoa; phylum Arthropoda; class Insecta; order Lepidoptera; family Argyresthiidae; genus Argyresthia; species Argyresthia goedartella. Next base: position 21,852,905 of record OX463811.1, read on the forward strand.
TAGGACAAGTAAACACATTTAACTTATTAGGCATACAAATCGATGCAAACCTAAATTGGAAAGACCACGTAAACCACGTCAAAGCCAAATTATCCAAATTTATTTACGCTCTATTCCACTTTAAACTAAGCACAAATACTGAAACTGCATTAAAAGCATTCTATGCCTACGCATACTCCTGGTTGAAGTATGGAATAATGCTATGGGGTAACAGTGTGCATGCATGTAGTGTATGCACACCTGAACCCTACTTACATCTATAAATAGCCTCTTTATTATGATTCATGTCTCAATATACAACTGTCTTTCGAACATGTGACTGCCTCATTCCACACCTAATAGGCCGATCCTTACATGGCGACCGTGCCAGGCCAGCCTACCTCTCGCGAGGTAGTGCTGTGCCGAATGGCGATTAAATAAATTCAAATAATATTTAAATAATACTTGAAGAACTTGGAAACGAGAAATATAACGAAGATAAATATATAGAGAAAAAGAACGGGATGACCTATGAAGAGATTAGCGGATTGCAGCCAGAAGAAGACGGATAAATAGAAGAAAGAAGATAATTATAGAAGAAAGAATATATTTACACAAGAAGAGAAAAGAAAATATTACAGAAGATTTGTGCTGCCGGGTGCCGGGCGATTTCCTAAGCCTGATGATGTGGAAGCAGGGCGCTGGGCGTAACCGTACGGGTCAAGTGAGGCGCAGCTGGGAGATGTACGGTTCCCAGGATGTGCTGACTCCGAGCGAGCTGCGTGCGACACGGGCGATGACGTCGTGGCGTCAATGTGTTTTTTGGACAATGGGTTTTATTATACGTATGACATGTAAGTAAATTAAATTATTTGTCGATTAGTATATTTAAGTTTTGGCTAGATTTTGTATTGTCAAAGGGTTGACGATACGATCAATATTAATATAATTATTTTTCCAAATGAAGATTGCATGAAGTAACTAAAATAGTATTATGATGAATGGCATAGAACGAAAAGTTAGTAGTACAGTACAGTTAGCAAGAGAAGTATGAATAAATGTTTGATAACTGTTTTTTTTGGGAATGGAGATATTTATGAAGGCCGTAAAGTAAATTGAATTAGTTTGACACGAGTTATTTTGGATGAGGATTTTGATAGTAGTTTATTTTTGGAGGAGACGATTTTGAGAAATATGAGAAGAATGTGGTTTAATATGTGAAGTAGGAAGATAAAAGTTTTGTTGTTTTATAATCGTTCTAATATTTTATTAAATATTTGCCTCATAATTCAAATTTACTCCAAATGTACAATCAAGTACATAAATGTTTCATGACTTGGTAACAGTCACAGTTATTCCAAGTAATTCAATATAGTGTTCACAGGCAATCCAAATATGGACATGCTACACTGCAGAAGAAACCAAATTAGATTAGAACATAACACATGTTTTGATTACAGAGAAACAGAATTGTTATTATAATAATTAGTAGTTCATGTTACCGCAGTGCGACTTGTATAGAGCGAAAGATTTTAGTTTCATGCGACTAATATGGAAGATACATAAAAGGTGATGGATGATTGATAGCGAGTTTAGGGTACCGCAGAGAGATTAAGTATGAAACCATTTTCAAGTTATAATACGGAATGAATTTGAATAGTATGGGATGTATAAATTTCATATTGTGTATGTATGTACAAAATATTTAGTATGCAAAAGAAGTTCAGCTTTAATCACAGATATACTTAAAAAAAAAACGTACGACGGAACCACTAACGTTAGTTTATCATAAAAGTTTGTTTAGAAATTGTACTTGCATTTATTTTACAGATTGCATTCGAGTTTATTAATAGAATTATAGTCTGACCAGCGGATATGGTCACTTCTTCTTGTTTTATATTGAGAGTTGAAAAGTATGGAAATTGAATGAAATTAAAAGTTAATCGTTGTTATCAAGGTTTATTTCATATTTGATATTTTTGAGTTTTATGATAGTATCACATAGGAAAGTTGATTTTGTTTGGATTTGGGAATGTAGATTATTGTTGTCGTTAGGAATAAAAAGTATGAATTTGAGAGAAGGTATGGAATGTGCAGGATAGGTTACTCTAGGCCACAGAGTAAGTTAGTTGGGAACACTTCGTTTGTTAAGTTTTCGAGAAAAGTTGGACTGATCATCCAATCTTTACAGAATATCTTAAAACTCGAAGGATTCGTATTGATTGAGTATAAGTTATGTTTTTAGTATGGTACGTAACTATTGGCGAGTCCGATATGTTATTGTATTTTCATCAAAGTCTCAAAGGTACAAGGTACAAGGCACGAATCCTTCCTCTTCGATCATGATGTGAACGAGTTTCCTTCGTGAGAAAGTTGGATATCGATGACCTAATAAGCTCGCGAGCAGGCTCAGGCAGGTAGACCTGGAGCCAGGTACTAGTAGTCTATGTATTTAAGTATTATTATAAAAAGTACCTTATAAAGTAAATACCAGTGTGTATAAAAAGTACCTATAAATGTGCACTCACTACATGTGAATATTAAGGGTCCGGATCCCGATAATTAAAGTACCTATATGAAGTGATAAGGAGATTATAATAAAATAGAGACTTTGATTGATAGCGATTGTTTATGAAAAGCGAGTATATTTTTGATAGTTTTGCAATGAAGATTTATATTTTTATAAGATGTGACGATTTTCTTTTGAGATGGAAGTAGGTATGCAATGGATAAATAAACAAAAAAGTAGTTAGTGATTATGGAATAAAATTTGACAAAAGTAAATAAATGCGTGAAGAAAGGAAAGAGATTTAGAAGGAATGAGAAATGTGGAGTTTTGAAATTGCAACTGATTAATTGTTATAATTTTGTGTAAAAGTTCAATGTGTTAAAAATAAAACGTTCTCATGTTTGATGAAGGATTGAGAAATATGTACTTTTGTTTTGCGTTTCATTTATTTTATGATTTTGTGTTATTTTGTTTAAATGTATAAAATTCGTTCATGTCGTCAACCCTACCCCTAAAACAGATAGATATTTTAGTTTCGTGTATTTACTTGTGTATGTACTTATTCGTTTATTTCGTGTATTCAAAATTAGTTTTAGAAAATACATAACCTGATGTTCTTATGTAATCATTATCAATGTACTTTAATGAAGTTGTTTAAAAATAGGTGTTAAAAAGGGGTGAGAAATAGTAATAAATGGTTATAGTTGATTTTGATAGTATTGAAAAAATTGTATCCAGCAAACAAAAATATAAAAGGTTTTCATTTGTTATATTTTTTACAGATTTTAAATTTTCAATTGATATTTTACACAGGTGATTTATTTTATTGTTATTTTTACAGAAATTAGTTACTTATTAGATTGTTGTTTTGATGTTATTAGATCTAAATTGTTAAATGTCATAAAAATTATATGCATATTTTTTACTTTCAAAAAAGGGGGAAGGTGTAGTGTATGCACACCTGAACCCTACTTACATCTATAAATAGCCTCTTTATTATGATTCATGTCTCAATATACAACTGTCTTTCGAACATGTGACTGCCTCATTCCACACCTAATAGGCCGATCCTTACATGCAAAACAAATATTTATAATTCAAAAGAAAATGGTCAGAATACTTGCAAAAATTAATAACAAACAAAGCTGTAAACCCTACTTCAAAAAATATGAATTAATGACACTTCCTGCCATGTATATATTCGATACATGTTTATTCGTATTTAATAACCACCGAATATTTCCCCAAGTAAAAGACACACATAATTTTAATACAAGACATAAAGAAAGATTAAATCTACCACAATCCCGAATAAAAATGCTCAACTGTAGCCCGTACTACATGGCAATTAGACTCTTTAACATATTACCTATTGATATAAAAAATATAGAAAACCAGCCACTATTCACTAAAAGCTTAAACAATACCTTATTAATATGTGTCCATACACAATTGAGGATTACCTTCAATAAATTGTAAACCTAGAAATAACTATAAGTGCTTAAATAATTGTTATTAGTTAAGATTTAATACATTCCATTTGATAAGTGTTTTTGCATTACCCGAAAAGGGTCCATAATAGAGACTGTTATTAAATTTTAAGACCTTATTTATACATTATGGTGCAATAAAGTTTTGATTTGATTTGATTTGAAAAATTCCTGCAAAACCAGTTGGAGCCTGGATTCCGCTTGGCGAGACAAAGCATTGCGAGTCATCATTATGATTAGTAATGTGAAAACAAAGACAAAAAACACTCGCTATGTAGCAAGGGAAAGGCAAAACAACGTCAGTTGAAATCAGTGTCAAGACAGTTTGAATCGTCCTTTTGTCTGTTGGTCCGTGATCGATTATTTTATGACAATTATAATTCTGACCACGTTTAGCACTGGGACACTATTAATTGAATTAACAAACACTAAAAACTAACACTATATTCACAAATAGGCGAATTTAAACAAAATTATTTAGTTAAAATACAGCACAGCTGTTTTTGACGTGTAGCCTCGGGTCGTATAGTTTATTTTATAAGAGTTTAATTCAAAGCTTATTTAATGACTAATGAATAAATGAATAATGGCATGGCGCGCGCAAACTCTTGAGAAAATGGCCGGTCCAAACAAACATTAACCCCCCCCCCCCCTCCCACGCCCCCCTACCCCCTCCCACGTCCCCCTCCCCTCCCACGTCCCCCTCCCCTCCCACGTCCCCCCTCTGCCAAAGTCCCATCTGCTAAATTATCAGATTCATAGGTCAAGTAGTTCCCTATTTTCATTCGAACTCTCTAACTCCCATTTATCCCCTTATGTGGGTATATTTCGATAATAACTTTACGGAACAGACGTCTCAAAGTCAAATTCAAAGTGCTTTATTACTGTAGATATTTACATATACTTAGCAAACGTCATTTTTTGCTCTTCTCTACATTAGACTACTGTGGGAGAAGAAGGCCGTAGAAACTCCCACAGATTGATTTTTAGATCTTTTAAAAATTGGTTGTGCTTAACCAATACAAATATGGAAAATTTAATTATTATAATTAATAAGCAGGAATAAATAATTACAAAATTATTAACAGAAAGGTCTGTGTCCCCATACAGTCCCGTCGTTTAAGTAATTTTGAACATTGTAACATCCCTTTTTCGACAAAGTCGCTTTAACATGCTTTTTAAGTCGCTCAAATGGCAATTTCAAAATCTCCAGAGGTATCTTATTATAATAATAATCTCACATATATAAACTACCTATCTGCCAATGTAAAACAGCTTCATACGTCAAGTAGCTTTTATATGTCCATGCAAAGGATACATCCCTGCACCCTTCCCTTAGCGGGGCTAAATTTGAAAAATCACTTGCATGCCGTCCCATTCCTTAGTTTATACAAATGAGACGTCAAGCAAGTGATTTTTCAAATTTACTACCTGCAAAATTTCTTCGTAAGTCAATTAATTTTTGATTTTCATATGAACTTCTACTCCCATTCCCCTCTCCAAGGGGATAAATTATAATACCCTGGACACTATTTACACACATTGATCTAACCCCCAACTAGGATTCCCTGTATCTTGGGTACTAAACATCGATACAAATACTTATATAGATAGATATTATACTTAGACAGATAAACAACCATGACTAGGGTACAAACATCCGTTCTCATCAAACAAATATTTGCCCCCACCGGGACTCGAACCCGGGTCCCTTGGCTTCGTAGGCAGGGTCGGCCGAATGGCCCTAGTCATGGTTGTTTATCTATCTAAGTATAATATTTGTCTATATAAGTATGTGTATCGTTGTCTAGTACCCAAGATACAGGGAATCCTAGTTTGGGGCTAGATCAATGTGTGTAAATGGTGTCCAAGGTATTATTATTATTATTATTATTACTGCCGTCTCGGCCATTCGGGTCGTCAAATTCGCCAAATCTCTTCTTAGTTCTACTCTACGATAAATAAGGAACCCCTGTACAAAGTTCCATGTCTCTAGGACCAGCGGTTTAGGCTGTGCCTTGATATATCATCCAATCAGACTTTATGGATTTCCATCCTGCTTGAATCGCTCGCTACTCTCAAGACACTAAATCATACCTGTTTTGTCACAGCGCATCCCGCCCGAGTTAGAGCTAGCTGCGTCGCAATGGACGTCGCACCGCGCGCTCGACGGACGGACTTACTTCTACTGCGCGGCGCGGGGAGAGAGCGTGTGGGAGAAACCGGCGCTGCTGCGGGACTTGGAAGGTATAGTGGCACCTAGACAGTATAGACCGGGACTTGGATAGCACGTGCAGCGGGACTTTGATGGTACAAGCAGCGGGACTTGGGAGGTACGTGCGGTGGGACTTGCGGCGTGGTTTGGAAGGCAGGTGCGGGCGCTGCACGTACTATCAACGGTACGTGCAGCGGGTCTTATACCTAGTCTGGCCATAAATACTGTCCCAAACTTTTAAATACAAACGTCTAGAAAACCGAATGTCATTTGATATTTTTTTGTTTTCGTATGGCATAAATAGGCTTCAGTCTTCTAGGAAAGCCTCACTTGACGGCACGAATCCAAGCAGAAGACATGGAGAGGGGTGTGAAGGAAAACCGATTCGCTTTTATATAGCTCTACACAAGTGCAACAAAACGCCGGTTGAAATCTTCAGTCTGTTACATTCACTAGAAATCACTATCAAACTCTTATATCGTACCATCAAAAGATTCTGCGAGATGTCCTCTATCGATGACAGACGCGGCCGCCTTCGTGATTCTAGGACAAAATCAAAGCTGTTGCTGAGCAACAGATGAAATCCTCTTCGCAAGCAGAAAATCCTGTCTAGGGAGATGGAAATTCCACCTAGAACCATGTCTCGCATCATCAAACAGGACCTTAAGGTTGCCGCTTACCGACGAAGTACAGGACATCGCTTGACAGCAGCTTTACTTAACATAAGAGCGACCGGAGCGAAAAAGCTGTTTCAGAAGCACGCTACGGGTGGGTCCCAAAGAATCTTGTTTACCGACGAGAAAATCTTTACCATTGAAGAGAAATACAACCGTAAAAATGACAAGGTGTACGCTCACAGCTCTCAGGAGGCTTCGCAGAAGGTTGCTTAGGTGGAAAGAGGCCATCATCCGGCATCACTCATGGTTTGGTGGGGCGTATCATGCGAGGGGGTTACCAAGCTCCATTTTTGCCAGCAAGGCGTAAAAACAAAAGCGGCAAACTACCAGACCGACATTTTGGAGCCTGTTGTGAAGCCACTCACTCGGACTATGTTTTCCAAAGAGCATTGGATCTTTCAACAAGACTCAGTCCCGGCACACAAAGCACGAACCACTCAACAGTGGCTAAAGGACAATTTGCCGGAGTTTATCGCGTGCGAAGATTAGCCCTCAGGAAGTCCCGACCTCAACCCCTTGGACTACCGATTGTGGTCAGTCAGAGGAGAAGGCCTGCTCGAAACCTCATCGGAATGTGGAGTCGTCAAAACGTGATTTGGTGGCAGCGGCGGCTTCGATACCTCTAGAAACGGTGCGTGCGGCGATAGACGAGTGGCCGGATCGATTGAAGATGTGTGAGAAGGCAAAAGGTGGACACTTTGAGTAGATTGCCTTTTTATTTAGTTATTTAGGAAATAAAGAATATACCAACTATATTTTATAACTATTTGTTTGTTTTACTTTGAGCTAGGAATATTTTAAGTAGAGGCAGAATTTATGGCAGGACTAGGTATACTACTTGCGGCGGGACTTGGAAGGTACGTGTGGCGGGACTTCGCTACAGGTCAGTTAACTATAGCTGGCACGTTCACAGTACCCACACTAATGCAATTTCACTATATGTATGTTTAAAAATGAATTATTTTATTTTAAACTCGAAATCGTTAAACAATCACAATAACGCGCGTCGATTGACAGGTGACAGGAATGCAAAAAAGATTAGTCTATATTCATAAGTAGTAGCAAAAGCAAAACAATAACTGTCTCCTTCGTACTTATAAGATTGACCGCGCGCGAGAGAGACAGACACTCTTGATGCCCATATAGTGCGACGTCACGCCACGCGCTTATTTACAGACACTACACAAGCGCAACGTGTAAAGATGTTGAACGTGCCAGCGTTAGTTAACTGACCTGTAGTAAGTGCAGCGGGACTTGTACAGGGTGTAAAAGAAAGGTGTAGACATATTGTAAGGGGGTGTTGTGGACATCATTCAGTACAAATTTGGATATGCATCCGATTTGACCAGAACTTTAGTTTTCACTTCTCCATACAAATCAGCTGACCGCCCGGACCTAAATCTATCGAGAAGCGAAAAATAAAGTTGCTCTGATAAACCACAATCTTCACGTTATTCTGCGGATATAAGTTAGACTTACATCCGCAGATAATATCCTGCATGTTGTGTGCACAAATCCATATATTACGATCGACGATTGTATTATACTTCGCGCCACACGTTATGAATGCGCAGTACATACATACATACATAAGCTCACGCCTATTTCCCGGAAGAGGGGTAGGCAGAGACCAAAGACCCCTGCTACGATCCTGGCATACATCTCTCGCTTCCGCAACATACATAAGTCTCTTCATGCAAGCTCGCCGGTTACGGGTACTTCGTATTTGCCCCTTCACTAACAAATCGACGATTTGGTCTTTATAGGACCTTCTTGAACGTCCCCGCCCGACGGCTCCTTTCACACCCGCTGTATAAATCTGTTTCGTCAATCTCCTTTCATTCATCCTTTCAACGTGACCAAACCATCTAAGCTGACCTTTCTCTATCCTTGCCACTATATCTTCTTTCAATCCACAGCGTTCCCTTATAACTTCATTCTTCAATCTATCTTTCAATAAACACAAAAACCACATATACTCCTCAAAGACCTCATTTCTGCAGCGTGCTTTCATGCTTCTTCTGCCATACCCAACATTCGCTCCCATACATTAATGTCGGACTCAACACTCCATTATGAATCGCCAAACCTGCCTTTTGGGACACCGTTTGGCTACTCATCAGGGAGTGCAGCGCCCCATTGATTTTATGCTTCTGTGATTCTCTGTGTTTAGATGATGCGTCCTCCGAAGAATCACCTGGCGTAGGGCAGTAGTCACTTTTCAATACCTGTACGATTTCAATGCGCAGTAATTCCCGCCAACGTCGCCCAGCGCTCTTAAGTCGTTGCGCGACTTAAACAGTCCTGCAGAGAGAGGTTAACCTTCACGTTCCCCGCAGAGCTGCAGGCCAAGATAGCGGCGGAGCTGGCCGGCGGCGGCGCCGACTCGGAGCCGATGGACACAGGCGAGCCGCAGAAGGCGGACTCGCAGTTCCCGGGTGAGTAGAGTGTTGTCACACAAGAGGGACTATGCTTGCACAATCTGTAATGAACACATATTGAAGTATTTACCAGACGGTTCCACGTAAGCGGTCGTACCATCATCAGCAGTTGTGGAAGACCACTGCAAGGGTTGTTTTCCCATGCAGCCCAACACTTAAAAGTCATGAAACAAATGGTTTTTGAAATTAGACAAAAAAATTACAAGAGCAAGGGTTTACCGCTAGTTACAAGGAAAATAAGTTTTAACCGCTCCTTTCCCAGAATGGCTCGCGCCGAAAACGCTAGAATCCACGGTGTTTTTGAGCGCGCAGCACTTTACTAATATATCAAGTGATTCTGTTGGAATGGTAACACTTGGAATTATGAGAGTTGTACATCTGAGTAGGTATTGAAACCTTCATTAGCCTATGTGAAAAAAATGTCACTGTGACCTTAGTTTATTTTTGTACTGACATGAGAAACCCAGACTTTTAAGAAAATGCTCCCTCTCGACACAAATCTAACCGACATAAGAAAAACATCAACAACATGTACATGTTGTTTGATACCTACGTAAGCTGCACAAGATGAACTTTTCAAAACAATAAAAACGTTAGTGTGTTCATAGAAACTGTTCAATATTTCAGCGTAAAGAAACCATATCCACATCTACAGACACGTTTGCAATATTTTTTTCAATGAAAGACCATAGACATTATACCGGATATAGAAGTTTGGCTCATTTGCCGTCTACACACACTCCAACCTTCCCAACACGACAAAAATTGCCAAAGACATTCCGGTTTTTAAAACTTTTGTCCTTGGACGTTCTGGAACGTCCGTGGTATTTGACGTTGATACCAACAATGAATATAGACAAAAATACCAACTGAGTTACAAGAATTGTCTGTAAAAAAAATTAAAAATGTTGTTAAAAATCACTTATGTAAAAAAGCTTACTACAAAATATCAGATTATGTAGAAGACAAGAAAGCTTGGGAAGGTGTTTGCTCCAATTCTGTAAAAAATAACGTATAAAGCTGTAGGTTTCTAGTCGCCTCTTTGCATCCAGCACTTAGAATAATAACGCCTAGAATGATAGTTCCCTTATAGCGATCGCTCCAAAGTGAGGCAAAAACAGGATTCAAGTGGGCGTAAACATACGCCCACTTGAATCCACACACAAACGCATAAAAAATGTTGCAAGTGGAGTAAAAATTTGGAACTATTATTCATTAGGACACTGAACTATTATTTCCTGGTAATACATTGTAACACAAGCTGAAATTAGGGTGGTAGACCATTAACAATAATATTTCGTGACGTTTCGTAACATTGAGTAATTTCATTAAAAAAATAACACTTTCTACTGTTTTGCCATATAACATTACTCCGAGATATGTATCTTTTTACCCAATACGCAACACTATCGAATGATGTAAAAATACAGTATGTTTTTTTCTCTAAAATCTGCGGGTTTGATTGACGGCTACTGACCCTTGCTAATGGCCCACCTTTATGGCTATATAAGCACGAATCTATACAGGTGCTCCAACTTCAGTAGTCCAATTTTTTTTACTTATATTAATTCACTGCAGACAATAAGGGTCATCTTTGTCTAAAAAAATATTTTAAGTTTAAAAGTTGGATTTGTACTGAGTTTTTGTTTTTTTAACTTAGAGTCGACTTTTATGTAAACGCGGAAACTTATTAAAATCATAATTTTTAAACTAAAAATAATTTCTTAGACTGGGCTGGCCTTAAATTGTTTGGAATGCAAAATTTTTTTTTGGACGGTCGAATTGGGCCACCCTCTATTTATAAATGAATTCCCTGACTGACTAACTGGTCTATAAACGCCAAGAAAAACAGCTGGACCTAGGAACATAACATTTGGATTGCATTATCTGTAAATGTACTGGAAATGTAACTGGTATAATACTTAAAAACATGTTAGGTCACTACAACATCTCATATATTTGGGAAAAAACATAACTTTGCCGAGTAGTGGTCTGACAACAACCTAATGGCCTTGGAACTGTAATTGTTTTCTTTACATTAGGGTTTTTTTCCTTTAACTGGCAACATTTTAATGCAATGGCGTCTATTGAAATTACGTTGGATCATTTCTGTTTTGATTTATGTTTAACGATAAGTTATAATCTGCATTGCAGTAATAACATTTGGAATGTGATGTTACATCTTTTGTTCTGTTTTCCTGATGAGTTGTGACACCCATGGACCACACAAACCGTCATTTTTAATTTAATCTCTGAGAGCTGTTAGTAGTAAGGGCTGACATAGAGAACTGACTGGCCGGCCGGCGTACTATGTCTGAATATAGAATCTGCACATAGTTTTACTTGCCTCACTTTGTGCGCGTGGACTAGGTTTCTAAGCGTTGTTATTCTAAGCTACAGCATCTAAAACATTGAGGTGACGGAATTCAAATTGAGTTTTATATTTCCCTGTACCTTATACATGTGTTAGTTTAAGATTTGACATTCTCCAAATGTTACCTATGTGTTTCTTATGGAAATAAACTCTTTTTGAATTTTGACGGTAGTGGCGCCGAGCGTTCCAGAACGTCTATGGCAAAGGAAACGTTATAGTGGCCTTCCACTTCTGCTACTGATAGTACATATGCTGACCACGTGTCTACCTATATTAACGGTCAATAGACGTGTTTTCGTTTGATTTTATTCCTCGCATTATTTCTGGTCTCGGAACCTAGGGGAGCATTAATTGTCCCGAACTACTATTAAATTCGGCCTGAGCATACACCCTTATCTCCGATATTATGTATGAATAGTGGCCTGCTTCAAGAAGTCACGATGAGCCCTATTGAACAGATAAATCATACATTTTGTATCTAAAATGACAGATGAATCTTGTTTATTTCTATGAGAATTCTTCTAGCCTCACACTAGGATGTACTAGCCTCTTACCTTGCCTCCTTACCCCTTACCCTAAACATCTGGAGCTCCTTCATATTTTAAAATTACGGGCATTGTACTTACATCGATTCGTAGCTATTTTTGCTACCCGCTGTTTCTGATGACGCATTACGTACGGTACTGAGCTCCAGACGACTAGGGGGAGGGGAAGGAGGCAGGGTAAGAGTGGCTATTTGGTTTAATCGCGTTAGGTGCCGGCCGCCGATGGTATGGTCGCTTCGTTCATTGGTGGCGGTTCATTGGTGATTTCTTGAAAAAGGCTATTAATATATTAAATTAAGGCAACAAATATAATGATCACCAAAATATTTTTTTATTACCCAAAATGGGTAAATGATCACCAAAAGTTGCACAAAGAAGTTGCAAAATACTGCGGTAGCTTAGGTGAAGCGAACGGGGGTAAGTGAAGCCCCCTTTACCCAATAAACAATGGCTGAACCATTTAGTAATTTAGTATTTTTTCCGCTCATTTCAGGAAATTCTACTGTTCATGTTCATTTGCTCAGTTAGTTTTTTATTCGGTCGTTTTATTATTTCCCTTAAAAAATAATAAGAATGAAATAATTTGAATTACTGGCTGTGACTGTGCATCTGCCACTCCGTGTGGCAAAAAGCGTGACGCTGTGTTTGTTTGCAACCCTTGATAAAAAAGAGGGGTTTTATAAGTTTGAAGCGTCTGTCTGTCTGTCTGTGTATCTGTCTGTGGCACTCTAGTGCTCAAACCGGTGGACGGATTTTAATGCGGTTTTGTGTAAATGATACGATGTAGATTTCGATACGATGTTTCTTAGCTATGTTTTATTAAAATCTCAAAAATGGTAAAAAAGTTAAGAGCTTAGTAAGGAATAGCTATGAAACAGGTGGACGGGTTTTAATGCAGTTTTTTATAGTTGGTAGACTTCATTGCAATGGTTTTTAAATATGTTTTATCAAAATCGGTTCAGTGATTCTAATGGAGCTTAGCAGGGAAACCAGGAACCAGTGAAGCAAGGAAACCAGTGAACCAGTGAAACCTCGGTTTTTGCACCGAAAACCGAGGGCAATTGGGACGGGTCGCGATTTTGAACCTTATGTCATGGTAATAACATTTGAAAGGCAACAAATATAATGATCACCAAAATATTTTTTTCCTACCCAAAATGGATAAATGAACACCAAAAGTTGCAAAAAATATCAGGGCGAAATACTGCGGTAGCTTAAGTGAAGGGTAAAGAGGGTAAGCGAAGCGAAGCTTCCTCTATCCTTCGTGTTAGGTTGAACATGTAAGAACAACAAAAAATACTTAAAACAAACTTAAGTATACAAAACATAAAAAGAAGTTTGGTGATCATTTATCCAAACACAATTTGGTGGACATTTATCCATTCTGGCAGTCATTTTGAATTTATTGGTAGTAAAATAGGTTCGGTTTTGGTAATCGTTTAAACACAAGCCCATTTAAAACCTGTAACGGAGAAGTGGCGTGGTATTCAAGAGGTTAAGGTCAAATGAATGTTTAAAATGAATATTTACCCTCAGTGATAGACGTGGAGGCGCACGCGGAGGCGCAGGCGCAGGCGCAGGCGGCGGCCGACGCGGACGCAGCACGTCGCCGCGTCGACGCGCAGCGCGAGGCCGACGAGAGGGAGCGCCAGGACAAGGAGAGGGAGAAGAAGGAGAAGGAGGAGAGCGCCAAGATGGACGGCAGGCGTCCGATATGGAGCACGCACATCGCCGGCACGCCGTGGTGAGTCACTTGTTACTGACAGTTCTGCTGTGCCTGCTGCGCGTGGGGTCCTAGTGTGATGTTGCAGCTACGACATCCTCTTGCTAAGTACTGCCCACCAAACTTAAATTGGCACCCGCAAGGAATGCATTTCCTGCCCCCCTCTCTCGCTGGCACTCGCCTTTGACGCGTAAGAGGGAAAGTGGCGGACGCTGTGACGTCACTGTCCTACGGATTTACGAACGAATGGACTTTATTTAATGCTTATTTCTAACAATAATGACCTTACTTACTTTCTTTGCATATCAATGCCCAAAAAAGACTCGCTAAGAAAAAAGCCCGAACCGTTTGTTTGTACCTAGGCTAGCCATAACTTCTGACCCAAGGAAAATTGTGCCTAAATCATATTCCAATAATATTCATTATTTCCTATTTTAAGAGATAAACATACAAAATATTCGAAATTGAAATTGAAATGTTTATTAATTACTTAAATAATGACATGCATGTGTTGAGTCCCTATGCTAAGTCTTACGACCTGTATTACAGGAGCCCCAAATGCCTCCCTTTTGCTTGTATGTGTTACGGCTAAAGCTAGGTTTGAAACTAAACTTAAGTTTAGCCGGCTAGTCTTAAGATTAATTTCTAGCCTCGGCTAATGTCCGAAGTCATGTTCGTTTCTGATAACGGATGTCATCTTTAATCGGCTAGACTGCACATTAGCCGATGCGTTTCGGTTAATGTTGGACATTATTTAGCTAATGTTGAAAACGAAGTATTCGTGCGACTGCGGGGAGCGGGGCGGGGTAATTTTATTCCGATGAGAAAGCTATTTCTAATATCAGGGCAAAACACTGCGGCAGCTTAGGTGAAGGGTAAAGGGGGTGAGCGAAGCGAAGCCCCCTTTATCCTTCGTGTTAGGTTAAACATGTAAGAACAAAAAAAACTATAATAAGACGATAATAAGTATTTTTCGTTGTTCTTACATGTTCAACCTAACACGAAGGATAAAGGGGGCCTCGCTACGCTCACCCCCTTTATCCTTCACCTAAGCTGCCGCAGTTTTTACGGCTACCGAATCATTATCATCACTTATTCCAGATTAAGACGGTGACTTTTCAACATTAGCCTAGGTATAATGAAAAATAAACTTAAGTTTAGTCGGCTAATGTCAACGATATTTTCTCACCCATCTTTAGACTCAACAGCGTCGAGGCGATTGCGATAAATGATTTCAACATTAGTCGGCTAATATGCAGCCGAGGCTCGAAATTAATCTTAAGACTAGCCGGCTAAACTTAAGTTTAGTTTAACACCTAGCTTTAGCCGTAACATATACACTACTTCAATCGGTCGGGTGACACCTCTGTCGTAACACGCACTGATTTAGAGGTATAGAAGCCACTCCTTAAAACTTCTCATAGTCGATAGTTCGATATGTTAAGATTGAAGTCACCTGAGAGCTAATTTGCGGCTGCCGTAAAATCGGGAAAATTTTCCTTAAGGACTCAACTAAGTAATATTACTCAACGGAATTTGCCGTTAAAGGTTTTGAATTTGATTACCGTGGCATAAACTTGAAAATCGCGATCGCGCGTAAGTGCTGTGTTCTGTTGGATTATCAAATGCTGGTTGGAAAATAAAGTTTGCATCAGCACGCTCCAAAATGACGGACTGATCTCTTTCTGCCTTTGATTTTAGGCCTCGCTCGCAAAAATGATGCTCAGTGACCCCTCATACCAGACCCCCACTAAACCATCACTGAAGGCGGGTGACGCGGGCACTTGAGAGACGTATACTCGATAATATTGCAGTTTTAACTTTTTCATCCCACAAAGAGTTTGCCCATATCCAAACTTGGCGTGCTGCTGCCACCACTTCTTGGCTCCGGTCGCTTTAATGCTGCGCAGAGCTACTTTCAAGCGATGTCCGGTCCTTCGACAATAAGGGACAATAAGACAATGGATTTTCAGGAATTCGCTTAACATCGGTTTTGATCGCAACTCCCGGACAGCCTCTTTTGGGTCTGGACATCCCAGTGACTCATTTGACAGTAAAGTTGTGTACTTTCACATAATATCAAAAGACTTGTAACAAAAAAATAATGGACATAACATAGCCTGTTCACATTCGGGGTTCGCGCAGTTACGGAGATTGACGATTTCTTCAAGATGTTTTCCGTCACCTATAGAACATCTGTGAAATGTACCTAGGATAAGACTGTCGACTGCTATTTGGTTAGACTTGGGAAGGGCGATGATTGCGACACGATTCTCTTCCACACCCCACTCCATCTCTCCAGCTGGGATTGATTGGATCAAGTAAAGATTTCCCTTAAGAACGAACCCTATTTAGGTGATATAGTGATACAAATTAGCAATAACCTTCACTCTATATTTTAATTATCCGAATTCTTAAACTTGGGACAATATGGCCAGACTAGTTATAACTCCTATTTGGCGTTATTCTCCACAGCCCGGAGGCCTTTTAAATAAAAGGAAAATTAGGGAAAACACAAAGAAATGGAAATGCCAATAAGCTCAAGGACGAATTAACAATACGTCATCACGCCTGTTTTAGAATGTACCTGTGAATCACACCCGCTATTTCTAACACAGGGGTGATGACGTATCGTGAATTCGTCTTGAGCTTCTTGGCTACACCTGTATGGTTCTGCCATGGACGCAAGGATCATGTTTATTTTCCCACGGATTTCGGTTTGAAAAGAAAGGAAGGAAATAATTCACAAAGGTCCGAAAGAGTAGCTAGGGCCGTCGTAACCAATGAGTTTGAGGTCATTGAATCACATAACAGAGGATAACGCGAAGCGAAAATCGTCTTTGAAACAAAATTCTGTTTTGTTTGTTGTTGACTAGTGACAGTTCTTGTTCTTCGGTTTCGTCACAGACCAGCGTTTGCCCAACTCATCACCATCAAAATAGCATTTCATGCCAAGGGACACATTGTGTGTCCCTTGGCATCAACATGCATGAAAAAAAAACCATGTCTCGTCGACGACACCTAATGACGAATTCGGAACTACTTTATTTTCTTTTTTATGAGCTGTCAGAAATTGGCCATTGGTATACCTCGCGCCACGAGTCATGAGCGGTGGCCTTGAATGCGCAGTAGTCACTTTTCAATACCTGTACATATGCGTAGTCATTCCCGCCAACGTCACCCAGCGCTCTTAATTCGTGGCGCGAGGTATATAATGGCTTATGTTTAAACGATTACCAAAAACGCACCTATTTTACTACCAATAAATTCGAAATGACTGCCAGAATGGATAAATGTCCACCAAATAGTGTTTGGATAAATGATTACCATTTTTTTTTAAATCTTTTGTGTAGTTAGTTTTATGTTTTAAGTATTTTTTGTTGTTATTACATGTTCAACCTAACACGAAGGATAGAGTGGGCTTCGCTTCGCTCACCCGCTTTACCCTTCACCTAAGCTGCCGCAGTATTTTGCCCTGATATTTTTTGCAACTTTTGGTGGTCATTTATCCATTTTGGGTAGGAAAAAATATTTTGGTGATCATTATATTTGTTGCCGTATATAATTACCAAAAACATACGTTGCGAAGCCGCGCCACGGGCGGCTGGTTGCCTATAATTGTCTATGTATTGATCGATATTGAATGGAGAGCTCATTGACGCCTCGAATTGCCGAGTGACTCTGCCTACGAAACCAAGGGTCCCGGGTTCGAGTCCCGGCGGGGGCAAATATTAGTTTGATGAGTACGGATGTTTGTACCCTAGCCATGGTTGTTTATCTATCTGATTATAATATTTATGTATATAAGTACGGGTATCGTTGTCTAGCACCCAAGATACAGGGAATCCTAGTTTGGGGCTAGATCAATGTGTGTAAATAGCGTCCAAGGTATTATTATTATTATACCTGCTGTCTGCTTCAGGCGCGTGGTGTGGACGGCGGAGGGCGGCGTGTTCTTCTTCAACCCGATCGGGCCGCAGTCGGTGTGGCAGCGGCCGCCGCAGCTCGAGGGCCGCGAGGACGTCGACAAAGTCGTCAACGAGCCGCCGGAGGCGCTGCTAGAGCTGCAGGTACACCTCATCTGCATCTGGTGTGGTTTCTATTCATTAATGCACAGATAGTATAAAGGTACGGACAATGTTATAAGCAAAGGCGTGCTAAAAAGAGATTTGTACCAGCAAACCTAGGCGAGACAAGAGAGCTTATGAAACAGGACAGTCCTAGTGCGCCATAAAACTGTATATATACGGACGAAAAGTACTTCAAAATATAAATAAAATATAGGAAATAAATAAAATATGTACCTCAACTATATAAAATACAATAGATAGCACACATATTAGTAGTTTATGTGACTGCTACATAATGGAGGGTATTAATACTCGAGACGGCTCGTTTCATAATAAAATCACTCGAGAGTTTTAATGCCTAATTATGTACAGTTACATACACTAGTTTATCTACACACATATCATAAGCTGTGATGTGTTCAGGAACCGCATGTTTGACCGGCATTGTAAAGAAAAGAAAGAAAGAAAGAAACATTTATTATAAAGACAGTGAACACACTACAATTACAACAAAGAAACAAAACACAGAGATAAATAGTTGCATTGACACATGATATAAAATGAAATGACAGTCGTGGTGTGTCACTGTCATTATAAATGTGTGGCTCTCCAGTTGTTTAGCTTGTTCTGTAGTACCAACTTCACAGACAAACTAGGGGCGGCACGCAGGCGGGCGTCGGCGTTCGAAATTTGAATGCCATAATATGCAGAAAAATTACACATTATGGTCATAATGTGTAATTTTTCAGATAATAAATGAGTTTTTACTAAGTAGTTTAACATTATGCTGATCGTAACGTGCGGTTTTTGTACGCAGTAAAGAGGGTTTATGATACGTGTGTAGATAAAAACTATAATACCGTCATACAGTCTTGACTAGTACGGAGGGCACTGCACTACTCACTACCACTACAACATATCACATAATGTTGTATTATACAAATGCCTTGTTTTTTATGAGTTATTGTTAGTGTTAGAGTATGTAAAGTTATTTGAAATAAAGTTTTGAAATAATATACCATACATATACCCACCTACCTACTATATAGATAGGAAGAGACTGGAAATGCACTTTCATTATTTTCTTAAATATATAGCAGAAAGCACAGCTTTGTAAGGCCTAGCTTCGCTAGATGGATAATGTGCAATGGCAAACATATCGCTTAGATCAGTGATTTTGATCCTTTTCAGGCCGCGACAACCTTAATACGAAAAATACTTAGCGACCGCTTAGACTTCCCTGTTTACTTTCATGTTAGAAGTGATAACCAAATACTTTTTATCTACACACGTATCATAAACCCTCTTTACTGCGTTCAAAAACCGCACGTTACGATCAGCATTATGTTAAACTACTTGGTAAAAACTCGTTTCGTATCTGGAAAACTACACATTATGGTCATTATGTGTAGTTTTTCTACATATAATGACATTCAAATTTCGAACGCCGACGCCCACCCGCGTGCCGTCTCTAGTTTGTCTGTGATGTTGGTACTGACATTCAAATGTAGAAACGCCGACGCCCGTCTGCGTGAAGTTGGTACTAAAGAACAAGCTAAACAATTGCAGAACCACAATGCCGGTCAAACATGCGGTTCCTGAACACATCAAAGAGAGCTTATGATATGTGTGTAGATAAACTAGTGTATGTAACTGTACATAATTAGGCATTAAAACTCTCGAGTGATATTATTATGAAACTCGACTTCGGCTCGTTTCATAAACCCACTCTCGAGTTTTAATGCCCTCCATTATGCAGCAGTCACATAAACTACTATTACGCGCCTAAAATGTGCTACTTTTTTCTCGAATCCTGTGAACCCATTAAAGAGGCTTCGCGACCAAAAACTCTCGCTCGGATTATTATGCAAAACAGTAATTAAGTTCCGCAACCAAATATGTCCGTTCTCCCCGCAGCGTAAGCAGAACCCGAAGCCGGCGGCGCCGCCCAAGCCGGCGAACGGCGCCGACCTGAAGCGCGGCGCTGACAGCGACAGCGACTCCGACGCCGAGCCCGCCAAGAAGACTCGCCAGGAGGAGGGTACGTAGACCATCGTCATCATCTACATCATCAGTCTGACAGGGAACTGCGCCGACCTGAAGCGCGGCGCAGACAGCGACAGCGACTCCGACCTGCCAAGAACAAGCGACAAGATCGGCGAATCATCAGGTTGCCTTGGTACCCACTATCATAAGGCATCGTAGAATTAGGTGAAACCGTATTCACTCTTCTATAAGCCATGTTTTTTGAGGACAACCACTGCCAATCCTGCGGCAGGGGGTTCTACATTACTAATTTAGTTCGTCTTTCATCTTTAATTAGCTGGACTTACATCCAAAATTAGCTGGACCTACATCAAAAATTAGCTGGACATACATCCTAAATTAGCTGGACCTACATCCCAAATTAGCTGGACCCACATCCCAAATTAGCTTGACCTACATCCTAAATTAGCTGGACCTACATCCTAAACTAACTAGTTTAACTAACCGTCCCAGCTTATTCCGTTTTTCAAACCCTTATATTAGCTTTACTTGTACTTTATAAGATTTCTATAAAATACGTGAACCGATTTACCAATTTTTTTTTTGTATTTGATAGGGTACACTTCCGAGATGGTCCCATGTATAGATGTGTATATGTTATTAATGTTCAAATTCATGTCGCTTCTGCATGATAAATTTCTTAGGTCTACCTGTTAGTAATGTCATCTTGGCAGGTGCTATACATTGCATTTATGATACTTCAAATTGAATGCTACCTAAAAGACGTCGCGGTAATGAATTTCGTGTCATTTCCGTCTCCGGATTTAGGCGATGATATCCGAGAAAAGCCGAATCTTTAACTGATTTTAATGTACTATGTAAGGGAATCTTGCAAGTTAAATTTGACCCACTTCCCGGTTTCTGATTGAGCTAAAATTTAGATTAATTATGTAAGTTTTGCGACAATGCAGTATAATGATACCATCGAGCTGATCTGATTATGGAGCCGGATGGTGGTCACAGGAACGCAAACGCAATCCTGCCGTGTTTCGAATCTTTAGAATCGTTTCGGTGAGAAGTTTATGGTATCGAGCTGATCTGATGATGGAACCTGAAGGTGTATAGTAGAACTCTTCAACGGCTACTAGTAAACCCCTGGAGTTTGGACTCGTTTGATTTGTGTTAACGTGACGAATGCATTGCTCTTAGTAATGAGGGTATCGAGCTATTATGATGATGAAACACGATGGTGATCACAGGTACTATATGAAGAAATAACGCAATCCTACCGAGATTGGGCTCTTTAGAATCGTCTCGGTGAGTAGTTGATGTTGAGGGTGTTCTAGGGTGTTTTTTTTAACCATCTGGCTGAGTAAGCTGCTAGAAAATTACACACAGTTATGTTGTTTAGCTGCTACTTCGACTATTGAACCAAACTCAGAAGCCGCCTTTTCTTATTCGAAGTTGAAACTCTTCAGTTGTGGCCCCAGTTAAGTTTTAACGAAAGGGACAGGTTTTCAATTCGTCGTCGGGAAATGTTTCATGCATTTTAATCGGCTTCTCAGACCTGTTTAGAAAATTGATAATTTCGTTTGAAAGGGCTTACTTTTCGGTTGGTCCCATTGAGTTCAGGTCAGGATCTGAAAACTCTTCAAATATTATGGGCAGACCCAAAGCGATTTTTGTATTTTTCTTAGTAACTCGTGCATATTTCCTCTCGGGAGGCATCATTTTGTGAAGTGGAACTGATGATGAGGTACAGATGGCCACCGGAACTGCTCCATACTAGGTATCCTACAGGCTGAGATATGATAACTTTAGTAAGGTTGGTCAGGAATGTATGCTCGTCATAATGCTTAAATTATTAAGCTGCTATTTCGACGACTGTAAACTCGAAATTTCTCCATAGTGAAGCGACCTCCCACCGCGCCGACCGACGTGTCCAAGGAAGCGGCGGCCGAGGCGTTGTCCGCGGCGGCGCGCGGCCGCGCCAGCATCCCGCTCGAGGAGCGCATGCGCAGCTTCCGACAGATGCTGCTGGAGAATGAGGTGTCCGCCTTCTCCACCTGGGAGAAGGAGCTCAAGAAGATCGTTTACGACAAGAGATACCTGCTGCTGACCGCCGACCACCGCAAGCAGGTGGGGAGACATTCATTCACTCACTCATTCATTGATTCAGTTCTATATTAATTGATTCCGTTCATTCATTCACAGCGTAACTCACTCACTAATTTGATTACTCATTCATTCACTTATTCAATCATTCATTACATTTCAACGTTCATTTATTCACACATTAACTCACTAACTCATTCATTCATTCTCGTTCACTTATTCATTAATGTATTTATTACTTATGCATTTGTTCATTGCTCATTAATTATTAATTTCTTTTTAATGACTCTTTAATTCATTTCAGTCATAACTCATTCATTCATAAATTACCCATTTGATCATTCATTCACTCATTAATTTATTTGACAATCATCGTACTTTCATTAATTATTCATTCATTCATAAATTACTCTATCATTCTTCACTCTTTCATCCACTGTCAATTTTTCTCTGATAATTTTGTGTAAACCAGACCAAATTATTTGTATAGATTGACATAGTTCCTACTGTTACTTCGTCAAGTAACATCATTTGTTCCTTTCCAGGTGTTCCAGAAGTACGTGCGAGAGAGAGCGGAGGAGGAGCGGAAGGAGAAGAAAAACAGGCTCGCGCAGAAGAAGACGGAGTTCAAAGAGCTGATAGAGGAAGCCAAGTTGCACTCCAAGTAAGCATAATAAATAGACTTAAATAAAATCTTTATTCCGCTATTTGACTGGTATTCAGCTGTAGTCAATGTGAAGAAATCAAAACTGAAAGCAACAGACAGAGTTCTATGCCCTTTCTCAGTGGCTACATTGTGTTCGGCATACAAAATACTAAGGGGAATAATAAAACGAGTGAATAAAAAACTTCTTCCCTAGTAGCCTTCGTGTTAAGTTGAACATGTAAGCAAAACAAAATCCAGCGCTCGTTAACGTTTTGAAGTTGCTGTTTTTCAGATTTCTAGTCGCAGCAATTCAGTAATTTTGTCCGGCAATATCAGTTTTTATAGTGGCGCTCAGTTTTTCGCGCAATTCAGTAATTACTTCCGGCACGATAAGTATTTTTATCCATCAAAAACTGGATTTACGGTCGCACGTTTAAAACTAACGGTATACCTCGCAAAAGTGCCCCTAGTTCCTTAACTTTATATACATAACCAGTCTCACGCAACCAGAAAGAAACAAAAAAATTGTTCCTATTTAGCACAAATTTAATGGCGTCCACATGCTATCTAGTCTCTAGTCATGCTTGTCTCTGTGTCCCTTTCTTACAGTCTGTCATGGCGACACGTGTGGTTGTTTGGGATCATTTGGTTGGGAGAATAATTGTGAAATTATATTGTTTTTAAAAGTGCTGGAGTGGGGACTACTGTGTGACTCTAACAAACTATTTCCTCGTGATTCTCTAAAAATGGCACCGATTAGACACTATAGATCGTGTGTAATTTGTACAAAAAGATATGGTCGACAAAAAAAAATTAAAAGGAAATTTATGACAAAATTTCTTATAGATGAAGATCATGTAGTACAACTGACCTAAAATAATAAAGTACGTCCCTACGTACGCGTCCCCTTGAACTATCAGCGAGAATAAAATTATACTCTATATTTCTGAAATGAGAAAAAATATTTGTATGTTTGTAAACAATAGTGCTGTAAATTTTCTCTTTCTCTATCGATAAACGGATTAAGTATGAGTCGATAAACTTTACCTTATGATTATGATGCTGTTATACTGGATATTTTGGAATAGTTTTGCATAGATGCTGTTGCGTACAGTCAGAGACAAGACTCTTTACACTTTACTGTGCATTTTTAATTTTGTAATTTAAATAAAACATCTTCTGGTTTTTAAGTAAATAAGTGATAGTTTTGTACGTGATGAAACTCTATGTAACGCCCGCGCGGACGCATAGAAACCGTTGCAAAGTTTCACTGAAATTCACGGAGAAGTCGACGATCTCCTTGTCCACGCGGACGCATATGAATCGAGCCTAAGTCTCAATCTTCTTGTTCTTTTGTAAATTGTATAACTTTAAATTCATGCTTTTGCTAATTGTAAGTAAAAAATTCGTATTTTTTAATTGAAAATTTGTGATGTAAATAATAAAAAAATATATTTTAAATTATTTATTGCCTTATTGTTACGATAAATGTTTTCTCATGTGATAAACCCAGGTTGCCCCTGACGATAATTTATCGATATCGATTTAATCAGGAACTACATTTTGCCATCCCTAATTGTACTCGTAATGTTGGTATGACGTATTTTGACATTTAAATTTTTTCTGTATTGGTATTGCTAGTTGTGCTAAATAGATTCCATTTCCAAGTAAGGAAGTCCCGTCTCTTAAAACGGTAGTGACTATATTCTCTTTGTACATAACAAGATGATGCCCCTCGCAGATCTTCCTTCATCGACTTCTCGGCGAAGTACGCGCGTGACTCCCGCTTCAAGGAGGTGGAGAAGTCGCGAGTGAGAGAGCAATACTTCACGGAGTACCTGCAGGAGCTGCGCAAGAGAGAGAAGGACGACAAGGAGCGGCGCAGAGAACAGGTAGGCGAGGAGACGCAGTTAGGGGTAGGCGGGACGGGGGCAGGACGAGGCAGAAGGCGGACAAGTTTTAAGGGGAGGTGGTATTATTTCTATGGGGGGCTCAACCCCCCTTAAGATTTATGCGTCTTATTAATTGAAAAATACAAAACTACATTTAAATTCATTGAATGAGCTACATAGAGCAGTAGTATTTCTAAGGGGAGCTCAGCCCCCTTTAAGCTTGTAAAGTGTCGTCAATTATCGCCTACCTGTCTTTTAGATCGCCGCTAATAGTCTTGATTGCCTTGTGTCTCGTGTGATTGTACTCCCACTACAGTTAGTATTTATCGGCGTTGATATTAAAGAGGCAAATAAATGGCGCAATTCATGCTCCTTCACTACCAGACAAAGTATAATATTGCGAGAAAACCAAACAGTGGAACTAAAATAGCTCTACCCTTTTTTTCTCATGGGTTTTCTTCTACGATCCTGCATATCTTTGGCAATGCCTCCAATATATCTATGAATATATGTATGTATGTATGCAAATGTGTGACAACCATGCTGTAAGGAATATTCATAATTCTTTTATACTTTCTTTGGATTCTTAATTATTTATAGCAAACAAATAATTTACAAGTTACTTTTAAAGAAAATGCATGTACAAAAGAGATTATGATTTCTGATGTATATTTAACTTTGAGTAAATGATAATGTGACCTTTGCATGAATATTTTAGGTTCAAAATCCCACATTTTACAGGGGTTACAACCTACTTGCGAAAAACAATATTTCGGGTTCGAAACCCGCAGAAGGTATTCTTCCGTTTGCGAGAAACATATCAGAACATAAATGATTATGTAGTCACGACCAGATCCAGTCACCCCAATGCAGTACGATAATGATACATAAGATCACGAAATAAGCACTGTACAGAGTTGAGAAGGGATAAATGGAAGTGATCGCGACTGTACTGCTGTCATTACACGCGACCACTTTTAGCGGCGATGGTGTAGTGATTATGTGTCGTAACATTCTATCTACCGTCAATCCGACTATGTAGTTCTGAACGTGAATTGTCGTTGTATGCACGAAAGTCTTCGAAATGCACTCGGGTTCGAATCCTGAAGGAGCAAACATAAAGCTTTGTTTAAATTATGCCTGGCGAATTTCTTATGATACATTTTCAATGTTAAATGTTGAACGTAAACATAGCTCAAGACATTTTGTCTGTATCTGCACAGTGATATGCTATCTCTAATTCATTTATGATATGATTTTCATTTTTCCCGGTTAATAGTCGATGAATTTAGTTCAATGCCGTAACTATTAGCCGCAATTGTATATACATATGGATAAATATTGTGGCATCCAATGTAAAAATAAGTTTTAAAATACTTTAAGCCGGCGATTATCGAAAACTATTCAAATCAACCGTCCTGGAAAATTATATCAAAGATGAAGTATATATTTCTTTTTACTGTCTCCAAGGTCCCAATTTTCATGGTCTTCAATATAAACTTTTTCCCTCCCGATACAGATAATGCGTGCGTGTTTCATGTGTATGCCATGACACTAAATGACTAGAAATACAATTCATATTTTTCATTAGATTTTATGGACGCTCTTCTAGGGTTAAACTGAAGCTTCTAGTCAACTGAAATAGGCTCATATTACTGTTCAAACTAATGTTTTTTTAATGGAAGATAATCAGGATATTCGCATGTAAAGATTTTAATATAAGGGCAAGTGTAGTACGCAGTTTTTCTCTGCGATGTCTCCCCAAATATTATTATCCTGCATCGTGTATGTAAGCGCTAAAGCCCTGGGAAGCTACACCCGCATGATAGTTATTTTTACAACGATCGTGTCAGCATTGGACGCCACGCGTTCGGAACTCTGTTTTAGTGTTTTCTTTCTAAGTAACTTTCATTCAATTATTCATTCATTTGTTCAAACTAAAGTGCTAACTGAACCAAATGGCATACCCACGGCAACGCGCGCGTTCCCTAACGCCATATGGCACTTAAACAGCTGAGGTGTTCCCGTATAGCCGCCGGCAGCGAGCCCACGCCGCGCGCCACGGACCCGTCGGACCCACGGTACTGCACCCGCTGCGCCCGGTGACCCGTGCGGGTTTGACGGTTCGCGGGTCGAAGCGTCCGTGGGTCGTTGCGGGTTGATTTGTGAAAGTTTTTGAAGGATCACAAATGCCACTCGGGTTACAGTTTTCAGTGTGGCCGCGTGGCTACAAGCCGTGTCACTTTGACTTACGAAATTGGTATAACCGCAACCTAGCAACCGCGTTCCAAACAACTGTAAATTCAAAATTAAATCACCCCCTACACATTTAAAATGTCTTAAATTTGGTCACTTGGTTCCATGTTAGGCTGATAACTTTCGAACCACTGAGCCTATATCAATAAATCATGGCAAAGTAAAAATAAAGTCAGACAGACGGACGGACGCTTACAACTTACAACACCCCTCTTTTTTAATATAATAATAATACTACATACCCTTCATATACACCTAAACGTTCTCTACGAGTGAATCGTTCAGATGCTGATAATCGGTTCATAATTCATTCTGCAGTTCCTGATATCTAGGAACCGACAGAAGCAGTGAAGCAGTAAAGGATTTTCTTGAGTCTTAATTACTGAAGTGCTCCATTGCCCGAAATATGGAACTTTAACCATAAAAACAACAAATAATAAAAGAGACAAGGTAAAGTATACAAAAACCGTCAAACCCGCACGTGACAACGAATGTAAGGTTAGACCATGCCTAGTTTTATAAGAACGAGGAAAAAACCGAAGAAATGTCCATCGAAGATTCCGCCAACAGTACCTCCATATGTTACTTATCCCTGGCTTTTGAAATTAACGGCTCATGATCAGCTTTGTGATGATCAAAATTGCGTAGTCACACTTACAAAATGTTCAATGCAAAGTTTCCCATACACATTATTCTTGTCGGTTTGTGAGATATCAAATTGGAGGCTTGCTTGTCGTCTCTGAGCTTCTATTTCACGAACCGACGGAGTATTTGTTAATATCTGGTAATATCCTGATGAGCTGACTATTATGTCTCTTAAACAACAAGGACTATCAATAATGGACGACAAAGCTACGGCAGCAGCCTGCATTAAACGCGTCAGTCGCAACTTGCATCCACCAATGTTCTCAGTATCAAGTTTGGAAGTACAGAAAATCATATAGTCACTTCATTTACTGTTTTAAGAACCATATTATTTTTATCGTTGTGATTAATTATTACACAAATTAGATAAATTAAATATTTATTTCATCCTTAAAAAAAGTTTGCAACCACTTATCAGGAAAGTCAAAATGTTAACGAATTCGTGACTATTGCAATATACCGCCCAATTATGATTTATGTAGAGTATTGACGTCCATTACTGTTGCTCCTTGAAATCATCCCAAAATGAAGAGGTCCCCCAAATATGAAATATAAAGAAAAGTTCTCACAAGTAATGTCAGTAACTTGCATGCGTAGTCAATAAACGGACCCAATGTACAGAACTGGTGACGGGAACTTATACAGGGTGTGACACGACGGGGGAATGATACTGAAATATTCCAATCGTTACTCGAAATATTGTATCTTATGAATAGAATAAGCGTTGTCAATTCTATGATAGAGAATATATTTGCCTGCATGTTTGCCAATGCCAGGAAATAAATGATGGCAATATAAGTGACATATTAGCGGACTACTGCGAGGTCTGACATACAAGCCGAATAATTCATTTGAAAAAACACGCAGTAGCCTGCAAATGTTGCCATCGTTTAATTTTCTAGCATTTCCAGCCAAGTTTTACGGTATGAGCGACAAAAGATTTGATAGTCGCCATCTTGAATTTATCAAAGTCTTCATTCATTCATTCATTCGTTCAATTATTTAATATTTAATGGTATAATTAGCTTTTTTGATACGTTCTGTTAAAAATTAAAGTTACAATTGAAATGCGGCGGTAGAAACACTGGTAATCCGATTGACTTATGACGTATCCACTGGTCGTGTCACATCCCAGACTTCCAACTCATCATTGCCCCGCAATATTAAAATATATTAGTCTCGTTTCAGTTTTGGCCTCCGAAATACTTATATCATTTTAGATATCTAATAGTATGATGCTTTATTATAATCTAGCTAAAGATGTCTACAGAGTTATCCTATTTCCAATAATCTCAACATTTTAATTATTTAGGAAAAGCAAGCAGCCGCCTCCTGTGGCTTAATCAATAACTGATATACATCATGTCTTCGGTGTTATATTGTAGAAGATGCCTGAAGTCATACATTAAAAGACATATTAAAGTCATCAAGAATGTTTCAATAAAAATGTGATTGTTTCCCTATTGCGGGGTCATACTGATGTGTTGGCCTTCTGTTTTTATATCAAAAGTACCCTCAAATATGTCTTAAGGCAGGAGTCATAAATAGCTAGGTTTACTAATGATATTTTTTTCAGGTTTTTGATTTATTTTTTGTTTGTTTGCAAATATTCAAAGTGTATTGTTTTGTACGATTACGTCACTATTTCGGGGTATCATTTTGTATCAAAAAATAGAACAGTACAAAATACACTTAAGATATTTCGCATTTTTATATCCATAGAATTTAGAGAAAATTGAGACTTTGATCATGGAAACCATATTGTCAAGAATTTGATAATGTAAAGTTATAGTAAACTATTCAGTCACTTTTGGATATATAGCAATTAATAGTCATTGGTAACGATTCTGCAGGTAATGTTTAATTTTAACAGACCGTAACTTCAACAAGAACCGATAGGAATTCTGTTACAGAGTACCTTTTCATTTTCATTAAAATTTTACTCCAAGCTTACACATTAAGTTCTGTTTAAATTAAACACTGTACCTCCGAATTAGGCACCATTGAAATTGTAAGCTATTCAAGTAAAAGTAATCAAAAGAACAGAATCGACGAAAGTAAAGAACTTGATATATTTATAAGGAGGGTAGCGAAAATAAAGGTTTATATCTGTAGTGTCCTTTCCCGTCGTAATCCAAAGTAAATAACTTTGCTATCGGCTCCACGCGCGCGCTATTACCTCGGTCCGTCCTCACACGTACGCTCCGGGTGGCGGCCCAGCCAGTGTATGCCCTTCCTTGCTGTGCGCGCGTCGAGACGACAAATAGTATATGTGTGTGTGTGCGCATAGTTTACATGCACCCACACACACATACACTACATCCCTTCCTTCTTTTAATTTGAATATGAAATTAAAACATCATTGACATCAATCAACTTCTATTAGACCAAACTGCCAACTTCCAACTTAATTCTGTTAATTTTTACTTCACTCACTTCTAATTTCACTTCTTTGCATCCAACTTTCTACTTAAAGATACATTACAGCTTCCTTCACTTCCAAATTCCAAATTAGGTACATTTTATCGTTGTACTAGCTTCCTTCACTTCCATCTTCCAAATTAAATTTTAATTATCTGTTACATCATTTACTTCCACTTTCGAATTTAATCTTTATTTACCTTTTTTTTTTTTTTTTTTTTTTTTTTTTTTTTTTTTTTTTTTTTTCCATTCACTTATTTTTCTTTGTTTACAAATATCAGTTTACTTTGCTTCTATATTTTCATTTAAGAATTAATTCACACATCAATTACCACTCCTAAAATATTTCCTTACATATCCTCATCTTTCTCCTTTTCATTTTCTTCCTCTCCTTGATCTTTTGTTCCTTCGGAATTCTCGTTTGCCACAACTTCCCATTGTCCCTCAATTCTTTTCAGGTGCACAACGTTTCGTCGGAGTTGCTGTCCCGTCTCATCATTCAGTACTTCCACGTCACCACCAACTCGAGATGTTACCGTGTGGGGTATAGGTTCAAAATTTGAACTCAGTTTATTTGTTTTATTCAGATTTTTCACATATACTTTGTCTCCTGGTACTAGATCTCCCAACTGCGATTTCCTCTTTCGGTCTGCATATTCTTTTCCTTTTCTTTCTGTTCCTTATCCTTGTCCCTTACGTCCATGTCCTCCGCTCTGTGATCGACATCGTCGATCATCGGTAATTTATCCCTCAATCTTCTTCTAAAAAATAATTCTGCTGGTGTTTTGCCTGTTACCGAATGTGGAGTACCATTGTACATAGCTAGGTACTCCAAAAGCGACTCCTTCCAATTTCTTCTTCCTTCCGCTTGGCTAATTCTCAGTCGTTTGAGAATATCCCTGTTTTGTCTCTCAACCTCTCCATTTTGTTGGGGCCAGTATGGGATTGATTGAAATAACTTGATAGCGTTTTCTTGGCAAAAGGACCTGAATTCTTCGCTTACAAATTGCTTTCCATTGTCAGATATGATAGAAACAGGATTTCCCAAACGACTGAATGTTTCTGTTAGAAGTCTGACCATTTCTTTACTTGTAACCTCGCGACATATCTTAATCTCCTTATATCTGGAGTAGTAATCAATGATCACAAGCAAATAGTCACCCGAAGGCAATGGTCCTAAAAGGTCTATAGCTATATCAATCCAGGGGTGTATTGGTAGTTCTCGCCTTTTGAGTGGGTTTGGTGGATTTGGTGCGGATACAAGTGTGCATCCCCTGCAAGATTTGACCATCTTTTCTGCGTCTTTATCATATTTGGGCCACCAAACTTTCGTCCTAAGTCTGAGCTTCATAGCCACAATCCCAGGATGTCCTTCATGAGCAGCGGCTAAAACTCGACTTCTTAGTTGTGCCGGAATAACAATCTTTGTCCCTCGTAGTAGTATATCTCCACAAAAGCAGAGCTAATTTTCAAAGACTTTATAAGTTTTAACAGTCTCATCCCACTTGTTATTGTATATCCCTTCCTTCACTTTTTGTATCTCTGGGTCTTGTTTAGAATGTCCTTCAATATAAACCAATGAAACTGCAACAGGTTTTACTACTTCTATTATCCTTTGTATATAATCTTCGTTAAGTAATGTTGATTCAAACTTGCTAAGTCTAGATAGGGGGTCAGCAATGTTGTTCTTGCCGGGTCGATAGACCACCTTATACTTGTAGGACTGCAATCTAAGAATCCAGCGTTCAATTCTTGCACAAGGTTTTGACTTAGGCCCGAATATTATCTCCAGGGGCTTATGGTCGGTTATCAGGTCAAATTCTTTACCATACAAAAACATATGAAAGTGCTCTACCGCCCAGACAAGTCCTAACGCCTCCTTCTCCGTTTGGCAGTAGCGTCGTTCACATTCACTCAACGTTTTGTTCCCATAAGCAATAATACGTGGTCCCTTGTCATTAATTTGCACCAAGACAGCTCCAAGGCCAACTGGACTCGCATCCGCGAATACCAGAGTTTTGTCATTAACGTTATAATACCCAAGATTAGGTATGTCCCCAAGTGCAGCCTTTAAAATGTTAAAGGCTGTTTGTTGACGTTCTCCCCACAACTCACTCAAGTCCGAATTTCTGCCTGTCTTCTGCCGAAGCAGCTCTTTCAAGGTTCCGTTGTGGTTGCAAGATTGGGAATCCACTTCCCAACATAGTTAATGAGTCCCATAAAACTCTGCAATTCTGCTATTGTGATAGGGGCCCTAAAGTCCTTTATTGTAGCTAAATATTTTTCCAGGGGTCGAACTCCATCTTCAGATAAATTGTGTCCTAGAAAATGCACATTGTTGGTTTTAAATATGCACTTCTCCTTTCTCAGAACTACTTCATTTGTTTTTAAAATCGTCATTACTTCTTCCAGCCTTGCATCATGTTGATCTTGTGTTTCGCCATATACTAGTATGTCATCTATAAAATTCACAACCCCTTCACATCCTATTAACATTCGCTCTAGCGTTTTCTGGAATATTTCAGGAGCGCAAGTTATTCCGAACATTAATCTCTTGTATCTGTATAAGCCTTTACTTGATATGAATGTCGTTATGTATCTCGAATCCGGGTGTAGCTCCAATTGGTGGAAGGCATCTTTAATATCCAATTTGCTAAAGACTTTTGCATTTCGAATCCTCGGTAGTATCCGATCCATCGTTGGCAACGGATGATTTTCACGCATTATAGCTGTATTTGCGCGTCTCATATCTACACATAGTCGGACGTCTCCGTTTTCCTTCAGGATCGGAACAATCGGTGATATCCAGCTAGAGGGTCCTTCCACCTTTTCTATTATATCCCTTTGAAGAAGCTCGGTAATCTTTTTATCGACTTTCTCTTCTAATGGAATAGGGATTCTTCTATAAGGCTGCACTATCGGCTTCACACTCTCGTCGATAGGTATTTGAATAAGAACGTCTTTAAATTTAGGAAAAATTTGTTGCTCCACTTGGTTAATGCCTAGCCCAATCTTTAAGACTCTTAACGCAATGGCTGTGTGTTTTCCTAGTAGATTCCGGGTGCCTCCTTTCACTACAAAGAAGGTTGTATTTTCAATATTGTCCTCAATTTGAATTTTAGCTTGGAATGATCCCAATAGCATAAGCGGGCTTTTACTCCCATATGCTAAAAATGTCTTATTTGGCTTCGCCACTTGATCCGTAACTTTAACATTATTCTTTTTCATCTCGTCCCATGTCTTATCTGTGATTAAATTATGTTTGCATCCTGAATCAATCAGCATATCAACATTTGTTCCACCAATCCTGCAATTAATCGTTGCGTCATCGTCCATATTAAACACATAATCAATAGTGTCTCCTTGGGCTTCATTTTGGTCTTCAATTATGTTTCTAATCTCGCCATAAGATTTCTTGATTCCCTTCTGTCCTGAACTTTGATTGCCTTGATTATCTTCCAGTTTCCTCTTTAATGACTTTGATTTGCAGTATGCTTTGAAATGCCCAATCTTGTCACATTTCAAACATTTCTTTGTTTTAGCTGGGCATTTGCTGCCATATGCTAAGTGATTCCAACTTCCGCATCTATAACATTCTTTTCGCTTATTAACTGTATTTCCATTCTGTCTTGAGTCTATCTTGTAAATACTTTGAGCATTTGGTTCTTTTCCACTGAATCCATCTAGTTGTCTGCTAATAGCTTCTAATGCGTTTGCTTCCGATATGATTTCGCTTAAGGTTATTTTATCTCCGGATTTTAGTATCTTTTTCCTTAATCCTTCTGAGTAACACCCTTCTGTTACTTGATCAATAATCTGGTCCTCCGCATCATTGAACTGACATTTGGTTACTTGTCGCCTGAGTCGCACAATATAATTTTCAAATTTCTCCTCAGCTCCCTATTTTATTTGTCTGAATATATGCCGTTCGAAACGCTTCCTTTGTTTGGGGGCAAAGTATTCATCAAGTTTCGTTACCGCTACTTCAAACACGTCAATACTGCCATCCTCACTAGTTAAGTTTGCTTCCGGTATGTTGTATAATATTTCTCGCAACTCTGACCCTCCAAAGTGTAACAAACTCGCCCGCTTCTGAGTCGCAATATCAACCTTCGCAGCCTCTAAGTAGATGTATAAACTCCTTTTCCATCGCTCCCATCGTACTCCCACAGATCCCGCTTCTCCATCACATTCAAATTTTTCTAGTGTGAGGTGGTTTGCCAACGCCATTGGTCACCCTCCTGTTGACAAAGAAGGTATGATGATAGTTAAAGCCAGTCGCCTTCACATGACCAGTTACTCTCATCATACATTCCTTGACTTCAATCTCCCCTCACTTCTTTCATAATTGTCCTCGCCCTATTCAGTAAACACCTAGGTACTAACAGACGCCATCTGTTAATTACCTTTACAGGTAGCCCCGTAGGTGCCTGCCTGCTTGATGTTAAATGCACCCAGTATCTGATTTATTGCAATAATACTATTGTTTTATTAAAAAGACGGGTGTATCATACATACATAAATAAAACTCGCTTTTCCCAAGATTAGGAAACGTAAACAACACCTGTGCTCTCATAATTACCTAGTACGTACTTATAACCGTATTGAATGAAAGATCCTCCATAGTCAACTCATTAATTACCCACTACTAATGACATTAAACTGTAAAGCAGATACCATTAATGTTGATTCATGAATCTGTGAATGATTCATAATTACTTTTTATGTTTAATTTGCAATGAATAATTACTGATCAAATCTTTATTTGTTACTAACCAATCCACTGATCTAACTGGAATTGTAGGCATGTATTTTTCTCAAGAAATAATACAGCAACATTGTATGAAGCTATCAATAACGGGACATTGTTTACTTTAGTAAATGTACGCCTTAATTCAGTTATCTACTAATTTTTCTAGCCATGATGTACCTACGATTAGATGCGTTTGTTATCCTTTATGTCAGATGTAAATAAGACATGATATCACCAATATTGAATAATGCCATTCGTTATTAGATTGTAGGTAGTAAGACCTGGTACTACAAAGTAACCACATCTTACGTAGCAAATGACGTTCTAAATCAACAATCTCTTATTATTCTATGAAATACCAGTGTCCGTTAGCATGCATTTTATGAAAAAACATTGTAATTAAAAATATCTACTATCCTATCCTTCCCTATTTATTTAATTTTACAGTACTCACGGTTTTTATCCTCGTCGCCAAAATGTAGTGTCCTTTCCCGTCGTAATCCAAAGTAAATAACTTTGCTATCGGCTCCACGCGCGCGCTATTACCTCGGTCCGTCCTCACACGTACGCTCCGGGTGGCGGCCCAGCCAGTGTATGCCCTTCCTTGCTGTGCGCGCGTCGAGACGACAAATAGTATATGTGTGTGTGTGCGCATAGTTTACATGCACCCACACACACATACACAACAATATCCACCAATAGAAACATAGTCCATATGCTGGTCATAATCCACTTATTTTCAATTCATCCAAATCGGTTCAGTAGGCTCCTAAAATTATGGACTGGAACGTAGATGTGGGGTCCATGTGTGAGCCTGTAGTTCTGGCTCCCCCTAATGGAAATTCAGCCTTCGCTTAGGCGTTGGTTAATTTAGCTTAATAAGCATTGGTTATTTTGGCTGAATCGCCCTTTTCGTCAATTTCCTCGTTCCACCTTCAATAATAAAGGATTGCGAAGTAATTCAAGTTCGCGGCTCGCAATAAAACAAGTGCATGGAAATGGTTCTATTGGGATATTCTAATTTGAAGAAACGTTACACATATATTCAGAGGCTTCAATATTGGCTATTAAATGTGGCACAGTGAAAAAAAACATCGAAATCCACACTTGATTTTCTGAGGAAAGTCACTCATTGATCTAGCTAGTGTATGAGCGAACTGTTGTGGCCTTTGAGAGGTATTTGGTTCGAATCCCCGCGAAAAGGTAGTAATAAAAAAATCTTGCTCGGGTCAAGGATTGATGATTATGTTTGAGACGGTGCTGTTTCTGGTTCACACGACACAGTCTGTATCAGTGTCATGTTTAGGATCAAAGTACGCGCCAGTATGGTTGTAGAAAGTAATGTGAAACCTCCACCGGATATCTACGTATCTATACAAACTGATTAATTTCCCACGCCTACCGAACGGCGTGGAATCCTAAGGGGGTGTGCCTTTGCCCGCACGTGAGAGAAAAGAATGATGAAATTGTTATTACCTTGTCACCGCAGACAGGATAGATTGAAGGCTCGATTCGAGACAGGGGAATGCGGGAGAGGAGACAGTTTTGGAATGGGAGATGGGATCGAACCCTTGCCGTCGCTGTCCGACGCCGTCGCCGGCGCGCTGCTGGCGGCACGTGGAGTCGCCGCCGATACGACTATGTGCTTCACAACACAAATCACTTGACCGCTGACGCGAATCTAATTACAATCAATAGCCCGACGCTATGAGGTAGATTTACACTCCGACCAGGCCCGATGCCTGTATGATAATTGGTACACCGAAATACCATCAATGCCACAGGGCCCGAGCCGCCATGTTGTTCTCCCGATGAGAAAAAGACCAAGAGAAAAGATAACCTCCAATTTTACATCTCGTTCCGGTACGAGTGACAGCTGCTAGTCCGTTTTCGCTAGTGATGTCTCGATTACTCGCGATCGATTCGCGCAACAAAAAACCGGTGCGTTTCCGACGCATAAATATTAAACAGTCACCCGCCCGGACAGGCCCGAACCTGTCCCTAATCAATAGGAAGGCGAGAAAGTGTTGCGACCGCTCTCTTGAGGACCGAGTCCCCCACCTTGACTTCTGCTGATCGAGGCGTGCCATCCCGACCCGTGTACAAATTGACGATCCGTCCTCGTCTCCATCTCAATGATGGCAGGTTCGCATCCTTAATCAGCACCAAATCACCGACTTGAGGGGGGCTCGTCCGGTCAGTCCACTTAAGGCGCTGCTGCAAGATGTGCAAGTACTCAAGGGACCACTGTTTCCAAAAATCTTGAGCCATCTGCTGCAACATCTGCCACCTAGTTCACCGACTTAACTTAACATCACCGAATGGGTATTCTGGCAGGGCGTTAAGGGGCTGACCTATCAGGAAGAGACCCGGCGTCAACGCTTCCAAATCATTTGGATCCGAACTGAGCGGGCACAACGGACGCGAGTTCAGTGTCATTTCAATTTTACAGAACAGCGTCGCAAGCTCTTCAAAGCGTAGAGAGGTCTCATCGATGATCCTCGTCAGGTGCGACTTAGCCGATTTAACCGCAGCCTCAAAAATTCCTCCTCAATGAGGACATCCCGGCGGACTGAAAACCCATTCAATCCCTCGTCGGGAGCAAGCCGTACCGATGGCGACCTGGTTACCGTTCAGGAATTGAGTGACCTCCTGCAGATATCGCCTGGCTCCGACAAAATTTGTGCCGTTGTCCGAACGGATTAATGTCGGGAGGCCCCTTCGTGAGACGAACCGATCTAGACAAGCGATAAATGCCTCTGTAGTGAGGTCACTGACCACCTCCAAGTGGACTGCCTTCGTGGCCAAGCACACGAAGACGCACAGGTATACCTTCACTAATCTGGCGTTCCGTAGCTGTGAAGACTTGACCATGAATGGTCCCGCGAAATCCGTTCCGACACCCGCAAAGGGCCGGATTTCGTTAACCCTATCCGAGGGCAAATCGCCCATCTGGGGCTGCATCGTAGCCGCCTTGGCCCGATAACAAGGCAGGCACCGAAATACGACGCTACGCACTAAGCGTCTTCCCGACAGAATCCAGAACTCGCGCTGGAGAAACGCCATCAAGGCGTGGCATCCGACATGCCCATTCCGAATGTGTCGATCCTGTATCAACAGTTCGACCAACTTCCCTTTCCTAGGGAGTAACAACGGGTGGCGAGCCGCATAAGGCAGGTTGGCATTCCGCAGCCGACCTCCTACCCTCAGCAAACCTTGAGGGTCAATAAACGGGTTGAGCCGAGCCACAGCTCCCTTCAGTTGGACGCGTCCGCGTCTCAGAATGTCCAATTCGGACTTAAAGTGCACCGTCTGCACGTTCCGTACCAATACGAACAACGCATGGTTCCGTTCCCATGGTGTCAGGACCTGTGTCCGCACTCGTTGCGCCTCAGAATTCCGACAATTCTGCGCAAATCGGCAGATCCAGGCGGTCACATTGACCAGCTTGTCGAGCGAGCTGTACCGTTCCAGTAGGCTGAACTCCTCTTCCGGCTCTGGTTGCGTCGTACAGACACCGACTGTCAAGGCGCCGTTCGCCGAGGTAACGCGTGGACTCATTGGCCAATCCGATTCAGCTTGAGTCAACCATTTTGAACCCCACCACAAGGGATGTCCAACCAACTCCGGAGCGTGACACCCACGACCTGACCGAAGGCGACCAGTATTGTTCCGACAAGACTGTTCACACTCCCCCTCAACCGGGTCCAACCGGCGGACCGTAGGTGGTTCCTCCACCTCCCAAAACTTCTGTATCACCTCCGAGAGTACAGAACCGAATAAGGGACTACGAGTCGCTAGGCGTGGGGCAGCCGGCATGACCGGACCCATTACCGCATGGCCCAGTCTAGTGTTGACCGAAACCAGACCAGTCGCCTGCAACACGTGGACACCTGGCACTAACAGGTATCCCAAGGCATCGACACCCAATAAAATGTCTACTGGGCCCGGAATATCGAACTCCGGGTCAGCCAGTGACAACCCAGCGACCAACTGTCGCACCGAGGGCGACAACCGTACGCGAGGGTGTGAGCCCATCACATTAGGCATGACTAATGCCGTGACCGTCAGATTCACCGATGAATCCACCCGTGACGAGAGAGCAATCCGACATACTCCCTTAACGGAACCGACTTCCGTGTTCCCAATTCCCCGAATGGAATGTGGATACTCCCTTACCGAAATGCCCAACCGTCTTACAAGGTTGCACGAGACTAAGCACCCCTGGGCCCCCGAGTCCAATAGTGCTCGTGCCACACATGATTTGCCGTCCGAACTCCACGCTATCACCGAGGCGGTGGGGAGCATGACCGTCTGTGGAGTGGCGACACCCTGTAAGTGGGCGGCGTGTCCCCAGCGGGAACCCCCGCGGGATCCGAACCCGCTCAGACCTCCGTCGGCCTGGTAACTCGGCTGCTGATATGCCACCGGTGGCATATCAGACCGCATGTACATTAGGGGGTCCCAACCCGCATAACAGGCCCCTCGCTCCCCGGTACCCGACCATACCGGACTGTGAACGGTGTGCCCGGTGGCCACGTGGAGCGGATCCAACCTGGGGCGCTCTAGGAATGGGGGCGACATCCGACTGTTCGCCTCCCTGTTCGCCTCCCAGAGCGACGGGCAGGGTGGCGCAGAAGGTGGTGGGCTCCCAGCCTTCGCGCCACTCATAGGTGCCATCTGACACCCGCCCGTAACACGCGGTGAGCCAGCGGCCCGAAGTCCTCGCTGACCCTGGACAGCGGCGACCGAACCCCGGCTGTCCCGCCTGTTACCCCCCGCGCTGCCCCCTTCCCCTCGGGGGGGGGGTCCCGTCCGCGGGTACCCCAGTCACCCCGTTGGTGACTCCCGTTGCCCGGAGGGGGACTGGGTCCGGCCCTGGTTGGGCCCTGTGACCGACCAACCTGAGTCCGGCCCTGGTGACCGTCCGATGGGCCTGACCGGTTCAGGCACAACACGACGTGGTGCCTGCCACCGCAGCCCTCACAGGGGGACGCCCGTGAGCACTCGCTCAGCGGGTGCGGCCCCAAACAACCGAAACACAATCGGTGGCGGAAGACCACCTTCCTGCGGGCAGCCACACCGAGCGCCTTAAAGTTGGCGCAACTGGTCACGTCATGACCGGCACTGTCGCAGTGCACACAGCCGTCACCCGACGGCGCGGCACTCAAAACGCCAAATTGTTTTGACCGACCACCTCCCCCCTTGGGGGTGGGGGGCGCGGCCCCTCCCGCATCCGCGCGGGTTGGCGCTGCACACTGGCCTCCGAATCCATGGTGTCGCATCGCCTGCATTCACCCTCCAAAAACTCCGTTAATTGGACGAGCGTGGGCAGTTCCGAGCTACTGCCCCCATGCAGCTGTTCAAACCGACTTTGAACAGCTGCAGGCAACCGTGACAAAACCGTATATAACACAATATATGACCATTGGTCTACCGGCAGACCAAGGTTCTGTAGGGCCTTAGTGGCCAACAGCACAGGGTTGAGCACCTGTACCCGGATGTCAACATCCCGGGTTACTCTTGGGATGCTGAACAGCTTCCCCAGCTGCGCATCAACCAACCGCCTTTTGTGTTGGTAGCGGTCAAACAATATGACACGGGCAATCTCATAATTGCCCGCCGTAACCGTTAGGTGACCGACCAACTCCTTCGGTTCACCCCGCAGTGCCATAAATAGCTGGGCCAACTTGTAGGCGCTGTCCAGGTCGTCCCGACCGTGGACCAGGCTATCGAACAAATTGATGAATGCCGGCCACTCATCAATTGCCCCACCGAAGGCCGGAATCTCCAGGTGTGGAAGCCGTCCAACCACACCCTTAGGGGGGGGGTCTCCGCTACCCTCCCCGCGGTCATCCCGACGCGACCGCTTAATTTTTTCGGCGCGACGCTCGATGTCGCCCAAGCACTCCATCGCTTGGTCAGCATCCGCGCAGAGCTGCCTCACTGCAGCCACCGAGGCCTCATCCGTAAGCCCGAGGGCTTCAGCCTCGGCAGCTAGCCGACACACCTTCCCGACGCGTTTCATTGCGTCCTCCACACGCTTGAGCAGGACATCGTCCATGTCGGGTCGCTCCACATACTTGTGAGTATGGGCGAGCCATCTCATCTCCTCACGGACACCATATCGCAGTACCGTCAAGGGCGAAGGTGCCATGGTTACCGATTTAATTGTTCCTGGTCCTATGCTTCACTGCCGAACTAAGCACAGCCCGATACCAGCACTTTCCCGTCAGCGCTGGGCACAGAAATTAAAACTAAGTTGTAAAACCCAAGGCAACCACTAAACAATTAAATCATAAACAATATTTAATATGGTCGCCCTGTGGACATACACCTTATAATATACACTCTAAATCAATTAGAGAATGCCACCATGTGGTACAATACAAATAACACACAAAAGGTTATTATAAAAAAAAAAACTATTTTTCTAGCAGTGGCTCCTCCGATAGGAACCACACTTCCTTTGAGGTCAGCAAAATCAGCTTAATACCCCTTAAATAGCCCGACCCTGCTGTGTAAACCGAAATAACACTGTAGGACTATAGAACCCGACGTTCTATCGCAAGTAATACAACCTAGGCTTCGCAGAATGACTGTTCAATCCTTTATGCGCACAAACAGTAGTTTCCGACTACAAATTTATGACAACTGTTAACTAAATTGGCACTTATACTTTCACTTACCGAAAATGAACTTTAATCGTGGTATACCGACCACAGACTCATTGCCGACATGTGCCAATCTGGGATATTCTTTTCTCCCAACTACAATGTGACAAAGGCAACCCTACCTTGAATCGATGATTTCCCACTAGGAAACCGCGCTTCTGCTACCAAAATGATTAATTTCCCACGCCTACCGAACGGCGTGGAATCCTAAGGGGGTGTGCCTTTGCCCGCACGTGAGTGAAATGAATGATGAAATTGTTATTACCTTGTCACCGCAGACAGGATAGATTGAAGGCTCGATTCGAGACAGGGGAATGCGGGAGAGGAGACAGTTTTGGAATGGGAGATGGGATCGAACCCTTGCCGTCGCTGTCCGACGCCGTCGCCGGCGCGCTGCTGGCGGCAGGTGGAGTCGCCGCCGATACGACTATGTGCTTCACAACACAAATCACTTGACCGCTGACGCGAATCTAATTACAATCAATAGCCCGACGCTATGAGGTAGATTTACACTCCGACCAGGCCCGATGCCTGTATGATAATTGGTACACCGAAATACCATCAATGCCACGGGGCCAGAGCCGCCATGTTGTTCTCCCGATGAGAAAAAGACCAAGAGAAAAGATAACCTCCAATTTTACATCTCGTTCCGGTACGAGTGACAGCTGCTAGTCCGTTTTCGCTAGTGATGTCTCGATTACTCGCGATCGATTCGCGCAACAAAAAACCGGTGCGTTTCCGACGCATAAATATTAAACACAAACATAAGCGAATGAATCAACCAACCTTTATTTTCGCAAACTCCCTCACTAATCAAACTTTATTTTCAGATTTCTAATAATGATCCTTACACACTCCATAGGTGCTAATATAAATATTTCCACTTTTCAGCGTCTAACTCAACATGGCGTATTTCTTTCAGGATTTTCGCTCTCCCTATGTCTCTGTCTTAGTTTATGATATACCGGACGTGTGTTGGTCGTGATGTTATGGTGAATAGTGAAGTAATATTGGGCACAAATTAGCCTCTGCCGCCCCGTAAGGGAAAAGGCGATCCACTGCGTTTGTTTTATAATAGTTGGTGGTAATTCAACCATAGCATCGCGACAAAGCAAAACACATGCAGCCCCAAAGACCGGCACAAATTCATAAATAACCGAGCGTTCTCCCTCTCAGGCTAAGAGCAACTTCGTGGCTCTGCTGAAAGAGAAGGGTATAGAGCGGGGCGTGAGATGGAACGACGCCAAGAAGAAGTTGGAGGGAGACGCAAGATACAGGGCGCTGGAGGGCAGCACGGCTCGAGAAGACGCGTTCCGGGAGTATCAGAGGACGCTGGTGGACTCGAAGCAGGACAAGGATAAGGAGCGGGGTAAGAGAAAATTATTAAAACTTCATCAAACTTCTCTTTCACACTATTCTCATGCTGATTTCCATATTGATGACAGCCACGTGTTAAGCGCACCTAAGCACCCATTTCTTTAATAAATGACAGACAACTGTGGCTGGAGCAGGAACAATTACCAGAGTGAAAAAGTGTTGAGTTCAAATAAAATTAACCTTATTTCATTATACATAAGAGTCACTGACAGTTCGATTCACATAATTTTTCGACGCGTAATTATTCCTGCTTCCTACACTGTTAAAAGCAAGAGCAAAATGATGTTTTCCCGTTGGATTCCATGTTCGAAATGAAGGGTTGGCAAGACGTGTTGCGAGTTGAAGTGTAGTGTGAAGGCATGTGCGGCTGAGGTGAGGCCACACGGTGCGGTGCGGCGCCGCACGCTGCACGAAACAGGGCGAGACAGAGTGGGGCGGGGGAGGAGGGGCGAGGGTGTGGAGTCTATATTCGGCTCTCCACACCATGAGCTATTTAGGACCTCTGTTTACATTAAAATTGCGTTTTTTTTCCATTTTTACGAAATAACAGCGAAATAATAATAAAATCCTTCGTCCCCCGTGGTACTACCAGTGCTACTACCAGTAGTACCACGGGTAATTTATGGCCAAAAAAATTACCCGTGGTACTACTGGTAGTAACACTGGTAGTACCACGGGGGACGAAGGATTACTACCAACAGCTCTGGTATAAAAAATTCAGGCGGAAACCTTGTCTTGATTAATTTTACTTCATAAAACTATGTACCATTGTAACTTTAATGTTTTATTATAGTTGTATAGCTGGCATCGATTAAAGGGTACCTAAATTTAGTATATTTGTTATGAATTAACAGCATTTTGGTTTATATTTCATGGTATATTTAAAGATTTGTTCATTGCTGACATAACACAATAAAAAAACTTATATTTACGATATAAATATTTCCCAATATTTACGGCGATAAATACGATAGATGTGCGCTCCGCAAGCCACTGGTTCTAGACTAATGGTTCTAGCTTGTGTTAAAATGGCCAAGTATTCATATGATTCAAGGCTTGCTACCTGTCTCGTTTCAGCGGCAACACATTTCGATTGCTCAAAAAGAGATAAAGGCTGTTTTTTCAGTGTTTTTCATTAAAATATAGGCGCGAGAAATAGAGGCTAGAATACGCTCGCCCACACAATGTGCACATTTCATAGAGGCTAGAATACGCTCGCCCACACTATGTGCACATTTCATAGAGGCTAGAATACGGTCGCCCACGCTATATGTACATTTCATAGAGGCTAGAATACGCTCGCCCACACTATGTGCACATTTCATAGAGGCTAGAATACGGTCGCCCACACAATGTGCACATTTCATAGAGGCTACGCTCGCCCACACAATGTGCACATTTCTTAGAGGCTAGAATACGCTCGCCCACATTATGTGCACATTTCATAGAGGCTAGAATACGGTCACCCACGCTATATGTACATTTCATAGAGGCCAGAATACGGTCGCCCACACTATGTGCACATTTCATAGAGGCTAGAATACGGTCGCCCACACAATGTGCACATTTCATAGAGGCTAGAATACGGTCGCCCACACTATATGTACATTTCATAGAGGCCAGAATACGGTCGCCCACACAATGTGCACATTTCATAGAGGCTAGAATACGGTCGCCCACACAATGTGCACATTTCATAGAGGCTAGAATACGGTCGCCCACACTATATGTACATTTCATAGAGGCCAGAATACGGTCGCCCACACAATGTGCACATTTCATAGAGGCTAGAATACGCACGCCCACACTATGTGCACATTTCATAGAGGCTAGAATACGATCGCCCACACTATATGTACATTTCATAGAGGCCAGAATACGGTCGCCCACACAATGTGCACATTTCATAGAGGCTAGAATACGCTCGCCCACACTATGTGCACATTTCATAGAGGCTAGAATACGGTCGCCCACACTATGTGCACATTTCATAGAGGCTAGAATACGGTCGCCCACACTATATGTACATTTCATAGAGGCCAGAATACGATCGCCCACACTATGTGCACATTTCATAGAGGCTAGAATACGCTCGCCCACACTATGTGCA
The DNA here is from genome assembly GCA_949825045.1 of Argyresthia goedartella. NCBI lineage: Eukaryota > Metazoa > Arthropoda > Insecta > Lepidoptera > Argyresthiidae > Argyresthia > Argyresthia goedartella. Next base: position 21,897,803 of record OX463811.1, read on the forward strand.
CATTTCATAGAGGCTAGAATACGCTCGCCCACTTTATGTGCACATTTCATAGAGACTAGAATACGGTCGCCCACACAATGTGCACATTTCGTAGAGGCCAGAATACGGTCGCCCACACTATGTGCACATTTCATAGAGGCTAGAATACGTTCGCCCACACTATGTGCACATTTCATAGAGGCTACGCTCGCCCACACAATGTGCACATTTCAGAGAGGCTAGAATACGCTCGCCCACGCTATGTGCACATTTCATAGAGGCTAGAATACGGTCACCCACGCTATATGTACATTTCATAGAGGCCAGAATACGGTCGCCCACACTATGTGCACATTTCATAGAGGCTAGAATACGTTCGCCTACACTATGTGCACATTTCATAGAGGCTACGCTCGCCCACACTATATGTACATTTCATAGAGGCCAGAATACGGTCGCCCACACAATGTGCACATTTCATAGAGGCTAGAATACGCTCGCCCACACTATGTGCACATTTCATAGAGGCTAGAATACGGTCGCCCACGCTATATGTACATTTCAAAGAGGCCATAATACGGTCGCCCACACAATGTGCACATTTCGTAGAGGCCAGAATACGGTCGCCCACACTATGTGCACATTTCATAGAGGCCAGAATACGGTCGCCCACACTATGTGCACATTTCATAGAGGCTAGAATACGGTCGCCCACACAATGTGCACATTTCATAGAGGCTAGAATACGGTCGCCCACACTATATGTACATTTCATAGAGGCCAGAATACGGTCGCCCACACAATGTGCACATTTCATAGAGGCCAGAATACGCTCGCCCACACTATGTGCACATTTCATAGAGGCTAGAATACGGTCGCCCACGCTATATATACATTTCATAGAGGCCATAATACGGTCGCCCACACAATGTGCACATTTCGTAGAGGCAAGAATACGGTCGCCCACACTATGTGCACATTTCATAGAGGCTAGAATGCGGTCGCCCACACTATGTGCACATTTCATAGAAGCTACGCTCGCCCACACAATGTGCACATTTCATAGAGGCTAGGATACGCTCGCCCACACTATGTGCACATTTCATAGAGGCTAGAATACGGTCGCCCACACTATATGTACATTTCATAGAGGCCAGAATACGATCGCCCACACAATGTGCACATTTCATAGAGGCTAGAATACGCTCGCCCACACTATGTGCACATTTCATAGAGGCTAGAATACGGTCGCCCACACTATGTGCACATTTCATAGAGGCTAGAATACGGTCGCCCACACTATATGTACATTTCATAGAGGCCAGAATAGGGTCGCCCACACAATGTGCACATTTCATAGAGGCTAGAATACGCTCGCCCACACTATGTGCACATTTCATAGAGGCTAGAATACGGTCACCCACGCTATATGTACATTTCATAGAGGCCAGAATACGGTCGCCCACACTATGTGCACATTTCATAGAGGCTAGAATACGGTCGCCCACACAATGTGCACATTTCATAGAGGCTAGAATACGGTCGCCCACACTATATGTACATTTCATAGAGGCCAGAATACGGCCGCCCACACAATGTGCACATTTCATAGAGGCCAGAATACGGTCGCCCACACAATGTGCACATTTCATAGAGGCTAGAATACGCTCGCCCACACTATGTGCACATTTCATAGAGGCTAGAATACGGTCGCCCACACTATATGTACATTTCATAGAGGCCAGAATACGGTCGCCCACACAATGTGCACATTTCATAGAGGCTAGAATACGCTCGCCCACACTATGTGCACATTTCATAGAGGCTAGAATACGCTCGCCCACACTATGTGCACATTTCATAGAGGCTAGAATACGGTCGCCCACACTATATGTACATTTCATAGAGGCCAGAATACGGTCGCCCACACAATGTGCACATTTCATAGAGGCTAGAATACGCTCGCCCACACTATGTGCACATTTCATAGAGGCTAGAATACGGTCGCCCACGCTATATCTTCATTTCATAGAGGCCAGAATACGGTCACCCACACAATGTGCACATTTCGTAGAGGCCAGAATACGGTCGCCGACACTATGTGCACATTTCATAGAGGCTAGAATACGTTCGCCCACACTATGTGCACATTTCATAGAGGCTACGCTCGCCCACACAATGTGCACATTTCATAGAGGCTAGAATACGCTCGCCCACACTATATGTACATTTCATAGAGGCCAGAATACGGTCGCCCACACAATGTGCACATTTCATAGAGGCTAGAATACGGTCGCCCACACAATGTGCACATTTCATAGAGGCTACGCTCGCCCACACAATGTGCACATTTCATAGAGGCTAGAATACGGTCGCCCACGCTATATGTACATTTCATAGAGGCCAGAATACGGTCGCCCACACAATGTGCACATTTCGTAGAGGCCAGAATACGGTCGCCCACACTATGTGCACATTTCATAGAGGCTAGAATACGGTCGCCCACACTATGTGCACATTTCATAGAGGCTACGCTCGCCCACACAATGTGCACATTTCATAGAGGCTAGAATACGCTCGCCCACACTATGTGCACATTTCATAGAGGCTAGAATACGGTCGCCCACACTATATGTACATTTCATAGAGGCCAGAATACGATCGCCCACACAATGTGCACATTTCATAGAGGCTAGAATACGCTCGCCCACACTATGTGCACATTTCATAGAGGCTAGAATACGGTCGCCCACACTATATGTACATTTCATAGAGGCCAGAATACGGTCGCCCACACAATGTGCACATTTCGTAGAGGCCAGAATACGGTCGCCCACACTATGTGCACATTTCATAGAGGCTAGAATATGTTCGCCTACACTATGTGCACATTTCATAGAGGCTACGCTCGCCCACACAATGTGCACATTTCATAGAGGCTAGAATACGCTCGCCCACGCTATGTGCACATTTCATAGAGGCTAGAATACGGTCACCCACGCTATATGTACATTTCATAGAGGCCAGAATACGGTCGCCCACACTATGTGCACATTTCATAGAGGCTAGAATACGGTCGCCCAAACAATGTGCACATTTCATAGAGGCTAGAATACGGTCGCCCACACTATATGTACATTTCATAGAGGCCAGAATACGGTCGCCCACACAATGTGCACATTTCATAGAGGCTAGAATACGCTCGCCCACACTATGTGCACATTTCATAGAGGCTAGAATACGGTCGCCCACGCTATATGTACATTTCATAGAGGCCAGAATACGGTCGCCCACACAATGTGCACATTTCGTAGAGGCCAGAATACGGTCGCCCACACTATGTGCACATTTCATAGAGGCTAGAATACGGTCGCCAACACTATGTGCACATTTCATAGAGGCTACGCTCGCCCACACAATGTGTACATTTCATAGAGGCAAGAATACGCTCGCCCACACTATGTGCACATTTCATAGAGGCTAGAATACGGTCGCCCACACTATATGTACATTTCATAGAGGCCAGAATACGATCGCCCACACAATGTGCACATTTCATAGAGGTTAGAATACGCTCGCCCACACTATGTGCACATTTCATAGAGGCTAGAATACGGTCGCCCACACTATGTGCACATTTCATAGAGGCTAGAATACGGTCGCCCACACAATATGTACATTTCATAGAGGCCAGAATAGGGTCGCCCACACAATGTGCACATTTCATAGAGGCTAGAATACGCTCGCCCACACTATGTGCACATTTCATAGAGGCTAGAATACGGTCACCCACGCTATATGTACATTTCATAGAGGCCAGAATACGGTCGCCCACACTATGTGCACATTTCATAGAGGCTAGAATACGATCGCCCACACAATGTGCTGTAGTGTATGCACACCTGAGTGTATATCTATATAGTCTATGAAATGTGCACATAGTGTGGGCGTGCGTATTCTAGCCTCTATGAAATGTGCACATTGTGTGGGCGACCGTATTCTGGCCTCTATGAAATGTACATATAGTGTGGGCGACCGTATTCTAGCCTCTATGAAATGTGCACATTGTGTGGGCGACCGTATTCTAGCCTCTATGAAATGTGCACATTGTGTGGGCGACCGTATTCTGGCCTCTATGAAATGTACATATAGTGTGGGCGACCGTATTCTAGCCTCTATGAAATGTGCACATTGTGTGGGCGACCGTATTCTAGCCTCTATGAAATGTGCACATAGTGTGGGCGACCGTATTCTGGCCTCTATGAAATGTACATATAGCGTGGGTGACCGTATTCTAGCCTCTATGAAATGTGCACATAATGTGGGCGAGCGTATTCTAGCCTCTAAGAAATGTGCACATTGTGTGGGCGAGCGTAGCCTCTATGAAATGTGCACATTGTGTGGGCGACCGTATTCTAGCCTCTATGAAATGTGCACATAGTGTGGGCGAGCGTATTCTAGCCTCTATGAAATGTACATATAGCGTGGGCGACCGTATTCTAGCCTCTATGAAATGTGCACATAGTGTGGGCGAGCGTATTCTAGCCTCTATGAAATGTGCACATTGTGTGGGCGAGCGTATTCTAGCCTCTATTTCTCGCGCCTATATTTTAATGAAAAACACTGAAAAAACAGCCTTTATCTCTTTTTGAGCAATCGAAATGTGTTGCCGCTGAAACGAGACAGGTAGCAAGCCTTGAATCATATGAATACTTGGCCATTTTAACACAAGCTAGAACCATTAGTCTAGAACCAGTGGCTTGCGGAGCGCACATCTATCGTATGAATACGGCCAGAATACGGTCGCCCACACTATGTGCACATTTCATAGAGGCTAGAATACGTTCGCCCACACTATGTGCACATTTCATAGAGGCTACGCTCGCCCACACAATGTGCACATTTCATAGAGGCTAGAATACGCTCGCCCACACTATATGTACATTTCATAGAGGCAAGAATACGGTCGCCCACACAATGTGCACATTTCATAGAGGCTAGAATACGGTCGCCCACACAATGTGCACATTTCATAGAGGCTACGCTCGCCCACACAATGTGCACATTTCATAGAGGCTAGAATACGCTCGCCCACACTATGTGCACATTTCATAGAGGCTAGAATACGGTCGCCCACACTATGTGCACATTTCTTAGAGGCTAGAATACGGTCGCCCACACTATATGTACATTTTATAGAGGCCAGAATACGGTCGCCCACACAATGTGCACATTTCATAGAGGCTAGAATACGCTCGCCCACACTATGTGCACATTTCATAGAGGCTAGAATACGGTCGCCCACGCTATATGTACATTTCATAGAGGCCAGAATACGGTCGCCCACACATTGTGCACATTTCGTAGAGGCCAGAATACGGTCGCCCACACTATGTGCACATTTCATAGAGGCTAAAATACGGTCGCCCACACAATGTGCACAGTTCATAGAGGCTAGAATACGGTCGCCCACACTATATGTACATTTCATAGAGGCCAGAATACGGTCGCCCACACAATGTGCACATTTCATAGAGGCTAGAATACGGTCGCCCACACAATGTGCACATTTCATAGAGGCTAGAATACGCTCGCCCACACTATGTGCACATTTCATAGAGGCTAGAATACGGTCGCCCACACTATGTGCACATTTCATAGAGGCTAGAATACGGTCGCCCACACTATATGTACATTTCATAGAGGCCAGAATACGATCGCCCACACTATGTGCACATTTCATAGAGGCTAGAATACGCTCGCCCACACTATGTGCACATTTCATAGAGGCTAGAATACGCTCGCCCACTTTATGTGCACATTTCATAGAGACTAGAATACGGTCGCCCACACAATGTGCACATTTCGTAGAGGCCAGAATACGGTCGCCCACACTATGTGCACATTTCATAGAGGCTAGAATACGTTCGCCCACACTATGTGCACATTTCATAGAGGCTACGCTCGCCCACACAATGTGCACATTTCAGAGAGGCTAGAATACGCTCGCCCACGCTATGTGCACATTTCATAGAGGCTAGAATACGGTCACCCACGCTATATGTACATTTCATAGAGGCCAGAATACGGTCGCCCACACTATGTGCACATTTCATAGAGGCTAGAATACGTTCGCCTACACTATGTGCACATTTCATAGAGGCTACGCTCGCCCACACTATATGTACATTTCATAGAGGCCAGAATACGGTCGCCCACACAATGTGCACATTTCATAGAGGCTAGAATACGCTCGCCCACACTATGTGCACATTTCATAGAGGCTAGAATACGGTCGCCCACGCTATATGTACATTTCAAAGAGGCCATAATACGGTCGCCCACACAATGTGCACATTTCGTAGAGGCCAGAATACGGTCGCCCACACTATGTGCACATTTCATAGAGGCCAGAATACGGTCGCCCACACTATGTGCACATTTCATAGAGGCTAGAATACGGTCGCCCACACAATGTGCACATTTCATAGAGGCTAGAATACGGTCGCCCACACTATATGTACATTTCATAGAGGCCAGAATACGGTCGCCCACACAATGTGCACATTTCATAGAGGCCAGAATACGCTCGCCCACACTATGTGCACATTTCATAGAGGCTAGAATACGGTCGCCCACGCTATATATACATTTCATAGAGGCCATAATACGGTCGCCCACACAATGTGCACATTTCGTAGAGGCAAGAATACGGTCGCCCACACTATGTGCACATTTCATAGAGGCTAGAATGCGGTCGCCCACACTATGTGCACATTTCATAGAAGCTACGCTCGCCCACACAATGTGCACATTTCATAGAGGCTAGGATACGCTCGCCCACACTATGTGCACATTTCATAGAGGCTAGAATACGGTCGCCCACACTATATGTACATTTCATAGAGGCCAGAATACGATCGCCCACACAATGTGCACATTTCATAGAGGCTAGAATACGCTCGCCCACACTATGTGCACATTTCATAGAGGCTAGAATACGGTCGCCCACACTATGTGCACATTTCATAGAGGCTAGAATACGGTCGCCCACACTATATGTACATTTCATAGAGGCCAGAATAGGGTCGCCCACACAATGTGCACATTTCATAGAGGCTAGAATACGCTCGCCCACACTATGTGCACATTTCATAGAGGCTAGAATACGGTCACCCACGCTATATGTACATTTCATAGAGGCCAGAATACGGTCGCCCACACTATGTGCACATTTCATAGAGGCTAGAATACGGTCGCCCACACAATGTGCACATTTCATAGAGGCTAGAATACGGTCGCCCACACTATATGTACATTTCATAGAGGCCAGAATACGGCCGCCCACACAATGTGCACATTTCATAGAGGCCAGAATACGGTCGCCCACACAATGTGCACATTTCATAGAGGCTAGAATACGCTCGCCCACACTATGTGCACATTTCATAGAGGCTAGAATACGGTCGCCCACACTATATGTACATTTCATAGAGGCCAGAATACGGTCGCCCACACAATGTGCACATTTCATAGAGGCTAGAATACGCTCGCCCACACTATGTGCACATTTCATAGAGGCTAGAATACGCTCGCCCACACTATGTGCACATTTCATAGAGGCTAGAATACGGTCGCCCACACTATATGTACATTTCATAGAGGCCAGAATACGGTCGCCCACACAATGTGCACATTTCATAGAGGCTAGAATACGCTCGCCCACACTATGTGCACATTTCATAGAGGCTAGAATACGGTCGCCCACGCTATATCTTCATTTCATAGAGGCCAGAATACGGTCACCCACACAATGTGCACATTTCGTAGAGGCCAGAATACGGTCGCCGACACTATGTGCACATTTCATAGAGGCTAGAATACGTACGCCCACACTATGTGCACATTTCATAGAGGCTACGCTCGCCCACACAATGTGCACATTTCATAGAGGCTAGAATACGCTCGCCCACACTATATGTACATTTCATAGAGGCCAGAATACGGTCGCCCACACAATGTGCACATTTCATAGAGGCTAGAATACGGTCGCCCACACAATGTGCACATTTCATAGAGGCTACGCTCGCCCACACAATGTGCACATTTCATAGAGGCTAGAATACGGTCGCCCACGCTATATGTACATTTCATAGAGGCCAGAATACGGTCGCCCACACAATGTGCACATTTCGTAGAGGCCAGAATACGGTCGCCCACACTATGTGCACATTTCATAGAGGCTAGAATACGGTCGCCCACACTATGTGCACATTTCATAGAGGCTACGCTCGCCCACACAATGTGCACATTTCATAGAGGCTAGAATACGCTCGCCCACACTATGTGCACATTTCATAGAGGCTAGAATACGGTCGCCCACACTATATGTACATTTCATAGAGGCCAGAATACGATCGCCCACACAATGTGCACATTTCATAGAGGCTAGAATACGCTCGCCCACACTATGTGCACATTTCATAGAGGCTAGAATACGGTCGCCCACACTATATGTACATTTCATAGAGGCCAGAATACGGTCGCCCACACAATGTGCACATTTCGTAGAGGCCAGAATACGGTCGCCCACACTATGTGCACATTTCATAGAGGCTAGAATATGTTCGCCTACACTATGTGCACATTTCATAGAGGCTACGCTCGCCCACACAATGTGCACATTTCATAGAGGCTAGAATACGCTCGCCCACGCTATGTGCACATTTCATAGAGGCTAGAATACGGTCACCCACGCTATATGTACATTTCATAGAGGCCAGAATACGGTCGCCCACACTATGTGCACATTTCATAGAGGCTAGAATACGGTCGCCCAAACAATGTGCACATTTCATAGAGGCTAGAATACGGTCGCCCACACTATATGTACATTTCATAGAGGCCAGAATACGGTCGCCCACACAATGTGCACATTTCATAGAGGCTAGAATACGCTCGCCCACACTATGTGCACATTTCATAGAGGCTAGAATACGGTCGCCCACGCTATATGTACATTTCATAGAGGCCAGAATACGGTCGCCCACACAATGTGCACATTTCGTAGAGGCCAGAATACGGTCGCCCACACTATGTGCACATTTCATAGAGGCTAGAATACGGTCGCCAACACTATGTGCACATTTCATAGAGGCTACGCTCGCCCACACAATGTGTACATTTCATAGAGGCAAGAATACGCTCGCCCACACTATGTGCACATTTCATAGAGGCTAGAATACGGTCGCCCACACTATATGTACATTTCATAGAGGCCAGAATACGATCGCCCACACAATGTGCACATTTCATAGAGGTTAGAATACGCTCGCCCACACTATGTGCACATTTCATAGAGGCTAGAATACGGTCGCCCACACTATGTGCACATTTCATAGAGGCTAGAATACGGTCGCCCACACAATATGTACATTTCATAGAGGCCAGAATAGGGTCGCCCACACAATGTGCACATTTCATAGAGGCTAGAATACGCTCGCCCACACTATGTGCACATTTCATAGAGGCTAGAATACGGTCACCCACGCTATATGTACATTTCATAGAGGCCAGAATACGGTCGCCCACACTATGTGCACATTTCATAGAGGCTAGAATACGATCGCCCACACAATGTGCTGTAGTGTATGCACACCTGAACCCTACTTTCCTTCGTGAGAAAGTTGGATATCGATGACCTAATAAGCTCGCGAGCAGGCTCAGGCAGGTAGACCTGGAGCCAGGTACTAGTAGTATATGTATTTAAGTATAATAATAAAAGTACCATAAGACGTCTATAAATAAATAAATAATAAAAGTACCTATAAAAGGGGGGAAGGTGTAGTGTATGCACACCTGAACCCTACTTACATCTATAAATAGCCTCTTTATTATGATTCATGACTCAATATACAACTGTCTTTCGAACATGTGACTGCCTCATTCCACACCTAATAGGCCGATCCCTACATGGCGACCGTGCCAGGCCAGCCTACCTCTCGCGAGGTAGTGCTGTGCCGAATGGCGATTAAATAAATTCAAATAATATTTAAATAATACTTGAAGAACTTGGAAAAGAGAAATATAACGAAGATAAATATATAGAGAAAAAGAACGGGATGACATATGAAGAGACCACGACATTAGCGGATTGCAGCCAGAAGAAGACGGATAAAAAGAAGAAAGAAGATAATTATAGAAGAAAGAATATATTTACACAAGAAGAGAAAATAAAATATTACAGAAGATTTGTGCTGCCGGGTGCCGGGCGATTTCCTAAGCCTGGTGATGTGGAAAGCCGGGCGCCGGGCGTAACCGTACGGGTCAAGTGAGGAGCAGCTGGGAGATGTACGGTTCCCAGGATGTGCTGACTCCGAGCGAGCTGCGTGCGACACGGGCGATGACGTCGTGGCGTCAATGTGTTTTTTGGACAATGGGTTTTATTATACGTATGACATGTAAGTAAATTAAATTATTTGTCGATTAGTATATTTAAGTTTTGGCTAGATTTTGTATTGTCAAAGGGTTGACGATACGATCAATATTAATATAATTATTTTTCCAAATGAAGATTGCATGAAGTAACTAAAATAGTATTATGATGAATGGCATAGAACGAAAAGTTAGTAGTACAGTATAGTTAGCAAGAGAAGTATGAATAAATGGTTGATAACTGTTTTTTTTTTAGGAATGGAGATATTTTTGAAAGCCGAAAAGTAAATAAGTTAGACACGAGTTATTTGGGATGAGATGATTTGACAGTATTTTTTTATTTTTGAGGAGATTTTGAAAAATCTGGGAATAATGTGATAAAAAGTGTGAAGTATGAAGTTGAAAGTTTTGTTATTTTTTTGTTTTATAACCGCTAGTATTTTTTTTATATTGCATCATAATTCTGATTTACTCCAAATGTACAATCAAGTACATAAATGATTCAGTTGTTCATTTGACTTGGTAACAGTCAAAGTTATTCAAAAGTTAAGTATAGAAATTCAATCCAGTGTTCGCAGGCGAACCAAATATGGACATGCTACACTGCAGAAGAAACCAAATTAGATTAGAACATAACACATGTTTTGATTACAGAGAAACAGAATTGTTATTATAATAATTAGTAGTTCATGTTACCGCAGTGCGACTTGTATAGAGCGAAAGATTTTAGTTTCATGCGACTAATATGGAAGATACATAAAAGGTGATGGATGATTGATAGCGAGTTTAGGGTACCGCAGAGAGATTAAGTATGAAACCATTTTCAAGTTATAATACGGAATGAATTTGAATAGTATGGGATGTATAAATTTCATATTGTGTATGTATGTACAAAATATTTAGTATGCAAAAGAAGTTCAGCTTTAATCACAGATATACTTAAAAAAAAACGTACGACGGAACCACTAACGTTAGTTTATCATAAAAGTTTGTTTAGAAATTGTACTTGCATTTATTTTACAGATTGCATTCGAGTTTATTAATAGAATTATAGTCTGACCAGCGGATATGGTCACTTCTTCTTGTTTCATATTGAGAGTTGAAAAGTATGGAAATTGAATGAAATTAAAAGTTAATCGTTGTTATGAAGGTTTATTTCATATTTGATATTTATGAGTTTTATGATAGTATTACATAGGAAAGTTGATTTTGTTTGGATTTGGGAATGTTGGTTTTTGTTGTCGTTAGGAATAAAAAGTATGAATTTGAGAGAAGGTGTGGAATGTGCAGGATTGTTACTCTAGGCCACAGAGCAAGTTAGTTGGGAACACTTCGCTTGTTAAGTTTTCGAGAAAAGTTGGAATGATCATCCAGTCTTTACAGAATATCTTAAAATTCGAAGGATTCGTATTGATTGAGTATAAGTTATGTTTTTAGTATGGTACGTAACTATTGGCGAGTCCGATATGTTATTGTATTTTCATCAAAGTCTCAAAGGTACAAGGTACAAGGCACGAATCCTTCCTCTTCGATCATGATGTGAACGAGTTTCCTTCGTGAGAAAGTTGGATATCGATGACCTAATAAGCTCGCGAGCAGGCTCAGGCAGGTAGACCTGGAGCCAGGTACTAGTAGTATATGTATTTAAGTATTGTTATAATAATAAAAGTACCATAAGACGTCTATAAATAAATAAATAATAATAGTACCTATAAAAGTGCACTCACTATAATGTGAAATAACATGGGATCCGGATACCCCTAAAAAGTACCTATATGAAGTGAGAAATGAAATAAAATAGAGACTTTGATTGATAGCGATTGTTTATGAAAAGCGAGTATATTTTTGATAGTTTTGCAATGAAGATTTATATTTTTATAAGATGTGACGATTTTCTTTTGAGATGGAAGTAGGTATGCAATGGATAAATAAACAAAAAAGTAGTTAGTGATTATGGAATAAAATTTGACAAAAGTAAATAAATGCGTGAAGAAAGGAAAGAGATTTAGAAGGAATGAGAAATGTGGAGTTTTGAAATTGCAACTGATTAATTGTTATAATTTTGTGTAAAAGTTCAATGTGTTAAAAATAAAACGTTCTCATGTTTGATGAAGGATTGAGAAATATGTACTTTTGTTTTGCGTTTCATTTATTTTATGATTTTGTGTTATTTTGTTTAAATGTATAAAATTCGTTCATGTCGTCAACCCTACCCCTAAAACAGATAGATATTTTAGTTTCGTGTATTTACTTGTGTATGTACTTATTCGTTTATTTCGTGTATTCAAAATTAGTTTTAGAAAATACATAACCTGATGTTCTTATGTAATCATTATCAATGTACTTTAATGAAGTTGTTTAAAAATAGGTGTTAAAAAGGGGTGAGAAATAGTAATAAATGGTTATAGTTGATTTTGATAGTATTGAAAAAATTGTATCCAGCAAACAAAAATATAAAAGGTTTTCATTTGTTATATTTTTTACAGATTTTAAATTTTCAATTGATATTTTACACAGGTGATTTATTTTATTGTTATTTTTACAGAAATTAGTTACTTATTAGATTGTTGTTTTGATGTTATTAGATCTAAATTGTTAAATGTCATAAAAATTATATGCATATTTTTTACTTTCAAAAAAGGGGGAAGGTGTAGTGTATGCACACCTGAACCCTACTTACATCTATAAATAGCCTCTTTATTATGATTCATGACTCAATATACAACTGTCTTTCGAACATGTGACTGCCTCATTCCACACCTAATAGGCCGATCCCTACAGTGCACATTTCATAGAGGCTAGAATACGGTCACCCACACTATATGTACATTTCATAGAGGCCAGAATACGGTCGCCCACACAATGTGCACATTTCATAGAGGCTAGAATACGGTCGCCCACACAATGTGCACATTTCATAGAGGCTAGAATACGGTCGCCCACACTATATGTACATTTCATAGAGGCCAGAATACGGTCGCCCACACAATGTGCACATTTCATAGAGGCTAGAATACGCTCGCCCACACTATGTGAACATTTCATAGAGGCTAGAATACGGTCGCCCACACTATATGTACATTTCATAGAGGCCAGAATACGGTCGCCCACACAATGTGCACATTTCATAGAGGCTAGAATACGCTCGCCCACACTATGTGCACATTTCATAGAGGCTAGAATACGCTCGCCCACTTTATGTGCACATTTCATAGAGGCTAGAATACGGTCGCCCACACTATATGTACATTTCATAGAGGCCAGAATACGGTCGCCCACACAATGTGCACATTTCATAGAGGCTAGAATACGCTCGCCCACACTATGTGCACATTTCATAGAGGCTAGAATACGGTCGCCCACGCTATATGTACATTTCATAGAGGCCAGAATACGGTCACCCACACAATGTGCACATTTCGTAGAGCACATCCCTACATGGCGACCGTGCCAGGCCAGCCTACCTCTCGCGAGGTAGTGCTGTGCCGAATGGCGATTAAATAAATTCAAATAATATTTAAATAATACTTGAAGAACTTGGAAAAGAGAAATATAACGAAGATAAATATATAGAGAAAAAGAACGGGATGACCTATGAAGAGACCACGACATTAGCGGATTGCAGCCAGAAGAAGACGGATAAAAAGAAGAAAGAAGATAATTATAGAAGAAAGAATATATTTACACAAGAAGAGAAAATAAAATATTACAGAAGATTTGTGCTGCCGGGTGCCGGGCGATTTCCTAAGCCTGGTGATGTGGAAAGCCGGGCGCCGGGCGTAACCGTACGGGTCAAGTGAGGAGCAGCTGGGAGATGTACGGTTCCCAGGATGTGCTGACTCCGAGCGAGCTGCGTGCGACACGGGCGATGACGTCGTGGCGTCAATGTGTTTTTTGGACAATGGGTTTTATTATACGTATGACATGTAAGTAAATTAAATTATTTGTCGATTAGTATATTTAAGTTTTGGCTAGATTTTGTATTGTCAAAGGGTTGACGATACGATCAATATTAATATAATTATTTTTCCAAATGAAGATTGCATGAAGTAACTAAAATAGTATTATGATGAATGGCATAGAACGAAAAGTTAGTAGTACAGTATAGTTAGCAAGAGAAGTATGAATAAATGGTTGATAACTGTTTTTTTTTTAGGAATGGAGATATTTTTGAAAGCCGAAAAGTAAATAAGTTAGACACGAGTTATTTGGGATGAGATGATTTGACAGTATTTTTTTATTTTTGAGGAGATTTTGAAAAATCTGGGAATAATGTGATAAAAAGTGTGAAGTATGAAGTTGAAAGTTTTGTTATTTTTTTGTTTTATAACCGCTAGTATTTTTTTTATATTGCATCATAATTCTGATTTACTCCAAATGTACAATCAAGTACATAAATGATTCAGTTGTTCATTTGACTTGGTAACAGTCAAAGTTATTCAAAAGTTAAGTATAGAAATTCAATCCAGTGTTCGCAGGCGAACCAAATATGGACATGCTACACTGCAGAAGAAACCAAATTAGATTAGAACATAACACATGTTTTGATTACAGAGAAACAGAATTGTTATTATAATAATTAGTAGTTCATGTTACCGCAGTGCGACTTGTATAGAGCGAAAGATTTTAGTTTCATGCGACTAATATGGAAGATACATAAAAGGTGATGGATGATTGATAGCGAGTTTAGGGTACCGCAGAGAGATTAAGTATGAAACCATTTTCAAGTTATAATACGGAATGAATTTGAATAGTATGGGATGTATAAATTTCATATTGTGTATGTATGTACAAAATATTTAGTATGCAAAAGAAGTTCAGCTTTAATCACAGATATACTTAAAAAAAAACGTACGACGGAACCACTAACGTTAGTTTATCATAAAAGTTTGTTTAGAAATTGTACTTGCATTTATTTTACAGATTGCATTCGAGTTTATTAATAGAATTATAGTCTGACCAGCGGATATGGTCACTTCTTCTTGTTTCATATTGAGAGTTGAAAAGTATGGAAATTGAATGAAATTAAAAGTTAATCGTTGTTATGAAGGTTTATTTCATATTTGATATTTATGAGTTTTATGATAGTATTACATAGGAAAGTTGATTTTGTTTGGATTTGGGAATGTTGGTTTTTGTTGTCGTTAGGAATAAAAAGTATGAATTTGAGAGAAGGTGTGGAATGTGCAGGATTGTTACTCTAGGCCACAGAGCAAGTTAGTTGGGAACACTTCGCTTGTTAAGTTTTCGAGAAAAGTTGGAATGATCATCCAGTCTTTACAGAATATCTTAAAATTCGAAGGATTCGTATTGATTGAGTATAAGTTATGTTTTTAGTATGGTACGTAACTATTGGCGAGTCCGATATGTTATTGTATTTTCATCAAAGTCTCAAAGGTACAAGGTACAAGGCACGAATCCTTCCTCTTCGATCATGATGTGAACGAGTTTCCTTCGTGAGAAAGTTGGATATCGATGACCTAATAAGCTCGCGAGCAGGCTCAGGCAGGTAGACCTGGAGCCAGGTACTAGTAGTATATGTATTTAAGTATTGTTATAATAATAAAAGTACCATAAGACGTCTATAAATAAATAAATAATAATAGTACCTATAAAAGTGCACTCACTATAATGTGAAATAACATGGGATCCGGATACCCCTAAAAAGTACCTATATGAAGTGAGAAATGAAATAAAATAGAGACTTTGATTGATAGCGATTGTTTATGAAAAGCGAGTATATTTTTGATAGTTTTGCAATGAAGATTTATATTTTTATAAGATGTGACGATTTTCTTTTGAGATGGAAGTAGGTATGCAATGGATAAATAAACAAAAAAGTAGTTAGTGATTATGGAATAAAATTTGACAAAAGTAAATAAATGCGTGAAGAAAGGAAAGAGATTTAGAAGGAATGAGAAATGTGGAGTTTTGAAATTGCAACTGATTAATTGTTATAATTTTGTGTAAAAGTTCAATGTGTTAAAAATAAAACGTTCTCATGTTTGATGAAGGATTGAGAAATATGTACTTTTGTTTTGCGTTTCATTTATTTTATGATTTTGTGTTATTTTGTTTAAATGTATAAAATTCGTTCATGTCGTCAACCCTACCCCTAAAACAGATAGATATTTTAGTTTCGTGTATTTACTTGTGTATGTACTTATTCGTTTATTTCGTGTATTCAAAATTAGTTTTAGAAAATACATAACCTGATGTTCTTATGTAATCATTATCAATGTACTTTAATGAAGTTGTTTAAAAATAGGTGTTAAAAAGGGGTGAGAAATAGTAATAAATGGTTATAGTTGATTTTGATAGTATTGAAAAAATTGTATCCAGCAAACAAAAATATAAAAGGTTTTCATTTGTTATATTTTTTACAGATTTTAAATTTTCAATTGATATTTTACACAGGTGATTTATTTTATTGTTATTTTTACAGAAATTAGTTACTTATTAGATTGTTGTTTTGATGTTATTAGATCTAAATTGTTAAATGTCATAAAAATTATATGCATATTTTTTACTTTCAAAAAAGGGGGAAGGTGTAGTGTATGCACACCTGAACCCTACTTACATCTATAAATAGCCTCTTTATTATGATTCATGACTCAATATACAACTGTCTTTCGAACATGTGACTGCCTCATTCCACACCTAATAGGCCGATCCCTACAGTGCACATTTCATAGAGGCTAGAATACGGTCACCCACACTATATGTACATTTCATAGAGGCCAGAATACGGTCGCCCACACAATGTGCACATTTCATAGAGGCTAGAATACGGTCGCCCACACAATGTGCACATTTCATAGAGGCTAGAATACGGTCGCCCACACTATATGTACATTTCATAGAGGCCAGAATACGGTCGCCCACACAATGTGCACATTTCATAGAGGCTAGAATACGCTCGCCCACACTATGTGAACATTTCATAGAGGCTAGAATACGGTCGCCCACACTATATGTACATTTCATAGAGGCCAGAATACGGTCGCCCACACAATGTGCACATTTCATAGAGGCTAGAATACGCTCGCCCACACTATGTGCACATTTCATAGAGGCTAGAATACGCTCGCCCACTTTATGTGCACATTTCATAGAGGCTAGAATACGGTCGCCCACACTATATGTACATTTCATAGAGGCCAGAATACGGTCGCCCACACAATGTGCACATTTCATAGAGGCTAGAATACGCTCGCCCACACTATGTGCACATTTCATAGAGGCTAGAATACGGTCGCCCACGCTATATGTACATTTCATAGAGGCCAGAATACGGTCACCCACACAATGTGCACATTTCGTAGAGGCCAGAATACGGTCGCCCACACTATGTGCACATTTCATAGAGGCTAGAATACGTTCGCCCACACTATGTGCACATTTCATAGAGGCTACGCTCGCCCACACAATGTGCACATTTCATAGAGGCTAGAATACGCTCGCCCACACTATATGTACATTTCATAGAGGCAAGAATACGGTCGCCCACACAATGTGCACATTTCATAGAGGCTAGAATACGGTCGCCCACACAATGTGCACATTTCATAGAGGCTACGCTCGCCCACACAATGTGCACATTTCATAGAGGCTAGAATACGCTCGCCCACACTATGTGCACATTTCATAGAGGCTAGAATACGGTCGCCCACACTATGTGCACATTTCTTAGAGGCTAGAATACGGTCGCCCACACTATATGTACATTTTATAGAGGCCAGAATACGGTCGCCCACACAATGTGCACATTTCATAGAGGCTAGAATACGCTCGCCCACACTATGTGCACATTTCATAGAGGCTAGAATACGGTCGCCCACGCTATATGTACATTTCATAGAGGCCAGAATACGGTCGCCCACACATTGTGCACATTTCGTAGAGGCCAGAATACGGTCGCCCACACTATGTGCACATTTCATAGAGGCTAAAATACGGTCGCCCACACAATGTGCACATTTCATAGAGGCTAGAATACGGTCGCCCACACTATATGTACATTTCATAGAGGCCAGAATACGGTCGCCCACACAATGTGCACATTTCATAGAGGCTAGAATACGCTCGCCCACACTATGTGCACATTTCATAGAGGCTAGAATACGGTCGCCCACGCTATATGTACATTTCATAGAGGCCAGAATACGGTCGCCCACACTATGTGCACATTTCATAGAGGCCAGAATACGGTCGCCCACACTATGTGCACATTTCATAGAGGCTACGCTCGCCCACACAATGTGCACATTTCGTAGAGGCCAGAATACGGTCGCCCACACTATGTGCACATTTCATAGACGCTAGAATACGCTCGCCCACACTACGTGCACATTTCATAGAGGCTAGAATACGGTCGCCCACACTATATGTACATTTCATAGAGGCCAGAATACGGTCGCCCACACATTTTCGGTTATTCGACGATAGGTATTCTGTGTTTCGGCGCGATAGGTGTTACGAGTTGACAAATCAATCGCTGGGCGGTGGCGTGCTAATAGCCACACACAAACGCCTTACCGTTAATGCTAGGCCTGAGTGGAACTCATCTGCCGAGGACACTTGGATATCCATAAAGCTCCGAAACTGTGTCTTACACGTCTGTACTGTCTACTTATGTAAACAACAGTGTGGTTTTTCGTTTTCTGAGCAACTACGTAACTTCTGGGACAAAACCGATGATCTAATTTTACAATACCCGACCGATAAATTTCTAATACTGGGTGATTTCAATTTGAGTGGAATAAATTGGGGATCTTACGCCCACGATAATGTCTCCTATTATTCGGGTGTAGCTAACACTGCTGACGAACTATTTTTATTAGACGAATTATCTACCTGTAGCCTGATCCAGTACAATTTGGTCCCTAACATTTATGACAGATTCTTGGACCTTGTTTTGGGTAACATCGCTACTTCAGTATCGAAATGTGATAACCCACTGGTCCCTCTAGACCCCTACCACATGGCTCTTGAAGCAAGCCTACATGTTTCTGAAATCGAGTCTCTCAACGCTGCGCCGCGCACTAAATATTTATATAATAAGGCAAACTACGTTGAAATTAATAAATGTTTATTGTCGACTAATTGGGACTGCCTTAACGTGTCTCAGGACGTGGATGACTCGGTGGAAGAGTTCTATAACATTCTTGTCAGTATTCGAGATAAACATGTGCCAAAGACTGATGTTCGATTAAACAAATTTCCCTGTTGGTACTCCCCATCGCTCAAAAAAGTCCTCAAAGAAAAGTATAAGTTCTATAAAAAGTATAAAAACTACAAAATGACGGCTGACTTGCAGACTCTAAACTTACTATCCAAACGAGCTAAGCTACTTGAACATGAATGTTATAGAAAATACATATCTAATGTCGAAAAATGCATTGAAAAAAACCCAAAATACTTCTGGTCTCACTTAAAAAATATTTCAAAATCTAATGGCATTCCAAGCACCATGATCCTTGGAGCCTCAACGGCCACTTCAGGTGACCACGTGTGCGACCTTTTCTCGGAATACTTTCATTCTATGTTTTTAACTCCCAACATGGCCAATAATACTGTTGGAGTGACTCCTGTCATCCAAACTGCTGAACCGACAGCCACCGGTATCTGTGATCTCTCCTGTATAGAAATATCTGAGGCCCTGGTTAGTAAAGAGCTACTCAAACTCGATATAACTAAATCCGCTGGACCTGACGACATTCCCGCCGTTTTTATCCGGCACTGTGCCGTCTACTTAACGGAACCCATATGTATTATCTTTAAGTTATCACTAAAACAAAATAAGATGCCAAGTAAATGGAAACGCGCGTTTATCACACCGGTTCTGAAAAAATCTCCGAGCAACCAAGTGACCAATTACAGACCAATATCTAAACTGTGCATCATCTCGAAGGTATTCGAGCGAATTATTTATGATCAAGTGTATTCTGCGTTACGACACTCATTTAGCCCCGTCCAGCACGGTTTCCTTAAAGGCCGATCGACTGTAACTAATCTTGTTCTGTTCAACGACAGCATTACGTATAATATGGAAAGAAGTCTACAGACCGATGCTATTTATACAGATTACAGTAAAGCTTTTGACAGGATAGATCACTCACTGCTTCTACAAAAGCTATGTGCCGTTGGTATAAGGGGAGACCTTTTGAGGTGGTTCTCTTCTTATATTGATAACCGCAGCCAAGCCGTTGTTATCAGCAACTATACTTCGGGCTGGGTGAGAGTTCCAAGCGGTGTGCCGCAAGGCTCTCTTCTTGGACCGCTACTTTTCACTATATTCATAAATGGTATCGATTCTTGTTTTCTCAATTCAAATGTTCTTATTTTTGCGGATGATATGAAAATCTTTAAGCCCATTGCCAATACCTCTGATGCTGTCTCTCTTCAAGGTGACCTAAATAGACTCGATGTTTTCTGCGAACACAATAATCTTGACCTTAATCCAACAAAATGTCTCGCTATATCGTATACAAGAAAAGTATCGCCTGTGTATCATAATTATTCTCTAAAGGGGCATATTCTTAACCGCGCCTATAGCACCCGTGATCTAGGAGTCACACATGACTCGAAACTTCTATTTGACGTTCACATTAACACAATATGTAAAAAAGCTTTCAAGGTCCTCGGATTTGTGATGCGCGCTTCACGTGACTTCAAAAAAATTAAGACTGTAAAATTATTGTATTGTACCTATGTTAGAAGCATACTGGAGTACGCATCCCAAATCTGGAACCCCCAGTATGATATATATGTTAACCGAATTGAAAGGATCCAAAAGAAATTTGTTAAATTTTTAAACCGACGCATTAGGTCTACTAACGATTATTTACCCTCTTGTCGCTCCATGCACCTTCTCCCCCTGACCGAGAGACGCCATATTTCAGACATAGTATTTTTGTTAAAGATTACCACAGGCATCATTGATTGCCCAGAGTTGCTATCTCGAATCAACTTCCACGTACCTAATAGAACCCTCAGGCGTAAGTTCACATTCCTCGTACCGCAGGCTGCAAGGAACTACAGAACTAACTCGTACCTGTTACGAGCCTGTTCCGCTTTCAACAACCTAATCCGTGACCCGAGAACTGACTTTGACATAAATCATGATAGTATTGCAACGATTAGGCGACGAATAACACTGAACTTCTTTGGAGGCGAGTAAGTAGTGAGCAGGCGAATTTCCTTTATCGTTTATTTTATCATTATATTTTTCTTAGATAGGTTTGTCACCCACCCTGGCAGCAAACTTTTGTTTTACGTGTTTTGCGTGTTTTGCATATAATACTAAGTAGCTATAAGTGGTAGCCTATAAGTGACTTTCTGTTTTATAAGTTGCCTTGTAATCATTTGTTGTTAGTCGATGGCTTCCCTAAAATCTAATAAATAAATAAAATAAATAAATAAATAAATAAAATAAATAGAGGCTAGAATACGGTCGCCCACGCTATATGTACATTTCATAGAGGCCAGAATACGGTCGCCCACACAATGTGCACATTTCGTAGAGGCCAGAATACGGTCGCCCACACTATGTGCACATTTCATAGAGGCTAGAATACGGTCGCCCACACTATGTGCACATTTCATAGAGGCTACGCTCGCCCACACAATGTGCACATTTCATAGAGGCTAGAATACGCTCGCCCACACTATGTGCACATTTCATAGAGGCTAGAATACGGTCGCCCACACTATATGTACATTTCATAGAGGCCAGAATACGATCGCCCACACAATGTGCACATTTCATAGAGGCTAGAATACGCTCGCCCACACTATGTGCACATTTCATAGAGGCTAGAATACGGTCGCCCACACTATATGTACATTTCATAGAGGCCAGAATACGGTCGCCCACACAATGTGCACATTTCGTAGAGGCCAGAATACGGTCGCCCACACTATGTGCACATTTCATAGAGGCTAGAATATGTTCGCCTACACTATGTGCACATTTCATAGAGGCTACGCTCGCCCACACAATGTGCACATTTCATAGAGGCTAGAATACGCTCGCCCACGCTATGTGCACATTTCATAGAGGCTAGAATACGGTCACCCACGCTATATGTACATTTCATAGAGGCCAGAATACGGTCGCCCACACTATGTGCACATTTCATAGAGGCTAGAATACGGTCGCCCACACTACGTGCACATTTCATAGAGGCTAGAATACGGTCGCCCACACTATATGTACATTTCATAGAGGCCAGAATACGGTCGCCCACACAATGTGCACATTTCATAGAGGCTAGAATACGCTCGCCCACACTATGTGCACATTTCATAGAGGCTAGAATACGGTCGCCCACACTATATGCACATTTCATAGAGGCCAGAATAGGGTCGCCCACACAATGTGCACATTTCATAGAGGCTAGAATACGCTCGCCCACACTATGTGCACATTTCATAGAGGCTAGAATACGGTCACCCACGCTATATGTACATTTCATAGAGGCCAGAATACGGTCGCCCACACTATGTGCACATTTCATAGAGGCTAGAATACGGTCGCCCACACAATGTGCTCATTTCATAGAGGCTAGAATACGGTCGCCCACACAATGTGCACATTTCATAGAGGCTACGCTCGCCCACACAATGTGCACATTTCATAGAGGCCAGAATACGGTCGCCCACACAATGTGCACATTTCATAGAGGCTAGAATACGCTCGCCAACACTATGTGCACATTTCATAGAGGCTAGAATACGGTCGCCCACACTATATGTACATTTCATAGAGGCCAGAATACGGTCGCCCACACAATGTGCACATTTCATAGAGGCTAGAATACGCTCGCCCACACTATGTGCACATTTCATAAAGGCTAGAATACGCTCGCCCACACTATGTGCACATTTCAAAGAGGCTAGAATACGGTCGCCCACACTATATGTACATTTCATAGAGGCCAGAATACGGTCGCCCACACAATGTGCACATTTCATAGAGGCTAGAATACGCTCGCCCACACTATGTGCACATTTCATAGAGGCTAGAATACGGTCGCCCACGCTATATGTACATTTCATAGATGCCAGAATACGGTCACCCACACAATGTGCACATTTCGTAGAGGCCAGAATACGTTCGCCCACACTATGTGCACATTTCATAGAGGCTATAATACGTTCGCCCACACTATGTGCACATTTCATAGAGGCTACGCTCGCCCACACAATGTGCACATTTCATAGAGGCTAGAATACGCTCGCCCACACTATATGTACATTTCATAGAGGCCAGAATACGGTCGCCCACACAATGTGCACATTTCATAGAGGCTAGAATACGGTCGCCCACACAATGTGCACATTTCATAGAGGCTACGCTCGCCCACACAATGTGCACATTTCATAGAGGCTAGAATACGGTCGCCCACGCTATATGTACATTTCATAGAGGCCAGAATACGGTCGCCCACACAATGTGCACATTTCGTAGAGGCCAGAATACGGTCGCCCACACTATGTGCACATTTCATAGAGGCTAGAATACGGTCGCCCACACTATGTGCACATTTCATAGAGGCTACGCTCGCCCACACAATGTGCACATTTCATAGAGGCTAGAATACGCTCGCCCACACTATGTGCACTTTTCATAGAGGCTAGAATACGGTCGCCCACACTATATGTACATTTCATAGAGGCCAGAATACGATCGCCCACACAATGTGCACATTTCATAGAGGCTAGAATACGCTCGCCCACACTATGTGCACATTTCATAGAGGCTAGAATACGGTCGCCCACACCATATGTACATTTCATAGAGGCCAGAATATGGTCGCCCACACAATGTGCACATTTCGTAGAGGCCAGAATACGGTCGCCCACACTATGTGCACATTTCATAGAGGCTAGAATATGTTCGCCTACACTATGTGCACATTTTATAGAGGCTACGCTCGCCCACACAATGTGCACATTTCATAGAGGCTAGAATACGCTCGCCCACGCTATGTGCACATTTCATAGAGGCTAGAATACGGTAACCCACGCTATATGTACATTTCATAGAGGCCAGAATACGGTCGCCCACACTATGTGCACATTTCATAGAGGCTAGAATACGGTCGCCCAAACAATGTGCACATTTCATAGAGGCTACGCTCGCCCACACAATGTGCACATTTCATAGAGGCTAGAATACGGTCGCCCACGCTATATGTACATTTCATAGAGGCCAGAATACGGTCGCCCACACAATGTGCACATTTCATAGAGGCTAGAATACGCTCGCCCACACTATGTGCACATTTCATAGAGGCTAGAATACGGTCGCCCACCCTATATGTACATTTCATAGAGGCCAGAATACGGTCACCCACACAATGTGCACATTTCGTAGAGGCCAGAATACGGTCGCCCACACTATGTGCACATTTCATAGAGGCTAGAATACGTTCGCCCACACTATGTGCTCATTTCATAGAGGCTACGCTCGCCCACACAATGTGCACATTTCATAGAGGCTAGAATACGCTCGCCCACACTATATGTACATTTCATAGAGGCCAGAATACGGTCGCCCACACAATGTGCACATTTCATAGAGGCTAGAATACGGTCGCCCACACAATGTGCACATTTCATAGAGGCTACGCTCGCCCACACAATGTGCACATTTCATAGAGGCTAGAATACGGTCGCCCACGCTATATGTACATTTCATAGAGGCCAGAATACGGTCGCCCACACAATGTGGACATTTCGTAGAGGCCAGAATACGGTCGCCCACACTATGTGCACATTTCATAGAGGCTAGAATACGGTCGCCCACACTATGTGCACATTTCATAGAGGCTACGCTCGCCCACACAATATGCACATTTCATAGAGGCTAGAATACGCTCGCCCACACTATGTGCACATTTCATAGAGGCTAGAATACGGTCGCCCACACTATATGTACATTTCATAGAGGCCAGAATACGATCGCCCACACAATGTGCACATTTCATAGAGGCTAGAATACGCTCGCCCACACTATGTGCACATTTCATAGAGGCTAGAATACGGTCGCCCACACTATATGTACATTTCATAGAGGCCAGAATACGGTCGCCCACACAATGTGCACATTTCGTAGAGGCCAGAATACGGTCGCCCACACTATGTGCACATTTCATAGAGGCTAGAATATGTTCGCCTACACTATGTGCACATTTCATAGAGGCTACGCTCGCCCACACAATGTGCACATTTCATAGAGGCTAGAATACGCTCGCCCACGCTATGTGCACATTTCATAGAGGCTAGAATACGGTCACCCACGCTATATGTACATTTCATAGAGGCCAGAATACGGTCGCCCACACTATGTGCAAATTTCATAGAGGCTAGAATACGGTCGCCCAAACAATGTGCACATTTCATAGAGGCTAGAATACGGTCGCCCACACTATATGTACATTTCATAGAGGCCAGAATACGGTCGCCCACACAATGTGCACATTTCATAGAGGCTAGAATACGCTCGCCCACACTATGTGCACATTTCATAGAGGCTAGAATACGGTCGCCCACGCTATATGTACATTTCATAGAGGCCAGAATACGGTCGCCCACACAATGTGCACATTTCGTAGAGGCCAGAATACGGTCGCCCACACTATGTGCACATTTCATAGAGGCTAGAATACGGTCGCCAACACTATGTGCACATTTCATAGAGGCTACGCTCGCCCACACAATGTGCACATTTCATAGAGGCTAGAATACGCTCGCCCACACTATGTGCACATTTCATAGAGGCTAGAATACGGTCGCCCACACTATATGTACATTTCATAGAGGCCAGAATACGATCGCCCACACAATGTGCACATTTCATAGAGGTTAGAATACGCTCGCCCACACTATGTGCACATTTCATAGAGGCTAGAATACGGTCGCCCACACTATGTGCACATTTCATAGAGGCTAGAATACGGTCGCCCACACAATATGTACATTTCATAGAGGCCAGAATAGGGTCGCCCACACAATGTGCACATTTCATAGAGGCTAGAATACGCTCGCCCACACTATGTGCACATTTCATAGAGGCTAGAATACGGTCACCCACGCTATATGTACATTTCATAGAGGCCAGAATACGGTCGCCCACACTATGTGCACATTTCATAGAGGCTAGAATACGATCGCCCACACAATGTGCACATTTCATAGAGGCTAGAATACGGTCGCCCACACTATATGTACATTTCATAGAGGCCAGAATACGGTCGCCCACACAATGTGCACATTTCATAGAGGCTAGAATACGGTCGCCCACACAATGTGCACATTTCATAGAGGCTAGAATACGGTCGCCCACACTATATGTACATTTCATAGAGGCCAGAATACGGTCGCCCACACAATGTGCACATTTCATAGAGGCTAGAATACGCTCGCCCACACTATGTGAACATTTCATAGAGGCTAGAATACGGTCGCCCACACTATATGTACATTTCATAGAGGCCAGAATACGGTCGCCCACACAATGTGCACATTTCATAGAGGCTAGAATACGCTCGCCCACACTATGTGCACATTTCATAGAGGCTAGAATACGCTCGCCCACTTTATGTGCACATTTCATAGAGGCTAGAATACGGTCGCCCACACTATATGTACATTTCATAGAGGCCAGAATACGGTCGCCCACACAATGTGCACATTTCATAGAGGCTAGAATACGCTTGCCCACACTATGTGCACATTTCATAGAGGCTAGAATACGGTCGCCCACGCTATATGTACATTTCATAGAGGCCAGAATACGGTCGCCCACACTATGTGCACATTTCATAGAGGCTAGAATACGTTCGCCCACACTATGTGCACATTTCATAGAGGCTACGCTCGCCCACACAATGTGCACATTTCATAGAGGCTAGAATACGCTCGCCCACACTATATGTACATTTCATAGAGGCCAGAATACGGTCGCCCACACATTGTGCACATTTCATAGAGGCTAGAATACGGTCGCCCACACAATGTGCACATTTCATAGAGGCTACGCTCGCCCACACAATGTGCACATTTCATAGAGGCTAGAATACGCTCGCCCACACTATGTGCACATTTCATAGAGGCTAGAATACGGTCGCCCACACTATGTGCACATTTCTTAGAGGCTAGAATACGGTCGCCCACACTATATGTACATTTTATAGAGGCCAGAATACGGTCGCCCACACAATGTGCACATTTCATAGAGGCTAGAATACGCTCGCCCACACTATGTGCACATTTCATAGAGGCTAGAATACGGTCGCCCACGCTATATGTACATTTCATAGAGGCCAGAATACGCTCGCCCACACTATATGTACATTTCATAGAGGCCAGAATACGGTCGCCCACACATTGTGCACATTTCATAGAGGCTAGAATACGGTCGCCCACACAATGTGCACATTTCATAGAGGCTACGCTCGCCCACACAATGTGCACATTTCATAGAGGCTAGAATACGCTCGCCCACACTATGTGCACATTTCATAGAGGCTAGAATACGGTCGCCCACACTATGTGCACATTTCTTAGAGGCTAGAATACGGTCGCCCACACTATATGTACATTTTATAGAGGCCAGAATACGGTCGCCCACACAATGTGCACATTTCATAGAGGCTAGAATACGCTCGCCCACACTATGTGCACATTTCATAGAGGCTAGAATACGGTCGCCCACGCTATATGTACATTTCATAGAGGCCAGAATACGGTCGCCCACACATTGTAAACATTTCGTAGAGGCCAGAATACGGTCGCCCACACTATGTGCACATTTCATAGAGGCTAGAATACGGTCGCCCACACAATGTGCACATTTCATAGAGGCTAGAATACGGTCGCCCACACTATATGTACATTTCATAGAGGCCAGAATACGGTCGCCCACACAATGTGCACATTTCATAGAGGCTAGAATACGCTCGCCCACACTATGTGCACATTTCATAGAGGCTAGAATACGGTCGCCCACGCTATATGTACATTTCATAGAGGCCAGAATACGGTCGCCCACACTATGTGCACATTTCATAGAGGCCAGAATACGGTCGCCCACACTATGTGCACATTTCATAGAGGCTACGCTCGCCCACACAATGTGCACATTTCGTAGAGGCCAGAATACGGTCGCCCACACTATTTGCACATTTCATAGAGGCTAGAATACGCTCGCCCACACTATATGTACATTTCATAGAGGCCAGAATACGGTCGCCCACACAATGTGCACATTTCATAGAGGCTAGAATACGGTCGCCCACACTATGTGCACATTTCATAGAGGCTACGCTCGCCCACACAATGTGCACATTTCATAGAGGCTAGAATACGCTCGCCCACACTATGTGCACATTTCATAGAGGCTAGAATACGGTCGCCCACACTATATGTACATTTCATAGAGGCCAGAATACGATCGCCCACACAATGTGCACATTTCATAGAGGCTAGAATACGCTCGCCCACACTATGTGCACATTTCATAGAGGCTAGAATACGGTCGCCCACACTATATGTACATTTCATAGAGGCCAGAATACGGTCGCCCACACAATGTGCACATTTCGTAGAGGCCAGAATACGGTCGCCCACACTATGTGCACATTTCATAGAGGCTAGAATATGTTCGCCTACACTATGTGCACATTTCATAGAGGCTACGCTCGCCCACACAATGTGCACATTTCATAGAGGCTAGAATACGCTCGCCCACGCTATGTGCACATTTCATAGAGGCTAGAATACGGTCACCCACGCTATATGTACATTTCATAGAGGCCAGAATACGGTCGCCCACACTATGTGCAAATTTCATAGAGGCTAGAATACGGTCGCCCAAACAATGTGCACATTTCATAGAGGCTAGAATACGGTCGCCCACACTATATGTACATTTCATAGAGGCCAGAATACGGTCGCCCACACAATGTGCACATTTCATAGAGGCTAGAATACGCTCGCCCACACTATGTGCACATTTCATAGAGGCTAGAATACGGTCGCCCACGCTATATGTACATTTCATAGAGGCCAGAATACGGTCGCCCACACAATGTGCACATTTCGTAGAGGCCAGAATACGGTCGCCCACACTATGTGCACATTTCATAGAGGCTAGAATACGGTCGCCAACACTATGTGCACATTTCATAGAGGCTACGCTCGCCCACACAATGTGCACATTTCATAGAGGCTAGAATACGCTCGCCCACACTATGTGCACATTTCATAGAGGCTAGAATACGGTCGCCCACACTATATGTACATTTCATAGAGGCCAGAATACGATCGCCCACACAATGTGCACATTTCATAGAGGTTAGAATACGCTCGCCCACACTATGTGCACATTTCATAGAGGCTAGAATACGGTCGCCCACACTATGTGCACATTTCATAGAGGCTAGAATACGGTCGCCCACACAATATGTACATTTCATAGAGGCCAGAATAGGGTCGCCCACACAATGTGCACATTTCATAGAGGCTAGAATACGCTCGCCCACACTATGTGCACATTTCATAGAGGCTAGAATACGGTCACCCACGCTATATGTACATTTCATAGAGGCCAGAATACGGTCGCCCACACTATGTGCACATTTCATAGAGGCTAGAATACGATCGCCCACACAATGTGCACATTTCATAGAGGCTAGAATACGGTCGCCCACACTATGTGCACATTTCATAGAGGCTACGCTCGCCCACACAATGTGCACATTTCATAGAGGCTAGAATACGCTCGCCCACACAATGTGCACATTTCATAGAGGCTAGAATACGGTCGCCCACACTATATGTACATTTCATAGAGGCCAGAATACGATCGCCCACACAATGTGCACATTTCATAGAGGTTAGAATACGCTCGCCCACACTATGTGCACATTTCATAGAGGCTAGAATACGGTCGCCCACACTATGTGCACATTTCATAGAGGCTAGAATACGGTCGCCCACACAATATGTACATTTCATAGAGGCCAGAATAGGGTCGCCCACACAATGTGCACATTTCATAGAGGCTAGAATACGCTCGCCCACACTATGTGCACATTTCATAGAGGCTAGAATACGGTCACCCACGCTATATGTACATTTCATAGAGGCCAGAATACGGTCGCCCACACTATGTGCACATTTCATAGAGGCTAGAATACGATCGCCCACACAATGTGCACATTTCATAGAGGCTAGAATACGGTCGCCCACACTATATGTACATTTCATAGAGGCCAGAATACGGTCGCCCACACAATGTGCACATTTCATAGAGGCTAGAATACGGTCGCCCACACAATGTGCACATTTCATAGAGGCTAGAATACGGTCGCCCACACTATGTGCACATTTCATAGAGGCTAGAATACGCTCGCCCACTTTATGTGCACATTTCATAGAGGCTAGAATACGGTCGCCCACACTATATGTACATTTCATAGAGGCCAGAATACGGTCGCCCACACAATGTGCACATTTCATAGAGGCTAGAATACGCTCGCCCACACTATGTGCACATTTCATAGAGGCTAGAATACGGTCGCCCACGCTATATGTACATTTCATAGAGGCCAGAATACGGTCACCCACACAATGTGCACATTTCGTAGAGGCCAGAATACGGTCGCCCACACTATGTGCACATTTCATAGAGGCTAGAATACGTTCGCCCACACTATGTGCACATTTCATAGAGGCTACGCTCGCCCACACAATATGCACATTTCATAGAGGCTAGAATACGCTCGCCCACACTATATGTACATTTCATAGAGGCCAGAATACGGTCGCCCACACAATGTGCACATTTCATAGAGGCTAGAATACGCTCGCCCACACTATGTGCACATTTCATAGAGGCTAGAATACGCTCGCCCACTTTATGTGCACATTTCATAGAGGCTAGAATACGGTCGCCCACACTATATGTACATTTCATAGAGGCCAGAATACGGTCGCCCACACAATGTGCACATTTCATAGAGGCTAGAATACGCTCGCCCACACTATGTGCACATTTCATAGAGGCTAGAATACGGTCGCCCACGCTATATGTACATTTCATAGAGGCCAGAATACGGTCACCCACACAATGTGCACATTTCGTAGAGGCCAGAATACGGTCGCCCACACTATGTGCACATTTCATAGAGGCTAGAATACGTTCGCCCACACTATGTGCACATTTCATAGAGGCTACGCTCGCCCACACAATATGCACATTTCATAGAGGCTAGAATACGCTCGCCCACACTATATGTACATTTCATAGAGGCCAGAATACGGTCGCCCACACATTGTGCACATTTCATAGAGGCTAGAATACGGTCGCCCACACAATGTGCACATTTCATAGAGGCTACGCTCGCCCACACAATGTGCACATTTCATAGAGGCTAGAATACGCTCGCCCACACTATGTGCACATTTCATAGAGGCTAAAATACGGTCGCCCACACTATGTGCACATTTCTTAGAGGCTAAAATACGGTCGCCCACACTATATGTACATTTTATAGAGGCCAGAATACGGTCGCCCACACAATGTGCACATTTCATAGAGGCTAGAATACGCTCGCCCACACTATGTGCACATTTCATAGAGGCTAGAATACGGTCGCCCACGCTATATGTACATTTCATAGAGGCCAGAATACGGTCGCCCACACATTTTAAACATTTCGTAGAGGCCAGAATACGGTCGCCCACACTATGTGCACATTTCATAGAGGCTAGAATACGGTCGCCCACACAATATGCACATTTCATAGAGGCTAGAATACGGTCGCCCACACTATATGTACATTTCATAGAGGCCAGAATACGGTCGCCCACACAATGTGCACATTTCATAGAGGCTAGAATACGCTCGCCCACACTATGTGCACATTTCATAGAGGCTAGAATACGGTCGCCCACGCTATATGTACATTTCATAGAGGCCAGAATACGGTCGCCCACACTATGTGCACATTTCATAGAGGCCAGAATACGGTCGCCCACACTATGTGCACATTTCATAGAGGCTACGCTCGCCCACACAATGTGCACATTTCGTAGAGGCCAGAATACGGTCGCCCACACAATGTGCACATTTCATAGAGGCTAGAATACGGTCGCCCACACAATGTGCACATTTCATAGAGGCTACGCTCGCCCACACAATGTGCACATTTCATAGAGGCTAGAATACGGTCGCCCACGCTATATGTACATTTCATAGAGGCCAGAATACGGTCGCCCACACAATGTGCACATTTCGTAGAGGCCAGAATACGGTCGCCCACACTATGTGCACATTTCATAGAGGCTAGAATACGGTCGCCCACACTATGTGCACATTTCATAGAGGCTACGCTCGCCCACACAATGTGCACATTTCATAGAGGCTAGAATACGCTCGCCCACACTATGTGCACTTTTCATAGAGGCTAGAATACGGTCGCCCACACTATATGTACATTTCATAGAGGCCAGAATACGATCGCCCACACAATGTGCACATTTCATAGAGGCTAGAATACGCTCGCCCACACTATGTGCACATTTCATAGAGGCTAGAATACGGTCGCCCACACCATATGTACATTTCATAGAGGCCAGAATATGGTCGCCCACACAATGTGCACATTTCGTAGAGGCCAGAATACGGTCGCCCACACTATGTGCACATTTCATAGAGGCTAGAATATGTTCGCCTACACTATGTGCACATTTTATAGAGGCTACGCTCGCCCACACAATGTGCACATTTCATAGAGGCTAGAATACGCTCGCCCACGCTATGTGCACATTTCATAGAGGCTAGAATACGGTAACCCACGCTATATGTACATTTCATAGAGGCCAGAATACGGTCGCCCACACTATGTGCACATTTCATAGAGGCTAGAATACGGTCGCCCAAACAATGTGCACATTTCATAGAGGCTACGCTCGCCCACACAATGTGCACATTTCATAGAGGCTAGAATACGGTCGCCCACGCTATATGTACATTTCATAGAGGCCAGAATACGGTCGCCCACACAATGTGCACATTTCATAGAGGCTAGAATACGCTCGCCCACACTATGTGCACATTTCATAGAGGCTAGAATACGGTCGCCCACCCTATATGTACATTTCATAGAGGCCAGAATACGGTCACCCACACAATGTGCACATTTCGTAGAGGCCAGAATACGGTCGCCCACACTATGTGCACATTTCATAGAGGCTAGAATACGTTCGCCCACACTATGTGCTCATTTCATAGAGGCTACGCTCGCCCACACAATGTGCACATTTCATAGAGGCTAGAATACGCTCGCCCACACTATATGTACATTTCATAGAGGCCAGAATACGGTCGCCCACACAATGTGCACATTTCATAGAGGCTAGAATACGGTCGCCCACACAATGTGCACATTTCATAGAGGCTACGCTCGCCCACACAATGTGCACATTTCATAGAGGCTAGAATACGGTCGCCCACGCTATATGTACATTTCATAGAGGCCAGAATACGGTCGCCCACACAATGTGGACATTTCGTAGAGGCCAGAATACGGTCGCCCACACTATGTGCACATTTCATAGAGGCTAGAATACGGTCGCCCACACTATGTGCACATTTCATAGAGGCTACGCTCGCCCACACAATATGCACATTTCATAGAGGCTAGAATACGCTCGCCCACACTATGTGCACATTTCATAGAGGCTAGAATACGGTCGCCCACACTATATGTACATTTCATAGAGGCCAGAATACGATCGCCCACACAATGTGCACATTTCATAGAGGCTAGAATACGCTCGCCCACACTATGTGCACATTTCATAGAGGCTAGAATACGGTCGCCCACACTATATGTACATTTCATAGAGGCCAGAATACGGTCGCCCACACAATGTGCACATTTCGTAGAGGCCAGAATACGGTCGCCCACACTATGTGCACATTTCATAGAGGCTAGAATATGTTCGCCTACACTATGTGCACATTTCATAGAGGCTACGCTCGCCCACACAATGTGCACATTTCATAGAGGCTAGAATACGCTCGCCCACGCTATGTGCACATTTCATAGAGGCTAGAATACGGTCACCCACGCTATATGTACATTTCATAGAGGCCAGAATACGGTCGCCCACACTATGTGCAAATTTCATAGAGGCTAGAATACGGTCGCCCAAACAATGTGCACATTTCATAGAGGCTAGAATACGGTCGCCCACACTATATGTACATTTCATAGAGGCCAGAATACGGTCGCCCACACAATGTGCACATTTCATAGAGGCTAGAATACGCTCGCCCACACTATGTGCACATTTCATAGAGGCTAGAATACGGTCGCCCACGCTATATGTACATTTCATAGAGGCCAGAATACGGTCGCCCACACAATGTGCACATTTCGTAGAGGCCAGAATACGGTCGCCCACACTATGTGCACATTTCATAGAGGCTAGAATACGGTCGCCAACACTATGTGCACATTTCATAGAGGCTACGCTCGCCCACACAATGTGCACATTTCATAGAGGCTAGAATACGCTCGCCCACACTATGTGCACATTTCATAGAGGCTAGAATACGGTCGCCCACACTATATGTACATTTCATAGAGGCCAGAATACGATCGCCCACACAATGTGCACATTTCATAGAGGTTAGAATACGCTCGCCCACACTATGTGCACATTTCATAGAGGCTAGAATACGGTCGCCCACACTATGTGCACATTTCATAGAGGCTAGAATACGGTCGCCCACACAATATGTACATTTCATAGAGGCCAGAATAGGGTCGCCCACACAATGTGCACATTTCATAGAGGCTAGAATACGCTCGCCCACACTATGTGCACATTTCATAGAGGCTAGAATACGGTCACCCACGCTATATGTACATTTCATAGAGGCCAGAATACGGTCGCCCACACTATGTGCACATTTCATAGAGGCTAGAATACGATCGCCCACACAATGTGCACATTTCATAGAGGCTAGAATACGGTCGCCCACACTATATGTACATTTCATAGAGGCCAGAATACGGTCGCCCACACAATGTGCACATTTCATAGAGGCTAGAATACGGTCGCCCACACAATGTGCACATTTCATAGAGGCTAGAATACGGTCGCCCACACTATATGTACATTTCATAGAGGCCAGAATACGGTCGCCCACACAATGTGCACATTTCATAGAGGCTAGAATACGCTCGCCCACACTATGTGAACATTTCATAGAGGCTAGAATACGGTCGCCCACACTATATGTACATTTCATAGAGGCCAGAATACGGTCGCCCACACAATGTGCACATTTCATAGAGGCTAGAATACGCTCGCCCACACTATGTGCACATTTCATAGAGGCTAGAATACGCTCGCCCACTTTATGTGCACATTTCATAGAGGCTAGAATACGGTCGCCCACACTATATGTACATTTCATAGAGGCCAGAATACGGTCGCCCACACAATGTGCACATTTCATAGAGGCTAGAATACGCTTGCCCACACTATGTGCACATTTCATAGAGGCTAGAATACGGTCGCCCACGCTATATGTACATTTCATAGAGGCCAGAATACGGTCGCCCACACTATGTGCACATTTCATAGAGGCTAGAATACGTTCGCCCACACTATGTGCACATTTCATAGAGGCTACGCTCGCCCACACAATGTGCACATTTCATAGAGGCTAGAATACGCTCGCCCACACTATATGTACATTTCATAGAGGCCAGAATACGGTCGCCCACACATTGTGCACATTTCATAGAGGCTAGAATACGGTCGCCCACACAATGTGCACATTTCATAGAGGCTACGCTCGCCCACACAATGTGCACATTTCATAGAGGCTAGAATACGCTCGCCCACACTATGTGCACATTTCATAGAGGCTAGAATACGGTCGCCCACACTATGTGCACATTTCTTAGAGGCTAGAATACGGTCGCCCACACTATATGTACATTTTATAGAGGCCAGAATACGGTCGCCCACACAATGTGCACATTTCATAGAGGCTAGAATACGCTCGCCCACACTATGTGCACATTTCATAGAGGCTAGAATACGGTCGCCCACGCTATATGTACATTTCATAGAGGCCAGAATACGGTCGCCCACACATTGTAAACATTTCGTAGAGGCCAGAATACGGTCGCCCACACTATGTGCACATTTCATAGAGGCTAGAATACGGTCGCCCACACAATGTGCACATTTCATAGAGGCTAGAATACGGTCGCCCACACTATATGTACATTTCATAGAGGCCAGAATACGGTCGCCCACACAATGTGCACATTTCATAGAGGCTAGAATACGCTCGCCCACACTATGTGCACATTTCATAGAGGCTAGAATACGGTCGCCCACGCTATATGTACATTTCATAGAGGCCAGAATACGGTCGCCCACACTATGTGCACATTTCATAGAGGCCAGAATACGGTCGCCCACACTATGTGCACATTTCATAGAGGCTACGCTCGCCCACACAATGTGCACATTTCGTAGAGGCCAGAATACGGTCGCCCACACTATTTGCACATTTCATAGAGGCTAGAATACGCTCGCCCACACTATATGTACATTTCATAGAGGCCAGAATACGGTCGCCCACACAATGTGCACATTTCATAGAGGCTAGAATACGGTCGCCCACACTATGTGCACATTTCATAGAGGCTACGCTCGCCCACACAATGTGCACATTTCATAGAGGCTAGAATACGCTCGCCCACACTATGTGCACATTTCATAGAGGCTAGAATACGGTCGCCCACACTATATGTACATTTCATAGAGGCCAGAATACGATCGCCCACACAATGTGCACATTTCATAGAGGCTAGAATACGCTCGCCCACACTATGTGCACATTTCATAGAGGCTAGAATACGGTCGCCCACACTATATGTACATTTCATAGAGGCCAGAATACGGTCGCCCACACAATGTGCACATTTCGTAGAGGCCAGAATACGGTCGCCCACACTATGTGCACATTTCATAGAGGCTAGAATATGTTCGCCTACACTATGTGCACATTTCATAGAGGCTACGCTCGCCCACACAATGTGCACATTTCATAGAGGCTAGAATACGCTCGCCCACGCTATGTGCACATTTCATAGAGGCTAGAATACGGTCACCCACGCTATATGTACATTTCATAGAGGCCAGAATACGGTCGCCCACACTATGTGCAAATTTCATAGAGGCTAGAATACGGTCGCCCAAACAATGTGCACATTTCATAGAGGCTAGAATACGGTCGCCCACACTATATGTACATTTCATAGAGGCCAGAATACGGTCGCCCACACAATGTGCACATTTCATAGAGGCTAGAATACGCTCGCCCACACTATGTGCACATTTCATAGAGGCTAGAATACGGTCGCCCACGCTATATGTACATTTCATAGAGGCCAGAATACGGTCGCCCACACAATGTGCACATTTCGTAGAGGCCAGAATACGGTCGCCCACACTATGTGCACATTTCATAGAGGCTAGAATACGGTCGCCAACACTATGTGCACATTTCATAGAGGCTACGCTCGCCCACACAATGTGCACATTTCATAGAGGCTAGAATACGCTCGCCCACACTATGTGCACATTTCATAGAGGCTAGAATACGGTCGCCCACACTATATGTACATTTCATAGAGGCCAGAATACGATCGCCCACACAATGTGCACATTTCATAGAGGTTAGAATACGCTCGCCCACACTATGTGCACATTTCATAGAGGCTAGAATACGGTCGCCCACACTATGTGCACATTTCATAGAGGCTAGAATACGGTCGCCCACACAATATGTACATTTCATAGAGGCCAGAATAGGGTCGCCCACACAATGTGCACATTTCATAGAGGCTAGAATACGCTCGCCCACACTATGTGCACATTTCATAGAGGCTAGAATACGGTCACCCACGCTATATGTACATTTCATAGAGGCCAGAATACGGTCGCCCACACTATGTGCACATTTCATAGAGGCTAGAATACGATCGCCCACACAATGTGCACATTTCATAGAGGCTAGAATACGGTCGCCCACACTATATGTACATTTCATAGAGGCCAGAATACGGTCGCCCACACAATGTGCACATTTCATAGAGGCTAGAATACGGTCGCCCACACAATGTGCACATTTCATAGAGGCTAGAATACGGTCGCCCACACTATGTGCACATTTCATAGAGGCTAGAATACGCTCGCCCACTTTATGTGCACATTTCATAGAGGCTAGAATACGGTCGCCCACACTATATGTACATTTCATAGAGGCCAGAATACGGTCGCCCACACAATGTGCACATTTCATAGAGGCTAGAATACGCTCGCCCACACTATGTGCACATTTCATAGAGGCTAGAATACGGTCGCCCACGCTATATGTACATTTCATAGAGGCCAGAATACGGTCACCCACACAATGTGCACATTTCGTAGAGGCCAGAATACGGTCGCCCACACTATGTGCACATTTCATAGAGGCTAGAATACGTTCGCCCACACTATGTGCACATTTCATAGAGGCTACGCTCGCCCACACAATATGCACATTTCATAGAGGCTAGAATACGCTCGCCCACACTATATGTACATTTCATAGAGGCCAGAATACGGTCGCCCACACAATGTGCACATTTCATAGAGGCTAGAATACGCTCGCCCACACTATGTGCACATTTCATAGAGGCTAGAATACGCTCGCCCACTTTATGTGCACATTTCATAGAGGCTAGAATACGGTCGCCCACACTATATGTACATTTCATAGAGGCCAGAATACGGTCGCCCACACAATGTGCACATTTCATAGAGGCTAGAATACGCTCGCCCACACTATGTGCACATTTCATAGAGGCTAGAATACGGTCGCCCACGCTATATGTACATTTCATAGAGGCCAGAATACGGTCACCCACACAATGTGCACATTTCGTAGAGGCCAGAATACGGTCGCCCACACTATGTGCACATTTCATAGAGGCTAGAATACGTTCGCCCACACTATGTGCACATTTCATAGAGGCTACGCTCGCCCACACAATATGCACATTTCATAGAGGCTAGAATACGCTCGCCCACACTATATGTACATTTCATAGAGGCCAGAATACGGTCGCCCACACATTGTGCACATTTCATAGAGGCTAGAATACGGTCGCCCACACAATGTGCACATTTCATAGAGGCTACGCTCGCCCACACAATGTGCACATTTCATAGAGGCTAGAATACGCTCGCCCACACTATGTGCACATTTCATAGAGGCTAAAATACGGTCGCCCACACTATGTGCACATTTCTTAGAGGCTAAAATACGGTCGCCCACACTATATGTACATTTTATAGAGGCCAGAATACGGTCGCCCACACAATGTGCACATTTCATAGAGGCTAGAATACGCTCGCCCACACTATGTGCACATTTCATAGAGGCTAGAATACGGTCGCCCACGCTATATGTACATTTCATAGAGGCCAGAATACGGTCGCCCACACATTTTAAACATTTCGTAGAGGCCAGAATACGGTCGCCCACACTATGTGCACATTTCATAGAGGCTAGAATACGGTCGCCCACACAATATGCACATTTCATAGAGGCTAGAATACGGTCGCCCACACTATATGTACATTTCATAGAGGCCAGAATACGGTCGCCCACACAATGTGCACATTTCATAGAGGCTAGAATACGCTCGCCCACACTATGTGCACATTTCATAGAGGCTAGAATACGGTCGCCCACGCTATATGTACATTTCATAGAGGCCAGAATACGGTCGCCCACACTATGTGCACATTTCATAGAGGCCAGAATACGGTCGCCCACACTATGTGCACATTTCATAGAGGCTACGCTCGCCCACACAATGTGCACATTTCGTAGAGGCCAGAATACGGTCGCCCACACTATGTGCACATTTCATAGAGGCTAGAATACGCTCGCCCACACTACGTGCACATTTCATAGAGGCTAGAATACGGTCGCCCACACTATATGTACATTTCATAGAGGCCAGAATACGGTCGCCCACACAATGTGCACATTTCATAGAGGCTAGAATACGCTCGCCCACACTATGTGCACATTTCATAGAGGCTAGAATACGGTCGCCCACACTATGTGCACATTTCATAGAGGCTAGAATACGGTCGCCCACACTATATGTACATTTCATAGAGGCCAGAATACGGTCGCCCACACAATGTGCACATTTCATAGAGGCTAGAATACGCTCGCCCACACTATGTGCACATTTCATAGAGGCTAGAATACGGTCGCCCACGCTATATGTACATTCCATAGAGGCCAGAATACGGTCGCCCACACTATGTGCACATTTCATAGAGGCTAGAATACGGTCGCCCACACAATGTGCACATTTCATAGAGGCTACGCTCACCCACACAATGTGCACATTTCATAGAGGCTAGAATACGCTCGCCCACACTATGTGCACATTTCATAGAGGCTAAAATACGGTCGCCCACGCTATATGTACATTTCATAGAGGCTAGAATACGGTCGCCCACACAATGTGCTCATTTCATAGAGGCTAGAATACGGTCGCCCACACAATGTGCACATTTCATAGAGGCTACGCTCGCCCACACAATGTGCACATTTCATAGAGGCTAGAATACGCTCGCCCACACTATGTGCACATTTCATAGAGGCTAGAATACGGTCGCCCACACTATGTGCACATTTCATAGAGGCTAGAATACGGTCGCCCACACTATATGTACATTTCATAGAGGACAGAATACGGTCGCCCACACAATGTGCACATTTCATAGAGGCTAGAATACGCTCGCCCACACTATGTGCACATTTCATAGAGGCTAGAATACGGTTGCCCACGCTATATGTACATTTCATAGAGGCCAGAATACGCTCGCCCACACATTGTGCACATTTCGTAGAGGCCAGAATACGGTCGCCTACACTATGTGCACATTTCATAGAGGCTAGAATACGGTCGCCCACACAATGTGCACATTTCATAGAGGCTAGAATACGCTCGCCCACACTATGTGCACATTTCATAGAGGCTAGAATACGTTCGCCCACACTATATGTACATTTCATAGAAGCCAGAAAACGGTCGCCTACACAATGTGCGCATTTCATAGAGGCTAGAATACGCTCGCCCACACTATGTGCACATTTCATAGAGGCTAGAATACGCTCGCCCACGCTATATGTACATTTCATAGAGGCCAGAATACGGTCGCCCACACAATGTGCACATTTCGTAGAGGCCAGAATACGGTCGCCCACACTATGTGCACATTTCATAGAGGCTACGCTCGCCCACACAATGTGCACATT
The DNA here is from genome assembly GCA_949825045.1 of Argyresthia goedartella. Taxonomy (NCBI): domain Eukaryota; kingdom Metazoa; phylum Arthropoda; class Insecta; order Lepidoptera; family Argyresthiidae; genus Argyresthia; species Argyresthia goedartella. The sequence continues at coordinate 21,939,660 of OX463811.1, forward strand.
TCGTAGAGGCCAGAATACGGTCGCCCACACTATGTGCACATTTCATAGAGGCTAGAATACGGTCGCCCACATTATGTGCACATTTCATAGAGGCTTCGCTCGCCCACACAATGTGCACATTTCATAGAGGCTAGAATACGCTCGCCCACACTATGTGCACATTTCATAGAGGCTAGAATACGGTTGCCCACACTATATGTACATTTCATAGAGGCCAGAATACGGTCGCCCACACAATGTGCACATTTCATAGAGGCTAGAATACGCTCGCCCACACTATGTGCACATTTCATAGAGTCTAGAATACGCTCGCCCACGCTATATGTACATTTCATAGAGGCCAGAATACGGTCGCCCACACAATGTGCACATTTCGTAGAGGCCAGAATACGGTCGGCCACACTATGTGCACATTTCATAGAGGCTAGAATACTGTCGCCCACACTATGTGCTCATTTCATAGAGGCTACGCTCGCCCACACTATGTGCACAATTCATAGAGGCTAGAATACGCTCGCCCACACTATGTGCACATTTCATAGAGGCTAGAATACGGTCGCCCACACTATATGTACATTTCATAGAGGCCAGAATATGGTCGCCCACACAATGTGCACATTTTATAGAGGCTAGAATACGCTCGCCCACACTATGTGCACATTTCATAGAGGCTAGAATACGGTCGCCCACGCTATATGTACATTTCGTAGAGGCCAGAATACGGTCGCCCACACAATGTGCACATTTCGTAGAGGCCATAATGCGGTCGCCCACACTATGTGCACATTCCATAGAGGCTAGAATACGTTCGCCCACACTATGTGCACATTTCATAGAGGCTACGCTCGCCCACACTATGTGCACAATTCATAGAGGCTAGAATACGCTCGCCCACACTATGTGCACATTTCATAGAGGCTTGAATACGGTCGCCCACACTATATGTACATTTCATAGAGGCCAGAATACGGTCGCCCACACAATGTGCACATTTTATAGAGGCTAGAATACGCTCGCCCACACTATGTGCACATTTCATAGAGGCTAGAATACGGTCGCCCACGCTATATGTACATTTGATAGAGGCCAGAATACGGTCGCCCACACAATGTGCACATTTCGTAGAGGCCAGAATACGGTCGCCCACACTATGTGCACATTCCATAGAGGCTAGAATACGTTCGCCCACACTATGTGCACATTTCATAGAGGCTACGCTCGCCCACACAATGTGCACATTTCGTAGAGGCTAGAATACGCTCGCCCACACTATGTGCACATTTCATAGAGGCTAGAATACGGTCGCCCACAATATATGTACATTTCATAGAGGCCAGAATACGGTCGCCCACACAATGTGCACATTTCATAGAGGCTAGAATACGCTCGCCCACACTATGTGCACATTTCATAGAGGCTAGAATACTGTCGCCCACGCTATATGTACATTTCATAGAGGCCAGAATACGGTCGCCCACACAATGTGCACATTTCGTAGAGGCCAGAATACGGTCGCCCACACTATGTGCACATTACATAGAGGCCAGAATACGGTCGCCCACACTATGTGCACATTTCATAGAGGCTACGCTCGCCCACACTATGTGCACAATTCATAGAGGCCAAAATACGGTCGCCCACGCTGGAAGGGGTAATTACTTATAAAACCTAACTTTTTTCATTAAAATTAATATGTTTTAAACCAATCAATATGGGAAAAAACAAAAGTGCTAAAGAATAAGTAAAGTAGTATAATTAACAACCAGTCTGTGACAGTTTGAATTAGACCGGATTTGAAGTGAAACATTTGATAGATTTAAATGCAATAAAAAAATTGTAGTATCGGGTGAAGAAGATAGTGGCGACAAAGCGGACATCAAACGTAGATCAACTTTACACAGCTTTTACAGAAGCATGGGAGCAAATTCCGGTAGAAGCTTGTATAAAATTGATCGCTTCCTGCATGCCCAAGCAATGTCGTTCTGACATTTCTGCCAAAGGACATGCGACCAAACATTGATACGTACCGGAATGTTTGATAAATGTGTTAGGAATTTTGTGGAATAAAGATAATTTCAATTATAAAAAAACATTTTTTTCTTTTAGAAAATGGAGTGTTTTAATTAAATGGCCATATCTTTAATAGGTTTATACTGCTTGCAATTAGGATAAACCGAATAAAATATTAGGAACAGACAGGTTTTGTTGATAATATTTCGTTTTAACATTACACAATAATTACTCAAATATTTTTTAAGTGTTGCAAGTTCCAATGATAAAAAATATACAGAGGAATAGCTTAGTTATTTTAAAATGTTTTCAGTGTCTGTAATTATATGACCACCACTGTATATGCCACAGGAATAACTAAATAAATATAGCGCACTTTGACCCACTGACTGATTAGCTGACAAAGAACTTAATTGTCTTCTTGCAAAATGATGAAATAGCATCTCCTCTGAGCCATGTATTCAATCAATGTATCACCAAAGGCATATTTCCAGACAAACTAAAACCAACAATTGTTAGACCATTGCACAAAAAAGGCGATAAAGTTAAGCTATCCAATTATAGACCTGTAGCATTGATACCTATTCTATCAAAAGTCTTTGAAAAATATATATATAATGCCATTACAAACTTTATTAACAAGCATAAAATATTGACTGATCAACAAAAAGGATTTAGAAAAAATATGACTATAAATATGGCAATTTATGACTTAATAAAATGTGCGGTGTTAAATATGGACATAAGGAAGCCTATTTGTGCCATTTATATGGACATGTCAAAGGCTTTCGACTGTGTTGATCATTGTATATTAATGGATAAGCTCTACACATACGGCTTGCGTGGTAACGTACATGATCTTATAAAGTCATATCTCAGTGACAGATATCAATACACAGAAATAACCCAAATATGTCAGCATAGGGCTCGGGAAATAAGTTTTAGATCGGAGCCTAGAAAGACTTGCTTTGGAGTACCACAAGGCAGCGTATTGGGGCCGCTTTTGTTTTTACTGTACATTAACGACATGCCGAATAATGTACACCACCCCATGGTACTGTTTGCCGATGATAGCACAGTTCTAATAAAAAGGAATAATGATGTAGACTACGAGAAAGATATTAATAGTACTCTCAGCAACATCATAGATTGGCTTACTAATAATAACCTGCTTATAAATATTGACAAAACCAAGGTGATGCATTTTAGTCAAAAGGTAGAATATTTGAACCCAAATGTAAACTACAAGGGTGAAACAATTAAAGAAGTGAACCAAACCAAAGTCTTAGGGTTAGTTATAGATAAAAACTTGACTTGGAAGCCACAATCAGAAGAAATCTGCAAAAAACTCTATAAATTCTCATACGCGTTATATAAGCTCGCTAAAGTTGTGAACCGTGACGCAGTGCTATGTGCCTATCACGGCTATGTAGCTTCCACGCTTCGTTATGGTATCATATTCTGGGGGAACTGTTCAAATAGAGAAATTATATTTAAATCTCAAAAGAGATGTCTTAGAGCAATGTGTAAATTAAAATCAACAGACACCTGTAAACCATATTTTAAAGAACTGAAGTTACTAACGTTTCCCTCCATGTACATTTTTGAAGTTGCTTTATTTGTAAAAACGAACCCAATATATTTTCGAAAACTAATAGATTAAGAAATCCTCATAGGCTTCAAAATGTAACCTCAAAAACGGCTCTACTTAGTAAAAGCGTAATTGGACTAGCTCCAAAAATTTACAATAAAATTCCTAATAATATTAAAAGCCTTAATGTTAATACTTTTAAATTAAAGCTTAAATCCATATTGATTGAAAAGTGTTATTACTCTATTGTTGAATATTTAAATGACAAGGAATTCTGCAAATAACTTTACAGAGCCACTGAGCCACTTTCTATAACATGTATGATAAACTTCAATTGAGACTTTTGAATTTGTTAAAGACATTAATTTGATCAACTATTAGAATTGCATGTTAGACTATAAGTAATGAAAATATTTGTATGCTTTTTTTAGCAGAATGTAGAGTACATAAATGTATTTACTAACTTATATATCCACCTACATTCCACAAATAAATGATTTTGTATTTGTATTTGTATTTGTAAAATGACAAAGTCAGTATTTCAGTGGCCACTACCAATTACCATTTTAATTGCTAGTTTTATAATTGTACATTAAATTTATTTTCAGACCGCGAGCGCAGCAGCAAGAAGGACAAAAAGGACAAGGAGCGAGACAAGGACAAGGAGAAGGACAAGGACAAGGATAAGGACAAGAGCAGGGACAAGGAGAGGGAAAAGGACAAGGACAAGGACAAGGAGAGGGACAAGAAGGAGAAGAAAAGCAAGAAGGACAAGGGCAGCGACGTGAGTGCACTTCCTCCGTAGGGTTGTATTAGAGATGCAACGAACAGTGATTTGGCCGAATACCGAATATTCGACCACGTTTTTGGTCAAAGCGCCGAATATTTACAGCCGAATTTTCGCCGCGAGAATGCACATACAAATGTAGGTAGTTTCATATGTCGCGGCGCAGTTTACAGATAAAAAAATCGGAGTAAGTTATTTAATTATTATTATGACACAAGTAGAATGACAAATGTAAAGTAAAAAAAAATAGTATTTAGAACGAACATTCATCGGAAAATAGCGTGGATTGACAGGTCGGACCGTAAAACATTGTATGGTTTACCAATGTTAATACTTTTAACGCCAATTTTCGAAAAAGTTTTTTTATTATAGTTTTTTAGTCTGGGTGAGGTCACCGGTGACCTACATAGCATTGAACGTGTTAATGAATAAAATCACAGATAATAAATCATTACAAACACAGACTTAGGTATAAAAACAAAAATCTTACATATATAAATAACCTACAACAATCACAGTATTTTTCACAGCATTTGGCGTAATAAGACTAAGGAAATTCAAATCACAAAATTTTTAACAATCACTAAAATAAACAATCTTAAAAAATATGATTTTTTTTCGTAAATACAGCATGACAATGGGGTCGTGACGCAACCGATTTTTGTCTGATCCAGTAATATTTATCACAATAACTTACTAAGTCAGAAGAAAATGGTTGGGATCATGATTCCGATGTCATCCTGTATTTTTATAGCCGTTATTTATAACATAAGGCGTTCTGCATTTATTTATCCTTGCACAATGCTATATTTATTTCTCATTATATAAATTTGGTCATTGTAACAGTAAGATTTTCATCGAACTCAATTGTGGTTGCTGACTTTTTTGTTTTGGTAGAAGCATCCAAATATAAAGTTTGTTGGTATTTGTCCTCCTTTTGTAATTATGTCTAAAATTGGGCAATATTAGGTGGTTTACTAGATTTTTTTTCATCACAGAATGCCAAGATTCGAGCATATTTGTAGTACGCTGCCGATTATTGTAGACGCACCACTTATCGGCAAAAAAAGACGTTTCATTAAGCCCGATTTCTACAAAATAATCATAAAATTTTACCATTGTTTCGTTATTAGGAAATTATGACATAATATAAAGCCAGGCGTCCGTTACCTCTCTCAGAAAAAGTGCTAAAACAATACACCTTTTGATGTGCTTATTGACTAGTTCCGATATAGTATTTTTTAATACCCAATTGGTCAGCTTTTCGCCATAAGCATCGCGAAAAATGAAAATAGCAACCTTTTGTAGTGTATGCACACCTGAACCCTACTTACATCTATAAATAGCCTCTTTATTATGATTCATGACTCAATATACAACTGTCTTTCGAACATGTGACTGCCTCATTCCACACCTAATAGGCCGATCCTTACATGGCGACCTTGCCAGGACAGCCTACCTCTCGCGAGGTAGTGCTGCGCCGAATGGCGATTAAATAAATGATCATCCAATCTTTACAGAATATCTTAAAATTCGAAGGATTCGTATTGATTGAGTATAAGTTATGTTTTTAGTATGGTACGTAACTATTGGCGAGTCCGATATGTTATTGTATTTTCATCAAAGTCTCAAAGGTACAAGGTACAAGGCACGAATCCTTCCTCTTCGATCATGATGTGAACGAGTTTCCTTCGTGAGAAAGTTGGATATCGATGACCTAATAAGCTCGCGAGCAGGCTCAGGCAGGTAGACCTGGAGCCAGGTACTAGTAGTATATGTATTTAAGTATAATAATAAAAGTACCATAAGACGTCTATAAATAAATAAATAATAAAAGTACCTATAAAAGGGGGGAAGGTGTAGTGTATGCACACCTGAACCCTACTTACATCTATAAATAGCCTCTTTATTATGATTCATGACTCAATATACAACTGTCTTTCGAACATGTGACTGCCTCATTCCACACCTAATAGGCCGATCCTTACACTTTAATATTCGTTTTAGGAAATACGCATTTAACAGCCAACATGGAAGCTTGCTCAAAGTCGAGTACAAAGGTATTCGGATCAAACTCCGGAATTTGACTTTAAACGAGGCGAAATAAAGTTACATAAACATCTTTTGTTTTATTTGGTAGTAGTGCGCGTATAACGGGAATTATGTTTGAATGAGTATCAGTTCTGCCTTAATCCACTTGCAGAGTGTAAATTTGCTCAAGTGGCTCGCTGGTATTTCCCTCAACTGTGTTAGGCAAACTAGGACACTTCTCCGGTGTGAGAGGCTCACTGGCATTACCCTCAACTGTGTTTGGCAAACTAGGACACGTTTCTGGTGTGAGAGGCTCACTGGCATTTCCCTCAACTGTGTTGGGCAAACTAGGACACTTCCGGTTTAAGAGGCTCACTGGCATTTCCCTCAACTGTGTTAGGCAAACTAGGACACTTCCGGTGTAAGAGGCTAACTGGCATTTCCCTCAACTGTGTTAGGCAAACTAGGACACGTTTCTGGTGTGAGAGGCTCACTGGCATTTCCCTCAACTGTGTTAGGCAAACTAGGACACTTCCGGTGTAAGAGGCTCACTGGCATTTCCCTCAACTGTGTTAGGCAAACTAGGACACGTTTCCGGTGTGAGAGGCTCGCTGGAATTTCCCTCAACTGAGTTAGGCAAACTAGGACACTTCCGGTGTAAGAGACTCATTGGCATTTCCCTCAACTGTGTTAGGCAAACTAGGACACGTTTCTGGTGTGAGAGGCTCGATGGCATTTCCCTCAACTGTGTTAGGCAAACTAGGACACTCCCGGTGTAAGAGGCTCACTGGCATTTCCCTCAACTGTGTTAGGCAAACTAGGACACGTTTCTGGTGTAAGAGGCTCACAGGCATTTCCCTCAACTGTGTTAGGCAAACTAGGACACGTTTCTGGTGTGAGAGGCTCGCTGGCATTTCCTTCAACTTTGTTAGGCAAACTAGGACACTTCCGGTGTAAGAGACTCACTGGCATTTCCCTCAACTGTGTTAGGCAAACTAGGACACGTTTCTGGTGTAAGAGGCTCACTGGCATTTCCCTCAACTGTGTTAGGCAAACTAGGACACTTCCGGTGTAAGAGGCTCACTGGCATTTCCCTCAACTGTGTTAGGCAAACTAGGACACGTTTCTGGTGTGAGAGGCTCGCTGGCATTTCTCTCAACTGTGTTAGGCAAACTAGGACACTTCCAGTGTAAGAGACTCACTGGCATTTCCCTCAACTGTATTAGGCAAACTAGGACACTTCCGGTGTAAGAGGCTCACCGGCATTTCCCTAACTGTGTTAGGCAAACTAGGACACTTCTCCGGTGTGAGAGGCTCACTGGCATTTCCCTCAGCTGTGTTAGGCAAACTAGTTTCTGGTGTGAGAGGCTCACTGGCATTTCCCTCAACTGTGTTAGGCAAACTAGGACCTTCCGGTGTAAGAGGCTCACTGGCATTTCCCTCAACTGTGTTAGGCAAACTAGGACACTTCCGGTGTAAGAGGCTCACTGGCATTTCCCTCAACTGTGTTAGGCAAACTAGGACACGTTTCTGGTGTGAGAGGCTCGCTGGAATTTCCCTCAACTGTGTTAGGCAAACTAGGACACTTCCGGTTTAAGAGACTCATTGGCATTTCCCTCAACTGTGTTAGGCAAACTAGGACACGTTTCTGGTGTGAGAGGCTCGCTGGCATTTCCCTCAACTGTGTTAGGCAAACTAGGACACTCCCGGTGTAAGAGGCTCACTGGCATTTCCCTCAACTGTGTTAGGCAAACTAGGACACTTCCGGTGTAAGAGGCTCACTGGCATTTCCCTCAACTGTGTTAGGCAAACTAGGACACTTCCGGTGTAAGAGGCTCACTGGCATTTCCCTAAACTGTGTTAGGCAAACTAGGACAAGTTTCTGGTGCGAGAGGCTCACTGGAATTTCCCTCAACTGTGTTAGGCAAACTAAGACACTTCTCCGGTGTGAGAGGCTCGTTGGCATTTACCTCATCCGTATTTTGCAGTCTTATAATTTAATTTTAATATCTGGAGTGTTTTTAGGGTTCCGTACCCAACGGGTAAGAACGGAACCCTATTACCTTAGTAATAGGGTTCCGTCTTAACTTCGCTGTCCGTCCGTCTGTCACCAGGCTGTATCTCAAGAACCTAGCTAGCTAGAGAGTTGAAATTTTCACAGATTATGTATTTCTGTTGCCGCTATAACAACATATACTAAAAAACAGGATAAAAGAAATATTTAAGGGGGCTCCCATACAACAATTCTTTCAATACCACATACAAACTTATGGATGCACCTGGTTACGTACATGGAGTGTGAAAGTAACCGCACCAATAACTTTGTAAACAATATTTTGCTGTGAAAAATCCAAACTATTCACTCCACACCATCGCTTCCATTGAACTGTGGTACGGAACCCTTCGTGCGCGATTTAGACTCACACTTGACCGGTTTTTTGATTATTTTTTTTACTTGTGCTGGCAGCACAGCGCCCCAGAATACAAAAGATCTAACACGCCGACCTCCACAGCTGGAGTCGTCGAAAGAGGAGGCCGATCCCCGCTCTCCAGCGCCCGCCCCTACTGATGACGTCGCCGACTCGGCGGACGAGGCGGCGGCGCGGGCGGCGCGCGCGCAGGCCAGCATCAAGGAGCGAGAGAGAGAGGTGCAGCGCTCGCTCGCCACCAGCCTGCGCGACAGAGACAAGGAGCGGGAGTGCCACAAGCGGGACGAGGCGCAGCAGGTAAGTTATTAAGTCATTATCTAGAGTTCCATACCCGAAGGGTGCCAAACGGGACCCTATTACTAAGCCTCCACTGTTCGTCTGTCCGTCCGCCGTATTTCCGTTATAACAACAAATAATGATACATGCGGGTCTTACAAGAATTAAAAGAAGTACACATACACTAAATAATTGGTATGGCCATTTTCTTCTTCTTATGGTCATTTTGTTTTATCAGCTTATTGGCAAAAACTGGACTCTCCCGATCTTATCGGAAAAGATCTTTTATTGCAGGTATTGTGCTTAGTTATTTGTCATTATATGTTTGGATGTTAGTTACCCTTTTGGTCGACATTTTACTACATTCAATTCACAGACGTCTGACGTCCATCGATTCATTCAATTTAAACGATGTTTTTAAGCTGGTCACCTTACTACGAAGCTACTGACATGTCAAATGTGATCTGTTAAAACGGCCCTACTTTAAAGGTAATATGTCCCACAGCACTTCAACGCGCTACTAGCCGACTTGGTGCGCAACGCGGACCTGAGCTGGCGGGAGGCGAAGAAGCAGCTGCGCAAGGACCACCGGTACGGGCTGGCCGAGTCACTCAGCAAGGACGACAAGGTGCCATCACATTTGTGTTGCAATGGCCGCTTCTGCAGGTGGGGCCTCGCTAGGGTAGCATGGGAACCAGAGGCGGCTACGCGTTAAACATTTCAGCGGCGGGTATTTTTACAAGCTTTTATTTAGTTTCACCTGTCCCGTTGTCTGTCTGTCTGACTGTCTGTAATCAAATCTTGCAAGTTAAATTTGACCCACTTCCCGGTTTCCGATTGAGCTGAAATTTTGCATGCATGTATAAATCGGATGACAATGCAATATTATTATGACATAGAGCTGGTCTGATGATGGAGCTGGAAGTTGGCCATAGGAACTCCGTCATTAAACGACGCAGACGATAGCGAGAGGAAAAGAAGGTGCTAAATGTTCTTAATCATACCATCAAAATATAACACGCTTTTATTTTTAAAATTGGGACTGTGATAAAAACGGGAAGATTTAACAATTAAAGTGATAATTATGTACGGTATGTAATTATTTTGTCGTAGACGAAGAAGCTTAATTATCGTTAAGGGTTGCAATGAACTTATAAAGTGATATATTTGTTAGTGGAGTTAATTTATTTTAAACTTTTAAGTTCATTTTTGTACGGTGCATGTACGGTGCACTGCCACCGTAGCAATAGTTATAATTGAGGTCACGCGGGTTGTCTGCTTTACCTATCAACCATTAATTATTACCAGTTCACGCACGGACAGCAAGCACACCGTTTGGCTCATATCAATCCTAATATAGTAAATAATATATAACAACAATTGTTCTTTATCAATTTTTTATTTTTTTTTATTTTTATTTTTATTTAGCCTTTAAGGTGTCCCACTGCTGGGCAAAGGCCTCCCCCTCTTTCGTCCACACTTCCCTGGTCTGTGCCACCTCCGGCCACCCCGGCAAAAACTTGTCGAGGTCGTCCCGCCATCTCCGTTCAGGCCTGCCTCTACGCCGGTATCCGTCCTGTGGCACCCAGTCAGTGGCGGTTTTCGCCCATCTACAAGACTTTTATACATAATCATCATAATTTATCATTTATCAATCAAGATCATGAGTGCACGGCCCGAAGCCGTACAATTTTTAATAAAAGCTTGTTTAAAAAAAAAAAAACTTTATTTTATATGATTGATGATGATAATTTACGCCGCGACAGAGATATTTCTTGTAAGTTATAAAAGGGAAATATTATAATGCACATCAAAAATACTGATTTGCACGGCAAATTACGACCCGAATGGCCGAGTCGGCAGTGACCCTGCCTACGAAGCCAAGGGTTCTAGTCCCGGCGGGGGCAAATATTTGTTTGACGAGAACGAATGTTTATACCCTAGTCATGGTTGTTTATCTATCTAAGTATAATATTTATTTATATAAGTATGTGTACCGTTGTCTAGTACCCAAGATACAGGGAATCCTAGTTTGGGGCTAGATCAATATGTGTAAATAGTGTCCAATGTTATTTTAATATCAGGGCAAAATGCTGCGGTAGCTTAGGTAAAGGGAAAAGGGGGTGAGCGAAGCAAAGCCCCCTTTATTCTTCGTGTTAGGTTGAACATTTAAGAACAACAAAAAATACCTAAAACATAAACTTAAGCACACATAAAATATTTAAAACAAAGTGTTTTTGTTGATTCTTTTATGCTGTGCAAATCAGTATTTTTGATGTGCGTTTAAATACTAGCCGTTATAAAAATGTACTGATTAAAATGACGGCGCTTATAGCGGCCATATTTGTTTCAAGAAAGCAATGTACTTTATGTAACTCCTGCGTTGGGCGAATCAACGATGCCTGATATTAAAATCAAGTCCGATCTTATAGGGGATATTTTTTTTTTATTACATTTTTAATCGATAAAATTATATCAAATATATCCTTTGTCGACAGGAGCGCCTCTTCACCTCTCACACGTCAACGCTCGCGGGCAAGCGGCGGCGCGACAAGCTGTGCGCGCTGCTCACGGAGTTGCGACTGCGCACTGGCGCGACGTGAAGCGCAAGCTGAAGGACGAACCGCGCGCGCCGCAGTACATCAGCGCCGACAAGGTGGGTGTGGCGAGGCACACAGTGCACACAGCTCTTTTCATCGCCAGTCTACGATACAATCGGATGTACTGTCGTGGCAGCTTTGTAACGTCCCTTAAACCGTGTCTCTCGTTTCACTCTCTAGTTTTTTTATTATTATTTTTGACGTGATAACGTCTTTAAAATCGTTTTAGTCGGGTGACATGTTCAGAAACTTGTGTCACACCAAAACCTCACGAGCGCGATCGCAGGTATAACGAGAGAGAGACGGACCGATCTCCCGTCTCATCTCGAGCGCTGCCAGTCATTCCGTGAAACTTGTCACGCGGAATCCTCACGAGCGGAGGCTGGCATAGCGTTCGAGTGAGTGGACCGATCTTCCGTCTCTCTCACTCTAGCGGCATACAAACGAATGGAGATTTATCACGTAAACATCTCGATCGTAAACCTACTTTACAAACAACCTTTTTTTTTTTATTTATTTATTTATCCATGTTACAAATTGTTTTATTTTAGACAATGTTTACGGAGCGATCACGGAAACCTACACGGTTTATGCGTGATCCCTGTCGCTCGCTCTAAAGTAGTGAACCAACAGACACTTATTTTTATTGACCCGTCTCAGCAAAGCACAGTAGTTACACATGTTAATTATGCAAGATATTATATTTAGTTGTATTTTGTGATTTATGTGTTAGGAACAACAACAACGTGCTCAACCGAGACAGACCTTAACATAACAACTTTCTTTCTTATATTTAAAGTAATGTACAGCTATTAACATAATTGTGAGTGCAAACACTAATTCCTAATTATTAATGTAACCGGGCCACAGCCCTCCGCGCGCGTCTCGCCCTCGCACAGAGACCGGCTCTGTGAGAGAGCGAGACACCCACAGCAGACGCCGGCCAAGTTACACTCCGGGAGCCATAAGCGCTCTTATTTATTAACACTTAAGACTTATGATGCCCGGCCGCATAGGCCGAGTACGGTACGTACAAAGCTTTTTCTGACTTCATCATCATCATCAATTTAGCCCACATCGACCCACTGCTGGGCATAGGCCTCTTCTCTAAAGCGCCAATCTCCTCGGTCCTGTGCTAATAGCACCCAGTGGGATCCCGACGGCTTGATGATATCGTCAGACTATCAGGCTGGTGGTCTGCCCACTGGCCTTGTCGCTCCCCGAGGCCACCAGTCTGTGACTGTTTTGGTCCACCGCCCGTCTTCCCGTGCTTCTAGCCAAGAGTCCCGCCCATCTCCACTTCAATCTCGTCATCCCTTGCCTACATCTGCGACACACGGCGACGTTTGGCACACGGTAAACGAAAGTGATACCCAACATGGAACGCTCCATCGCTCTTTGTGCTACTTTTATAGTATGCACATTATGTTTTGTGAGCGTCCATGTTTCGGCTCCATAGGTGACGATGGGCAAGAGACATTGGTTATACACCTTGGTCTTCAGGCATTGCGGGAGTAAGGATTTGAAGACATCACTTAGTTTCCTGAAAGCAGCCCACCCTAATCCGACGCGTCTTTCAATCTCCTTCACCTGTGCATCTCGGCCAAAAGATAAACAGCCCAGTGCTCGACGCTGTCGAACGCCTTCTCATAATCGACAAAGGCGAAACACAAGGGCCGGTTGAATTTTCTGCTTTTGTTTCATCAGCTTCTTGACCGCATGGATATGATCCATTGTCGAGTAACCCCTCCGGAAGCCAGCTTGTTCGACGGGCTGATATTCATCTAGGGTGGAGTGAGGCGATGCCACAGGACTTTGGCGAATAGTTTGAAGACCTGAGAGAGCAGGCTAATAGGGTGGTAATTACACAACTTGGATTTGTCCCCCTTTTTGTGAAGGATCGTGACGATAGCGTTCTTCCAGGCACCGGGCGTAGAACCCTGAGAAAGAACTTTGTTGAAGAGTTGTTAGATAATTTTCCCAAAATCTCATTTTTCCTGTAGCATTCTTTGCATTCGCCTTTTCCCCTATTTGTGAATTTCACCACACATTATTTTTGTTCTTTTTCCTTTCGCAGATTTCACCGTTGCCACGCAGGAGTTATTTCCCCATTCAAAAACACATGTCATCTGTCAAAGTCAGTGAACTCTGTCAAAAATAGTGACACCTGTCGAAAATAGTGGTCACTATTTATTCTAACGTCATGAACGAATAAATAGTTAATTCAGGCTTAGTAAACCCATAATAAATATAATAATGCGAAAACAAGAATTTAACAAATACAAATCTAAAAGATAATATTGTGTAATTTCTATTTTCGATGGGCAAGTAAAGAGTTTCGTCAAAGGCATGATGAAGTAGTCAACTTCTGCACATGTGTGAAAGCAGAGCGCATGCCTTTATTCATATCTAAACAGTCATGCGGTCGCCATAACCAGATCTACCGCACCATCATACTCACAACGCAACGTTTACTTGACAGATGGAGCGAGAATTCCACGACTACCAGCGCTCACTGGGCCAGCAGGCGCGCAGCAGCCTCCGCGAGCTGCTGCAAGAGACCCGCAGCATCACGCACCGCAGCCACGGAGCCGTGAGAGACAACCCCGCCGCGCTGCGCTGCATACACGAGAAGCTGCAAGCCGACCCGAGGTAATAACACATACCGCGGCCGCGGAACCGTGAGAGACAACCGCGCGTAATAATAGTTTCAGGGAATTTAAGTTGCACAATAACAAATAATATTTACATACATACATAAGAGGGGTAGGCAGAGACCAAAGACCTCCACCTGCTACGATCCTGGCATACATCTCTCGCTTCCTCAACATTCATAAGTCTCTTCATGCAAGCTCACAGGTTACGGGTACTTCGTATTTGCCCCTTCACTAACAAATCGCCGATTTGGTCTTTATGGGACCTTCATGGGCGTCCCCGCCCGACGGCTCCTTTCACACCCGCTGTATAAATCTGTTTCGTCAATCTCCTTTCATTCATCCTTTCAACGTGACCAAACCATCTAAGCTGACCTTTCTCTATCCTTGTCACTATATCTTCTTTCAATCCACAGCGTTCCCTTATAACTTCATTCTTCAATCTATCTTTCAATGTTGCACTACATATACTCCTCAAAGACCTCATTTCTACAGCGTTTATTCGGCTTTCATGCTCCTTCTGCCATACCCAACATTCGCTCCCATACATCAATGTCGGACTCAACACTCCTTCATGAATCGCCAAACGTGCCTTTTGCCTTTGGGACACCGTTTGGCTACTCATCAAGGAGTCCAGCGCAACATTGATTTTATTGCCCGCACTCACTCTCCTTTCAATATCACCCTCAAATAATATTAAAAGGCGATTAAAAAGAGATCTCTTCCTACTGGGAGTTGTTAGCATTTATTGGTGAGCCATGTGGGCAAAAATGAATTTCTTATGTCTTTTAGAACGTCACTTCTAAATTGTATTAACGAATCTGTATCTCTGTCCAGATACGTGGCCCTGGAGCACGTCCTCGAGGAACGTGAACAGCTGATCTTGTCCTACCTCGAAGAGTTGCACAAGAAGGGACCGCCGCCACCGCCCACCGCCACCGAGCCCACGCGCCGCTCCAAGCAGTGACTCTGCCAGGTGACGTCACCAACCGTCGTCACGTCACACGCATCAACCACAAGTGTCACTCACACGCATCAACCACACGTGTCACTCACACGCATCAACCACACGTGTCACTCACACGCATCAACCACACGCATCAACCACACGAATCAACCACACGTGTCACTCACACGCATCAACCACACGTGTCACTCACACGCATCAACCACACGTGTCACTCACACGCATCAACCACACGTGTCACTCACACGTGTCACTCACATGCATCAACCACACGTGTCACTCACACGCATCAACCACTCGTGTCACTCACACGCATCAACCACTCGTGTCACACGTGTCACTAACACGCATCAACCACACGTCATTCACACGCATCAACCACACGTGTCACTCACACGCATCAACCATACGTGTCACTCACACGCATCAACCACACGTGTCACTCACACGTGTCACTCTCATGCATCAACCACACGTGTCACTCACACGCATCAACCACTCGTGTCACTCACACGCATCAACCACTCGTGTCACACGTGTCACTAACACGCATCAACCACACGTCATTCACACGCATCAACCACTCGTGTCACTCACACGCATCAACCACTCGTGTCACACGTGTCACTAACACGCATCAACCACACGTCATTCACACGCATCAACCACACGTGTCACTCACACGCATCAACCATACGTGTCACTCACACGCATCAACTATACGTGTCACTCACACGCATCAACTATACGTGTCACTCACACGCATCAACCATACGTGTCACTCACACGCATCAACTATACGTGTCACTCACACGCATCAACCATACGTGTCACTCACACGCATCAACTATACGTGTCACTCACACGCATCAACCATACGTGTCACTCACACGCATCAACTATACGTGTCACTCACACGCATCAACCATACGTGTCACTCACAAGCATCAGCTTAACTTCCCACCGACCCAACCCCATTTTGAGGCATTGAACCTAAAGCAAAGGTAATAAAATTCAAAACCTATAACGGGAAAATGAACTCTATTGCAGTCATGTGTCGTTGAGGGGTTACACCAAAAGCACTATACAGGCGTGCCAAAAGTCATATGTCACAGCGACGTCGCGGGTAGCCTTAGATGCATCGATCATGCCTAACGTGACCTCAGTGAACGTTGCATTTAGTCCGACACATCACTAATGAAAATCCTCATTTTTTTACTTTGTTATTGCTAGCCATTTCCTGGATTATCCATTTATTTTACGTTTTATTACGGTTCCGTACATTAAAAGGAAAGAAAGGAACCCTTATAGGACCACTTTGTTGTCTGTCCGCCTGTCACAACCCTTTTTCTCAGAAACGCGTGCAGGTGTCAAATTTAATTCGATATCAATTACTCAAGTTCCAACTTCAAACGGCCGTTTATGTCCCTTTGCTGAACTTGCAAAATTTGCTTGAGAATCAAAACCTATAGGGTACTTCCGGTTGACCTAGGATCATGAAATTTGTCAAAAAGCAAGCTCCAGCACAGGTCAAGGGAATCATTCGAAAACTGTAAATTTCTGCCTCTGCCTGTCCGTCTGCCTATACGGCTGTCAATATCCTTTTTCTAAAGAACGCGCGGAGGTCTCAAGTTGAATTTTATGTCAATTGCTCGCCGTTTCGCTACCGTCACATGTGGTGACAAATTTATTCACTATTCATTACTACAAGAACTATTATACAATGAGCCACATATTTTGACTAAGGTGTAGGGTTTGTGAAGTAAGGACGCGTAGAGATAGAAGCTTGGCTCTATATGAGATCTGATAACTTTCTGAAAGTGCCAGCCATATGTCTTGGCAACATTTTACATGAAAATGTTTTTGGTGGGATTTCACTTTTTTTTGTTTATTGCTTATGACCATTTCTTTTTATTTTGTTCATTTTGTATTTCTTTTTTTGGGGTGTATTTCTTGCACATCAGAGGTGCCTTTTTCCATAGCCCACTCTCTATCTTTGCCTTTTTACCGATTCGTAATATATGTTTGTGGAATCGGGATTCAGCATTGTCATTTCTGTATGTGACTTGACTCTTCGATTGCGGTTCATGTTGACATCTAGCCACCTTATTGTTGTCTAGGGAGCAGCGGCATACAATGGGATACCCAACAACGTATCACTCACACGGCCTCTAATTCCCACTCGCGATTTGACAACATTCTAAGCACGAAGTTCGGGTGCACATTAGGCGTTATGCGCGTGCTTAACTCCATCCCATATTTAAAAACTGGGGGGTGAATTACTGAAATCCTGAAATATGTGTTTTATTATTTAAAACAAGGACTCCCTAAATCAATTTTCAGACCCCTAGCATCAAAATTTACGGAAGTCTCATACAAACTTCCATCCCCTAGTTTATGGGGTAGGGGCTGAAAATTCCAAGTTTTCGATTTTTTGTTGTTGTTTGTGTTCTAAATCATGAAGTACATACGTGGAGTAATATTATTCGTATAGTTATGTACTAATATTCTGAAACCTGACGAGAGCGCTATCCCCTACTTTAAGGATTTGAAGGCTGTTTTTTTTAAAGCCTGAATAACGTATTTTCTTATTGACATTGAACAAGACTATAATAAGAAGTCTGTGTACTTGTATAATTTTCAGATTCCTAGAATGAAATTCTTTTTGTATGGGAAAACGCATACAAACTTCCATCCCCTAGTTTAAAGGGTGGAGGGTGATTTACGTTAATCCTAAATAGGTATTTCATTATTTACAACAAGGAGTCCCCATATAAATTTTCAGACCTCTAGCATCAAAATAGTTCAAGGGGTTGGGAGTAAAAATTCCAAGTTTTAGAATTCTTTGGTTGTTTGAGTACTTAATTAGCTTTCATTACAAATTTCAGTTTTCTAAGATTTGAGGAAGTACCTAAGAATTTTGATGATCATCACTGAGTGAGTCCGTGACGAAATCGGGGTATTTTAGATATCAAAAAATCTAAAGTATAAGAGCTATGCTATCGAAACTTTCTATGTATATTAAGCCTCCTACTGACATCATATCTAGTAAATTTTGTTCAAATCCAAACACAAGTTGTGAGGGTTCAAAAAATATACGAAGCGCTTCGAGAAAAGGTAGGTAGTGCCCTTGCGCTTCGCTTGCTCGTCTTGGCGGGGGCCCTGCCGTGCTCCCAGATCTAACTGGTTTGGTCGTGTGGAATGCGTCACACCTTTTCCCATACGCGGTGACAGAGGCACAATTGTGCCCACTTTGAGCCAGTTATTCAATACTCCATTTTGGGTGACAGGGGGCTAGCCCATCTCCGCAGCTATGGAGTAATGTTGCTCTCGATGTATTCCATCACCGTTAGAACGTCTGTATAATGTATTTAATATAAATTAATTATCTCATTGGTACATAGTCAGAAATAGAACCTGTATCTCCTGTGTGAGAAGCAAGCGTGAAACCCATTAGACCACAGAGCTCGGTGAGCAACCGTCATGCTGTAGCCATGATCGCACGACGCACAGCTATTGGCGTAACCTCAAGTAATCTATTGAGAATAGGCCGGTAACTCAAATGGTCCAATTATTTGTCCATTAAAAATTCCGTCCACAGATTAATTTTAAATTGGTATTGTGACCCGTCTTCTAGTGTCACATGTTCGATAACTGCCAAGTATGAGTGATGATAATAATAATAATAATACTTTGGACACTATTGACACACATTGATCTAGCCCCAAACTAGGATTCCCTGTATCTTGGGTACTAGACAACGATACACATACTTATATAGATAAATATTATACTTAGATAGATAAATAACCATGACTAGGGTACAAACATCCGTTCTCGTCAAACAAATATTTGCCCCCACCGGGACTCGAACCCGGGACCCTCGGCTTCGTAGGTAGGGTCACTGCCGACTCGGCCATTCGGGTCGTAAATCGTAAATCAAAAATAATTCAGTTTCACCCATACCAAAGAAC
This sequence comes from Argyresthia goedartella, assembly GCA_949825045.1. Classification (NCBI taxonomy): domain Eukaryota; kingdom Metazoa; phylum Arthropoda; class Insecta; order Lepidoptera; family Argyresthiidae; genus Argyresthia; species Argyresthia goedartella. The sequence goes on from OX463811.1 coordinate 21,958,979, forward strand.
ACCGCTACATATAAAAATTTCACTTAAAGTCAAGCAAATTTAAGGTGTAAGTACTTACTGCCTCCTAGGAATCTATATAGACTCGAACCTGAACTGGAAAGTACTTACTGCCTCCTAGGAATCTATATAGACTCGAACCTGAACTGGAAAGTACTTACTGCCTCCTAGGAATCTATATAGACTCGAACCTGAACTGGAAAGAACATATCAGGAAACTAAGCTCAAAATTATCCAGTTTTACTTATGACCTATATAAAAAAAATGAACCGATCTAGAAAACGCAAAGAAGGCTTACTATGCCTACGTGCATTCTGGGCTTCAATACGGCATCGTTTTATGGGGCAATAGTGTCGACATAAGAAAATCTTTAATTTTACAAAAAAAATGTATTAGAATATTGGCTCATATACACCAAATGACCAGCTGTCGACCATATTTTAAAACCTATAAAATTCCGACTTTAACTTCAATATATATTCTGGAATTATCATTGTTTGTTAGAAATAACCAACACATGTTCCCAATTCGAGAAGGTCCTGTATTCCTCAGACCCCGTCCAATATCAGCTGCAACAGATTCTAATCTAGCATTAGTAGCATCAGGCTCCTACAACACGTGCGTAAACATTTATAATCACCTACCACCTACTATAAAAGATATAGAAAACTTTAATAGTAGTTTATCTACACACCTATCATAAACCCTCTTTACTGCGTACAAAAACCGCACGTTAAGATCAGCATAATGTTAAACTACTTGATAGAAACTCATTTCTTTTCTGAAAAATTACACATTATGACCATAATGTGTAGTTTTTCTACATATTATGACATTCAAATTTCGAACGCCGACGCCCGCCTGCATGAAGTTGGTACTACAGAACAAGCTAAACAAATGCAGAGCCACAGTGCCGGTCAAACATGCGGTTCCTGAACACATCAACGAGAGCTTATGATATGTGTGTAGATAAACTAGTGTATGTAACTGTACATAATTAGGCATTAAAACTCTCGAGTGATATTATTATGAAACTCGCCCGAAACTCTCGAGTTTTAATGCCCTCCATTATGTAACAGTCACATAAACTACTATTATGTGACTGCTACATAATGGAGGGCATTAATACTCGAGATCGGCTATTTTCATAATAATATCACTCGAGAGTTACAATTGTGCCTGTAAGGATGTGGTATATGCGTGGAATAAGACGAGTATCGGCTTCAAAGTACAGTCGTATAATGTCTCTAGATTCATACAATACCGGGCTATATATAGATGTAATTAGGGTTCGGGTGTGCATACACTACACCTTCCCCCTTTTTTTGAAAGAAAAAATATACTATATCTTATTTTTTATGATATTTAAAACAATTTAGAATACAAAATATAAAAACAATAATCTGATAACTCATTTCTGTAAAAATAACAATAAAATAAATCATCTGTGTAAAATAACAATTTAAAATTCAAAATCTGTGTAATATGTAAATATAACAATTCAATATACAACAACCATTTTTTTTTTTATATTCCCGATACAATTTTAAAACACTTTCAAAACAAAATATTACCATTTATATAAATTCACACTGTAATCGATTAAAAAATATATGTGTTAAAAAAAAACGATATAATGTTCTTATTAAATTCGTAAAATAGTTAATGATTACATAGTTAATATCTGTTCCAATATTTTATGAAACTTAATTATAATACACAAAATATTATCTAACCTGTTTACGATATAGGGTTGACGACATGAAAAATTTATTTTTAATACATAGAATTTTTTTTAAAAAAAAATTATAACATTATTCCACTACAATTACAAAATTACACATGTTTCATACCTTCTGTATCTCTTTTTCTTTTCTTCGTTTATGTATTTATTTATTCAACTCTTATTCCATTAATCACAAACTACTTTATTTTTCATTTCCATAATACCTTCTCAAAACTCACATCAAAATATTTATCAATATAAAACTTCTTTCCAAAACTAACCAAAATATACTCGCTTTTCTCATACAATCGCTATCAATCAAAGTCTCTATTTTATTTCTTCTACTTCATATAGGTACTTACTTTCATTATTTATTTATCGACGTCATTCATAAGGTACTTTTTTTTTATTTCCACAATACTACCATTATCTGGCTCCAGGTCTACCTGCCTGAACCTGCTCCTACTCGAGAGCTTATAAGGTCATCGATATCCCAACGTTCTCACAAAGGAAGCTCGTTCACGTCATGATCGAAGCGAAGGATTCGTGCCTTGTACCTTGTACCTTTACCTTTGAGACTTTGATGATTATACTATAACATATCGGACTCGCCAATAGTTACGTACCAAACTATAACATAACTTAAACACAATCCAAATGAATCCTTCGAATTTTAAGACATTCTGTAAAGATTGGATGATCAGTCCAACTTTTTTCGAAAGCTTACTAAATGAAGTGTTCCCAGCTCACTCACTCTGTGGCCTAGAGTAACATATCCTGCACATTCCATACCATCTCTCAAATTCATACTTTTTAATCCTAACGACAACCATAACCAACATTCCCAAATCCAAACAAAAATACAACTTTTCTCTATGTGCTTAATACGTAATCACATAACTCAAAACTTCAAGTCTCCATAACAACATTCAACTTTTTATTTCATTTCATTTTCATACTTTTCAACACTCACTATCAAACAAACATTTTCTCACTTTAAAATGAAGTATCCGAATCCTTAGTGACCATATCCGCTGGTCAGACTTTAATCTATTAATAAACTCGAATGCAATCTTTAAAATAAAAGTAACTAAGTGCAATTTCTAAACAAACTTTTGTAATAACCCATCGGTAGTGGTTCCGTCGTTTGTAATATATTTTAAAATCTTTGCTGAACTACTTTTTCATACTAAGTATATCTTACACATAGGAACAAAACCTGAAATTCATACATTCTCAAACTTTTATTCAAATTCATGCAATGGGTTCCATACTTCATCTCTCTGCGGTACCCTAAACTTGTTAACAATCATGCATCACCTTATAAGTATCTTCCATATTAGTCAACTGAAACTAAACCTTTCATTCTACATAAGTCGCACTGCGGTAACTTGAACTACTAATTATTATAATAACAATTCTGTTTCTCTGTAATCAAAACATGTGTCAAGTTCTAATCTAATTTGGATTCCTCTGCAGTGTTGCATGTCCATATTTGGATCGCCTGCGAACACTGTATTGTATTACTATAATTTTAAGATAAACTGGAACTGTAACCAAGTCAAATGAACAAATGAATCATTTATGTACTTGATTGTACATTTGGAGTAAATCGGAATTAAGATGCAATAAGTTTATAAAATAGTACTGGGTATATTAATGACTTTAAAACAACAAAACTTGTATCTTCTTACAAATTAACCACATTCTACCCATATTTCCAATCAAAATCATCATCTTAAAAAAAAATATATTACTACTTATCAAAATCATCTAAAATAACTCATGCCAAACTAATTTAATTTACTTTTCTTTCGGCCTTCATAATTATCTCCATTCCTAAAAAAAATATATCAACCATCATTCATACTTCTCTTGCTGACAGTACCTACTGTAACTTTTCATTATGCCATTCTTCGACATACTCTTTTACTTTATGCTCTCTTCATTTGAAAAATAATTATATTGATATTGATTCGAATCGTCAACCCTTTTACAATGTAAAAATCTTCCCAACACGTAATTAATACTTCTAAACAAATAATAAAATTCACTTACATTTTATAGGATTAAATAGATACCATTGTCCAAAACACACATCACAGACATCGTCGCACGTGTCGTTCTTGTTCAGAGTCAGCTCATCCTGGGACCCGTACATCTCCCAGCTGCTCCTCACTTGACCCGTACGGTTACGCCCGGCGCCCTGCAATCCACATCACTGGCTTGAAAAAACGCCCGGCACCCGGCAGCAAGTCTTCTTTATTTATTTTTCTCTCTTGTTTATGGTATCTTCTAAAATAAATGTCTGTCTTCCATATTTATCCATCTTCCATGATTATCTTCTCTATTTTTTCTTCTTTAATTATTTCAATTTTATTCTTTCTTCTTTAATATCTTCTCTTTTATCTTCTTTGTCTTTCTCTGGCTGCAAACTTGTCTTCACGTTCTTCGTAATTATTCTCTTCTCCAGGATTTTCTAATTATTAAAAGTATTTATTTATTTGATGCACTGCCATTCGGCACAGCACTACCTCGCGAGAGGTAGGCTGGCCTGGCTAGGTCGCCATGTAAGGATGTGGTATATGCGTGGAATAAGACGAGTATCGGCTTCAAAGTACAGTCGTATAATGTCTCTAGATTCATACAATACCGGGCTATATATAGATGTAATTAGGGTTCGGGTGTGCATACACTACAGTGCCAATTGTGATTTTATTATTGTTCGTGTTTGTCAAAATCGTAACAGCAGACAACAGTGCACAGACAAGTGAGTTTGAAATATCCGCGAAGTTTCGTATTTTAAAATTGCCGTAAGCAATATAAATCATAAAAATTCTTATAATAGCCATTGTACAGGTTCCCAGAAATATGAAAATACAATACAGGTAAGTACAATTATTTTCAATTCAGAATTATTCGCGTTGGGAATACTCTAAAGAAATATCGCTTTAATTGTAATGTCCGTTTGTTTATGATGTTTATAGATTTGTATTGAATATTTGAAGGCGCATGCATCTTTCAAGTTTAGTCTATGCGGCGTACTTGTTTGCAAACGCCGTAAAACAAATAAGTAAGTCCTAAATAGTAAAGTGGATGCAGTAAATTAAAGTATTAATTTGTGAACTTATGGATCATAAATTTGCAATAGAAACGAAATAATACGTAAATATGGCTGGTACTCTTTTATTTAGGCAGCCAGTTTTGTATTCATATAAAATATCCTGTATTGTATTATTCATATTCATATTTCATATTTTATTGATAATAAGATATTACATGTCAACAGTATACAATAAACGAAAATAAATTAAATTAGCAGGCATAATGATTATGAATAACATGTCAGGATAGTACAATAATACAATAGTATACACTCACTAATAAAAGTCAATAATAAAAGTTATGTCAAAAAGAATAATAATGTAAAAATCGCATAATAATAAATACATACACTAGTTTATCTACACACATATCATAAGCTCTCTTTAATGTGTTCAGGAACCGCATGTTCGACCGGCATGGTGGCATTGATAATTCCTTTGCACTTGTTGAGCTTGTTCAGTAGTACCAACTTCACGAACAAAGTAGGGGCGGCACTCAGGCGGGCGTCGGCGTTTGAAATTTGAATGTCATAATATGTAGAAAAATTACACATTATGGTCATAATGTGTAATTTTTCAGATAAGAAATGAGTTTTTACCAAGTAGTTTAACATTATGCTGATCGTAACGTGCGGTTTTTGTACGCAGTAAAGAGGGTTTATGAAAAGTGTGTAGATAAAATGTTTAAGAATTCCTAAAGAAAATTCTTAATTGAAAATACCTTCTATAGCCTACAGGAGTTTTAAAACTACCCTAAATAATTGAATACAGACACCTTAAAATGTATAACCATATAGACAATTAATAATTTTATTATACAATTATATTCTTTGACAATTCAGATTAATTGAAAATGTAATTATTTAAATATATTAGAAACGAATTTACCTTATGCACTTACCACCTATGTAATAGTAGTTTATGTGACTGCTACATAATGGAGGGCATTAAAACTCGAGAGTTCGGCTCGTTTTCATAATAATATCACTTTTTAATGCCTAATTATGTACAGTTACATACACTAGTTTATCTACACACATATCATAAGCTCTCTTTGATGTGTTCAGGAACCGCATGTTTGACCGGCATTGTGGCTCTGCAGTTGTTTAGCTTGTTCTGTAGCACCAACTTCGGGCGTTCTAAATTTGAATGTCAGTACCAACTTCACAGACAAACTAGGGGCGGCATGCAGGCGTTCGAAATTTGAATGTCATTATATGTAGAAAAACTACACATAATGACCATAATGTGTAGTTTTCCAGATACGAAACGAGTTTTTACCAAGTAGTTTAACATAATGCTGATCGTAACGTGCGGTTTTTGAACGCAGTAAAGAGGGTTTGTGATACGTGTGTAGATAAAACTAATAATGTTGCAATGCCAGGGCGCATGTTTTTGAACTTATCCTACATTTTAAAATCTTTGTACAAACCACACGCAAGCAATTAATAAATGAATATGAATATAAATCGACGTTTGAGTGGATTAAACTAAGAACTAGTTCACACAAAGTCTTACCGGCTGTATTGCCGGATCGGGCAAAGTGTCCGATGCATACAAATGTATCAGCCTAGTGTGATCAGCGCTATTGAAATATATATGCAAATCGGCTCCGGCAAAACTTTAAAGCCAGTTACAGAAACGATCTTTAAATTTTAAACCCCCGCAAAACGCCAATGGCGTGTCAGTTCCATACAATTTTGTTTTTTTGATAAATATCTTTCTTATTTCTGGGTACATCATTTTCATGACAATTCACCCGCCCTAACGTTACGCCCATCAGCGTTTTGCGAGCCTTTAAAATTAAAAGATAGTTTCTACAACTCAAAACATTTTTGCAAAATAACGAATCATTCATATGTTACGACAATGTTACGACAATATGTTACGAAACTAGCTAGACACGGCTAACCTAATACGTTGAGCCGAATAAACTGGCTGAACCAACCTGATGTTTGGATAATGATAGGGTTTGCGTTTTTTTTAATTGTTACATGTCAACCTTACACGAACGATAAGACATTTGGAAGCAAGTTATCCTTCACGTACCACCATTTAGCCCGTGTAAGATTAGAAAATCTAATATTATTAATAATTTGTTATCAATGCTAAATAACATCAGCCAGTCAGTGTTAATTAGCCGGCTAATCTCAAGTTTAGCCGGCTAATCTTAGGTTTAGCCGTTCTCCTAACACTATCCATAATATGTCACATGTCACAACGCATGCACTTCGCCAGTATTAACATCATTCTTTTCTGTTTACAGTAAAATCATCACGGCATACACCAAAAAGGGAAGGAGGCAGAAGCAAGTTTGAAAAACTCGAGCCAGTGCTTGACATACAAATTGTATATTTTGATGCGTGTTAAACTATGGAGTAACCGTAATTTTTAATTAATAAATGAAATAAAGACAGCGTTTTCAAGGCTCTTTGGCGTTTGAATTTGAAGGATATCTTAGGGGCCGTAGCCTGTATCCCTGAAGGAATTGCTTGTTCATTGCTTTCAGATTGACGCTTCATCAATAACAATCGCTTTAACCGCTCAACGCCTAGCGACATCATAAGATGTCAGCGACAAAACGCCTCCAACGTCTGCGACATCTTAAGATGTCGGCAGGCATGTGTTGTTTTGTAACTGATTGCGCATGCAATACTATGAATCATGCATCAGCCAATATTTTACCAGTGGAAAAAGTTTACTCGCCACGGCGGCTGTGGATAATGACAGTAATAATTTGTTGATTCATATAGAAAGGGCCCTACGCTTAAATACACTTGATGGCCCTCTGTAGAAAAGTTTATATGGGCCCTACTAGAAGGTTCTCGACCAGTTGCCATGTTGGATAATTGTATGATTCGTTTACAGAGACCCTAAACATAAATACATTGGCGGCCCTCCATAGGAAATTTATGCCCATGATTTGGCCCATCAGCATAACAGGCGGCCAAAACTAGTCGTTGCCCAACCAAGGTCGTATATTCTCGTTTATTTGGCCCAATCGAATGCCTACTATACACTTAGTGGCCCTTTGTATTTATTTACATATAGGCCCTTTTCTATCGGCCCATCAGCAAAACATACGGCCACAATTGACCGTTGTCCAACCAAGGTCGTATATTTGGCCCAACCAAATGCCTACAATAAATGCTACTAGGGTCCTAGCAGAGCGATCACTAACCAGCCTCGACAAATACCGACTTATTTCTTTTAAGAGTCCCCCAACAACAGTTCGATGCCGACAGCAACTGCAGACGAAATGTCGGAGACAGAGACCTGACGATGCGAGTGAGCATAACTACGTAACAAACAACCCTTGCTGTCTCGCTCGCTCGAGTCGTGACTACGGTCTCTGTCTGCAAAACGTTGTCTGCAATTGTAAGAAGCGCATTTCGATGTGGACTTAGCCGAATCTCTCCGCTACTGCATTTCTAGCTGGGGTGGTACTCATAGGCTACTCTTTTACGTGTTGAGAGAGATCAGCGTGCTGTGTTGAAGGTTTGCACATTTAAACCCTTCTGTTTTTCCAACAACAGATCTCTACAATTTTTGTGAAGGTCCACAGTCAGACAGATTTTCATACAAAGCATTATTCATAGACAACTATTAGACAACATACTCTTACCTAGTCCAATGCAATAAATTATAAAAGGAAAAATACACAGACAGACACACACAAACTCATCTACAAATAACGTATTCCTTATATTTTTCTATTTTCTAAATAAGTTTGTAACCGCGTTATCTACGTACATTATTACCTACATAATCATTTTACTGTTGTATAAATGCTAGACCATCTAGTTGATAAATTTGTTTCCTTTGTTTACAAATGTATTTGAAAAGTATAATTTACTAGTGGGAAGTGCATCCTCATATCACAGGGTTCGCCCTTTTTTAGGGAGTTGTGAACATCCATTGTTCTTTACCAAGTGTAAAAACAAGTGATTAGAGCATTTCTCTCTTTTCTTGCCACTCATTATGTGTGTCATGTCCCATGAGATTGAAGATGATTTTCTGTTGCCTAATATTGTAAATTATTGATACTGTTTTGCTAGGATATATAACTATATATATTCACATAAAACATAAAAAAATAATAAAAATAACCATAGTATTTGTTTAAAAAATAAATTAAAAATAAACCTTCTAAAAGTGATATGTATGAAAATTCTCATGTCCCAGTCCGGCATCCGTTTTTTGAAACTATTATTTTGATGAATCTCCAAGAACCTATACAGAAATTTTAAGCCGTATTGCCAGTCAAGAAGTGCCACATTATATTGCCTTTTTAGTGGCTTGTTATAGCTTTTTATGCATAAAATATTTGGAGGAATAAACTAGTCCCAGAAAAAGTTCCAAAAATGGATTCCAGTTTTTGTTATCAATTTTAGATATATAGAATTATTAAAACGTACTAATCACTTCTATTATTTTGAATTGGCAACACTATAGGTGTCATTTTATGCCGCCATACTGATTTCTGTGTCAGTTTGCCCCAGAGATTCTTGCGAGAGGCACTGTACGTCCAGTTAAGTGAATTTATAGTCCGGTGTTTGTTACTGCTGTTCAAGGTAAGTTGACATTAATTTAATGTTTTTTATCATTTATAATAATAGTTAATATCTTTGTCTACAAATTGGTGCATAAATTGTAGAAGTAACTTCTGTTTTTGACCCCTACAATATTTTGAAAAATAGTTAGCACGTGTTTTGTTACTTCCTTTTTTGTTACTTTGTTGTCTTAACGTATACAAGGAAAATTTGAGTAACAAAAACGGAAGCCTTATATTTAACAGCCTTATATTTCTTACTTTGTTACCGATGACTCCTTTTTTGTTACTGTCCCAAAAGTCAGTTCGTCATTATTTCAACTTTTTTGGATTTGTTTGATAATTTAAAACAATATAATTTGTGATGCAGCTCAAGTATGCTCAAAATTGTAATAAAAAGTTACTACAAACGAGTTCATTTATTTTTCATAATAAATATTAAAACTTTAAACTTAATTTGAACGAAAGGTAACAAAAAAAAAAATGCGCCTAATTTGGAAATGATATTTTACTTTTTTGGGTCTATCTTTGTATTCATATTGTAAAATTCATCATATGGTTTGGGAAATAACATGATTTTGGGCATAACTTTGAGAATTTAATACAAATTTTCAACATTTATATGTTGAAGTAACAAAATAAGAACGTATAGTTTGCCTTATTTTAGTTTTTAATACATTTTACAAAAAAAACCTAAATCAAATAGAATTTCTTATGAATAAACCAAATATTAATTAAATAAACTATCTGATTTCATGAAAAAACAAGCGATTTCTTGATTTTTAAATTTTAAGGGAATTTTTTGAAACTGTGGCATAAAAAAGGAGAAACCGCAGACCATATCTGGTCTGTGGGAGAAACCCCATTAAATGATAATTACTATTATTGTTAGTTGTGTTGCGGTAGGCTTTGAACTGAACTCAAAGCTTTATATATACTACTCAAAAGAAAATAGGGGCCACTAAGTATTTTGATTGCTACGTGAAAAATATAGTAAACAGTAATGTATATTTATTAAAATAACATGTAACAAGGCTTTTGTTTTAACTTATGCTAATAACCATTTAATTGTGTAGTCAATTGTTTCACTTATTTCAATTAACATGAAATTAGTCCATTGTCAACAGCAAAAACTAAACAGAAACTCTTTGCAAAACAAAACAAAAACTGACACAAGCTGTTTTTTTAATGGTTTAGTAACGGGTGTGTTCTCCTCTCTCTCTCTCTTCTGTTTTCACACACCTGGAGCCTTGAATGCATACTTTCGATTAAGTTTCTGATGTATTCATCAGGTATCTCTTCCCACACACGTTTCAGAGCATCCATAAGCTGTTGCTGGTTGTGAACCTCTTACTCATGCTCCCTAACCCTTCGTTTTGATTGGTCCCACATATGCTCTATTGGATTTAAATCCGGACTATACGCTGGCCATGGTAGGACACGAATATGGGAGTCATCCAGTACAGTCTGAGTGGCCCGAGCTGTGTGTGGGCGGGCATTGTCATGCATTAACCAGAACCCTGGCCCCACTCTGTGAGAATGGAATCACATGAGGCCTGATGACTTCATCGATGTACCGTTGTGCAGTTACTGTGCCTTGATTTAAGAAAACCAGCTCAGTTTTGACTTGTAAGCTAATCCCAGCCCAAACCATCACACTAGGACCTCCAAAGCGGTCAATTTCCTTGATGCAGACATCGGAAAATCTCTCACCCTGTCTCCATACTCTAATCCGCCGATCATCACTACAAATCTTCACTTTTATTTATTTATTCAATAGTTTACAATAAGGCTTACAGTAATTATTTACCAAATTGCACTTATTGCTAGATAATTAGTAACAGAAAGCAACACTTATCATTTATCTGTAGAAACTAAATAGTAGAGTCAGATCGTTTGTTAACTTTGGGATTGTATCAGAGAATATGTCAACCAGCTGACCCACCCTGACCAGTTCATTTATGAGAGCTATATCTCTTGGGGTAGGCGCGTTTTCACCGCGCAGGCTGCGAAAATGATGGGCCGAAGCCAATAGTGGTGGCCGCCGCCGAAGCATACCAGATCGCAATTTGGGGACTATTATAGAGATGCTGTGCAAAACGCTTGGATTATTTACCGTGTTTCGCAATGTACTGATATAGTGGACAAATAGGGCCAGCTTTCTTCTAAGCTCTAGAGTATACAGGCCAACCATACCCACCACAAATAGGGAGGGGAAAAGGAAAGGATAATAACCATACATTCGTTTGTAGAGGTATCTAGCAAACTTCCTTTGTATTCGCTCTATCATAATAGTGTATTTATCCTCGCGACGATCCCAAACTATAGCGTCAAACTCCAGCCTACTACGAACAAATGCGTTGTAGAGCATAATAGCAACTTTCGGATCTCTAAAATGAGAAGCAGTCCGCATGATGAACCCTAAAGTCCTGCTGGCATTTTTGCAAGTGGTTTTAATGTGATCGCTAAAGGTTAATTTTTGGTCCAACATTATCCCCAGATCACGGATCTTGTCAACCCTTTCCATGACTTGTCCGTCTAGCGTGTATAGATTTATTGCAGGTGCGCGTTGCCTAGAAAACGTGATGACTTTACACTTTGCAATATTCAAATCAAGTTTATTTGATTTACTCCACTTAGCTACAGCGTTTACATCATCCTGCATTCCTTGACCATCGGCAGCAACTCTACAAGGTGTGAACAATTTTAAGTCATCAGCAAACATGAGACATCTACACCCCTTCACAACGTCAGGGAGATCATTTATCATGAGCGCGAACAACTTCGGTCCGAGTGTGCTACCCTGGATTACCCCAGATCTAGTGTAGTAGTCGACAGAACGGTATTTTTGAAGCTGGACATACTGGAAACGATCACTCAAGTAACTGGCAATAAATTTTAGAAGTTTGGGTGTGAAACCAAAGCCAGATAGCTTACGTAGGAGTATATCACTATCAACAGTATCAAAAGCCTTCCGAAAGTCAAAAAATGCAGCGTCAACTTGACAACCTGTGTCCATTTGACAAAGAGTGTAGTCAACGAAGTTAATATGGTTCGTTGTGGTAGATCGCCCTGCACGAAAACCATGCTGTGCGTCTGCAAGACGAATCTCTACCTGTCGAGTTATTTGCGCATTAAGTATATGTTCAAAGACTTTACAAAAACCTGACAAGACAGCAATAGGCCTAAACTCAGTCACATCAATAGAGCTAGATTTAGGCACCGGCGTAACTCTCGATCTCTTCCATTTACTGGGAAATTTACATTGCTTTATAGAGAGGCCAAATATATGCTGAAGCGGCTTAATTAGCACATATTTACAATCTTTTATCAAGAAAGCTGGTATTGAGTCAGGGCCTGTGGCAGCTGTAACTTTCATGCTCTGGATGGCGCGCTTGACTTCTTGAAATGTTATGTCAGTTATAGAAATGTTGAGAGCGTCTAAGCAACCTCCAGAACACTGTTCAGCATCCTCTGCGCTAAGATTTGGAATAGTGTCTAAGAATACAGAGTGAAAGTGAGTTGCAAATGCATCAACAGCTTCCTGGTTGCCTACACATTTACCCTTGTGGATGTATTCTTGGCTCGAGCTCCTGGGACTCCGCAAGCTTTTAACATACTGCCAGAATTTATTGGGGTCTTCATATATATTACGTTCAACTGTTTTCATATAGCGGCGGTACGCCATGTCTATTAGTGATTTTATAAGACTTCGATAGTACTTATAAACCTGATGATTGAAATCCAGACCAAACTGCTTATACTTTTTTAGGTGAAAGTACTTGATCTTCAATTTTGATTTAATTTCATCCGTAAACCAAGGTGGATAGCGTCTATAGTTGATTTGCGTACTACTTTTTAATGGCACATTTTCATCAAGAACACGGTAAAGTTCATCATAGAAGGCATGTAGAGCAGCATCGCTGTCCCTCAAACTCAATATATTAGTCCAATCAACGCGAGATAGTTCAAGATATAGTTTGCTTAGATCAGCTTTGTGAAAATTCCATTTAGGGGGCTGCCTATCAGCGTTCGGGGGAGGTTTTGAGGTTATGTAGGAGGGTAAAGAATGTTTTGAGCTAGGCATGGTTAGCATTATCTCCAGGGGTGGGTGATACAGGTCTGCGGGAACCAACGGTTCAACATCAGCTGAAACTAGTACTTGCTCTGATTTAATATTTGTGATTACATAATCAAGAATCCCTCCATAAGAACTAGGTGTAACATTTAGTTGCTTACCGTTACAGAATTGGATAAAGTTGATAATCTGTGATTTCACTTTTGAGCTGCATGAATTGATGTTGAAATCTCCTAATAACAAGAAATTCAAGGTAGAGTACCGACAGTATATATCTTCTAAGCATTCTAATACATCCAGGTAACGATTATCATCATAGCTAGGTGGTAAATATACTACACAGATAATTAATTTCACACCTTTATGAGTTATAATTAAACCCAAGATTTCTTTTTCAGCAGTCAGACTGTCAATATTGTCAATTACTTTAATAGAGAAGCTATCCTTAACTCCTAACATAACTCCGCCCCAGCCAACATTTTCCGGGCGATCTCTTCGATACACTTTATATCCAGCGGGAAATAATTCACTGTTCATTACAGAGGTAGTCAGAAAGGTTTCAGTCACAGCTATCACGTCACAATCCATTGCAGATACGCTATTTAAAAAGATATGAGTTTTACTTCTGAGACCTCTTACATTCTGATAAATAATATTAAGTTTAAGTTTAATATCTCTACTTCTGCGTGTCTTTGCTTTGACGGCGAAAATTCTGACGCCACGGCTTCACACATATGTCTTCAGTCCAGTTTGCAGGCGACAAGACAATATCAGCAGAAGAGAGCGGAACACCCAACTTAAATGAAGCATAGTCCCCACGGGCATTCAGGGACGTCAAAGAACAGGTATCATGGCCGCATAAAGTGGCAAGATAGGTTTTCACCTGTTCACTAGTGGTGCCAGTCTTAACATAATACAGATGAAGATAGCGGCGTCGTTCAGCAGCTTCCAAGAGTGTTTGACCCGGAATGATGGTAGCAGTCCCGCGCACAACGTTGGACAGACTTGCAGCGTTGCGCTTCCGCCTCTTTTTGACTTCAATCCAGTCCGACTCATTTGCACTTGCCAAAGCCGCAGCGGAGAGATCTTGTACATCCGAGGCAGGAAGTTGGAGCAAGGCACCGACCGGATCCGGGTGTGATGCAGGAAGAGAAACGTGAGAAGAAGACTGAGAAGATGACTGCGCCTGAACACTTGCTGACGGGAGATATGCTGAGCACGTGTCTCCTACCACTGTGCCTTTTTTCCTTGGGTGGGCTTCTCCTTGACTACCTCAACTGGGACTAGATTATTATGTTCAGTTGCACTGTCCGTACATGCCACCCGACCACGCACCTCACGCGCAAGCTCCTCTACCTTGAGTTCTAGAGTTGAAAATTTCTCGCTCAATGCGGAGAGTTCCTTGCGGACTGGAATTGCAAAGTTCTCAGTAATAACGGTCTTAATAATTTCCATAAGGCGCTCCCCCGTGAACCGTGAGAACTCGTCGCGTATGATAGTACGAATATTGTCCATATACTGAGTGTCATCAAATACTTCGACCGTGCTAGAGCCTCCGCGCTTCATGTTCACTTTGGAGTAGCCAGTATCTGGAGTCTGAAGAGATAGATCATCGTCGGCATCGACATTCAGTCTTCCCGCAGGAATCTGAGCATAGGCAGAGCCCACGGAAGTATTGAGGTTTCCAGTTTTGGGTATTTTGCTAATACACTCCAGACATTTCCAACTTTTCTTATTCTCATCCGACATAATATTATAGAAACGGCATTCAGGAACATTTGCGCATTCCAAATCATAGTGTTTTTCACATACCCTGCATACCAGGTAACGCCTCGAATTTATAATTCCGGAACAGCCCCAACATTTCACCTGCTTCGATATCGAGGCATCCCCTACCGAGGATGGCGAAGATGAAGACATCTGTCGGCTTAACAAAGCAATCAAGGTACCCAAATCCAACACCAGAGGTCGCCTCCGTATGGAAGATATCTTAGGCAAGACTTAACAAGACTTAACAGGTTCCAAGTTGGGTCGCTAGGCAGCGCCACTTCGTGTAGCTGTAGATCGTTGATTGATTTTGCAGAACTCGATCACGAACGACGATATATAGTTCCGTCTGTGACACCACTATCCTCCAATTGCTGTTAATTCGTGGTACCAGGCTACAGGGGCGCCACTGCGCACACACAAATTGGAAAAAAGGTGAATGCGGCGGATGAGGAATCGAACCTGCGATCGATTGCGCGCTCAGCTATTATACCAAAACGTTAACGCAGTGAGCCATCAAGACACTACGAACTAGTGCGGAATTAGAATACTCTATGGAGTGCTTGATGTAACTCTATGGAGTGCTTGATGCGATAATATAACGTTGATGTAGGTGTTTGCAGAAATGTTCGATGTTGTGTCTGTGCACTCAACGGAATTTGGTCACACTTTGCACTGGTTTTACTGCTTAACTGATATTAATGTTTGATATTTTACGGAACACTTGAAGATGTATTGGTCTGCTACACTTCCTATGAAAATTAGTATATTTGGTGCACTTTGGACTAATTTTATAAATAAAACTGTACGGAGCGATATCTTGTCGGTCTACCCTCAAGTAGCAAGCTAACTTTACACTCATCTGTGAAGAGCACCATACCCCATTGATTCATGCTCCAATCTTAATGTTCGCGGCAAAAACTTAAACGATTTCCACGTCGAAACCTAGATAAAGGAATTCGTACTACTCGGCGTCTGGACCTTTGCTGGTCTTCATGCAGTCGATTAAGTATCGTTTGGTCACTAACACGAGTCCCCGTTGTCAACCGTAGGCGATTTTGTAACTTACGTGCCGTCACAGAGCGCTCTCGACGGGCACTCAATCGGATGTAGCGATCCTCTTGTGCCGTAGTCGCTCGCACCCTGCCCGATCCAGGCCTTCTTGCAACACTGCCAGTCTCTTGGAACCGATCCCACACATTTTGGATGGATCGGCGAGAGAAACCCAACGAAAAAGCTACAGACCGCTGTGAATGACCTTCAGCAATCAATGTAACGGCTCTGGTGGCAGTAATGGTATCCATATGCCTTCGTTGACGTGGCATTATTAACAAAAGATGTTAAAAGAAGCAAAAGATGGACAGAAATAGTTTTTTAACAGAATAAAATTGTGATTCCATCTGAAAGGAATTTGACCTGAAACTCGTTTTTTTTATTTGCTTCAATTTCTGGCCAGCTGTAAGACTTAAACACCAGCATTAAAGAGGTTGGATACTGAAGGAGGCCGGACATCATTAATTAGTCACTTATTAATTAGTTTACATCTAAAAATTTACTCAAAAACAGAAATATGTAAGTGGCCCTTATTTTCTTTTGAGTAGTATATATCTATTATTTCAATTTGGTTTGTTCAGCACCTGCTCCCTTCTACTATAGTATCCATTTTACATCCACCCCATACAGAGATAGTCAATCAAAACTTGAAATCTTACAAAGTGTTTCTAACGCTACGATACGTCTCTTATCAATACAACCCTATTGCAGTTGTCAAAAACTATGTGGTACAATGACGATGGTGTGGTAGAAGTTTTTTTACAGCTGATTTTATTTACAATGAAATTAAAAATCACGTGAAGGTAACAATTTTACCCTTATTGTGATTGGCCTGCTGATATTATCTTAAGGCTTATGTGTAACTATTTATTAAATTAAATAAAACGTCATATATAAAATACATCCCAAATTGACTCTAACCTCTAATTGCTCAAATAACGAATCAATTTCATATACAATGGCTTCCATCGGTGTAAAGATTCTGCCAGTCAAGTTTCAGAAATGACAAGGAATTACATGAAATATGTTTCGATCCAAATCACAGGATTTTGGGTATCTATAACAAACAACACAATCCCACTAATATTATAAGTGTGAAAGTAGCGATGTTTGGATTTTTGTGCCTTTTTTGGATTGTACGGATTTGATTGAAATTTAGCGCAGAGATAGTTTATGAGCTAGATTAAAATATATGATACTTTTTATCCGACTGCACCACAAGGAGGGTAACGTTATCTCGGTAAATGATACCTCCTAGGAACACGCATATTAAGTTGCGGGCATCAGCTAGTAGATACATCACTTAACATAGCGTCACACCTTTTCCCATACGAGCCAGTTATTCAATACTTCAATTTGCGTGACAGGGGGCTAACCCGAGTCCGTGATCCTAGCAAGAAAGTACGATTTAGACAGATTCTGATTATGCAAATATTTTGTGAATTGTAGTTAGAAAGAAATTTCAGAATTTGTTTGTACACGGAGGCTGAAATATTTCACACCAACACTTTCTGCTTGAATCACATTTCGAAACGTGATCCTAGCAAGAAAGTGTGAAATCGAAAGATTTCACTTATAGGGCCATTTAGTGTGTCATGGATGGTAAATATAATATAATACCTTGGACAATATTTACACAGATTGATCTAGCCCCAAACTAGGATTCCCTGTATCTTGGGTACTAGACAACGATACACGTACTTTTATAGATAAATATTATACTTAGATAGATAAACAACCATGACTAGGGTACAAACATCAATTCTCATCGAACAAATATTTGCCCCCACCGGGACCCTTGGCTTCGTAGGCAAGGTCACTGCCATCACATGTACACATGTTCATCTTACTCAACGGGCCCACATCCCGAGCACCATTATGCAGTTGACAGACTTTACTGTACGTCTCGCCGAATTAAAATCTAGCACTAAAATAGCTAAATGGATTCTTAGGAATCTTAGGGCGCCCGTGTTGCTGTGGCGTGGAGTTTGACGGGATGCGTGGCTAAGCTGGTTTCTGATAACAACTTATCCGCATAGGAAGCGTTGCTCACGTTCATTTATACAAATTGCCATATACTCGCGTCAAATCTAAACGTACCCTATCCGCAATCATCAAAGACAATGTTCTTCACCCCGACTTCCCAGCAGATCCCTCGATGCCGTCTTTCAGAGAGAGCAATAGAAAGCAAAATTTTGGACGGCAACATAAGAAGTGCCACCAAACTTTTATTTTCCAGCGACACCTTAGCTTCTCACTCTGAAGAAGTGCTCGCCGCCCTTAAAGATAAGCATCCGTCACCCTCCACGCCGGTGCAGCTTCCCGCACCGCCAGCTATCGCCACGCAACCCCTGCAAGTGACCGAAATTGCCACTTTACAAGCGATCCGTTCCGCTACTATTAATACTAATATAATAATACTAATCTCTACTCAGGGAGTTGACAGCTTTGATTAACCTAATGCTATCAGGTAAAAAATGTAGTGAAATCGCTCCTATTTTATACGGCGCTAACCTAATAGCTCTAAAGAAAAAAGACGGCGGTATTCGTCCAATAGCGGTAGGGAGCTCCCTACGGCAATTGGCGTCCAAATTATGCTGCCACGAGTTTCATACCCGCCTAACAGACAAGTTCAAACCCAAGCAGCTTGGTTTAGGCGTCAGGGGCGGATGTGAAGCCGCGGTGCACGCCACACGCACTTTTCAGCAAAATCTCGAAGTCTTACTAAAACTAGACGTAAGGAATGCTTTTAACTCTATTGACCGAAGTACGCTTTTGCAGGAAAACCAAAACGAACTTCCGGAAATTTCAGAATATCTAACGCAGTGCTACGGCACACATTCTAAATTATTTTTTGGCGAACAAGAAATTGCGTCGAGCGTCGGATGCCAGCCGGGAGATCCCCTTGGGCTCGTAATTTTTAGCCTCGCGATCCACCCACCATTACCCAGCTAACTTCAGAACTCAACTTATGGTACCTTGACGACGGTATGCTGGGAGGCACAGCCCTTTCAGTCTTAAACGACCTTAACACCATCAAACGGCTTTTCTGTGAGATAGGCCTCACACTAAACTTCAATAAATGTAAGGTTTATATCTCGGAAAAACTCCCTGCCTGTACCCGAAGGGACATTCTCCAAAAATTTAACCAAGTCACACCCAATCTTACTATACTAACCCGAAGTTCTCTTATTTTACTTGGCGCTCCGATATATGAAGACGCCATATTATACGATAAATTCTAATTTAATTAATTTTCATAATTATTCGGATCTGCTTTTTAAAATTGATGCCCATATCGCAATTTACATACTCTAAGGTTGTGTCTTTTTTCGCCTAAATTCTTATACATCTTACGATGCAGTCCTATTTGGAAATTCCCTCATCTGACATCATTCATAGATACCGTATTAAAAGAGTCCATAGTTTTTTTTTTATATTTCGCTAAACTGACAATCCTGGTCCCAAAGTACTCTTCCCCTTAAATATGGCGGGCTGGGTATTCGCTCCACTAGCGACCTGGCTCTCCCTGCTTTTCTCTCATCTGTCCACAGCACCGTCGCCCTCATCGGTGATATCCTTCAAGTAACGAATCCCACTGATGTGGTTGTGACAGGCTTGGCTGATGCAGAGTCAACTTGGAGAGCCGGTTTCCCCAGTAAAGATGTATCCTCGGAAAAAATCAGCCAAGCCGCCTGGGACCTGGTAAAAGTAAAACCATTGTACGATTCACTTTTAGCAAACTGTCCAAATCCTACTGAGCGTGCTCGACTGCTGGCAATATCTGAGCCTGAGTCGGGGCTTTGGCTACACGCTTTGCCGTCGAGGAACATTGGATCCCATTTGGACCCGGCTTCCCTGCGTGTAGCGATATGCCTCAGGCTTGGTCTCAAAGTTTGCGAACCTCACCCATGCTGCCGCTGCGGTAACCCAGTAGACAACCTTGGGCGCCACGGACTTCACTACCAGTCAAGTGCCGGCCGATATTACAGGCACACGACACTAAACGACCTTTTTCGCAGAGCCCTTGGGACGGTAAACATACCATCTACCCTGGAGCCGGCTGGCTTGTCTGCGGCGGACGGGAAAAGACCTGACGATTGCACGCTTGTGCCCTGGTTTTTGGGTCGACCTCTGGCGTGGGACGTGACCTGCGTGGACACGTGGACGTTCGGGCCATGGTCGTCATACACTAAAGGAATAGTGAAAGATATATCTAAAAAATTAGTCAGTTTGTCTGGCGACCTAAGGGCAGGTTCCTACTTCGCCCAAAGGCTGAGCATCGTAATTCAAGCTGAGGACAATGCCACGGGCTAGCTTAAGTTTCTTAGAATCGTTTTAATGTAACTATTTGTTTGTAAACAGTTATAAATAAAGAATCTTCTTACTCAATACTATTGCTACAATGAATTGCAAAAACCTAGGATAAGCCGTTTCACCAAAAAACAAGAACTTTTGTGAAGAATTTAGACGAAAATATTTGGACCCCAAAATAAGCAGGATGTATGTACTTTGTTGACAGCAATTTTTTACCACTAGCATTTAGTGTGTTGTATTTAGTTTGTAACAAGCTATGATACCCGGCTTCGCTCGGGAGTTGATATGAGATTACGTGGTAGTTGAAATAAAAAAATAAACTATGACGTAAAAAGTAAAAAAATAATATTGAAAACATTTTCTCATTATTACACTACTTGTTTATAAACAACATTTTTAATTTTATTTGGGTGCTCGTTCTGATTCGTTGATTTTGTAAACGTGCTTCGTGCTCTTCTTCCGTTTCATTTCTTCGATATTCTTATTGTTTCCGCCGTTTCGCTGCAGAACTGGCAAGATCTCCTCCTCTTTACGTCTAGACATTGTATTCTGTAAAATATAAATTAAATAAGCATTTTATAGACAAATATAATGTAACGTAAACGTTGAAAAAAAGAAAAAAAAATAACCTTTAAGCGGTCGCGCGATATTTTGTTTACGGCCAAAAGTATATAGAACGCATCGATTCAATGTCACGCGACTGCTTGAAGGTTAAGGAAATTACAATTAAAAGAAAAGAAAAAAAACATTAGAATTAATTAAACACACTATTAAAAATACTCACATTTGATATTTCACAATAAAGGCTCACAGACAACTAACCCTGGCGGGCGACACCGGGCTCTT
The DNA here is from genome assembly GCA_949825045.1 of Argyresthia goedartella. Taxonomy (NCBI): domain Eukaryota; kingdom Metazoa; phylum Arthropoda; class Insecta; order Lepidoptera; family Argyresthiidae; genus Argyresthia; species Argyresthia goedartella. Next base: position 21,980,419 of record OX463811.1, read on the forward strand.
ATATATTCATAGAGCTAGGCTCTAGGATATTCGAGAAAGTTAGAGAATATTTTCTTTCTCACACCTTCTAGAATGTTCTCGACATTATCGTCCGCCGTAACAATATGTTCTGCAGCTGTAGCATACGTAGTCAAGGCGCGAAATTTAAAACCTTAAATTTAAAAATGTTTTCAGAACTAATTTGAATAACTAAAATTATGTCGCTTTAACTCCAAAATATAAGTTAGCTACTGCTGTATAAATACACAAAATTTAATAACTTTATTATAGTAACAAATGTAATTTAAGACTTTATTGAAATTGGAATTTTAAATTTCGCGCCATTACTTCACATGCTGCAATTGCTCGCAGCGCCTTTCCAAAGGCAACCCAAATAATCGTTGTTCTGAATGAAGTTTAAATAATCGACAACAGATGGCGCCACTACACTTAATTTCCAAGTTGAAAAGTTGGAAAAGCCCCTATATCTTTAAAAACACGCCCTTTAGGTTAAAACGGGAACTTTCTTGTTCGAGGGGGGATAAAGGGCTATCACACTATATAAGTCCCTTTATCGTGCCGGGACTCCTTTTTAAGTTTTATCGGCACGCACATTTTATCAACTTAGTTTTATTATATATAATGATAATGATAATGATTATTAACTTTTAAAACCAAGAAGTCGTAGAAATACAGTTCATTTTTGAAAATTGCAATTTCGACGACAATACGACCATGGTCTGAGAGGAGCTGTCTTGTGTTAAACCCTGATAAATCGTGGTACAAAAAATCTGATTCATAATACTGTCCAAGCCCTTGCCACCAACGATATAGCCATCAGGGGTGAACCAGTGGAAAGGGCTGTAGAAGCAAAAAATCTTGGGTTGTTGATGGACGGTGAGATTCGTTTCGAAAATCACGTCATAAATGTAGTCAAGAACCTTGTGACGACAAGGAACCATGTCGCCCCACAACGCCCACCCTACCGCAACCACACCCCGCAGTCGCCACACACCGGCTGCACACCGCCAGTACAACATACTGCGCGCACCCGCCCCGCCCCGCCCCGCCGCAACCGCACCCCGCAGGCACCCGACCCCACCGCGCCGCCCGGCCGCCGCGTCACCGAGCAGCGACGATGTCGCAACACTACGGCCCCCACTCCGAGTCGGCCGCCTTATAAGCTCGCGCACGGCTCAGTCGAGGCATGGCTCCCTTCCCGAGATCACCCTTGAAGAAGTGCAAAAAGTAATAAAGGAACTCAAACCTAAGAAAGCACCGGGGTTTGATAAAATCACTAATATGGCAATTAAATCTTTCCCTCTCAGACTCCTAACAACCCTTACGGTAATTTTCAATGCCTCCCTCCGTCTCTGTGCCTTTCCAACCGCATGGAAAGATCGAACCGACCCCACTTGCTATCGCCCCATTAGCTTACTCTCTTCAATAGGCAAAGTCTATGAACGGCTTATTCTCAACCGACTCAAAGACATTTGCATAGACAAAAACCTCATACCCAACGAGCAGTTTGGCTTTAGACCCAAACACTCGTGCGTCCAACACGTGCACCGCATAACGGAGCACATTTACAAAGGGTTCCACACAACGGCAAAGTCCAAAGATACCGGTGCCATATTCTTTGCCGTAGCGAAAGCTTTTGACAAAGTTTGGCACAATGGTCTTATTTATAAACTTTACCAACTCAACCTCCCCGATAGGCTTGTACTCATTATCAAATACTACCTCTATGAGCGCAGTTTTTGCTATCGAGTAGAAAAATCGCGCTCTAGGCCCCACCCCATAGCCGCCGGATTCCCGCAAGGCTCAGTACTCTCCCCCACCCTCTTTTCACTTTACGTCCAAGACGTCCCCCGCACGCCATACGTCGAGCTAGCCCTTTACGCTGACGATACGGCGCTCTATTACACCAGTAGAAAGAGGGCGCGCGTTTGTCAAGTACTCCAGAAAGTAGTAACCAACCTCGGTGAATGGGCTCTCAAATGGAGAATAGAGATGAACCCCGAGAAAAGCGCAGCCGTGCTTTTCTCAAGGGGTAAGACTCGAGCTGACCGCGCGTCCTCTTCACTACCCGAAATCACCCTCTTTGACCGCCCTATCCCCTGGGAAAATAAAGTGAAGTATTTAGGCGTGACATTAGACTCCCGGCTAAACTGTAATAAACACGGAAAAGTGTAATAACGTCGACCTGAGAAAGAAGATTTTGAAAGCAGGTGACAGTATCACTCTAGTCCAAATAATAGTAGAAGCTAATGCCCTTGAAGTAGTGACAAGACAGCTGGAACAATTTAAAAGTACAAATACAATACAAAATGACATAAACAAGATTGAAATGAAGAGAAGCCACAACAACTGGAAACAAAATAATAATAATGATGGTTGTTCAAGATGTGGAAATAAAAAACACCTATCCAATGATAAGAATTGCCCAGCAAAAGACAAAAGGTGCATAAAATGTGGTTTGATTGGTCATTTTCGAGAACAATGCAAAACTGGACAGAAAAGAAGAACTTTCTATAGAACTGATAAAACATTCAAACGGCCACGACCAAACTTCACACAGCCAAAACGAGAGACTCAGAAGGAAGAAGAAATCGACTATATATTTCATCTAGATGCTGATTCTACCATCTGTTGCAATGTAGGAGGTGTAGAAACAGAGATGCTAATTGACTCCGGATGCAAATGCAACGTGATCACAGACAAAACCTGGCAATACCTTAAAGATAACAAAGTCAACGTTTCGAATAAAAATAAAAATCCTGACAAGGTTTTATATGGATATGGCAGCCAAAGCCCGCTGGACATCACGGGGTCATTCGAAGCCGACATCAGAGTTAATGGAGTGGAGAAAACAGCAACCTTTTATGTGATTCGAAACGGGACACGGAATTTACTAGGAAATAATACTTCTATTGAACTTGGAGTGCTTAGAATCGGGATTTCAGTCAATGCCGTGGGGATAAATGAAGAAAACGATCTTGCCTTTCCAAAGTTTAAAGGAGTCACTGTACAAATACAAATCGACGAAGCAGTAAAACCTGTGGTACAACCTTACAGAAGAATACCTATTCCGTTGGAAAAGAAACTTGCAGAGAAGCTATTAGAACTTGAAAAGGCAGACATAATCGAAGAAGTTCATGAACCCTCCCCATGGGTATCCCAAATGGTGCCTGTCCTAAAAGAAAATGGTGATATACGCATATGTATTGACATGAGAAGAGCTAACGAGGCGATAATGCGTGAGAATCATCCGCTGCCAACTATGAATGAACTATTACCTCATATTCGTGGTGCAAAACTGTTTTCCAGGCTAGATATCCAGAACGCCTTCCATCAACTTGAGTTAGATATAGACTGCCGTTACATCACAACCTTTAGCACCAACAAAGGACTATACCGCTAGAAACGCCTGTTGTTTGGCATATCATGTGCTCCAGAAATGTTTCAAAAGATCCTTGAGAAAATGCTACTAGGATGTGAGGGTACAGTCAATTTCATTGATGACATCCTGGTTCATGGCACAGATGAGAAAGAACACGATCATAGACTCAAAAAGGTATTGAACGTATTGAAGGACAATAATGTCAAACTCAATGATGATAAATGCATCTTTAAGACTAATAAAATCGAGTTCTTGGGACATGAGCTTTCTAAAGAAGGAATCAAACCACTAGAGAAATACATAAACAACATTAAGACAAGTAGAAGACCAAAAACTATAGAAGAAATACAGAGCTTTTTGGGACTAGTGAACTTCGTTGGAAAATGGATACCAAACTTGACAACGCTGACAGAACCATTGAGAGCTATTCTGCGAATTAAATTACATAAAACATCCTGCATTGACAAATACTGGACAAATGAACAGGAGAAGGCTTTTAAGCAGCTAAAAAGTAGTCATTCAAACATTAAATGTCTGGGCTACTACAATCCTTCGGATAAAACACAAATAATAGCTGACGCTTCACCAGTTGGATTAGGCGCAGTTCTTATTCAGATTGGTCAAGATGGCCCCAGAATCATAGCCTACGGCAACAAAAGTCTTACAGATTGTGAAAAGAGATACTGTCTAACGGAAAAAGAGGCTCTGGCCCTTGTGTGGGCTGTTGAGCATTTTAAGATTTACCTATTTGGAACTGAATTTGACCTAATTAGCGACCACAAACCTTTAGAAACAATTTTTGGAAAAAACTCTAAGCCTTGTGCTAGAATTGAAAGATGGGTTCTGAGGTTACAAGCATATAAATACAAAATTGTGTACCGCCCAGGGAAGACCAACATTGCAGACTCAATCTCGCGACTGTGCAAGACAACAGGGCAACAACCTTTTGACAGTGAGAACTACATCAATCAAATAGTTGAGTATAGTCGGTCAGTCGCAGTTCCCTTGGAAGAAATAAAGATCAGTTCAGAATCGGATGAAGATATCAGAAACGTAAAGAATGGATTGTTCAACAATGACTGGGATGAGTCTTTAAAAATGTATAATCCAATCAGAGCTTTGTTTTTATGAAAACATTTGTTGGAAACAATGAAAAAGAATTGTTATTCCGAAAACATTGCGTAAGAGGGTACTTGAAGCTGCCCATGAAGGCCATCCGGGAATTGTTTCAATGAAAGCTCGCCTCAGAAGCAAAGTATGGTGGCCTAGAATTGACAAGGACGCTGAGAATATGGTAAAAGCATGCAAAGGATGTACACTAGTTTCGGCCCCGAATCCGCCAAATCCAATGAAAAGACGAGAATTATCTATTGAACCATGGGTAGATGTTGCTATGGATTTTCTAGGTCCACTTCCTAGTAATGACTATATTTTAATTCTAGTTGATTACTACAGTAGATACAAGGATATGAAAATCATGCGGAACATAACAACAACGGAAACTATTAAAGTATTAAAGGAGATATTTTCGAGACTGGGTTTTCCAGCGACATTAACATGTGACAATGGAACCCAATTTACAAGTGAAATCTTCAAGAAATTTTGTAAAGAGTGTGGTATTCATGTCCACAATACTATACCGTACTGGCCACAGATGAACGGGGAAGTAGAAAGACCAAATAGAGATGTAGTGAAAAGACTGAAGATAAGCCAGCTAGGAAAAAAACCTTGGAGAGACGATATACTTGATTACTTAATCATGTACAACAGCACACCTCATTCAGTAACGGGGAAGTCACCATCCGAATTGTTCTATCGCAGACAATTTCGAGACAAAATACCAGCCCTAATGGACATAGAAAATAAAGAAATGGATTTGGAGGTAAAGGACAGGGATATGGAGCAGAAAGGAAAAGGGAAAGAATATGGAGACAGGAAGCGAAGAGCTGTAGAAACTGACTTGAAGTTGGGAGATAAAGTATTTGTAAAAAACATGCAAAAAGAAAACAAGTTGACATCTAATTACAATCCAGAACCTCATACAGTTACTGGTGTTAACGGAGGAGACATACAAATAAGAAATGATTCTACAGGGAAAAAGTACAGAAGAAATACAGTTCATTTGAAGAGAATGAATGGTACATGGAGAGTAATCAATGAAGATGAAAGCAGTGAAAATTCTGATAGTCCAGGAACAGAAAAAAGCAGTGACAACTCTGATAGTCCTGGAACAGAAACACAGGACCTATAACTCGAACATTACCTAATTAGTGTAAATAAGAAAATTGATTTTAATTCTAAAATTAACAAAGAAGGGATGTAGTGTATGTAGATATCAATGGTCGATTGTATGGACAACACTAGAGTGACGGGACATCACTAGTGCGGGTGTGCCGGCGGTGAATGTTGTGCGTGCGAGTGACTTGTGGTGATATACATAGAATCCTGAGGATCTGATGACCAGGCGATACACCCAATTAAGTATTTTACAGTATAGATGTTTGGAAATAATTCCACGAGTCCCTACCAGGCGATCCAGTTAGTATGGATGTTTGGAAATAATTCCACGAGTCCCATACAGGGGGGCACTTTATATAAACGTTTTGAAATAATTCCACGAGTCCCTACCAGGGGGGCACTTTATGTAGACGTTTGGAAATAATTCCACGAGTCCCTACCAGGGGGGCACTTTATATAGACGTTTGGAAATAATTCCACGAGTCCCTATCTCAGTGGATTTTAGTAGGGATATGTGGAATAATATCCCAACCGGTGGGGAAGAAAGGAAAAATATTCCACGTATTTATACGAGGGGGGATGTCATGGTAGGGATAGATGGAATAGGGGACTAATGCTAGTATTTTTTTTTATTAAGTCTCTGCTTCATATGGAGAATGATGAAAGATGAATTTAGATGCTCTGTTGTGAGTAATGGTACGTTGGTGTAGAATGTTTCAAAAGCTCGGGCTACCTCAGCGTTAGATTTAACAATATTATCACCTATCTTTAAGCGGAAATCATTGTCCCTTGGTATAACTTTGCCAGTTTCACGGTTTATGATTTGCCAAACCGTATTAACCGTGTAAAGTTTTTGCAGTTCTACAAACCAACTTGAAAGTTTTGGAATATTTTTAACATAGTCATGTCAAAGTTATAGGTTTTTTGTTCATAAAGGTCATACAAGATAGCTCTACTTTTACGAATTCCAAATGTTGCCCAGTCATTAAATTTTGATTTACTTTTGTTGGCACTGACTTTCTTTAATTTAAAAACTGTATCGAATTCTGTTTGAATAATGTTGAAGAAGTCAGAATAGATTTTGTAGGGGTTCTGTTCATCAAAATCCGGTACTGGCAAGTTTATATCTAAGTTTTTCATATACGTCTCTAGTCTATGGAATGTAATAGGCCTATAAAATGATGGATCAGTTCTATTTTTACTAGCAATTGAGAATGAAACTGTTTGGCCACTGTGATCGGAGGGGAAGCAGTTAATTACATTTTTACTTGTGAATCCACAGTCACAAAATACGTTATCTAAGCAAGTTTGGCTGGTAAGAGTAATTCTAGTCGGCTCTAGAAATACATGACATAAATTAAATGATTTGAACAGAGTTATTAATCGTTGTTTCAATATTGTATCTACAAGCAAATCTTCATTAAAATCGCCACAAATAATTAACTTTTATCTGTTATTACATTTAAAAAAAATAAGTAATTAACTTAGAAACATAATGTAGGTGCTATTTGAAAGCTAATGAGATGGAAAATAATATTTCGTCATATCATGGTTCTTTTTTGGGGACCAAATTCTGAATTATACTGCAATTACTAAAAAAAAACACAAATATTCAAAAACAAACCGTAATTTTAGTAAGCAGTTAATACTTTTTCAGCATTTTCTGTAACTGGCAGTACTGCCTTCTCTTCATCATTACAATACAGTCAATTTGACCGCGACAAACCCTTTCAGTCCGAAGTTATATTTTTTTTTGCAATTGGTGCATGGTTCACGAAAATTTATAGTCAAATGGCTGTAAAAAAAATAAAGGGGGTGGGATTTTTTTTAAACTTTTTTTTGTCGATAAAATAGGGTCCTATTTAACCCTATTTAATATGTCCAGTTTATGAAGAATCACACTATATTACAGGCTAACAATGTAGCTACTCGTTTTTTTTAAATTAGGCAGGTACATAGTATCCTGAGTCAAAGTGAAGTTATGAATAAAATAATTCATTGTCGAAGTATAATATAGCATCACTATGATGACAAGTTATATTGTATAGGTGAATGTTCATTCTATCTACACTTTTATTTTGTTTCCCCGATAAATAAGAACAATAAGGAAAGTAACAAAGAATCAAAGATGCCCTGAGTGACTCCAAATCAGGATGAGGCTTTGAGCAGGCCTTTTCCTCCAAGTGTTGCCATATCTTGTAATCTAACGGACTCAAATCTGGACTGGAGGAGGGCCAGTCTTCGTGCCGGATGAAGTCGATTTCACGCGCCGCCAGCCAGTCTTGTGTGCTTTTCGCTCTATGAGCTGGCGCAGAATCTTGTTGGAATACCCAGTGCCTGTTATTAAACATGGTATGAGAAACAGGTTCCACAAGGTTCTTGAGGACTGTATTTTGATACACAACTGCATTCGTTTTTACGCCTTTCTCACAAAAATGTACCTCAGTTAAGCCCCAATAAGAGACTCCCAACCAAACCATGAGCGAGGATGCAAAATGACCTCGTTGGACACGCGGAATACGGTTGCTCGCTTCTTCACTGCTGTGTGCGTACACCTTATCATTTTGTTTGTTGTAGCTCTCTTCCACGGTGAAAATTTTTTCATCTGAAAAAAGAATTTCCCGATGCTTTTTTCCCGCGTACCGCTTCGACAAAGCGCGGCATCTCTTCAGTCTCAGGTCCATTAAACGAGCGTCCAAACGATGTCCTGTTTTTCTTCGATATGCCCTAAGCCCTAAGTCTTCATTTAACACCCTTTTCACCGTGGTCCTGCTTAACCCCATCTGAAGGGCCAACAGTTTCTGCTTACGGATGGGATTTCTTTGAATTCGCGCCTTCACAGCTTTTATCACTGCTGGAGTCCTAACAGAGCGAGGGCGACCACTTCTTGACCTGTCATCTACACTAGAGTCTTCATTGTATCGTTTTATGGTACGATAAACGAATCTTTTAGTTATATTCAATTTTTTCAGTAAGTCGAAAATCTGAATTGGCGCGTAACCGCAACGATGCAACGCAATAACTACGACACGGTCTTCTTTAAGTGTCCACTCCATATTTAAAAATGAGGAAAATTCTAAAAAGTACACATTTTTATTTTCATGAAAAATTCTAAATTCGAATTCAATAAACTTTTTTGTGGCCAGAGTTCTAAATTCAAAAGTTTTTATTGTGTGACAGAACTTATGACCTGACTGTGTATATATATTGTTAGGATACACCACCTTACCCAGGGATGAGGGAGGCCCGGTCCCTATATAAGCAGCGCACGAACTAGTGTGTCTCACTTTTTCTGAGACTTCGTTGCGAGCGGAAGCGCTGCCGGGCAGCTGATCGGTGTGAACTGCTACAAATATTCGGTACCTCTGTATCTCTGATTACTTTTGTTGTTGATTTAACTGTGGCAAATGATTCGGTTCTTTTGTTAAATTATTTGTTAGTTTGAAAACTGAAATTAGTTTTTAGGTTATAAATAAATGTTTTTTTTAATTGACATTTCACTTCTTTTCCTATATCAGAAGTGGGATACCAATCCATGCCTCACATTTGGCCATACTTGATTATTGTGATCATAGAGCAAAGGAACTTTGTCATTACCGGTACTATTTTTATTTTTGTTTTCGATCTTGTGCATTTATTACTTTGAACATGCCTAACACGCGTAGTTCCCGTAGTAGATCACGTAGCAGATCACACCGAAGCCATCGTAGGCACAATCGGTCGCGAGAACATTCCCGAAAGTCAAAAAACAAATCACGTAGTCGTCGCGAACGGGCTCCTTCCCGAGCATTAACACCTGAGATGCCACTCCTTGCGCCCCATAGCTCCCGTGCTAGCCATACATCGCGGTCCCCTCCGCTAGAATCACGCACTCTTGATACCATCCTCTCACGCCTGGAAACAATTGAAAATAAATTTTCGACATCTACCCCCATTCCGCAAGCAGACACCGCGCCACTGTCTGTGACCCAAGCTATAGTCGACGCGATTCACTCCGTAAACCCGGGTCGTTCAAGGTACTATGTGTCAAACTTCGATCCGTCTATTCACGACGTAGACTCCTGGTGTGACGAAGTGGATCGCGCACAGTTGAGTAATCGTTGGGATGACAAAGAATGCCTATCACGTGTGGCGGGATGTCTTAAAGGTGACGCAAAAACATGGTTGAACGAATGGGTAACTGCAGATAGATCATGGAGTAGCTTCAAACGCGAGTTCAAGCCCCTTTGCCCCCGAAAGTTAGATTACGCGACATTACTTTTCGAGACTATGAGTACGACATCCGAAAAATTCGCCTCATATGCTGAGTACGCACGGCGCACCCTGCTTCGCTTGCGTATTGTCAAAGGCCTCAGTGAGCAACTGATGACACAAATTGTAGTCCGCGGCATTGACGATGCGCAGGTGCGAGCCGCAGCCGCCAACGCGGAACTTACCCCGGAAAGCATTGTGTCATTTTTGTCGATATACACAAAACCCGCTCAGACCAAGGGAAGTTCGACGAAAACCACTTCTCACTTTTCGTCACGAAAGCGCGGTTCAGAACATGCAGATTCGAACCGTCATAAGACCTGATTCACTTGCAAGGGCCAAGGCCATCTATCCCACAATTGCCCCAAAAAGTTCAAACCGTCTGAATCTACCTCTAATACGCGCCCTCACGTTCCAACCTGCACGTTCTGTAAAAAGACAGGTCACACAGAAAACGTTTGCTTTGCTAAGGAACGTTCGTCTGGCCAGCAAAACAGACGCAATGTAAATTTTTGTGAGTCTGCGGAAAGAATAATGACTTAACTACCACTGTAATACAAGGCCTACCCGTAGACGTATTGATAGATAGCGGCGCGCTCAATGTTTCCCTCGTATCTTCAGACCTTGTTAAACATTTGTCGTGCACAGTAAAACCGACTAGGTGCGTACTTAAGGGACTTAGTAGTCATGAAATCGTAGCAACGTCTTACGTTACTCTTACGGTTGAGTTTGCGGATATTGCGTTAGAGGCTGACTTTGTGGTGGTGAAACTAATCGCGTATTCATGTTTTCTAAAGAAACGGATGTACCCATTGTTACACCGTTACAAGGCACCGAGCGAGAATCACTGACGAGGGTGATTGATGATTTCGCTGACTTTTTCATAACGGGTACTGCAACAACTACCGTCACTACAGGCGAAATGCACATAAATGTAACTAGCGACGTACCTGTCACTTACCGTCCGTATAAGCTGTCGTTTGCTGAAAAAGTTAAGGTTCGCGAAATAATTAATGATCTTTTACAAAAGTGCATCATCCGCGAATCCGAGTCCGAGTACTCGAGCCCTATCAACTTAGTGAAGAAGAAGGACGGCTGGGATCGTCTTTGCGTGGATTTTCGCGCTTTGCTCCCACTAATTGATGACCATATTGACCGACTAGGTGATAAAAACATAAAGCGATATTCATCTCTTGATATGGCTTCAGGTTTTCACCAAATAAATATTAGTGAAGCTTCAGTCCACCGTACAGCCTTCGTAACACCTGAAGGGCATTACGAGTATTTAAAAATGCCCTATGGTTTATCGAATTCACCAATCGTGTATCAACGCATCATCAATAAAACGTTGCGTAAATTCATCGACTCAGGTCAAGTCCTTGTCTTTATTGATGACGTACTCCTAATGAGCTCCACGGTGGACGAAGGTGTCAGCCTACTGCGGGAAGTACTGACGACTTTGACCCAGGCTAGGTTCTCAATAAACCTGCGCAAATGCGTCTTTGCGTCGGTACCTCTGTATCTTTTATTACTTCTGTTGTTGATTTAACTGTGGTAAATGATTCGGTTCTTTTGTTAAATTATTTGTTAGTTTGAAAACTGAAATTAGCTTTTAGGTTATAAATAAATGTTTTTTTTTAATTGATATTTCACTTCTTTTCCTATGATATATATATATATATAGTAGGTAGGTATAGTATATATATACTATACCACAATAACCTACTCTACCCAAAGAACAATGGCGAAAAAATAGTTGGGATTTTTTTGGACGTCTTCAAGAGACACCTAGACTAAACTATATTTTGTAATTTTACACGTTTTTACAATTTATTCTCAAATTCAGAGAAAAGGCCAGGTAAAAAAGCAAAATATTTTAAGAATTTAACTTGAGCAGTTTTGTTACTTTGTCACTTATCCTAACTTCTGTTAACTGGCAACCCCAGACCGAATAGCTGACGATGTAAACAGCTCTGTAGTTTTTATTTCAATTAAATTAGTCAAAATTGCTTTTCTGCACGAGTAACCTTAATTTAAGTAGTAATTAGTGATTAAATAATGTGTAGATAAGAAACAACTGTGCAAACATACAAGCTTTGGAAAAAACAAGACCGATTGTACCGGCCGATTGAACTGTCAAAATCAGTTCATGTAGCAACGACGTAAACGGGGGAAGTATCGTTTTATTTCTGTATTTATATCAATAATCTCACCTTTCACACCCGTAACAAACTAAACAAACCTTCATATAAGTGAAACACTTGCCGTACACTCACTCAGGTACCGTTTTGTCTCTCTTTACTTGGCAAAAGCGGAAGCAAAGTTGAAGACGCAACATTCTGCCACATTCAACAAAAACACACACTTAACACCTTCATTGTGCAATAAACTCCCTAGTGTTCGCTAGTATTCCACCCGGTCATACACTGACACCTATTCGCGGTTTTTTTTCAGGCGAAAAAGGGTGCAATGCTGACCCGAAGCAAGATGAGCACACGCGATGTGGAGTTGAAGCTGAAAGCGACATTGCTGGAGCTCAAGAAGAGCCAAGAGCTTTGTGAAATACTTCTACGAGAGCGAGATGAGTGTGAAGAGGAGATAGAAAAGCAAATTAAGAAAAATTCGGCGCTAAGAGAAGAGCTCAGTGAGTTGGACATCCAATGCCAGGATCTCAGTGCCCAGAGAGATGAACTACAACACCAAGTCGACTCATTTTACAAGTGTCATGATGTCCACCACGTAGCATTGCAACACATAAAATCACTTGAACAACAGCTTGCAGAGGCACACCACGAGCTTCAAGTTTTCAGCGAGCGGGAGGAACAGCGAGACAGTGCTAAAACCAGGGCCTTATATAATGAGGTCATGAGCCAAACTGGCATACCAACTATTGACCTAACAGCTTGTGATCTCACGTGTGATAGTCCTAATAGATCGCAATCAGTAACCACTATGAGCTGTAGTAAAAATAAATTAAAGAAATATGTTAAATTGAATAATTATATAAAAAAAATACATAAACTAGCTAATAGAAATAAAATATTTTGTAAAAATGTAAATTGTAGCAAGGAACGTGTCGAATTAATTAAGGAAATCGATGATTGTAGATTATGTTTGGAAAAAACTACAGAAAAGTATGAATGTGACACACGGCGACTCCAGTCAGATATGCATATTTTAAACTCATCATTACAAAGTATTACACGTAAATATGAGTCAGCACAATACGAAATTAAGGAACATGTGTCGGCTATGAATAGTTTGTTGGAGACGTGTAAGTATAATTATGACACTTTCATATCTTTGACCGACAATCACATCTGTGATTGTAAACAAGCTCCAGCGGACTGTTCCGTGCCGACCGTGTGTCCCGCCGAGCAGCCGGCTGAACAGCTGATACTGACCCAGGCGCCGCCGTCAGTCGACTTGAGTACTAATAGTGTTATCAATAACGCCTCCTTCTCTCGGACAAAGGATAGGTATATAATGTACAGCGATGAACTTGGAAAAAATATGGGTTTACAACTTAGTCAGCGCGTGGGCCAGGCAATATTAAATAACTGTATGCCTGGCGCCACATATTCACAAATATTAAACAAAGTGTTGTCATCGCAGTTTTTAGAACCAACCACCCTAATTATTTTAATTGGTAGAAGGGAAAATGTATCTAAAAAACTAATTACTAAATACTTTTCCAAATTAAATTCTTTACAAAATGTAGATAGAATAATCTTGTTTGCGTTTCCCTTCAGCCAATCTTTGTCACAACATGAAAATCATATAAGACATGATTATAATACATTTATACACACATTGACATGTCGTCATACTGAACACACCAATATTTATTTTGGACTCAGTCAAGTTTTTGACTAATGAAACGCCTGCTTCTATTGAGCAGGGTAATAATAATGACATGTACTCCTTGGAATCTGTTCCAAGCTCTTTAAATTAACCCATAGGACAACAGAGAGTAACTCTGGCAGTAATATTAATATTTGTATAAATATACCTTCATCTTGCCCATTAAATCAAGTTACTAGTAATGAAAAATGTAAAAGTAAGAATATTTTAAATGTGGTTCATCAAAATATACAGGGCATGTTAAGTAAAGAACTGGAAATTGAGTTATTCATGAACTGTAATAATATTGATATTTTATGTATAACAGAGCACTTTTTAAAGAGTTATCAGTTCATGTTCAACTTTAATAACCACCACGTTGCTAGTTCGTTCAACAGAAAAACAGCTGATCGCGGTGGCTCCTTAATACTTGTAAATAATAGTTTTAAATATAAGGAACGAGTTAACATAGTGAGCCTGTCTGTTGAGCGTACCATGGAAATAGCCTGTATTGAACTTGGACAACTTATTGTAATGAGCGTATACAGACCACCAGATTCATCCTTTGATTTATTCGAAAAGAAAATGGATGAAGTGTTGATTAAAATCAGCGATAAAAACAAATTTTTTATAATTTGTGGTGATTTTAATGTTAATCTGTTAGAGGATAATAATATTTGTACTAGATTAAAATCTTTATTTTTATCTCACAACATAAACTATCTGTTTTTGGAGCCTACTAGAATTACTGCAACATCTGCTACCTGCATTGACAATATATTTACTAACATTACGCCCATTTTCAAATCGGTCATCAATAAATTAACCTCTGATCACTCTGGTCAGATAGGTATATTCAATATTAAAATAAAAAAGGACCAAAAAGAGGATATTACATGTGTGCCCGTTAGTGACACTCGGCTTGAACACTACATGAATAATATTTTAGATAAACTATGGGAAATACCATACAGTGACGATCCAAATTTGTTGTACAACTCAGTATTTAACCTTGTCAAAAATGAATATGATACGGTATTTAAATCAAAAACTATAAAAGTTAATAACAAAGCTTTGTTTAGTGATTGGGCGACAGTTGGAATTCATAGGAGCAGACGAAGATTATATGAACTCTATGAAGAGAAATCATATAACAAAAATACGGCCTTTCTAGATTATGTTCGTAGTTATTCAAAAATGTTTAAACGCGTTTGTGCCGTAGCTAAATCTAATTTCATTAAAAACAAAATTGAATCTAGTAGCAATGTAATGAAAACGACTTGGCAAATTATAAACAGAGAGACTGGAAAGGCCAAAGCTACACATAATAACTTCAAGCTTAATATAGATAATCAATTGCTAAGTACAGACCTAGATGTAGCAAAAGCTTTCGAAAATTTCTTTACGGACATTCCAGTTTCAACAACCAAGTCTTTAAATTCATCTCCCGCTGCTGCTGAATCTATACTTAAACAAAACTTTGAGGATTGTAAAACAGATTTTAAATTTAGGCACGTAAATAATGAAGACATTGTAAAAGCGTTTAAATCCCTGGAAATGTAAAAGACAGCTGACGCCCATGGTCTATCAGTAAAAATTATTAGTTCCATTGTAGATTGTATTGCACCTCACCTTTGTTGTATATTTAATCAATGTATAGATAATGGTGTGTTTCCTGACTTGATGAAACTAAGTAAAGTTATACCTTTATCCAAAGCTGGTAGTACATCAGACCCCACCAATTTTAGACCCATATCGATACTACCAACGCTTAGCAAAATATTTGAAAAACTCATACTTAATCAATTGCAAAGTCATTTTTATCTCAATAATTTAATTCATATTGCTCAGTTTGGTTTCACAAAGGGTCGTTCAACAGCCGATGCTGGTGTTGAACTAATCGACAATATTTTTGATGCCTGGGAAGACGCAATGGATGCAATAGGTGTCTTCTGCGATCTATCCAAGGCTTTTGATTGCGTCCATCATGACACTCTTGTCAGGAAGTTACGCCATTATGGTGTAAAAGATCAGGCACTTGGCCTTCTGGAGTCATATCTAACAGATAGGGTTCAGATGGTCGATGTTAATGGGAAAAGATCACCTGGGTCTTCAATAAGTATGGGCGTACCGCAAGGTTCAATTTTTGGTCCTTTCTTGTTTTTAGTATATATTAATGATTTACCTTACCTTGTTAAAGCAAAACATGTGTTAGTATTGTTTGCCGATGATACTTCTTTGATATTTAAAGTTAAAAGACAGCAATCAAATTATGACGAGGTAAACAATGCTATCTCTAGTATAGTGAACTGGTTTACTGTTAACAATTTATTACTTAATGAAAAAAAAACTAAATGTATTAAATTCGTGTTACCCAATGTGAACCCGGTGACTACAGACATATTTATAAAAGGACAGAGATTGGACCTTGTGCAGTCGACTGTCTTTTTGGGCATTACTTTAGACGCCAAACTACAATGGGATCCTCATATAAATAAATTGTCGAACAGACTGAGTTCGGCAGCGTTCGCAGTTAAAAAAATTAGAGCTCTTACCGACGTAGACACCGCTAGACTAGTCTACTTTAGTTACTTTCATAGTCTAATGACCTATGGTATTTTATTGTGGGGTCACGCTGCGAATGCTAATAGTATATTTATTCTGCAGAAACGGGCTGTTCGTGCAATTTATAGATTAGGGCCTAGAGTGTCACTGAGGGAAAAGTTTAAAGAAATCAATATTCTGATATTTGTGTCTCAATATATCTATGACAATCTTGTGTATGTAAAAAGAAATATAACTAATTTTCAGAAGTACAGTGATATACACAATTTTAATACTAGAAATAAAGACAAGTTGGTTGCTTATGTAAGCCGACTACATAAAATTAGTAATTCTTTTAAAGGCAATTGTATACGCTATTACAATAAGGTCCCTACTGATATTAAAAACTTACCTTTAGACAAGTTTAAAATAATAATAAAACAGAAATTGTATAAAAAAGGTTACTATAGGATATCTGATTACTTAGAGGACAGATGTCCATGGGAATAGATTGTTTGAGTAACAGGCTGTTTCGATATATAATTAGCATTCATTTTGTAATTTGACAATATTTTATTTAAAAAAGGAAACGCAAAAGATGCGACGACTGTGGAGTTTCTTCGGTGAGCTCTTCTCCACAGATTCCGCCATTGTGTTAGTGAACTCACCCAAAAAAATGTAATGACGGATCTAAGTGATGTAACAACATCCTATGGAAATAAATTATATTTGATTTGATTTGATCCGGCCACAGAGCAACGCGGTTAATCTTTGCTTCCGGCACAACTTATGTTTTCAAACTGTTTAATGGGCACTTATATTGAATTAAAACTTGAAGAGGTACGAAAAATAAAATAAATGTGTTTATTTACTGTTATAATAGTGCTATTTATACCTTTTTAAAATTCTTTATCTACACACGTATCATAAACCCTCTTTTCTGCGTAGAAAAACCGCACGTTACGATCAGCATAATGTTAAACTACTTGATAAAAACTCATTTCTTATCTGAAAAATTACACATTATGACCATATTGCGTAATTTTTCTACATAATATGACATTCGAATTTCGAATGCCGACGCCCGCCTGCGTGCTGCCCCTAGTTTGTCTGTGAAGTTGGTACTGACATTCAAATTTCGAACGCCGAGGCCCGCCTGCGTGAAGTTGGTATTACAGAACAAGCTAAACAACTGCGGAGCCACAATGCCGGTCAAACATGCGGTTCCTGAACACATCAAAGAGAGCTTATGATATGTGTGGAGATAAACTAGTGTATGTTACTGTACATAATTAGGCATTAAAACTCTCGAGTGATATTATTATGAAACTCGCCTATTAATGCCCTCCATTATGTATGCCTGGGGAGGCCTATATCGAAATCCTTATTAACATTGAATTATTGGGTAAAAATGCCTTGTTTGAACAGACTGCAGTGGTGGCGATTACTTTCTCTCATTCATATCAATAAAACTGTCAATTTGAGGTAAAATAGAACATTAGTGAGGTTAGAATTTATTCACAATTCATCAAGCAATATCTCAGTAACATGGCCTCGTCTAGCATAAATTGTTATAGATGCAAGCTCAGAACTATATGCAGAATATTTTAAATATTTTTTCATATAAAGACGCAGAGTATTTAGCCCAACTATTTTTCACTATGGGGGTTCGCCATTGTCCTTAATTTGCATACGCTCCGCTCCGATACGCTCCGGGGTTGCTTCTTCTAAGTTACAACCTAACCTATATTCCAATTTAAATTAAGCCACAATAACCTACTCTAGCCAAATTTGGCTTTTATTTGCATACGCTCCGCTACGCTACGCTCCGGGGTTGCTTCTTCTAAGATCCAACCTAACCTATGACCCAATTGAAATTTAGCCACAATAACCTACTCTAGCTAAATTTGGCTTTTCTTTGCATTTGCTCTGCTACGCTCCAGGGTTGCTTCTTCTAAGTTCCAACCTAACCAATAACCCAATTGAAAATTAGCCACAATAACCTACTTTAGCCAAAGTAGGTGTTCAAAGCGACTCAAACGAAAGGAAAACATAATTAAAAAGAAAAAAGAAAGCAATGAATGAATTTCAATGAATTCACAAGTCCAAAAACGCAAAGAAACAACCTTGTGACGAAAACATATAATCAAAAATAGCTTTATTACAACATAATTCGGTTTAATGCACACTTTCATCTTTGTATTCTCATCTTACAATAAGCGTACAACGTAAAACATTTTGAGGTTATTATTGCGTGTTGTATTATTGTGTGTGTCATACAAAAAATTGTGTCTGCAAAACTATTGAGTTCCGACACCTGAAACATTTAGACCATGTTTAAAATGACCCAAACTATCTACCGAAAAATCATGAAAGCCCTAGCAAACCGCCCGTTTTCTAAAGTCTAGTCGATGGATATTCCTCATGAGTCTAATCAATCCAATCGTTATGCAAGCACATTTATTATCAAAAAACCCACCCACATACACCTTTTAGCAATTAATGAAACGTTGAATAAACGGATACAATCATGTAAAATTATTACTATCGATTACAGCCAGCAGCTATACAGCTTGACATCACAAAAGGAAGGGACGAGCAAAAGACAAGAGCAAGTATTTTCTTTTTACAGTGAACCATAAACAAACTACCTAAACTAAATTAGCTTGCTCTGGTTACATGCTCGTTAAATGGAATGCATACAAACAAGGTTTCGGCTCAATATGCTTTAATTAAATCAAACAAAAGGACACGTTTTTATTCTTGTAATAAAGCTTCACAACCCATCACACACCCACCCACACATTATCAATCATCATCATCAATACTAATCTCAATCTATTTTCTCACACTATTTTATAATCAATTTATTTTTTCGGGATCGATAACTTTTCTTCCCCAGGTCATCACTATTCGCGTCTAAAGTATAATTCTTTGTCTCCCATACATTTCACCATCGCGAAATACGTTACGGCCTTTCAAAGGCGTGATTTTGATGACAGCTGTCACAACTATCGTGCTATATTTTACAGTAAATTATATTTTACGGGAGTTCGTTATTTATTGCTGTGCTGTGTGATAAAAACACAATATTAACTTCTGAATCTACTATATTGGCCAAATTGTTCAGACGCAACCGAATATCCAAATTTAACCGAGACGCTACACTGCTGTTTTCTTGCTCGCCAAAACCGAAGAGCCCGAGATCATAGACAACAACTGCAGAGATGTTCTGTGTCAATAGTGATGTCAGAGACCATTCAATTCGGATCGAGTGACTTGCTGATCGATCGAAACGAATTGACTATTTCTTTAAATTATGAGTAGTTAAAAGTCAGCCATCCTGAAATTGTGTCTGTCCCTGGCACATAACAATAATGGTATGAATATCTGCTATTAATACAAAATAAATTATTATCAAAAACTTCAATCATTATCAAGAATCTTACAAAACCTTATTTACTACCTCTATACATTTAATAACCTAAGTCTTCAATAATCGCGTCTGAATATTATCATTGAATTTGCGTCTATTCCAGGCACATAAAAATAATGGATGAATATCGTAAGGGTAGCGGCGAGCTTTGATCAACACGCCACTGCTTGGCTCTCTACTGACTTTGTGCAAGCGGTGCATGACTTTCTTGGCCATCCGCATTAGAAGAATGACCGCATTCTTCATTGAATCAGTAATTATATAGTCTTACTTCTTAGCGTTCTCTCTCAAATCTGTCAATTGGATTGATCAAGTATCCATCGGTCAATCTGTTCTTTTGGAGTTTTTTCTTTTTTTTGCTTACCCGCTCATAGGTTGAATTCCTATAGCGACTAGTTGGGCTGAATGATCAGAATCTTATTACCGTACGTTGAATTCCCATCGCAGCGTTTCATCAGTGGACTAGATGGTTTGTATCTATTTAATATCATTACCGCTCTGGGTTTGAGTTCCCGTAGCGGCTCTAAATCAATGAAATATTGGATTTATATCTTGTTGTATAATTTCATTACCACTCTAGGGTTAAATTCCCATAGCGGCGTTGAATTCGGGAGGTATCTGGGTTAAATCTTCTTAAGTAGTGTCATTACCACTCTATAGGGTTGAATTCCTGTAGCGGCGTTCAATCAGTGAAATATTTGGGTTAGTGTAGTTTCATTACCACTCTAGGGTTCAGTTCCCATAGCGGCATTAATTCATGAAATATCTGACTTGGATCTTATTGTGAAATGTCGTTACCATTCTAGGGTTGAGTTCCCGTACCGGCATTCAATCAGTGAAATCTCTGGGTTAGTGTAGTGTTATTACCACTTTAGGGTCATAAAATATCTGGGTTGGATCTTATTGTGAAATGTCGTTACCCCTCTAGGGTTGAGTTCCCGTAGCGGCATTCAATCAGTGAAATCTCTGGGTTAGTGTAGTGTCATTACCACTCTAGGGTTGAGTTCCCATAGCGGCATTAATTCGTGAAATATCTTGGTTAGATCTTATTGTGAAATACGTTACCACTCTAGGGTTGAGTTCCCATAGCGGCATTAATTCGTGAAATATCTTGGTTAGATCTTATTGTGAAATACGTTACCACTCTAGGGTTGAGTTCCCGTAGCGGCATTAATTCGTGAAATATCTTGGTTAGATCTTATTGTGAAATATCGCTACCACTCTAGGGTTGAGTTCCCGTAGCGGCATTCAGTCAGTGAATTCTCTGAGTTATCTTGTTGATATTTTTCTGTTCTCCGCGCTCACTGGTTAAGTTCCAATATCAGCGCCCCTGACTCGTCTTCAATTAAGTTAGTTTGATGGGAAGGGGAGGAGAGTGAAATTGTTGGGGAATTAAGTTTACATATTTAATACAACAATATAATAGGATGTTAGGGTGTGTGTGTATGTGTGTGTGAGAGGGTGTATGTGCGTGTGTGTATGTAAGTTTCTCTTGAAATAGGCGGAAAATGATCTAATCATAATCTCAATCGCTTTGGTAGTATTCGTCACTATCTGATTCAGATTCAGTCATGTTCAATCTCACCCATGGTTTTAGTTTGTCTGCTAAAAATACATTCTGATATTTCTTTTTAGAATACCCTTCGACGCTACTAACCTCATATCTATCATGTGATAATACCTCTGTTACACGATATGGGCCGCTATATGGCGTAACGAGTTTATTACTTTCCCCCGTGAGTTTGCTCTGTTTCTGTACCATTACTAGATCTCCCAGTTTATACTCCTTGGCCTTACATCTGCTTTTATCGTTTCGTGTTTTCATTCTGTCTTATTGTTTTTTAATATTCGCGCTAGCTTCGTCTTTGATATTTTCAATTTCTACGTTAGACATCGGTTCCCACATCACAGCACATTGGTGCTGATGGGATAAATTCTCATGGCAGCCCTCATTCAATGCAAAATCTGGTTCGAAATTAAATGTTTATTTGCCTTAAATGTTTGTTCATATATCGTTATGTAATTTGATCAGGAATAAAATTCAACTCAATCAGTTCAATTTCTTATTCTAATCGTGTTTCTCACTCTTGGATTAAATTTTCATAATAGTGCTATATCAATTCAATATCCAGTTCAAATGGCATTTCTCACTTCTTGGTTAAATTCCAAAAAGTGTCAAATCAGTTTAATACCTAATTCAACTTGTGTTACTCACTCCTAGGTTAAATTCTAATATCAGTCCCTAGTCAGTTCAATATACGATTCATATCGAGTTAGTCGCTCATAGGTTTAAATACTATGGTAATGCAGTTACAAGCAGTTTAATGCAGTTCACAATCGAATTCAAATGTTAATGGCTGATAGGATAGAATTGCTATATTAGTGTTTAAACAGTTACATCATCAAATTCAGATCGTGTATTAACACGATCTGAATTTGACAGTGATTACACTCCTAAGTTACATCCTAAATCACTTCCGAATCAATTTAATATCTGATTCGTATCGTCTTAATCGCTCATAGCTTAAATTCATATATACACGCAATGCAGTTCAATTTCTGATTCATATAGTGTTGATTGTTTTCAATTTGTTTGACTTGTTATTTGTCTGGTTTGCACTTCCATTGTTCCATGTTGCTATGATCTCATTTCATGCTTATATTTGTGTTAATTCAATTCATTTTATGCTTCGGGCCTATTTTATAAAGGTTTCTGATAGTTTGGCATTTAATTTAAATTAATTCTCATTGCATTCCTCATGATCAGGTAATTATTTTAGAAACATTACCATTTTTCTTCTTTAATCCATTGATACTCTGTCCGGTCATCTATTTTTCAGTACAATAATAAGACGGTGTCGTACTTTAAACCAAAATCAAATCAATCATGGACTTCTGAAAATGTTTCGCAACTTCAGCAATTTCTCTCAACAACTCTTGATCGGTGTAATATGCATATGGTTAATATCTTGCCTTGTAAACTCACTGCTGCCATAGAACCCAATTTCTGGTTCAATACCTTGTTGTTCGAAATAGACGCTGTTATGGGTTGAATTCCCAAAGCGGCACTTAGTCAGTGTAATATCTGGTTAATTACCTGGTTGTTCAAAACAGATTCTGTTACTGGGCTAAATTCCCAAAGCAGCGCTTAGTCAGTGAAATCTCTGGTTAAATACCTTGTTTTCCACAACAGACGCTGTGTCTGGGTTGAATTCCCAAAGCAGCGCGTGTTATCTCTGGTTAAATACCTTGTTTTCCAAAACAGACCTTATTTCTGGGTTACATTCCAGCAGCAGCAGAGCTTAGCCAGTGAAATCTCTGGTTGTTCAAAAGGACGCTGTTCCTGGGTTACATTCCCAAAGTAGCGCTTAGTCAAAATATCCAAGCTTAGTTAAATGCCCTTAATACTTCACAAACAGTTACACTGGTATCGTTGTTGTCTAGTTTTCATTACACAAGGGTTCAATGCCCTTAACAACTCTCAATCAGTGTCATTGTGGTCTGAACTTTAATTGCACCAGGGTTAAATGCCCTTAGCAACTCTCAATTAGTATAATATTATTGTTGTCTCAATTCTCATTACCCAGGATTAAATGCCCTTAACAATCCTCAATCGGCGTAATATCATGTTGTATCAATCTTCATTACTCAAGGGTTGAATGCCTCCAGCAACTCTTAATCAGTGTGATAACATCATTGTTGAGTAAAATATTCATTTATCAAGTGCTGAATGTGTTGTTTTATTATAATACTCAAAAGACCTATGACTGTACTACATCAACGCAAATAAATGATTTCTATTTCTATTTTATAAAAAAGTCAATCCAAATCTCTTGATTTGTATCAAGTTTTTTTATTCATTTTTAAAAGTATGTAACTTCTCTATATTAGTAAAACTCTGCGGAAGCCTGCTAAATATTCGGGTTGACATGCTGAATATACTCTTGCCGTAGTTGGCAGTCCTATGTTGCTCTGCATAGCGTAGATTACTCTTTACTTTTATAATTTAAACTCGATTATTTTCTGTGGTTATCATAATAATAATACATAAATAAATAATAAATAAATATTAGAGGACAATCTTACACAAATCGAACTAGGCCTATAGTAAGCTCAATAAGGCTTGTGTTTTATGTACTAGATGACGATATATTAAATAGAGACAAATACTTATGTAAAAACATAGAAAACATCCAAGACTAAGAAACAAATATTCATGCTCATTACACAAATATTTCATTTTACCGGGATTCGAACCCGGGACAGTCAGCTTCGTAGGCAGGGTCACTACCCGTTAGGCTAAACCAGTCGTGAAACGGTTACTTGAGGTATATTGTCAAAGGGATCATTAATATATATCCTTCCCATATTATCAAGCTTAAAACACAGCTATTCTCTCCCCCCCCCCCCCCCTCCTTAAATCCTAAAAATTACATAAATAGGTAAATGATATGTAAATAATGTGATAAAACCAGATCTTGTTCTGCCTTTTGCCAACGTTGTGGCAACCTACGGGAGACGGAATAAAAGGCTTGGAATATGCTCAGTTACAGTCTAGTTTTATTTAACAAATAACTCTTCTTATATATAAATCGTCCTCGATAATCATCACGTACCAAAACCGGTACGTGATGTCGATTTTCTGTGTCAGCCAATAACTTATCTCGACGATACTTTAGTCCGTGATGATAAGGGATGGCTGGCACAGATACTTCCCCCCTTACAAAAAGGCAATATTAAGTAAATTACGATAAATGGAAAAGTAAAAAAACAAAGCACGAAAACATTTAAATTAAATAATACTATACATTGCGACTAGCTAGGCTGAGGTAATCCCCCTCTTCCGGAGTGCGGCGCCAACTCTTCCGTTAAAAAAACGGTTGGCCACCATGAAGAACACGATGGCCGCTAGTATGGTGAGGATCCCGAGCGTCGCAAGAATCATCTCCCGATGACCGTTGAACTCTTTTATCACCTCCGCTCGGCGATATTTTCCGTCAATTTGGTGGCGTCTTGTATCCCGTTGTTTTGGGTCATGGTTAGTTGTTCCTTGGAGTTATATCCGCCCATGGTGGTTTCGTTGCGTTTCCTGCTGATTTACTGAATAGCGAATACTCTATGATTTACCAATTCGCTATTTATACCAAACGAGTGCCGTCATCAAAGTTGGAATCTCAACGTTTGTTTGTACTTTCGACCAAACTTGGACGTTGTTGGTCGTGCTGACTCGACAACTGAATCTTCCGCTTTGCTCGTTGGTTGCGGGAACGTGATGGAACTCGGCTGATCTGCTGGTAGGAAAGCTGGCTTTAATCTATCAATCGAAAATGTGTCGACGGTGTTGTTCTTGTTGATGACGAAATATTTCGTCGTTCGTCGTAGAACTTCGTAAGGCCCTTCATAAGGAGGAATCAGACCTTTGGCGACACCTTCTCTCTTGATGAAAACGTGAGAGCAGGAGCTTAACTCGGGGTGGACGAAATACTTGTTTTGGTGATTCTCTCTCCTCGGAACGGAGCAGTTTTTTGATATTCGTTGTTTCAAATCTTGCACGTAGTCGTGATACGTTGATCGCAAGCCAGAATCACCAAAGAATTCCCCGGGAAGCCTTATTGTTTCTCCATAAACCATTTCCGCGGCGCTGAAACCCGTGTCGTCTCGTAAACAACTTCTTAGGCCAAGAAGGACGATTGGTAATTCTTTTACCCAATTTTCCTTACTGTTCCTTGACATGAGAGACGCCTTCAGCGAACGATGCCATCTCTCCACCATTCCATTGGATTGCGGGTGGTAGGCTGTTGTTCGTAATTTTTCCGTTCCCATTAACCTCGCCAAGGATTTAATAAGCTCAGATTCGAACTGTTTTCCACGGTCCGAGGAAAGCCGGAGGGGGGGGCCAAATCTGCAGATCCACCCTTGGAATAAACATGAAGCGACTTTTTCCGCAGTAATCTCCTTCAAGGGAAATGCCTCAGGCCAAGAAGAGCAACGGTCAATCATAGTCAGCAGAAATCTGTAACCTTGGCTTGTAGGTAGGGGGCCGACGATATCTATATGCACGTGCTCAAAACGCTGAGCGGGCATGAATGTGCCGATAGGTGAAATAGTGTGCCTAGTAACCTTGCATTTCTGGCATGATAGGCATGTTTTACACCACTCGTTTATTTCCTTGTTCATGTTATCCCAAACAAATCTTTTTGAAATCATTTTTCGTGTGGTTCGTTTTCCTGGATGACTCAAACCATGAATCGCGTCGAAAATTTTCTTCCGAAATACTGCAGGAACATACGGTCTCGGTTGCCCGGTTGAGGTATCGCAATATAGCTGGGAATTACTGCCGGGCACACCAAACTTGGATAATGTCAGATTTGATTTCTTGAAAAGCTCTTTAAGATTTGCATCCGTGCGTTGAAATTCGACCATTTCCTCGAAGTCAATTTCTGAAGGAGTGATTATCTCCTCGATCACCCTTGATAAGGCATCTGCAACCACGTTGTCTGATCCGCTAATATGCCTTATGTCTGTGCTATACTGTGATATGTAGTCTAGTTGACGAATTCTCCGAGGTGGGTCATCAATATTTGGTTTTTTGGAAAATGCGAAAGTGATTGGTTTATGGTCTGTGTAGATAGTAAAATCTCGTCCTATCACGAGTCTTTGGAAATGCTTCACAGCTAGGTAGATACCCAAAAGCTCTCGATCATACGTAGAATATTTTTGTTGCGTCTGTGTCAGGTTTTTTGAAAAAAATCCGAGGGGTTTCCATTCACCATCCTCCTTATGTTGCAAAACGGCGCCCACGCAGTCATTGCTAGCATCAGTCATAAGCGACATGGATGCGTTATTAGCAGGGTGAGATAAACTTGCTAAATTTTTCATAAGCTCCTTGCATTTTTCGAAAGACTCTTCCCCTGTCTTGGTCCATTTAATTACACTCTTATCGTTCCTCTTGCAGCCATGTAAATATTTGTTCAACTCTGCTTGATAAAATGCCGCTTTTGGGATGCTGCTTCTATAGAAATTAACCATACCCAAAAATCTTCGCAACATGTTCACTTTTTCTGGTTTAGGAAAGTTGGTTATAGCCTCAAGTTTTTCTTGAGTGGGGGAAATCCCGTTACAGGATACATGATACCCCAAAAAATCTATTTCCTTCTTCATGAATTCGCATTTTTCCAGATTCATTGTAAGACCATGTTCATCTAATTTCTTGAAAATTATCTCTAAATGTTTGCAATGCTGCTCTTCATTTTCTGATGCACAAAGGATGTCGTCGACGAAACAAAATGTGAAATCTGATATGTTTTCATCCTTTGGCTCTTGATAAGATGCTCCGCCGCGTTGTGAAGATATTTGATGTCTGAATATTGAGTCCATAAATCGTTGAAATGTCTGACCGGCGTTCCGAAGTCCAAATGTCATTCTCGGAAATTCGAAAAGACCGAAGGGGGTGATGATGGCTGTTTTGGAAATATCTTCTGGAGCCATTGGTATGCAATGATATGCTTTCCGGATATCGATTTTGCTAAAAATGCGTTTCCCCTCGAGAATGTAAGTGAAATCTAGTAACCGTGGGAGTGGATACCGGTCAGGGACTGTTCAAATTCAAATTCAAATTCAAATTGTTTATTCATAATAAATTTACAAATAATATACAGGGGCTGGAACCTCCTAGTAAGTATAGAAATACCTGTGTCAGGAGGGCCCGCTCTTCCACAAATATACATTTAGTAATTCGAATAAACAACCTAGTATTAAAATATAACATGCAGTTTAATATTTTAGTTCGTAGAATTAAGGATAGAAGATGTGTGTGTGTGAGTGGTGTGTGTGTGGGTGTGTGTGTGTGTGTGTGTGTGTGTGTGTGTGTGTGTGTGTGTATTTGTGTTCAGAGTCTTATATTAACATTTGCACACTATACAAGAAATTTTATTAAATGTTCTGTTTCATTGTAGCTTAAACTCTTAAGCCATTCGATTAAGACCTTTTTACACTCAAAGTTTGTTTTAGGGTATATGTCTAGTTTTTTGTTAATTTTATTATATAAAAGTGCAGATTGTTTTGCCATTTGGCAACTAGCAAAAGTAGTCCTTGTGCGAACCATTTGTGAAACATTTCCATTTCTCTTCTTTTTATAAATATTTATATCAAATAATAGGGACTTGTGCAGTCTAAGAATGATGCGTAGGATATATAAACGTCTTACTGAGAGCATATCACAACTGTTATATTGTTCAGGGCTCTATAATCTCCACATGGTCTCCATTCACCATTTTTCTTCTTCACCATATGCAAAGGACTGGCCCATGAACTGTTTGACGGTCGACATATTCCCATATCCATCATGTCCTGGAAATCCTTTTGAGCCGTCCTGTACCTTTCTGGAGGGAGAGGCCTGGCTCTACAAGCGACCGGAGGGCCTTGCGTCTCTATGAAATGTTGAACGTTGTGCTTGGGACTAATCTTCAAAGATGTGGGTACGGTGATGCGCTGATATCTCCGAAGTAAGTCTGCGATAACAAGACTCCCATCAATGGTACTTAAAGTGGCTTGGTTTGCTATTATGGTTCTACCTCTGGATGATAGTTTGGTAGTGTTGTCAATCAACCTTTTTCTGCGTAAATCAACCCATAAATCATGATGCTCCAGAAAATCTGCTCCAATGATAGAGGTATTGACATCGGCGATCACGAAGTTCCATTTAAAAGTTCTTCGAAGCCCGAGATCAAGGGCACAACATCGTTCTCCATATGTGCTGATCTTTGAACCGTTGGCAGCATGTAATGAGTAATCTGTTTTCCCGGAATGCTTCAGCTTGCGTTTAAGTACAGATATGTTCGCGCCAGTATCGATCAAATATTTTTCTCCAGTGTTCTTCTTGTCTGTGATAAATAGGCGATGAAATTGTGAAAAAGCACACAGCTCCGCCTCAGTGCATGCCCGCTTTAGTTTCCCTGTTGCTTCCAGGAACACGGAGCCTCGCACTTGAAAGCTCTCTTGCCAAAACGTGAATGATAAAAGCATAACTTCGAGTTTCTCCGGAATGGAAACGGGCTTCCTGACCGTGAACTTGAGAATGGCTTACTGCGATAAAACTGCCGACGATTGTTGTTATTATGAATTGCAGCTAACTCAATCTTTACTTTCGCTAGCTCGGCAGTTAGTTGCGTTACTGGGTCGTCGACCCTGCTTAGCGCAGCAACTTGTTCGAAGCTCGAGACTTCGTAAATATTGTCGGCCATCTGGGCTAAATCGTCAATTCCTTTCTCTTTATTTGTCGAAAGTATTGAGGTTAAGGAGGTCGGTAATTGTTTTAGCCAAAACATTTTTGCAGTTTCGTCGTTGATTTGACCTTCCCCAAGCTCCTTGATTTTTCTTAATAACTGTGACGGTTTTCTGTCTCCGAGGTCGGTGTCCGTGAATAATCTCTGGAATTTGCGATGCGGGGATTCTTCATATGTCGAAATCAATCTGTCTTTTAACTTCTGGTACTTTCCGCTGTCTGATAAGGAAATCACTATGTCACTGGCTTGTTCGATTTCCTCTTTGGCTAGTTTGGTAAGGACTAGGTGGAATTTGGATTCGTCACCTAACTTCTGGGGGGTGGTTACTGCTTCAAAATGTGCGAACCATAACCGGGGCTTGTCCTTCCAGAAGTCTGCGATTTTAGACGAAGTGCTGATTGCTTGCACTTCTAGGGTAGCTGCACACGGGTTCTGTTTCACAGGCGACGACATGCTGCTGCTTAACCGAAGGTTGCTTGATATTCAAACGTCGGGGTCACCACTTTGCCAACGTTGTGGCAACCTACGGAAGACGGAATAAAAGGCTTGGAATATGCTCAGTTACAGTCCAGTTTTATTTAACAAATAACTCTTCTTATATATAAATCGTCCTCGATAATCATCACGTACCAAAACCGGTACGTGATGTCGATTTTCTGTGTCAGCCAATAACTTATCTCGACGATACTTTAGTCCGTGATGATAAGGGATGGCTGGCACATGCCTCATTACCACTGATTTTAATAAATATTCTGAATGGAACTGAAATTGATGGGGTTTCTTGTGGTTCAATGGACTCTCTCTTTACTCTACTTGAGTATACAGTTTGACATTTAATCAGCTGACCATATTTTAGGGAGTGATAGTTACCATCATTATGAACAACTTTTGAGAGAATAAATAAATCTTTTAATCTTTGAAACTCGAACAATGTCTGACTCCTTGGAAGATTAGTCATCAGATTAAATTGAAACTTACGAATCTGTAACTAGGTGCAGCAGAGAGGCAGGCAACATCTAATTAACCTGTTATTATTAATTACTTCAAACTTCATATTCATTATCACAGTTTAAGTGTGTAGTCAATAATTCTTATATCGACGAGCCCTTTTGTTTGTAAGGCTTCACCAACTGAAATTATCTTTTTAAATAGGTTAGACTACCGCGCCTAGTAGCCACACTGCCACTGGAATCACCCCCGTGTGTCACCCGCCAATTTAGGATCTCACTCACTCAGAAAACTCATGACTCACAAGATGTGGATCACCTATACCTGAGATCTTTACATGGCTGTCTCAATAAATAATATAAACAATAATTGCAACTATTTTTCGTACCAAAACTTTTACATCTATGCTACAAACTTCTTGAATAGGTATGTTGGCCTGAAGATATCGTGATTTCCTGATGTCAATAGGCATTTGAAATCCATCTGTTTCCATGTACATTTCATTATTTCTAAAGCTTTCTTTATTTTGTGCTTTTACCGTCGAATTGGTCTTAAATTACTTCATTCAATTCCTACGGAATCAGGTGGCGTTTGAAGAAAGGCTAAAATTACTTACCTACCATTTTTTGGGAACCGATGCCGCTATGCAATATAGAGAATACTAGAGTTCAGTATTTTCATGTGTCATCCAATAATTATGTTATTCATACATAATCAAATAAAGTACGGGGGTAAACAAACACGTAACAACATAACGTGAATCATGTCATCTTCAAAACCTTTCATTTAAACGTTAGTATTCATCAAGTACATTCATGTTTCGTGGGAATAAGATTGTTTACAAATCACAAATGTCAGATTCTTACGTTACGTCAACATTGAAACAAGTTGTGGCTTCAACACTACTCACGCCATCTAGGAACGAAATATGTCAACAATACCACTCGTAGTGGCGCTAGCGAGCGCGTATCGATTATAATGCTATTCTGCTACCAAATGGCGCTTGGTGACAGATTAGGTACATTGCTGCGCAGAGCTTGCGACCTGTTGGTAGGTACCTATATCGTAAAAATCACACTGCTACATGAAATCAAAAACATAAGCCAGAAACAGAAAAAATATGTCTCACGGTAGTCTGTACACGAGAAATATACAACAGTTTCTATTCAGTTGCCTGTAGACACAATTTTCCACAGAAAGAAAGGTTTTAGAGGTCACAAATTGCGAACCTGACCTGGATGCACGAATCATCTGATAGTCTGAGAGGCTTGGTAGTAGGTAATCCAACTGCTGTAAAAGCCGGTCAGCTCCTTCTGATGGTAATTTACAACTTTTCGTTTGATGATATCACGGTATCACCACTCGGGACAGGACGCCGCCACCAGAGGTTAGCCAGAAAAACACTTACCATCATTGGTACCAACCACGGTTATAGTCATCTATAACCGTGGGCCTTGGGTCATTATGTCGCTTCTGACTGATAAAAACACAATATTAACTTCTGAATCTACTATATTGGCCAAATTGTTCAGACGCAACCGAATATCCAAATTAAACCGAGACGCTACACTGCTGTTTTCTTGCGCGCCAAAACCGAAGAGCCCGAGACCATAGTCATTTTTTTTTTTGGTTCATTTGCCCTGTCAGGCAGGCAAAGGTTTCTAGACCATACAGCCTTTTCTTATGTTGTTTTCATTATATCATAGTGTTTGCTTAGGGCCAATGGGTCAAGGTCTTCAATATCATATTCTTAAGGCAACTGGGCCAAGTCTTCAATGTAAAATCCGGTGTATGTCATATCCGGTATTGTTCCAAGTATCTGGTAAAGGCAATATTGCCATGTCTTAATCACATTTCGCCAATTGTGGACTCCACATATCTATATATCGGTTTAAGGGTTGCTGGGTTTTGCAATAAATCCTGAAGCAAGCGCGGGACGTTCAGGTCTTCTTTGAAAATATTCAACAATTGGTCAATCAAAAGTATTCTCTGTAGAGCAAAAGTCTGACATTCATAAAAAATGTGGTAAAGGGATTGTGGAGAAGCTGTGTTGCATTGATCGCACTCACCCGAAGAGATCATATTTAGTCTTTTTAAATGTGCTTTGAAGCGTCCATGACCAAATCTAAGCCGGCAGATAACGGAATAGAATTTTCGGCATATAAATTCAGTTCCTTTGACGAACCATTCAATTCGGATCGAGTGACTTGCTGATCGATCGAAACGAATTGACTATTCCTTTAAATTATGAGTAGTTAACATGTGTGAGAGTTGAGAAAGAAAAGAATTGCAAGTATGCCGAAACAAATGTACGAGTTTAAAAGTACTCGTGAAGAAACAGATTGTTTTATCGAACTACTTCATATGTTTAGTAATAAATAAATATGGTTGCGATTTGGAAGGTGACACAAACTAAAATTAACAGCCAACTAGACAACTAAATGTCATCATGACGTCATCTTAGTTGCTTAGCTTTAATTGGTACTCGGAAGGCGCCAACATTAATCGATATTTGTTTTTAAATGTTAATTTTAACTTGTCTAGTTTAGTGTATGCCAATTTCTATGGATTTCGTATTCGGAAGGCATTTTAGATGGCCGATTTTAGTTCCTTTTTGACAGATAGCAGTTAAAATTGACGGCCATGGTTTTGGTGACAATTAAAATTAACTTGAGGCCATTTTGGGCACATTTCGTATGAAAACTATTATTTCGTGGGTATTTCAGTCTAATTCGAGATAATCAAGCAATTCAATCAAACAATCAATCAATCGATCAATCGAATGTGCCTTGACTTATGTTTTGCAGGCTTTTTCTTGATCCCAAAATATCTATAACAAAAAATGGCTATCGAAGACGTGGCGACATAGTATAAATAAGAAATAGTAAGTTCACTAGGCCCCTGTTCGCATGATAACTACCTACTCTTGCTCAAACGGCTAGGGTTGTCGCTTAGCGCCGCGAGTTGCGGTGCGGATTTGTTGCGTCGTCGCTCGTCGCTCGCTGCTTACTACTTACAGGTGATGCCCCGTATTCTGCCTCTGAGTGCCGCTTGGAAGGGGTATACTTCGCGTATTGTAAAAAGATCAAGTCTGAAGTTAGGCAAACGTGAAAAAAGCGACTTTAACGCAACTGCATAATGCAAAACTCGCTCCCGGCGCGCTCTAGGCCTGATCTTTTTAGAATACGCGAACTGAAACATACCGTTCTTTATTAAAAATCATTATAAAAAGTTATTATTTCTTTATTAAATATAATGCAAGTAAAATTATATATACATGGTTATTTTTCATTTAAATAAATATCTATAAATTTGACACAGAAAAGTACTTGCGGCGATTTCGGCTAGGCGGGAGGCTTTATTATTGTTACTTAACGTAAAATAAATTCTCATTCTTATAAATAGTTTTTGTAAATATTGCTTTGAAAAGCATGGACAAGGCATTGAAAATTGTATGTCCTTTATTGTGTCATAAATGGTCATACCAATTTTACAATTGATGTGTTCTTTTTCGAACTCCTTTTTGAATACCTGTTCCATCCTCTCAATATTTTTAACAAAACTTTCACGTGGCACTACCAGTAAATTTTTCTCTGCCGTGTAATTTCTGTAATTAACGTACATTGACTGGACACTTAAATTAGAAGGTTGATATTCTACATACGATTTCAGCAATCTGCAGTCGTGTTTCTGAATACAATTTTTTAGCAAAGCTCCACAAACATAAAAAAATGCATTTTGTTCAGGGACATCAAAATTCGTGTAATCTGCACGTACGATTTCGCGTAATTCATTAGCTGGTAATTCAGTAGTAGTACCATCAACGTTAGGGTCGGTGCTATTATTATTATTGTTTTCAACACCCCTTTTAAAATCGTTTAAGCCCAAAACGAATTTAGATAATTCTGCTGTACAATTTCCTTCTTTAGGTGCCTGAACCATATCAGCAAATATTATTATTATTATTTATTTCATATCAGACACAAGAGATCCATAGTACAGCAACAAAATTATAATAAATAAATAAATATTACATTAACAATTAATAAATAGTCCATTATCACAATATCTACAAAATAAATAAAACTAAATCAAAACAAAATGTCAAATGTCAAAATAAATTCAAATTATCAATTAAAAATCAAATTAACATTTTTATCCAGTGGAGGGTGAACGGGCTGTCCCACCTCTCCGAGAAAGCATTCAGGATTTTGTTTTTGCTGCCACGCATTCTACCTAGTAGTGAAGCAGCCCTTTTCCGCATTATAGCGTGAAAACCGTCTCTGCGCGCTTCACTGCAGAAACGTGGCAACGCCAACAACCTCCTAAAGCCGTTATTATACTGGAAGCGCAGGGCGCTGAAAGCTTTCAGCGTATATCTGACCCACAGACTGCTGGTATAAAAAGATTGACAGTAAGCTTTAAAAAGAGTTATCTTTACTTGTTCTGAACACCGAGCAAATCTGCGAGCCAGCATATTACTTCTAACTGTCAACGCCCTACGCTCCCTTTCTATGTCAGGCTCATCTCTCAAACTTTCGTCCACTATGTGTCCCAGATATTTGAATTCGGTTATCCGATTTAAAAAGCAACCATTTAGGCTCATAGACGGTACATTTTCAAGCGGCCTCGAGTCTGCCTTAAATATGAGATATTCACTCTTTTTTACATTATATAGCAGACCGTGACTATTTGCGTAATTCTCACACACAGCCAACAGTTTTCTAAGTGCACCCACCGTAGGGCTCAGCAGCACCATATCGTCTGCGTAGCTGAGATTGTTTAAACATATGCCGTCAATATGGCAGCCGACATGTAAACTGCTGAGCTCCTCGATGAGGCCATTAATGTACAGGTTGAACAATATTGGGGAGGACAATCCCCCCTGCCTCACCCCACATTCCAGCCTATAGCAGTCAGAGACGTGGTCGGACCATTTTACATAATTTGTTTGATTCTTGTACCAGTAGCGAAGAACAGAGATCAGCTCAGGTGGTAGTCCCGACTGTTTGAGCTTGTCCCATAAGATATTGTATGAGACCATCTCAAAAGCCTTAGAAAGGTCTAGGAAGCACGCATATATAGGAGTGCCTCTGTCCGTATAATACCTAACTGTGCTCTTCAGGGGTCGCTCTCTAACGGTCTTGAACACAATATGACTACATGTGATGTTTGACTAGAACTTAAAGATACTATAACTTTTTGGGTCTAGAACTTAAATCTACCAAAAGACAAATTGACTAGTGTGTATTTTGTCCACATTGCATAGTGACATGAACACAAACTGCCTGGACAGTCAGGTATAGAAGATAATGTTTCTATTAAGTATAAGTTTTTGAACTAAATGACTGGAAAACCTTGGTCCCGAACTCATCCTGTATGTAATTTAAATAATTAATAATAAAATTGAGATTCAAATATTGCACAATATATAATAATAAAACCTCTTTTGATAGTAGGAACATACGGCCTCTATAGTAATAGATGGCCACTTATACGCTGTATGTCAAACACAAAGAGTATATAATTTACGTCAAACAGTTTGTGTGGCCGTTTCACGACAATTTCGGTTATTTGGAAAATGGATATAAATAAGATATTTCTAAGTAACAGAACAATTTTTTGGCGCGATGGGTTCCGGTACAATTTTGTATCTACAAATAAAACCGGCAACACATTTTGGAGATGCTCGAAGCGAAATGAGTGCAGTGCATCTGTTACCATTAAAGAAAATGATGAAGTAATATCCCGCAAGAGACCATCTCTACATGCGTGCGAGAACATTGACGAAATGTATAGAGAATATATCCTCGAAAATGCTAGAACTCTGGTATATCAAAACATGTCTTCCCTGAAAAAAATTTATGAAAAAGCTTATATCTGTTGAGATGTACAGCTCTAGCTGCGTGTCTCCACACTAGTAATGTTGACTGGTTGCTATGGTTACATTCTCTTGTTATGTAGATTGTGTCGTGGTAATGTTTCTATGAATATAATATGGCTTGTGATAAATAACAGTTTGCTTATTCTTCTACACAAAACCTCAACATGGTAGCAGATCGCGTGCAGTAAGTAAATAAAAATATATTGGGTTGCGATCCACGAAAAATAATATCGGCGAAATTTATAAGACAGAAAGATGACAGCTGCGGGGTCTCTCTTGCCGATTTTGACTGAAAATTCAAATTTCAGTCATTGGAAATTTAGACTGAAATTACTGCTGGAAGAAAAACAATTAAGCAATGTATTGTTAAAAGAGATACCAACAGATAAAGATGCTCTAGTATTATTTTTGAAAGATGACTCACGAGCTAAATCAATTTTGGTACAATGTCTGAGCGACAAATATATTGACATTGTAAAAAATGCGAATACGACCATAGAAATGTTAACGTCATTAGAGGCAATATTTGAACGGAAAACAGTCTGTAACAAATTTTATTTAAAACGGAAGCTCATAACAATGCGGTATGACAATGAAAGCAATTTACAACAATATTTCCTAAGATTTGAAGGAATTCTTAGTGAATTAGCGGCAATCAACGTGTTAGCGGTGGTATTATCCTACAAGGGCAAAACCCCATTGCTTGGTTTTCAAAGAAGCAACAATGTGTAGCTTTATCGTCTGCCGAAAGCGAGTACATAGCTGCCGCATCATTAGCACAGGAAATCGTTAATTTAAAAGGCATATGTAAACACTTAAATTGTGATGTAAATGCCGTGTTACTTGTTGACAACAAAAGTGCGATATCAATGGCCAAGAATTACGAGAATTCAAAGCGTACAAAACACATTGATATACGGGTTCACTATTTAAAAGACTTGGTTGTCAATAAGGATCGATGGAAAAAACCATGACGGAATTTATTGTCAAGTGCAATTTCAACAATTTGAAACAGTGCGAGAAAATCTACGTAGAACGCGATTGAAGTACTTGGATGTGGTGAAAACTGAATTTTCAAAATCCATTGATGTCATGTTACCGGAAATGATTGCTAAAAATTTTCTCGAAAGCGAGTATGAAATAGATTCCGACAACAAAATGTTGATATTTTGCCAAAGATCCTCACAAAAAGTAATGCAGTTAAACGCCAAAGAAAATAAAATGGTATTTGGGGACGGGACATTTAAGGTGGTGCCGCAGCCCTTTTGTCAACTGTTTACTTTACATGTGGATCTTATAACAGTTGTAATTATTCAAGCAATGTAAGACCAGCAATTTATGCGTTATTGCCAAATAAGAGCACAAGCACGTATACTGCTTTCTTTACAATCGTGAGAGATGTTCTGAAGGTAAATATCAAGACTTACAAGTGCGACTACGAATTTGCCCAGATAATTGCCTTTAAAACGGTTTACCCACATGGAAACGTTTCAGGATGCTATTTCCATTTCTGTAAGGCGGTGTGCGACAATGCAGAAAAAAAAGGGTTGACTGCAACACAAGAGGGGAAGGGCATAAT
The DNA here is from genome assembly GCA_949825045.1 of Argyresthia goedartella. Classification (NCBI taxonomy): domain Eukaryota; kingdom Metazoa; phylum Arthropoda; class Insecta; order Lepidoptera; family Argyresthiidae; genus Argyresthia; species Argyresthia goedartella. The sequence continues at coordinate 22,017,808 of OX463811.1, forward strand.
AGCACTAACCCTCAACTTGCCTTTCTTACCAGCTAACCTTATCCATCAAGGCTGGGAGAAAATAGTTGAGCACGGACCTAAAAGCGAAGAAATGAATGCCTTTGCTACTTATTTCCAAAAGCAATGGCTAAAGAATATTTCATTGATATCCTGTTGCAAGGAAAGGCACAGGACTACGAATATGCTAGAAGCGTGGCATCGCCGTCTAGGAGTACGCTTAAACAGAAACCCCACCCTCATAAAATTTATTTTTAAGCTGAAGAAGGAAGCCCAATATCAAGGCATCGCTATGGCTGGTGCTTTTTTTAAACACGAAAATAAAAATAAGAAAGATATTCTTTTCAACAAAAGATATGGCGCTGAGTTGAATAATTTGAATACTGAAGAAATCACTAAATTGGATTTCTTGAAAGCTATTGTGGACATTAAGCGAATGTTGAAGTAAAAAACGGCCAAGCGCCACATGTTATGTTACATTATTATTAGGTTAGGTATGTTGTATGTTCACCAGAAGTGTCTGTAAATTTTGATTTGCTCAAAAAATTTAATTTTGCTTATGTTACCTTGTATGATCATTTTGTACCGACTGTACATTCGAAAACAAAAGACAACTGTAGTCAAAATCTATTGTGGGTTGTTTCAGCTCTAGTCAATTTATGCTTTGGTAGATTTAAGTTCTAGACCCATAAAGTTATAGTAACTTTAAGTTCTAGTCAAACATCAAATGTAGTCATATTGTGTTCAAGACCATTAGAGACCGACCCCTCTTCAGGGCTAGAATGGCACTTTCGGTTGAAAGGCCCTGCCGAAAACCGAATTGTGCATCATGTATCTGAATTGTTTGGTTCAGACGTATTTCCATTAAACAATCAAATACTTTGGCTATTATCATGGCCAAGGATATTCGCGCTCTCCACGGCCTATTAGCGCGACGTATACACTCGGCACTGAGTCTCTGACTCGAGTGTATTCGATGAAGGACCTCGGTGTTACGTTCGACCCTAAACTTACATTCCATGAGCATGTGAGCACTTTAGCCAAGGAATGCTTCAGAAGATTAGGGTTTGTGATACGGAATAGTAAGGGATTCCATAACTTGGGTGTGGTCCAGCTTCTATACACGGCCCTAGTGAGAACCAAACTTGAATCTAGCTCGGTTGTTTGGAATCCGCACAAAGCTCATACGTCCTTATGCTCGAGAAGGTACACAAAGCTTTTCTTAGATACCTATATAAGAGGAAATTTGGATACTACCCTTACCTTTATCCATCCGATTTTATTTTAGGTAAGCTTGGATTTAACTCACTAGAGGTGAGACGTAACACCGAACAGCTTCTGACTGTGTGTCGATTGTTGCGAGGCGACAGTGACTGCGCAGCGCTTGTCAGTGTCGTATGCGCGCTTTACGTACCTGACAACTACCTACGCGCTCGTAGGCACCAGCTGCTAGCGGGCGGCTCGCACCGCACGGTGGCGCGCCTGCAGTCTCCGCTGGTCCGGGCACGGAAAAGCCTCAATGCACTGTTGGCCGCAGCACCATTGAATGTTCTGTTTGGTGATGCATGGAGGGATATCGTGCGAGAATGTGGAAGGTTCTGTGAGAAGATTGCATGATAGAGTAGTCTTGTAATTATTTTCTCGAATGTTTATGGATATAATGATAATATGGTAACTGCATTTAGACGATTGAATTGAACTTATTATATTTGACATTATTATGGTAAATTAATTTGTAATAATTGAATTGTATTGTATTTTCTAATTTTGTATATTTGTGTCGACTTGGCTTTGCTGTAATGGCACAAATAGATTATGTAAATAAAAAAATAAATAAATAAATAAATATAGGCCTATAATTTGCTTTGTCCGATATATCGCCTGTTCTGTTCTTCACTATAGGCACCACAACCGTTTTCATCATGTCATCAGGCAAGTATGAATGAACAACACACATTGAGTAGAACAAGGCTAACACCCGCGGCAGATGAACACCAGCGTACAGCAGGTGCTCGATGCTGAGTCCGTCGTGACCCGGAGACTTCCCTTTTTTCATACCCATGATCGCATTCTTAACCTCCTTAGCTGTGAACCTGGTCAAAACCCTGTCTGGGTCACGGCCGGTCTCAGCATCAGACACCTGCTGCACGGGCGGCCCCAACGGAGAAAACACCTTAAAATGGTCTTTAAAATGGTTAGCCATATCACCGGGCTTACTTATACCATTTACACTCGCCGGCAGGCTGGGCCTCAAATTCAGTTTATTTGTGGCGCGCCAAAAAGAACCAAAATGTTTATTCTCACGGTGAGTAGCTAGAATGTCCATTTTAAGCTGGTCTTGGTTTTTTAAACACCACTTTAATTTAGATTTAAAAATGCGACGACTATCAGACATCTCGTCATATACCCTACCACAAGCTGGTTTACCATGTAGGGTCCATTGTTGAAATGCAACCCGAGCCTGCCGGTGAGCATCATATACGTGTCGGTTCCACCCCATAATATTTCTATTTCTACCGGCCCTCCTATTCTCAGATCCCTTATAACTTCCCACAGAAGCTCGCACTAAACTGGTTACAAGACAGCTATACATATTTTGCAAACACAATTTATGATCTGAATTGTTACAAAAACTAGAACAACAATCCTGGAATTCCTCAGGGAAATCAATCTCTCTTAAGTTATTATTACATAGGCTATTATAATGTAAGATTTGATCCGCCTGTCTCTGACCCCAAATAATTTTATTACATTGCAAACTACTTTGCAGTTTTTTTGGAATAACAGTACTTAAATCACATTCCATTACAAGAGGTTTATGATCCGACCAGGTCACATCATATAAAATATGTGCCTTTTTGACACTTGGCCATGCAGATGATGTAACAACACAATGATCTAGCCATCTTGACGACCCGAATAGCCGAGACGGCAGTGACCCTGCCTGCGAAGCCAAGGGTCCCGGGTTCGATTCCTGGTGGGGGCAAATATTTGTTTCATGAGAACGGATGTTTGTACCCTAGTCATGGTTGTTTATCTATCTAAGTATAATATTTATCTATATAAGTATGTGTATCGTTGTCTAGTACCCAAGATACAGGGAATCCTAGTTTGGGGCTAGATCAATGTGTGTAAATAGTGTCCAAGGTATTATTATTATTATTATTATTATCTTGTACACCCGTGCGCATCACTAATGTACGTATATGATCCAGAGTCAATACCTAAAGTCTCCGTATCTGCACAAACCCATTGTTGATCACGGGAAAACCGCGACAATTCATTCCAAAATAATTAACCAGGATGGGCTGTGGCAGCACATACCTATTACCTATAAATGTATTAGCAATAAGAAAATGTATTCAGTCACGCGTAAGCATTCAAGCGGAAATATAATTATTTTATCAGAAGAAATCCACTGTCTTTTACATATACACCGCATCACATCAACAGTGGTGACCCCGACGTGATTGAAAGTTCGACAAGATAAGCGAAATTAACAGTGCAATTTCCAAAAATTTGCGGACTCAAAATTTAAAAACTTTTATAAATCAAGAAAAATTGAAGTTTGTACCATTAAGTGGCAATAGCGAGCGGAAGCAGACACGTGCGACCTAGTTACAGAGCCACTAACGAGCGAGCATACGAGTACTGAATATTGGTATTTCACAAATCGAAAAACAAAATGTCAGTAAATCCAGGAGGAATTGGAGTACCGGTAGCAGCGCCACAGCAGATGCAGGGGGCAAACTTCAATCTTGGAGCTGCCGGAAGCAGTAACTTTCCATTGGCCCAGATGTTCACCATGATGCAGAATTTGACTATGGAAGTAGCAGCTCTACGAACGCAAGTCAACAGCAACCAGGGGTATCGCCGGGGAAGCAATGGACATCGAGGCAGATCCAGATCCCGATCCAGGAGCCGAGCACAGAACCCGGACAATCGCAACTGGCTATGCTGGTTCCACTATCGTTACCGAACCATGCGCCTGGGACCCGACGAGAGCAGCATCCAGCAACCAGGGAAACTAGACGCGGTACAGCCCGAGGCGGGAGGCGTACCACTCGGCAACCACCGTCTGATGATAAAAGATCGTAAGAATAATATTTCCTTCCTCATTGATACAGGCGTAAACGTATCAGTGTTACCAAAAAGTTATGTAAAATATTGCAAAACAGTAGATTTCCAGTACAAGCTTTATGCAGCAAATAATTCAGAAATTAAAACATATGGTACAGTTAATTTAGAATTAAATTTAGGATTAAGACCTGCATTTCAGTGGACATTTATAGTTTGCGACGTAAAACAATCTATTATAGGTGCAGATTTTATTTATAACTACAAGTTGTTAGTAGATTTATATAATAGGCAATTGATTGATACGGTAACTAGTTTAGGATCGAAAGGGAAACTTGTTAACTGTGAACAACCTTCGATTAAGACCATACAGGATGATCACCCGTATAGGTTATTATTAGAACAGTTTCCAGAGATAACAAGGCCTATGAGTTTTGGTGACTTACCAAAACACGGAATACATCATCACATCGAGACGGCGGGACCACCAGTATATGCGAAAGCCAGACCTCTCCAGCCGGACCGTTATAATAAGGTAAAAGAAGAATTTAGGCTAATGCAGGAGATGGGTATTTGTAGGCCATCGAAAAGTCCTTGGGCCAGCCCATTGCATGTGGTACCCAAGAAAGACGGACAGCTCAGGCCGTGCGGAGACTACCAACGCCTGAACGCAGTTACCAAACCAGACCGTTACCCCGTCCCGAGATTACAAGATTTCAAATACGGACTAGCAGGTAAGCCAATATTTTCCAGGATTGACATCACGAGAGCTTATCATTTCATCAGCGTCCTTCCTGAAGATGTAGAGAAAACTGCCATCATCACACCGTTCGGACTGTTTGAATTTCCGAGAATGACGTTCGGGCTACGAAATGCCGCCCAGTCATTCCAAAGATGCATGGATCATACAGTGCTGCAGGGAATCCAAAGTATACAAGGTAAGGAAAATGGGGATCCGACGTCACATCTTTTCTGTTACATCGATGACGTCATAGTAGCATCAGATGATGAGACAGTTCACCAGCAACATCTGAAAACTCTATTTCAAAGATTACGTGAAATAGGGTTGACGATTAATTTATCCAAGAGCGAATTTGGTAAGAACAAAATTGAATTTTTGAGGTTACGAAGTTTCACAAGAAGGTATAAGGCCATTACCGGAAAAAGTCAGAGCTATATCTGAATTTCCGCAACCCAAAACAATCGAGGAAATACGTAGATTTTTAGGAATTGTTAACTTCTATAGAGCACACCTTAATCAGGCGGTTCAACATCAAGGTGAGTTAAACAAATTCTTACATAACTCGAAAAAGAGAGACAAAACTGTCATTGAATGGGACGAACAAGGTAAGAAATGTTTCGAATTATATAAACAAAGTCTCGAACAAGCAGTCACTCTATCGCACCCGATCCCAAATGCACAATTAGCACTTTTTACTGACGCATCAAACACTTGTATAGGCGCAGTATTACAACAAAGAAAAGGTAACGATTGGCAGCCATTGGGTTATTTCTCAAAAAAGATTTCAGAGACGCAAAGTAAGTATAGCATGTCAAGTAAGTATGACAGAGAATTATTAGCTATCTATGCCGCCATATTTTATTTTAGGAACATGGTAGAATGGCGAGAGCTAACAATTTATACGGATCATATGCCACTAACGCATGCATTAAAAAAAGTAGGCAGCGATAAGGAGTTACCGAGGAGAACCCGACAATTGTTGTATATCAGCGAATTTACAAGCGATATACGACACGTACAAGGTAAGTTGAACCCGGTAGCAGACGCCCCGTCTCGCGTGGAAATGATCACGTGCCCATCTACTCTAGACTATGAGGCACTCGCAGACGCCCAGGAACATGACACCGAGCTTAGACAATGGGTAAGTAAAATACATAATAATTTATCATTTAAAAAAATGCACACTCCATTATGCACCAAACCGATATATTGTGAGATGTCGACGAGCACAGCCAGACCCTATTTGACTCAGTCATTTAGGAAAAGGGCATTTGATACAGTGCACAATATTAGCCATCCCGGAGTACGATCAACGCGTAACATGATGACCACAAGATATTTTTGGCCAAGTATGAAAAGAGACGTAACTACTTGGGCGAAAACTTGTGTCAATTGTCAGAAGGCAAAGGTAAGTAGGCATACGGTTTCCAAATTAGGTAGTTTTGAGGTAAGTAGTAAATTAAAACACCTAGACTTAGATATAATTGGACCACTACCAACGACGATACTAGGATACAGGTACTGTTCAGGCTTCTCAGCACCTAATGACCTCGTAGGGGCCCATGAGCTACGAGGTAGCGTGACGATCAGGTGCCAAGAAGTGATGAACGTCGGCGATTCACCAAGCTGAAGTTATGTGGGGTAGATCTAACCTGGTCTGTGCTTCGGTCCCGTCAACCTCCTGTCTCTCTGCAAGGCCCGGGTGCACCCTAGGCTCTTCTTGGTAGACAGGTTCTTCAGCCAACCAGGTATGACTGGCGGGCCAGCTTCACTGAGCACAGTGTTCCAACACAGGTTATGTTCTACGTGGTAAATACAAATCGGGCACGAAAATCCGAACTTTATCTGGTTCGAGAGACAACGGCACACTCAGCTATATTAGCAATCCTGAGGGAATCCCGAATACATTCCAGATGGCCTGCGATTTAATTTCAACACCCTGATCAAAACGCGTTTACATTGCGAGGGCTTTCGTCTATCAGTTGTCAAAACTGCCAGATTGACAGCTAACGTCAAATTAAAAAGACCGTTCAGAAACCATCGATCGAATATCGATTTGGAATCGAACAATCACCCGCCCGGACAGGCACCCACCTGTCCCCTAATCTACGGGCAGCCGAGACAACGTTGCTACCGCTCGTTTTAGAACCGAGCCTCCTACTAGAACCTCTGCAGACCGGGGGGTCCCGTCCTTGCCAGGGAACAAGTTAACAATGCGCCCCCTGCGCCAACGTAGTGGCGGTAGGTTAGCATCCTTAACCAGAACGAGGTCATCAACACTAGGGGGGCTAGTTTTGTCAGTCCACTTAAGGCGCTGTTGTAAGATATGCAGATACTCGAGCGACCAACGCATCCAGAAATTCTGAGTAAACTGCTGCAACATCTGATACCTTGACAACCGATACAATTTCACTCCCTCGAAGGGGTGCTCGGGCAACGCGTTAAGTGGCTGTCCTATCAAGAAATGGCCTGGGGTCAGAGCCTCCAGGTCATTTGGATCCGAGCTGAGCGGACACAACGGTCGCGAATTGAGAACGGCCTCGATCTTACAAAACAATGTCGCGAGCTCCTCAAAAGTCAGCGCGGTCTGACCTCCTATACGCCCTAAGTGCGTCTTAGCTGACTTAACTACAGCCTCAAAAATCCCACCCCAGTGGGGGCAAATCGGTGGGCTGAAGGTTCACTGTATACCCCGACGAGAGAGGGCCGTTCCAATATCCACTTTATTTACATTCAAAAAGTTGACTATCTCTCGTAAGTATCGTTCCGCACCGATGTAGTTAGTGCCGTTATCAGAGCGGATCAAAGTTGGAAGTCCCCTTCGAGAAACAAACCTATCCAAACAAGCAATGAAAGCCTCTGTCGAGAGATCAGCAACGAGCTCGAGATGTACCGCCTCGGTGGATAAACAAACAAACACACATAGGTACGCCTTGTATTGCTTAGCGGTACGCAATCGTGAACTCTTCACCATAAACGGTCCTGCAAAATCCGTACCAACACCTGAAAACGGTCTGACCTCATTCACACGATCAGGGGGCAAGTCCCCCATGAGAGGTTGCATCGTGGCAGCCTTAAGTCGATAACAAGGCATGCACCGAAACACGATGTTCCGTATGACACGGCGGGCAGGTAAGATCCAAAACTCCCGCTGGAGCGTGGCCAACAACGCGTTACAGCCGGCATGCGCGTTTTTAATATGACGATCAGTCACCAACAATTCAACTAACTGTCCCCCCTTGGGGAGCAGAAGTGGGTGACGAGCCGAATACGACAGATTCGCATTGCGCAATCTTCCTCCTGCCCAAAATAACCCGGTCGAATCAACAAAGGGGTTGAGACGCGCGACGGCTCCCTTCAATTTCGAACGTCCACTTCGTATAATCTCCAATTCTGCCCCAAACTTCGAGGACTGTACCAACCGGACCAAATTCAACAGCGACTCGTTTCGCTCTGCCGGAGTCAGAATAGGGTCGAACGTTCGCTGATCGCGAGGAGTACGACAATTTCGAGCGAATCTCCTAATCCAAGTGGACACGTTTATCAACTTGTCAAGTGAGCTATACCGGTCCAGCAGAAACCCGGCGTCAGGGTCCTCAGCCTTCTGGGTAACATGCACGGCCGCTCTGGGGCCATGATCCGAAGATACTACTACATGGCTGTGGGGCCAGTCCGATTCTCTCTTGGCAAGCCAGGGTGGTCCCCACCACAAATGGTGTCTAACGAGTTCAGGAGCCCGACATCCCCTGGATGCACAATCAGACGGTTTCAATTCTCCTGGTACATGTCTCCAGGTCAGTGGTACCTCAGACGACACAATCTGGGAGACACGGTTCGCAACAAAAACCTCTAAGTTATGGACCGAAGCCTTCAGCCAGCACAAAACAATCTGGCTGTCCGTCCAAGCGTACACCGTATCCTCCAAAACCACTGACCCACGCAACACTGTTAGAGTGTGATTCAAAAGTTTGGTCAAAAGAGCAGCCCCGGACAGTTCCAGTTTTGAAATCGTCATCCTTGTCCGAATAGGCGCTACCTTGCTTTTTGCCAAAACCAAACGCACGTCGACCTCCCCGGTGGAGGTGACGGTTCGCAAATAAACCGCTGCCGCAAACCCTCGTTCAGAGGCATCACAAAACGCGTGAAGGGTTGCCCTGTAATCCTAGTACTGCCCTGTGCACGTGGGGACGTTGGCCCCTGAGTTGCGCTCCGAGTCGCAAACGAATTCTCAGAGCCCCATGCCGTGTCACCCTGGGTACGGCCCTGTGGTGGCTGTTGGCCGGACTGGTTCATGCACAACAGATTGTTGTGGGGCCCACCACAATATCCGCACATTTGTGTGCGCGTACAGTCCCTAGCCATGTGTGGCCCGAGGCACAGGAAACACCAGCTCCGCTGCTTGGCCATCCGGCGCCGTCCCTGAACCCTAAGTTCCCCGAACTTATTGCAATTGGCCACAGCATGGCCAATCTGCCTACAACATGGGCAGGTCTCACCATGTGGGGTCAATTCACTCACAGTCCCATACGACTGCCGGATGGTGCGGTCCTTCCTCGTCGGAGGGCCCCTACTAACAGCGCTCCCGGCAGCTCTCTGTGGCTCCGAAGGATGGGTGACCGTCAACCCCAAGTTCTCTGCCCGTCGAGCCTCCTCTTCCAAAAATCCGACCAAGTCGGAGAAGGCGGGCAGGTCCTCGGCCGACCTCCCGTAAGACTGTTCGAAACGAGTCTGCACGTCAGCGGGTAGGCGGGAAAGTACAATGTACAACAGTAGGTACGACCATTCACCAACCGGAAGTCCAAGATTCTCTAGAGCCTTGGTGACGGACAACAATGGGTTCAAAACCTCCGTCTGTATGGCCCAGACCTTGTTCACAACCGGGATGCTAAACAAACGGTTCAGTTGGGCATCGGCCAACCTCCGTTTGTTGTGGTAACGTCTGACCAACAATTGCCTGGCCCTCTCATAGTTACCCTCCGTAACTGTCAAATGAGCTACCAGCTCCCTAGGCTCACCCCTCAATGCTGCCACCAGCTGAGCCATCTTGACAGACTTGGTAATGTCCGATCGCATGTGCACCAAACTGTCGAACAGATTGATGAAGCTCATCCATTCACCGGACACGCCGTCAAAAGTAGGCATAGTTATGGCAGGTAACCTGGACCCCGATCCCTGATGCGTCAGAGGTGCTTCAGTGTCACCATCATGGCTGGACTCGCGCTGTCTACGTATGTCCGCAGCCTTCTGCGTGATAGCAGCTGCCATCTCCATACATTGGTCGACATCCCCTATCAACCGTGACAGCCTGTCAGGTGCACAACCATCAACTGATTCCGCCTGCGCGGACAATTCGAGCACCCTATTGTAACGTTCCTTAGCGTCCATAGACCGCTCCAATACCACATCATGCCTATCTAAACGGTCTATCAGACCGTGTGCGGAGGAAAACCATCTGAGTTCCTTAGAAACACCCTTCTGGATTTCAGATAACGACATGATCGGAACGATACTTACTCACAATTTGCAGTAACTCAATTTTATTGGACCCTCCAGTCTATAACCCAAACGAGGGAACCCTAAACTATAACTTAAACAATGTTGTTTTCCTTAAACAATAGGAACCGAGTTTTATATCTATAAATTCTGTAAATAACAATTTAGTCTCCCTTTATCACTACAACACACACAGATAGTCAATATTAGTTCAAGTTATAAAGTGCTATAAACTGAAAACAATGTAATAGCCTGCTATCAATACATGTAACTACCTATGTTAACCAAAACATTCATTCAATAGCATTACTAGAAAGAAAGAAAGAAAGAAAGAAAGAAAGACATTTATTACACACAAAAAAAACACCTTACAGTAGGACAAAACAAAAAAGTATAATAAACAAAACGAAACATCTAAAAACACAACTAATTGTAAACAATTATTGGCCAGGGTCACGGTGTGTTCTTGCTGTGCAAAAGGCACTAACTCAGCATTGTGCTGGGGGTGGAGGCCCTCAGCGCTGATTTTCAGTTAGTGCCAGGTAGTGACCGCACGTGCCACAATTGCCGTGTAGTGTGCGTACAATACTTACATAATATTACTTATATTTAAATAAACTATGATCGGTGTGTATATACAAGGCTGAGATAATATGTGCTGTGTGAATAAACTGAAAAATAAATAAATAAATAAATAATACAATAAATTAATAATAACTTAAAAATGTGTGACATAACACAACTGCTTTTTCTGATGCGATTACGTCGTCGTCGTCAAGTTGAGTTGCGGCGAGTTGTTCAGACAGGGAAGGGAAGTTTCTGCTGTTCAAGCAAATATGCCTTGAGCTTTCGCCCAAAAGCATATCTACTGAAAGCTTCGTGGACTGGGGGAGGAATATCATTCCAACATTTGGACGCCGCACTTACTAGACCACTAATAGATTGACTAACTGGTAATTCAATGCAAATTTCAATTCAATATCTGTCTGTCTACTACCAGCAATAGACTTATAGCTTACAATACTACCAATCTATGTGGATACAGGAACAACCAAGTTACTTAACCGCCTATACCTACAGATTGATAGTCCCAAATCGTGCCTTCCTGGAGCCCTTGACGGCTGCAAATCTCAGGAAACCACGCTCTGCTACTGCTGAAGTTATGTGGGGTAGATCTAACCTGGTCTGTGGTTCGGTCCCGTCAACCTCCTGTCTCTCTGCAAGGCCCGGGTGCGCCCTAGGCTCTTCTTGGTAGACAGGTTCTTCAGCCAACCAGGTATGACTGGCGGGCCAGCTTCACTGAGCACAGTGTTCCAACACAGGTTATGTTCTACGTGGTAAATACAAATCGGGCACGAAAATCCGAACTTTATCTGGTTCGAGAGACAACGGCACACTCAGCTATATTAACAATCCTGAGGGAATCCCGAATACATTCCAGATGGCCTGCGATTTAATTTCAACACCCTGATCAAAACGCGTTTACATTGCGAGGGCTTTCGTCTGTCAGTTGTCAAAACTGCCAGATTGACAGCTAACGTCAAATTAAAAAGACCGTTTAGAAACCATCGATCGAATATCGATTTGGAATCGAACAGGTACTGTATAACAATGATTGACAGATATTCGCGTTGGCCGGAGGCGTATCCAGTAGCTGACATCACAGCTGAGACAGTAGCGAGAGCGCTATATGAATGCTGGATTTCTAGGTATGGTATTCCTATTAAAATAAGTACCGATCAAGGGAGGCAGCTAGAAAGTGAGTTATTTAACTCACTCATGAAACTTTTAGGAGTCGAAAGGATAAGGACTACACCCTACCACCCGCAGAGCAACGGTAAGATCGAGCGTTGGCACCGTACACTCAAGGCAGCTATAACTGCCAGACTCATCTCATCAAAATCATCATGGATCGAGGAGTTACCAACAGTCATGCTAGGACTACGAGCAGCTGGACGCAGTGACTCAAACATCAGTGCAGCGGAAATGCTAACTGGAAAAAGTTTGAGATTGCCAGGCGAATTTTACGGTGAGGAAAATAGTGTAAAGTTAGACGATTGTACATATGTAGATAAATTGCGAAAATCGATAGGTAAGTTGAAACCGCAAAGACGGATAAATAAGGACTCGCGCACACTATTCGTTCACCCGGAGCTGACCAGTTGCAGTCATGTATTTATAAGAGATGATGCGGTAAGAAAATAATTCACGCCAGCTTATCAAGGTCCTTATCTAGTTTTAAGCAGAACAGGTAAGGTATTTTCAGTTAAGTTACCCAATAGAGTAGCAAATATTTCGATAGATAGGTTAAAACCAGCATTTATTTTGATAGATTCAGATAACAATCAGACCGTAAAGACCGAAGTTACAAATAGCCAACAAAGTTCTCAAAAATTAAAAACCAACAGTGTAAACACACCTTTAGTTAAAGAAGTCAGAACTAGAAGCGGTAGGTTAGTAAAACCTACGGTCAGGTTTCTATGTGACACATAGGATAGGTAGTTAAAATTAAAGTAAAATAATTTCATTTGTTAATTAATTTGTAGGTCAGTCAATAGTTCAAGTGAGTTCAGAATAACAGGAAAGCACATCTAGGTACTTAGTAAGCTAAATGTCGCAAGCAACCATGAATTGGTAAACTAAATTAAATAATGATTGTAAGTAAAATTACGTATAAAACCTACTGGAACTTTGGTGTTTTGCAATATTACATAGGAGTTTGCGTTTGTAACATCAAGATGGGAAATACCAAGTCCGTACAAAAAACTGAAGAAGTGATAATTGCTCAGAACGGAGCAAATAACGCCAGCAAAAGTCACCTGGAGTATAAGGTGGAAATCTACGGCACATTGCTGACTGTAGTGGCGGTGCTGGTTATGGTTCTGGTATGCTACAACATATACAAATCATGTTGTGTGCACTCCAAGAAATGGTTCGACATGAACTCAGCGCATGGCAAAGCAATGCCAATCTCGCTAGCGTTGGGGTCGCCCCGATGCCGAGGAACCTTCAACCTGCAGCAGCGCCGCACCAGGCGTACGTAAACACAGTGTAAAAGTGCGGTCGAATCATTGTGTTATTTAGTTAGTTTAGTCGTGACCAAAAATTCGTGTATTATAATTTAAATATAAACCAGTGATTTATGTATGATACTGTATTAATTATGTAGGTCAAATATTATGTGTTGATATGGTACTTGTTTAAAATAGAAGTTATAGTTGACGATATGTTATATTTTGTCTTGGTATTGTTTTGTTATTTGCGAATATTTAAAATGTGATACTTATTTACTTTATTTAGAAACTGTTCTACTGTATGTATGTTGTGATTTTTTTATTTTTTTTATTGTATTGCTTTTGTATAATTTATTAGTTTGTTTCAATTTATTTTTTATTTTTTGTAGAGGGGGATGTATGTGGCAGCACATACCTGTTACCTATAAATGTATTAGCAATAAGAAAATGTATTCCGTCACGCGTTAGCATTCAAGCTGAAATATAATTATTTTATCAGAAGAAATCCACTGTCTTTATTATGTGATGCGGTGTATATGTAACACCGCATCACATCAATATGGGCATTAAAATCTCCAAGTATGAACACAGACTCAACTTCATTACTCTCAATTAAAGCGTTTACCTCACCCAGGCACTCCGTAAACTCAGCCAAGTTGTCCGGTATATCCGTCGGCATGTACACAGACATTATAACAATATCGCGATCATAAACCGACGCTCTAATAGCAACTGTTCTATCACTATCGCACTGAATCACCGACACAGACGAGAACGCATGCCTACGCCATAACAAGGCCACGCCTCCATACGGTCGCCCCGTGGTATAGGTAGCTAGATCGACACTTGATTTCCCTGTATATTCGAAATCATCGTGAATGGCTCCCAGAAGTGGAATGTCGTAGGGCATCAGCCATGTCTCTTGCAGTGCGATGACGTCCGCCTTATCACATAACGATCTTATGTTGTACATTGAAGGTTTCAGCGATTGACAATTAAAGCTCACAAGCTGACTAAGTTTTCTTGATGGTGTACTATACATTATTCTGTGATTGCGGCTTCGAATCATCAGAGTTTTGAGTTCTGTCTACCATATTGTACTTATAAGGTACAAAGCGGCGGAAGAAAATTCTTTTTGGCCATAACTTGGCGTCTTTGTAAAAAGGAAGTTTTTCTTTAGACACATACATTTTAAAGGCAATGTGATGATCACTTCCATCTTGTGTGACAATTTGTCGCAATTATGTTACAGGCTTTGTCCTTTGAGATTAGAGATATACTTGTAGTAGCACGTAGTGTCTGCCATTCATCCACTGTAGTTAAAATACATAGGGTAAACCGAAAAAAACTTTTTATCGAGTGTGCCTTGTTGCTAGCCCCACGCACCCAATCACCCAATGGATCATTCGCGTTCTAGTGCTCCGCCGTTCACCACATATTTCGTGTGCTAAATTTGTGTTTTGGAATAGTTCATCAATCATACTAAAAACATGCCTAAACGCAGTGACAGTGATGAAGATAGTGATTATCTTCGTAAAAAAGTGCGAAAATTAGAAAAGAAGTTGGTAAAACGTAAGAAACGTTCGCGCCGTTCCCGTACTAGGCAATCGTCATCGGATAGTGAAGGTCACGGTCACGCCTCACGGGCGCCGCCGCCGCCGCCGCCGCCGTCCCGCCTGGACGTAGACGACCTGGAGCCCCCTGTTGAGTACATCGACATGGACGACGAGCCTGAGACGTCAAATCGTTACAGTAAATACTTCAACAAGATTAAAAATCATAATGTCTTGATGTGTGCATCTGGTGGGGATGCTACCTTCATAAATTATGAAAATGTTCGCGTGATGTGTACATCTTGTGGGGATGTTACCTTCACAAAAAATAGTATTGTGGATAGTTTATAAGGACTATCTCGTGCTTAATAGAACATACTTCAGTCAAACATTTTTCTTCATACAATAATTAATCAACTTTTAGTGTAGTGTACATCTTGTAGGGATGTTACCTTCACTTCAAAAGTACTGTGGGTAGCCTATGGGGACTTTCTCGAATGTTATTACATAAATATAGCCATGTAAATACTTCAACATGATTAAAAATCATAATGTCTTGATGTGTGCATCTTGTGGGGATGCTACCTTCATAAGTTATGAAAATGTTTGCGTGATGTGTACATCTTGTGGGGATGTAACCTTCACAAAAAATAGTATTGTGGATAGTTTATAAGGACTATCTCGTGCTTAATAGAACATACTTCAGTCAAACATTTTTCTTCATACAATAATTAATCAACTAGTGTAGTGTACATCTTGTAGGGATGTTACCTTCACTTCAAAAGTACTGTGGGTAGCCTATGGGGACATTCTCGAATGTTATTACATAAATATAGCCAAAAGTTTGTTTTTAGGCGTTCCCAACGATACTTCTATGGCTGACACGCCGCAACAGGGTCCTCATGCGTCAACTAGCCACAGCGCCAACACTGATATTGGCGCCAGCGCTTACGCCAATATTGGCTCCAATAATAACGATAACAATGAACACGCGGAGGCCCCGGATGAAGATATTATCATTTTGGATGATGCAATTTTGGAGATGCTGGGAAAAACTCCGTCGAAAGACAAAACATATGCGCCAAAAATTCAGAAAGACTTAGCGTTGAGATGGGAATTTGTCGCTACTTCTGGATTGACTAAAGAAGAACGAAAAGAGCTTCTCGAAAAGCACCTTGTGCCTGAAAATTGTCATAAGATTGAAGCGCCACTGTTGAATGCTGAAATAAAGGCAGCCCTAACCGATACTCTTACCAAGAAAGATAAGGCCATCGAGAATAAACAGGGACATATCAGTGCTGCCATCTCATGCACAGGAGAGGCTCTAACAAAGATATGCTCTCAGAATAACAAGGATACGTCAGTGGTCAAACTCCTAATTGAGGCTTGACGAATAATGTGTGATATACAACACACTGAATCTATGCACCGGCGCAGTTTCATATGCGGGGGAATAAGGAAAGAGATAAAAGATCACCTCTACGAGACGGACATTGATAAATATCTTTTTGGGGAAAAACTCGCTGAAACACTCAGATCGGCAAAAGCTATTAGTAAGTCTGGCGCTGAAATCAAGATTCAAGCTTCTGCAAAGAACACAACTACTGCCGCAAGGCCGAAAAGTGCACGTCCTTTCGGTCCTTTAAACTTGAAGCCCCCACTTCCGTACAACGCGGGGACGACAGTGGACCGGTGGCAGACACCCGCGCCCCCGCTGCACACTGCGCCGCCGCCGCCGCCTCGCCGGCGCGCGCCGCCCCCGCCGCCGCCGAGGTCCGCGCCGCAGCCGCCGCCACCGCAGCAGCGCTCACAGTATCGCGCTCCGCAGCGACGCCAGTAGATTCGGTATGTGGAAGACTTTCATATTACCATGACCAGTGGCGTCTAATAACAAGTGATCCTGTTATACTATCTTGGGTACAGGGCTACAAAATACCGTTCATAGAACAGGTTGCCCAAATACATACCCCAAGACAATCAATTTATTCAAAATCGGAGCTTGTCGATTACGAAAAATCTATTAATGACCTCTTACTAAAAGGAGCCATATCTCAATGCCAATCAATAGAAGGTCATTACTTGTCAAGCTATTTCCTGATTGAGAAAGAAAATGGCAACAAGAGATTTATTTTAAACTTAAAGTCGTTAAATAAATTCATTAGGGTTTATCATTAATGAAGATAAGAGTTGTACAACTCCACAAACTACCTGTAAATACCTTGGTTTGATTATTGATTCTAAAAATTTCCACATAAGTCTACCGGACAAGAAACGGAAGTTAATCAAATCAGAATTAATACATTTTAAACAACTCAAGCGTTGTACCATTCGCAGTTTTGCGCGACTTTTAGGCCTCCTTACATCTGCTTGCCCTGCCATCCAATACGGCTGGCTTTATACCAAGCAATTTGAGCGGGTTAAATATTTGGCCTTGTTGAAATCTGATGACTACAGCGGTCACATGACTTTGCCGTCACATTTACAATGTGACTTTAAATGGTGGTTAAATAAGATTGACCGAGCTGTCAACCCTATCAGGGACGACAATTACTGTGTGGAATTTTTTTCTGATGCGAGCAAAACAGGGTGGGGGGTGGCTTGTGGCGGGGAGACCGCCAGTGGTCGATGGTCTGATGAGGAAAGTAAGGAGCACATTAACTCCCTTGAGTTAAAAGCTGCTTACTTTAGTCTTCAGGTGTTCGCTAGGAACCTTCATGATTGTCAAATTCTATTAAGAATAGATAACACAACTGCTATTTCATATGTTAATCGTATGGGTGGTGTAAGATTTACCCACCTTAACATAATATCCAGAAATTTGTGGCAATTCTGTGAAGAGCGTAGGATATTTGTGTTTGCTTCTTATATCAGCTCACAGGACAATGAAATAGCAGATGCGGAATCTAGGAGACAACACCCTGATATCGAGTGGGAACTGAGTGCTGAGGCCTTTTCAATGATAACAAGTAAGTTAGGTACTCCTGAGATTTGCTTGTTTGCATCAAGAACAAATAATAAATGCTATCGTTACGTATCTTGGCAAAGAGATCCGGGGGCTTGTACAATTAATGCGTTCACAATAGACTGGAAAGATTGTAACTTTTACGCATTTCCGCCTTTTGCAACTATGTTGAAGGTACTTAAAAAGATAATAACAGATGGTGCCGAGGGTATTGTTGTTGCACCTGTGGCCTACTCAGCCTTGGTTTCCACTCTACCAGAGCCTCCTTTGCTCAGATCCGTTGATTTTAGATCCGACTGATATGGTCTTATTTTCTTCAATCAACAGCGCGATCCAACCCACGCTCACTCTTATGGCAGGCAGATTATCCGGGAGGCGTTCTTGAGAAGACGCGTGCCACCTGCATCCCTAGATATAATATGCGCTTCATTAGCGGATAATTCCTTAAAGCAATATGAAGTTGGCTTTAGACGCTGGAATCTTTGTGATCATAATCAAGTTGATTTTTATGAGGCTTCGATCCCAAATGTAATCTATTTCTTAACAGAAGTTTTTATTTCAGGTGCTCAATATGGAACTCTCAATTCTATTCGTTCTGGTTTATCACTAATTTTGGGCTCTAAAGTAGGGAGTGATGACAGAGTGCAGAGATTATTCAAAGGGTTCTATAAGATGCGGCCCCCTACCCCTAAATATGGTGATACATGGGACCCATCCATCGTTCTCGATTATCTCTCTCTTAAACAACCTAACGATTCGTTAGATCTTGTATGCCTGACCAAAAAGACAGTTACTCTTATAGCATTAGTTACAGTGCATAGAATGCAGATAATTTCAAAGATTAAGCTAACATATATTCAGACCAACTCAGATAATATAAATATCAATATACCTGACCTCATTAAAACTTCACGACCAGGTACATCCCAACCCAATTTGTATCTCTACTTTAGAGATCGAACAGAAATCTGTCCAGCTTTGACTTTAAATCAATACATTGACAGAACAAGGGAACTGAGGGGAAATATTGATACATTATTTATAAGTTTAAAGAGACCTTACAAGGCAGTGACATCTCAAACATTAAGTAGATGGGTAAAAGAGACACTTTGTGAAAGCGGGATTGACACATCGATTTTTTCTGCGCACTCTACCAGGCATGCTGCCACATCGACATATAAAAATGGTGTAAATATAGACACTATCAGACGTACCGCTGGATGGAGCGGGAGATCTACTGTATTTGCTCGGTTCTACCAGAGAAATGTTGTAAATAATGATAATCACCAATTTGCATTATCCCTGCTGAATTAGGTGCATATTATGAAGTACATAAAACTTTTGAATGAATATTTAAATTAATCATAGGTTAAAGATGTTCACCTTCATTGTCTTGAGTACTGATAGAAGAATGTAATGGGACATGTAAATGTTTCATTAGATAAATTCGTAACAGTTGTTTGTGGTTTTTCAATAGTCTAGTAATATTCCACTTAGACTTTCAAAATCTACAAGTATATCTCTAATCTCAAAGGACAAAGCCTGTAACATAATTGATGATTAATCGAACTTACCTGTAAGTGAAGTTCTATCATAATTATGTGAAGGCTTTGTCCGAAGAGATTAGCTCCCGCCCGCCCAATGTAACCCATGTAGTGGAATATTACACCTGGTACTCTTGGAGCTTTGAACTAAATGATCCATTGGGTGATTGGGTGCGTGGGGCTAGCAACAAGGCACACTCGATAAAAAGTTTTTTTCGGTTTACCCTATGTATTTTAACTACAGTGGATGAATGGCAGACACTACGTGCTACTACAAGTATATCTCTAATCTCTTCGGACAAAGCCTTCACATAATTATGATAGAACTTCACTTACAGGTAAGTTCGATTAATCATCAAGTATACTCTCTCTTGCGTCTTTGCGTAAATATAGTCTGCAATGTCCTTAGGTTTGGTTTCTTTGTTGACATTTGTAATAAACAAGGGGACTTTTGGGTCAGCCGCCCTGAAAAGACCGCCAGGTTCAACGTCAGCTTGTCCCATCTGACCTACAAAGCGATTCTTGGATTTAGACTTTATCTTCTTCTTTTTTTTGGTGATAAGAGTCCAGTTACCTTGCTGTTGCTCATTCTTAGTTCCAATCCTTACAATATCAGCAAGGCTAGGGCGGCTTGTGTTGTGGTTTTTTACCGTTAACACCTCGCAGTCAGCTGACCAGCCGCTCAAACGAGATAGCGGCGGCGGCGAAGGCGGTGAAATAGTTTGCTCCTCTGTCTCAGTTCGCTCATGGATATTACCGCTTGCTATCTCTTTCTCCGCGTGCAAAAAAGTCTTCGACATCGACGCACTGCCACTGTGTGCTTGCACCGCTATGCTCCCAGCTGTCTCGTGACGCTGTGGCGATGATAACAACACCAACGGCTCTTTGTTTATCGAGCAAGATGAGGGTAGGATGGATTCTTCGTTGGTTGCTTTTGTTTTTTCCACTTTTTGGAAGCATGACGAGGCAGCGGGTTGCGTGATAGACCGCCAAACCGGCCGGGCAGCTCCATCTCCCTCCTCCGACAGCGTACACTGATGTGATAACAAACCCATTGGGCCGCTATACAGATACGCACCACCACGGCTGCGACAGTTAACAAAATCAATATTGACTAATGAGTCTGTAGTAGGGTTTTGCCGTTCTTCTCGCAATTCGTCAACCTGTGCCTTAGTGGCGTAGTTCTCCTGAAAAAACTGCATTTGCTCCTTCAGTTTAAGCAAGTCCTTCAACAGATGAGTCACATCCACATGATCAAAGGTCACGGGAGGTAATTTTTGCAGGTCGTGGGCTACAAACAGTGGCATGGTATCTGGTTGCATGTCCTTAAATAGTGAAATCATGTCCTGGAGGTCACGGTGTTGTTTATTACCTCCCTTACGATAAATCCTCTTTTTGCCAGTTGGTAAGGATTCAAACAGCAACGACTTCGACGACACAATCTCCTCCGCCGAGAACGATGTAGTGCTGATCTGGATGAGGCTGGCCTCATCCATGACATCCAGCTTGTTCTGGATGAAGGATAGTAGCTCGTCGATGATGATATTACAACTCGCGCATTTCACTTTATTTGACGGCGACATATTCGCGATCACACAACGCGAAGACGCCCGCACACTGTGAAGCGCGCGCGCAAACTGCGCAAAAATATAAGCTTTCGAAATGCAGATATGAATTGTCTGCTTGTTGGCTCCGTGGACATACCATTTTTCATACGGATTTTTCTGAAAAACTGTTCTATTACGTCCTGATTCAGTTTTCTGGTCAGTAAAAAACTAAAACCTTTTTGTTGTAAATCTTTGAATAAATTTATAATAGATATGATAGTTATTTGAAAGCCGTGAATGAATTTCACGGTTTTGGTGACGTCGGATCCTGTTTGAGGGTTGATAAGTTTCAACGTTCAAAACAAAATAAGTATTTCATTAAAGAAATCAATTTGTGATTCGACTTCCACAGAATGCATTTTTGTTTGTATTGCTTTGTTACAGTGTTGAAGAATTGAGAACGTCAAAAAGGTCATTCATTTTTTTAACAAACTCTACAGTATGCTTAGCTGATTGGTCTATAATTCCAAAATCTACATAGCACGATAGGCCGGATGCTACAGTTCGACTCAGAAGCTGGGTCGCAAAACAAACCTTAATTTTTTCAAAGTTGGATGGTCTATTATTTTTTTTGTTGGAGGGGAAAAAAATGGAATTACCCATGGCCAGGAGTCAGACCTCCAAGCTATGTCCGGGTCCCCACATATTGAGCGGGCATCAGCTCGTGTGGTATACGGACTAGAAACAACCCCTTTGTGTTTACAGTTGTCTTATTAAGAATTAACTGTGAGCCATGGGTTTTTGGATGGTCTAATGTGGCTGTCAGTTAATTTGTATGCCTGCCTAAACGATTTTTCATTATCAAGATCGTAAATTTTTTTGATGTGATACAATTTTGCCACAGCATTATCTTGAAAGTGGAAGTCGTATTTCAGTAACTTATTGCGGACTAATTTGATTAAATGAGGTGCAACAAAAATGTAATAGATTTTATTACCATTCACTTCAAAATATGTTTTGTCTGTAGAAATCCCTCTTTTCTTAGTTGCACTTAATAGATCTGGTCCAAGATCTGATACCATTGCTCGAATTTTTTGCCCAATTTCAAATAGTTTCAATATTATTTTATCTATCCACTTTGAAATGTCATTGTCATTTTTACAATTTGATAACAATGCGAACCCTACTGGCTGTGACCATTAAATAAAAATACCCCGTACTAGAACTACTAGAGCATACTTTGCTGGTGTTGGTGACTGTACACCATCTATCTTGTGAAACCCAATTATCTTATCGTTTTTAATGTCATAAAACAGATTAGTTTTCAGACTCATTGCATCCACGACGATAGAGCAATGCTTTTCACGCTCAGACATATTATTTACTTTTAACCTCAGCGCTGCCAACAAATCATCGTTTATTTGGGTGGAGATGGGGATATAGACTCTATTTAATGTAAGTCTCGATGGCAAACTAAAAGATTGTCCTAATAATCGATACGTAATATAGTGTAACGTTGTAAGTTACCGTTGTCTTCACTCTATCATTAACTGGTCTTATTTTAAATTTAAGTAGTAATTCTCTTAATAAAACTACCAAATGAGGCTAGTAATCACAGTATTGATTTTCACGCGCTGTACTGGCAGCATTCCACTGTTGACGACTCGCTCGCTCTGCTATGATTGGCCCGTTTTAAACTGACCAGCCGTGACCGCAACTTGACTTTGCGGCGCCGGCGTCATTCCGAAAACTCACTCAGCACTATACGCACGTCCGTCCTACTGGCGCTCTGTAACGGTCCTTTTTTACCGTACGCCGACGAACGACTCTAAACAGTAATTACTTACGTTTAATCATAACGTACTACTAGTAGTTACGTTTTAGTTTTGTCTGTGCTTCATATTAACCCCGATTGAGTTCGGGGTTCCTGGCACCTCTTCGGGATCACCGCTTTTCTTGCTACCCTACGGTTTCCCGGTTCCTGACACCGCTTCGGGCTAACCTGCTTCCCTGCTCCGGCTGCATTCGGACCGTTACTTCTCCGACGTCAGCGGCACTCCGACTACGGCAAAACCCGCAGGGAAGATTCGTTGCTGCGTAACCAGGGTCAGACTACATTTGGAGAACCCACGTTAAATAAAATTTCTTGTTGGCTACCTATTTGGAATCTTTTTATTCCTCTCCAAGTAGGGACGTCACAGTGGCGCCCATAACGTGGTTAGTCTGGCCTTGCTTACGCTGTAAGTAGTTAGTTGTTTGTGTGTGCGTGTTTTTGTAAACGTTTACCTGTGTTGTAATTTTGGTTTTGCTTAGCAACTTCTGTGTACGTGGTTATTATTCAAACTTTTAAATTGTAGTGTTTTTTTCAAATTCCTACGTTGGTTTTAATTTCTCGTTCTCTTATAAAAAAATTAACCACCTACCCACTAGTTGCAATATTTTTATTTGCAGTTTTAACATATATATTTTTTTCTACATCGTCATTCACTTCATTCATACCGTCAAAACCTAACGTACATAAATCATTTTGTAACAGAACGGAGACTAATTAGTAGCGTCATTTTCAATTCCTTGATTTCTCTTCCTGTGCTGTCCCGGGAAATCAAAAAAGAATACGGCAGTTGCATTTCCTCCTGTGCATGTCGTAAGAGGCGACTAAAGGAATCAGTACACTTTCACTACTCATCTCTTTGGTATTTATTATTTGAGCTGCATCATGTCTTTTCAAATTAAGTTTCTCTCTCTAAACAAAGCAGAACTGGAGTACGAAGTTGCCATCAGAGGTGAAAACCCAGGCACTACCGTAGAAATTTTACGTAAACAAATAACTAAACTTGTGACAGAATACCCGTCAGAGGACGTTCTGTTATCTCACCTTGAACCTAAGGACGACTTACTTGCAGTCGTCAAAATCTTGGACAAAGTGCAATCTACTCTTGACGGACCTGCACCAGATAGATCCTCTCTTCTTAGGACACAAAATCTGATGCACCATGCCTATCACAGATTAAGTCGGGTACCTACGGATGAAAAGTTCGAAACGGGCCATGATCAACTGTCGGAGATTTACCGAAAATATTATTCGAAGATCCTAGCTCTCTTATCACAAGCAAAGGATCCCCTTTCAATATCTTCCTCGTCTAATACTGCGTGTAGGGAATCAACGCCATCTGTTAGTGGCGCGAGCGTGATTTCTGTAACTTGCGAGCGTAGCAATACTTCCGAACTTAGTAAATTGAAGTACGACGGGAAATCATGTGTTCGGGCTTTTATCGAAAGGGTTTCGGAACTGTGTCAGGCCAGAAATATTTCGGACTCCAAACTTCTGTCCTATGCAACGGAAATTTTCACCGATCAAGCATTGCACTGGTTCCGAAGTATAAGAGATAGCGTTAACAACTGGTCGGATCTCAAATCTCTGTTGTTAGAGGATTTCAGCCAAACTGACTATGATTATCGTCTACTTTCTGAAATTAGGGCTCGCACTCAGGGCGAATCAGAAACGATAACCATTTATCTTTCCATAATGGCAGGAATGTTTTCGCGCTTATCGAAACAATTATCCGAAGAGGACAAATTAGAGATACTATTGCACAATATCCGGCCATGTTATGCGAGTACGTTGGCCTCGGCAACTCAGATTGTGGATATTGGGGTATTGAGAACGTTGTGCAAAAATTACGAAAATATACAAACCCGTATGTCACACTTTCGCGAGCCACCAACGATTACCACACACACACTAGCACCCGAATTTGCTTACAAGCCATGTAAGACGAAATCTGACAACCATGTCTCTGCGATCGCTCCTGCAACAACTGTAAAGTCAAATAACTTTTGTCTAAGATGCCGCTCTAACACTCACAATCTTCGTCAGTGTAAGGTTAGTCGTGACGTCATCGTCTGTTTTGGGTGCGGTAATAAAGGTGTAAAGAAACCTGAATGCCCTAAATGTACTCCTACCGTTCAAAAAAACTAATTAGCCAGAATTGGGACGGTTCTAAGGGCCATTTCGATAGAGTAGATTTTGAAAAATGGCTACAAACCCTTAGAAACTTCTTCTCTAGTTTCAGAGTCGCCTCAATTCTGGATAGTAAACCAACAAAGGACAGTAGACCCTATATTTCCGTTAGAATCGGGGACATCCCTGCTTCTGGTCTACTCGATTCTGGATCTGCTGTCACTATTCTCGGCAATGATTCTCATAAATTATTGTCGGACCATGGCCTAAAAGTATTTACCGATGATTGTATCTCCGTGACTGCTGCTGGAGGCCAGTCCCTTCAAAGTATTGGCTACATCAATCTTCCCATTCACTTTGAAGAACAATTCCACATTATTAAGGGTTACGTGTTACCAAATGTGGACAGCCCACTTATCCTAGGCATTGACTTTTGGCGGATTTTCAATATTTGTCCCAAATACTTAGGTAGCATCACCTTGTCCAACTCTTCTTTGGCAGAAATAAGTATCGACAAAAATGAGACTTTTATACAGTCTTACGATAATCTCTCTGATTCACAAAAGTCCACAGCCGATTCAATTGTCAGTCAATTCCAGGAAATCTCCACTGACAGTATGGGCCTTGGTAGAACTAGTCTTATAACTCACCATATCGATACTGGTGACTCTCAACCTATAAGACAACGTTACTATCGAATGTCACCTGAGAAGCAGCGAATTTTGGTAGAGCAAGTCGACGAAATGCTAGCGTTAGATGTAGTTGAACCTTGCGAGAGCGCTTGGTCGTCCCCTGTCCTCATTGTCTATAAAAAGAATGGACAACCTCGCTTTTGCCTCGACAGCCGTAAACTGAATTCGGTCACAAAAAAGGACGCATATAACCTACCCTATATAACTGAAATATTAGACAACCTACGCGATGCAAAATTCTTATCTAGCGTAGATTTGTCGAAAGCGTTCTGGCAAATTCCAATAGCTCCAGAAGATCAAGACAAAACTGCATTCTATGTTCCAGGCAGAGGAACTCTCCGTTTTAAGACCACTGCTTTCGGTCTCACCAATGCCCCTGCCACTCAACAAAGGCTTGTCGATCTTCTGTTCGGGAATTTTGATCTAAAGGCGTTCGCATATTTAGATGATATTATTATCATCAGCAGCAGCTTTGAGGAACACGTGTCCTTACTACTAGGCGTGCTGCATAAATTAAAACAAGCGAACTTATCCATCAACCTTGAAAAATGCAAGTTCTTCAGAAATGAGTTGAAGTACTTGGGTTATGTTGTGGATGCGCATGGCCTTCGCACTGATCCTGAAAAAGTCGAGGCTATCCTTAATTTCCCAACACCCACAAAAAAAAAAGATCTTAAAAGCTTCCTTGGAACAGCCACGTGGTACCGCCGTTTCGTCCCCAACTTTAGCACTATTGCCGGACCACTCAACCAGCTGACTTCAAGTAAGAAGAACGCACCCAAGTTTCAGTGGACAACTGAAGCTGATGATGCTTTTAATAAGCTAAAAGAGTGTCTTGTATCAGCCCCGGTTCTCTCTTGTCCCAATTACGATTTACCGTTCGAAGTACACACTGATGCGAGCAATTTTGGGATTGGTGCCATGCTCACACAAACGATTGATGGTAAAGAACATCCGATTGCATACATGAGTAGGGCGTTGTCGGGATCTGAGAAGAACTACAGTATAACCGAGAGGGAGACGCTAGCAGTTTTAACCGCTCTAGAACACTGGCGGTGTTACTTGGAAAACGGAAAAACCTTTACCGTTTACACCGACCACTCCGCGCTCAAATGGTTCTTGTCACTGGACAACCCTACCGGAAGACTAGCACGCTGGTGTGTGAGGTTGTCTGCCTTTAATTTCGAACTTAAACATCGTCGTGGGGTCGATAATGTCATTCCAGATGCACTATCTCGTGCTTTCCCATGTGCTTCTATCAGTACGGTCAACTCTAATTTGACTACTACTGACACATGGTACAAAAACATTTATAACGGTTGTTTAGAAAAGCCGAACCTCTTTCCTAACTACTTGATCGAAGGTGGTGCTCTCTATCGCCACTCCAAAAATAAGTGCGAAATGATTTCGGAGTTTTCCTGGAAGGAAGTGGTGCCGAAAGAATTGCGTGACAGCGTCATAGAGGAGAATCATGCTGATCCTACTGCTGCTCACTTGGGTATTTTCAAGACCTATCGACGCTTACTTCTTCGATACTACTGGCCGGGCATGCACCAAGACGTCGTACGTTTTGTTGGTTCTTGTTCAAAATGTCTCACTTACAAACCACAAAACCATCCGACGCTGGGTACGATGGGTCGACCTAAACAATGCTCACGGCCGTTTCAAATGATATCCATTGATTTCATAGGTCCACTTCCGGTCAGTCGAAAGCAGAATAGTTATATTTTGGTCGTAACATGTTGCTTCTCAAAATATTGCCTTATTTTTCCCATGCGACGCGCTACTTCGGAAGCTGTCGTCAAGGCTCTGGAGGACTCTGTGTTTCTGGTCCACGGAATCCCACAGACAATATTCCTTGACAATGGTACCCAGTTTATTAGCTCGGTAACAAATACCCTCTTTAAGAAATACAAGATACCTAACGTATTCTTCTCTCCGAGATATACTCCGCAAGTAAACACTGTCGAGCGCTATAACAAAACAATAGTTACATGTATTTCCACCTACGTGGACAATGACCACAGAACCTGGGACACTAATATTCCCAAAATACAGTATGCCATTAACAACTCCGTCAATGAAGCAACTGGCTACACTCCATCGTTCCTCGTGTACGGACGAGAAACGGTTACTTGTGGTTCTCATTATACAGATAACGATCTGGGTGAGGAACTACTATTTCTGCCACGCGACATTTACGCTGAAAATCTGGGTCACCTGTCAAAATATTTTGATAAGGTACAGGCATCTCTTTGGCACGCACATAAAAAAAATACGGCGCACTATAATCTTAGGCGGAAAGAGGCAGAATTCAGCGTAGGCGACATTGTCCTAAAACGTGCTTATGTCTTGAGTGATAAAGACAAGTACTTTAGTAAAAAGTTAGCGCCCAAATATACCAAATGTCGCGTCTCCGCTAAGAAATCACCCTTGGTATACATTTTAGAGGATATGACGGGAAAGGACTTAGGCACCTGGCATGTTAAGGATCTAAAACTAGTTAAGAATATTTAGAATTAGGTTTTGGATTTTCATTACGTATGAAAACCCTTTACTGGGCGAGGGGGTATTGTAACGTTGTAAGTTACCGTTGTCTTCACTCTATCATTAACTGGTCTTATTTTAAATTTAAGTAGTAATTCTCTTAATAAAACTACCAAATGAGGCTAGTAATCACAGTATTGATTTTCACGCGCTGTACTGGCAGCATTCCACTGTTGACGACTCGCTCGCTCTGCTATGATTGGCCCGTTTTAAACTGACCAGCCGTGACCGCAACTTGACTTTGCGGCGCCGGCGTCATTCCGAAAACTCACTCAGCACTATACGCACGTCCGTCCTACTGGCGCTCTGTAACGGTCCTTTTTTACCGTACGCCGACGAACGACTCTAAACAGTAATTACTTACGTTTAATCATAACGTACTACTAGTAGTTACGTTTTAGTTTTGTCTGTGCTTCATATTAACCCCGATTGAGTTCGGGGTTCCTGGCACCTCTTCGGGATCACCGCTTTTCTTGCTACCCTACGGTTTCCCGGTTCCTGACACCGCTTCGGGCTAACCTGCTTCCCTGCTCCGGCTGCATTCGGACCGTTACTTCTCCGACGTCAGCGGCACTCCGACTACGGCAAAACCCGCAGGGAAGATTCGTTGCTGCGTAACCAGGGTCAGACTACATTTGGAGAACCCACGTTAAATAAAATTTCTTGTTGGCTACCTATTTGGAATCTTTTTATTCCTCTCCAAGTAGGGACGTCACAATAGACTCAAGCAAAACATTTTATAGGCAGGACTGTATCGGTTCCCTCTTGAACCTGACTTCAAAGTTATATTAGCTTTATCCAGTTCTGTTAATTTTGTGGACAACAAGCGATCACATAATTTAAGGAACATTTCTTTTTGCGAATCTCCTGCCTCCGACATTTTTAACCGTTTCTTTAAACCAAATACGTCAGATTTAAGTTTTCTTTTACGAGGAGTATCTGAAGAAAGCTGAACAGAGGTTTGAGTTTTAGTCTCCTATGTTTTACGCATATTATTTATTTCTTGAGCGTCGGTTCATTGTTTCAAAGTGGTCCTTGGTCCGAAGTGAGTGTTTTTTGGTCTGAAGTGGAATCTGTAGTTTGGCTTGAGGAATATATGGCACTGGAAACAGTTTGGCTTGAAAAATCAGTGATGCGTATTTCAGTCTGTGTTTCTTCATCTAGTTTAGTTAGGTTTGGTAGATGCAAGCATGGAGTACATCCCTTCTGCAGTAATTTTCGAGCTGGATTTTCTCTGATGTCCCGGTGGTTAAAATGTATCTCACAAACAAGTGTAGATTGCGTAGTTGTATTAATGAAATCCTCACGGTCCATCAATTTCAGCCACCGAAACAAGGTAAATTAGTACAATTAAAAGTAAAAAATATTGAAAGACATGCATACAAAAGCATTTTTGTCCAATCCTGAAACGGAGACGCTGAGCTCGCTCGGTCAAAACAAAACCTTTTATTTTAACCCAACTACCCCCTCTCCACCCCCCTGCAACCCGCAACTCCCCCCTCTAGACGATCACGAATGCGCGTATCATAAAGAAAATCACTGAACAAAAATACTCTGGTGTTATAGGACGCTATAGGTAGTTATAGTTACCTACTGGGACTGTTACCCGAGTTTATATTAATGCAAAATTACAGCTCAATCGGTTAAAAAAAATATCTGCTTGAAAAAAAAGTTGCAAGATTCCACCCGACCAAACATACCTACATAGGACAACATACATTGCAAGTTAAATAAAAGCTTTTAATATATACCTACCTATTGTAAACACAAGGTCGTATGCCAATAAGTTATTATTATTAGCGATTAGAGTTAGTGAAGTAAGTAGCATTTTTGTGTTTTCACCGATGCAAAACCTAAAACTTACTTTACAAACAATATATAGGTACTATTAGGTATGGATGGAGTATGGAGGAAGAAGTCGCAATATGCAAGGGCGTACGTCAAGGTTGCATCCTGTCTCCGCTTCTTTTTAACTTGTACTCGGAGGCCATTATTACTGAAGCGCTAGAGGAGAGAGAGTGGGGCGTCAACATCAACGGACAGTTTATTCATAACCTCCGATACGCTGACGACACGGCCCTGATAGCCTCCACGCCGGAAGACATTCAGTTGATAGTGAACATCATCCACGAGTGCAGTCAGAAAGCCGGACTATCGATGAATTTATCCAAGACGAAGATCATGGTAGTGTCTAGAGACAGAACACTTAACCCGACAGTCACAGTAGCCGGGACCCAGATAGAGAGAGTCCAGAAGTACAAGTACCTTGGCACATGGGTAAATGAAAACTGGGAGTCCGACCAAGAAATAAAGACCCGTATTGAAATAGCCCGTTCGTCCTTCAATAAAATGAGAAAGATACTCTGTACCAAAATGAAAATTTTTCAATAATAAGAGAAGACATAACAGTAATCAAAGATGAAATAAAAGATATAAAATCAGCAACTGAAAATTTTAATCTACAACTAAAACAGATAAATGATGATATAGAAAACATAAAGTCTGATAACACAAGAACACAACAACAAATCCAGAACATTATAAAAGACATATCAGATTTGAAGACTACTGACACCTCTGATCGCATGATATCTAAATCGCCCGCTCGTAACCACGAAAACCTCATCCGAGAATTCAAAGAGCGATCCAAACGCGAGAAGAACATCGTAATCGTTGGTCTACCCGAAATAAATGATAAAAACTATAAAGCACGGAAAATTCACGACGCAGACGAGTTTATGAAGTTGGCTTTTACTGCGAATGAAAACTGCCCCAAACCAGTTAGATCGATGCGATTGGGCAAATATATCCCAGGAAGAGACCGGCCTTTAAAAATATGTTTCAATAACATCGACACACCTAAACTATTGCTGCGTAATAAGGACAAGTTCCCGGAGCATACAAAGATTTATTTATGGCTACGGTTAAAATGAATCTCGCTAAGCGGCTGGAAAATGGAGAAAAAGACCTTGTTATCAAATATATTAGAGGAATACCGCAAATAACGGGGAGCAAAGTCGATCAAAAAAACTAAATCCTGTCCCACTACCTAAAACAAAATATACAGAAAGATTAAGGCATCACATAGTTCAAAATTACGAAGATATTCCGCTCCTACCGTCCTCGTTACGATTCCTTTATGCTAACCTACGTAGTATTCGAACAAAAGGCAAACTTGATGAAATAAAATGTATACTAAGAGCCCTACCAAAGACGACTCACCTACTAGTATTTACAGAAACATGGATTATGTCTGAAGACGATGCCAAATTATACGAACTTCCTAACTACACACATATATATAATTACAGAAAGAGCAGCAAAGGCGGCGGCGTTTCGATTTATGTTCATAATACTATAAAATTCGAGCTAACAGAAGATCTAATTGAAAACGGGAACCACTACCTATGGATACACATTGATAAATTATCGTTAAATATTGGAGTGATATATAAGCCTGACGGAGGTTATGACATGGATGGTTTTTTAGATATTTACTCATCGCAATTGGAAAAACGAAATCGGACTGTGGTCTTTGGCGATCTTAGCATCGATTTGCTCAGTAATGAAAATTACGTTACACAATACACTACTGAGATGAAGGAATCAGGATATGAAATACTGAACAAAACTGATCCAAAGTACTGTACACGAGAAACAAGCGATACCAAGACCATAATCGACCATGTAAGTACGAATGTATATAATCATTCCCTCAGTCTATCTATCATTGAATCATCACTTTCAGACCACAAACAACTATATCTAGAAGTTGGCAAATTAGCACCTATAGCAAAGAAAAAAGTTGAATACACAGCAATTGATTATGAAAATCTTTATAAAAGCATGTCAAAAGCAATACAAAGTAATGAAGATCTCGACGACTAGAAAAACTTATATTAGTTAACATTGAAAACAGCAAAATACAGAAAACTAAAGTGCTCAATCCACCACAGAACGACTGGATAAATAAAAATATTATTGATACCATAAATACCAGAAATAGACTATGGCAAGAAACTAAAATAAACAAAAATAAAAATAAAATAAAATGATGAAGACCTGAAGAAATCGTTTACAGTAGAACAAACTAAAGCTAAACTTATGATCAAAACATATAAAGAAAACTACTATCATAAACTATTTCACGACACCTACAATCAGCCGAAGAAAATGTGGGAGATCATTAATACATTAGCTCTTAACAAAATAAAAAACAGCGTTGCTCCCCCAAAGATTATGTCTGATTACGGATTGGTAACTGACGGTACTGAAATCTGTAACGTATTCAACACATTCTTCTCGTCAGTTGGTGCAGAGCTAGCTAATAGAATACCAATTAAATATCACACTGATAGTAGTCAGATTTTTATGTATGGACACAATTACACTCACGACAATATACTGAATGAACTTAGGCCATGCACTATAGACGAACTCAATAACATTATAGATGACCTTAATATCAATACAAGCATTGGTCTAGATGGAATCTCAACTAAAGTAATCAACTAAAGTAACCAACCGAGTACTTATTATACGTCAATGATATGTGCAAAATATTTCGGCATGGCTCAGTATATCAGTTTGCAGATGATACTTGTATAACTACCGCTCATCAGGACCTTGAGATGGCCCAAAGTATGATGCAGGAGGATTTTGATCTATTGTGTAAGTGGGCTCACGATCTAGGTTTATCGATAAATTACTCTAAAACAAAACTCATGCATATTCATTCGCCTTATAAAAAAACAAACTTTATACCGGCGATCGTGGCCCACGAACACAACTGTATGCACCTACAGAGCGCTTCCTGTAACTGCGTTCATCTTGATCTTGTACAAGAACATACTTACCTTGGACTAAAAATAGACCATAGATTCAACTGGGGTCCACATATTGAGCATGTATGTAATAAGCTAAGATCCATTTTGTCAAAACTGTGTGTACTTAGGCATAAAGTTCCCTATAATACGCTAAGACTTCTTTACATGTCCTTGGCTGATTCTGTAATAAGCTATGGCTTAGCCAGCTATGGAAGAACATTCAAAACATCTTTAAATCATATTTACAACCTACAATTAAGATTACTGAAAGCGATTGTTCCCGCAAAGATTAAATATAAATATAAAAATAACTATGAAAATCTATTCAATTATTGTAAAGTGATGAACGTATTTGATAAGTTGGATTTGGCAATTGTTATTCAGTATAATGAAAATATACCCCTTTTAAAAAAAAAGAAAAGACCCGTAAATCTACGTAACCTACCTTATCTTTCAAACTTCGAGATACCAACAAGTAAAAACGAATATGGCCAGAGAGTCTGGCAGTCAATTCTGCCTAGAGTATTGAATAGATTTCCAATAGAATTAGTTAGTAGAATAGAAAACAAAACTTGTCAGCAAACAAAAAATATTATTAAGCGGTACTTGTTTAAACCTACCTCAATAAATGTAAAAATATAATGTATATGTAAATTTATGAATAAGCAGCTCCTTAACTCAAAAAATCTTTAAATATTAAGATTAGAAGTTAAGTTCATGCCATGTAATGTATATAATTTTTTTTTGAAATAAACAGCTTAAATTTTTTTTTTTTAAATGTTTAAAGAATGTCATTGTTGAAAAACTTGTCCAATGCTTAAACAAATGCTTGAGTCTAGGGGTTTTTCCGGATTCACTTAAAACTGCTAAAATTAGTCCAATATACAAATCTGGACCTAAAACGGACCCAAGCGACTACAGGCCGATATCGGTGTTGCCTGTCATCTCGAAAATATTTGAGCGAATTATGTATAATATACTTAATGACTACCTAACGGAAAATATTTTTTTAATTGACCAACAAAATGGCTTTCGACCAAAATCTAACACACTTGCGGCCGCTATAGACTTGATTACTAAAATTAAAACAAATATTGACAAAAAAAACATTTCTGTTGCCATATTCATAGATCTAAAAAAAGCATTCGACACAGTAAGTCACCAAAAGCTACTCCTAAAATTACACGACCTCGGCGTCAGAGACTCGGCTCTGAACACGTTCAAATCCTATCTACACAATAGATGTCAAGCTGTTAAGATAGAGAATTCCACAAGTTCATTACAAAATATCTCATATGGTATACCCCAGGGTTCCATAATCGGACCGTTACTGTTCTCTATCTATGTAAACAACATAAATACTATAGGACTAACTGGAAATATTACGCTATATGCTGATGACACTTGCTTGTTTTACTTCGGCAACTCTATCAATGAACTAATCCATGATGCGCAAAGAGATTTAGAAGTACTCAATCAGTGGTTACTGAGTAATCTGTTAACGATAAATGCATCAAAAACTTCATATATGATCCTAGCCGCTAAAAATAAAGTAATCCCTGAATTTGAGCCACTTAAAATAAATAATGAATATATTAAAAGGTCACACCAAGAAAAATACTTAGGTTTAATTATCGATGATAAATTAACGTGGAGACCACACATTGAGTATGTCAGATCTAAACTGATATCCACACTAGGAGCACTTCGAAGGGTAGCACATTGTATACCAAGTAGAATAAGACCCCTTATATACAATTCCTTAGCCAAATCGCATCTCGAATATTTAATTGAAATCTGGGGATCAGCGGCTCCATCCAACCTTAACCAGCTACAGAGAACCCAAAACAAAATTGTCAAGGTTTTACTACACTACCCCTTTGACACGCCAACAAAACAACTGTACGAGAAAACTAAACTATTTAACATTAACCAACTATATAAATATAACACATGTATTTTAATAAGGAAAATTACTACAAATGCCATAAAATCTAACATTGAACTACACCTATCAGATAACAGAAATCTTCGTAACAAAATCAAACTTAAACTAACTAAACCTAGGACTAATTATGGGAAAAATACAATAGTATTTGAGGGAGCTCAGATGTTCAATAACTTACCAAACGATGTAAAGATTTGCGAATGTATTAACACTTTCAAAAATAAGTTAAAGCTACATATTGCAACGAGTACCGTAAAATAATCTACCTATGTATTTTTAAGCACATCTCATTTTAAGTGAAATGTAATTTCTTATGAGAATAAAGTTCTTTAAACCTTAAACCTTACCAGGCAGCTAGACCTAAAACTTCGGATACGACTGCTTCAGTGCTACATTTGGCCGATAGTCTTCTACGGATGCGAGGCTTGGACCGTAAAGGAAGAGACCCGCAAAAGACTAGAGGCCTTTGAAATGTGGTGCTACCGGCGGATGTTAAGGATTAGCTGGATCCAGAGGGTCACCAATGTAGAAGTTCTGAGACGAGTCGGAAAATCCCAAGATCTCATGACCACCATCAAGAGAAGAAAAGTTGCGTATTTGGGACATGTGCTCCGCCACGATTAATACAAATTGCTTCAAGTGGTCATGATGGGAAAGATTGAAGGGAAACGGAGCGTCGGAAGAAGAAGAGCATCGTGGCTCTCCAACATCCGGAAATGGAACAGCATAGCCGGCGTCGAAGAACTTTTCCGCCTAGCTAAAGACCAAAAGGGATACTCGGAGCTGACTGCCAACCTCCAGTAGTGGAGAGGCACTGGAAGAAGAAGAAGGTATGGATACTCACATTTCCTTATCTTGGGGTACTTTGAAAAATACTGGATCCTTATTTGTGGAATCCTTATTGAGGCAACCGTATACCGCACAATGGTTAACCATCTTGCAAAATAAGAATATCTGTGCGCGGAAATCACACTTGTTTGTGAACAAAAACAAGTTAACACGTGCCGCCCGGCCGGACGAATGACGTTGACTCGTCGCATGCATTGCTTGCATAGCCCTGTCTCGTAGCACGCGAAGGACGCGAGATTCGGCAATGTGTGCGTGTGGCGGCGCGTGCTTATACGGAATGCAATGTAGCTGTGTGTGTGCGGCCGTTCTCGCTGATTTGTTTGAAGTGAACCTGGCGTGGTGGCGGCTTTCTTAGCCCTAGACGAAGGGTCTAATTACCGGCGGTAAGTTAGAACAGATTGTTTTTCACATACTTATCAATTTCCTGCAATCAATCAAATCAGCGCACATCTACGTACTGTTGAGTACAGGCCTTCCTTTACCACGAGATCTATAACTACTCAGGTCCCGTGCCTTTCAATTTTCTACCTCTTCTACTGTTAGAATAGGTAAACTAAATTGATTATACTTGCAGATTACAGGAGCGCGCCAGTATGCAGGGGTTAAGGGATAGGTCGAACCCTTCATGCTGGCTGACGCAAAGTTTATCAAACTGTTTCGGATGCCATCTACTGCTGTCCAACAGATAATTTCAACATTGAGTGCGGGTAAAAACCCACTAAACAACTCGGGCTCATCAATTCCAGGTCATCTGAAAGTAAGCAACCCTCGTATGTTTTTGCGCCATAGTTAAACTGCATACTTTTCAATGCATTATGCCTACAGTTGGATTTGTCTTTTAGGTACTATGCACCCTTCAATACTATGGCCAAGGTAGCTATCAATCAGCCGTGGGCCAGGATATTCTCCTGGTCCTAAGCCAAGCCTCTGTGTCCTCAGCTAGGTATATCAATGGTAACAGACCTCATCATGGCCCGGCTAACGCCAGGAATTATAAAATTCCCGGCTACGTCGGCATGCAAAGACTTGAAGAGCGCAGAGTAAGACTTTATTATTTAAGCTATATAATGCTGGTTATTTCTTGATTATGTTGTTATGCTGACCTTGCATGGCCTGACTTTTGTTGCTAAGTACTTACCTGCTAGCTGCAATGAGTTTGTTTTGTTTTTGATTTTGTTTTTGAGTTTGTTGATGAGGAGTTTTTATACCTAATGTATAAATTTACCACAGAATTTCCATTACAGATTCCAGAATATGTTCGGGATACCAGCGATAGGGGCGGTAGACGGATCCCACTTCACGATAATTGCTCCATCCACGAATTCAAAGTCAAAGTCAAAGTAAAAGTACTTTATTACTGTAGATATTTACATATACTTAGCAAACGTCAATTTTGCCTCTTCTCTACATTGGACCACTTGGGAGAAGAAGGGCGTAGAAACTCCCACAGATTGATTTTTAGATCTCTTTTAAAAATAGGTTGTGCTTAACTATTACAAATATGAAAAATTTAATTATTATGATTAATAAGCAGGAATAAATAATTAAAAATTATTAACAGCAAGGCCTGTGTTGAGCTAGATTAACCCCATAAAGTCCTGTCATTTAAGTAATCTTGAACATTGTAATATCCCTTTTTTGACAAAGTCGCTTTAACATGCTTTTTAAATTGCTCAAATGGCAATTTCAAAATCTCCAGAGGTATCTTATTATAGTAGAGAATACAATGACCTTTGAAAGAATTGCTAAACTTCGCGAGTCTCAATCAGGGCGCACACAGTCTGTGATTATTTCTTAGGTTGACATTACAGCTATCGCTAAGTTTGGAAAATGTTGTAAGGTTCTTGCGTACATACATTATATTTTCGAAAATAAATTGACTAGCTACTGTTAGTATGTCAATTTCTTTAAAAAGCTCTCTTAAGGAGTCTGTTTGTTTTAAATTATAAATTGCTCGAATAGCTCTTTTCTGTAAAATAAAAATAGTTTGAATATCCGCTGCGTTCCCCCACAACAAGATACCATAGGACATCACACTATGAAAGTAACTAAAATATACTAGCCTAGATGTAGCCACATCCGTGCTTTGTTTGATGTTCCTAACAGCGTAAGCCGCAGAACTTAATTTACCAGCCAATTTATCTATGTGGGGTCCCCACTGCAATTTGCTATCAATGGTTATTCCAAGAAACTTTGTATCATTTACTAATTCTAACGTGCTGTTGTCTAACACTAAACTGGTCTCAACTTGCCTGACATTTGGAAGTGAGAATTTGATACACTTGGTTTTACCAGCGTTTAACAATAAAATATTAACTGTGAACCAATTCAAGGTTAAAGACAATACACCATTAACATCATCAAAATCTGCTTTTTGTCTTTCAATTTTGAAGACCATTGAAGTTGTCGTATAAAGATATTAACCTAACCAGAACCTAACAGAAAACAACCAGGATAAAATTTAGAAATGACAGTTTATTAGGGCTATATACAATGAATTTAGAAAAATGATAGGAGGATGAGGGTGGATGAAATGAGACAGGTTTTATAAAAATACAGATGTCTGGATAAAAAAAGGAAGCGGAGGACACGGAGAGTAGGAGGCCGATGAAGCAGTAGACGTCTGGTGAACCGGTCAGTGGAGGCACTGGTGGGCGATGTAGGAGTTGCAGTTGGAGAGTGTGGCCGGCGGCCTATCGGTCATCAGACCCCGACGGGCAGCAGGAGTAGGGGCCCTGGTAGCGAAACGCCTGCCAGGGTAGAGGCCCGCAGCGTGTCGGCCTGAAGTCACTGATGAGCCGAGAACGGGCGGGTGAAGTGGAGACTCAACGAAGCGCTGACCAGGGTGCAGGTGTAGCCGAGAACGGGCAGGTGAAGTGGAGACTCAACGAAGCGCTGACCAGGGTAGAGGCTCGCCAAGTCAGGAGGCGTTGCAGTAGCGGCTCGCAGGATCCCGGGGCACTGCGACCCCGGGATAAGGCCTTTAGGTGATGCTTCTCGCTTGAGAGCTGAAGTGAGACTCCAGAATTTCAGAAATGTTCCGCTCTTATACCCTTTTTGGAGAGTTCTAAAAATTATTTAAATTAAAAGCAATTTTTGTGAGTGGCCAAGAGAGAAAAAGTATTTTTGTAAAAGTATTGAAGCAAACATATCAGACCGCTAACGAGTTTGAATGGACATTGCCATGACAACCAGATAAACAACAACATAATAAACGTCAGATTTTGGTTTCAGGCTCGTAATAGAAAAATTAATAAGTTCACATAGCCAAAATTACATAACAGCGAAAGATAAAAGGGTAGCGCACCAGCGCGCACGAAGCCCGAGATTGCAGAGTTTCGGAGAAAGCCAAATACAAGGTCACCAAAGGTAAACCCCTTCGCAATCGATTTAGAAGTGCTGATAGTGTGAAAATACAAAGCGAAAATGATTTGTTAATGTGTTCTTATGGTTTAAAACGTTACAGGGTCCTATGAAAATAAAGGTGAAAAAATATACAGCTATACAGCTCAGCAAGTATCCAGCTGAAGAAACTGGAAAATGGCATGTAAGTAACATAACACTACAAAGTATCATCAGCAAATAACACTATGTCAGTTAATTTCTCCACCATGAAAGGCAGATCGTTAATATTACCAGGAACAAGAAAGGACCTAATATGGAACCTTGTGGAACGCCAATTTTTACACCCGATCCATCAGATTTAACGCCGTTAACTTCTGCCTTTTGAATTCTATTGCTTAGGTATGATCTTAGTAGATCCAACGCTTTATTTCGAACTCCGTAATGATTTGATTTAATTAATTAATAACGCATTATGATCAACACAATCAAATTAACAAGTTCACATAGCCAAAATGACATAACAGCGAAAGATAAAAGGGTAGCGCACCAGCGCGCACGAAGCCCGAGATTGCAGAGTTTCGGAGAAAGCCAAATACAAGGTCACCAAAGGTAAACCCCTTCGCTATCGATTTAGAAGTGCTGATAGTGTGAAAATACAAAGCGAAAATGATTTGTTAATGTGTTCTTATGGTTTGAAACGTTACAGGGTCCTATGAAAATAAAGGTGAAAAAATATACAGCTATACAGCTCAGCAAGTATCCAGCTGAAGAAACTGGAAAATGGCGTGTAAGTAACATAACACTACATTTTCCCCCCGACCCTGGAAAAATTTTTGACTCAGCAAAAATTTTGATATGTACATTTTAAAATAAACCAGAAAAACACAGCTTTGCAGAAACAGACATCACCAGGCAAAATCAGATATACCATCTCTTACATTCATCATCTTCATTCAGGTAAGGGTTCACATTCAATGACTACCACTCTAAAAGTGTGTTTTCAAAAGAATATTCAGGCTTACTTAAGGAGTTGTCATCCACTCCTGCGTGGAAAAAAAAATAAGTGGAGGTCTTTACCTCCACTTATTTTTTTTTCCACGCAGGAGCGGTTTCTCTTTAGAAACAAATTAATCCTAAGGTAGCTTCAGTCGCTACGACTTAAGACAAGATTAAGAACGGCCAGAGCGGTAGAGCTCGAAGCCAGAGATCAGCCACATCGCCAACGAGATGTGTCTGAAATAAAGATAAAAAAAAATAGGTGAAGACTAACCAACGAAAATTCGAGGTCCTAAAGTAAAATGTGTTGAAGAACACTGGATAAAAAAAAATAGGTGAAGACTAACCAACGAAAATTCGAGGTCCTAAAGTAAAATGTGTTGAAGAACACTGGATTAATAAAAATAAGGAAGAAATAAAAATAATAAGGTGAAAATGATGGTGATATTTATACATATATACAAATTAACAGTTAATAGAGGTTAAGAAAATTTAAGATTTAATGTCTTTAATGTGCCACTTGCCTCTAAC
Source organism: Argyresthia goedartella (assembly GCA_949825045.1). Lineage (NCBI taxonomy): Eukaryota > Metazoa > Arthropoda > Insecta > Lepidoptera > Argyresthiidae > Argyresthia > Argyresthia goedartella. Next base: position 22,058,432 of record OX463811.1, read on the forward strand.
TCCGTTAGGGTCTTCTAGAATGTATACTAATGGTGAAAGTTTGGTTATTATTTTACACTTAATGAATTTAGGGGCAAGTCTAGCATTAAAGTATGCGCCAGCATTGCTTAAAACATGGTTTTTACGCCAAACATTATCTCCCACATTAAATTCTTTAAAAGACCGGCGAAGATCATAGCGAGCGCTATTTTTAGCGTGAGCTATGTGAAGTTTAGTTTGAACTCTGTGAAAGATAGATGAGAGGAGACCAGCATTAGACGCGTAAATATCACGAGGCATAAATATCAATTCTTCGAGATTCTGAGTTGGAGTATAGAAGGAACCACAAGGTATTGTTTCCCTACCAAAGACTAAAAAGTTGGGAGTAAAGCCAGTAGCAACGTTTGTAGCGCTGTTCATTGCGAACTGAATCTTAGTAAGATGGTTGTCCCAGGATCTATGATCGTCTCCTACTAGGGATGCTAGAGCTGTAATAATCGGACTATTAAATTTCTCTGTAGGATTAACCTGAGGACAATATAAAGCTGTGTGAAAAATACAAGGAACGTTATAAGAATTTAAGAATGAGTGGAATTCTCGCGACTGAAATTGAACAGCGTTGTCCATTATTATAGTTTGGGGAATGCCATGAACAAGAAACACTGAATTTTCTAAGACATTAATGATATTAGCTGAAGTAGCCCATTTAAAGGGAAAAATCATAGTATATTTAGTAAAATTGCAGTTAATTACCAGTGTTTAATATTTATGCGTCGGAAACGCACCGGTTTTTTGTTGCGCGAATCGATCGCGAGTAATCGAGACATCACTAGCGAAAACGGACTAGTAGCTGTCACTCGTATCGGAAACGAGAGGAGAAATTGGAGGTTATCTTTCTCTTGGTCGTCTCATCGGGAGAATAACATGGCGGCTCGGGCCCCGTGACTTTGATGGTATTTCGGTGTACCAATTATCATACAGGCATCGGGCCTGGTCGGTGTGTAAATCTACCTCATAGCGTCGGGCTATTGATCGTAATTAGATTCGCGTCAGCGGTCAAGTGATTTGTGTTGTGAAGAACATAGTCGTATCGGCGGCGACTCCACGTGCCGCCAGCAGCGCGCCGGCGACGGCGTCGGACAGCGACGGCAAGGGTTCGATCCCATCCCCCTATCCCAACTGTGCCCCCTTTCCCGAATTCCTGTCTCGAATCGAGCCTTCAATCTCCTGTCTACGGTGACAAGGTAATAAACAATTTCATCACTTCTTTTCTCTCACGTGGCAAAGGCAAATCCCCCTCAAGATTCCATGCCGTTCGGCAGGCGTGGAAATTAAACATTTTGGTAGCAGAAGCGCGGTTTCCTAGTGGGAAATCATCGATTCACGGTAGGGTTGCCTTTGTCACATTGTAGTTGGGAGAAAAGAATATCTCAGATTGGCTCAAGTCGGCAATGAGTCTGTTCGATTCCAAATCGATATTCGATCGATGGTTTCTGAACGGCCATTTTGAATTTGACGTTAGCTGCCAACCTGGCAGTTTTTTGACAACTGACGGACGAAAGCCCTCGCAATGTAAACGCGTTTTGGTTAGGGTATTGAAATTAAATCGCAGGCCATCTGGAATGTATTCGGGTTTCCCTCAGGATTGTTAATATAGCTGAGTGTGTTATTGTTTCTCGAACCAGATAAAGTTCGCATTTTCGTGCCCGATTGTTTTTACCACGTAACATAACCTGTGTTGGAACACTGTGCTCATTGAAACTGGCCCGCCAGTCATACCTGGTTGGCTGAAGAACCTGTCTACCAAGAAGAGCCTAGGGTGCACCCGGGCCTTGCAGAGAGACAGGAGGTTGACGGGACCGAAGCACAGACCAGGTTAGATCGACCCCAATTAACTTCAGCTCGGTGAACCGCCGACGTTCACACTTCTTGGCAACTGATCGTTACGCTACCTCGTAGCTGATGGGCCCCTACGAGGTCATTAGGTGCTGAGAAGCCTGAACAATTTTGGTAGCTAGAGCGTGGCTTCCTGAGATTTGCAGCCGTCAAGGGCTCCAGGAAGGCACGATTTGGGACTATCAATCTGTAGGTATAGGCGGTTATTAGGTAACTTGGTTGTTGTTCCTATATCCACATAGATTGGTAGTATTGTAAGCTATAGGTCTATTGCTGGTAGTAGATAGACAGATATTGAATTGAAAATTGCATTGAATTACCAGTTAGTCAATCTATTAGTGGTCTAGTAATGCTATTGAATGAATGTTTTGGTTAACATAGGTAGTTACATCTATTGATAGCAGGCTATTACATTGTTTTCAGTTTATAGCAATTTATAACTTGAACTAATATTGACTATCTGTGTGTGTTATAATGATAAAGGGAAACTAAATTGTATTTACAGAATTTATATAGATATAAAACTCGGTTCCTATTGTTTAAGGAAAACAACATTGTTTAAGTTGTGGTTTAGGGTTCCCTCGTTCGGGTTGTAGACTGGAGGATCCAATAAAATTGAGTTACTGCAAATTGTGAGTAAGTATCGTTCCGATCATGTCGTTATCTGAAATCCAGAAGGGTGTTTCTAAGGAACTCAGATGGTTTTCCTCCGCACACGGTCTGATAGACCGTTTAGATAGGCATGTTGTGGTATTGGAGCGGTCTATGGACGTTAAGGAACGTTACAATAGGGTGCTCGAATTGTCCGCGCAGGCGGAATCAGTTGATGGTTGCGCACCTGACAGGCTGTCACGGTTGATAGGGGATGTCGACCAATGTATGGAGATGGCAGCTGCTATCACGCAGAAGGCTGCGGACATACGTAGACAGCGCGAGTCCAGCCATGGTGGTGACATTGAAGCACCTCTGCCGCTTCAGGGATCGGGGTCCAGGTTACCTGCCATAACTATGCCTACTTTTGACGGCGTGTCCGGTGAATGGATGAGCTTCATCAATCTGTTCGACAGTTTGGTGCACATGCGATCGGACATTACCAAGTCTGTCAAGATGGCTCAGCTGGTGGCAGCATTGAGGGGTGAGCCTAGGGAGCTGGTCGCTCATTTGACAGTTACGGAGGGTAACTATGAAACGGCCAGGCAATTGTTGGTCAGACGTTACCATAACAAACGGAGGTTTGCCGATGCCCAACTGAACCGTTTGTTTAGTATCCCGGTTGTGAACAAGGAAGGACCGCACCAACCGGCAGTCGTATGGGACTGTGAGTGAATTGACCCCACATGGTGAGACCTGCCCATGTTGTAGGCAGATTGGCCATGCTGTGGCCAATTGCAATAAGTTCGGGGAACTTAGGGTTCAGGGACGGCGCCGGATGGCCAAGCAGCGGAGCTGGTGTTTCCTGTACCTCGGGCCACACATGGCTAGGGACTGCACGCGCACACAAATGTGCGGATATTGTGGTGGGCCCCACAACAATCTGTTGTGCATGAACCGGTCCGGCCAACAGCCTCCACAGGGCCGTACACAGGGTGACACGGCATGGGGCCCTGAGAATTCGTTTGCGACTCGGAGCGCAACTCAGGGGCCAACGTCCCCACGTGCACAGGGCAGTACCAGGGTGCAGGGCCGCACTCAGGACCATTACATGGGGGGCCCTGAGTTTTCGGTTGCGACTCAGCATCCGACCCAGTGGGACATTGGGTGTGTTGAGCAGGCCGTAACGGGCGGGTGTCATGGGACACCTTCGAGCTATGCGGGTGCGGTTCGGACGCCGCCTCAGTTGTCGCCCCGCTCGTCGCCTCGTCCTCGTCGGTCACATGTGATGTCCCCCCCGCTCATGGAGCGGCCACGGTTGAATTCACGCCCACCCCCCTTTACGGGGAATCGTAGGTTGGGAATGGAACCGGCGCGTGGGCCATTTGTACAATGGGACCCTCTGGCGTATAGCTGCATACCTGATCGGTTACAGGCACAGTGGGGCCCCGGGGGTCCTCGCTAGGAATTTGCGGCCCAACCATTTGTTGCCCCCCAACCGGAGACGGTGGTGTTACCGATCGCCTCTGTGCTTGTTTGGGATTTGGCGGGCAACCCAACATACGTTCGCGCCCTATTAGATTCTGGAGCTCAGGGCTGCATTGTATCGAATGATTTAGCAAAATGGTTGGGCCTCAAGGTAAATAGGTATAATAAATCAATACGGGGCGTGGGGAATGTTACGGTTACGAATTTAGTTGGTCAATCGGTGATCACGTTCTCTCCACGTTATGACATTTTGACAAAAACATCCGTGCAAGCTTTAGTAATGACGCATGTCATGGGCAGACACCCCTTGGTGAAGTTGAATCCGGCCGTTCGATTCCTGACATCAGGACTCAAGTTGGTGGATCCCGATTTTGACACTCCAGCCCCGGTCGACCTGCTACTGGGAGCAGACGTTCTGGGTAGGTTTCTGTTGTCGGATCGGCGAGTTCTTCAGCCGGACGGGTTGATTGCTGTGGATACTAAGTTTGGTCACGTGATCATGGGTCCGGCATTGCCAATGGTTAGGCCTGCCGAGTCAGATGGCATACTTATTGGCTCAGCGTTGTCAGACGCTATCCAACGTTTCTGGGAGATAAGAGGAACCTCCCACCGTTCGTCGAGTCGACGCAGACGAAGAAGAGTGCGAGTTGTTTTACCAGAATAGTACTGGTCGCCTTCGTTCTGGTCGTTTTGTAACTCGACTGCCTTTCAGGGCCGATCGACCGCCACTAGGAGAATCTAGGAAGATGGCTGAGACGAGATTGATGTCGATGGAGCGTAGGATGTCAAGGGACGCCGTATTTAAACAAAAATATGTTGATTTCATGAGGGAGTATGAGTCGTTAGGACACATGTCGGTATCGGGTGTGGACTGGAGATCTGAGGATCATTGTTTCCTTCCACACCATGCCGTCCTACGAACCCCTACCGGCAAGATTCGAGTTGTTTTTGATGGGTCAGCACCTACCTCGAACGGGATGTCCCTGAATCAGTGTCTACATTCGGGACCCAAGTTGAGTCGTGATATTTCGGATATTCTCACGAGCTTTCGGAGGCACCAGGTTGTATTTGTCGCAGACATTCGGATGATGTTTAGGCAAACGGTAATTCATCCGGCTGACAGAAGGTATCAGTTGATACTTTGGCGTGAGTCCACGGCCGAGCCAGTCAAGGTCTATGAGTTAAACACGAACACGTATGGGTTACGGTCTAGCCCGTATTTGGCGATGCGTACCCTGCGGGAGTTGGCGTCGCGTGACCGTGTGAGCTATCCTAGAGCCGCCGCTATCCTGGAGCAAGATTTGTACGTCGATGACGTCTGCACAGGGGCAGCCAGTGTAGAGGAAGCTCTGGACCGACGTGACGAGCTCATTCAATTGCTGGAACGAGGCGGCTATGAACTACGTAAGTGGATGTCCAACTCCCCTGAGTTGATGGCTGGTCTCCCAGATGAGTTTCAACAAGACCCGCACGTTTTTGAGAATCCTGACAACCCTAACATGTTGTCAGTACTTGGAATTCAGTACCGGCCCGTCCATGATGAGTTTACCTATCGGGTGGTTTTAGAAACACCGAAGACCTGGACGAAGCGGTCAGTACTGTCAACGATTGCGAGAACGTTCGACCCGAATGGATGGATTTCTCCAGTCACCTTTGCTCTCAAATGTTTTATGCAAAGGCTATGGGCGGCTCAGTTGACCTGGGACACCCACCTCTCAGGTGATTTGTTGACTGATTGGACGCGAATGTTCACCTCGCTATCGGACATAAATAATGTATCGCTGCCGAGGAAATTGGTCCCTGCTGGGGATTACAGGGCAACCCTTCACGGGTTTTGTGACGCCTCTGAACGAGGGTTTGCGGCAGCGGTTTATTTGCGAACCGTCACCTCCACCGGGGAGGTCGACGTGCGTTTGGTTTTGGCAAAAAGCAAGGTAGCGCCTATTCGGACAAGGATGACGATTCCAAAACTGGAACTGTCCGGGGCTGCTCTTTTGACCAAACTTTTGAATCACACACAAAGTATGACCTAGTTTACGACAGCGAACGCAAAAAGAACTTTCTTGGGGAGCTGCAGTTTAAGAGAGACTATTAACTTGTCTAGAAGGGTATTCGAGCTTCAGGAATTCGTACTTAATAACCCTTTCCATTGTTATAGTTAAGTGTAGAGTCAAGTGTTATAGAAGTGAAGTGAAGTGAAGTGAAGTAATGTAAATTAAATGTAGGCCTAAATATAATTCAGATGAGTTGAAAAACTAGATGAAGTTTTGTTTTAGAATTTGGAAAATGTGGAAAGGATGAATAGATAAAGATTTAAGAGTGAAAGAGAAAGCAAATCAAAGGGAAAGAGACAAGGCGCAGAAAAGGTGAAGAGTGGAGAAGAATTTTTACGTTGGGCGCCAAAATGTCGTATAAAGATATTAACCTAACCAGAACCTAACAGAAAACAACCAGGATAAAATTTAGAAATGACAGTTTATTAGGTCTATGTACAATGAATTTAGAAAAATGATAGGAGGATGAGGGTGGATGAAATGAGACAGGTTTTATAAAAATACAGATGTCTAGATAAAAAAGGAAGCGGAGGACACGGAGAGTAGGAGACATTACCAGACCACTAATAGATTGACTAACTGGTAATTCAATGCAAATTTCAATTCAATATCTGTCTGTCTACTACCAGCAATAGACTTATAGCTTACAATACTACCAATCTATGTGGATATAGGAACACAACCAAGTTACCTAACCGCCTATACCTACAGATTGATAGTCCCAAATCGTGCCTTCCTGGAGCCCTTGACGGCTGCAAATCTCTGGAAGCCACGCTCTAGCTACCAAAATGTTCAGGCTTCTCAGCACCTGATGACCTCGTAGGGGCCCATGAGCTACGAGGTAGCGTGACGATCAGGTGCCAAGAAGTGATGAACGTCGGCGATTCACCGAGCTGAAGTTATGTGGGGTAGATCATGTGTAGTTATGTGGGGTAACATCTGATACCTTGACAACCGATACAATTTCACTCCCTCGAAGGGGTGCTCGGGCAACGCGTTAAGTGGCTGTCCTATCAAGAAATGGCCTGGGGTCAGAGCCTCCAGGTCATTTGGATCCGAGCTGAGCGGACACAACGGTCGCGAATTGAGAACGGCCTCGATCTTACAAAACAATCTCGCGAGCTCCTCAAAAGTCAGCGCGGTCTGACCTACTCTACGCCCTAAGTGCGTCTTAGCTGACTTAACTACGGCCTCAAAAATCCCACCCCAGTGGGGGCAAATCGGTGGGCTGAAGGTCCACTATATACCCCGACGGGAGAGGGCCGTTCCAATATCCACTTTATTTACATTCAAAAAGTTGACTATCTCTCGTAAGTATCGTTCCGCACCTATGTAGTTAGTGCCGTTATCAGAGCGGATCAAAGTTGGAAGTCCCCTTCGAGAAACAAACCTATCCAAACAAGCAATGAAAGCCTCTGTCGAGAGATCAGCAACGAGCTCGAGATGTACCGCCTTGGTGGATAAACAAATAAACACACATAGGTACGCCTTGTATTGCTTAGCGGTACGCAATCGTGAACTCTTCACCATAAACGGTCCTGCAAAATCCGTACCAACACCTGAAAACGGTCTGACCTCATTCACACGATCAGGGGGCAAGTCCCCCATGAGAGGTTGCATCGTGGCAGCCTAGTCGATAACAAGGCATGCACCGAAACACGATGTTCCGTATGGCACGGCGGGCAGATAAGATCCAAAACTCCCGCTGGAGCGTGGCCAACAACGCGTTACGATCAGTCACCAGCAATTCAACTAACGGGGGGACCCCTTGGGGAGCAGAAGTGGGTGACGAGCCGAATACGACAGATTCGCATTGCGCAATCTCCTACCCGAAGTAACCCGGTCGAATCAACAAAGGGGTTGAGACGCGCGGCGGCTCCCTTCAATTTCGAACGTCCACTTTGTATAATCTCCAATTCTGCCCCAAACTTCGAGGACTGTACCAACCGGACCAAATTCAACAGCGACTCGTTTCGCTCTGCCGGAGTCAGAATAGGGTTCAACGTTCGCTGATCGCGAGGAGTACGACAATTTCGAGCGAATCTCCTAATCCAAGTGGATACGTTTATCAACTTGTCAAGTGAGCTATACCGGTCCAGCAGAAACCCGGCGTCAGGGTCCTCAGCCTTCTGGGTAACATGCACGGCCGCTCTGGGGCCATGATCCGAAGATACTACTACATGGCTGTGGGGCCAGTCCGATTCTCTCTTGGCAAATGTTGTAAGGTTCTTGCGTACATACATTATATTTTCGAAAATAAATTGACTAGCTACTGTTAGTATGTCAATTTCTTTAAAAAGCTCTCTTAAGGAGTCTGTTCGTTTTAAATCATAAATTGCTCGAATAGCTCTTTTCTGTAAATCAAAAATAGTTTGAATATCCGCTGCTTTCCCCCACAACAAGATACCATAGGACATCACACTATGAAAGTAACTAAAATATACTAGCCTAGATGTAGCCACATCCGTGCTTTGTCTGATGTTCCTAACAGCGTAAGCCGCAGAACTTAATTTACCAGCCAATTTATCTATGTGGGGTCCCCACTGCAATTTGCTATCAATGGTTATTCCAAGAAACTTCGTATCATTTACTAATTCCAACGTGCTGTTGTCTAACACTAAACTGGTCTCAACTTGCCTGACATTTGGAAGTGAGAATTTGATACACTTGGTTTTACCAGCCTTTAACAATAAATTATTAACTGTGAACCAATTCAAGGTTAAAGACAATACACCATTAACATCATCAAAATCTGCTTTTTGTCTTTCAATTTTGAAGACCAATGAAGTATCATCGGCAAATAACACTATGTCAGTTAATTTCTCCACCATGAAAGGCAGATCGTTAATATATACCAGTAACAAGAAAGGACCTAATATGGAACCTTGTGGAACGCTAATTTTTACACCCGATCCATCAGATTTAACGCCGTTAACTTCTGCCTTTTGAATTATATTGCTTACGTATGATCTTAGTAGATCCAACGCTTTATTTCGAACTCCGTAATGATTTAATTTAATTAATAGCGTATTTTGATCAACACAATCAAACGCCTTCGACAGGTCGCAAAAAACTCCGATAGCATCCTGTGCGGCCTCCCATGCAGAATAAATATGAGATATAAGGGAAATACCTGAATCCGTTGTCGATTTACCCCTAGTGAAACCGTATTGTTTGGCGTGGAGTTGTTTGGTACGGTTGAAGTGTGAGAGCATTTGATTGAGTATAATCTTTTCAAATATTTTACTTAGTGTTGGAAGAACAGATATTGGTCTGAAATTTATCTCCCGATTTTAACAGAGGTATCAGTTTACTGTGTTTCATGAGGTCTGGGAAAGCCCCATCGTCAACACATTTATTGAATATATAAGCTAAATGTGGGGCTATAACTAGAATTACTGAACCAATGACTTTGACTGATATACCCCACAGGTCTTCCGTATTTTTTAAGTTAAGTAATTTAAACGTTTTGACAATGTCCTGTGGATATACATGATGAAATTTTAAATATACCTTACTGACGCTCGTGTTATTTTTTAATAAAGTCTCTGCTTCATATGGAGATGAATTTAGACGATCTGTTGTGAGTAGGGGTACATTGGTGAAGAATGTTTCAAAAGCTCGAGCAACATCATCACTGGATTTAACAACATCATCACCTATCTTTAGGCAGAAATCATTGTCCCTTAGTATAACTTTGCCAGTTTCACGGTTTATTATTTGCCACACCGTTTTCATTCTATTATTTGAACTTTTTCTATTAATGTGTAAAGTTTTTGCAGTCCTACAAACCAACTTGAAAGTTTTGGAATATTTTTTAACATATTCGTGAAATTTTCGATCAAAGTTATAGGTTTTTTGATCATAAAGGTCATACAAGATAACTCTACTTTTACGAATTCCAAACGTTGCCCTGTCATTAAATTTCGATTTACCGTTGTAGTCACTGACTTTCTTTAATTTAAAAACTTTATTGAATTCTGTCTGAATAATGTTGAAGAAGTCTGAGTAGATTTTGTTTGCAAGTTCATTAAAATTCGGTACTGGCAAATTTATATCTAAGTTTTTCGTATATGTCTCTAGTCTATGAGATGTAATAGGCCTATAAAATGATGGACCAGTCTTATCCTTAATAGCAATTGGGAATGAAACTGTTTGACCACTGTGATCGGAAGATAAGCAGTTAATTACACTTTTACTTGTGAATGCACTCACAAAAAACGTTATCTAAGCAAGTTTGGCTGGTAAGTGTAAATCTAGTTGGCTCTGAAAATACATGACATAAGTTAAACGATTTGAATAAAGTTATTAATCGTTGTTTCATTGTTGTTCCTACAAGCAAATCTACATTAAGAACGCCACAAATAATTAACTTTTTTTCTGTTATTACATAGTTTAGAGAGGGCTTACTCCATAATTTTCTCAAATATTTCGATATTGCCATGGCCTTTTTCATCCCTCGGTGGCCTGTAGACACAAACAATAATATGGCTATCCATAATCCATAATAAATAATATCCATTCTGTAACACAAATAATATCAATGTCAGAATTTTTTAGAAATAATTCTAATACAAGTTCTTTTCCAGGTAGCCCCTGGATGTTTTGATGGGCAATATTTAACTGGGGCTTATATTTTGACATATTAAGTGGCTCTTGTATGCTAGAGATTTCCTCTATTGTCTTATGAACTAATTAAAATTACTTGGAACAGATTCCAACGTTGAATGCAAAGTATGATTAACAGGTGAATTACCAATAGGGGTGCATGTCACATTACTCTTAACATACAAAGGTTTAGTATAATTATTTCTACACTCGTCATTTCCTACTGGCACAATAGTTATTTTCTCTACAATAACAGGGTCATAAATATTAAAATACTTAATATACTTACGGTTACCTGTCAATATATATACGAGAATATCATGCATGTAAGAAAAAACATAGCTTTATTTAAAATTGTAGGTGATAGCCATACAATTAACACTAGAAATAAAAATAGGTTAGCACTACCATTATTTAGACTAAGTAAAGTAGGCACATCATTCATGGGGCACTGTATTCGCTTCTACAATAAAATACCACAGGAATCATTGATCCTTCCTGAAAAGAGGTTCAAAAACTATGTTAAAAATGAGCTGATAAGAAAGTCCTATTATAGTATTAAGGAATACTTAGATGACAAAACTGCATGGTCCATACCATCTCAGCGCACAGAAATTCGACGAGGGGCGATGGATCAAGTCTATCACTCGCCGGCGAATTTCCTTAGACCGAAACCAGTACCTGTTGTAAAGTCACTTTAAAAAAAAAGGTATGGGGGAGTTTCTTGCCGTTTCTTCTTAACCCCGAGGCCCACCTTCCGAAACGGTGTAGTCTTTTTTATATAAAAAAAAATTACTTGTAGTTATAAGTAAGTATAATTTTGACGTTGAATAAGATAATTTATTTATTTATATTCAATAAAAAAATGACTCTGACTCTGACTCTCGGTCGAGGTCGAGTCTCATCGAGTATGTTCTCATTGCTGTGATGAAAAGTGGCATGTGAAACACGAGACCAAAGCTATTTGTACCTCGTGCCTTTGAGTCCCTCGCTCACTCAGGATTCTGACATAGGCGGGACCCTTTGGCACAGACACAAACTTTCGCAATTATAATATTAGTAGGAATTTATCTTAAGTCAGGGTATAAGCTATATACACTCCAAAATTGTTACCTTTGCGGCGGCGGCGGTGGAACATGGCAGCAGCGGCGCGGGCGCATCATCCAGCACGGCGGCGGCAGCGCATTCGGAGGCCGGCAGCGAGCGCTTGAGACTGCGCGGGCCCGTGTCCAGCCGGGCGATCACTGCCGCTTGGATGCAACACAAGCAGATTCTCTGCTGCTGAAACACAAGCAAATTCTCATCTTATACTTTATTGCACACAAAAAAACATAGACATCAGAACGAAAAATATACAAGGCGCACTTTTTTATTTCTTCCTTTCTTAACCTCTGAGATACCATCAACACGAAATTTATTGTAGTGACAGAATTTATTCATTGATTTTGGACTCTATTCAGCATCATCATCATATTCAGCCCAAATCGATCCACTGCTGGGCATAGGCCTCTTCTCTAAAGCGCCAATCTCCTCGGTCCTGTGCTAATAGCACCCAGTGGGATCCCGACGGCTTGATGATATCGTCAGACTATCGGGCTGGTGGTCTGCCCACTGGCCTTGTCGCTCCCCGAGGCCACCAGTCTGTGACTGTTTTGGTCCACCGCCCGTCTTCCCGTGCTTCTAGCCAAGAGTCCCGCCCATCTCCACTTCAATCTCGTCATCCCTTGCCTACATCTGCGACACACGGCGACGTTTGGCACAAGGTAAACGAAAGTGATACCCAACATGGAACGCTCCATCGCTCTTTGTGCCGCTCTTTGTGCTACTTTTATAGTATGCACATTATGCTTTGTGAGCGTCCATGTTTCGGATCCATAGGTGAGGATGGGCAAGACAGATTGGTTATATACCTTGGTTTTTAGGCATTGTAATAGTGAGGATTTGAAGACATCACTTAGTTTCCCGAAAGCGGCCCACCCTAATCCGACGCTTCTTTCAATCTCCTTCACCTGTGCATCTCGGTCAAAGGATACTGTATGGCGTCATTGCCAACAATTAGGACCGGCGCATTTAGCGGGCGACTAGTCATGATCTTGCTCTTGGACATGTTCATTCTGAGACCGACTTTAAGGGAAGCTTCGTGCAATTCTGCGAGCACATGTTAGAGATCTGAGACGCATTCGGCAACGAGAATGGGGTCATCTGCAAACCTGAGCTGCGAAATGCGTGCCCCGTTAATGTTGACTCCCCTCTTACTCCAGTCCAACGTCTTCATAATGTCCTCCAGAACGTTGGTAAATAGTTTGGGTGAGAGAATCAGAATCAGAATCAGTTTATTGTGGATAGTAGTTTTAGATTAGTTCTTAAATTTTACATAGATAGTGTGTGCTTACGTCCAGCCATTAGGCATACAAACAGAAATAAAAATAACAAATGCAAAGTCATAAAATAATAGAATTAAAAATGTCAAAATTGCATGTCAACACATTACACATACAAAAACAAAGTCAAGATTAAATAAAGAACATATTAGATTAGTATTATGCCAACACTCAAGTCTTTCAAAAGAAGCTGAACCAGAGCAAGATGGAGATAAGTAAGCTTACGCATACAGCCGGAAACATTGCGACGGACCGTGACGAAATTATAAAGATAGTTGAGGAGTTTTACGGGAGCTTATACGCATCCAAAGTGCCCGAAGCAGACTCTTCAGACCCAGGGTACCCCAGATCAGCACCAGCGGAGCGTTGCGAAGACAGCGACCTACCTTGCATCACTTCGGATGAAGTAGAGTGCGCTCTAGGCAAACTGAAGAGAGGTAAAGTTTCTGGGGAGGGTGTATGTCGAGATGCTGCAGGCAGGTGGAAAGCCCGTCTTAGAGGTTCTCGTAAAACTTTTCAACAAAGTTCTTGATCAGGGTGCTACGCCCGGTTCATGGAAGAACGCGATCGTCACGATCCTTCACAAAAAGGGGGACAAATCCAAGTTGTGCAATTGCCGCCCTATTAGCCTGCTCTCTCAGGTCTACAAACTATTCGCCAAAGTTCTGTGCCATCACCGTGAGGACGAATCAACCACCCTAGACGAATACCAGCCTGTCGACCAAGCTGGCTTCCGGAGGGGTTACTCGACAATGGATCATATCCATGCGGTCAAGCAGCTGATGGAAAAAAGCAGAGAATTCAACCAGCCCTTGTGTTTCGCCATTGTCGATTATGAGAAGGCTTTCGACAGCGTCGAGCACTGGGCCGTGTTGAAAAGGTTAAAATGTGGCCGATTTGCAAGGTCAGTGTCCTCGAAAGGTTAAGTCAAAATCTCGAAATCACCGATCTCTAAAATCTTTTGAGGTTAAATATATTAGTTTAAAGCATAAAGTCAAAGTCAAAGTCAAAGTACTTTATTACTGTAGATATTCACATATACTTAGCAAACGTCAATTTTGCCCCTTCTCTACATTGGACCACTGTGGGAGAAGAAGGGCGTAGAAAATCCCACAGATTGATTTTTAGATCTCTTTTAAAAATAGGTTGTGCTTAACTATTACAAATATGAAAAATTTAATTATTATGATTAATAAGCAGGAATAAATAATTACAAAATTATTAACAGCAAGGCCTGTGTTGAGCTAGATTAACTCCATACAGTCCTGTCATTTAAGTAATCTTGAACATTGTAATATCCCTTTTTTGACAAAGTCGCTTTAACATGCTTTTTAAATTGCTCAAATGGCAATTTCAAAATCTCCAGAGGTATCTTATTATAGTAGAAAGAATTGCTAACCTTCGCGAGTCTCAATCGGGGCGCACACAGTCTGTGATTATTTCTTAGGTTAACATTACAGCTATCGCCAAGTTTGGAAAATGTTGTAAGGTTCTTGCGTACATACATTATATTTTCGAAAAAAAATTGACTAGCTACTGTAAGTATGTCAATTTCTTTAAAAAGCTCTCTTAAGGAGTCTGTTCATTTTAAATTATAAATTGCTCGAATAGCTCTTTTCTGTAAAATAAAAATAGTTTGAATATCCGCTGCTTTCCCCCACAACAAGATACCATAGGACATCACACTATGAAAGTAACTAAAATATACTAGCCTAGATGTAGCCACATCCGTGCTTTATCTGATGTTCCTAACAGCGTAAGCCGCAGAACTTAATTTACCAGCCAATTTATCTATGTGGGGTCCCCACTGCAATTTGCTATCAATGGTCCAATTCCAAGAAACCTCGTATCATTTACTAATTCTAACGTGCTGTTGTCTAACACTAATTTGATACACTTGGTTTTACCAGCCTTTAACAATAAATTAGTAACTGTGAACCAATTCAAGGTTAAAGACAATACACCATTAACATCATCAAAATCTGCTTTTTGTCTTTCAATTTTGAAGACCATTGAAGTATCATCAGCAAATAACACTATGTCAGTTAATTTCTCTACCATGAAAGGCAGATCGTTAATATATACCAGTAACAAGAAAGGACCTAATATGGAACCTTGTGGAACGCTAATTTTTACACCCGATCCATCAGATTTAACGCCGTTAACTTCTGCCTTTTGAATTATATTGCTTACGTATGATCTTAGTAGATCCAACGCTTTATTTCGAACTCCGTAATGATTTAATTTAATTAATAGCGTATTTTGATCAACACAATCAAACGCCTTCGACAGGTCGCAAAAAACTCCGATAGCATCCTGTGCGGCCTCCCATGCAGAATAAATATGAGATATAAGGGAAATACCTGAATCCGTTGTCGATTTACCCCTAGTGAAACCGTATTGTTTGGCGTGGAGTTGTTTGGTACGGTTGAAGTGTGAGAGCATTTGATTGAGTATAATCTTTTCAAATATTTTACTTAGTGTTGGAAGAACAGATATTGGTCTGAAATTTGAAGGATCACCCTTATCTCCCGATTTGAACAGAGGTATCAGTTTACTGTGTTTCATGAGGTCTGGGAAAGCCCCATAGTCAACACATTTATTGAATATATAAGCTAAATGTGGGGCTATAACTAGAATTACTGAACCAATGACTTTGACTGATATACCCCACAGGTCTTCCGTATTTTTTAAGTTAAGTAATTTAAAGGTTTTGACAATGTCCTGTAGATATACATAGTCAGGTCATAAGTTCTGTCACATGTGCAATATGAAATAATTTAGACATGTTTATTATTTATGTAAACATTTATATAGCAAAATGAACTTAATAAAACATAGATTCTTATGGTAATAAAGTTTATTCAAAATGACCCCCGCGATTTTGAATACAGGCCTTTATTCTGCGCGGCCAGTCGTCTATCGCAGCACGAACGAGGTCCATGTCAATATCGGCGGCTGCCTTAATCAAGGATGCCTCGAGTGACTCCAAATCAGGATGAGGCTTTGAGCAGGCCTTTTCCTCCAAGTGTTGCCATATCTTGTAATCTAACGGACTCAAATCTGGACTGGAGGAGGGCCAGTCTTCGTGCCGGATGAAGTCGATTTCACGCGCCGCCAGCCAGTCTTGTGTGCTTTTCACTCTATGAGCTGGCGCACAATCTTGTTGGAATACTCAGTGCCTGTTATCAAACATGGTATGAGAAACAGGTTCCACAAGGTTCTTGAGGACTGTATTTTGGTACACAACTGCATTCGTTTTACGCCTTTCTCACAAAAATGTACCTCAGTTAAGCCCCAATAAGAGACTCCCAACCAAACCATGAGCGAGGATGGAAAATGACCTCGTTGGATACGGTTGCTCGCTTCTTCACTGCTGTGTGCGTACACCTTATCATTTTGTTTGTTGTAGCTCTCTTCCACGGTGAAAATTTTTTCATCCGAAAAAAGAATTTCCCGATGCTTTTTTCCCGCGTACCGCTTCAACAAAGCGCGGCATCTCTTCAGTCTCAGGTCCATTAAACGAGCGTCGAAACGATGTCCTGTTTTTCTTCGATATGCCCTAAGCCCTAAGTCTTCATTTAACACCCTTTTCACCGTGGTCCTGCTTTACCCCATCTGAAGGGCCAACAGTTTCTGCTTACGTATGGGATTTCTTTGAATTCGCGCCTTCACAGCTTTTATCACTGCTGGAGTCCTAACAGAGCGAGGGCGACCACTTCTTGACCTGTCATCTACACTAGAGTCTTCATTGTATCGTTTTATGGTACGATAAACGAATCTTTTGGTTATATTCAAATTTTTCAGTAAGTCGAAAATTTGAATTGGCGCGTAACCGCAACGATGCAACGCAATAACTGCGACACGGTCTTCTTTAAGTGTCCACTCCATATTTAAAAATGTGGAAAATTCTAAAAAGTACACATTTTTATTTTCATGAAAAATTCGAAATTCAAATACAATAAACTTTTTTGTGGCCAGCGTTCTAAATTCATAAGTTTTTATTGTGTGACAGAACTTATGACCTGACTGTGTACATGATGAAATTTTAATTATACCTTACTGACGCTCGTGTTATTTTTTAGTAAAATCTCTGCTTCATATGGAGATGAATTTAGACGATCTGTTGTGAGTAGGGGTACATTGGTGAAGAATGTTTCAAAAGCTCGAGCAACATCATCACTGGATTTAACAACATCATCACCTATCTTTAGGCAGAAATCATTGTCCCTTAGTATAACTTTGCCAGTTTCACGGTTTATTATTTGCCACACCGTTTTCATTCTAATATTTGAACTTTTTCTATTAATGTGTAAAGTTTTTGCAGTCCTACAAACCAACTTGAAAGTTTTGGAATATTTTTAACATATTCGCTAAAATTTTCGATCAAAGTTATAGGTTTTTTGATCATAAAGGTCATACAAGATAACTCTACTTTTACGAATTCCAAACGTTGCCCTGTCATTAAATTTCGATTTACCGTTGTAGTCACTGACTTTCTTTAATTTAAAAACTTTATTGAATTCTGTCTGAATAATGTTGAAGAAGTCTGAGTAGATTTTGTTTGGGAGTTCATTAAAATTCGGTACTGGCAAATTTATATCTAAGTTTTTCGTATATGTCTCTAGTCTATGAGATGTAATAGGCCTATAAAATGATGGACCGGTCTTATCCTTAATAGCAATTGGGAATGAAACTGTTTGACCACTGTGATCGGAAGATAAGCAGTTAATTACACTTTTACTTGTGAATGCACAGTCACAAAAAACGTTATCTAAGCAAGTTTGGCTGGTAAATCTAGTTGGCTCTAAAAATACATGACATAAGTTAAACGATTTGAATAAAGTTATTAATCGTTGTTTCATTGTTGTTCCTACAAGCAAATCTACATTAAGATCGCCACAAATAATTAACTTTTTTCTGTTATTACATAGTTTAGAGAGGGCTCACTCCATAATTTTCTCAAATATTTCGAAATTGCCATGTCCTTTTTCATCCCTCGGTGGCCTGTAGACACAAACAATAATATGGCTATCCAACTCAACACAGGATACCTCTATTTGTCTTTCAACAGTAAGCGCAAGAATATCTTTGCGTTGTTTCACCTTAATATTATTTTTCACTAAGATTAAAGAACCACCTCTATCAGCAGTCTTTCTATTGTAACAACTGACAATCTTGTTATTATTTATGTTAAAAGACATCATATTTTCCTTCAACCAGTGTTCTGTAACACAAATAATATCAATGTCAGAATTTTTTAGAATTAATTCTAATACAAGTTCTTTTCCAGGTAGCCCCTGGATGTTTTGATGGGCAATATTTAACTGGGGCTTACATTTTGACATATTAAGTGGCTCTTGTATGCTAGAGATTTCCTCTATTGTCTTATGAACTAATTAAAATTACTTGGAACAGATTCCAACGTTGCATGCAAAGTATGATTAACAGGTGAATTACCAATAGGGGTGCATGTCACATTACTCTTAACATACAAAGGTTTAGTTTAATTATTTCTACACTCGTCATTTCCTACTGGCACAATAGTTATTTTCTCTACAATAACAGGGTCATAAATATTGTATGCCAATAATTTGGCAATCTGTCGCTTAGATGACGCAGGTACATACATTGTATCCCTAGTCAGTATAAAACTTCGAATAAACTTATTCGTATCAAAATATAATACTCGGTCCCGATGCCCAAAGGTCAAGTTATACATAAGCTCGTTGAGTCTAGAAATCCGGTCATTTTGTGCCTCTATTAGAGCTTTGGAATAGGGAAAACCACACAGAATAATTTTCAAAGTAATTAATCAAATCGTCTTGTTGAACTCCTGTGGTGTTCCCTATTTGTTATACAATAGTTGTATTACTGTCATACTCCCTATTAAGCATGCAGTTTACTATCTGCATGTAAGATGCATCAGGCATACAAATGTTTTCTACATGCTGCCGTAAGTTATTCTGCAGCTTGATACCTAAACCTATACCTAATTTATCTGAGTACACTATTGACTTGAAGGCACCATTTTCAACTGAATTGCTGGTGGGTGTTGATCGCCAATGTCCATCTAAGGCATCACAGGTTGATGTGTTGCTATGGCCCGTGGTTCCATTTGATGCTACTGATGAACCACATGACTTGACTACCTGTGGCTGTGCTGGATCCCGCAGTATAGAGGCCGGTGTGATGGGCATGCTGCATGGTGATGACAAGCAAGGCTGCCCGCTGGCAGTTTCAGTTCTCTTCCGCTGCTGGGGGCTCAGCTGTAAAGGGACTGCTTTCCGAACCCCGGCAGGTCTTGTGGTGGTGGCAGGGCTGGCAGAGACAATCCTTGTTCAGTCTTCCATGTTTGTCTGACACAAGGACTCAAAGCTCTCAAGATTGCTTTTGCTTAGTGCAATCAACTCATTCATTGATGAGATTCATTAACAGGCAGTTTCATTACTTCAGGGCGGATGATTTTTGGACTAATTATTTTGTCTCGTCGCTTGTCTTCTGTTGGTCGTTGGGATAAATCGCAACAGAGCTAAAAGGGCTGGGACGAATTAATTTATTCTTGCCTTTCTTTAAACTTCCGGCAAAAAAGGTGATTTCCTGAGTTGCCTTTTTACAATTTTCTTTTATAGCCTCTTTAAGGTCAGTAAGGTTTTCAGCTTTTCCTTTAGGGTCTGGACAGATAGCGGGGCCTGGATGGATTTCTGTTTTAGCGATTGGTACTGAACAGCCATTTGCGATGTGCCATGTCCTACTTTACGGCACAACTTGTGTATCCGTAGTTTTTGGTCTGAATTTAGTTTACCCTCCGCAGCTACCGAACATATCTCATTAAGACACTGTTCAATCGAGCTCATCCTGTTTTGAAGTTCAGGTGTTTTCAAAACCTCCATTGTTTGAACTCTTTCCTGGGCGATTTTTTGTGGACGACTGGCCGGGGGCGGCGAGCCAGTGGTGAGGCGGCTTCTGTTAAACGGACTGCCTTCGGAGCTCATCTTAAAATGTTTTTTTTTTACTTGCTTCTGATTATTTTGTAAGATACATGATGCATATAACAAAGAAACACTTCACAAAATTGCAGCGAACACGCACAACGCAGGTCACGGATTAGTTAAGTAGAGTATTTTTATCAACATTACTTTATTCACATGCACACGTCCGATGTGCACTCGGTCGAGGTCGAGTCTCATCGAGTATGTTCTCATTGCTGTGATGAAAAGTGGCATGTGAAACACGAGACCAAAGCTATTTGCACCTCGTGCCTTTGAGTCCCTCGCTCACTCAGGATTCTGACATAGGCGGGACCCTTTGGCACAGACACAAACTTTCGCAATTATAATATTAGTAGGAATTTATCTTAAGTCAGGGTATAAGCTATATACACTCCAAAATTGTTACCTTTGCGGCGGCGGCGGTGGAACATGGCAGCAGCGGCGCGGGCGCATCATCCAGCACGGCGGCGGCAGCGCATTCGGAGGCCGGCAGCGAGCGCTTGAGACTGCGCGGGCCCGTGTCCAGCCGGGCGATCACTGCCGCTTGGATGCAACACAAGCAGATTCTCTGCTGCTGAAACACAAGCAGATTCTCATCTTATACTTTATTGCACACAAAAAAACATAGACATCAGAACGAAAAATATACAAGTCGCACTTCTTTATTTCTTCCTTTCTTAACCTCTGAGATACCATCAACACGAAATTTATTGTAGTGACAGAATTCATTCATTGGTTTTGGACTCTATTCATCATCATCATCATATTCAGCCCAAATCGATCCACTGCTGGGCATAGGCCTCTTCTCTTAAGCGCCAATCTCCTCGGTCCTGTGCTAATAGCACCCAGTGGGATCCCGACGGCTTGATGATATCGTCAGACTATCGGGCTGGTGGTCTGCCCACTGGCCTTGTCGCTCCCCGAGGCCACCAGTCTGTGACTGTTTTGGTCCACCGCCCGTCTTCCCGTGCTTCTAGCCAAGAGTCCCGCCCATCTCCACTTCAATCTCGTCATCCCTTGCCTACATCTGCGACACACGGCGACGTTTGGCACACGGTAAACGAAAGTGATACCCAACATGGAACGCTCCATCGCTCTTTGTGCTACTTTTATAGTATGCACATTATGCTTTGTGAGCGTCCATGTTTCGGCTCCATAGGTGAGGATGGGCAAGACAGATTGGTTATATACCTTGGTTTTTAGGCATTGTAATAGTGAGGATTTGAAGACATCACTTAGTTTCCCGAAAGCGGCCCACCCTAATCCGACGCTTCTTTCAATCTCCTTCACCTGTGCATCTCGGTTAAAGGATACTGTACGGCGTCATTGCCAACAATTAGGGCCGGCGCATTTAGCGGGCGACTAGTCATGATCTTGCTCTTGGACATGTTCATCCTGAGACCGACTTTAAGGGAAGCTTCGTGCAATTCTGCGAGCACATGTTAGAGATCTGAGACGCATTCGGCAACGAGAATGGGGTCATCTGCAAACCTGAGCTGCGAAATGCGTGCCCCGTTAATGTTGACTCCCCTCTTACTCCAGTCCAACGTCTTCATAATGTCCTCCAGAACGTTGGTAAATAGTTTGGGTGAGAGAATAAGAATCAGAACGTTTATTGTGGATAGTAGTTTTAGAGTAGTTCTTAAATTTTACATAGATAGTGTGTGCTTACGTCCAGCCATTAGGCATACAAACAGAAATAAAAATAACAAATGCAAAGTCATAAAATAATAGAATCAAAAATGTCAAAATTGCATGTCAACACATTACACATACAAAAATTAAGTCAAGATTAAATAAAGAACATATTACATTGGTATTATGCCAACACTCAAGACTTTCAAAAGAAGCTGAACCAAAACAAGATGGAGATAAGTAAGCTTACGCATACAGCCGGAAACATTGTGACGGATCGTGACGAAATTATAAAGATAGTTGAGGAGTTTTACGGGAGCTTATACGCATCCAAAGTGCCCGAAGCAGACTCTTCAGACCCAGGGTACCCCAGATCAGCACCAGCGGAGCGTTGCGAAGACAGCGACCTACCTTGCATCACTTCGGATGAAGTAGAGTGCGCACTAGGCAAACTGAAGAGAGGTAAAGTTTCTGGGGAGGGTGTATGTCGAGATGCTGCAGGCAGGTGGAAAGCCCGTCTTAGAGGTTCTCGTAAAACTTTTCAACAAAGTTCTTGATCAGGGTGCTACGCCCGGTTCATGGAAGAACGCGATCGTCACGATCCTTCACAAAAAGGGGGACAAATCCAAGTTGTGCAATTGCCGCCCTATTAGCCTGCTCTCTCAGGTCTACAAACTATTCGCCAAAGTTCTGTGCCATCACCGTGAGGACGAATCAACCACCCTAGACGAATACCAGCCTGTCGACCAAGCTGTCTTCCGGAGGGGTTACTCGACAATGGATCATATCCATGCGGTCAAGCAGCTGATGGAAAAAAGCAGAGAATTCAACCAGCCCTTGTGTTTCGCCATTGTCGATTATGAGAAGGCTTTCGACAGCGTCGAGCACTGGGCCGTGTTGAAAAGGTTAAAATATGTGGCCGATTTGCAAGGTCAGTGTCCTCGAAAGGTTAAGTCAAAATCTCGAAATCACCGATCTCTAAAATCTTTTGAGGTTAAATATATTAGTTTAAAGCATAAAGTCAAAGTCAAAGTCAAAGTACTTTATTACTGTAGATATTCACATATACTTAGCAAACGTCAATTTTGCCCCTTCTCTACATTGGACCACTGTGGGAGAAGAAGGGCGTAGAAAATCCCACAGATTGATTTTTAGATCTCTTTTAAAAATAGGTTGTGCTTAACTATTACAAATATGAAAAATTTAATTATTATGATTAATAAGCAGGAATAAATAATTACAAAATTATTAACAGCAAGGCCTGTGTTGAGCTAGATTAACTCCATACAGTCCTGTCATTTAAGTAATCTTGAACATTGTAATATCCCTTTTTTGACAAAGTCGCTTTAACATGCTTTTTAAATTGCTCAAATGGCAATTTCAAAATCTCCAGAGGTATCTTATTATAGTAGAAAGAATTGCTAACCTTCGCGAGTCTCAATCGGGGCGCACACAGTCTGTGATTATTTCTTAGGTTAACATTACAGCTATCGCCAAGTTTGGAAAATGTTGTAAGGTTCTTGCGTACATACATTATATTTTCGAAAAAAAATTGACTAGCTACTGTAAGTATGTCAATTTCTTTAAAAAGCTCTCTTAAGGAGTCTGTTCATTTTAAATTATAAATTGCTCGAATAGCTCTTTTCTGTAAAATAAAAATAGTTTGAATATCCGCTGCTTTCCCCCACAACAAGATACCATAGGACATCACACTATGAAAGTAACTAAAATATACTAGCCTAGATGTAGCCACATCCGTGCTTTATCTGATGTTCCTAACAGCGTAAGCCGCAGAACTTAATTTACCAGCCAATTTATCTATGTGGGGTCCCCACTGCAATTTGCTATCTATGGTCCAATTCCAAGAAACCTCGTATCATTTACTAATTCTAACGTGCTGTTGTCTAACACTAATTTGATACACTTGGTTTTACCAGCCTTTAACAATAAATTAGTAACTGTGAACCAATTCAAGGTTAAAGACAATACACCATTAACATCATCAAAATCTGCTTTTTGTCTTTCAATTTTGAAGACCATTGAAGTATCATCAGCAAATAACACTATGTCAGTTAATTTCTCTACCATGAAAGGCAGATCGTTAATATATACCAGTAACAAGAAAGGACCTAATATGGAACCTTGTGGAACGCTAATTTTTACACCCGATCCATCAGATTTAACGCCGTTAACTTCTGCCTTTTGAATTATATTGCTTACGTATGATCTTAGTAGATCCAACGCTTTATTTCGAACTCCGTAATGATTTAATTTAATTAATAGCGTATTTTGATCAACACAATCAAACGCCTTCGACAGGTCGCAAAAAACTCCGATAGCATCCTGTGCGGCCTCCCATGCAGAATAAATATGAGATATAAGGGAAATACCTGAATCCGTTGTCGATTTACCCCTAGTGAAACCGTATTGTTTGGCGTGGAGTTGTTTGGTACGGTTGAAGTGTGAGAGCATTTGATTGAGTATAATCTTTTCAAATATTTTACTTAGTGTTGGAAGAACAGATATTGGTCTGAAATTTGAAGGATCACCCTTATCTCCCGATTTTAACAGAGGTATCAGTTTACTGTGTTTCATGAGGTCTGGGAAAGCCCCATCGTCAACACATTTATTGAATATATAAGCTAAATGTGGGGCTATAACTAGAATTACTGAACCAATGACTTTGACTGATATACCCCACAGGTCTTCCGTATTTTTTAAGTTAAGTAATTTAAAGGTTTTGACAATGTCCTGTGGATATACATAGTCAGGTCATAAGTTCTGTCACATGTGCAATATGAAATAATTTAGACATGTTTATTATTTATGTAAACATTTATATAGCAAAATGAACTTAATAAAACATAGATTCTTATGGTAATAAAGTTTATTCAAAATGACCCCCGCGATTTTGAATACAGGCCTTTATTCTGCGCGGCCAGTCGTCTATCGCAGCACGAACGAGGTCCATGTCAATATCGGCGGCTGCCTTAATCAAGGATGCCTCGAGTGACTCCAAATCAGGATGAGGCTTTGAGCAGGCCTTTTCCTCCAAGTGTTGCCATATATTGTAATCTAACGGACTCAAATCTGGACTGGAGGAGGGCCAGTCTTCGTGCCGGATGAAGTCGATTTCACGCGCCGCCAGCCAGTCTTGTGTGCTTTTCACTCTATGAGCTGGCGCACAATCTTGTTGGAATACTCAGTGCCTGTTATCAAACATGGTATGAGAAACAGGTTCCACAAGGTTCTTGAGGACTGTATTTTGGTACACAACTGCATTCGTTTTACGCCTTTCTCACAAAAATGTACCTCAGTTAAGCCCCAATAAGAGACTCCCAACCAAACCATGAGCGAGGATGGAAAATGACCTCGTTGGATACGGTTGCTCGCTTCTTCACTGCTGTGTGCGTACACCTTATCATTTTGTTTGTTGTAGCTCTCTTCCACGGTGAAAATTTTTTCATCCGAAAAAAGAATTTCCCGATGCTTTTTTCCCGCGTACCGCTTCAACAAAGCGCGGCATCTCTTCAGTCTCAGGTCCATTAAACGAGCGTCGAAACGATGTCCTGTTTTTCTTCGATATGCCCTAAGCCCTAAGTCTTCATTTAACACCCTTTTCACCGTGGTCCTGCTTAACCCCATCTGAAGGGCCAACAGTTTCTGCTTACGTATGGGATTTCTTTGAATTCGCGCCTTCACAGCTTTTATCACTGCTGGAGTCCTAACAGAGCGAGGGCGACCACTTCTTGACCTGTCATCTACACTAGAGTCTTCATTGTATCGTTTTATGGTACGATAAACGAATCTTTTGGTTATATTCAAATTTTTCAGTAAGTCGAAAATTTGAATTGGCGCGTAACCGCAACGATGCAACGCAATAACTGCGACACGGTCTTCTTTAAGTGTCCACTCCATATTTAAAAATGTGGAAAATTCTAAAAAGTACACATTTTTATTTTCATGAAAAATTCGAAATTCAAATACAATAAACTTTTTTGTGGCCAGCGTTCTAAATTCATAAGTTTTTATTGTGTGACAGAACTTATGACCTGACTGTGTACATGATGAAATTTTAATTATACCTTACTGACGCTCGTGTTATTTTTTAGTAAAGTCTCTGCTTCATATGGAGATGAATTTAGACGATCTGTTGTGAGTAGGGGTACATTGGTGAAGAATGTTTCAAAAGCTCGAGCAACATCATCACTGGATTTAACAACATCATCACCTATCTTTAGGCAGAAATCATTGTCCCTTAGTATAACTTTGCCAGTTTCACGGTTTATTATTTGCCACACCGTTTTCATTCTATTATTTGAACTTTTTCTATTAATGTGTAAAGTTTTTGCAGTCCTACAAACCAACTTGAAAGTTTTGGAATATTTTTAACATATTCGCTAAAATTTTCGATCAAAGTTATAGGTTTTTTGATCATAAAGGTCATACAAGATAACTCTACTTTTACGAATTCCAAACGTTGCCCTGTCATTAAATTTCGATTTACCGTTGTAGTCACTGACTTTCTTTAATTTAAAAACTTTATTGAATTCTGTCTGAATAATGTTGAAGAAGTCTGAGTAGATTTTGTTTGGGAGTTCATTAAAATTCGGTACTGGCAAATTTATATCTAAGTTTTTCGTATATGTCTCTAGTCTATGAGATGTAATAGGCCTATAAAATGATGGACCGGTCTTATCCTTAATAGCAATTGGGAATGAAACTGTTTGACCACTGTGATCGGAAGATAAGCAGTTAATTACACTTTTACTTGTGAATGCACAGTCACAAAAAACGTTATCTAAGCAAGTTTGGCTGGTAAATCTAGTTGGCTCTAAAAATACATGACATAAGTTAAACGATTTGAATAAAGTTATTAATCGTTGTTTCATTGTTGTTCCTACAAGCAAATCTACATTAAGATCGCCACAAATAATTAACTTTTTTCTGTTATTACATAGTTTAGAGAGGGCTCACTCCATAATTTTCTCAAATATTTCGAAATTGCCATGTCCTTTTTCATCCCTCGGTGGCCTGTAGACACAAACAATAATATGGCTATCCAACTCAACACAGGATACCTCTATTTGTCTTTCAACAGTAAGCGCAAGAATATCTTTGCGTTGTTTCACCTTAATATTATTTTTCACTAAGATTAAAGAACCACCTCTATCAGCAGTCTTTCTATTGTAACAACTGACAATCTTGTTATTATTTATGTTAAAAGACATCATATTTTCCTTCAACCAGTGTTCTGTAACACAAATAATATCAATGTCAGAATTTTTTAGAATTAATTCTAATACAAGTTCTTTTCCAGGTAGCCCCTGGATGTTTTGATGGGCAATATTTAACTGGGGCTTACATTTTGACATATTAAGTGGCTCTTGTATGCTAGAGATTTCCTCTATTGTCTTATGAACTAATTAAAATTACTTGGAACAGATTCCAACGTTGCATGCAAAGTATGATTAACAGGTGAATTACCAATAGGGGTGCATGTCACATTACTCTTAACATACAAAGGTTTAGTTTAATTATTTCTACACTCGTCATTTCCTACTGGCACAATAGTTATTTTCTCTACAATAACAGGGTCATAAATATTGTATGCCAATAATTTGGCAATCTGTCGCTTAGATGACGCAGGTACATACATTGTATCCCTAGTCAGTATAAAACTTCGAATAAACTTATTCGTATCAAAATATAATACTCGGTCCCGATGCCCAAAGGTCAAGTTATACATAAGCTCGTTGAGTCTAGAAATCCGGTCATTTTGTGCCTCTATTAGAGCTTTGGAATAGGGAAAACCACACAGAATAATTTTCAAAGTAATTAATCAAATCGTCTTGTTGAACTCCTGTGGTGTTCCCTATTTGTTATACAATAGTTGTATTACTGTCATACTCCCTATTAAGCATGCAGTTTACTATCTGCATGTAAGATGCATCAGGCATACAAATGTTTTCTACATGCTGCCGTAAGTTATTCTGCAGCTTGATACCTAAACCTATACCTAATTTATCTGAGTACACTATTGACTTGAAGGCACCATTTTCAACTGAATTGCTGGTGGGTGTTGATCGCCAATGTCCATCTAAGGCATCACAGGTTGATGTGTTGCTATGGCCCGTGGTTCCATTTGATGCTACTGATGAACCACATGACTTGACTACCTGTGGCTGTGCTGGATCCCGCAGTATAGAGGCCGGTGTGATGGGCATGCTGCATGGTGATGACAAGCAAGGCTGCCCGCTGGCAGTTTCAGTTCTCTTCCGCTGCTGGGGGCTCAGCTGTAAAGGGACTGCTTTCCGAACCCCGGCAGGTCTTGTGGTGGTGGCAGGGCTGGCAGAGACAATCCTTGTTCAGTCTTCCATGTTTGTCTGACACAAGGACTCAAAGCTCTCAAGATTGCTTTTGCTTAGTGCAATCAACTCATTCATTGATGAGATTCATTAACAGGCAGTTTCATTACTTCAGGGCGGATGATTTTTGGACTAATTATTTTGTCTCGTCGCTTGTCTTCTGTTGGTCGTTGGGATAAATCGCAACAGAGCTAAAAGGGCTGGGACGAATTAATTTATTCTTGCCTTTCTTTAAACTTCCGGCAAAAAAGGTGATTTCCTGAGTTGCCTTTTTACAATTTTCTTTTATAGCCTCTTTAAGGTCAGTAAGGTTTTCAGCTTTTCCTTTAGGGTCTGGACAGATAGCGGGGCCTGGATGGATTTCTGTTTTAGCGATTGGTACTGAACAGCCATTTGCGATGTGCCATGTCCTACTTTACGGCACAACTTGTGTATCCGTAGTTTTTGGTCTGAATTTAGTTTACCCTCCGCAGCTACCGAACATATCTCATTAAGACACTGTTCAATCGAGCTCATCCTGTTTTGAAGTTCAGGTGTTTTCAAAACCTCCATTGTTTGAACTCTTTCCTGGGCGATTTTTTGTGGACGACTGGCCGGGGGCGGCGAGCCAGTGGTGAGGCGGCTTCTGTTAAACGGACTGCCTTCGGAGCTCATCTTAAAATGTTTTTTTTTTTACTTGCTTCTGATTATTTTGTAAGATACATGATGCATATAACAAAGAAACACTTCACAAAATTGCAGCGAACACGCACAACGCAGGTCACGGATTAGTTAAGTAGAGTATTTTTATCAACATTACTTTATTCACATGCACACGTCCGATGTGCACTCGGTCGAGGTCGAGTCTCATCGAGTATGTTCTCATTGCTGTGATGAAAAGTGGCATGTGAAACACGAGACCAAAGCTATTTGCACCTCGTGCCTTTGAGTCCCTCGCTCACTCAGGATTCTGACATAGGCGGGACCCTTTGGCACAGACACAAACTTTCGCAATTATAATATTAGTAGGAATTTATCTTAAGTCAGGGTATAAGCTATATACACTCCAAAATTGTTACCTTTGCGGCGGCGGCGGTGGAACATGGCAGCAGCGGCGCGGGCGCATCATCCAGCACGGCGGCGGCAGCGCATTCGGAGGCCGGCAGCGAGCGCTTGAGACTGCGCGGGCCCGTGTCCAGCCGGGCGATCACTGCCGCTTGGATGCAACACAAGCAGATTCTCTGCTGCTGAAACACAAGCAGATTCTCATCTTATACTTTATTGCACACAAAAAAACATAGACATCAGAACGAAAAATATACAAGTCGCACTTCTTTATTTCTTCCTTTCTTAACCTCTGAGATACCATCAACACGAAATTTATTGTAGTGACAGAATTCATTCATTGGTTTTGGACTCTATTCATCATCATCATCATATTCAGCCCAAATCGATCCACTGCTGGGCATAGGCCTCTTCTCTTAAGCGCCAATCTCCTCGGTCCTGTGCTAATAGCACCCAGTGGGATCCCGACGGCTTGATGATATCGTCAGACTATCGGGCTGGTGGTCTGCCCACTGGCCTTGTCGCTCCCCGAGGCCACCAGTCTGTGACTGTTTTGGTCCACCGCCCGTCTTCCCGTGCTTCTAGCCAAGAGTCCCGCCCATCTCCACTTCAATCTCGTCATCCCTTGCCTACATCTGCGACACACGGCGACGTTTGGCACACGGTAAACGAAAGTGATACCCAACATGGAACGCTCCATCGCTCTTTGTGCTACTTTTATAGTATGCACATTATGCTTTGTGAGCGTCCATGTTTCGGCTCCATAGGTGAGGATGGGCAAGACAGATTGGTTATATACCTTGGTTTTTAGGCATTGTAATAGTGAGGATTTGAAGACATCACTTAGTTTCCCGAAAGCGGCCCACCCTAATCCGACGCTTCTTTCAATCTCCTTCACCTGTGCATCTCGGTTAAAGGATACTGTACGGCGTCATTGCCAACAATTAGGGCCGGCGCATTTAGCGGGCGACTAGTCATGATCTTGCTCTTGGACATGTTCATCCTGAGACCGACTTTAAGGGAAGCTTCGTGCAATTCTGCGAGCACATGTTAGAGATCTGAGACGCATTCGGCAACGAGAATGGGGTCATCTGCAAACCTGAGCTGCGAAATGCGTGCCCCGTTAATGTTGACTCCCCTCTTACTCCAGTCCAACGTCTTCATAATGTCCTCCAGAACGTTGGTAAATAGTTTGGGTGAGAGAATAAGAATCAGAACGTTTATTGTGGATAGTAGTTTTAGAGTAGTTCTTAAATTTTACATAGATAGTGTGTGCTTACGTCCAGCCATTAGGCATACAAACAGAAATAAAAATAACAAATGCAAAGTCATAAAATAATAGAATCAAAAATGTCAAAATTGCATGTCAACACATTACACATACAAAAATTAAGTCAAGATTAAATAAAGAACATATTACATTGGTATTATGCCAACACTCAAGACTTTCAAAAGAAGCTGAACCAAAACAAGATGGAGATAAGTAAGCTTACGCATACAGCCGGAAACATTGTGACGGATCGTGACGAAATTATAAAGATAGTTGAGGAGTTTTACGGGAGCTTATACGCATCCAAAGTGCCCGAAGCAGACTCTTCAGACCCAGGGTACCCCAGATCAGCACCAGCGGAGCGTTGCGAAGACAGCGACCTACCTTGCATCACTTCGGATGAAGTAGAGTGCGCACTAGGCAAACTGAAGAGAGGTAAAGTTTCTGGGGAGGGTGTATGTCGAGATGCTGCAGGCAGGTGGAAAGCCCGTCTTAGAGGTTCTCGTAAAACTTTTCAACAAAGTTCTTGATCAGGGTGCTACGCCCGGTTCATGGAAGAACGCGATCGTCACGATCCTTCACAAAAAGGGGGACAAATCCAAGTTGTGCAATTGCCGCCCTATTAGCCTGCTCTCTCAGGTCTACAAACTATTCGCCAAAGTTCTGTGCCATTACCGTGAGGACGAATCAACCACCCTAGACGAATACCAGCCTGTCGACCAAGCTGTCTTCCGGAGGGGTTACTCGACAATGGATCATATCCATGCGGTCAAGCAGCTGATGGAAAAAAGCAGAGAATTCAACCAGCCCTTGCGTTTCGCCTTTGTCGATTATGAGAAGGCGTTCGACAGCGTCGAGCACTGGGCCGTGTTGAAAAGGTTAAAATATGTGGCCGATTTGCAAGGTCAGTGTCCTCGAAAGGTTAAGTCAAAATCTCGAAATCACCGATCTCTAAAATCTTTTGACAAAGTCGCTTTAACATGCTTTTTAAATTGCTCAAATGGCAATTTCAAAATCTCCAGAGGTATCTTATTATAGTAGAAAGAATTGCTTACCTTCGCGAGTCTCAATCGGGGCGCACAAAGTCTGTGATTATTTCTTAGGTTAACATTACAGCTATCGCTAAGTTTGGAAAATGTTGTAAGGTTCTTGCGTACATACATCATATTTTCGAAAAAAAATTGACTAGCTACTGTTAGTATGTCAATTTCTTTAAAAAGCTCTCTTAAGGAGTCTGTTCATTTTAAATTATAAATTGCTCGAATAGCTCTTTTCTGTAAAATAAAAATAGTTTGAATATCCGCTGCTTTCCCCCACAACAAGATACCATAGGACATCACACTATGAAAGTAACTAAAATATACTAGCCTAGATGTAGCCACATCCGTGCTTTGTCTGATGTTCCTAACAGCGTAAGCCGCAGAACTTAATTTACCAGCCAATTTATCTATGTGGGGTCCCCACTGCAATTTGCTATCAATGGTTATTACAAGAAACTTTGTATCATTTACTAATTCTAACGTGCTGTTGTCTAACACTAAACTGGTCTCAACTTGCCTGACATTTGGAAGTGAGAATTTGATACACTTGGTTTTACCAGCCCTTAACAATAAATTATTAACTGTGAACCAATTCAAGGTTAAAGACAATACACCATTAACATCATCAAAATCTGCTTTTTGTCTTTCAATTTTGAAGACCATTGAAGTATCATCAGCAAATAACACTATGTCAGTTAATTTCTCCACCATGAAAGGCAGATCGTTAATATATACCAGGAACAAGAAAGGACCTAATATGGAACCTTGTGGAACGCCAATTTTTACACCCGATCCATCAGATTTAACGCCGTTAACTTCTGCCTTTTGAATTCTATTGCTTAGGTATGATCTTAGTAGATCCAACGCTTTATTTCGAACTCCGTAATGATTTAATTTAATTAATAGCGTATTTTGATCAACACAATCAAACGCCTTCGACAGGTCGCAAAAAACTCCGATAGCATCCTGTGCGGCCTCCCATGCAGAATAAATATGAGATATAAGGGAAATACCTGCATCCGTTGTCGATTTACCCCTAGTGAAACCGTATTGTTTGGCGTGGAGTTGTTTGGTACGGTTGAAGTCACCGATCAACGGACAACGGACAACGGGTGCGGACACAGGTCCTGACACCACGGGAACGGAACCATGCGTTGTTCGCATTGGTACGGAACGTGGAGACGGTGCACTTTAAGTCCGAACTGGACATTCTGAGACGCGGACGCGTCCAACTGAAGGGAGCTGTGGCTCGGCTCAACCCGTTTATTGACCCTCAAGGATTGCTGAGGGTAAGAGGTCGGCTGCGGAATGCCAACCTGCCTTATGCGGCTCGCCACCCGTTGTTACTCCCTAGGGAAGGGAAGTTGGTCGAACTGTTGATACAGGATCGACACATTCGGAATGGGCATGTCGGATGCCACGCCTTGATGGCGTTTCTCCAGCGCGAGTTCTGGATTCTATCGGGAAGACGCTTAGTGCGTAGCGTCGTATTTCGGTGCCTGCCTTGTTATCGGGCCAAGGCGGCTACGATGCAGCCCCAGATGGGCGATTTGCCCTCGGATAGGGTTAACGAAATCCGGCCCTTTGCGGGTGTCGGAACGGATTTCGCGGGACCATTCATGGTCAAGTCTTCACAGC
This sequence comes from Argyresthia goedartella, assembly GCA_949825045.1. NCBI lineage: Eukaryota > Metazoa > Arthropoda > Insecta > Lepidoptera > Argyresthiidae > Argyresthia > Argyresthia goedartella. The sequence continues at coordinate 22,091,416 of OX463811.1, forward strand.
TACGGAACGCCAGATTAGTGAAGGCATACCTGTGCGTCTTCGTGTGCTTGGCCACGAAGGCAGTCCACTTGGAGGTGGTCAGTGACCTCACTACGGAGGCATTTATCGCATGTCTGGATCGGTTCGTTGCACGAAGGGGCCTCCCGACATTAATCCGTTCGGACAACGGCACAAATTTTGTCGGAGCCGGGCGATATCTGCAGGAGGTCACTCATTTCCTGAACGGTAACCAGGACGCCATCGGTACGGCTTGCTCACGATGAGGGATTGAATGGGTTTTCAGTCCGCCGGGATGTCCTCATTGGGGAGGAATTTTTGAGGCTGCGGTTAAATCGGCTAAGTCGCACCTGACGAGGATCATCGGTGAGACCTCTCTACGCTTTGAAGAGCTTGCGACGCTGTTCTGTAAAATTGAAATGACACTGAACTCGCGTCTGTTGTGCCCGCTCAGTTCGGATCCAAATGATTTGGAAGCGTTGACGCCGGGTCACTTCCTGATAGGTCAGCCCCTTAACGCCCTGCCAGAATACCCATTCGGTGATGTTAAATTAAGTCGGTGAACTAGGTGACAGATGTTGCAGCAGATGGCTCAAGATTTTTGGAAACGGTGGTCCCTTGAGTACCTGCACATCTTGCAGCAGCGCCTTAAGTGGACTGACCGGACGAGCCCCCCTCAAGTCGGTGATTTGGTGCTGATTAAGGATGCGAACCTGCCATCATTGAGATGGAGACGAGGACGGATCGTCAATTTGTACACGGGTCGGGATGGCACGCCTCGATCAGCAGAAGTCAAGGTGGGGGACTCGGTCCTCAAGAGAGCGGTCGCAACACTTTCTCGCCTTCCTATTGATTAGGGACAGGTTCGGGCCTGTCCGGGCGGGTGACTGTTTAATATTTATGCTTCGGAACGCACCTCGGTTTTTGTTGCGCGGATCGACCGCGAGTGATCGGGACATCACTAGCTAGCTGTCACTTTGCACATGGTAAAATTGTCGGCGTCAAGGATCGGGGCCTTGGCTCAATGTTAATTATAATAATCTCGTTAATAATCGTCAAGAAATAAGTAGATTTCACGTCATCGGAGTGAGTGCTTCGTGCTGTGAAAGGTTGAAGTGGTTCGGTCACCAATTCGTCGCGTTCGGATAGCGACCCTTGTAGTCGGCAGCATCACGAAGGCACCGGCGGCGGACTACAACAGGAGTAAGATTCGACTCCCAGCACCCCCCACCCTTGTGTTCCTCATCCCGTACTCCTGCCTCGAATTGAGCTTTCGAATGCCGGTCCACGGCGTCAAGGTCAGTACTACTGTGTGACATTCCACTGAAAAACAACCCTACCAAGATTCCACCCCTTTCGGTTGAGGCGTGGATTTAACAGTCAATTTTAGCTTTTCACAGGAATTTTTAGTAGTAACTGATTTAAATTGTAGCATTATTTTAGTGGTGGAATTTTTAATAAAGAACGGTATGAATATTGATTTTGTTCATTCGTGTATGTGTTTTTTCCAGGGAAAAATACCGTTTTTCATAATTTACATACGAAACAAAACACGACGCCGGTAAAACGAAATGTCATGTGCGTAGGGATTCTTCCAAAACAAAAGATAGGGTCGGACTTTCTAGACGGTTCTAGAAGGAAACAAGTGAACTTCGGCGAAACCACGGTTATCGAGGATCGTGACGTGATAAATTCTATCGACTTTCAGGAGCTAAGAAACGGCTATTACGTTTATTTCTCGGAGTTATCGGATTCGTGCGAATTTGCGTTTGGGGTAGAAGATAAACGGTTTATCGTAGATGAGGATTTATGTGAGAATGATAAGCGGGTATTATTGGCGTTGTTGGATAGGAATGCGGATAGATTTGCGTTTGCAACTGACCAGTTAGGTAGGTCGGAGATAGTGTCGGTCGATATTAAGACTTATGATGAAGAGCCGGTTCATTGTCACCCGTATCGCGTTTCGCCGGTGCAACAGGAAATTATTGAGGAGCAGGTCGCGGAGATGTTGAAACTAGGTGTTATTAGGGAATCTACTAGTTCTTATGCTGCGCCCGTTGTGTTAATTAAAAAGCCCGATGATTCATGGAGGTTTTGTATATATTCTCGGAAATTAAACAAGAAAATTTGTAGGGATAGTTATCCTATTCCGCGGATAGAAGACATTGTCGATAGTTTGGCCGGGGCCAAGTATTTTGCGGAGTTAGATCTCAATTCAGGTTATTGGCAGACGGTTATTACGGAAGGTAGGCATAAAACGGCTTTCGTCACGACCACGGGTCTTTATGAATTTAATGTTGTTCCGTTCGGTTTGGCAACGAGTCAAGCGGTTTTCCAACGGATGATGGATAAAGTTTTAGCGGATTTAAGATTTAAAGGGGTTATGGTTTCAGACAATGTAATTGTGTATTGTGTAGAACGTTCGAGGAGTTTAACGATACGTTGCAGAAAGTTTTTGGGCGGTTTAGAGAAGCGAACTTGACCTTCAAGCCATCCAAATGTAAATTCGGTTTTTGCGAGATTGAGATGCTAGGTTATCTAATCTCGAATGAAGGAGTAAAACCTAGTGAGAAAATCTGAAGGCTATGCAACAGGTTCCAACTCCCACATCTACGAAGGATGTGAAACAATTATTAGGTTTATTTTCTTATTATAGAAAATTTGTATCGAATTTTGCGAGAATATCGTTACCTCTCACTAAATTATTGAAAAAGGGGGTAAAGTTTCAATGGAATGAAGAATTGCAGAATTCGTTCGAGTATATTAAGAAGGTTATGTGTAGTGCGCCAATAATTTCCTATTATTCGGGGGATAAGTCGGTTACTACGAGAGTTTATGTGGATTCGTCTAACGAGGCGTTGGGTGCAGTATTGATGCAGGGCGTTGAAAAAATGAGTCCGGTTGCCTATGCGTCTAGGAAGTTAACGGATGCGGAGAAAAAATATAGTACGACGGAGAAAGAGTGTCTGGGGTTAGAATGGGCGTTAAGGCACTATAGGCATTATCTTTGGGGATCGTATTTTCAGGTTGTTACAGACCATAGCGCGTTATGTTGGTTACAGTCGAAAAAAGATATGTCTGGTAGGTTAGCGCGATGGGCGTTAGAGATACGAGAATGGGATTTCGAGATAGTTCATTGCTCGGGAAAAGCAATGTAGTGGCAGATTTTTTGAGTAGGAATCCGCTAATGGAAGAAGGGAAACGGGAAACAGAAGGACCTCAGTCTTCTTCTCGTTCTGAACCTGATGATGATGGTTTGGAAGTTTTTAGTATTAATGTAGTCGTTACAGGCGGATCAAGAGAACGATTCATTTTGTAGTAGATGGTTAACGCGGTTGAGCGAACGTCCGGAAGCGTGGCGTAGCGGTTTTTGTTTGCGAAATAATTTATTATATAAAAGCGTACGTAGAGATGGAGAAATTAGGGAGGTATTTGTATTGCCTAGGTCTTTGTTTCAAAATGTAATGAACGAATTACATGATGAGGCGTGGACAGGAGGTCATTTGAGTCTCGCAAAGACTTTGAAGAGGTTTCGGTCGAAATATTTCATGCCGAAAGCCGTTAAGGAGTTAGAGCGTTATATAGCTTCGTGCGTGCTGTGTCAAGAAAGGAAGTTAGGTAGGTAATATTTTTAAAATTGTAAGACTGACCCGCGGGTGAAATAAATTTTATAGCCGGGGAGGCCACTCGGCTATTTTGCGAGTTTTGTTATACGTACCAAGGCGGATAACGGGAAGATGTATGAAGTTGGCACGTCTGTATCAAGGACCATACAAGGTCATTGAGATCGTTGGGAGGTCTGATGTGCTGATTCGTCGTCTGAACTCACGGTCACGGGGCGTAATTGTTAACACAAATCGTTTAAAACGCTTTGTGCTTGCGTTGAGGAGTTCGTCTGATATTAAATAATTATACATTAGGACATTAAATAATTATAGGATTAGGATAGGAACATTAGGATATTAAATAATTATACATTAGGAGTATAATACAATTTTATTCCGGTTGATGGTTTGTGGTTTATGTATGCGGTATTGTTATGAATTGTTGATTAACCGGTGTTTCTTTTCATGTTGTTGCTGAACTATGATGTCTGATGAGGACCGTACACCAAAGACCCAAGAAATATCTGTAACATACTAGATTTCCGTGGTAGATTACCTTTATATGAGAAACTTTTATAAACGACAGTTCGAATAATTGTTTGAACCGATCGCCTGGTTTTATCTTTGAGAGCAGTATGACGAGGCAATAGCTATTCGTCATAGGGTTCTGTTTTGGTTCCCGCGTTCTTAAAGTATAGAGTTGGGATGATTTGTTAAGGGGAGACTATGGGTTGTAACGAAGTTGGTAACGAAGGTTTCTCAATGAAAGTAATTTCTGATGTGGGATAACTCGGGTATTCGACACACATTCGAGATTCTTTGTAGTGACTTTACTTGGGTAATTGGTTGCAACTCACGGCAATTATCTTAAACTGTTAATAGTAAAAGATAGTTTACTGAATTCCAATGGATTAGTTGAGGTTTATGTACGTAGTAGTATCGGTTTTAAAGCTAGTTGATTTCATCGAATTATTGGAACGAATTTTAATGAACTCATTCTTAGGCTGTGGCTTAGTAATACGGTTCTATAGATTAATCCTGTTAATATGGTTGACGTTTCCTATATTTGAAAATGATAATTTTTTTTCTTTGACCTGTGCCTGCGTTAATTTTTGAAATATTTCCATTCGGTGGAAAGAGTTTACAATGTGTTCACAATTGTCTGTGCAAAGATCGAGTTATATTAATTTTAGGAACGGAGGTATTATGGTTGTCTGATAAGTTTTTCGCTAGTTTTTATTGTCAGAAAGTTTGTCGAATGATAACCATTCGAGAAGCTAAATCTTAGCTAGATTCAGCTGTTTGCCTTCGTATTGTAATTGAGTTTTCTAGCGTTAGGTAGGTGAGGTAGGAGGTAGGTTAAGCCGCGAATAATTGTATGATGGGATCATAGGGTGTTATAATTTAAGTTTTTTAAGGTGCATAGCCTACACCTTAAGTGTAGTTTGGTTTTGTTATTTAATGTTTAATTGAGTAGGTTAAATGGGATGGTTGGACAGATAAGGATTAGGGTACTTGATGTTATTTAAATTTATGCTTGCGGCATGTTTACTGTCTTTTAGATTTCATGCATAGCAAACTAACTTAAAGTTAACATTTAATGTTTTTAGATTTTAGACTTTGAGATAGGGTTGTCATTTTAGATTTTAGACTTTGAGTTAGGGTTGCAACTTCGAAAAAAAAAAAAAAACCGTTGGAAATATTTTTTTTGAAGGGAGGGTGGAATGATTGTAAGGTTCTATATTTGTTTATGCGATTATTTTGTATACGGGCCTCTTTAGAGTGGGTGTCACTTTGACATTGTTACTTATTTATTTTATAATTTTAAAAAGAAAGAGGCTTGTTTGTGAGAAGTCAATGTGACACACTTCACCGTAGGCTTCGGCCAGTGACTGAGCTAAATTATAGTGAGGATTAGAGTAATGGCTATCGAGCCAGTTGTGGATCCCTTTTATACAAAGTGTAAATAAACTATTCATATAAATCAAATAAAAACAACAACAACAAACCAGTCCAGTATTATGATTTATAATTATCAATTAAGCACTACATCATATAGTGATAGGATCCCTAAGAGTGCTAGGAGTTCTACAGTACCTACTTATTTCAAAAACAACTTTGTCCCTAACTAATTATCTTATATTTTCACTCATAGGTGTCTGTTGCTTACTGCAAAGTATTGCGCATCAACCACCCCAACTTTCCGGGGTCCACCCATGATGCGGCTGTGTGGGTGGAGGGCGAGTGACGTGCATCGCCACCTGTAGACGAAATATGTGGAGGGAGAAAGGGGTCATTGGCTTCTAGGTTAGTATTAAAGTTTTTATTTAATACAAAACTTCAATCTGTAATTTATCAACTTTTCAAACTATTGTTCTTATTCAATCAATAACCATATCAATTATTTTAAGGAGATAAAGGCTATCCCGTGCTGCTGTGGCTAATGACTCCACTAGCGGATGCCCCGGCTGGATCACCATGCGGACGATACAACGCCTGCCATACCACGCAATGTGGTCGAAAGGTGCTTTGGCAGGCTGAAGAGAAAGTTCCGCTGCCTCCACCAGCACAGGATGATGCATTACTCCCTATCCGCATACTATCCGACAGCAAAGCAGTTCTGCAAGCCCTACAAAGCAACACCATGAGTTCTGGGCTTATATACGAGTGTCACCAAGCCCTGTCAGAGGTATGCAACCACAGTATTGTCACCCTGCAATGGATAAAGGGACACAGTGGCTCGCACGGCAACGACGCAGCCGACGCACTGGCAAGGTTGGGTTCGGAACAGGCAGTGGAGGGACCAGAACCCATAATACCATTGCCATTCAGCTGGTTGAGGAAAACCCTACGACTAATGTTGGTAACTCACCAACATTATTGGTTAACCTTGGATACCTGCAAGCAAGCCAGACAGGCCCTCCCGATGATCAGACCCGGACTGTCGCGCAAGCTTCTGAAGCTCAAGAGGCCACAACTTCGCTTGGTAACCGGAGCGACGACTGGACACGCTTTGCTAAATAAACACTTACACACTCTAGGTGTCACGGACAGCCCCCTGTGCAGAGCCTGCATGGAGGTCGAGGAGACAGCCACCCACGTCCTGCTGGAATGTTCCGGCGTGGACATCTACCGGGCAACACACCTTGGGACGCCGAGGTCGCTCCAGGAAGTCGTCGGCAACATCAAGGGTCTGCTAGGCTTCCTACAGGAGCTGGGTTGGCAGGAGTAGTGCCCCCAACCCACGTCACGCAAAATAGGCGCAATATTAAGACGTCGAGTTGCGGAAAAGTGGCCCGCGACAAACTATAACTATATAACTATACTCGCCAACCAAAGCGGCCAAATTTGTGGTGGCCTGCAGCACCCTGCACAATATGTGGCTGTAAGGAACATTCGATTATATGTTGTTCTGGTAATTTATGAACATGTACTCGTTACATGTAGCCCAAACTATGCTAGGCTTATAACTCTGATGGCAAGACATATAGACATAAGAATGGAAGTTGCCAAAGTCCACCGTTTATAACGTTTGCGAAAACATTCAAAATACAAAACATTCAATATACACAGTCAGGTCATAAGTTCTGTCACACAATAAAAACTTTTGAATTTAGAACGCTGGCCACAAAAAAGTTTATTGAATTCGAATTTCGAATTTTTCATGAAAATAAAAATGTGTACTTTTTAGAATTTTCCTCATTTTTAAATATGGAGTGGACACTTAAAGAAGACCATGTCGCAGTTATTGCGTTGCATCGTTGCGGTTACGCGCCAATTCAGATTTTCGACTTACTGAAAAATTTGAATATAACCAAAAGATTCGTTTATCGTACCACAAAACGATACAATGAAGACTCTCGTGTATATGACAGGTCAAGAAGTGGTCGCCCTCGCTCTGTTAGGACTCCAGCAGTGATAAAAGCTGTGAAGGCGCTAATTCAAAGAAATCCCATACGTAAGCAGAAACTGTTGGCCCTTCAGATGGGGTTAAGCAGGACTACGGTGAAAAGGGTGTTAAATGAAGACTTAGGGCTTAGGGCATATCGAAGAAAAACAGGACATCGTTTGTACGCTCGTTTAATGGACCTGAGACTGAAGAGATGCCGCGCTTTGTTGAAGCGGTACGCGGGAAAAAAACATCGGGAAATTCTTTTTTCGGATGAAAAAATTTTCACCGTGGAAGAGAGCTACAACAAACAAAATGATAAGGTGTACGCACACAGCAGTGAAGAAGCGAGCAACCGTATTCCGCGTGTCCAACGAGGTCATTTTCCATCCTCGCTCATGGTTTGGTTGGGAGTCTCTTATTGGGGCTTAACTGAGGTACATTTTTGTGAGAAAGGCGTAAAAACGAATGCAGTTGTGTATCAAAATACAGTCCTCAAGAACCTTGTGGAACCTGTTTCTCATACCATGTTTAATAACAGGCACTGGGTATTCCAACAAGATTCTGCGCCAGCTCATAGAGCGAAAAGCACACAAGACTGGCTGGCGGCGCGTGAAATCGACTTCATCCGGCACGAAGACTGGCCCTCCTCCAGTCCAGATTTGAGTCCGTTAGATTACAAGATATGGCAACACTTGGAGGAAAAGGCCTGCTCAAAGCCTCATCCTGATTTGGAGTCACTCAAGGCATCCTTGATTAAGGCAGCCGCCGATATTGACATGGACCTCGTTCGTGCTGCGATAGACGACTGGCCGCGCAGAATAAAGGCCTGTATTCAAAATCGCGGGGGTCATTTTGAATAAACTTTATTACCATAAGAATCTATGTTTTATTAAGTTCATTTTGCTATATAAATGTTTACATAAATAATAAACATGTCTAAATTATTTCATATTGCACATGTGACAGAACTTATGACCTGACTATGTATTTTGTAGACTTACTACATATTATTTTTATTTTAGATTCAGAAGACGAAGAGGAGACCAGTGCTGGCGCGGCCAACGATATGGAAGTTGAAGACGCTTTTGACTTCCTGCAGGAAGGCCGTCAGCAGCGCGCAAACCTTATACATAGTTATTTTAAATAAAAAAAATAACACAATCTCATACCTTTAAATATATTTCATCATCTGTCTGGCGGCAACAACGGCTGTGTTTGCCCTGATAGCGGCTGTCAATTCCGCGACTGACTCCCTCAAAGTCTTGCGCATCAAGCGGGAATTTTCGTTCAAAAGCCTGCACCAACAGGAGTGCAGGCGAATTCGGCTGCCCTGCAAGGTAAGCAAAAGACTTCATAAGTATTTGTAGTATGAAGTATAACAGAGACATAGATAAAGGTTTTGTAAGCATAACACTTATTGCTCTCATTATTCATATCTTGAATAGCAACAGCCTAACTTAAATATGCAACAAGGTCAACAACCATTCAACCAATTAATATGAAAATGACTAGCAAAAGACACGCAATCCATACTCTTGACCGAGACGGCATAAAGACGTCAGTCAGTAGAAAATCCAATCAACATGGAAATATTACTAGCCTAGGACTTTTCTCGGCTGACAAGTTTATCAACAAATAATTGATTGGGTGTCATTTATAACAGCAACCACTAGAATGACTCGGTTTATTGTACTGACCACGGCATGGCCTTCGCACTGCCCGCCTGCATGCTTCTGATGGGCCGACCTCAGCAGCAGGGGCTGCTTGTGGTTGCTGGTCTGCCTCACGAGCAACCGCTGCTTGCTCTTCTTCTCCTTCATAATGTATATTCATCGCCCTTGTGGGAGGTTCCGACAGTGCAACCGACGCCGGGAGAGGGACTTCTATGGGATCCTGTAATTTACTAAATTAAATTTACTAGAATACTTGCATCATATTTCATATTCAACTCAACTACTTAATTGTAACCACAATTAAAAAACCAAACTAAGTTATAAATAGATAGATAGCTTAGATAAAATTGCATTCTGCAAATACTAGGTGTATTTGCACTTCTAATAAAACATTACTATACATAACAGACCCTACATTTATGTAATTAGATGTAAAGATACATATAAAATATAGTTTATACATATGAATGACAACCTAGAACCTAGTCTGTATCTATGTTAGTAAAAGTATATTACCTGTAGGCCAAACTCCAATTCTCCAAACCCATAGATACAGGCCCGGCCTATAGTGTCCAGGACTCTCTCACCCTGGTCACTTAGGAGAGAGCCTGCAGGTCCTCCTCCTGTGCCAGTCACACCGTCGTGAACCATTCTGGCCTTGGTGTTGACCTTGTTCGCCCACAAGGTCCATGCCTATACAATACAATTTAAAAAGAATACATTATACAATGCAAACAAATTCATGCATGACATAACTTTCATTAATAAGCTATGTTCTCTAGCTAATTCTAGGCCAGTTAATCTATTTGTATCATTTATGGGTCTCATACTCAGTGGTAGCTGTATCAGAGGCCCTAAAAGGGCAGCCTGATATCTTCTGAAATTGGGTTGGCCACTATTCAGGGTTGACGCCCCTCCATTAAACCGGCATGGAGCCAGCATAGTGGAGTAGGTCTCAATCTTACTCGATCCAAGTAAACGCCCGTGCCCCTCGGTGGGGACATTAATGGGCTTCATATTATTATGTGTATCATTCTCACACTCTAGTATCTGGTCAGTGGAAACCTATCTAAACAAATAGTAGACATTACCGATTGCCAATCCCTCACATTTCTTCCGCAGCCCAAGATATTGAGCTGTGTGGCCAGGGCCGACCACTGATCCCTTATTGTGGGGCTTAGCTCTATTCCCTGCAAAAGTTTAGGAAGTAAAAAAATACGCCTTCGTCATTATCTATTTGTATTTTGATTGCGCGGGAAAATTTCCGGCAGATTTCTGTCATTTATACCGAGTCTGGTGGGTCTTCTCATCTCGAATAAGAGCAATATAGATAGGTGGGTACCATGCCAGACATGCATATCATTATCCCTTAGTGGGGAGGGATGAGAAGTCGCAATCACAAGTCACAAAACACAACACAATCTGTTTTCCAAACAAACAAGTTATTACAAAGCACATACCCCGAACCATCTCAGTGTTTGAGTGGAGCCGCTCTAAAAACAGCTCTTTTTGAAATTTTGACATTCTTTTTCTGGTGTTCTCCATCTCCAATACGAAAATTATAAATCCCAGGAAAATAATAATGAATGACTGAAGTTGAAATCATGAAATGACAGTCCGTTCGCGCCGCGACAAGCAACACAAAAGTTCTGAAACTGATTGAACATAATTTTAGTTTATTCAAAATGGGTTTGACCGTGGAATTATTATCGAAAATATCTTAAAAATTGTTGAGGATTGTTGGTTCTAACTTAAACACTCTTCTTTATATTAAATCAGTATATTAAATAAACATAAAACATTTTGGAAACAATTTTCTAGCATTGATTTTTTCTGTATATTAAAGTGACAAGGTGACAACAACAATCTTTTTTATATATTCAAAAATAGACAATTACAAAGCAGGTAAATATATGAAATTAAAACCTAAACAGGAATGTTTTAATCAAATTTCAAACTCAAATTTAACTTTAAAGTTTAAATTAAATTTGCCTTAAGCATCTTACTAAGACAAGTAATTAACATGTTGAAAATAGTGATAATACCTATTTATCAGAAAACAAAACCTACACAAGAAATAAAACTTAATTATGAGACTCCTCCTAAGTCAACACAGTATTAATACAAAAAAAATATTTACGAAGTTTGTAAACTTAACTGTGCCTAGTTTTTCGTCATTAAATCTGTTAAATTAGCACTTGAGTTTACGTATTCAATGCCGATGATGTTCATTTCTACAAGATCTTTCAAAAAATGTGCCCTAATGTCAATATGTTTAGTCCGTTTTGAATTTTCATAACTTTTCGACATTGAGATTGCTCCGATATTATCTACTAACAATATTGCATTGTTATTAATGTTTAAATGTTCGCAAAATCCTTTTAAATTCACGAGCTCTCGAGCTGTACCAGCAGCAGCTATGTACTCTGATTCTGCTGAAGATAATGCGACACAAGACTGTTTCTTTGAAAACCATGCAATAGGGTTGACTCCGTGTAGAATAATACCACCACTGACGCTTTTTCTATCATTCTTATCTCCAGCCCAGTCTGCATCTGCAAATCCATATAAGTTCGGGTCTGAAGTTCTTCTAAATACGAGTCCTTTGTCCTTAGTTTCTTTCAGATAGCGAATCACTCTCTTGCCAGCTTTCCAGAGACGTTCGTTTGGCTTATCTAAGAATCGACTTAGGTAAGACACAACAAAAGTCAAATCAGGCCTTGAAGTCATTTTTAGATAAATTAAACTCCCAACTAACTCTCGATAAGGGACGTCTAATAATGGTTCTTCGCTTGTCTGTATGCTATAATCAATTTCCATAGGTGTTCTTGATCCTTTACATTCAGTCATTTTAATTTTTTTTCAGTATCTTTTCTATCATAGTAGTTTGTTTCAGTATGAGCCGATCTGCAAATCTTTCTATTTCCATTCCTAAGATTATATTAATGTTTCCCAAATCTTTAGCCTGAAATTCTTCCTTTAATGCCTTGATAGTTTCATCTGTTCCTTTTCCAGTAATTAGGATGTCGTCAACATATATCAGCATCCAAGTATCTTGCTTGTAATACATACAAAAATCATATTCCGATCTTAGAAATCTTATACTTTTATTAAACACATCAATCGTTTCATTCAGGCATCGAGGAGATTCTGTCAATCCGTATAAAGCTCGTTTTAGTTTTAACACTTTATTTGAATTCTCTGCTTTATATACTTTAGGTGCTTTAATATAAACACTAGATTTCAATTTACCATTTAAAAATGCTGTTGGTATGTCAAGTTGTGCAATTTTTAGGTCTTCGCTTATAGCTTTAGATAGAAACATTCGTACAGTTTTATGTCTCGCAACAGGTGAATAATTATTTATAAAATAGTCTTCTTGCTTTTTTTGAAAGCCTCTTGCTACTAGCCTTGCTTTCTTGGTTCCTCCGTCCTTTTATTTAAAAATCCACTTAGTATCTATCGCTTTCTTCCCTTCTGGTAGTTCTGTTTTTTCCCAGGTTTCAAGTTTTTCTAAGGCTTGTAATTCTTTATCAATAGCTTCTTTCCAATCTGGTTTACTTACAGCTTCTTCGAATGATGTCGGTGCATTCGCATTTAGACAAACAACAATGTTATATATTTCATAATCACTAAGATGAGCGGGAGGTTTTACCGTTCTTCCTGATCTAGTATGATCTTCTTGTTCAGATCTGTCATTAGTTACTTGAATTTCACATTTATGGCCTTCTCTTTCTCCATGAATCTTATTATTTTGTATTTCGTCTTCAAATACATTTCTTTCTTTATTTTCCTCTTCATCTCCATCAATATACATAATAAATATTTCCTTTCGCCATTTTTCACTTATACTTCTGCTTTGTATTGTGTGTCGGTCTCGTCAAATTTCACTTCTCTTGATGCTATAATGGAGTTATCTTCTGGACTCCACAATCTGTAACCTACTATACCATAAGCTACCATTCTTGCAGCTTTTCCTCTTTTACTCAATTTATTTATGATAGTAGCCCATGCTTTAGAACCAAATATCCTCAGTCTGGACAAATCTGTTTGACCATATCTCATAAAACAGGATGTTTCAAAATTAATTGCCCACGAAGGAGATATATTCAGTTGATATGCTGCACATTGTATTGCTTCACACCATAAGGACTTCGGCAAATTTGTTTCTGCAAATAAAGTCCATGTTTTATCACACAAAGTACGATTTAAGCGTTCTGCGCAGCCATTCATTTGCGCTGTATATGGAAAGTATACTCTAATTTTATCCCTTTTCTATTGCAAAAATCTTTTACTTTATTAGCTGTGTACTCTGCACCGTTATCGCAGCGAATCCTCTTTACTTTATTTCCTGTTTCATTTTCTAGCTTCAGTATACAGTTAATATGCTTCTCTGATGCCTGTGACTTGTTAATTAGTGGATAAACCACACAAAAATGAGAATAATCATCAAGAATAGTCATGAAATATTTCTCACCATTCAATCCACAATTCTTGACTGGTCCAGCAATATCTGTGTGTAACATCTCTGCCACTTGCATTGACTTTGGTCTTGGTAGTTTTACACGAAATTTCCACGTGCTAAAATTTGTATTTTCATTCAAACATGGTAATGTAGACACCGCAGCGCCAGACATTTTGCTTTTACTTCTTTCTCCTTTCAATTTTAACTTTTAATGTGGATCGCAACCCAATATATTTATTATTAACGCTCTGCTACCGTGTTAAGGATTGTTGGTTCTAACTTAAACACTCTTCTGTATATTAAATCAGTATATTAAATACACATAAAACATTTTGGAAACTATTTTCTAGCATTGATTTTTTCTCTATATTAAAGTGACAAGGTGACAACAACATTCTTTTTTATATATTCAAAAATAGACAATTACTAAGCAGGTAAGTATATGAAATTAAAACCTTAACAAAAATATTATATTAAACACTATAAAATGCACGTGTTGTAATAAATTAACAATAATTTGAAAATATATTTGAACAGTTTCTTTATTTGACTATGACGAAATATATCGATTATATCGAAACATAATCGAGAAATAAAAAGATACATTGTGGTTCAGAACTGTCCCTAGGGGCGGTAATCCATTTTGTTGAAAAAAAAAACGACAACTATTCTTAGTTTGCGTTTAAAGAGCATGACTTCCAAATACCGATAAACGTAATTCAAACTAAAATTAGTTCTCAAGATAGTTTAGAGCGGCTAGTTGTCCGTGCCTTCCGAATCGCAAGCAATATGTAATGAAAAGATACCTAATTGTATTAGTGAATACTTTTTTAAATCTTGATATTGTTTTTTTGGGGGTTTTTACAATGAATTTTTGGCATTTTTAGGGGATTTGACTTTGGTTGGGGGGAAAATATTTAAGGAGTTGGCAACCCTGTCTCGTCTTGTGTAAAATATATATATATATATATATATATATATATAATGTTGTATAAGTGAAAAAGGTGGGAATAACAGCTGTTTTTGAATAAGCTATTGTCGTTAGTCATTTTAAATAAACAACCGTTATTTTACACAGTTGCGTTATTTGCTAAGTAGCACCAAAAAACTATTATTAAACCCGATAAATCGCTAGTCGCGAATTGCGATGGCACCAAACATAGCAAACTAAGCTCTGTACCATAGTCTTATTTAAATTTTGTAGATACCATAGCTATTTTAGCGCTATAAAATATTTTAAGAGTGCCTTCAAATGAAAACAGAGTCCGGCCCGTGAGGTCTTAATGTTAATTACCGTCCTTCTATAACTCCCGAAATACTTATGTCCCAAAATGCCTGAAATTTAGAATGCCTTAATTTCTATATGTCTGATAAAGAACATGACAATCGATTTACAGTCGTATACGAAAATACTTTGTATGATGTACTGAAATGAACCTAACTGGTTGTTGGAAGAACCATTCAACCGTCGTGAACCATTCTGGCCTTGGTGTTGACCTTGTACGCCCACAAGGTACATGCCTATACAATACAATTTAAAAAGAATACATGATACAATGCAAACAAATTCATGCATGACATAACTTTCATTAATAAGCTATGTTCTCTGGCTAATTCTAGGCCAGTTAATCTATTTGTATCATTTATGGGTCTCATACTCAGTGGTAGCTGTATCAGAGGCCCTAAAAGGGCAGCCTGATATCTTCTGAAATTGGGTTGGCCACTATTCAGGGTTGACGCCCCTCCATTAAACCGGCATGGAGCCAGCATAGTGGAGTAGGTCTCAATCTTACTCGATCCAAGTAAACGCCCGTGCCCCTCGGTGGTGACATTAATGGGCTTCATATTATTATGTGTATCATTCTCACACTCTAGTATCTGGTCAGTGGAAACCTATCTAAACAAATAGTAGACATACCGATTGCCAATCCCTCACATTTCTTCCGCAGCCCAAGATATTGAGCTATGTGGCCAGGGCCGACCACTGATCCCTTATTGTGGGGCCTAGCTCTATTCCCTACAAAAGTTTAGGAAGTAAAAAAATACGCCTTCGTCATTATCTATTTGTATTTTGATTGCGCGGGAAAATTTCCGGCAGATTTCTGTCATTTATACCGGGTCTGGTGGGTCTTCTCATCTCGAATAAGAGCAATATAGATAGGTGGGTACCATGCCAGACATGCATATCATTATCCCTTAGTGGGGAGGGATGAGAAGTCGCAATCACAAGTCACAAAACACAACACAATCTGTTTTCCAAACAACCAAGTTATTACAAAGCACATACCCCGAACCATCTCAGTGTTTGAGTGGAGCCGCTCTAAAAACAGCTCTTTTTGAAATTTTGACATTCTTTTTCTGGTGTTCTCCATCTCCAATACGACATACAGCAAAAATTATAAATCCCAGGAAAATAATAATGAATGACTGAAGTTGAAATCATGAAATGACAGTCCGTTCGCGCCGCGACAAGCAACACAAAAGTTCTGAAACTGATTGAACATAATTTTAGTTTATTCAAAATGGGTTTGCCCGTGGAATTATTATCGAAAATATCTTAAAAATTGTTGAGGATTGTTGGTTCTAACTTAAACACTCTTCTTTATATTAAATCAGTATATTAAATAAACATAAAACATTTTGGAAACAATTTTCTAGCATTGATTTTTTCTGTATATTAAAGTGACAAGGTGACAACAACAATCTTTTTTATATATTCAAAAATAGACAATTACAAAGCAGGTAAATATATGAAATTAAAACCTTAACAGGAGTGTTTAAATCAAATTTCAAACTCAAATTTAACTTTAAAGTTTAAATTAAATTTGCCTTAAGCATCTTACTAAGACAAGTAATTAACATGTTGAAAATAGTGATAATACCTATTTATCAGAAAACAAAACCTACACAAGAAATAAAACTTAATAATTATTTTCCTCTTTTACTCAATTTATTTATGATAGTAGCCCATGCTTTAGAACCAAATATCCTCAGTCTGGACAAATCTGTTTGACCATATCTCATAAAACAGGGTGTTTCAAAATTAATTGCCCACGAAGGAGATATATTCAGTTGATATGCTGCACATTGTATTGCTTCACACCATAAGGACTTCGGCAAATTTGTTTCTGCAAATAAAGTCCTTGTTTTATCACACAAAGTACGATTTAAGCGTTCTGCGCAGCCATTCATTTGCGCTGTATATGGAAAGTATACTCTAATTTTATCCCTTTTCTATTGCAAAAATCTTTTACTTTATTAGCTGTGTACTCTGCACCGTTATCGCAGCGAATCCTCTTTACTTTATTTCCTGTTTCATTTTCTAACTTCAGTATACAGTTAATAAGCTTCTCTGATGCCTGTGACTTGTTAATTAGTGGATAAACCACACAAAAATGAGAATAATCATCAAGAATAGTCATGAAATATTTCTCACCATTCAATCCACAATTCTTGACTGGTCCAGCAATATCTGTGTGTAACATCTCTGCCACTTGCATTGACTTTGGTCTTGGTAGTTTCACACGAAATTTCCACGTGCTAAAATTTGTATTTTCACTCAAACATGGTAATGTAGACACCGCAGCGCCAGACATTTTGCTTTTACTTCTTTCTCCTTTCAATTTTAACTTTTAATGTGGATCGCAACCCAATATATTTATTATTAACGCTCTGCTACCGTGTTAAGGATTGTTGGTTCTAACTTAAACACTCTTCTGTATATTAAATCAGTATATTAAATACACATAAAACATTTTGGAAACAATTTTCTAGCATTGATTTTTTCTCTATATTAAAGTGACAAGGTGACAACAACATTCTTTTTTATATATTCAAAAATAGACAATTACTAAGCAGGTAAGTATATGAAATTAAAACCTTAACAAAAATATTATATTAAACACTATAAAATGCACGTGTTGTAATAAATTAACAATAATTTGAAAATATATTTGAACAGTTTCTTTATTTGACTATGACGAAATATATCGATTATATCGAAACATAATCGAGAAATAAAAAGATACATTGTGGTTCAGAACTGTCCCTAGGGGCGGTAATCCATTTTGTTGAAAAAAAAAACGACAACTATTCTTAGTTTGCGTTTAAAGAGCATGACTTCCAAATACCGATAAACGTAATTCAAACTAAAATTAGTTCTCAAGATAGTTTAGAGCGGCTAGTTGTCCGTGCCTTCCGAATCGCAAGCAATATGTAATGAAAAGATACCTAATTGTATTAGTGAATACTTTTTTAAATCTTGATATTGTTTTTTTGGGGGTTTTTACAATGAATTTTTGGCATTTTTAGGGGATTTGACTTTGGTTGGGGGGAAAATATTTAAGGAGTTGGCAACCCTGTCTCGTCTTGTGTAATATATATATATATATATATATATAATGTTGTATGTGTGAAAAAGGTGGGAATAACAGCTGTTTTTGAATAAGCTATTGTCGTTAGTCATTTTAAATAAACAACCGTTATTTTACACAGTTGCGTTATTTGCGATTTTGCTAAGTAGCACCAAAAAACTATTATTAAACCCGATAAATCGCTAGTCGCGAATTGCGATGGCACCAAACATAGCAAACTAAGCTCTGTACCATAGTCTTATTTAAATTTTGTAGATACCATAGCTATTTTAGCGCTATATAATATTTTAAGAGTGCCTTCAAATGAAAACAGAGTCCGGCCCGTGAGGTCTTAATGTTAATTACCGTCCTTCTATAACTCCCGAAATACTTATGTCCCAAAATGCCTGAAATTTAGAATGCCTTAATTTCTATATGTCTGATAAAGAACATGACAATCGATTTACAATCGTATACGAAAATACTTTGAATGATGTACTGAAATGAACCTAACTGGTTGTTGGAAGAACCATTCAACCGTCGTGAACCATTATGGCCTTGGTGTTGACCTTGTTCGCCCACAAGGTCCATGCCTATACAATACAATTTAAAAAGACTACATGATACAATGCAAACAAATTCATGCATGACATAACTTTCATTAATAAGCTATGTTCTCTGGCTAATTCTAGGCCAGTTAATCTATTTGTATCATTTATGATATATTTCTGTCAGTGTATAACAAATAATGTAATAGTATATGTAAATGTCTTTTTAGACATAGTTATTATTTAATTCTAACCCTTTCTAACTCTTCTAACTAGTTTCTTAACGTTGAAACATTTTATTAAAATTTGCCAATCCTCCTTTTACCCAAAAAGTAGATAAATCTCCTTACATTTTCTGGCATTTTGGGACTAAGACAATATGAGTTTCGGGAGATATAGAAAGACGGTAATTTGATATTAACCCTTAACGGGCCGGACCCTGAAAACATACAGTAATCGGATAGCTTAAAGTTGATTTTTATAAGTTCAGCTTTAATAACTAACTACCCAAGAATCGTGGTTGATTTTTGAGTGATCGAGAAAGGAGGATAAGCTCACACACAATAAGGTCTAAATTTCCTTATTCCTATAAAATAAGCATTCCTATAAAATAAGCAGTGATGTTTGCGTTCAAATGAAAACAAACATTATTTGGATAACTTCATTTTTATGAGTTCAGGCTTTAATAACTTATTACCACAGAATAGCGGTTGTATTTTTAGTGATCCGTAAAGAAGGCTTAGCTTACAGACAATAAGGTTTATATTACGTGGCGATGTTGGGAATGAAAATCGCAAAACTGGCAACCGTTATTTCTATATTGTTAGGTAGTTGTTTAGTTATTTTTAAATATTCGGTTGTAATAATAAGTTGTCGGTTTTTTTTAACACCACTAGTCTAGTCTGTGATCTGTGAGTGATTTGATTTGATTATACATTTTGCATCGTGCGGTGGTTGCGCGTAGCGTGCGTCATTCGGCACTCGTCGTATTTTTTATTTCTTTTTCTTCATTCAGCGAAAAATAATTAGTGGTGACTGGTGATAATGATGATGTACCGTAAAACGGGGTGAATAGGGTTCCAGGGGGCAATAGGGTAATGAACGATGGGTTTTTTTGCAGTCCATTTCTGCTTTGGGAAATACATCTTGTCATAGACAAGTAATAAAATTAAAAAGGCAAAGTAATATATTTTTGTGTCATAGCAACTCCAAAAGCATAGACAATATAGAAATAATAAAAAAGGCATTTCAAAACGCGAAAGCAAACGATGCGATTTCATCTCTGCCGAAACTTTGATGAAAGTGAAGAAAATAATAGTTTTTCAGTGGATATGGTGATTTGTGTACAATATTAAGTTCCAGAGGAAAGCTGTACCACAAAAAGTAAGTTATTTTAATTAAATTTCATGTACTTTAAGCAATAAAAATGTAACAGGTGTATATTTTATAAAATTTTGGGGTTATTAGGTTCGCCTGAAGGGTCAATAGGTTCGGACAATGGGGTAAATAGGGTCGGAAACGGGGTGAATAGAATCGGTAATGTGGATAATAGGGTCACCAAAGGGGTAAAACGGGTGATTGTTCTAGGGTTGCCCCTCAAGGTAAATTCATTTATTATATACAAGTATTTAACTAAACCTTTTTTTTAAACTAAGCAAATTATTTCTTTTTCAGATACAACTATGCCTCGTACATACAAACCTCAACCAGGTGCTAAAACATATAAAAAATATGATAGTGAACTTATAAATCAGGCCCTCCAAGAATTGAATACTTCGAAAGAGAGTCCATCGATCAAATCTATAGCAAAAAAGTATGGTATATCATTTTCGGTTTTGCAAAGGCACAATCAAAAAGCCATGAAACCTCAAGGAGGTCAACAAGCATTATCGAAAGAAGACGAGAATTATATTGTCCGCAATTTAAATATCTGTGCAGAATGGGGATATCCTCTGGAAAAGACAGACCTCAGGTACATCATAAAAATGTACTTAGACTCGGCGAAAATAAATGTCAAAAGATTTCGGAACAACTTCCCAGGACCAGACTTCGCGGAAAGTTTTCTAAAGAGGCATTCAAACCAAATCTCAACACGGTTTTGCCAGAATATAAAACGATCACGAGCAAAAGTGTCACCAGACACCATTAAGGAGTATTTCAAAGAACTGGAAAAATCTCTGGAAGACGTACCACCTTGTAACATCGTCAATTATGACGAGACGAATTTGACGGACGACCCGGGGCGACAGAAAGTTATAGTGCGGAGAGGATGTAAATATCCCGAAAGAGTCCGTAATCACTCCAAAGGCTGCACTTCTTTGATGATGGCAGCAAATGCAGAAGGAGAAGTTTTGCCGCCGTATGTCGTATATAAGTCTTCACACTTATACGATACCTGGACTGAAAATGGCCCAAAAGGTACAAGATATAACAGGACGAATTCAGGATGGTTCGATGGCCTAATTTTCACTGATTGGGTAGAAACCACAGCAATACCCTATTTTGACAAAAAAGAAGGCAAAAAGATTCTTATTGGTGATAATTTGTCATCCCACCTTTCCGTGGATTTGATAAAAAAGTGCAAAGAAAAGAACATACACTTCGTGTTCTTGCCAGCTAATTCAACACACTTGACGCAACCGCTTGACGTCGCGTTTTTCAGACCAATGAAAATGGCATGGCGACTAATCCTACAAAAATGGAAGCAAAACGATGGCCGCTGCTTGAGTTGCGTACCAAAAGGATGTTTTCCGAGAATGTTGAAACTTCTCCTCGATCAGCTTAAACCAAATACTGTAAAAAATATTGGTTCAGGCTTTCGGAAAACTGGCATAGTACCATTGAACAAACAAGAAGTTATTACGAGACTTCCAAACTGTACAACAGAAGAGACTAATACTGACGCAATTGACGAATCATTCATCACACTGTTGAAAGAAATGCGCTACGGGACTATGAACATAACAGAGCCCAAAAAAAAAAAGAAATTGGATGTGTTAGCTGGCAGAAGTGTAGATCCCGATGAACATATGATAACTGAAACAGATAATGAACAAATAACTAAGAATGATAAACGTAATACGAAAAAAGGAAAAACTCAAAAAAACAAAGGAATAGGGAAAAAAACCAAACCCGAACCCTCAAACAAGATTGAAAAAATTGTGCCACCCACTCTTGACACTTCGATTTATGAAGATCAGAAAGAAACCGCTAACACATTATCCACAATCGAAAACGATAATATGAACATAGAATCGATGGCTGTAGTGTTTGCAGAAGATTTGTATTTCTCTCAGGAACAAATATGTGAAGATGTGCCGGAAACGATGACCTTTCAAAATACAAACAATTTAAATACAGTACTTGAACAAATATGTGAAGATGTGCCGGACACGATGACCCTTCAAAATACAAACAATTTTAATACAGTACTTGAACAAATATGTGAAGATGTGCCGGAAACGATGACCCTTCAAAATACAAACAATTTAAATACAGTACTTGAACAAAATCAAAGCGGAAATGAGAAACCAAAAAATGATAAAATAATAATTACATCAAACAAAGTAATTTCTTATCCACATATTAAAAAAAGGAAAACAATATTAGAAAACGGAGACCAGAGGAGTGATAAAAAAAAGGTAAAATTTACTAGTGATGTCAGTTCAGCATCGGCTACAAAGCGAAACTCTGCAATAAATATAAATTATTACGGTGATGCCACTGAAATAATAAAATTGTTAGAGGAATGATGTTACTTTTGTGCAATGAAACTTTATTGTTGATTTTAGAGAATGATTAAGAGAAGAATTGTTTTTTATTGTGTTTTTTCGTGTGTTGTGTTTTGTGAAAGTTTTAAGACTGATTCTTTAATCCTTAAGATCCTTGAGTTTTGTTAAGTAAACATGAGTGCATGTACCTATCTTTAAGTTAACCTATGTGGTTCTTGTCCAAAAATTGCACTACTGCAAATTTGACAATTGTTTATCAAAATACCACTGTTACCATGCCTTAGCAGATTGAACTATTTCTTACCTACCTAATGTAATGATAAAAAAAATGTTATCTCATTATTGACTAGGTACGCAGTGAGTATCAGTTATTGTATTGGAACAAAAATAAAGTTGATTGATTAATGAATTCTATCTTTTTATTATCTCGTACCTAGTTTTTTTTTTTAAGTGTGATTAAAATAATATATATATATAGCAGGTATTTATTAATACAATTTCATCGTTAACACAATTATTTATTCCGAAAATACTTTTGACAACCCTAGGCAAAAACTCTATTGTCCCCTGTATTGACTCTATTGACCCCCAAACCGGGGTGACTGGGGTTTACCCACGTTTTTGCGATTTTTTCGTATTTATTGTTAGAAAACCTATAAAACTAATAATGCCATCTAAATCTATGAGAAGCCGGACAAAAAACTGTGTCTAAGGTACTTTCCTATGTGATTGAAAAATATATAAAATGCTGCTTCAAAGTTGGAAATTGACCCTATTCACCCCATTTTACGGTACTTAATCGTTAGTTAGGTTCGGTTAGTCATAGGTATGAGTAGTATTCTGGCTTTGTTTGTGTAAGAGTTGTTGGCGTCTAGACAGACTCCCTGTCCATGTCCAATTTCGATAATGTTTGAAGACGGCGGCGCTAATCGTCAGTAAATACATGTTCATGTTTTACGACCTGAACAAGAATATTCGCCTAAGGTTTACTCCCAAGATTTGCCTAAGGAGTACAAGTCGCCGTCAGAGGTTTACTGAAATCTCAGAGACTGAAATATCTGCCGCGCAACAACGTCACGACTCACGAGTGGACGCTCGTGAGAATGTGATAGAAGATAAAACGGTCAGTGTCGATTAGGGGGCGGAAGCCAAATCATCAATCATCAAACCGATGGAAGCCACCTAATTGATTGAGATTTGGGAAATTGGTCAGTGTCGATAAGGGGGCGGAAATTCATCTGTCTGAAAGATGTGAATATAGCTTGACAAATAGGTTGTTCGTCAAATACGAAGCACTATTGATTTATCGGTCAGTGTCGATAAGGGGCGGTACCAGCCCCACACTCCAACCCTTCCATTTTAACTCTGTAATAAATAACCTTTCTGGAAAGTTGCCGGGTTGAAATTTTAGCAGGGCTAAGACTGTTGTTGTTATTTCTGGAGTTAGGTGGCCAGTATGTGGCTGTCATGAGTGGGGCTTGATGTTGAAGATGCGTGATTCATCTCCTGTGATCAAACCTGGAAGGTGTCATCTTCAGTGAGGACATGGTTCCATTAGTATACTCCGACTCCGGGAGACCTGGAAATCTAAAAATCTCGTTTTTGTTCTGCAGAGTCGGAGTAAAGATCTCATCTCATTCTATGGAGTGTAGAAAGGCCAGTGAGTCCAACTGCTTTTTGTCTTATTGGTTGGTATTGTATTTACAACAATATTGTATTCTCTATGGTTTTTGAAATTTTTTACTTGTTGACCATGAGTCGCTCAGCTATTTCCCCTTTGTCATCATTCCAGTTCAGAGCCAGACTAAGGAGTATGTTCATTTAGACGGGTTGGACTAGAACAATGCCATTCTGGGATTAGATTCTACTCCTGGAACTATTACGGTCCGGAATGACTCATCTTTAGTTGATGTCACTGATTCATCCAGTACAATTTTGGTCTTCTTATTTTTTTTACAAAGCCTCTTTATTCTTTCACACTGCTAGGCAACAGCCCACTTTTCGCATTTCGAGCCCACACATTTTATTGATGAATAATGACTCAGCTACTAGGGTCACTGTACAATATTTTCTTGATAGAGATCATTATAGCAATTAGTTCCTTTCATTGGCATTCAAAACAGCGGTTGAGAAAATCTGTCTCTCTACTTGCTGCTTAAAAAGTATGTTAGTGAAAGTCACTAATAATTGCTGTATTTATCTCTATCTGGTGAATAGTGTAGGTGTCTTGCTAAATCATTCAGTTGCTTTTTTGAAACACTTTTTATTTCCTCTAAAGCCCTAATTCGGTCAGAGTGTCGATAATGTGTCATTCATATGAGAAACAACACCAAAAACTAGGAGGATCATAGGGACGAAGTGGGTCATTCCACTGTTTCAGGTATTACATTTGAACTGAAAAATAATGACAAAACAATTAAGACAAATTTTATGTTACTGCGCCACAAATGCCCACAATCTTCAGTCTTCAACAAGAATCTTCAGTACAGATGACATTTTGAGCAAAATGTAATGTGGTGGGAGAAAGTTGGCGCATGTACATCTTACGTGCAAAAAAATTGATGCGCTTAAAATTCTAGTCGCTTGGTTGTTCCACATATGTCAGCTTGAATGATATTGAGGAGGTTAAAAGTAAAATGTGATTGACATAGAAATTTCAAACTGAGATAAATGGCAAAAACCTGTATTTCCTAAAATTTTGATATAATTGAGACTGTGTGATATACATTATGAAGAATTGTGTATTCTGACAATATTATAATATTCGATATAATAGGCAATCATATAAATTATCTCGGATATTATCTATCACAATTTGCACAAATCCCATTTTGCATGGACATTGTGGACCAAACAATTTATGCATGATGTTTGAAGGACAAATCAGCTTTTGCTCCTGGTGCCAAAGCATTATATGTATTATTTTAATATGGGTATTTACCAACTGTAATAAAGCAATGAAACAGCTGCAAAGTTTATAATGCATTTATGTATAATCAAGAGTCATATTAATTATATTCGAACACCAGTTTCAAAATCCAAACAATCATAAATAATTTCTTCAGGTTTAGACCGGGCTGTTGGCATGTTAAAAAGAATCTCTTTGTACCATCCAAAACTGCTTTCTTCACGGTTCCGCCAATTATTTCCATACATATATTGAAGTAACTTTTCCATATCATCTTTCCTTTCTTTTGTGATGTCATGGCTCAATGGTAACTACCAACCTGTCTGTATACTTCATAATATTCATTTTTAGGCAATAACATTTCAATTTCTGAGCAGTATCTCAACTCTGCCAAAGATGCGACCAGCAGGAATATGATGTCAATTGTAAGACGGGCTGGTTTCCGCAACTCGACGACGAAAGCGCCTATTTTGCGTGTGGGTGGGAATGCGATATCATTCGAGCCAACCCAACTCCTCCAGGAACGCCAGCAGGCCCTTTACGTTACCGACTATCCCTGGAAGGTCCCTCGATTGACCGAGGTGTTTAGCCCTGTAGTCCGCTACTACTGTGCACTCCATGAGGACGTGAGCAGCCGTTTCTTCTGCCTCCAAGCAGGCTCTGCAAAGGGGGCTGTCGGTAACACCTAGGACATATAGATGTTTATTAAAGAAACCATGGCCAGTAAGTGCTGCAGTCACCAGTCGCATGCGCGGCCTACTAAGTCGAAGCAAGGTCTTAGCCAGCCTAGCGCTAGGGGACGGCAAGGCCAGCTTAGCCTGCCTGCACTCCTCATGGTTTGTCCAAAGAGTGGCATGATCATTCCTGGTCGACTCTCTCAGAAATGTGCGTACCATCTTGAAGGGAAGAGGGATGATAGATTCGGGACCATACGCTGTCAAGCTAGATCCTTTACGCGCCAACTCATCCGCTGCATCGTTACCTCTTGACCCGCTGTGTCCTTTTATCCATTGAAGGATTACGCGGTTTTGTTGACATAATGGAGTGTCACAAACGACTAATGGAGGTACCATTAGTCGTTTGTGACACTCGTAGATTAGCCCTGAGTTAACACGTTCCCTGTGCATGCATCATATGTGTTGCATTTTAGGGTATATATGATACGTGCATGCATCACTGATGATACACGACCCCTAGTATACTGAAGGCATTGCCAAAATTAGCACGTGTGAGCTGGATCTTTTTTATTTGCGTGCACATCCCCGCTATAAATATTTTGACAAAAAACACGTGCGTCCGGGTGACATTTATGTAATGTTGCCAGGTTATGACTATAACAAATAAAACCCAAAAAAACTTATAAATTTTTATTTGAATTAACAAAACAAAATGAATTACTCGCACTTATTGCACATGATAATTAAAACAAAAGCATAATCAAATCAATTTGGGAGAAAGGGCTACAAAAAACTGATATTTTTTTAATGGCACGCATTGTAGCACCGAAGACACAGCGGTTTTTTGCAAATCAAGCATTCAGTATCTATTTGCTTCGCCTTTTTGCGAGCTTCTGTAGGTGTGCTACCCTGTTCGGTCATTAGTTTATAGCATCCGACGCAACGTTTCCGAAAAATGTTATTGTTGCGGCGTGGGATTTTAGTCAGTTCGTGACGGCGGGGTAAAGTAGGCTGAATAGGTGGCCTGGGCGAAGGTTCAGCATCTCCAATACAAAGAAAGCGACTGATAATTATTTCGTGGCCTGTCAAGAGAGGCATTTTTTTGTTGCGATTGAGGTCCTTGTAGATCAAAACTGCATTAACAACCGCAATAGATATCAAATCAGCCGCAATTTTTTTATACCAGAAGCAAGTCTTGCGGACTGGCGACTTGTAACTTGCCAGCTGATCGGCTATATCAATGCCTTTCTTACCGCGATTGTAATCTAATACAATCTTGGGTTTCATGACTGGCCTGAATCCAGTGGACATATCCATTTGGTGATCGTGGCATGTTGATAAAACCAAAACGTCACGCTGGTCTTTCCATTTCAATACGGTCATACATTCATTTTGACGGGCAGCAATTTCACCTTTTTTTAGAGGAGCATTTACTACTTCCGGGGGTAGACGTCTTCTGTTTTTCCGAAGAGTGCCGCAGAAATCGGTTTGATGTTGTTTTAAATATCTGGCTAGAGGCACACTGGTATAATAATTATCAGTAACCAATAGCCTGCCCTCGTCCAACAACACCTGAGCCAAACTAATTACTACCGAACCTGGTTTGTCTAAACCTTCCATAACCTGATCCTCACCGGAGTAGATTTTGTAGCTCCAAGTGTAGCCAGTGTCCGTACATAATTTGTAAATTTTAATACCATATTTGTCACTCTTCTGGGGGTTATAAGTACGTATGTTTAATCTTCCTCTAAAGCCAACCATGGACTCATCAACGGCAATCACTTCCCCAGGAGTGAATATTTTCCGACAGTTATCGATCACTTTATTTATAAGCGGTTGAATTTTGAATAGTCGTCCAATCTGTGCACTTCTATTGTCAGCAAAATGCCAACATCTCAGAATAAGGCAGAATCTGTCATACGTCATTGAAATTTCGTGAAGAAGTGGATGGTAATATAGCCTGTTTTTTTTCCAATAGCACTCTGTGGTTGGAAATTGTAGTATACCTGTCAGTAAATAAACACCTATGAATTTTCTCATTTCGTTACAAGTTACATCTTTCCATCGTTTAAGGCGGGAATTTTGTTTTAAAGTACTTTCTTCCAACAATTGAGCGGCATAAGTGTTGGTCTGATTAGTCATCATCTCAATTATTTCGTTATCTATAATCGAACAAAATATAGTCCACACATCGGAATCAGCTGAAAAACTTTGAATCAATTGAATTTGTCTTTTTAAATTGTCATATCCAGTAAAGACTTCTTTTTCCAATGGCAGTATGTTAGAAGCCCAAGCAGAAGGCTCCAACGGCTGTTCAGAAAGTTGGGTTGAATCCAACATCCTTGGCTGTTCAGAACGTTGTGTTGGATCCAACGACCCTGGCTGTTCAGAACGTTGTGTGGGATCCAACGTTCCTGATTGTGTCCCTGGTCCCATTGATGGTGATGTAGGCGAAGGAGAAGACACAATTATAGACGAAGATTGCGAAGAAATTATATTTTCAGTTAATTGCTGAAGCTCCAAATTGTGTATTACTTGAAAAATTTGCCCTTTTGCCAAATGTTGCAAATATGGAGAAAAAGATTTTAAAGTAGGTGCAAGTCCCTGTAAAAATGCGTCGATAGGGTGTTGTTCCACTTTTTCAGTATGTTCAGTGTTTTTGTTTCTATTATGAGCACATATTTCATTAGAGTAGATGAAGCAGATTCAGGTACAGGGCCAGACAATTTTTTTTTCAGACGTGGCTTCCTTTGTGGCTCTTGTATTGGTAGATCGGATGTAAATTCACCTTGCTCATTTGTGGCTGAAAATGCAGCAAGTGACTCATCATGTGCCTGCGAATGTGCCTCTTGATTAATGTCTGAATCGTTGCTCATGGATTGTGTTATGTCAGATGGTGGAGAAGGCATAGTTTCGCAACCTTCCACAAAATTCTCTATCTTATCTCTATCTTGGTCAACGGCCTTAAGAAATAGAAGTTGTTCATAAAATTAGTACAATTTTATTTTCTTCGTAGCTTGACCAGTGCTAGTTTTTTGACTTTTTAAACATTTTTTGTACTGGTCTCTTATATTGGTCCATCTTTGTTTGCAGAGCACCCAATCTGAAACAAACAATTTTTTTATTATAGCAAACAAAAAGATACTAATATGACTAACCATATTTCATTATTTTCAGATATTTGGCCACGGGTGACTCACATTTGACAATTTCATTTAGTTACCGCTTAGGTCATACCACAGTTAATAAAATTGTCAAGGAGACATGCAAAATTATAGTTGACCAGTTAATGAGCGAGGTATTACCCGAGATGACTACGGAAATGTGGAATGCTGTTGCTAAAGATTTCTGGCTACTATGGAAATTTCCTAATTGCTTAGGAGCACTAGACGGTAAACACGTAGTGATCGAGGCACCACCTAACAGCGGATCTATATTTTTAATTATAAATCGACATTTTCTATTGTTTTATTGGCCCTAGCAGATGCAAAATGCAATTTTATTTACGTAAACGTTGGAGCTCAGGGAAGAAATCATGACTCCGGAATTTTTTCAACTTCTTCACTAGGACAACGTTTAAACAATGGTACTCTAAACATACCTCAAGATAGAACTTTACCCGGTACAAATATTATTGCACCTTTTGTCATCATAGGTGATTCTGCCTTTCCACTAAAAACACATTTATTACGTCCTTATCCATACAACAGTGGAAACCGCGAATATGACGTCTTCAACTATCGGTTAGGTCTTGCTCGTCGCTGCGTAGAAAATGCTTTTGGTATTCTTTCTCAGAAATTCCGAATATATCAGGGAAGAATAAAAATGAATCCAGATTCGGTTGATAATATAATACTAACAACATGCATATTACACAACTTTATAAGGAAAAATAGTGAAAATGAGGTTAATCAAAGTAACATATTAGAGAATTCAAGCCTTAGCAATTTCAGTCCTCAAGGCGGTGGTGCTTCTCGTCATGCATTTGGTGTACGCGAAAAATTCAAATTATTTTTCAATTCTTCTGTTGGTTTGTCTAATACGCATCATGAATAAAATGTTTATTAGGACTAAGTTACCAATTTGTCATAATGACGATTAAATTGTTATTTATTAATGATTAATGATTACTGGTATAACATACAGATAATGTAGTATGATTACTAAAGAGTTTGAAGCTTAATAAAGAGTATAATTTTATTTTACAGCTCCAAAACTATTTCCATCCCTCACAGACTATACGTTTAGATTAGACTATACGTTTAGATTGGACTATACGTTTAGATTAGATACGTTAGACTCTGCATTGCCTACCTTATATTAAGTTTGAATGAAACGTTATAAATTAATTCAAATAACACTTACCGCTTTCAGGGAGTGATAATTCGGCTGCAATTTTACGCCACACATAATTCTTGTACTTAGTGTCTATATACTTAGGATTACCTAAATTATATAATGCTGAATGTGACCTTACACACTCGATTAGTTTTTCGTCGTCCATTTTCCACACTCGTGTAGATTTTTTATTTCAATAATGTCAAGCAACACTACTTCTCTCTCCGGAACGAACGGAATGACTGTGCATACGTAGCGGAAACACGGACGGGACGGGGCACGCGCAACGCGGGACGTGCTAAACATCGTCGGCGACGATGTTTTTCCCGCCCCGTGAGTGCCACGTTCCCGTCCCGTAAGTGTCTCCGTGACATATACATCATGTACATTTTGTATGAAACGATGTTTCCAAAACTTCCCGTCCCGTCCCGTCCGTATAAAAACCCGTCACGTATGCAGTGACCTTAAGACGGCCATGCTATCCGAGAGTATTCGAATGGAGGAATCTCTTACCTTTCTCGATGCTATGGCATTAGCGGCCGAGATGATGCCCATGCATTCAGCTTGAAAGACAGTATTATGGGCACCCAGTGGAATGGCTATCTTGATGTTTAGGTCCTCCGAGAAGGTGCCTGAACCAGTGCCTGCTTCAGTTTTTGAACCATCGGTAAAAATTCTGAGCTCTAACGTCGAGCCCCTCAACCCGATGGTCTTCATGTAACTGTATATTGTATTTTTTGTCAAAAACAAATTGTTTAGGGATTCTGTCACTGCAAGACATAGAGATGGGAATTTTTTTGTAAACTTCCCCTAGGATGGCGGTGTGTGAGGTTTATTTGTTTAAGGTTGCACACTGTGCTCGAAAATTTACCTGTGATGAGGATTACCAAATCGTCGGCGTATCCTACGGTGTAGTATCCATTAGCGTTAAGCTTGGTAATCAGGTCGTTAATGACCAGATTCCACAAAAGCGGGGAGAGCGCTCCTCCCTGCGGGCATCCCCGCACTACCTCCGCCGACAGGGACTCACCAGCTAGACGCACGATACGTCTATTTAGCATGTTTGTGACCCAGTTGTTTACAGCTGTTGACACTCCATGCCTTGTTAGAGATGCACTTATACTGCTATGCTGCGTCTTGTCAAAGGCACCTTCTATATCAATAAAAGTTCCAAGACAGATGCATTTGTCGAATCGCCTCTTCAATTGTGGATACAACTGCATGGAGAGCCGATTCTGTAGACTTACCCAAACTATATGCATGCTGATTTTTGTGTAAGCGTATATGTTTTAACGCTCCATCTCTCAGGTGCCTCTCGCACAAACGTTCGAGAGTCTTAACCGATTGGAGGTCCAGGAACATTGAATTTCTCAGAGGCTATAATGTCCAGGATTTTCGCGGGTAACAATTTGCAATTGACTTGCGTTAGATATTTGTTTTTTCGGTCAGGTTATTATAAATATTTTCTAACATATTATACACCAGAATAATCCTCATGAAATTTCCTATCATATAATGTAAAATACTTACCTATGATAATACAAATGATTAGCTTTTTCTTCGATTATGTTTGCAGAATTTATTATTTTCACAGCAACTTCTAATGATATTTCGTCCATAGAGCCCACTTACACAAAACTGACACTATTTACTGCTTTCCACATGACCACCATTATTTTCCGCGGCGATTACATCTATTATTGTATCACAAAACCTAGTATTTACTTCACAGTAAACAAAAATAGACAATCACGAAATATCATGGCTCGTGCCGGTCGCCTTTCATTCAGTAACTGAACCAACCGAGGTAGCGTTCGCAAAGGAAGTTGAAACACGATCGTAATTTTATATAGAATATTACAAACTTTATGAATAAATGGGTAATTGTTGCTCAATTCATTTTGGACTGGCTTGTTTGTTAATAATTATTATTTTTACTAATTCAGTACCTAGTAACTATCCTGTGAAGTCCTAGGAGCAAACAGGTGGTTTTATTTATTACTACTAATTTACTCCCTCACTACAATAACTCCCCCGTCAAACCACCTGGCCAAAAATAGTGATAAATACCTATTATGACTCCGTTTTCTCATTGATTAATATGAGAAATGCGGTCTCGGCCTCGCCACCATTATGCGGCTTCAAAGTCAGGCTGTTATTGACTACGGCTCACTACTATATCTGTCCAATGATCTTTTGGCGTGTGAGTGACGTTTTCAGGAGGGCGCCAGTTCTACGCAACCTAATGCAATGATCCTGTCAAAAAGCGATAGTTTCTATATACCCTGTGTGTGTGATTTTAACCCACATAAATTGATTAACCTGCCTATGTTATTGTCATTTTGTGAGGATATTCTGGTAGGATTCGAACCCACCTATTTGATCACCTATGTTATTGCCATTTTTTGACGATTATTCTATCGGGATTAACACCGTTATTTGATTACTTGCCTAGCTGTGTGAGGATTATTCTAGTGGGATTTGAACCGACATTTGATTACCTGCTTATTTATCTGATTTTTATACATGACTATGGGGGGATCTGATATTATGATCCCACGTATTTGGTCACATGAGCTGCGGGGTTTGAAAAGAAAACGAGGAAGAAATAAACAGGAAAAATATTTTATTAAAAAAATAATTATTTTACAACTATAAAAACCACGTAGGCCACATGAGCTGCGGGGTAAAAGAAGACGAAATATACAGACATAATTATTTTTCTATAAAAAGACCACTTGAAATTACAATAAAAAACAAATGTACTAGGTATTTACAACAAAAAATAAACACATTTGTATTCATATATATTATATTTATACCATACATATGGATGTATGGTATAAATATAATATATATATAATATAGTGGATGATCACTTATATCTGTAATAAACTAGATGGTTAAGTTGCCCAAGAAGCTATATGTACGTACTTTGCAAAATAATAAATTCGAATGTCAGGGCAATGAGAGAAATGTATGAAAGAAACAGGAAAAAAGGCACTTGTATATTTTGATGAGACTAGTGGAACGAACATCTTACATGAATACTAAGACATAACAAGCACGAGCTTGTTGATCAAGCCAAGAATTCCGCCTAGTACAACTTACACCATAAGAAAAATATCTGGTTTTTACAATACGGTGTCCTTGATAATTGCCCTATTTATTGAAAGAACATTGTGTGAGTACGTTACATGCAATTGCAAAAAATACCAGCTAGGCACATTCAAATCCCGCTAATAAAAACCTTATATTCATCAACTCCCACGCTCAAGTATTCGTAAAAGGGTACATTCTAAACGCGCTTCCGTGACTGGACTCTGATTTGTTTATCCTTGCCAGGCAATTGTTGAGAACAGTGCCAATATGTCCAACAAGGTTCAAAGCACATAAACTGGTCGCAAGTGACGCATTTTGAAGCTACCGCTTTATGAATATCTGTACTGTAGTACTGTTCCTCCCGGATAAACTTCCACACCCAGAGCGACGGTGGGTAGGTGATGAGGTCGTGGAGGTGGTCGAGCACTGGAAGATATAAAAAAACAACATAAAAGGACTAATAAAAAAATATACCATTACATTACTGATGATGAGGCATAGATTAAGTGATATAAAATAATGATTTTAAATCAAATACTCACGGAATCACCGGTCTCCAAATTCTCGGTTCTATTTGAACTTCGGCCTCCCTCTCAGTGAAGGCTGTCGCGGCTAACACCATATCCAGGCAACGCCTGGCCCGTAGCTCATCGGATACTCGCTGAGGCACAGGCGTCGCCGACCTCGACCTCGAAGTGGATCGCGAAGATCGACTGAACTTACTAGAAATACAAAAAATAAGATACGGAAAAAAGACAGTTTAAGAAAGAGTTTGTTTTTAAAGATACATGTACGCAAACAATTTCTAAACGTTTTTTATCAATATACATCTGATACATATTTTTTCGTTTCAAATGTTTTTTTTTTAATTTATTTATTTAATTATTTACGCTTTTTTTTCATCATCGTAAGGAAACCTTCATTACTCCATAGCTGCAGCGATGGGCTAGCCCCTCTGTCACGCAAAATGGAGTATTGGATCACTGGCTGTAAGTGGGCACAGTTGTGCCTCTGCCACCCCGTATGGGAAAAAAGGCGTGACGCTATATTATTTATTTATTTAGATTTGTTGATGTTGCACAGCATATTATTTTAGCTAGACTCAATCAGTCAAATATAAGCATCGAAACAAGTGCTCATACTGAACCAAAAAAAAAAAAATGTAGGTATATAAAAAAAATCTCCTGAGGTTACTATAATATTTGTGAGTCGATTCCCTTTGACACTATTTGTGAGACAAATACCAAATACCATAACCCAATTTTAGAAAACAAAACATTTTTTTGCCTACGGTACTTACATCGAAGATTTGGACTTATTTGTTTGGAATTGCGATATTACATCTTATACGATAAGTTACGTAAAAACAAACATGGAAAACGTAATCCTGGTTAAATTACGACAAAACTGATATATTTATTTTATCAAACTAACATGGAAATATACCATAAAGCTACAATGGACGCCGGCCGTGCGGAAGTCGAATGCCGACGGAAAAAGTTTTGAGCCTTTTTACTCAAACATATTTTCCGAAATGGCTAAAACTAATACTTGAAACATATTCAACACAAAATTATCAGTAATTAGGTATATAATACATAACACAAACACTAAGGCTGGATTCACACGGCATTGTCCCGCACGTTTTTATTTATGCGTTTTTTTAACGTACAGTCACTAGGGTGTTCATACGGTAGATTTTCATTCGTGAAAAAAACGAATAGCCGCAGTATTCAAACAGTTCTCACAGTGAGTAGACGTCAGTGATGGATCCACGCTTGGTTGTGCTTTTATATTGGTGGCGCCAACGGATTCGCCGCCGACAAAGAAGAAGGTTTTGGGTACATCCTATAAATGAAGAATCAGGGCGTACTAAACTATTTGAGAAGTTATACGATAAACTTAGAAACGATGACAAGAAGTTTTTTAATTACTTTCGGATGTCCGTCGAAAGTTTTGAAAACTTACTACAACGACTGGAAAATTCAAGCCTACCAAAAACAAATACGAATATGCGGAAGTGCATCAGTACTAAAATGAAATTAGCCATCTGTTTAAGGTTAGTACACAAATAAAAATACACAGGTTGAATTTATTAAAGTTTTATTAATGTAATTTTTTTTAAATTATTAAACGAAAGTTTTATTTAGCCAATACAGGGTGTAACAGAAAGGGGGTTGTTAGGGACATCTTTCTGAACAACTTTCACTATGGGACCGACTTGATTTTTCACTCTTCCATACAAATCAGTTGAGTGCTCGGCCCGAAATTTACTGAGACGACAAAAATATGTAAAGTTGCTCTGTTTATGTTGGTCCCATAGTGTAAGTTGGTTAAAAGGATGTCCCTAACAAACCCCTTTGGCTTGTAATCTCTTTTTTGTTACACCTGTATAATGTCATCGTATTTTGTATTAAAAGTCACTAAAATCAATTTCTGTGACAGAAGGGGAATCGACAGAGATCGGACTTTGCAGCGAAGCTGTTGCATAGGTTGGGGATACATTTGTAGTTTGTGTTATTGTATTATAATTTTGGTATTCCTCGGTCGGAAATCCGCCGCGTCCATATGACGTTGATGCGAGATTGGAAGACGACGACTCAAGGCGGCAGCGACTACTTTTAATCTTTTTCAATAATTGCATCACTCCCATTTGAAAATCTATGACTTCATCGTCGTCGAACTTGTCGAGTGTTGGTATTATCCCATTAAAAAATGAAGCATGTCGATTCATTGGTTTAGGTTCATTATTTGCATAAGAATCCATAAATTTCATTATCTTCGCATCTAGAGGACTAACTGTATTCTTCATAGGTCTTTTAGGTATTGGCTTCATTGTCGCCTTATTTTTTTGTGTCTGTATAGAGTTTGCTTCCGATGTTTCGTTTTCTTCAGAATAATTTTTCTTGTTTTCGGATTCGTGTTGTCGTTCATCTCTGTTGTTATTTTCGGTGATAACATTGCTTATGGTCTCTTTAGGTTGCATTACTTTCTGCAGAAAAGATAACTGTTGACTGTAAACATAAGGCTTTGCTGTTTTGGCGCCACTTCCAGACCTCTTTTGATCTTTTATCTTGTCATATGACCGTTTATAATTATCTCTTATATGGGTCCACCTCTGAATAATCAGTTTCGCTGAAAAAGAGAAAATATTAAGGTGTTAATATTAGCGTGTTTTTTTCCAGGTATTTAGCATCAGGGTGTTCCATGAAAGATTTACACTATGCGTATAAAATTGGAGTATCGACTATAAGTGGGATCATCTGGGATGTTTGCTGGACGCTGTGGGATGTTCTTCAGGGAGAATATCTTCAAACGCCTT
Organism: Argyresthia goedartella; assembly: GCA_949825045.1. Classification (NCBI taxonomy): domain Eukaryota; kingdom Metazoa; phylum Arthropoda; class Insecta; order Lepidoptera; family Argyresthiidae; genus Argyresthia; species Argyresthia goedartella. The sequence goes on from OX463811.1 coordinate 22,128,026, forward strand.
CTTCAGAAAATGAATGGATGAAAATAGTGAAAGGTTTTGAAAGGAAGACTGATTTCCCTCATTGTCTAGGTGCCATTGACGGGAAACATATAAAAATCTTAAAGCCTGCTCATAGTGGATCGATGTACTTCAATTATAAAGATTACTTTTCCATTGTGCTACTTGCAGTGGTTGATTCTGAATACAGATTTATATATGTCGACATAGGATCATATGGTAAAGAGTGTGATTCAACCATTTTGAAAAACTCCGTGTTATGGAAAAAAATTAATGATGGTTCGCTGCATATACCCAAACCAAGACCATTATTAGAAGGTGAAGACAGTATGCCTTATGTATTTATTGGTGATGAGGGATTTGCTCTACATAATAATTTACTACGTCCTTTTGGAGGAACACATTTGGATTTACGTAAAAAAATCTTTAATTACCGCCTGAGCAGGGCAAGAAGATACGTGGAGTGTGCTTTTGGTATCTTAGCAGGAAAATGGAGAATCCTACATAAGGCTATTGATGTTTCGCCAACTCTAATGATAGAAATCGTAAAAGCATGCATCGTATTACACAATTATGTGCGTGAACATGATGGACACAATTTTGAAGATAATAATATGGCAAATCCTCTATTATTTGAAAATCTTCAAAGTATGTCAATTCGAAACGTTCAAGCGAACAGCGTAAGATCTACTTTTAGTGACTACTTTTTATCAAATGAAGGTTCTGTCCCATGGCAAAACGAATATATTTAGAACTAAGTGAAACATAAATAGACAATAAAACATGTTGTAAAACAATTTGATTAATAATACCTAATAAAAGATACATACCGAAGGCTTGTCTCCTTTTTTCTTCCTTTTCCTCGAAATTTGGATCTATTATTATCAAGATTTCCTTCCAAGCCGCTTGAGTTGCGACGCGATTTTTATAAAGATCCATATTTTTATCCCACAAAATAGGCTTTTGTTCCACTAAAGAAATCAATAATTCGTTATCTACAGAAGATTCGTCAACCATTTTGACAAAAATACGCGCAACCTCTCCAAACGACGCTCAGACGCACACTGCGCTTGTTTGTTCGGTTGCTATTCGATGAAAAACGTATAATCATCGTGCCGTGTGAACGAGACAGAGCTTCACTATGAGCCACTGCAAACCGAATACGTTACAGTTCATCCGTTTTGCTTGACAAGTCCGTTGAGTATCCGTTTAAACGTATAAACGGTATACGTTTTTTTGCGGTACAGACGTCGTGTGAATGGTTCTATGTACGACGTATGAGCCACTATTTATCCGTTAGCCGTTATACTACAAAAAAACGTGCAGGACAATGCCGTGTGAACCAGGCCTTACCGTTTCAATCCTCTAGGCATATTTATTCCGTAGCGCACAACACAAAAAACCAATCACAGCAGTATGACAACAATGGCTGAATTTTGGTGCCAACAATTCGTATTTTTTATCATCTGAGTCGTGATTGGCTATCTAATATCAATTTCGTTCATTCTACAGTATAGCCAACGTAACAACTGATAATATGGGTCCCATTTCCGGCTGCGTTTTAAAATCTAGTTATTAGTTATGGTACCTCGAAGTTTGCAACTCCCGTTAGGCACAACTGTCGTGCGCGGGACATTACCCGCCAAATAAAATTCGGCACAACTGTCGTGCTTAGGACATCGAAGAGGTTAAGCAAGAACGAGGTGAGACTAATCGGCCTGAAAGATTTAGCGTTAGTGTAGTCGCTCCTTCCTGGCTTCGGTATGAAAATTACGTTTACTACTCTCCACCTTTTGGGAACGTATCCGAATCTAAGACATGCTTTCATGATTCGGACCATTATATTGATGACGGGTTCCCCACCCCACTGTAGAAGTGCTGGGAAGATTCCATCTGGTCCTGCTGATTTAAAAGGTTTAAAGCTATTAATGACCCATCTCACCTTGTCAGCAGTGATAATATTATTAGTTATGTCTAAGTGGTCGACAGCTTCATGGTGAACCTCTTCCGGCCACACAATCTCTTGAATAGTTCTACTTCCGGGGAAGTGAGTTTACAACAAGATACTGTGTGTTTCTGTGGTGGAAGAGGTATATGTTCCATCAGGTTTTTTAAGCGACCCTAGCCTGGAGGTGCCTTGTTGAGCTAGTATTTGCCTTACCCGATTTGCTTGATCAACGGTTTCAATGTCGCTGCAGAATTTCCTCCATGAGTTGCTGCTTTTGAACCGTAGTCGTTTCTTGTACTTGGAATTGGCATCTTTGTAGTTGTCCCAATCCTCATCAGCACTGGTGTTCATCGCCCTGTTTAGCAGTCTTCTGATCTTAGCACGCATCCTATCTAGATCAGGACCCCACCAAGGCTGCCCCTTGATGTTGGTAGGCGCTGGTGTGCTAAGCGGGCAAGTTGAATGGTAGCAGTCTATTGATCTATTAGTAAAATCTGTTACCTGTTGTTTGATTTGTTCGGGTCCCTCCGGATCTGGTAGAGTCTCAGCCCAAGCAAGTCTTTCACCTAGGAGAGCTCTGTACCTGGTTCTGTCGGTCTTGCGTGGGTTTCTCTTAGGGACAGTTGGGGAGAACGCTGCGTTGATCTCGAAGCGTATCCATCGATGATCAGAGCATGACGCCTCGTTGGACACATGCCAGCCCCCAACGTCGTCGGATATGTCCGCCGTTGCCAGGGTAATATCAACGATGGTTCTACTCCGCTTGGTAACAAAAGTTGGTTCAGAACCTATGTTAAGCACATTAAGGTTTGTAGTAAATAGGTATTCAACAAGTGTCTTACCTCTGCTGTTCATATCCGGCATGCCCCACAGTGGATGATGCGCGTTCGAGTCGGCCCCAACGATGAGCTGGAGGCCCGACTTTTCGCAGTGGTCCACCAGCCGGCACAGGTCGTGTGGAGGCGGGTTGTCCTCCGCAGGCATGTAGGCGGAGGCCACCACGAGTTCGCGGCACCTAGCTGTGTCGGGCAGTTGCAGCCTTATGGCACACAGGTCCCTGGAACAGAACTCTGTTAATAGCTGTGCTGGGATGTTGTTAGTAGTTATGATGCACGTTCTAGGGTTATCGTGATCATTTGTAACGAAAAGCTTACCTCTCAAATTGGCGAGCCCTCGAATGCTACCGCGGTTGATCCACGGCTCCTGGATCAGAGCCACGGCAGTGCTGTTTGCCCCCAACCAGCGTCTTAACTGGGCCGTTGCAGTTTGGCTGTGTTGGAGGTTGGCTTGGAGGACTCTACAATCGCGGGAGAGGGACGCCATTTTTGGTCAACCCCTCCTCCACCTCCAAGACGAGTTCCTCCTCCAGCCGCATGGACAGCTCCTCGCCCTCAGAGGGCACCACTGCTGGTTCTAGCTCATCGACTTCACCAAGCAGCATGGCCTCCCAGTGCGCGTGCCCGTCCTGCGGTTGAGCAGCAGAACTTTCCCCGACTACATCGGGACCTGTTTGCTGCCGCTCTGGAGTGGAACTCTGGGGCATAGATGTTGTTGATGAGACCCCAGTGATGACCAGATTAGAGCTGGTCTGCGTTACCACCGGTGGTTCCTTAACAAATTTCCCACCGGGTCCCCGAAATTTAAGGTAGACCGAACCACTACCAAAAAGGAGCTGTCTGCCCCTTCCCAGCAGGGTCGGCACCACATCTTCAGGGACGTCTGTAATGAGAAACAGGTTGTCCTGCTGCTCATCCACTTTCTGGAGGAGCCATCGGTCAACCTGTGCCCACTTGTTAATAAAGTGGAGGACTACGCCGACGTATGGATTATGAGGTGGGACGCCTGCTGAACCACAAGCGGGTGATTGGTCCTCTATCGTGACTATTTCACCCAATTCCCCAGCAGGAAGATAGCTGTGACCTCAAACTGGTGTAATAAACACTATTTCCAGATCCGGTTTATTTCGCAAACAATGTAGCAATGTCCGGATCACAATATTACAATATAAAACTTAACCATCAATAGGCAACAAATAATAATTAAAAAGAACTTATTTTGTGTTATCAATAACGCCTCCTTCTCTCGGAAAAAGGATAGGTATATAATGTACAGCGATGAACTTGGAAAAAATATGGGTTTACAACTTAGTCAGCGCGTGGGCCAGGCAATATTAAATAACTGTATGCCTGGCGCCACATATTCACAAATATTAAACAAAGTGTTGTCATCGCAGTTTTTAGAACCAACCACCCTAATTATTTTATTTGGTAGAAGGGAAAATGTATCTAAAAAACTAATTACTAAATACTTTTCCAAATTAAATTCTTTACAAAATGTAGATAGAATAATCTTGTTTGCGTTTCCCTTCAGCCAATCTTTTTCACAACATGAAAATCATATAAGACATGATTATAATACATTTATACACACATTGACATGTCGTCATACTGAAAAAATTCATTTCATAGACACCAATATTTGTATTGGAAAATATTTTTATTTGACTAAGGATAGGTATTACCTATCTAGGTTTTATACAAAACAGACAGCACAGTCACTATCTTATTTTATTTTGAACTCAGTCAAGTTTTTGACTAATGAAACGCCTGCTTCTATTGAGCAGTGTAATAATAATGACATGTACTCCTTGGAATCTGTTCCAAGCTCTTTAAATTAACCCATAGGACAACAGAGAGTAACTCTGGCAGTAATATTAATATTTGTATAAATATACCTTCATCTTGCCCATTAAATCAAGTTACTAGTAATGAAAAATGTAAAAGTAAGAATATTTTAAACGTGGTTCATCAAAATATACAGGGCATGTTAAGTAAAGAACTGGAAATTGAGTTATTCATGAACTGTAATAATATTGATATTTTATGTATAACAGAGCACTTTTTAAAGAGTTATCAGTTCATGTTCAACTTTAATAACCACCACGTTGCTAGTTCGTTCAACAGAAAAACAGCTGATCGCGGTGGCTCCTTAATACTTGTAAATAATAGTTTTAAATATAAGGAACGAGTTGACATAGTGAGCCTGTCTGTTGAGCGTACCATGAAAATAGCCTGTATTGAACTTGAACAACTTATTGTAATGAGCGTATACAGACCACCAGATTCATCCTTTGATTTATTCGAAAAGAAAATGGATGAAGTGTTGATTAAAATCAGCGATAAAAACAATTTTTTTATAATTTGTGGTGATTTTAATGTTAATCTGTTAGAGGATAATAATATTTGTACTAGATTAAAATCTTTATTTTTATGTCACAACATGAACTATCTGTTTTTGGAGCCTACTAGAATTACTGCAACATCTGCTACCTGCATTGACAATATATTTACTAACATTACGCCCATTTTCAAATCGGTCATCAATAAATTAACCTCTGATCACTCTGGTCAGATAGGTATATTCAATATTAAAATAAAAAAGGACCAAAAAGAGGATATTACATGTGTGCCCGTTAGTGACACTCGGCTTGAACACTGCAGGAATAATATTTTAGATAAACTATGGGAAATACCATACAGTGACGATCCAAATTTGTTGTACAACTCAGTATTTAACCTTGTCAAAAATGAATATGATACGGTATTTAAATCAAAAACTATAAAAGTTAATAACAAAGCTTTGTTTAGTGATTGGGCGACAGTTGGAATTCATAGGAGCAGACGAAGATTATATGAACTCTATGAAGAGAAATCATATAACAAAAATACAGCCTTTCTAGATTATGTTCGTAGTTATTCAAAAATGTTTAAACGCGTTTGTGCCGTAGCTAAATCTAATTTCATTAAAAACAAAATTGAATCTAGTAGCAATGTAATGAAAACGACTTGGAAAATTATAAACAGAGAGACTGGAAAGGCCAAAGCTACACATAATAACTTCAAGCTTAAGATAGATAATCAATTGCTAAGTACAGACCTAGAAGTAGCAAAAGCTTTCGAAAATTTCTTTACGGACATTCCAGTTTCAACAACCAAGTCTTTAAAAACATCTCCCGCTGCTGCTGAATCTATACTTAAACAAAACTTTGAGGATTGTAAAACAGATTTTAAATTTAGGCACGTAAATAATGAAGACATTGTAAAAGCGTTTAAATCCCTGGAAATGAAAAAGACAGCTGACGCCCATGGTCTATCAGTAAAAATTATTAGTTCCATTGTAGATTGTATTGCACCTCACCTTTGTTGTATATTTAATCAATGTATAGATAATGGTGTGTTTCCTGACTTGATGAAACTAAGTAAAGTTATACCTTTATTCAAAGCTGGTAGTACATCAGACCCCACCAATTTTAGACCCATATCGATACTACCAACGCTTAGCAAAATATTTGAAAAACTCATACTTAATCAATTGCAAAGTCATTTTTATCTCAATAATTTAATTCATATTGCTCAGTTTGGTTTCACAAAGGGTCGTTCAACAGCCGATGCTGGTGTTGAACTAATCGACAATATTTTTGATGCCTGGGAAGACGCAATGGATGCAATAGGTGTCTTCTGCGATCTATCCAAGGCTTTTGATTGCGTCCATCATGACACTCTTGTCAGGAAGTTACGCCATTATGGTGTAAAAGATCAGGCACTTGGCCTTCTGGAGTCATATCTAACAGATAGGGTTCAGATGGTCGATGTTAATGGGAAAAGATCACCTGGGTCTTCAATAAGTATGGGCGTACCGCAAGGTTCAATTCTTGGTCCTTTCTTGTTTTTAGTATATATTAATGATTTACCTTACCTTGTTAAAGCAAAACATGGGTTAGTATTGTTTGCCGATGATACTTCTTTGATATTTAAAGTTAAAAGACAGCAATCAAATTATGACGAGGTAAACCATGCTATCTCTAGTATAGTGAACTGGTTTACTGTTAACAATTTATTACTTAATGAAAAGAAAACTAAATGTATTAAATTCGTGTTACCCAATGTGAACCCGGTAACTACAGACATATTTATAAAAGGACAGAGATTGGACCTTGTGCAGTCGACTGTCTTTTTGGGCATTACTTTAGACGCCAAACTACAATGGGATCCTCATATAAATAAATTTTCTAACAGACTGAGTTCGGCAGCGTTCGCAGTTAAAAAAATTAGAGCTCTTACCGACGTAGACACCGCTAGACTAGTCTACTTTAGTTACTTTCATAGTCTAATGACCTATGGTATTTTATTGTGGGGTCACGCTGCGAATGCTAATAGTATATTTATTCTGCAGAAACGGGCTGTTCGTGCAATTTATAGATTAGGGCCTAGAGTGTCACTGAGGGAAAAGTTTAAAGAAATCAATATTCTGACATTTGTGTCTCAATATATCTATGACAATCTTGTGTATGTATAAAGAAATATAACTAATTTTCAGAAGTACAGTGATATACACAATTTTAATACTAGAAATAAAGACAAGTTGGTTGCTTATGTAAGCCGACTACATAAAATTAGTAATTCTTTTAAAGGCAATTGTATACGCTATTACAATAAGGTCCTGATATTAAAAACTTACCTTTAGACAAGTTTAAAATAATAATAAAACAGAAATTGTATAAAAAAGGTTACTATAGGATATCTGATTACTTAGAGGACAGATGTCCATGGGAATAGATTGTTTGAGTAACAGGCTGTTTCGATATATAATTAGCATTCATTTTGTAATTTGACAATATTTTATTTAAAAAAGGAAACGCAAAAGATGCGACGACTGTGGAGTTTCTTCGGTGAGCTCTTCTCCACAGATTCCGCCATTGTGTTAGTGAACTCACCCAAAAAAATGTAATGACGGATCTAAGTGATGTAACAACATCCTATGGAAATAAATGATTTTTGATTTGATTTGATTGTAACAGAATTATTTAACTTTGCTTGTACTTAGCTATAAATTTATTAAACTTTCAAAGGTAATAAAAAAATACTGTTTTATTCTAAAAGCCACGTTCAAAGACATCAACAGCTTCATGAAAAACATAAAAAATACGCTGTCCCCTCATACTTAAGTCAGGGGCAGGTAGTTATTTTATAACCTGATCCCAGGTGATAAAAGAAATATCATCACCATTCATTCTGAAGTTTTTTCCACTCTCATCACAGATTTTACAAAATGCAACTTGAGCTTCGTCATTGTCTTCAACACCTGTGCACATTGCCACATAACGATATTCTGTTTTTCTATATTGAAGTTTAACCAGCACAAAGTCCCCGTTGGAGAATGATTTTTTCCCAGATGTTGAGGGCTTTGGATCATCTTTGTGTAGTCTGGTTTTCTTGCTTGTGGTGGGTCCAGTAAGCTGTACTAATTCTTGAGGCTTCTTCGTGCGTTGTTGAGATGCGAATTTTATAAGTGGCTCATCTTCTGAATCACTAGCTCCATATATATCATCAACACGCAGACGAGATTCATGATGTGTTCGTGGATAATCCAAAGTCCCCAATTGAAAATGACGACATAACTCAAAATCACAGAAGCAGCTCAAACTTTTCAATGTCAGGGAATTGGGTATAAATACGCAACCGGTAACTTGATGAACCTCTAGTGTGCCTGAAAAAGTCTTTATACCTTCAGTTGACCCTAGTTTAGCTGCTTTTTCGGATATGTCTGCGTCATCTACGATGAAAACTTTAATATTCGGGCAGGTTTTCTTAAGGGCTTTAGCTAAGTCATCTATGGCCGATATATCGGTGCCACTCGCCACTAGTCTGTATGCAGTTCTCTTGAAAGTTGCACCCACTCCATCGGGAGCTCCCTTCCCGTGACCTGCTTCATGAAAATTCCATGTGAAATTTTGAAGGTTGGGGTAGAAATCTCCTAGCATTGTTGCCAAAACCTTGAACATCATTTTGTTACGATATTGGGTGACCGGCCCATCGCTCAAGAAATGTAAATTCGTAACAGTAGCCGGTAGGCGGTCAAGTATGGGCTGTAAATGGGCCCAGATTGCAGGAGGTGAGTGCGATAAGTTTTGGGACAAAGTGCAGTAACATTCGCTTTTTAGCTCTTGATCGACATCTTTAGTGTAGACTACAACAGTGTGCATACTTATTTTCTGTCTCGATCCTCCGAAATGGAAGGATTGAACTTCTTCAGCGTAATTTGTCAGGTAATTTTCACTGAAATCTACGTGTATAATTGTGTCTGACTCAGTAAGGGACTCTTTTTTCGTTTTTATAGCTTGATATTGGTGCACTATGTTTAGTTCGTGATTCAGAAACTTTTCCATATTTGATTCCAAATCCAAAATCAAGTCCCTTGGTTGAATCTGTAGTGTGTTTTTAACGCATTTCGTTACAGTCCGTGGTTTTTTAGTTTTTGAATCGACGATGTCTTGGCGTACACTGGACCACTTGCTGTAAAATAGTGGAATAGAGTCATCGAATTCCTTGTAATGGAGACCTTTGTTTAGACACGTCTTGCATTCGCGTGATAAACATTTTTCGTTGAATCTGTTGATGGTCGGAGGTTGCAGAACATTGAGTAAGATATTTTTATGCGTGTCTTTTCCTCAAAACGTTTGTGCAAGTTGAGCAAAGTATCTAGCATAACTCGCTTTTGCTTACGCTCGCCCTTTTTTGTTATGAAGTCTTTTTTTCCTGCACACAGTCTGCTGCTTGAATCGTCCTCCATAAATTTGGCTATGCTTGTTTTCAAATTCTCACAGTTTTTTCTTGAGCTGCGATTTGTGTCCATCAGTCTTATTGTCTTGCCTACTTTACTCAATGGTTTCATTTCTTTCGGTAAAACATTGTATTTTTTTACTATTTTTCCGCTTATCACTCTCCTGAAGACTCTTCTTTCTTGGTCAGTGACGAGATTTGAAAAATTTTCATTAAGTTGTTGAGTCATAACTTCACTGAAAAGCAGTTTTTTCTTTATAGTTTCTTTGTCGCCTGTACTTACTGCTTTTACAAGTGAATTTACTTTGGTGTTGGGTGTGCTAATTACTGATTTTTTGATTCGTTGTATTTGTTTTTTGTAGCGTTGGACTGCAGACCTAAGTTGAGCTGTTTCGACCATTTGTTTTCTTATTTTCAGGTTTCTTGCTTTTCTCGCTCGAGTTGACTTTTGCTCTGCTGCCTGCGCTCGCCTGTTTATATTTTGAGGGGGCGGTGGTGGCGGTGGGCCTTCATTGTCTGAACTTGGTGGTGTTATAGGAGCATTACTTATATCTTGAAGTGCTAAACGCCGTCTACGACTTTTTGCTTTTTCTCTCCATACTTTTTTAGCCTTCCGGTGCTCTCTGGGTTTCATTTGCTTCACTGTCTTAATAATTCCTTTATCTTTTTTCTGCTCATATTTTTCCCTTTCCTTAACTCTTTGTTGCGCGTACTTATCCGGGTCATTTTTAATTCTCTGGTACCTTAATCGTTCTGCTTCCCTTTTTTTTTCGAGCCGTTCCTCGCGCGTCATTTTTTTTCGTGATGCCATTTTTCTGTGAAAAATGTCAAATATATTTTGCAAAGCTAAGCTAAGCTATTATACATAATGCCAATCAAAGGTTCAGATAAAGCGGAACAAGTATAAATGAAAACAAGTACAAATGTATCTCCCCTGGCCATTAAGTATCTCCCCTGGCATCGAAACAGCCAGGGGAAATACGCCAGGGGAGATACATTTTCGATAGAAACGCAAAATAGCCGTAAAACTGTTTCTCGTATGCAATTCACAAACAAACGTAACAATGTATGCACTATTCACAGTATATATTTAAGTATATATAAGTATTTTAACAAATAATTGCGATATAAAACTTACCAGAGGAAAGACTGACTGCATTCACTCAACACTTCTGCCTCCAGCAAGTGGCGTGGCCAAAATGGCCGACAAAATGGATGCGCAGTTGGCTTGTGCGCCGCTTGCTGCTAACTTCACATCTCACACTGTGTATTCAAGGTCACAACTTCCAGACTAACAAAGCAAACCCGATTTTTTAACGAAAACAAAAAGCCAGGGGAGGAGTCACGAAACACGGAGGACAAATTTCTGCGTGCATATTTTTATGTTTCTTTTTGTAATAAGCAATTTTACTCGTAAGATTCTGTTACTTATCTTATTATTATCTTAGTTTATAAAATTATCGATATTAAAGTAATTATTGAATATTAATACATTCATAACTTACTGATTTACAAATAAAGTCGGTTGGGGGACAGACCAGGGGAGAGATATTTTTCTTATATTAGAGCAAATTGTGGCTAATTGACGTACATTTCTGTAACAAATTTAAGTGACCATGTAGAAAACATTAAGTTTTAAGAAATAAAATAGGTTATTTACGAGCTTAATATAAAAAATATTATTATATTATTATTTTTTGTCCTGGCCGTCGATAGTACCTCTTAACTTAGAATGACCCACATGTCGCATCAATGTAGAGAATGGGAATCTGCCCAAAAATTTAAAAAAATAAATGTAAGTGATATACGGTAATGATAAGACATTTTCGACTATTTGCATTGAATTGAATGAGTGTCTTGATCACACGGTGGAGCAATTGAACTCGTCGTGTTCGTCTGCTGGTTCTAACAATACAAGTCTGTAGGGCATCTAAAAGATAAAAACTTATTACTCACTGGGCAACTTACTATGAAAACTATATCCACGGCCTACATAAACAAAATTGGTATGGATGTTTAGATAAACGTCCCTAGTTTACGAATATATAGGTATGTCGCATCAATGTAGAGTATGGACATCTGCTCAAAAAAAAATGTAAGTGATATACGGTAATGTACTCTTACTATTTCGATAGGTAATGAACTATTACGATAGGAATAATCTGATGCATTTTTAAATCAAACAAATGTGTGCTTGAATCAAACAGTTTTTATTCAACATAATCTATGTCAACAGGCACAATAGTGTTGTCCAAGAACATGGCTGGCGCGTCTATTTGTTCTTGGTGTCTGGCCCAAGATAAAAAATACACCATGCTGGCAATATGCGCGCAGCATCCGATAGTTCGGCGGCCGTGGATACAAGAACAGTAATAGTCTTCTATGCTCTCTCTGCCCTCTCTTGTAGGGTTCACCAATATGTATGTATAATACTGCTTACTCCTGACGTGTCGGGACTGAATTCTACCGCGTATCAATGATCTGTTGTTGACCAATTCGTGGTGCCGGTAGAGTTCGATGATATATAGGCCATTTGGTCGCATGTGCTCATGGACGTATGATCTTGCTATCCTGAGGTGATAGCTGCCCAGCGTAAAAAGAATTAAATCTTCGTACGATAATTGTGGGAAATCAAACGCTGCATCACTGGCATCAATTGCAGTGAATGCTACCCTTTGCCTATTCAAGTTGTGCCCACTCACATATTCCACCACCTCATTTCTTCTATTAATATTTTCATTAATTATATCAATGAATTGCTCGGCGTATATGCTACCCGCGATGATCGCTGCAGTGATTCGAAAATCCGCCATCATGTTAGGCAAAGAAACATTAAAATATGTGTGTCGGAATAGCTTATAATCTTTTTTGAAACGACCGTTCCTTGTCTCGACAACCCACCGGCTCATTGTTATAAGTCTAGACTTGTTCGCATCTTCGGTTGTAAGTTGCTCTCCTCTAGATCTGGATGGTGGCATCTGAGGATTATAGCCAAATTCTTGAATAGAGGAGATTGAGTCCCGAAAGCCGCGGTCTAGTATGAAAACATCGTCAGTCTGTAGAAACCAATGCAAAGGCGACTCTTCATCTTCCATTATGGAACGCATAATTGTTGCATCTGATGTTGTTGCTGCGTAAGGTCCTAATACATCTAAAATATAGCCATCTGTGCAAACTATCATGAACGGCTTTACCAGGTTCCTGAATTTGTGCAAGCTATATGTAATTCTTTGGAAAAAAAAATTGGCACTCTTTTGCACATTTAGGTATGTGCCGTCAACCACCAAAATGACTGTATTTTGGTCGCCCCCGAAAATATGCGATGGAATAGAAAGGTTTCGAGCAACCACCTCTTCTCTGGTTATATGATCTAAGCCCAGAAAATGCGGGACGAAATCTTGAGTTAAGCATTCTCTTGCTATTTTTACCTTTCTCTAACGTTCTTCTGGACATTTTGAATTTCGTAGCCAACCTTTCATCCGGTTCCCCAGTCCTAATTTTTGTAAGGTATATACCAAGAGTCGTAGCAGGCTTATCATTTCTGTTATGAAGAGATGGTGTTAACTGTAGAAAACTGTTGAATTGTTCTTTAGTTACTCCTGTCCAAAAATGTAGCTCATTATCATCAATAGCATTTATGTTTTCGAAATCAAGTTCGTTTTTTTGTTCCAAGCCCCATTTGTATATATTCATCATGTCAAGTACATGAGCACCATTAAATTGAAATTGATGCATTTGCCTCTGAGTAATCAGTTCTTCCCAATAATTTCTTTGCAAATGTGATTGGCAGATACGGGCAAGAGGAGGTATATAAAAGTTCTTTGTATGCAACAAAAAGAATTTTACGTACAATGGCAATAAGTGCGTAGGAATGTTTCTGCAGGCAGTTGTGAAATATGCAACGTCTTGCTGTATTTGAAGCACGGGAATATCCTTGTAGAGAAATGAAATCGGAATTATCTTGTTGACCCTCATTTTGTTCTTCCTCACAGTGCGATATGCGTCGGGAAACAACGGAGGCTGTTATAGAACTGGTCTATTGGCGAACGCACAAGCGGCCGGATAGTGCTTAGAGCTATATTATATACATACCCAACACCTTACTTATTTTATCAATAAAACTAAAACTAAATTTACATCATTTTTATCTAACGCGGTCTGTTGACGCGAGGGCGTAATCGGAGAGAATATCCATGACTTAGTGCCATATCTGCCCCTGCTCCATCCGCCCCTTCATCGTCCGATGGAGCTGGTCTTTCCACATGAGAGGTCGGCTCAATCGGCAATGGTGATGGTGGCGGTAGTTGTGGTGGCGGCGCATCCACCAACTCCACGCTCGCGTCATCAGTGCGTGTCACCTCTGGTAACAGAGGTGATGCATGAATATCGGAGGTGCGAGTGAGCGAAAATCGTTTTTTACCAACTCTTGGGTCAATAATTTGATCCATATGTCTTCGCGTCATTCCTCTAGTAGGCACATCTATATTGAATGATGCCGGTCCTACCTGTTCACTCACTCTACCCTCAAACCATTTGTTATTTCTTCGAGAATAATTTCTAACAAAAACATCATCACCAACGGATACATGCCGACGCGTGCCGCCAGCTCGCTCGCACTGCTCGCCCTGGCTCGCCATCACGCGACCCGCAGCCTGTGCCGGCGCCGGCGCGGGAAACAGCGCGTCGAGGCGTCCGCGCAGACGCCGACCCAGCATCAAAACTGCGGGTGCTACGCCCGTAGTGGCATGCTCACAGTTACGATAATAATGAAACAGCATTTTACTTAATGCCTGATTTCTCCTAGCATGATCCTACCTGATCTACTCCTTCATAGCATGCCTTTTTAATACAATTCTTGACTGTTTTGACAGCATTCTCTGCCGCCCCATTGCCCTGAGGTCTGTAAGGACTGGTCAAGATATGCATAATATTGTTGCTATCCATATAAGCCTTCACCTCCCGTGAAGAAAGGGGTGGGCCATTATCTGTGACGCACTGTAATGGCAAATCGAACCGAGCAACATTTCTCTGAATTTTTCTATTACATATTTCGCGGTTGTACTGTTCATCTGAAAAACCTCAATCCATTTGCTGTGAGCATCCACTATAACAAAATAATGTTTACCGCTAAACTCTGCAAAGTCCGCGTGCAGGCGCTGCCAGGGCCGCGAGGGGAACGCCCAGGGAGTGAGAGGCGCGTGAGGGGGGGCGTCGCGCTGCTGCTGGCACGCGGGGCAAGCCCTACACATTGCCTCTATCTCGGCGTCTATACTGGGCCAGTAAACATAATTTCTCGCCGTATTTTTCATTTTAACGACCCCTAAATGTCCTTCATGCGACTCATTCATTACAAGCTTTCTGAACTTTGGTGGAATCACTATGCGATAATTATAAACTATACAACCCTGTTCAACAAGCAAATTCCTCTTTCGATTAAAATAAGGTTTCTCTTGCTCGACTGTTGTATCATGAGGCCAATCGAACACTATGTACCTGTAAATATTACTCAAAATAGGATCCTCTTTTATGGATTTTGCTACATCTTTCGCACTAACTGGAAAATCTTCTTCTAAAAAGAACATGTACGAAACTGTTTGATAATCAACCAATTCATCTCTTTCTCGCGACAGCGGTAAGCGCGATAAACAGTCCGCGGGCGCGTTATTTGCCGAACTCACCCACTCCACCGTGAAGTCATACGCGGCTAGGCGCGCCGCGTAACGCTGTAGGCGACTTGCCGCTGTTTGTGGAATGCCTATTTTCGGCCCGAAGATGTATGCCAGTGATGCCGAAGATAATTTTGTTATCGCCGCATATTCGTATACCACCGCATTTTTTAATAATTGGCACTATCGGAGTTCCGTAATCGGATTGATCTACTCTCATAATAGTACCTTCAGTCTCGAGGCGCATAAGCTCTTTTTCTACTCGCTCACGTAAGGCTAACGGTAAATTACGCGCTTTGTGAAATATTGGTTCTTTATCTTTTAGTTTCAAAGTGAATTGTTTCGTACAGCCAGAAGCAAAAACATCAGAGAATTCCTTGGCTAGATTCCTAACAATCCGCCTGGACTCATCATCTTGTTCAATGTGGTTGATTCTTATTGTTATGTTCTTAAGTTCCATTTCACGTAGCCATGTCCGGCCGAGCAAAGGAGGGCCACCGCCTATTATGGTATTATGAACAAAGGCAGCGTGCGAGATCCCGCTGCCCGCGCCCGCGCAGCCCCCGCGCTCTCCTCGCCCGGCACACACACACCCAAATTGATAAAACCCAGCGGAATTATCGAATTACCCGTGTATGACCGCAGTTTTAAATTATGTTTAATAATCTTATAACTACCGAAACATTCATTATACAACTGCTGATTTATTGCTGAAATTCTACTTCCGGTATCGACTTCGAATATCAAAGGAACATTTTCAACTAGCAATTTCACTTCATATGGCTTATCTTGCGACCCGTCTACAGATAAATGAAAAAAAACACTCCCTTCCGATTCCGAATTTTCGTCAATATAGTATTGATTGCGGTGTGTTACCTTGTACCTTCCGGCTTGCTGACTAGCACTTGTTTCGCACATGACTTTCAAATGCCCTTTTGAGCCGCACTTATCACAGTTATAGTTCTTGAACTTGCACTTGTCAGCCGAATGTTGCTGCTTGCCACACCTCCAGCATGGTTGGCGTGACGTGTTGACGCGCGGCCTGCCCCTAGCCGCCGCCGCGCCAAGTCGATGTAGGCCCGCGCCTCGGCCCTCAGCACCTAAAGCGCCCGAGAGACCAGCGCCTGCGCCTCCGCCCTCAGCGCCTGCCGCGCCCGAGGGACCAGCGCCCGTGCCCGCGCCCGACGCCGCCCTTCCGCCCTAGCCGCCCGCAGACTCCACCGCGTGACGTTCAGCAGCCTCCAGCGCCAGCGCCAGTTCAACAGCCCTCCTACATGTTAATTCCGCCTCCGCAAAAAGACGACTGCGCATCAACTCGCTCGCGAGACCCGAAGCAAATTGATCCCTTAAGTTGGTCTCAAGAGTCGCAGGCGAGATGTTTTAAACATTGCAGGTAGATGCTCAAACTCTCGCCCGGCACCTGGCGCCGCTGCCTAAAGATGTGCCGCTCTGCGATCTCTGACATCTTCGGCTCCAGATGGTCTTTAACAATGCGCACCAACTCATCATAGCTTTTTGTCTCTGGTGCATCCGGCGCACAAAGGTCAAACATAAGGTCGTAGGTCGCTTCGCCTACCAAAGTTTTCAACGTGGCCACTTGTTTAGCGGGCTCAATAGCATTGAGCGCCATGAATTGATTCATACGATTTACGTAATGCGTCCATTTTCGTGATGCCAAATCGAAATTATCAATTTTTGCAATAGGCATGATGACCGTTAACACGCGCGTATCTCACAAATTACTATCACAACTGAATCGCCGCGCACAGTTAATTAAATTCCTCGTTGCCAGTGCGATATGCGTAGGGAAACAACGGAGGCTGTTATAGAACTGGTTTATTGGCGAACGCACAAGCGGCCGGATAGTGACACCATCTTCTGCTTGTTGAGGTGGTTCGTCATGAACTCGTTGAGGTGGCTCATTTTGCCTAGGCTGATTTCTGAGCGTGGAATCCAATCTCACCCAGCAGGCATGGCATATAGACCGCGAACCATCAAAGGGAATCTGAAAAAAAACGTGCAGGAATGTTATATTTTATTTTATTACCTAGTGAACATCGATGTTAATGCAATATCGATGAACATCGACCATCCCTATGTTGGCTATAGTCTTGAACGATCGCCGCCGCGACATGCCACGAGTAATTGTATATATATAGTTAAGTTTTTTGTAAACATAGCGTAGATTAGTTATGAATACAATTATGTAAGTAATAGGTAGTTAGTTTAGAGTATGTGTAAATAATAAGATGTGTGTAAGGTACGACGAGTAAGCCAAGTAACTATAAAATGATAAAACAAAACTGAACCTACTTACCTCACGTGGTGTTATTTCCTGTAATAATAACTCTGCGTAATCTCGGAACCTTTCGAGAAAGTGCTTTGTGAGAATATGTTTCCTTCGCCGCAACACAGACCGGCTAACCAAAACACAACTATTTTGTCTATCCATATCAACGTAATCCAATCAAAATGCAAACTCAAAATCCAGTAACACAGCAAGTAATCGTTAAAAATAAGTAGTTGAAGCTCAAGAAACACACAGATCGCAACGACAAAGGACGAGAGACTGCGACGACAAAGCTCAGGTAGCGCGGGCGTCGAGCACAGGCGAAACCGGTTTTAACTTGTTTAAGAGTGAGTGGCGCGGCTTTAACGTGCGATTGAAACGGATAATGCAAGCCTCTGGCCGTGCATTATTGGAAGGCGCAAACGTTCATGTTATTTTTATTGATTACAATACTTAATTGATACCTACGTAATATTTTTAAACACATTTCAATTCAATTTCAATAGTTGTATTTCAGACTAACCCCGCATTTTATTTTTTTTACTACACAAAATGAAATGTAGGCTAGCCCTCAATAATTTACAAATAATTTGATTTTTGTAGCAAATATTTCGAAAACCGGGTCAGATTATGCCCAATGACCTAGATGTAACAAAAACTTACGTAAGGAACTTGAGTATTCCAGCATTGCAGCAGTTCGAGCGCTCAACACCTGAGCAGCTGCTTTCACTTGCATCTTTTTTATTTGTTTTGGATCCACATGTCGTGCAGTTAAGTTTGGCAGTGCTCTGGTATGTCCCGATAAACTGTCAATATCGTACATATATATTGTTACGAGCGTGGGGTACGTATTTGATAGAAAAGCACGAATTAATCCACTAAATAAAACACTCACTTTATTACCCAAATTACGTACTTACAATTCACACGAACTGTACTTAAAATCCACTAATTAAAACACACACACTATTTCACTAATTATGCACTCACTATTCACACGAAGAGTCTTTCTCTCCGATTATCCTTATACTAGCACTCGATCGCAGTTAAAATGTAACTAACTCGCAATCAATCAAGCATTCTTCTCACGCACCCATTCTGGGGCGTGGGGAGTCAGGGTCAGATCATCGGATCTCTTCCTGAAGAAGCGCCTATGTCCACTCCTATGGACAGGTCATCGGGGGGCCCTCGCGGGCGGTGGAGATGTTCTCACGAGGGCTGTTTCTTTGGATGATCGCCGGCTAGGCAACCAGGTCGCGTGGCAGGCGGCGGCGGTCGGGCGGGCGCGCGTGGTACGGCGCCATGTCGCGGATGTGCGGATGATGAGAGCTATCCGCACGCGCGAACATGCCCTTCGCCAGCCTCTGGACAAACTGGTCCACTGGTTCCCATCTGAGGTCCCTCTGGATCGTCGCATTCCTCACGTAGCGGGGGGCGTCGACGATGGTACGCAAAGAGAGGTTCTCTTGGGCTCGGAGTCTCCGTTTGTTCGTCTCCGAGCACAGGGCGTACCATGCCGGGGCCGCGTAGGTGAGGCGGGATCTCACGTAGCACTTGTAGATCCCGAGCTTCGCCCTCAGAGGGAGGCTGGAGTCGAGAAGTGGACGCAGCTTGGCGCGTGCCACCTTGACCTGGTTGACGACGTTGTCGACATGTTGCTTCATGGTGAGCCGGCGATCGATGGTCACTCCCAGGTACTTCACCTGTGGAGACCACGTGATGTCCTGTCCTTGGAGCTGGAGTGGTGGTGGAAGGGGGGACTGGCCTGTGATGAGCGCCTGCGTCTTCCCAACGTTGACGGACAACCGCCACTTGGCGAGCCAGTCGGGCAAGATGTCCAGGGTGCGCTGCAGTTTGACGGCAGCGTGCCGTGCCTGGATCGACGACGCGTAGTAGGCAGCGTCGTCGGCGAAGAGTGCCAGCTGGGCACCCGGCCCGACGGGGATGTCGTCCGTATATTGGGAGTAACAGGCTGGAGACAGGCAGGACCCCTGAGGGACGCCGGCTGCAACGGGGTGTTCCTCGGAGACGGCGTCTTCCACCATCACTCGGAAGCGGCGATTCTTCAGGAAGGAGGCGATGATCTGGACCAGTCTTCTTGGGGCTGGAGACGTCGACAATTTGTACAGCAACCCCTCGTGCCATACTCTGTCAAACGCCTTCTCCATGTCCAGGAGTACTGCGACAGTGTATTCCTTCTTGTTTAAACAAACCGTCATGTCATTCAGTACTCTGGTGAGCTGAAGCGTCGTAGAATGCTCGGGCCTGAAGCCGAACTGTTCTGGGCGCGGCTGGATGTGGGGCAGTAGCTTCGCCAGCAGGAGTTTCTCAAACACCTTTGAGATGGTACTCAGTAGAGTTATCGGCCGATAGCTCTCAGGCAGCTTGGAGTCCTTGCCCGGCTTAGGCAACATGATGACCAAGCCCTCCTTCCATTGGGTTGGGAAGTGGCCCGTGCGCAAGATACCGTTAAACAGGCGCGTAACGGCCGCCACAGTACGTGGCGGCAAATGTAGCAGCGCCATGTTAGGTATGCGGTCTGCGCCCGGGGCTTTCCTGGGCTTGGTACGTCTGAAAGCACGCATGATCTGGCCGGGCGTGACGACGGTTGGGTCCTCTTCGGGAGCTATCGGCGAGGCGAAGTACTCTCGCAGGTGTCTCTCGACTGCTGCGACGTGCTCCACATCATCCGTAGGGTTCGGCTTGAACTGCTTCTCGAGGCATTCGGCGAAGATCTCCGCACGGTCTTGGGCTCGAAATCTTGGTAGGCCGTCGCTGCCCAGGATTGGTCGGACGGGAGTTGGAGTAGTCGACAAATCCCGGCATAGGCGATGCACGGAGGGGACGTGGTCGCCCATGGACTCGACGTGGCGTTCCCAAGATTCTTCGGCGTGGAGATCAAGTCGGCGCTTCAGCTCTGCCGTCATGGCGTTGAGCCTGGTCTTCATCGTTGGGCAGCGGGTTTGCTGCCACTGCTTCCGGAGAGCGCGCTTATCGCGGATGAGTGCGCGTAGCTCAGCAGGAAGAGGATTGGGCTTCCCCCCGCGAGCTACGGTGTGCGATGATAGGTCGAGCGCGTCTCGGATCTGGGTTGTTAGCAGCGATGCCAGGCGGTCAACGTCTTCCGGCTGGTTGACTGGACATGTGGTCGAAGACTGGTCGAGGGCGGCGGTGAAGGCGCCCCACTGGTAGCGTCGGCGTGATGCTGGCGGAGAGACCCGGGTGGGCAGGTCCGCCAGGACGAGAAGTACTGGCCTGTGGTCCGATGGGAGGTCAGGGAGAACCTCCTGGCTCGGCGGAGTCCGGAGACCTCTGACGACTGCGACGTCGATGGTGTCCCAACCGGCCCGCGAATCGAAGTGGGTGGGCTCGTCGGGACCGATGACATCGTAGTTGTGGCTCACGGAGTCGGCAAGGATGGCGCGTCCAGCTGGGCACACCCTGGTGGAGTTCCAGACGGTGTGCTTGGCGTTGAGGTCGCCAGCGACGAGTGTCGGATGCGGCGACTGTAGCAACCCCCGTAGCTCGGCGGTGCGGATTGGTGTACTGGGGGGCTTGTAGGCGGCGTAGAGTCGCAGCACCTGGCCGGCGACCTGGAGGTCGACGCCCAAAGCATACAGGGATGTATACTCCTGGGCGTCAACGAGCTGGTGGACGATCTTCCTGCCGACGATGACTGCCAAGCCTCGAAAGGCCCGGCCGCTGGTGGACTTCTCGTCCTTGCGATAGACGAAGTAGCCGGGCAGCGACAGCTTGTCGCTTCCGGCTAGGAATGTCTCGCTGATGAGCATCACGTCGACGCGGTAGTCCCTCAGGAACACGTGGAGCAGCCGCTTCTTCCCTGTCAGCGACTGCGCGTTCCAGTGGACGACCCTGAGCGGCTCATGCATTGCGGAGCAGAGCGGTGAGTCTGCCCAGGGCAGTGGGGTCGCTGAGGAGGGCGAGCAGGGCTGTGAGGTGCCCCAAGTCCTGCTGCCCTATCGCCGCAGCCGGAGTGGCGGCGCCAGCGGCGGCCGCAGTCTCGCTGGCGGCGAGAGTAGCCGCCGCGGCGCCGGCGGCAAGTGGAGCCGTCGCCTTCTTCTTCTTCTTCCCCCCCCGCTTCGTCTTCTGCCTGGGGGCTCCGTCGTTCGCCTGCGCCATAAGCGAGGCGGGCGCCGTTGGTTCCTGCAGATCGGGACGAGGCAGAGGGGGAGGCTGCACCTTCTTGGGCCCGGGCGCGTTGGTGAGCGCCACAGTGCCGGCCTTCTTGTTCCGGACTCTGACTCGGACTCTGACTCGGACTCTGACTCGGACTCTTACTCGGACTCTGACTCGGACTCTGACTCGGACTCTGACTCTGACTCTGACTCTGACTCTGACTCGGACTCTGACTCGGACTCTGACTCGGACTCTGACTCTGGTTGTGGTATCTGCCACAATTTGCAGTTATTAATTCTGCACGGTATACGAGTACGTCGATGTGAGTTTTGTTCTAAAGTGAAAGTTCTATCAGCATTAAGAGTATTTAGTTACCATAATTTTTGTGCGTGAATAAAGAATTCCTGAGATGCGAGTCTTTACGTTTTATTTATATGAGATAGTGAAAAACTGTCAAAGCAAGCATATTGTAGGGAAAATCCTTCAGTTCATTTGGTTCTTCCAACCAAAGTAGGCCTAGGATAGGAAAAACCCTACCGTTCCCCAAAAACCCAGAGAAAAAAAAAAATATTTTCTCATGTATTTTTTTTTAATCTAGTTAACGATAATTTATTTACATTAATAGTGACCACCTCTACACAAGCATAATATCTAACACAATTTTCTTCTTTCATACATCACTCAGCCAATGGTTGGGGTAGGGTTCACGATCTATGACACAAACTCCAGAGATGGCACCAATGAGTCACACTCCCTTGACGTAGGCTTTTCATAAGTCGTCACCCGCTCGGCTTCTAGAACCAGGCTATTTACAGTAACAGAGTCAAGCATTGTGGAAACAGTCCACGACTCTGACATTAAAAACAAGGTGTCTAAAGAAGGAGACCTCAAGATACTTCCTTAGAAGAGAAGGTACTAGATAGTTAGAAGTAGAACTAGATAGTTATCTAGTAGTTAGTTGAGATAGGATCTGTAGTCGGTTAGGTATTTCCAACTACAAAGAGCTTCCTATATACCAAGTGTTAATAGAAGAGTATTTAAATGGCTTAATAACCTATTTAAATTGAAACTTGAACTCGAACTCGCAGAACTCGAACTTGAACTCGAACTCGAACTCGAACTCGAACTCGAACTCGAACTCGAACTCGAACTCGAACTCGAACTGGAACTCAAACTCAAACTCGAACTCGAACTCGAACTCGAACTCGAACTCGAAAACGAACTCGAACTCGAACTCGAACTCGAACTCGAACTCGAAATCGAACTCGAACACTCGAACTCGAACACTGGAACTTGAACTCGAACTCGAACTCGAACTCGAACTCGAACTACTCTAACTCTAACTCTAACTCTAACTCTAACTCGAACTCGAACTCGAACTAGAACACTCGAACTCGAACACTCGAACTCGAACACTCGAACTTGAACACTCGAACTCGAACACTCGAACTCGAACACTCGATTTCGAACACTCGAACTCGAACACCCGAACTCGAACACTGGAACTCGAATTCGAACTCGAACTCGAACTCGAACTCGAACTCCAACTCGAACTCGAACTCGAACTCGAACTAACTCGCGCCGGCCGCCGGCGCCTTTTATATCCCGCGGAGCCGCTCTGGACACATTGTCCACACATATCGCGAATATTCTAGTAAGGACCAGCGTGAGGGCCGAGAACATTCGAGACCATATATGTCTCTCTCTAATGGTGCACTCTCTGTCACTCCTGTCTCGAATGTTCCGAGTATAGCTATCTCTTTCTAGTAGTGCTATCTCTGTCACACACTTCTCGAATGTTCCGAGTATAGCTATCTCTTTCTAGTAGTGCTATCTCTGTCATTCCTACCGGATATTTCGCCATATAACGATTTGTGCTTCAGAGGCCCATAAGGGGTCCTGAAAACGCCTGAAAACGGGTTTTCAGGTTATGGCGTCATCTGATAGAGGGTGCCCTGAAACGGACTGAAAACATGTTTCAGGCGCCTGAAAACGACGGCAACTTGGGTGAAATTTCGATCTTTAGATATGTGATAGAGCAACTTCTGAAAACTCGAACTCAAAAGTACTTTATTACTGTAGATATTTACATATACTTAGCAAACGTCATTTTTTGCCTCTTCTCTACATTGGACCACTGTGGGAGAAGTATGGCGTAGAAACTCCCACAGATTGATTTTTAGATCTCTTTTAAAAATAGGTTGAGCTTAACTAATACAATTATGATTTATTTTTATTTCATAAGCTGGAATAAATAATTACAAAATTATTAACAGCAAGGTCTGTCTTGAGCCAGATTAACCCCATACAGTCCTGTCATTTGCAGGACTGAAACGGCCTGAAATGACTTTTCAGCCTGCTGAAAACGCCTCTAAAGCACTGAAATTGACGTTCAAAGTTTTTGATCTAACCTACCGGCGTAACAATATGATATCCTTCCACGAAGCTATCCTCCCATCATATAAGTTATCCTTGTTGATAAAGTTATTTATTATTGATTTTAATAACCGGCTGACCAATTCCATCAATATCTAGATGACGGGCGACGTCACAGTCATATTCACTCAATCGGGTGTTCTCATTTAAGAAAATAAATGGATTGCTCTCAATGCGCCGTAGCAAGGCTGCCATTGGTTAATAATAGTAGCTGATAGTAGCGCCACTGCGACAGTATTTGGTACCCTGCTGGCTGGGGCCTGGTTTGGTCGACAAGCCAACGCTTCAGGCGCGATTTGAAAATAGTGGGGGTGGGTGCATCGGTAATGTTGCCAGGAAGACAGTTATACACTGCCGGACCCATGATGTGAGTCATCTTCAATGACTTCCAATTTGCGGGGCACCGACGCGAGTTTGTGACCGTGGCGTGTTGCACGTCCGTGTTGTGGTGCGTGCGGAACAAGTCAAGGTTCTCACGCGCGTACACGGGTAGCTGCAGAATGACGACGGACGGCAGCGTTAGGATCCCGAGCGCTTTAAAATGAGGCTTATTCCGCCTTCCATGTGTAAAAATCAGGTTTATTTGTCGCTGTATCTACTATAGCATAAATCCAATTTGTCTAGCATGATCATGATGATGAGGTGGGACGCCCGCTGAACCACAGGTGGGTGATCGGTCCTCTATTGTGATTATTTCACCCAATTCAACAGATATCCCTCCCTAAGGGTCTGTTCCAAATAAACGTGATAAAGTACTCAATAGCTATAGATAGAACACATAAATTATCTGGTCTATAAAAGTTCTCGATAAGAAATGTTGCGTTTCACGATCATAATTTATCTGTCTCACAACTATTTAGGACTTATCGGAGAGAGACGTGGCAACACCAGATTCGCACGTTCAGTTATGAATGTCATTTAATTACAACCAACCGAATTAAACATAAAATACTCATAAATCGACTAAAATAGTGTATAGTTCATATTATTGTATCACTAATTATCTGCTAGTATTTCATCCGATAAAATGAAATAATCGATTCTACATTTGACATTGACTCGAGTTTGCTTGTCTTTAAGCTGTTATGTTACATATGTAATTAATTACATATTAATAATATGTGATAAAATGTCTATCATAGTAATGAAGCAATACAGGGTGGCCCGGGAAATCGTGGATCAAACGAAACCAGGAGGTAGAGGGGTTCATTATGAACATAAAATTCCTCTACGGTATGGTCTTTATCAGACACCATATAAAGTTATGGCGATTTTGAGTTTTTTAAAAAAAAAGGTCTCTTTAGGTGACTTAATGAAAAATAAAAATAAAGGTACTTAATTTGATAGTTTTTTGTGTGTTTTTCGTGGCTAGGATAAAAATAAATTCAAAAGGAGTTTTTTTTACAACTGTAGGTGCATAAACTTGTAAGTAATGGCTTCATAACGAAAAAAAAAACCTTCACGAAAAATCTATTCATACTTTGAAGTCGCACTGTTAAAAAAAATGTACTACTAAAAGTTTACCTTTTACTAAAAAAATATGCCTGTTTAATCTACTTTCTAACGAGGTACAACACATGGTCATTAGTAGTTAAGTTATTTTACAAAATAGGTTTTTAGGTGCAAAGTCTACCTTATAGTTAAATTTACATTTAACGAAAAATCAATTTTTGCTCGTACAAAGCCCATAGATTTTATCTTTCTCTCTTTTGCAGTAAGTGAAAAAAGGACAAAAGAATCACAAACAATGGATAAACTGGTTTGGGCACCTCTCTACCTGATATGGCTTGTTTACCCATCGCCACGGCGGCCCCCCGCCCCGCGCCCCTATCTTACTAGCTTCCCATTTCTTTCTTTAGTGACTCACTATTTGCACATTACATTGGACGCGTCTTACCTTATTTTGTGATTTCTTGCCTAACTGTGACCTACGCCTGATTAACGGACTTGTGATTTCTGCCTAACTGTGACCTACGCCTGCTTTATGGACTTTGTGATTTCTTGCCTAACTAACTGTGACCCACGCCTGCTCAACAGACTTCGTGATTGTGTAGTGAAATTAGGATGGCTGCTGCAGCAAGGGTTGAATACAGTCAGAGAGAGTATGCAGAAATGCATTACCTCTACGGTTTCTGCCAAAACCGCTTATTATATCTTTAAAACAACTATTCAACCAGACTGTCTGAAAGTAGTTTTGAAAATTCGTCATAGCAGGTATTGTTCGGGAGTGGTATTTAGCAATTAAACCGCACGAATTTCTAATATAATATTTATTGGCGATTATTAAAGACGGAGCGCGTGAACGCTAGACAAAGTCGTTGACAGAAGAGGGTGTTGCCAGCTTAGGCTTAAAACTACACCCAGTAACTAATGTTAATGTTGCCAAAACATAGTCCAGAGGGAAAGAAATGCAAATTCTTTGCTCTATATTTTTTAAGCTTTACAATACCACCGCATAGCGGTAAATATAAGACATAATCCAGCCACTTAAGGTAACATGTGCGAAGCTATACGTATGAACTAGATTGAGGCAACCTTTATATATTAATATATTTACTATACCTAAATTAAACAAGTCTTATATATCTCAGTCAGGCTCTTTGAACTTACTTTTGATTATTTACATCGTTATGGAAACACCCTTTGTATGCACATCAAGTTTGCCCAATGGCTGTCTTTCAAAATCCTTCTTATAATAATTATTAATTACATGCATATGCTGAACTGCGCTTTTATAACTGTGAAAATAAGGTAGGTAATTTGTAAGTGTTTCCCAAGTTAATACAAACAAATAATGGTGCTAAGGAACTCAAGATTGAAGTAATTGTGAATTACAGACTGATTTGCCTTCATTAAACTAATGTACAACTAAATTCTAATCATATATTGGCAAGAGACAAACTTTATTAGCAGCAATACACTTGGTGTGACTATTAGGTAATTTAATCTCTACAACTCTTACTATGTTGTCCTTGCCAGGAAAGACATTAATAATACGTGCCAGTGGCCACTCTAGTGGCGCGGTATTTAACTTTATCAAGACCAATTGTCCGGCTTCTAAATTTTTGACTTGTGACTAGGGTTGCCAACTCTTATAAATGGATATGCGGGACACCAGGGCTATAATATGCGGGACAAGCCCTTAAAATGCGGGACTTTCCCACAAAACCTACAGCAAAGAGAAAAAAAACAAATTTTAATATTTTTATAAGTTTTAATAATAAAATAGTCAAAAATAACACGAGTTACACTTAAATAACTATTCGCTAGCGCGCCAAATAACAAGAAAGACAATTAGCTTTGCTTTTTGAAAGAGTACTTGTCTTGTGATTTGGCGCATTTAAGAATTTTTTTATTGCACATTACGTAATTATAAAAGTCTTTGCAACTATAACTAAAGTTGACTTTCACCTGCAACTCCGCCTTCACATGTTCAACAGTCAGCTTATTTCTTGAGTCGGTCCATGCATTTCCACAAAGTGAAAATACTCTTTCGGCAGCGGCATTCGAACATGGTATAGATGCAACATATTGGAAGAGCTTCATAATGTTAGGTATGTTCGAATGTTGAACTATTTCATTCCAGCATTCATAAGTACTTTTCTGTGTTTTTACCCGCTCCTCGGTAATTTTATTGACTGTCTCCTTTATGCAGCAATATTCGTTATACAGTTCGTCCATATCTATGAGTTTAGTGAGTGATAATTTCTCGCATCACATACAGAGATCCGTGTAAAGAAATGCTTTTTCTAAAGCAAATACTCTCATTATCGCCAAATGACTACCTTCCGAAAAATCAAAGGGGTCGTCCAAGTATTTCAGTGCATTTTTGTACCAAGTAATCAAAACTATTTTGATAGACTCTTGTTCATCTGTTGTGAAATTGGTTAGGGCATTTGAGCAAACGAATCCAAAGAATTTGTCGTTAATTCTCTGTTCTAATTTTTGGCGTAAACCTGTTAGGATGTTGTATGTTTCACAAGATAGTGCATTATCTTTTTCGAGAAACATGATGGTGTTCTGAAATATTTTCAAAACATTGTCCAGAAACCCGAGAAAGCATTCTGTTTTCTTTGTGTCCTCAAAATATTTCAATAATGCAACTGGACAGTTATCTCCGAGTGATCTGAAATATGACGATAAGGCTGGTAATCCGCGTAGAATTTTCCCAATAGCAGGATGCAATGACAGCCACCTGGTCTTGACGTGTCGTACAATATTTTGATATTCTAATCCAACATCAGCAAAGTGTTCTTTTAAGGCTTGTACTCTCTGAGCATGATAGGATAAGTACCCGTACACTTTAAGTACTAAATTTTCTACGTCAAACTCGCACTTTTCCATAGCATGACGGACGGCATTATGCACCATGTGCGCTGAACATCCTGCAGCCAAGATGTTGGCATTATCTTGAGACAGTAGTTTGTAAACGGAATTGTTCTTTCCAAAATTAACGTTCGCGTTGTCAGCAGAGTAGGCAGATAGATTCGTAAAATCCAGATCCAGCTCTTTAAGCCTATTCCTTAGATTTCTATAAATATCGATCGCTTTTTCGTCCGGATCCTCGTAAAAATCAAGTAGGCAGGTGCAGATACCATTTTCTGGTGAGTAAAATCTGACTATTATAGGATATAATTTTACATGCCCGTGATTTGATGCGTCTGTCGAAATACTGTAAAACACGCCAGATTTTAGATTTTCTACAATACCTTCAATTGATGCTGGAGCCAGAACAGAGTAAACTAAAGAGGACGCCTTAGTTCTTCCGAGAGTTAGTTTTGCTGCGATTTGGGAATCTTTAAATATCACAGGACATAATTTTGAATCGCAATCGATACAATTGTACGACATGTTATGACAAACGCAATGATAAACTTTTGTCAATTCTGCAGCTATCAAACTCAAAAACTCAAAACTCAAAACGTTTATTCTGTAAATAGGCCACAAGGGCACTTTCACATGTCATTTCATTTCATTTTTTACAGAACATTTGGTATTATTATCATATTATCAGAAAAAAAAAGTACTTAATTATTGTTTCTGAGAGATGTAAAGAGTCTCAAATGTCATAATAAAATAATTAAAATATAAATAACAGAGATGTATAGTCTCTTTAGTCAATAATACAATGATAATAGGAGATGTAAATGGTCCCCACAGTCAAGAGTTGTATAATTAAATTAATCTTTGGAGGTGTAAAAGGCCTCCAAGTGTCCAGTAAAAGAAACTCTGGCAGTGAGGATGCTCACAATTAATTAGAACAATTCAGTCCCAAGCATTTTTATCGTCTATGTACTCTTTAATACTGTAGTAAGCTTTAGAAATAAGCCTCACTTTTTCCTCGTCTGTCGTCAAAACATCGCGATTTAAAAACGTTTGTAAAGATTTGGTACTTTTTCGAGCTCTTTCTCCTCGTTGATGTTCCGGGAAGCTGACATGCCTTTTTATATCACTCAAACCTCCATGCGAAATCATAAATGATTTCATACAAATGTTGCAAAAAGGCTTATGAACATTTGTATCGACTTTCTTCAAAAAGGGATACGTGTTTTCCCATTCTTGCCGGTAGCTACACATTCGCTTACACTTTTTCGCTTTAACTTTCTTTTCACTATCGCTGTCAACTGTTTCTGAATCAGACATGACTTTAATCCACAAAACTCTTCAAAATTTAATCAATTAAAATGCAATAAAACAACAAAACTATCTGACAAAGTAGGTAAACAATGAGTGAATGATTTGATTGCACGGCGCGGCGTGTAGCGCGAACTGGGAAATAGAATGGTAGGTACCTAGCGAGCCGAGCGAGCGAGCGAGCGAATATTGTCACTCACTCAGCAGGCACGGCACGGCAGGCAGGTATGTACTCGCGCGCGGTGCGCCGCCGTGGACGAAAGTGGAGTTGGTGTAACAAAATAATTGTTCCCGCGCTCGGCACCACTGCACGCGCATTTCAATGAGTTTTCTTTCTGGAGATGTCCCAAACGTTTTGGCGTATTAATGTTGTCAGATTTATCAGAAAGCGGGACAATTGGCGTCCCGCAGGCAAGCCAAGCGGGACGCATTATTTAGGCCCTGGAAGCGGGACGTCCCGCCTGACGCGGGACGGTTGGCAAGCCTACTTGTGACCTCCATTTTGGTTTGTTCTGTAACTGATTTAGGTAGCATTTTTGCCATACTTTCCAATAATTTTGAACTAACTGAACGCATTGTTTCCAAAATTTCAGTCTTGATGAAGGAATTAGTGTATAATCGGCTTCAGGAATAGCCATAATTGGTCTTCCTATAAGAAAGTGGCCCGGGGTGAGGCAACTAAAATCCTGGCCATCGTTGGTCAAGGGTGTTAGTGGCCTTGAGTTTAATATTCCCTCCACTTCTACAATGACGGTGTTGAACTGTTCATAAGTTAATATAGCCTTGCCTATGACTCTACGGAAATGATATTTAGCGCTTTTTACGCCCGCTTCCCATAATCCTCCAAATGTAGGGGAATAACTCGGGATGTATTTGAAATCTATACCTCGTTGAGTTGCGTATCTTAAAATTGTATTGCGGTGTTCATCATATCTATTTAGATCATATAAAGCTTTCAATTGGTTGTCGCAGCCTTTAAATGTACTGGCATTGTCGCAACAAATCTGTGTGGGAAGACCTCTGCGCGCTATGAAACGTTTTAGTGCAGCGAGAAATGAGTCGGAAGTCATGTCGGATACGAGCTCCATGTGTATGGCCTTAGTCGCGAAACATACAAATAGAGTTACGTAGCCTTTTCCAATCAGTGACTTGCGGATGCGCGAGTTTTTTATATCAAAAGGGCCGCAGTAATCAATACCAGTAATTTTAAACACGCCTGTTTGGTTGACTCTATCACGCGGTAGAGCTCCCATTAATTGTTGAGATGACCTAGCTTTCACATGAAAACATTTGACACTTGACCAAAATCTTTTTGACTTCATTAAGTCCATTCATGATCCAGTATCTGGCTGATAAGCTAAAAAAAGTCATCTTAGGCCCAACATGCAACAAAAACATGTGCTCTTGCCTTACAATAAGATTTGTAATATGACAATTCTTGGGCAGCACTAGTGGATGTTTTTGCTCAAACGGTACATTAGCGTTGTGGAGCCGCCCGCCAACGCGCAGGGCGTTCTCCGCATCGAGAAAGATTGACAGTGACACAAGCTTAGATTTTATAGGCTTATTTGCCTGTAAACATTCGATGTCGTGTTTGAAGTGTAAACCTTGAACGCAAACTAT
This sequence comes from Argyresthia goedartella, assembly GCA_949825045.1. Classification (NCBI taxonomy): domain Eukaryota; kingdom Metazoa; phylum Arthropoda; class Insecta; order Lepidoptera; family Argyresthiidae; genus Argyresthia; species Argyresthia goedartella. The sequence continues at coordinate 22,159,376 of OX463811.1, forward strand.
TATTTTTATCAATGATTTTTTCAATTCTGTCACTGTCAAATGGTCACAAGTATTTTTGTTACTTTTACTTTTACAATTGTTATAAAATCTAAGAATGTACGCAACAATGCGTTGCAGTTGAGTTGAGTGCCAACTGCTTTGGACAAGCCCCACGTGATAGACAGTCGGTGGGATTATCAACACCCTGTACATGGCGCCAGGCGTATGATGGGGTCAGTTCATTTATAATTTTTGTTCTATTGCGAACGAATACATCGGACTTGACACGATTGGATTGAATCCATGCCAACGCTACCATGGAGTCTGTGAATAGAATTACCTTTTCTACCTTTATGATCTGCTTCACCTTGGTGATTAACTGTGCAAGCAAGCAAGCACTGCTCAACTCGATTTTTGGAATGCTCAATTTGCATTTGAGTGGCGCGACGCGTGACTTGGCGCACAGCAGGTTGACATGAATTTGATACCCATGACAGGCTCTTACATACACAGCACAACCATATGCGGACTTAGATCCATCACAAAACCCTACAAGTTGAACATCAGTCGCATTATTTGTCAATATATTTCTGTCAATATAAATGGGCTCCATATCACAAATGCCGCTATAAAAGTCTAACCAGTCTTTTAATAAATCTTTGGGCAAAGTATCATCCCAAGCCAGTCCCCTTTGCCACAGAATTTGTATGAACAATTTGGCTTTTAAAACAATGGGTCCAATCAATCCCAATGGGTCAAAAAGAGTACCAACATAACTCAAAACCATTCTCTTTGACCAGGTAATGGCTTGATTAACAGGTTGCATGCAGCTCACCTTAAACTGGTCACATTTAACATCAAAGTAAATGCCCTGTGCCTTTAGGAATGCATGATCTTTGTTCATTTCGACCTCATCGAAGTGGTGCTTGTTGGCCGGGATGCCCTGCAGTAATTCTATGTGGTTAACCGTCCATTTGTGCAAATCGAAGCCTCCTTTTTGTAGTAAATTGATAATTTGGTCCCTTACCTCTATGGCCTTTGGTAGGGTTTGGGCCCCACAAAGTATGTCGTCACAGTACGTAATATTACGCAATGCAGCTGCGGCGAGCGGGAAGTCGTTTCCGTATCTCTGGGCCAGCTCTTCCAGGCACCTCGTTGCCAGGTAACTGGCACTCCGCATTCCGTACGTGACAGTCTGGAGCTGTAAACAAATAACTGGTGAGTTCATTGACTCTTTCCATAATATATTTTGTAGGTGTCTCTGTGCTTCATCAATGTACATAGTCAGGTCATAAGTTCTGTTACATGTGCAATATGAAATAATTTAGACATGTTTATTATTTATGTAAACATTTATATAGCAAAATGAACTTAATAAAACATAGATTCTTATGGTAATAAAGTTTATTCAAAATGACCCCCGCGATTTTAAATACAGGCCTTTATTCTGCGCGGCCAGTCGTCTATCGCAGCACGAACGAGGTCCATGTCAATATCGGCGGCTGCCTTAATCAAGGATGCCTTGAGTGACTCCAAATCAGGATGAGGCTTTGAGCAGGCCTTTTCCTCCAAGTGTTGCCATATCTTGTAATCTAACGGACTCAAATCTGGACTGGAGGAGGGCCAGTCTTCGTGCTGGATGAAGTCGATTTCACGCGCCGCCAGCCAGTCTTGTGTGCTTTTCGCTCTATGAGCTGGCGCAGAATCTTGTTGGAATACCCAGTGCCTGTTATTAAACATGGTATGAGAAACAGGTTCCACAAGCTTCTTGAGGACTGTATTTTGATACACAACAGTTATGCCCCAATAAGAGACTCCCAACCAAACCATGAGCGAGGATGGAAAATGACCTCGTTGGACACGCGGAATACGGTTGCTCGCTTCTTCACTGCTGTGTGCGTACACCTTATCATTTTGTTTGTTGTAGCTCTCTTCCACGGTGAAAATTTTTTCATCCGAAAAAAGAATTTCCCGATGCTTTTTTCCCGCGTACCGCTTCAACAAAGCGCGGCATCTCTTCAGTCTCAGGTCCATTAAACGAGCGTCCAAACGATGTCCTGTTTTTCTTCGATATGCCCTAAGCCCTAAGTCTTCATTTAACACCCTTTTCACCGTGGTCCTGCTTAACCCCATCTGAAGGGCCAACAGTTTCTGCTTACGTATGGGATTTCTTTGAATTCGCGCCTTCACAGCTTTTATCACTGCTGGAGTCCTAACAGAGCGAGGGCGACTACTTCTTGACCTGTCATCTACACTAGAGTCTTCATTGTATCGTTTTATGGTACGATAAACGAATCTTTTGGTTATATTCAAATTTTTCAGTAAGTCGAAAATCTGAATTGGCGCGTAACCGCAACGATGCAACGCAATAACTGCGACACGGTCTTCTTTAAGTGTCCACTCCATATTTAAAAATGAGGCAAATTCTAAAAAGTACACATTTTTATTATCACGAAAAATTCGAAATTCGAATTCAATAAACTTTTTTGTGGCCAGCGTTCTAAATTCAAAAGTTTTTATTATGTGACAGAACTTATGACCTGACTGTGTAAATGCAGGGAACATGTTTTTAATGTCAGTTAGAAACACAAACTCATATGTTCTAAATTCCAGTAATATGTCAAACATATCTCGTTGGGGTATTTTACCCTTGTATTGAAAATCATTTATGGACACCTTTTTGTCAAGCATTCTGGCCAGACCATGAAAAACCACTCTTAAGCGAGTGGACCGTTTTTCAGGTCTTATCACTGCATGGTGCGATAGAAAGAAATGTGAGTGAAAGGGTATAGAACTTTCCTCAATATCATATTTTTTGGCATGGCCAAGCTTTATATATACATCTATAAACTTTGAGTACTCAACCATTAGGTTGTGATCATTCATAAACCTTTTATACAAGCTATTGAGCCGTTGTATAGCAATAGAGAAGGAATCGCCAAGGTCTAAGGATTCTGCTGGGGCGCATAGAGGTAATTTTACATGGAACTTACCATTAATCAGCTGCACTGATGACTTGAAGTCTGCTTCACATAATGCAGCTTCCGACACCTGCATACTGCTGACATCTGGAGGCAAGCTTGCTTCCTTTGGTGTGACAGGTGGCACCGTTTCCACCTCCCAGAATCTTTCCATTAAGTCATTGAGACTTTCTTCTTGGTTGTGTGGCATACAGTGCATTACAGTGCTTATACTAGAGTTAGTAGACAAATATGAGGACATCACACATGTATTGTCAGAAACTTCTCCCGCCACCACATATCCAAATTTGGTTTCGAGTAAGGTTGGATTGCCTGGCCCCAGACTCTGTTGATCTGGTAAAATAACATTAAAAAACACATCAGCCGCCAGTAACATAGAAATGTCCCCAGGAGTATAAAAGTCCCTGTCAGCCAACATAATGTCATTTGGTATTTTGAAACTATTTAGTTTATATTCCTGCTGTGGCAATTGGGATGTTATTTTGTCTACAACAGAACATATTACATCCTGTGTGTATGAATTGTCAAGTGAACTTATGTTCACTACAACAGCTTTGGACACAGTACAGTTTTTGCGACCCAGCGTGGAAATAATTATATTTTTCTGTACTGTTTTTAGCCTTAATTGTTCAACAACATGAGTTGTGATAAAGCTAGACTGGGCACCCGAGTCTAAGAGAGCTTTAACAGTCAAATAAGTTCCATCCTGGCAAGCTATGTTCACTTTGACAGTCGGCAGTAAAACTGTGCTATGTCCAAATAATGCCATGTTGTTATTTGACACCACTGAAGGCTCACCCGCATTATGCAGGAGAGTGTTGTGTGCCTTTGAATTACATGTGCTGCATTTAAATCTATACCTACATGGTTTATTGCCATGAGCATTGAGACATAACAAACATAAATTGTTGTCTGTTACAAATTTTTGTCTGTCATCGACAGCCGCAGTTCTAAATTTTGGACAATTGTACAGTCTATGATCCTCTGATCTTAACAGAATATACATTGTTTGTTTACAATTGCGGGCATAGAAACTTTAGGCTTATTTTTGTAACTATAATTGTTGCTAACACTTTCTTCAAAACTTGAAGCCCGTTCTTCTAAGAAATTTAACAAGTCCATAACTTTAGGAAGTGTACCTTTATCACGCTCTGCATGGAAAGCTCGTCTGGAGAATTGATCCAGCTTGCGCAGTAGAATTGGCAGCGGAATCATGTCCCACTGTTCCACCGGTTGATCCATATTCCGTAAGGCGCCGAGGTGCTGGCGTACATTGGACACCAGTTCCCGCAGATTTTGCGCTGTTCCCTTCATGATGACTGGATAATCCAGCATATTATTCACGTGGCTGGTTACCAGAATGCACTTGTTATCGTACCGATTTTAAAGTAGCTGCAGGGCTTCTTCATAAGACGTGTCGACTAGCGGCAGGCTTTCTATGAGTGTGCTCGCCTCTCCTGTTAGATATTTGCGTAGGTAACACAGCTTTTGTACTGGAGCCAAGTCCTGATCACGGCCGATGACAGCGGTAAACAATTCCATGAAAGTTAGGTATTTAGTCACGTCCTGCCCGCTGTAGACGGGGATATCCAGCTGAGGAAGCCTTGTTGTACCGTGTTTTATTTTACACTCCGCCGATTTCATTAGCTTATTCACTTCTTCGCATATTACATAGTAACGCTCCTCCAGATCGTCTTCGAGAAAGTCTTCGTCATCGGTTAAATCCAGCAATATATTTATTTGCAACTGTGTTGTTCTGTAGTCGTTCATTGCCTTGTCGAGGGACTGTAGCCTCATTTTTAAGATATCGTCCGTGCTCGTTTTTTGTATTTTTTCTTTTTCTAGAAATTTTTCGAATCGTGTAAATTGGGCCTTGCACTGCACTGCGGCGGCCTTTAGTTTCTTCACTTCTGCCTCGGCCATGGTTGGAAAGCGTCAGTATAAATTATTGTAACTCGAAAAGTCTTGGTCATCGAATATCTTGAAAACAAACGTGAAGTACGATACGAACTAATGATTTCGCTCGAAGTTCAATATGATCGTGGTCGATACTGTGCAAGTTCGTGGCAGATAAGCACACGTTTCTATATTCACGTTGTTTGTTTGCTCTCCTGTTCGCTTAGCATGCAGATTTTAACGCTCTTTCGACCTCGAGAAGAGAACTTGATATGTCTAAAATGCGAGCATAGCAAATGGATTCGAGATATGCAATAGAATGCGGTCTTGTCTATCAAAAGTACTTATTGCCATTTTAAATAAATGTGTTTTATTTTTGTCTGGAAACACTGTAAATTTAGTTACCGGTTTTTAGCTATAACGGAACATCCCTATAAAGTTAAGAATTTCGTTTCGTTCCAACGCAAGCAACTAATCAAAACCATTCATTTTATTCGATATTTTTTTAATGAACCCGTGTATATTAGTAATATGAATATGAGTAACAAAACGCATATCTGTCATTTTCTGTTTTCATGTCGCAGCGGGGTTTTTTTTTTCAAATATACTAAAATGATCTCAAAAAGGAAGATGTCAGTATTAACTATACTGCCGTGTAACGTACTACCTCTTTGACCATATTGGCTACTGGCGGATTAGCCAGATTAAAAGTACAACTATATAAATTCGGAAATTCGGATCTGGAATCTCGTCTGGCAGCTGATTGTTTTTTTTGAGGCAGACATTGTTTGAGCTCTGAAACGTGAGGTTGTATCTTCTGCATCAATAATTTTTAAGTCACGCCTTTAGTTGCGGCGATGGGCTAGTCCCTTTAGTACTGTAATGGAGCTGAATGTTTAGTTGCTGTAAAGTGCAGTTGTTGATATGAAACTTCCCTACTATCCCCAATCCATGGGTAAGCATTGGTTCGTAGTTAGTCTTTCTTATTTTCGTGTATTTTATACTCTCTATGTATTTCCCTTTTCTATACAGTGTCTATTGGACTGCGGCACTCTTAGATCCTAATTACCCTAGGGCCCTCGTCGGAAGTCTCCGTGTGGGGAGCCGTCGCCTGATAGCTGGGCGCTGTAGCGCTTTTGTATTCCTATCATTCACACTGGTCTCTTTCCAGGGTTCCACGCTGAGGAGTAATATCCTCCTGGCGCTTAACGGAGCTCTGAATCGGTTCCACGCTGAGGAGTAATATCCTCCTGGCGCTAACGGAGCTCTGAATCGGTTCCACGCTGAGGAGTAATATCCTCCTGGCGCTTAACGGAGCTCTGAAACGGTTACACGCCGATGAATAATATCCTCCTGGCGCTAACCGCATAATCACTTGTTGACGTCTGGAGAAGTGGACCAGTCGGATTGAGTCTACCAAGGAGCTGAAATCTACAAATTCCCGGCGAGTCCCTATCCAGCGTTTCAACTATATCACCAATATTCGACTCACGACTCTGTGATTAATAAATGTATCTTGAGCCTGCCAACAATCTCTTTTGGTCAGGTTAGAGTCTAACTGTTTCAATGGCGCCCGGATTAAGGGAATATTGGTGATAGAGTTTTATGTCTGGTCAGAGTAGTTAGGCCATAAGAGCGCCGTAGAACGCTAGATTTCTTTCGTAGCTTGTATATTTTGTTGTGTTTATTTTTGTCTGACAGGAGTATATTTGATCGTTTATCTGGGTACCTACCTCATTTCTACATTATTTATGGTCGCAGTCTGACGGCTGTTGTCATATTATAATTGTTGATAAATATTTTCCTCCAAATTCTCAGTACGAAAAATAAATTAATAAATTGTGAAGATTTTAGTAGGGAAACTTTTCGGACTATTAAATAATAAATAAGTTTAGTGTTTAACGGCCGATTTCTCGTACATTTAATCTGTTGTTGACAGTCCTTTATCAATTTCAGCTGTCAAAACGGTAGATCAATGGCTTGATTTTGTACCAGAAACCGGGCGTTAGTCGTGTACTCTGCTTACTTTCATGTAAATTTGTACAGTTTACTAGATAGGTAGTAGACTGTTTCTATTTGCTATTTCTAATCTTTAAGGGACGGTCTGTTTGTTAGTTTTTAACTAAATACTAACTCTTTAGCGCTTGTACTTGTGCCGAGCGATCTGTGTCTGTCTGAGAGCACCTTCTGTCTGAAGATAGGCTGCGACAGCGTTCTGTCTTATTCAATAGTAGTTAACGATTCCTTTATGTATGTAATAGGTATTTTGATCCTTGTATTCTAAAAACCATCTATATCTACAGCTATGTAAAAGTTCTTTATTGTGTAACGTTACTCTGCAATGTCTGTTACTTTAGCTTATGGCCTCTTGAACTATAATTCTCTACTTTTTTACTCTTTGTTGTAGAATAGATATTCTACTCTATTAATTTCTGTACCCACTAACGGTGCAGGAAGTCTTGAACACTTGAGGGAGCTCCCCTCATGGTGTTATTCTGCGTTACGATAGTAGCTAAGCTATCGGGGCGTTTATGTACCTAAGGTTCTTATTTTAGTTCAAGGGATCTTGCTTATTTTTCAACTTCTGACAGTTAGTCTGGGTGTGCATTTGGCTATAATAATGGCACCCTGTGTGTAAGGCTGTGTTTACACGATGTTAGTGTGAACTCTTGTATGAACTTAGTATGAATTCTGATGTCTGATTGTTGGTACGAATGTGTGATGTTTGTATGTATTTGAGCTAGACTGTTAGTTATATATTTCTCTGACATTGTAGATGGCGAGCTTTAGAGAATTTTATCTTAAGTAGTTAATTTGGTAAGTTACTTTAGTTTAGTTAGTATCTTAGCGGATTTTATCAGGTAAAATCCTACCCAAACAAGACGGGTATGTAACGTACTACCTCTTTGACCATATTGGCTACTGGCGGATTAGCCAGATTAAAAGTACAACTATATAAATTCGGAAATTCGGATCTGGAATCTCGTCTGGCAGCTGATTGTTTTTTTTGAGGCAGACATTGTTTGAGCTCTGAAACGTGAGGTTGTATCTTCTGCATCAATAATTTTTAAGTCACGCCTTTAGTTGCGGCGATGGGCTAGTCCCTTTAGTACTGTAATGGAGCTGAATGTTTAGTTGCTGTAAAGTGCAGTTGTTGATATGAAACTTCCCTACTATCCCCAATCCATGGGTAAGCATTGGTTCGTAGTTAGTCTTTCTTATTTTCGTGTATTTTATACTCTCTATGTATTTCCCTTTTCTATACAGTGTCTATTGGACTGCGGCACTCTTAGATCCTAATTACCCTAGGGCCCTCGTCGGAAGTCTCCGTGTGGGGAGCCGTCGCCTGATAGCTGGGCGCTGTAGCGCTTTTGTTTTCCTATCATTCACACTGGTCTCTTTCCAGGGTTCCACGCTGAGGAGTAATATCCTCCTGGCGCTTAACGGAGCTCTGAATCGGTTCCACGCTGAGGAGTAATATCCTCCTGGCGCTTAACGGAGCTCTGAATCGGTTCCACGCTGAGGAGTAATATCCTCCTGGCGCTAACGGAGCTCTGAATCGGTTCCACGCCGAGGAGTAATATCCTCCTGGCGCTAACGGAGCTCTGAAACGGTTCCACGCCGAGGAGTAATATCCTTCTGGCGCTAACCGCATAATCACTTGTTGACGTCTGGTGAAGTGGACCAGTTGGATTGAGTCTACCAAGGAGCTGAAATCTACAAATTCCCGGCGAGTCCCTATCCAGCGTTTCAACTATATCACCAATATTCGACTCACGACCCTGTGATTAATAAATGTATCTTGAGCCTGCCAATAATCTCTTTTGGTCAGGTTAGTCTCACTGTTTCAGCCGTAAGAAGCGAAAAGGCGGCAACCAACAAATACTTACCTCCGAGATAATTGATATTTTGTGAAATTTTAAGTTTCGTGTTGTAATTGGTACTTTACAGTGTCGATGTTGAGTTTTATTATGTTTGTATATATTAAATTATCATGACAAGTGATTTAAAAAAAAATATATATGTTATTTACGGCTCTAAAGCACATGCCGCTATTTGGCTACGTATTTTAAGGTAAATCTGTAGCACATACTGCCATTCCTCTTAACAATGTATGAAAATATTGTATGGAACTCTGTTTTTTTCTTATTAACTAATAAGGTCAAGACAAAAGTAATAAAAACTATTTTTTTGTATGAAACCTGAGAATTTATTAAATACTTATGAGGTATTATCAGGAATAAATATTAATAAAATGTTTTAAGCATACTAAAAGACCTCATTAGAAAGTGATAATGTAAGGTAATCTAGGTAACATTTTGACAATCTTTCTTAAATTTTATTCCTTAACATGTTACAGAATGTAACGAAACACAACACAAATAAATATTCAAAATAACACTACACTAATGAATAAGTACTTAAACTTATTGACAATGGGACATATTGTCTAGGACACACTCACAAAAATTAGTTGACAATATGAGCAGGCAGCTCTCATGCGGTTGCCATTGATTCCATTTATGAACTTACTTTTGAATTATTCTAATGTACTGATGAACTAATTCAAAAGTGAGTTTGAAAATGGAATCTATGGCAACCGCGTAAGAGCGTAAAGCTAATATTGTCAAGTAATTTGGGTTAGTGTGCCCTAGAGAATCGCAGGCACTAAATAATTAGATTTTTTTTAAAGAACAACCGACTTCTAATTTCTCTGCTACATTAAATCACATTTGACAATATATTCATATTCAGAATCATATTCTTATTCGTTATTTCCATACAGATGTATTGCATATCAAATGGTTGTACGTAAAGAGTAGCTACCAAAATTACATATTTTTCATTATGGCTTGTGTGATCTACTGATCTTGCTATTATCAGGTGTTATCTACAAGAAATATCTAAATCTCTAAATGAATCTGAAGCTAAAAACTTATTATTATATTATGATTATTATTATTATTATTACACTGTTTCTGGAAAGTCAGGTGTTTCTGGAAGGTTCTTCCAAAATCCTAACCGGTTAGGCATCAAGCTCCCTAGATGCCTAATGATTCCTTCTTTTTTTTGGATTCTCACTCCAACTGGATTGTCTTTGGGCCCGGTGTTGTTAGATTGTCGATGTTGAATTTTTTTCAGCAAGACATTAATTTTTTTGGCTTCCTCTGTGTGATCATTTTTATAAAATAACTCCACAGAGTTCCTTTCGACAGCCACTTCCACAAAATTACTAACATATGGCCGAGGACTCATTTTAGATAGTTTGTATTGGGAGGTAAAGTCTTGAAAAGTGAAGAAATCTTCCACGGCCATCTCCTTTACCTTCACGTTTTTCCTTGATGTACCGACTGCCGTGCAAAAATCTTCGAAGTCATAGATTCGGTTCCTCATTCTTGCCATGGAGAGTTCTACGTTGTGATGAAATGAGTCGGCGGACATAAAAGTATGCCCAGCTTCAAAATATTTTATGTTATTTTCTGTGCTGATATATGGTTTGAATTTATTATCCAGATTAGGAACGAAAAGAACGTCCAGTTTTTGTTCTGGGAGGAGCAATTGTCCACCCAGATGATAATTTCAGCCGAATCTCTGTTAGCTTTGAAAAAAGCAAAATATGTGCTCACCAGGTCATCACACGATCGACCACTTATTGCTTCGTGCCAAAGCATAACACACACTTTCAGTCCTATTTGTTTTTTACCGACTGGCACAAAACTTTCTTTATAAGCTATAAGTCTGTTTGTGAAAATGACACTTTTAAACATTTCTAGCCGTGGCAGCATTATTATTTTTTGTAGATCGGCGGAATATATCACTCGACCAGTTACTACGTCTGAGTCCGCATCAATGTCATACATTCTTCTAGATGCTGCTGCTTTAGTTATGTGTGTTTTCCATTCGTTGCAATTGTCGCAATCATCATTCAACGATTCTTCGCCATGTTCATGTAAGTTAAAACCTTCACACTTTTCACATTATTCGTGTCCTAACTTCACAATTGCAATATTCATTTTCTTAAAAACTGCTCTATATTTGTCATATGAACATGCTTTATCGGGATTTTTGAGGTTGTATTGTTCATGCATTGAGAAAATTGTTAGATCGCTCGGTAAATATAACCGGTTGGGCGCGTGCTCTCGTCTGTAATGCGATATACTGGGTTTATATGACTGGATATGATCAATTATGGGACCATCGTCTATGTGGAGGTTGAGTTTTCCCTCTGGTGTCAATTGGGGGTCTCACGGTATCTTCGCTTTGCAGTGCTGTCATCAACGCCTTATCATTTGTTGGGACATATCCCAGCGTGCCTAGGAAAAAAATTTTGCAGACAGTTCTTTTATCGCCGTTTTCAGTCTTCAAATAATATTTATAGGTTTTTTTCCTTTTGAATTGGTTCTCAGGTTCCGAAGGTATTGTAACGGTCCGTCTTTTTACAGGTTCGCTTGAAGTATGGTGCAACATGAATGCTCTTCGGTCATTCTCGGACAAATCCCAGAAAGCATTGTTTATAGTCAGTCTCTGCTCATTTGTTATTATTTCGGTACATTTTTTCTTGCAATTACATGGTGGTTGAATGTTATGTTTATTACGTTGTTGTTCCTGTTTTACCTTCTTGCGCTCTTTCACAGTTTGATCTATTGTTCTTCTTTGTCTCAGTTTTCCTGCTTTCGTGTAAACTATTGTTGTTGTCTCCGTGCGTGTGTCTTCCACTTCTTTTCCTAAATCATCTTCACTGTGAAGCATGACAGAAGGATCTTTTTGGCTGGGACATCTCTGCGTGAAAGGTATAATTGTATCTGTGTACTCAGTACGTGTTTCTTCCACTTCTGTTACACCAAAGTCATCTTCACTATAATATAAGACAGAAGGATTTATTTGGTTGGGACATCGCTGCGTTACTAAAGGATTCTGTCGCATATTTGGTTCTACATGAATTTCAAAATCAGTAACACTGATGTTTCGATAGTTTTCAGTTGTTTCCAGAGAACGTTGACTTTCTTCACCAGGTACTCGTATGTCATCCATCAGTGTCCAGCACCTGATATGTTGAATGTTGGCTGTAACATAATATAACATTATTACTTTATTGCACAGATAAAATAAGTATGTACAGAGATAAGATTATAAAAATAACGAACAAAGGCGTACTTCTAGCAATTTCGGTTGAAAAGTGGCAGGTGAATGATGAGCAGTGGTTAAATATACATAAGAAATAATACCTGATATTTTCTTCATCCTGTAATAGTGTTTCAACTCTTTGAGCCTGTGGCCCAAGAATCGGCGGCGATTCTACGAAATAATCCGTAATACTCGTATTTTCTGCTGCAGTTTTCTGTATTTTCCTTTTTAAAATAGAATCGGACTGCTCCGAGTCTGTCGTGTCGCTCTCACTTCCAAAATATTCAGGGTCTATGTTTTGAAAATCCTTTTTTATCTTCTTAGATTTTTTAATAGAGTTTTTAAATGTTGTTTTTTTTCCGCTAGCATCATCAGCATTTTTGAACTCCTTGACGACATCTTTCTGTTTCAGAAAATTTATGTTGATAATAACTTAAACGGCCTGAGTCGATTGATACAAAATAGTTTACACGAAATAAACATACATTATAAAAAAATAATATTAAACTGACATAGGGGCCAATTAACTAGGTTACACTTACACAAATTACTTGACAACGCTTCGACGCTGTAACGCGGTTGTCATGATTCATTTTCGAACTCACTTTTAAGTTAGTTCATCAGTACATTAAAATAATTCAAAAGTAAGTTTGAAAATGGAATCTATGGCAACTGCATAAGAGCTGTCGGAGCTAATATTGGGTGGGGCCTATTCTCTAGGAAACACTCACTAAAATTAGTTGACAATAATAGCGCCGACGCTTTATAACTTACTTTTGAATTAGTTCGTCAGTACATTAAAATATTCATAAGTGAGTTCGAAAAGGAATATATGGCAACCTCATAAGAGCTGTGGCAGTTAATATTGTCAACTTATTTTGGTAAGTGTAACCTAGAGAATTGGCCCCATTGTCAACTAATTTTTGTGAATGTGTTCTAGAGAGAATATGCCCCAATTTCACAGTCTTAAGACTAACAAGTATTTAACTTTATTAGTTTTATTCTACTTTATGTACTTACCTACTTAAATACCTTTCTTTAGTATATTAATCAAATAACTTCACAATTAGACGAGCTCTATCGTTCCATATTCTCGTTTATTGCTCCGAATCTCCAGGAAATGCACAATTCACATCAATCACCCATCAATTAAAACTGTTTGTCAACAACAATAAACAAGTCGCGCACGTGTCTCAAATGCAAATGGCCAAACGCTTCCAAAAAAATCAAAATATCCAAGTAATATTAATTTTAGAAAGGCCAGCCAAAACTAGTCTTAGAGTGTGGTTTGAAAGCATAGTTTCGCTTGACAACTTCACTGCTCACACCTGAGGGGGGCTGTTTCCTCAGGATTCACCACCAACGCGCCGAACACAGCGCTATCTACATTGCGTCAAAAATAAATCATTTCATTTACGTAGCGTATCAGCAGTATCTACACAGTTACCGCTAATTTGCTTCGTAAATGCAGATACGGCTTCGTCGCTTAAAAAAATGCAATATATTTTGTGTTATAATACTAAGCATTTTATAGTATTATGTACATACCGCCAATTCGCTTCTTATTTGTAGTTTCTGCTGAATCGCTTCGTATTCAGGCACAAATGTCAGTTAGAGTAATTCGTTTTTTCCATTTAAATGTTAGTTTTTTTGCAGATACGGCCAAATGAAAAATGCCATATGATGGGGAATTTGATAAGCTATCCAACGGTGTAAAAAAGTCACTTTCGATTTTTTTGTCATTTGCCGCTTTTACGCTTCGTACGGCAGTATACTTATTCTATTAAATTGTTGAAGCAAATTACTTGGTCAGAGTGTCGATAAGGGGGTGGCACCAGAGCCCCTCTTTCTTCAAGTATTTTTTCCATTTACGAAGTAATTGGTTAGAATGTAGATAAGGCTACACTCCATCAATTACTTCGTAAAGTTTTCTCGTTACTTTGAATTTAATACACAAACTAATTTCAGAATGAGGAGCACCCAGCAGCAGTTGGCGAAGATGCTGGACCATATGTCAAATAGCCAGGACTTCGCCAACGGGGAGTACACCGGCCCTATGGGAAAGCGTTTATATATGCAAGTGGGAGTTACTACAATAGTACATTACTTCAGAGGGAAGAAAGTGACAGTTCCATACCGAGATTATGGCATTTGCGCCACGAGCTTGCGAGGGGCGCAAACCATTTGAGGTATGGAACTGTACCTTATCCTGAGGTATGTATAGTGCTTTTTATTACACCTACGAGGAAAATTATAGACATAAATGCATCCATATTTTACAAAAAACACAAAGATAAATGCTAAATCAATCGAAGTTTTTGCGAAAATGCGCGGGCTTTCCCTTTTTTATTCGCCCGTTTCTGGAGTAGGCTAAGATCATAAGGTCATGCAGCCACTTCTTCCGTGATTCCGCGCGTTTTATATACAAAAATAATTTCGTTTTTAATTTTCTGTATGCACCAAGGAGGTTGGTAACTGGTAAAAAAAAACTGTATGTGGCCAGTAACAATTTACTTGAAATTTAATTAGTAGACAGTTAAAGTCTCTTTGCAGTATGACTGCTGACAAATAAAAAAAAAAACCGGGTATGTAATGGAATTTCATACATATTTCCCACCCTTGGGTCGGAAGGATTTTCATACAAACTTCCATACCTTGGGATGAAAGGATTTGAAGGGCGGGATAAAGGCGTTTCTTCCCTCTAATTGGTATAATTAGTATGTATTTTCAGAGCAGGTGTGATAAAAAAAATATTAAATGCCGCTGGGCCGGCGAAAACCGTGGAGCAGTGGAGAAACGTAAGTTCAAACTTAGTATTGTAAAAATAACGAAAAATCCCGACTGCATCATGGCTGTAGGTGGTAACATAGAAAAGAACATACCAACATACATACATGATGGTGAACAACATAACCCTCATTTTGAGCAGTTGGGTAAAAATACTGAGGCATGAAAATCTGTACGTTTAGTATCTACATAATGTGAACTATACCAAATTTATTTTATTTTAACAGACTTGGAGAGACATGAAAAAAAGGGCCAGGGAGGAGGGTGTCCGGGTGAGGCGGGCATATGCTGAAACTGGCAACCTACCAGTTCCCAATCTCTCAAACCAGTCCTCTGAAATTTTAAAAATAATTGGTACGGCATGTGCTTTTGGCATCGGTGAAAATGAAACGGGAGTGGGAGAAGTAAATATAACATTGTATGATTACTATGTAAAATTGCCGAACATATTCCATTCAATTAACAAACTAATTTAATTGCAGCTTATCACTGGCCAGATAGGACGAAGCTCATACACCACCACTGCTAAATCACCTACCTTTATTCTTAATGAGACACAAGCCATAGACTACCTATCCCAATCCGCCGACTTAACTCCCACCTCTCAAAGATTCAGGCATTGGATGGACCGACATACCGACACCCAAGCCCATGAGTTTCCAGCCCAAGCTGCCCACCAGCCTTCCACCTCTCGCAGAATTGCCCTTTTTATGGACCGACAGACTGACTCCCAAGACCCTGAGTTACACATCCTAGCCCATGCCACCAACCCACCTCCCAACTATACGGACCGACAGACTAATCCCCAAGCTGTAGAGTCTTTTATCCCAACCCGAGTTGCCCACCCGCATCCCACCTCTATAGACCAACAGGCTCCAGCTGCCTACCCACCTCCCACCTCTGAGTTACACATCCAAGCCCAAGCCACCAACCCACCTCCCAACTATACGGACCGACAGAGTAATCCCCAAGCTGCTGAGTCTTTTATCCCCACCCGAGTTGCCCACCCGCATCCCACCTCTATAGACCGACAGGCTCCAGCTGCCTACCCACCTCCCACCTATCATAAAACTACAAGAGAAAGATGGGTCAGAAATCCGGGAACTAGGGCTTTCCTAGAATCGGACAGATTAAATACAGAAGTTTTGAAGGTTCGTATATTTTAAATAGCTTAGTACTGTGTGACCATTATAACCAAAAAATAAAGCCTTGTAATAACAAAAAAATAAAACTGTTCACCTTTGGAATTACAGATTATTATATAACTTATTTTATGCTTTTCAGGATATAAGCAATCATTTGAAAGACCTAATAAGAGAACAGGTTCTGAAGAATAGGCGGGATCACCATGATAGGTAAGGATAAATATATATGCAAAACCTAACCTAACCTAAATTTTAAAGCCACTCCTAACAGTCTGTTGTGTGTCTCATTTTCACTAGTTACAATAATAATATAAGAAGTGGGGGCATTAATAAATACATCAGATATTGTTCGAATATGAGTTATAATAATTATTGTTTAATGAAAATAATTTTGAACTATATGTTGGCGTCGCTGCATAGCCACTCCCAGCAATCTGACGTTAACATCACGCCCACCTCTTCAACGACCCCTTCGTCGATATGAACCAAAGGAATTCTGTAACAAAAATATTAATTATTGCCATACTTACCATAGCTAAAAACTTGTAAGCCATACAATGAATTATGTAGCAATAACTTACCTGAAATTTTTCATAATATTATATAGGGTGCAGCTTGCATACACCAACTGCGATGCTTTTTCAGGCGCATAGTGTAGACTGCGATCACACCCCAAAATCCTGAATGTGCCTTTCAGGTACCCATTGGTCCTCTCAATGAGATTCCTGGTTTGGCAGTGCCATTGGGTATAACGGAACTCAGGACTTTCATCTGGAGCGTCTCTGATAGTTGTCAATAGCCATGGCTCTAGGGCGTAACCTGAATCACCTGAAAATAAAAAATAATTGTTACTTATTGGTAGTGGTGTGGTAGCCTAGTAAGTAGTGAGTAGCTGGTAGCTGGTAGCAGGAAAACACCTTGTGGAAACCGGCGGGTATCGCCAATCCGAATTTGGCGCCTAAACTACCTATCTGAGAGAAGGCTGTAGGACATGTATTGTATAGGCTACATCTTACTTTACTTGTATTTTTTGTTACAGATTGAGATCTCGACGATTTATGTTTACTTTTAAAGTAGGTATTATTAAGGTTATTAAGAATGTATGATTGTGAGAGATATCTTTAGATATTTAAGCAAGCATTGGAAAGAGATAAGAGGCTAATATAAGATCATTCAATATTTATTATGATTAAGACTGATTTAATTTGTGATTTAAAATAATAATAGTCTCAGTAAAGTAAAATTGTTTAAGTTTTTAGTTTATTTTATGCTTATGTAAGCACCTAAGACTGATTATTAGGTAGACACAACAATTACTTTAATCAATGTGATTTATTATGTACAAGGCTGATTTAATCTGTTATTTATATAATGTTATTCTTAAAGAGTATGGTAAAATTGTTTAAGTTTTTTGTTTATTTTATGCTTATGTAAGCACCTAAGACTGATTATTAGGTAGACACAACAATGACTTTAATCAATATGTGATTTATTATGTACAAGGCTTGATTTAATCTGTGATTTATATAATGTTATTCTTAAAGAGTATGGTAAAATTGTTTAAGTTTTTATTTGTTTATTTTACTTACCTAAGTCTGATTATTAGGTACTTAGTCATAACAATGACTAACTTAATATGTTATTTATCATGTTTAAGGTTGATTAAATTTGTAATTTAAATTGTTTAGTTTTTTAGGTATGTTTTGAAATCAAAGACATTTACATTATTATACAAAATCAAAATATTCTTTATTCTGTTCGATAATTAAAACAAAAATATTATAACTTAAACCAAGAATATTGTCCAACTAAAATTTTGGGCCACCGAAGTTAAGCCAACCTGTATACGCTACTGCTAAAGGTAGATGATTATATATATAGATGATGATGAAAATGATATAGAAAGGAAACGCAATAAATTAATAAAATCAACTACTTAGTTTTATTTACGGCACATTTACATTTTCATACCACGCGGGTGCAGCCGCGGGCAAAAGTATTCTAATAATAAATACAGGCTGTAACCAAAAGGCGAAAGAGGGTTGTTAGGGAAATCGTTCTGAACAACTTTCACTGAGTTGTTTTTCACTCCCCCATACGAATCAGCTGACCGCTCGGCCCGAAATGTACTGAGAAGTGAAAAATAAAGTTGCTCTGATCAAGTTAGTCCCATGCCTAGTAAAAGATAAAGTTAGTCCCATAGTAAAAGATGTTCTGAATGAAGTCCCTAACAACTCCCTTTCGGCTTGTAGCCCCCATTTTGTTACACCCTGTATTTATATTTATAAAAGGTGTTCTAATACAGTAATTACTCAATTTTTATCTTGACATGCTTGAGGTCGAAGGTTTTTATGCCTCGCCTTTCCGAAAGTGGATTTTGTAGAATTTCTTCGATATCGTTTTTGAATACGACAGATATGTCCTCCGTAATTGGGAAAGCGAATCTTCCATTCCCTTTGTTCCGTAAAAACTTTACTGTATAGCTATGATCGTATATTTTTATGACTTCTCCAATGTAGTGTTTTTGCCGTTTATATGTGAGAAACTTTACCAAAACATACGAACCTACAGTTATTTCTTTTTCCATACGCTCATCGTGTTTGAAATTATTCTTATCATTAATTTCTCTCCTCTCATTAGTAACATCTTCATTCTCGTCGTTGACTTCTTCACTCTCATCATTAACTTCTTGTGTCATCAAAACATCCATAAAGTCAAGATAATTTACCGAATCATCCGATGTGTCATGGAGAGAATAATTACCGTTGTCACTATCTTCTTCAGAATCACTTGCATCACATCTTTTTTTCGATTGTTGTTCAGTTTTCAAGCGTTTGTTATTTTGAAGGTCAATCATTTTATCGTTTTTACGTTTTATCGAGCAGTTGTTGTTGTTTCATCGAACAATGCACTCATATATTCAACATTTTCTGTTTCATTATGTGTGTCCGAGTTTTTATCTAAGTAGACAGTATTCATTTTTTTGATTTCTCCCGTCGCTTCGTCTAGCAAAACGTCATCGAAATTATCAGTTTTATTACTTGTGTCTAAACTTTCATTTATATCAAAAATGTGTAACGCGGGATTGTAACAGTCACATTTTCCCTGCAACCTTAGGCAGAAACAAGAGAGAATGCGATGCTTCAAAGAATATTGGTTGGTTTGCGTGATAAGTTGGTGTATTTTCATTGTGTCACGGACAGGGACCAGTTTACTTGTAATACTGCTAGCTAAAAGCTAAATGTCATCAGGTGGTATATAATACATTTTGGTTTTTGAGTCTGCATTCTGCAAAACTTGAAAGGCATGTTGTGCGTCAGGGATATCCTGCCCATGGGCAACCGCAAAGTCTAATGTTCTTTTGACGCTTCCGCCAATCCCGTCAGCAGCACCCTTGCCGTGGGATGCTTCAAAAAATGACCATGTTGCGTTCAAGCCAAGCTCATTCATTTTTTTGCATGAGAGAAAAAAGTTCTTTTTCTGGCGATATTGCGAAGTCGGTCCGTCGGAATGAAAATGTAGCGTGTTAATGTATGGATGTGCCGACTTTATATGCTCTAGAATGGGATTAAGATGCGCCCAAATAGCTTCCGAGCCATGAGAGTTTTCAGGTGAAATTGAACAAAATGATATCTTTTCGTCTTTTATGTATAGAACTCCCGTATGCAACGTTATCTGTTGTTTGGATGCCCCAAAATGCATTGCCTGCACTTCTTCGCTGTACTTTCCCACCCAATTTTCAGAGAAGTCTATATGAATGGCCGCTTCGTTGCTTGCCAAGTTATCTATGCAGAGCTTATATTGTTGGTATTGGTGACGTACGTTAAAAAACTTGTTTTTGAAAGCTTTCATTTCAGCGTGAAATAGATCCAATATCTCTTTTATTTTTCCTGTATTTCCCATCTTGACCATGCGTTTCGATGTTTTAGTATCGCCCTTTTCATTATATACATGGCTTTTAAGTGTCCAAGCAAACCATTCCACTGTTTTGTCCATATCAATTTTGTCATCGACGTTCATAACATTTTCTGCACAAGCACTGCACTCGGTATACATACACTGCTTGTAAGTGTGATCGCAAACAAGACTTGAAATGATGAGATTTAGATCACCTGTTTTAACCACACCAGCTGATTTAAGAGTATTGACTATAAACTGCATGTTTGCATGTTTCAGACAAGCACATGTTTCCAAATTTTTCAAATTTGGAGCCACCACATAAAAGGGTCTGTGCTTCTTAAATGTGCTGAAGCTAATTGTTTCAACTTCGGTCGCATATTTTTTATGGAGGTTGCTGAGTTTATCTAATAAGTATCGCTTCTGTTTTTTACATTTTTTATATGTAAGACATTCTTTCTTGCCAGCGCTGGCTCTAGTCACATCGTCTCTTTCATAAAACTCTGTTATCCTTTCTTGCAATTCATTTGTTTTCTTTTTATTTTCTTCTGTTGTTCTTATGTTACTTTTAAGTCCGAGATTCTGGGTTAAGTTTGTAGTCATTTTGTATTTCTTCACCAAAGGATTGTCCACTATCTCTTTTAAGACCTTCTTTTCAGAATTTTGACTTATAAGTCTTTTTTAAAGAATCTTTGAACGTTGTATTCAAGTATTTTCTGTTTTATTGCTTCCTTTTTAGGTGTTTCTATTTGATTTCTCAGCAAGATGATTTTCAACAAATTCAACACTTCTTTTATGGGGAGTATCGTCTTATCTTAGGACAGTGACATTGTCGGTTTCTTTTTGTTCTTGTTCTGTTGGGGATGCTTGTCCAAGTTGTTCTACTACTTCTTGATACTTTCTTTTCATGTCACGCATTTCTTCTTCTACTTCTGGATACTTTCTTTTCATGTCACGCATGTCTCTCTTGAGTGAAAGAAATCCCTTTTCCAAATTTAAGTATTGGTCATGTAATTTAGCGTTATTCCGTCGCAAATTTTTAATAACATTTCTTTGTACTTGTTTAATTCCGGTTTCATTTTTTCTTTGACTCGTTTCTGAATTTATATTTTCGGGTCGTCCAGTAGGAATTGGTCCCTCAGTAGCCATATGTTGGTCCTGATAACAAAATAAATATTTTTTTACTTGAATAATTAACTACCCTAAACTCTCCTTTGCTAGTATATAAGGTGCGATAATAGTATCTGCCACAATGGGAGCCACCTACTCATGAATGAACAAATTTTACTATGGGACAAAGACTGAAATCTCGAAATAAAATAGTTGGTTCTCCCATTGAATACGTGGCAGATATTATTACAGCACCTGTGGCGCTAGACACACATTGGGGGGGAGGGGGGAAGGGGGGGGGGGGGGCTACGTATATCAGTGGACTGGAATAAGCTGAAAAGATGTGTATTAATATTTGATGTACTTACTGCGTTGACATGGCCATCGGACATTATATTATATGAGGTAAAAACTAAGTTACCTACCTCACTTTGTGATGCCTTCTTTGAAGCGTATGTTTGGCGCCATTTTAGTCCATATTCCTTTTTTCATTTTTGTCTAAAGCGCCTTTTTTTAATATAATTTTTTGCCGCTCTTAATCTGCTTTTTTCTTTTGCTATATTATGTTTTTCCGCATCGCCTTTAAGCCGCTCCCTGTATCTTTTGGATTTATCTGCTTCGGTCAAAGGCATCTGTAATAAATAATAATATATCAATTTCTTTAAGTAGACAAAGGCTTGGATGAAACTATGCTTCGACGTGTGTTCCACGTAGAAGATACATTCCATCTACATACATTAGTATCTTAAACACTGGCAACAGAAATGTAGTTATTCATTCATATTCTTTATTGCACAGAAATCTTCATAGTAAGTTAACAAAACATTGTATGGGCAAAGGCGAGCTTATCTCTAAAGAGAGATTTCTACCAGCAAACCTAGGGTTATATTTGTATTGACATGAATTACCTTCTGTTGACGGCATCCACAAACTGCTGTAAGTATTTGCTGACAGTGGTTTGGCCAATAGAAATATTCTGGTCCTGACCGACTCCGCGCTGGTAGTGCCCATTTATTAATATTTTCAGCGATGTCAAAACCTGTAACATTAGGTGGTGGGGTTATATAGGTGATCGGCATTGCAATCTTTTAATCCATAGATGAATCACTTATAACTGTGCAGATGATTGCAGTTAAGACTCAGCAAAGTAAGTTTAAAGTTTTAGTATGGTATGATATGGTTATGGTACCTAGTTGTATTCAGCCCCATAATAAAAATAGCTTGTATTGATGAGTTTAACCTTTTGCACACATACCTTTATAAGCACGGGTAATCCGTCGGCGTTGCCTGGCGCGAGGTCTACCTCTAATTCGTGGCACAGGTAGTCCACCATTTCCCTGCTGACTTTATAATTCTGTAAAAATTCTTCGTCAGGCAGGTCGAGGGCGCTTGACAATTCTCTGACTTCCGTCCTCAAGTTTCTCCTATTTCTCTTCTGCTCGTAGAAGAGTAGATGATTGCGCCATCCTCTTGGCATGATGATGCACACAAGTTCTATTTACAAAGGAAGGAACTTGTTTACAATTGATTAATTACTAACACTTGGCGCCGTAGGCACTCAGTGTCGTCTACCTAATAATTACCGATTCCAAATTTGAATTTATATACAAAATCCTTCTCTAAATCCTTAATGAATCATTAAACGACTCTGGGTATGGCAGATAGGTACTAAAACAACACAAGAAAATGAGTCCGAATATTATCAACTACTTACCTACCTTTGATAAACAGTTCTATGCACTACGTATAAATATTGTACAGTCGATAGCAAGAACACAAGAGAAACCTAACTAAAGTTGTATTTTTCCTCTGAAATCTATCCTCTCGAGGCCTTGTCTGCACCTCCATGGGTAACAGACAATGTCTCGGTCGCAGGCATCAGCTGTGGAAGATGTGGATCTGCTCTGCCTTCCACATCAGATGTGGAAGGCAGAGCAGAGTCGTAACTCTCTTTGGTACCGATACCGCGTAACACATCGTCTGGTACAGTGTAAGAGTAGCAGCACTTTCCTGCTCTCTTTAGGCCAAATCTTACATACAAAATGGCATTCAGGGTTTTCACTGCCAAACGATTTCGTAGCTTTGTTTTGACCAGACTCATTTGGCTAAATACATGTTCTATTTCCGCGTTGGAATGTGGTTAAGTCACATAAAGTCACATAAGTCTGCAAAGGGGTTATTATCAGCTGCAGCTTTATATTGCATGACTTCATTCCAGAACTCTACTGTGGAAATCAAAGAATTCCATCTAATGTGAACTATGTTTCTCCATTGAGAAACCAGCTTTTCAATTATCGGTGCATTTACCCGGAACTCTTGGGCTATTTCAGCTTTACCACTTTTAAAGTCTCTTGAACTGAAAACATATCATGATCTTCTGAAGTATTTTAAAGTTAACCGGTAATCTCGAAGGTAGTTCTGTCACAAGTTTCAGTGTGAAATCATTACAACGTTGGCGTAAAAGTTTTTCAGCATCAGGCTGAAGATTGTATTCAAGTATCATGGTCTCAGAAGCATATCTCATGTATGGTTTAGGATCTAAACAGCTATCTACGTTTTGCGTTAAAATGTCTACCCTTGCCGTTGGGTTCAGAATGCGCCGAGCTATCGATTCCACCAAGCCAATCAAATCATTGCATAGTTTTGTGGGGTCAACATCATTACTTTCAAACAACTTGTTTACGACTTGAACTTCCTGCAAGATAGGTTTTAGGTATAATAAGTACAAATGATTCTGTGGATCATTATACATGTTGTATAGTATTTCTGCCGTATAGCAATTTTCATCTCGCCTGGCAACTTCAAACAGGGTTTTTGATTCTATCCATTGCTCTAGAATACGGCAGACCGCTGGTTCAATTGATATCCATCGGGTATTGCATATCTATGGAATTAAAATGGAACGGAGCCACAGTTGATAATTTGAAACATGTTTCTGTAAAATAGTCTTCGGTTGGATGAATGGCTAAACCAGTTATAGGTCTCTTATTAAAAATTAAAAATTTCGTGGTAGACTTTCTGCTGAAGCATAAGACATAGCCAACTGTAACGAATGACACACGCAGCTGATAAGACTAAATTGTCAATATCAGTCGCATTTTTCAACAATGCGTGCACTCCACTGTTAGTTCCTGTCATGACCGAAGCATTATCCGTGCCGATACCTATCAATTTCTTCAGATTCATATTCAGTGCTGACAATTATCCGTTAATGCCATACAATATGCTGATTGCAGTTCCGTCTTCAATCTCAACTAATCCCAAGAATGTGGAATTTATATTTTTTAAAGATCTGCTGAAATATCTGATCGTAACAACAAGCATTTTATGTACTGAGATATCTGTCGACTCATCTACTAAGATACTGAACTCCTGATCTCCTAAATCTGTCACATTCACATTTCTTGAATGAAGTGTGGTGCCAGTACATTTTTTATAATATTCGTGCATTTTGTTCGATGTAACCTGATGTCGCTGTTTTTGCTGTCGTCAAATCGGTGCTTACATAGGTCCAATAAATGATCCATAGTAAATAAATAGCCATAATTGCACAGTGCTCGCAAACAAACAAAGCTAGTGATGATTCTGCCTTCTGAGTATTCAGATCATTTTTAACTTTGGGAAAGTTAATAGTTCTTTGACTCTTCATTGGCTCTATTGCTTTTCTGTGCTTTGCTGATGGTAAATGTAGCCTCAAAACAGACAGGTTTGCAATCATGTCGCATTTAAAGTACTCACAGTATGCTTTCGTTGCATCGTTTTCAACGGGCTGCGGTTCTTTAACCGTCTGACCGGTAATGTTAACTATATTTAGGCGGCATAACCACAATAATAAACGTTGCACTTGCTTTGCACCGGAATAAAGAAACACTGCGCGTAATGAGATTAAGAGACAAATCGCTTTTTGTCTATGATACAAATTGTACCGTCGTCGTAGGGAAATCCCACCATAGACAAAGAGAATACTCGCCCGAACAAAGGATTGCCATACTAGTGAGGAGGTAAATTGGTGGAGTTGTCGATCGATTCGACTTTTATTACCTGTATTATAATCGATTAAAGATTGTGTGATTTACATTATTTCATGCTTTATAAAAATATGCAACAAAAATATGCTATATGCTAGAAGCTAAAAAGGTATGCTAAACAAGAAGTAAATATGCCAAAGGACATTGGTCAAAAATGTATGGAAGCGTGACCCAGGGTGTACACCAATGAAACTGTGACATTATAAAGGTCGAGCATGTAGTTTAAAGGCGGCTCTACATTAGTGCCGTGAATTCACTGAATTCACGGCGTGAATTAACGGCACAAATCGTGCCCTCCACATTCACGGGATGCTCTGTAGTTTAAAGGCGGCTCTACATTAGTGCCGTGAATTCACTGAATTCACGGCGTGAATTAACGGCACAAATCGTGCCCTCCACATTCACGGGATGCTCACAGTCGTTCGTGAAACCTGCCGCGAAATGGACGTAGAAGCTGCTGCTGCAATAACTTTGTTTGCTGTGGCAACATATCACTATTTATACGTCCAAAACAAGAGAGTTATTAAAAAGCGTTGGAAAAAAAGAAGATGGTGGATGACTGAAATACATCGTAACCGATCAAGGTATGTTTGCTAGTGTAGTGATTTTTTTATTGACTTAGTATATGATTAGAAGTGTCTTTATTAATTCTATAAAATTCATTTCAGACTTTCTATGGAGAAGCAGATATCAGAATTACAATCTGAACCCAGTGGCGAATTTAAGAAATTTACTCGTATGTCAACAGTGGACTTTGAGTATTTGCTTCAGCAAGTTTCTCCAATTATTTCCAAAACAGATACCCAATTTAGACCAGCAATACCAGCAAGAATTCGTTTAGCCACAACACTACGGTTTTTGGCTTCAGGAGACAGCTATGAGAGACTGCACTTCTTATTTAAAATTTCACCACAGCTTATATCAGAAACTGTACCTGAAGTATGTAAAGCCCTGGTTCATATACTAAGGAATGAAATCAAGGTAAGTAAAATCGCATTCAATAGGTTTATAATTTTTATTATTTTACTTGAATGAAACATTTAGTTGGTTTTTTTATTCTTGGCAAAAGCGGACATTGACCCGCTAAGCAAAATGTATGCGATCTGACGTTTGCCGCCACAGACCGACGCCGAGGCTTTCTCTTAGCGGGTCATTGTCCGCTATTGACAAGTATAAAAAAATAGACTGCACCTTAATATTAATAACATTCTTAAACACTACAATAAAAATCAAGCTTGCTCATATGCATCGGCAATTAAATTGTACTCGTATTCAGATTGGGAAAAGGTTTCAGTTTGAGTAGGGGGAGGGTACGAAACAATTTTATTGGACAAAACTCTGATTCTAGTTGTGTTTGTATTGGATTGCTCAGGTAGCTGTTTAAGGGGATATTGCGTGATGTTAGTTGTGTTATTAATTATTGCTTATTGCCATTTTGTAATCGTGGTTTGGATCATAATATGTCCTATGTAACGATATAGGTTCGGAATAGGAAGTAACAGAAGACCCGGGCCTACTCGTATTTTGTTGACGAGATTGCAAGATATTGGGAGAAGGTGAAGGAGACGAAACAAATATCGGTGATGAAAGACGATTCTGATCAAGATTACGTCGCCGTTGTATAAACATGCCATCAATTTGGTGCATAAAAATTAATCTTTCGTCTTCTGGCAATTGTCTTAGCTTATTTGCTAATATTTTTCCATAACGATCGCAATCATCTTCTTTTTCCTGGGGATTCCGGCATAACGCTTGGTTCAGGTTAGCGAGACTTTCTTTAATGAAGCTTCCAGCTTCTTGTATCTCGGGCGGATTCTTACGGCGCCGTTTCGTTGTTGTAGGATTTTCATCACTCGGTGGCACAGGGTTGACATTTTCCTGGTTGTTTTCTTGGGAATCTTGAACGTTGCTCTCCTAAAAAAATTAATAATAATTATGTGTTAACGAAAATATATTTTTGGTTTCAGATTCCAGATAGTGTTGAAGAATGGTTGGAAATTGAAAATGGATTCAGCAATAAGTTTCCTCGGTGTATTGGATCTTTGGATGGAAAACATATCGTTATGCAGTCACCCTTTCACTCAGGATCAACCTACTACAACTATAAGAAAAGTTTTAGTATCGTACTTATGGCACTAGTAAACAGCAACTACAATTTCGTTTATGTCAATATAGGCGGTCAGGGTAGAATAAGTGACGGTGGAATATTTCAAAACTGTGAACTATGGCGAAGGATTACATCCGATTCCCTATTTCTACCACCTCCGCGTCCACTTCCGGGATCTAATAAACCCGTGCCTTACGTATTTTTGGGTGATGGTGCTTTTTCACTCAGCACATCGGTAATGAAACCTTATCCGGGAAATCATGATTTAGGCACCCCAAAACATGAATTTAATAGAAAATTATCCAGTGCACGAGTGATGGTAGAAAACACTTTTGGCATATTGGCTTCAAAATTTAGAGTCTTTAGAAAACCATTGATGGTATGCCCTGACAAAGTAAGTCTCATTACGATGACTTGTGTACTACTACACAATTTTTTAAGGAAAAGTGACACATCTCGCCCGATCACCACCAGGTACGGTTGACGTGTATAACGATGATGGTATTCGTATACAGGTTGGTTCTTGGAGATCAGAAATTGAAGATGCATGTGCTATACGCGATTTTCCTCAGACACCGCGTAGACCAAGTTTGACTGCAATTGAAATAAGAGAAGAATTCACTAAATATTTTACCCCCAATATAATATAGGTACCTATATAGGTTTCCAACCTCCACATATCGACATCTTCTCCTTAGATCTTAATGTAACTACTATATTACTAATTAATAAATAAACTTACTTGATTTAATGTGTCAGTGGTTTTTCTTACTGTCAGCCCTTCACCGAGGAAAGAATCCATATATGCATAAGCAAACCAGATGGGTTTGTATATTTCTTCAGCTCCGGCCCCTGAGCGACTTGAATCTCGTACCTTCAATCAAAACAATATTCCTTATTGCACTACAAGAAGAACAGATACATTCGTAGTCCGGAGTAAACTGGCACGGGGCCGTGAATGTGGATGCGTGTGTACGCGTGAACGCCGCGCGAAGGGGGCGCGAACTCTTTGTCACGGGACAAAATACCGACACTGATCGGGGAACAGCCGTGAACGCGCGTGAACCCCGCGAAAACCATCCATATTCACGTTCGCGCCTGTTCACGGAGCTTCACGGCACTAATCTGGAGCCGGCATAAAATGGTAGTAGTCGCATCTCTGTGGGTAATGGGAATCGGAAGAAAAGACACATGTAAAAACAAAAATTTAATTAAGAATACAAAGAGTAATATACAATTGGCACACTAACCAGACTAAGATGCAGGTAAAGTTAAAAATTGACATTTAAAGCTAGATGCAAGTAAGTATTTCACATTTTCCTTCTAATCTGCTAATAATTCTTCTTCTGCTCTGTCTATATCGATAGGCGCTATTATGTCATCCAGAAAAGCTGCGGGAGCCATGTTTATATCTAAATGCCCTGCCCACGATACTACACTAATAACGTGCGCGCAACTTCCTAGAGTTCGGCGACCATGAATGCACGAACAATAATATCCCTTTATTCCGTCTCTCCTATTACTTCACGGCTCGAATAAAAATTAAGTGTAGTATTTTATCCTACGTATGTGCCGTGTTGAATTCTACCCCTCAGTAGCACGAAACCCCGGACTATTTGTGGTTGACGGTACAGATCCAACACGTACAATCCGTTTCCTCTGGTGTGTTCATGGCTCCTTGCTAATTTTAAATGATAAGACCCCAGTGAAAACAAGATTAAGTCCTTGTAGGTCAATATTGGGAAATCTTGCACATTATGATTGGCATCAATCATTGTTTCCGAGGACATAGTTAGCCAAGTCATTATCCCTGTTAATATTTTCATTTATTATATTAACGAACTGCTCAACATATTGGCTGTCCTCATATGTAACTCTTGTTGCATTAATTATTGCTGCAGTTACTTTGAAATCATCCATTAAATATGGAAGCGTAATGTTGTAACAAGGGTCTGGCGGCAACAACGGCTGTGTTTGCCCTAATAGCGGCTGTCAATTCCGCGACTGACTCCCTCAAAGTCTCGCGCATCAAGCGGGAATTTTCGTTCAAAAGCCTGCACCAACAGGAGTGCAGGCGAATTCGGCTGCCCTGCAAGGTAAGCAAAAGACTTCATAAGTATTTGTAGTATGAAGTATAACAGAGACATAGATAAAGGTTTTGTAAGCATAACACTTATTGCTCTCATTATTCATATCTTGAATAGCAACAGCCTAACTTAAATATGCAACAAGGTCAACAACCATTCAACCAATTAATATGAAAATGACTAGCAAAAGACACGCAATCCATACTCTTGACCGAGACGGCATAAAGACGTCAGTCAGTAGAAAATCCAATCAACATGGAAATATTACTAGCCTAGGACTTTTCTCGGCTGACAAGTTTATCAACACATAATTGATTGGGTGTCATTTATAACAGCAACCACTAGAATGACTTGGTTTGTTGTACTGACCACGGCATGGCCTTCACACTGCCCGCCTGCCTGCTCCTGATGGGCCGACCTCAGCAGCAGGGGCTGCTTGTGGTTGCTGGTCTGCCTCACGAGCAACCGCTGCTTGCTCTTCTTCTCCTTCATAATGTATATTCATCGCCCTTGTGGGAGGTTCCGACAGTGCAACCGATGCCGGGAGAGGGACTTCTATGGGCTCCTGTAATTTACTAAATTAAATTTACTAGAATACTTGCATCATATTTCATATTCAACTCAACTACTTAATTGGTCCCACAATTAAAAAACCAAACTAAGTTATAAATAGATAGATAGCTTAGATAAAATTGCATTCTGCAAATACTAGGTGTATTTGCACTTCTAATAAAACTTTACTATACATAACAGACCTACATTTATGTAATTAGATGTAAAGATACATATAAAATCTCGACAGTCGATCTCTAAATATATTCAAAAACCGGCTAAAGAAGCACTATCTCTCCCTTTCCAGTTAGATAATATATACATAGTCAGGTCATAAGTTCTGTCACATGTGCAATTTGAAATAATTTAGACATGTTCATTATTTATATAAACATTTATATAGCAAAATCAACTTAATAAAACATAGATTCTTATGGTAATAAAGTTTATTCAAAATGACTCCCGCGATTTTGAATACAGGCCTTTATTCTGCGCGGCCAGTCGTCTATCGCAGCACGAACGAGGTCCATGTCAATATCGGCGGCTGCCTTAATCAAGGATGCCTTAAGTGACTCCAAATCAGGATGAGGCTTTGAGCAGGCCTTTTCCTCCAAGTGTTGCCATATCTTGTAATCTTACGGACTCAAATCTGGACTGGAGGAGGGCCAGTCTTCGTGCCGGATGAAGTCGATTTCACGCGCCGCCAGCCAGTCTTGTGTGCTTTTCGCTCTATGAGCTGGCGCAGAATCTTGTTGGAATACCCAGTGCCTGTTATTAAACATGGTATGAGAAACAGGTTCCACAAGGTTCTTGAGGACTGTATTTTGATATACAACTGCATTCGTTTTTACGCCTTTCTTACAAAAATGTACCTCAGTTAAGTCCCAATATATATAAAAATAAGAGACTCCCAACCAAACCATGAGCGAGTATGGAAAATGACCTCGTTGGACACGCGGAATACGGTTGCTCGCTTCTTCACTGCTGTGTGCGTACACCTTATCATTTTGTTTGTTGTAGCTCTCTTCCACGGTGAAAATTTTTTCATCCGAAAAAAGAATTTCCCGATGCTTTTTTCCCGCGTACCGCTTCAACAAAGCGCGGCATCTCTTCAGTCTCAGGTCCATTAAACGAACGTCCAAACGATGTCCTGTTTTTCTTCGATATGCCCTAAGCCCTAAGTCTTCATTTAACACCCTTTTCACCGTGGTCCTGCTTAACCCCATCTGAAGGGCCAACAGTTTCTGCTTACGTATGGGATTTCTTTGAATTCGCGCCTTCACAGCTTTTATCACTGCTGGAGTCCTAACAGAGCGAGGGCGAACACTTCTTGACCTGTCATCTACACTAGAGTCTTCATTGTATCGTTTTATGGTACGATAAACGAATCTTTTGGTTATATTCAAATTTTTCAGTAAGTCGAAAATCTGAATTGGCGCTTAACCGCAACGATGCAACGCAATAACTGCGACACGGTCTTCTTTAAGTGTCCACTCCATATTTAAAAGTGAGGAAAATTCTAAAAAGTACACATTTTTATTTTCATGAAAAATTCGAAATTCGAATTCAATAAACTTTTTTGTGGCCAGCGTTCTAAATTCAAAAGTTTTTATTGTGTGACAGAACTTATGACCTGACTGTGTATATATTTGTATGTATTAGTTTATTATACGGTTTATTCATATTTTTACGTTGTATTTAAGTAATTGTGTATGCAGTCTATTTTTAGCAATTAGGGTTATCAGTATTATACATACTGTTTGTAGTATATATTAGTCGTAGTATTTATAGAGTTTTATTGTACGCGCAGGTCTTCCCCCGCTCAACCATCACCTCTCCTACCATCTTGGTTTGCTGGAAGAAATCTCTTTTGAGAGATAAGCTCGCCTTTGTACATGTTTTTTTTCTATTATAAGTTATCTGTATGACTGTTTTGTGTAGTACAATAAAGAAATTACAAATTACAAATTACAAATATAGTTTATACATATGAATAACAACCTAGAACCTACAGTCTGTATCTATGTTGGTAAAAGTATATTACCTGTAGGCCAAACTCCAATTCTCCAAACCCATAGATACAGGCCCGGCCTATAGTGTCCAGCACTCTCTCACCCTGGTCACTTAGGAGAGAGCCTGCAGGTCCTCCTCCTGTGCCAGTCACACCGTCGTGAACCATTCTGGCCTTGGTGTTGACCTTGTTCGCCCACAAGGTCCATGCCTATACAATACAATTTAAAAAGAATACATTATACAATACAAACAAATTCATGCATGACATAACTTTCATTAATAAGCTATGTTCTCTGGCTAATTCTAGGCCAGTTAATCTATTTGTATCATTTATGGGTCTCATACTCAGTGGTAGCTTTATCAGAGGCCCTAAAAGGGCAGCTTGATATCTTCTGAAATTGGGTTGGCCACTATTCAGGGTTGACACCCCTCCATTAAACCGGCATGGAGCCAGCATAGTGGAGTAGGTCTCAATCTTACTCGATCCAAGTAAACGCCCGTGCCCCTCGGTGGGGACATTAATGGGCTTCATATTATTATGTGTATCATTCTCACACTCTAGTATCTGGTCAGTGGAAACCTATCTAAACAAATAGTAGACATACCGATTGCCAATCCCTCACATTTCTTCCGCAGCCCAACATATTGAGCTGTGTGGCCAGGGCCGACCACTGATCCCTTATTGTGGGGCCTAGCTCTATTCCCTGCAAAAGTTTAGGAAGTAAAAAAATAAGCCTTCGTCATTATCTATTTGTATTTTGATTGCGCGGGAAAATTTCCGGCAGATTTCTGTCATTTATACCGAGTCTGGTGGGTCTTCTCATCTCGAATAAGAGCAATATAGATAGGTGGGTACCATGCCAGACATGCATATCATTATCCCATAGTGGGGAGGGATGAGAAGTCGCAATCACAAGTCACAAAACACAACACAATCTGTTTTCCAAACAAACAAGTTATTACAAAGCACATACCCCGAACCATCTGAGTGTTTGAGTGGAGCCGCTCTAAAAACAGCTCTTTTTGCCGTTTTGACATTCTTTTTCTGGTGTTCTCCATCTCCAATACGACATACAGCAAAAATTAAAAATCCCAGGAAAATAATAATGAATGACTGAAGTTGAAATCATGAAATGACAGTCCGTTCGCGCCGCGACAAGCAACACAAAAGTTCTGAAACTGATTGAACATAATTTTAGTTTATTCAAAATGGATTTGCCCGTGGAATTATTATCGAAAATATCTTAAAAATTGTTGAGGATTGTTGGTTCTAACTTAAACACTCTTCTGTATATTAAATCAGTATATTAAATAAACATAAAACATTTTGGAAACAATTTTCTAGCATTGATTTTTTCTCTATATTAAAGTGACAAGGTGACAACAACAATCTTTTTTATATATTCAAAAATAGACAATTACAAAGCAGGTAAATATATGAAATTAAAACCTTTTCCAGTAATTAGGATGTCGTCAACATATATCAGCATCCAAGTATTTTGCTTGTAATACATATGGAACAGATGAAACTATCAAGACATTAAAGGATTCCTTTAATGTCTTGATACAGAACAACTTGAACAGATGAAACTATCAAGACATTAAAGGATTCCTTTAATGTCTTGATAGTTTCATCTGTTCCATATGTATTACAAGCAAAATACTTGGATGCTGATATATGTTGACGACATCCTAATTACTGGAAAAGGTTTTAATTTCATATATTTACCTGCTTTGTAATTGTCTATTTTTGAATATATAAAAAAGATTGTTGTTGTCACCTTGTCACTTTAATATAGAGAAAAAATCAATGCTAGAAAATTGTTTCCAAAATGTTTTATGTTTATTTAATATACTGATTTAATATACAGAAGAGTGTTTAAGTTAGAACCAACAATCCTCAACAATTTTTAAGATATTTTCGATAATAATTCCACGGGCAAATCCATTTTGAATAAACTAAAATTATGTTCAATCAGTTTCAGAACTTTTGTGTTGCTTGTCGCGGCGCGAACGGACTGTCATTTCATGATTTCAACTTCAGTCATTCATTATTATTTTCCTGGGATTTTTAATTTTTGCTGTATGTCGTATTGGAGATGGAGAACACCAGAAAAAGAATGTCAAAACGGCAAAAAGAGCTGTTTTTAGAGCGGCTCCACTCAAACACTCAGATGGTTCGGGGTATGTGCTTTGTAATAACTTGTTTGTTTGGAAAACAGATTGTGTTGTGTTTTGTGACTTGTGATTGCGACTTCTCATCCCTCCCCACTATGGGATAATGATATGCATGTCTGGCATGGTACCCACCTATCTATATTGCTCTTATTCGAGATGAGAAGACCCACCAGACTCGGTATAAATGACAGAAATCTGCCGGAAATTTTCCCGCGCAATCAAAATACAAATAGATAATGACGAAGGCTTATTTTTTTACTTCCTAAACTTTTGCAGGGAATAGAGCTAGGCCCCACAATAAGGGATCAGTGGTCGGCCCTGGCCACACAGCTCAATATGTTGGGCTGCGGAAGAAATGTGAGGGATTGGCAATCGGTATGTCTACTATTTGTTTAGATAGGTTTCCACTGACCAGATACTAGAGTGTGAGAATGATACACATAATAATATGAAGCCCATTAATGTCCCCACCGAGGGGCACGGGCGTTTACTTGGATCGAGTAAGATTGAGACCTACTCCACTATGCTGGCTCCATGCCGGTTTAATGGAGGGGTGTCAACCCTGAATAGTGGCCAACCCAATTTCAGAAGATATCAAGCTGCCCTTTTAGGGCCTCTGATAAAGCTACCACTGAGTATGAGACCCATAAATGATACAAATAGATTAACTGGCCTAGAATTAGCCAGAGAACATAGCTTATTAATGAAAGTTATGTCATGCATGAATTTGTTTGTATTGTATAATGTATTCTTTTTAAATTGTATTGTATAGGCATGGACCTTGTGGGCGAACAAGGTCAACACCAAGGCCAGAATGGTTCACGACGGTGTGACTGGCACAGGAGGAGGACCTGCAGGCTCTCTCCTAAGTGACCAGGGTGAGAGAGTGCTGGACACTATAGGCCGGGCCTGTATCTATGGGTTTGGAGAATTGGAGTTTGGCCTACAGGTAATATACTTTTACCAACATAGATACAGACTGTAGGTTCTAGGTTGTTATTCATATGTATAAACTATATTTGTAATTTGTAATTTGTAATTTCTTTATTGTACTACACAAAACAGTCATACAGATAACTTATAATAGAAAAAAAACATGTACAAAGGCGAGCTTATCTCTCAAAAGAGATTTCTTCCAGCAAACCAAGATGGTAGGAGAGGTGATGGTTGAGCGGGGGAAGACCTGCGCGTACAATAAAACTCTATAAATACTACGACTAATATATACTACAAACAGTATGTATAATACTGATAACCCTAATTGCTAAAAATAGACTGCATACACAATTACTTAAATACAACGTAAAAATATGAATAAACCGTATAATAAACTAATACATACAAATATATACACAGTCAGGTCATAAGTTCTGTCACACAATAAAAACTTTTGAATTTAGAACGCTGGCCACAAAAAAGTTTATTGAATTCGAATTTCGAATTTTTCATGAAAATAAAAATGTGTACTTTTTAGAATTTTCCTCACTTTTAAATATGGAGTGGACACTTAAAGAAGACCGTGTCGCAGTTATTGCGTTGCATCGTTGCGGTTAAGCGCCAATTCAGATTTTCGACTTACTGAAAAATTTGAATATAACCAAAAGATTCGTTTATCGTACCATAAAACGATACAATGAAGACTCTAGTGTAGATGACAGGTCAAGAAGTGTTCGCCCTCGCTCTGTTAGGACTCCAGCAGTGATAAAAGCTGTGAAGGCGCGAATTCAAAGAAATCCCATACGTAAGCAGAAACTGTTGGCCCTTCAGATGGGGTTAAGCAGGACCACGGTGAAAAGGGTGTTAAATGAAGACTTAGGGCTTAGGGCATATCGAAGAAAAACAGGACATCGTTTGGACGTTCGTTTAATGGACCTGAGACTGAAGAGATGCCGCGCTTTGTTGAAGCGGTACGCGGGAAAAAAGCATCGGGAAATTCTTTTTTCGGATGAAAAAATTTTCACCGTGGAAGAGAGCTACAACAAACAAAATGATAAGGTGTACGCACACAGCAGTGAAGAAGCGAGCAACCGTATTCCGCGTGTCCAACGAGGTCATTTTCCATACTCGCTCATGGTTTGGTTGGGAGTCTCTTATTTTTATATATATTGGGACTTAACTGAGGTACACTTTTGTAAGAAAGGCGTAAAAACGAATGCAGTTGTATATCAAAATACAGTCCTCAAGAACCTTGTGGAACCTGTTTCTCATACCATGTTTAATAACAGGCACTGGGTATTCCAACAAGATTCTGCGCCAGCTCATAGAGCGAAAAGCACACAAGACTGGCTGGCGGCGCGTGAAATCGACTTCATCCGGCACGAAGACTGGCCCTCCTCCAGTCCAGATTTGAGTCCGTAAGATTACAAGATATGGCAACACTTGGAGGAAAAGGCCTGCTCAAAGCCTCATCCTGATTTGGAGTCACTTAAGGCATCCTTGATTAAGGCAGCCGCCGATATTGACATGGACCTCGTTCGTGCTGCGATAGACGACTGGCCGCGCAGAATAAAGGCCTGTATTCAAAATCGCGGGAGTCATTTTGAATAAACTTTATTACCATAAGAATCTATGTTTTATTAAGTTGATTTTGCTATATAAATGTTTATATAAATAATGAACATGTCTAAATTATTTCAAATTGCACATGTGACAGAACTTATGACCTGACTATGTATATATTATCTAACTGGAAAGGGAGAGATAGTGCTTCTTTAGCCGGTTTTTGAATATATTTAGAGATCGACTGTCGAGATTTTATATGTATCTTTACATCTAATTACATAAATGTAGGTCTGTTATGTATAGTAAAGTTTTATTAGAAGTGCAAATACACCTAGTATTTGCAGAATGCAATTTTATCTAAGCTATCTATCTATTTATAACTTAGTTTGGTTTTTTAATTAAACATATTGAGCTGTGTGGCCAGGGCCGACCACTGATCCCTTATTGTGGGGCCTAGCTCTATTCCCTGCAAAAGTTTAGGAAGTAAAAAAATAAGCCTTCGTCATTATCTATTTGTATTTTGATTGCGCGGGAAAATTTCCGGCAGATTTCTGTCATTTATACCGAGTCTGGTGGGTCTTCTCATCTCGAATAAGAGCAATATAGATAGGTGGGTACCATGCCAGACATGCATATCATTATCCCATAGTGGGGAGGGATGAGAAGTCGCAATCACAAGTCACAAAACACAACACAATCTGTTTTCCAAACAAACAAGTTATTACAAAGCACATACCCCGAACCATCTGAGTGTTTGAGTGGAGCCGCTCTAAAAACAGCTCTTTTTGCCGTTTTGACATTCTTTTTCTGGTGTTCTCCATCTCCAATACGACATACAGCAAAAATTAAAAATCCCAGGAAAATAATAATGAATGACTGAAGTTGAAATCATGAAATGACAGTCCGTTCGCGCCGCGACAAGCAACACAAAAGTTCTGAAACTGATTGAACATAATTTTAGTTTATTCAAAATGGATTTGCCCGTGGAATTATTATCGAAAATATCTTAAAAATTGTTGAGGATTGTTGGTTCTAACTTAAACACTCTTCTGTATATTAAATCAGTATATTAAATAAACATAAAACATTTTGGAAACAATTTTCTAGCATTGATTTTTTCTCTATATTAAAGTGACAAGGTGACAACAACAATCTTTTTTATATATTCAAAAATAGACAATTACAAAGCAGGTAAATATATGAAATTAAAACCTTTTCCAGTAATTAGGATGTCGTCAACATATATCAGCATCCAAGTATTTTGCTTGTAATACATATGGAACAGATGAAACTATCAAGACATTAAAGGAAGAATCCTTTAATGTCTTGATAGTTTCATCTGTTCCTTTTCCAGTAATTAGGATGTCGTCAACATATATCAGCATCCAAGTATCTTGCTTGTAATACATACAAAAATCATATTCCGATGTTAGAAATCCTATACTTTTAATAAACACATCAATCGTTTCATTCAGGCATCGAGGAGATTCTGTCAATCCGTATAAAGCTCGTTTTAGTTTTAACACTTAATTTGAATTCTCTGCTTTATATACTTTAGGTGCTTTAATATAAACGTTAGATTTCAATTTACCATTTAAAATGCTGTTGGTATGTCAAGTTGTGAAGTCAATTTTTAGGTCTTCGCTTATAGCTTTAGATAGAAAAAATAGTACAGTTTTATGTCTCGCAACAGGTGAATAATTATTTATAAAATAGTCTTCTTGCTTTTGTTGAAAGCCTCTTGCTACTAGCCTTGCTTTCTTGGTTCCTCCGTCCTTTTCTTTAAAAATCCACTTAGTATCTATCGCTTTATTCCCTTCTGGTAGTTCTGTTTTTTCCCAGGTTTCAAGTTTTTCTAAGGCCTGTAATTCTTTATCAATAGCTTCTTTCCAATCTGGTTCACTTACAGCTTCTTCGAATGATGTCGGTGCATTCGCATTTAGACAAACAACAATGTTATAAATTTCATAATCACTAAGATGAGTGGGAGGTTTTACCGTTCTTCCTGATCTAGTACGATCTTCTTGTTCTGATCTGTCATTAGTTACTTGAATTTCACAGTTATGGCCTTCTCTTTCTCCATGAATCTCATTATTTTGTATTTCGTCTTCAAATACATTTTTTTCTTTATTTTCCTCTTCATCTCCATCAATATACATAATAAATATTTCCTTCCGCCATTTTTATCTTATACTTCTGCTTTGTATTGTGTGTCGGTCTCGTCAAATTTCACTTCTCTTGATACTATAATGGAGTTATCTTCTGGACTCCACAATCTGTAACCTACTATACCATAACCTACCATTCTTGCAGCTTTTCCTCTTTTACTCAATTTATTTATGATAGTAGCCCATGCTTTAGAACCAAATATCCTCAGTCTGGACAAATCTGTTTGACCATATCTCATAAAACAGGGTGTTTCAAAATTAATTGCCCACGAAGGAGATATATTCAGTTGATATGCTGCACATTGAATTGCTTCACACCATAAGGACTTCGGCAAATTTGTTTCTGCAAATAAAGTCCTTGTTTTATCACACAAAGTACGATTTAAGCGTTCTGCGCAGCCATTCATTTGCGCTGTATATGGAAAGTATACTCTAATTTTATCCCTTTTCTATTGCAAAAATCTTTTACTTTATTAGCTGTGTACTCTGCACCGTTATCGCAGCGAATCCTCTTTACTTTATTTCCTGTTTCATTTTCTAACTTCAGTATACAGTTAATAAGCTTCTCTGATGCCTGTGACTTGTTAATTAGTGGATAAACCACACAAAAATGAGAACAATCATCAAGAATAGTCATGAAATATTTCTCACCATTCAATCCACAATTCTTGACTGGTCCAGCAATATCTGTGTGTAACATCTCTGCCACTTGCATTGACTTTGGTCTTGGTAGTTTTACACGAAATTTCCACGTGCTAAAATTTGTATTTTCACTCAAACATGGTAATGTAGACACCGCAGCGCCAGACATTTTGCTTTTCTTTCTTTCTCCTTTCAATTTTAACTTTTAATGTGGATCGCAACCCAATATATTTATTATTAACGCTCTGCTACCGTGTTAAAGATTGTTGGTTCTAACTTAAACACTCTTCTGTATATTAAATCAGTATATTAAATAAACATAAAACATTTTGGAAACAATTTTCTAGCATTGATCTTTTCTCTATATTAAAGTGACAAGGTGACAACAACATTCTTTTTTATATATTCAAAAATAGACAATTACTAAGCAGGTAAATATATGAAATTAAAACCTGAACAAAAATATTATTTTAAACACTATAAAATGCACGTTTTGTAATAAATTAACAATAATTTGAAAATATATTTGAACAGTTTCTTTATTTGACAATGACGAAATATATCGATTATATCGAAACATAATCGAGAAATAAAAAGATACATTGTGGTTCAGAACTGTCCCTAGGGGCGGTAATCCATTTAGTTGAAAAAAAAAAACGACAACTATTCTTAGTTTGCGTTTAGAGAGCATGACTTCCAAATACCGATAAACGTAATTCAAACTAAAATTAGTTCTCAAAATAGTTTAGAGCGGCTAGTTGTCCATGCCTTCCGAATCGCAACCAATATGTAATGAAAAGATAGTTTTAGCGATGAAAGATCCCTCGGCCCTGCAGGCAGACCTCATCAGCAGGTGGAGCCCGTCCTCGAGTAGGCCGCGGGGCATTCGCGGACACCAGTAACACGTATGTCCCTCGGGAATACGGTACCTTCGAAGCGGGATGTTAAAACTATCTATCTCTCCCTCCCAGCCTGGTTTCCCCTCACACGCGCATCCCTCCGCAGCAGCGGCAATGACTACCGCTTCGAGCTTTGTCTCGTACAGGGCTGGGGTCCAATCCCAGTCCGGTACCATTGCCACAACGCCTGCCCTCACGCTACGTCTGACCTCGTCTGATGGTCCGTCGAGTATTCCGCCCTTGCTGGATCCCCCCCCACCTTGGGTACGGGATCCATACTCCTTCCAGCGATGACCGCAGGGACGTCTGGTCCGCGATCCTGATCCGAGGCTCCTTCCCGAAAAACCGACTCCGTTGGTCCTCCTGAGGTCATGCCTTTCTGCCCGTTTCTCCCTGTTCCTACTCTTGAACTGAGGCCCTGGGTCCTATGTATGAACCTCGCACCGGTGCCATGGTACGGGACCTCGCCCGGGGATGTCCTGAACACCATCTCCGGCCCGGGGATGGGGGCGGTGAGTGATCCCATCAGTGCATTTGACATCGTGGGGTTGCGGTACTCTAAGGTGTTCCAATCTTTGACAGAAGTGCGCAAGAATCAGCCCGATGCAGCAGGGAGCTCGGGTCCCTCTATCGACATTCTGAAACACCCTCCCCAGCCCCGGGACCTCCCTACCGCGCCGAACACCATGCTGTCTATTCTGAACACCATATCGACGCAACGCACCATGTCAGGCCTCGCGCAGTAGTTCACTGTCTCTCTACCGCACATGAGGAGGTCGACCCTCCGGAGTATCCTTTCCAGTCGTGGGGCCTCTAATTCTTCCCCCAGCTGGGCACAGCGGCTGTTCAGCCAACTATCCCCCATCGATGTCACTATCTGATAGCCCTCCCGGTCCACCATGCCGGGCGGGGATGATGTGGCGCAGTCCGTGAGCCATAGGGCGGAAGGGGTGCGTACTCCTGTGCCTGTAGCGGCGGTTTCGTGCACCACGTTGACTTCCCACGACAAGGATTGACCTCCGTCGTCGCCAATCAGGTCGTGGGAGAGAGTGCTCAACGCCGTTGGGTCGTCCCTCCCAGCGCCAGTGAGCATCCTAGCCCAATGTTCCTGCACCCGAGGAAATACCCCCGGACTGCAGATGGGGTCGGTTATTCCCGCGGCAATCTTGCCCTCCTCGAAGATTCTGCGGAGGAGTACCCCCCGGCGTAGGATGTCCACCCAACCCCCGCTTCCGTTGGCGCCCGAAAAGAGCGGGGGAACGCCCGGGGAGTAGTGGTATGAGCCGGTCCCCGTGCCTAGCTCCGCCATGTTCGTCCACTCGCCCAAGAAGAGGATGGGGGCCTCCCGGGCAGTTTCTCTATCACACACGACTTGATCGAAAGCCGTGGCCCCCTGGCTGTGGTAATATGTGGTGTGTTCCTGCCCCGCTAATTCGCGGGGTAATGTCCTCGTCCCGTACCTATCCTGGGCGTAGGCCTGAGGCAAACCCGTAAGCACCATTTCCCCCGCTGCGTCTCGGATTGCCTCCACGCCGGGCATAAATCGGGATATTAGTAGTGCGGCCAGGATATCGATTTCAGCCCAATCACACCCCGCACCCCCTGTCCTTGCCTGCACCCACGGCCTCAAGATTACGCTCAGGGATGTATCGAGCCCGGATATAATCTGGCAGCATCGGCGTAGCAAGGGGGTGGCGTTCACGGGTTCGAGAATTGGGACGATACCTTCCCTAAGGGGGGACACCACCGGTATGTTGACGTCTCCTATGCTGACATGGGCTTCGCCGGAGGTCACTACGAACACGATCCTTCTCCTTCCCTCTCATATGTCGATAGATACCTAATTGTATTAGTGAATACTTTTTTAAATCTTGATATTGTTTTTTTGGGGGTTTTTACAATGCATTTTTGGCATTTTTAGGGGATTTGACTTTGGTTAGGGGGAAAATATTTAAGGAGTTGGCAACCCTGTCTCGTCTTGTGTAAAATATATATATATATATATATATATATAATGTTGTATGTGTGATAAAGGTGGGAATAACGGCTGCTTTTGAATAAGCTATTGTCGTTAGTCATTTTAAATAAACAACCGTTATTTTACATAGTTGCGTTATTTGCGATTTTGCTAAGTAGCACCAAAAAACTATTATTAAACCCGATAAATCGCTAGTCGCGAATTGCGATGGCACGAAACATAGCAAACTAAGCTCTGTACCATAGTCTTATTTAAATTTTGTAGGTACCATAGCTATTTTAGCGCTATATAATATTTTAAGAGTGCCTTCAAATGAAAACAGAGTCCGGCCCGTGAGGTCTTAATGTTAATTACCGTCCTTCTATAACTCCCGAAATACTTATGTCCCAAAATGCCTGAAATTTAGAATGCCTTAATTTCTATATGTCTGATAAAGAACATGACAATCGATTTACAGTCGTATACGAAAATACTTCGTATGATGTAATGAAATGAACCTAACTGGTTGTTGGAAGAAAAATACTTCTGTCAGTGTATAACAAATAATGTAATAGTATATATAAATGTCTTTTTAGACATAGTTATTATTTAATTCTAACCCTTTCTAACTCTTCTAACTAGTTTCTTAATGTTGAAACATTTTATTAAAATTTGCCGATCCTCCTTTTACCCAAAAAGTAGATAAATCTCCTTACATTTTCTGGCATTTTGGGACTAAGACAAATCATAAAACTGGCAACCGTTATTTCTATATTGTTAGGTAGTTGTTTTGTTATTTTTAAATATTCGGTTGTAATAATAAGTTGTCGGTTTTTTTTAACACCACTAGTCTAGTCTGTGAGTGATTTGACATTATTTGATTTACATTTTGCATCGTGCGGTGGTTGCGCGTGGCGTGCGTCATTCGGCACTCGTCGTATTTTTTTATTTCTTTTTCTTCATTCAGCGAAAAATAACTAGTGGTGACTGGTGATAATGATAATGTACATATTCGTTAGTTAGGTTCGGTTAGTCATAGGTTAGGAGTAGTATTCTGGCTTTGTTTGTGTAAGAGTTGTTGGCGTCTAGACAGACTCCCTGTCCATGTCCAATTTCGATATTGTTTGAAGACGGCGGCGCTAATCGTCAGTAAATACATGTTCATGTTTTCCGACCTGAACAAGAATATAAAGACTCCCAAGATTTGCCTAAGGAGTACAAGTCGCCGTCAGAGGTTTACTGAAATCTCAGAGACTGAAATATCTGCCGCGCAACAACGTCACGACTCACGAGTTGACGCTCGTGAGAATGTGACAGAAGATAAAACGGTCAGAGTGTCGATAAGGGGGCGGAAGCCAAATCATCAATCATCAAACCGATGGAAGCCACCTTATAAGAAATTGATTGATTGAGATTTGGGAAATTGGTCAGAGTCGATAAGGGGGCGGAAATTCATCTGTCTGAAAGATGTGAATATAGCTTGACAAATAGGTTGTTCGTCAAATACGAAGCACTATTGATTTATCGGTCAGTGTCGATAAGGGGCGGTACCAGCCCCACACTCCAACCCTTCTATTTTAACTCTGTAATAAATAACCTTTCTGGAAAGTTGCCGGGTTGAAATTTTAGCAGGGCTAAGACTGTTGTTGTTATTTCTGGAGTTAGGTGGCCAGTATGTGGCTGTCATGAGTGGGGCTTGATGTTGAAGATGCGTGATTCATCTCCTGTGATCGAACCTGGAAGGTGTCATCTTCAGTGAGGACATGGTTCCATTAGTATACTCCGACTCCGGGAGACCTGGAAATCTAAAAATCTCGTTTTTGTTCTGCAGAGTCGGAGTAAAGATCTCATCGCATTCTATGGAGTGTAGAAAGGCCAGTGAGTCCAACTGCTTTTTGTCTTATTGGTTGGTATTGTATTTACGATATTGTATTCTCTATGGTTTTTGAAATTTTTTACTTGTTGACCATGAGTCACTCAGCTAGACACATGGAGTTGCTATTTCCCCTTTGTCATCATTCCAGTTCAGAGCCAGACTAAGGAGATGTTCATTTAGACGGGTTGGACTAGAACAATGCCATTCTGGGATTAGATTCTACTCCTGGAACTATTACGTTCCGGAATGACTCATCTTTAGTTGATGTCACTGTTTCATCCAGTACATTTTTGGTCTTCTTATTTTTTTTACAAAGCCTCTTTATTCTTTCACACTGCTAGGCAACAGCCCACTT
This sequence comes from Argyresthia goedartella, assembly GCA_949825045.1. Lineage (NCBI taxonomy): Eukaryota > Metazoa > Arthropoda > Insecta > Lepidoptera > Argyresthiidae > Argyresthia > Argyresthia goedartella. Next base: position 22,203,660 of record OX463811.1, read on the forward strand.
TTCGCATTTCGAGCCCACACATTTTATTGACGAATAATGACTATCAGCTACTACGGTCACTGTACAATATTTTCTTGATAGAGATCATTATAGCAATTAGTTCCTTTCATTGGCATTCAAAACAGCGGTTGAGAAAATCTGTCTCTCTACTTGCTGCTTAAAAAGTATGTTAGTGAAAGTCACTAATAATTGCTGTATTTATCTCTATCTGGTGAATAGTGTAGGTGTCTTGCTAAATGATTCAGTTGCTTTTTTTAAACACTTTTTATTTCCTCTAAAGCCCTAATTCTAGATCCTGTGTCATTCATATGAGAAACAACACCAAAAACTAGCAGGATCATAGGGACGAAGTGGTTCATTCCACTGTTTCAGGTATTACATTTGAACTGAAAAATAATGACAAAACAATTAAGACAAATTTTATGTTGCTGCGCCACAAATGCCCACAATCTTCAGGCTTCAACAAGAATCTTCAGTACAGATGACATCTTGAGCAAAATGTAATGTGGTGGGAGAAAGTTGGCGCATGTACATCTTACCGTCAACTGCCCATACTTCGCCTGCTTTTTGAAGGTTTTTGCAAAATAACTCCCAAATTATTCGATATAGGAATGGTTGTATTAAAAAAAGGTATACTGTCAGGTTGGATCTTTAATTTTTAAAAAGAATATTCTATGTTCTTCTAATATTCCATGAAATATTGAGGTTTAAAGAGACAGGCGAAGTCCGGGAAACTTGCCATGACTTCGCCTATAATTTTTTCTCATGTTGGTACGGGGTATAGGGTACCAACTTTTAGTTGAAAAATATTAAAACATTTGCAACGGACTATAGTCCGTATTATCAGCAACGTAGAAATCATTATATTTTTTTAAACGTAGGTAGGCGAAGTTTGGATGCAATCTGAACATAGTTACATACATTGATCGTCTTGGAGTTAGGGTTGCCAAAAATAATTTGTAAAGATTTTTACAAGGTTGAAAAATTCGCTCGGGACAGGACTTGAACCTGCAATCTTTATAAGTATGGGTAATGTTGTTCCCTAGTACGGGTAAGTGCTTTAGAAATTTGAAAAGGGATTTGGGTAAGTTTTTTTATATTATTTATTCTTAACATTCTAGACCATAATAAACATTACAAGTATGTAGTAAGTACATAGGTAGATCTTAACCTATGGCATATGTCTTCATAGAGGATATGTCGAATCTTAGCGCACCTCGCCGTTCTTCTTTAGGGTTGGGTACCACCATCTCTAAATGGGTGAAGCCACCTATTTTGCCACAAAGTCACTGAGAGTCACTGAGAATCTCAGTGACTGCGGTCACTGAGACGGTCACTGATAGTGGCTGAGAAAACCATAAGGTCGGGGTTACACACAGCCTTTTTGAAAATCCAATCAGCAATAACAAAATAAAGACTAATTAAACCAGATAGGTAGGTATCCTATTTACAAGGTAATAGCAAATCGCTGATAGGTATAACAATTTCGCGAATCATCGAAACTGTATTATTGTTGGGTAGGTTTATTGTTATTAACTATCTGCTGATAGGGTGGGAATTATGCTCATAAAAAAACGAGGTAATAAGTACTTAGTAAGTATAAATTATATTACCAAGGAATCAAATAAAAACATCTTCTAAAAAACTTACAAGTACAAAAACTATGTACAGGGTGTAAATAAAAGTAGGTATCATACAAAAAAATACAGAAAGCTCAGTCATTGATACTGAACAACTTTCCCGAAGAATTTTGTTTTTTTTGAGACATACATTTTTGAATTCCCTTAGCGCTACACGCTCTACCGCTGCGTGGAATGGAAGGAATATGGAAGGTTTAATTTTTTATTCATTTAAATAAAAAGTTTCTTTTGGAAAGTTATTCAGTGTCATTGACTGAGCCACCAGTATTTTTTTGTATACTTTTAATTACACCCGGTATATTTGAACAAAAAATAATTATTTATAAAACATAAACAAAAACATAAAAAAATATTAGGACATTAGACTTAAGACTATTATATTAAATCCTGTATATTAAATTATTCTTATCAACCTTGGGCTTGCTGGAAGAGATCTCTATTTAGAGATAAGCATGCCTTTGTAGATGTCCTTTCTGTTTATTATATCTTATGTTGTTTTATGTGCAATAAATATTTACGAAATATACGAAAATATACGACTATTTGACCTATGAAGTTCACTACTTAAGTTTATGTATTTAAAAAGGTTAAATGATTAGTTAGTCTTGTAAAAAAAAAATAGGATATATTTTTTATACTTTAGCCTCTATTTTATCCACAGAAATTAAAAAATAACAATTTTAAAAAGCAGTCGGTTAAAAATTTTCATCTCTAACTTGTCTAGTACCTACTTATAATAACTTTTAGTTTTTATTTTTTTTATCATAATTTACTTATGTATAGTTTCCGTCATAAGTATATTATTATCTTTCACTAGTATCATGCACGGGTTTATACATATACAACTTTCAGTGTAATATTAGGTGCACGTTAGTTCAACCTTATTCACCATATTCACCACATAATAGAGATAAAACTTTTCAACCGACTGCTTTTTAAAATTGTTATGAAAATAATAATAGCTTAGTCAGTCTTGTATCGTATAAACAACTATTATTGAGATATTAGGTATAAGACTTCTCTGTTTAAACTAAAGAACTTAATATAATATAATAATATAAGTACTTAACTGAAATTGTTTTATCTTTTAAAGATATCTCAGTTGTCATCGCGGCTCCGTCGACGCTGCACGATTTTACCTACCGTGTCGCGCGTTCTCTTGATTCTAGCCCTTACTGCGTTGAACATAGCGTCGACACCGTCCACATAACCTAATTGCAACATAAAATGTCTAGTGTTTGTCCCAAGTGTTCCGACGAGGTGACGGATGGCGTATCATGCTCTTCTTGTGCGAGATTGCTGCACTTTGATTGCGCAGGTTTAACCGAAAGCAAGTACAGGCGCATGCCGTTAGAGAAGAAATCCTCGTGGCGATGTGCAAGTTGCGTAACCGATGCCACGGCCGGGGGTGGTGGCTCGGGCTCGCCGACGCTGTCTAGCATCATGAAGGAAATAGTCTCGATGAAGTCTCAGCTAGTGACCTGCATCGACAACCTCGCCAAGCGCCTTGACGAGTTCAACAAGCGTCTCTCACTCGTCGAAAACATGGAAAAATCTGTGGCTGATGCAAACGTCAAAATCCTGGCTCTGGAGGCGGAACTCAATGCACGTGATCAATATGCGCGTCTAAATAATGTCGAGCTTAGTGGTGTGCCCATGAAACCTGGAGAAAACCTTAATAGTATCCTGCACGACTTGTGTGTTTTTGTCGGTTTCAAACTTGACGAGCGCGACGTTGACTTTGTGCACCGTGTGCGAATGTTTTTACATACGCCATCATCCTCTGATGCTAACGTCGAGGCTGGGGGTTCAGGTTCTCCCCGTTTTCCAAACATCATCGTGCGTTTTACTCGACGTCGCTGCAAGATGGATTTAATTAGTGCGGTTCGATCCAGACGTGGAGTCACCTCGGCCCAACTAGGTATTCCCGGTGCACCAAGTAACATATTTGTGAATTAACATCTTACGCCTGCAAACAAATTATTGTTCAAGGAGGCAAGAACCTTGAAAACAAAGCACAATTTCATTAATGTCTGGTGTGCAAATGGCGTTATCAAGGCCCGCAAATCTGCTAATCACCGTATAGTTACGATCCGATCTCAAGACGATGTTAAAAACCTCATTAAGTGACAAAATTGCGTTACACATGCACAAAAAATTAATGTAAAAACAACCACTTATGTTAAACCTTTACCTTTAAAACCTAATTTATTATTTTTGCACCTAGTAACTTGTTACGCTTTTATACATGCACAAAAAATTAATGTAAAAACAACCACTTATGTTAAACCTTTACCTTTAAAACCTAATTTATTATTTTTGCACCTAGTAACTTGTTACGCTTGTATACCATTAGTACTAGTAGCTTATATTGATTGTACCTACTTATTTAACCATCTTTATTACCTAAATACCTCTCTTGTTAGATTTTCCTTAGGTACTGCAAACCATCTGAAGGAGGCCCTTATTAATGTAACTTGTTATGCTTACTCACCATTAGTACTAGTAGCTGATATGAAAATTCTTTATTGCACTGAAAATATACAGACATTAAATCGATGTTATTACAATAAAAATAAAACAATGTTCAGCATCCGCCAACTGCTTCGTCAAATAAATTTATAAAATGTCACACACGCACAAACACACTCATAAAACTTATATACTTCCAAATAATAATAACCTACTTAAATAATAAATAAATCTAAAATACATAAAACTACACAAATAAACCACCCCAGAACGCTGCCGGACCAAAGGTACCCATTACGCTGGCAGCGTTGCCGCGCTGCACAGCAAGTGAGACCCTTTGCACCAGGAACGCTCCGGAGCGGTAGTCATGGCCTCGGTCCCTCAAGCGACGCCCAATGTCCCTGATGAAGGCCCTACCCTGCGATCCCCACACCCCCGTGGTCTCGACGGCCAATGGAACAAACCAATAACTCCCCATCAGCTGTGCGTACTTAACGCATTTCTGCCGCGCCGCCGACTCCGCAGCCGCACCAGCAGTCTGCATGGTGAAGCCTATATGAGATGCCGCGAAAGTGCACACGCACGTCGCATCCCACAAAAGGCTACGGCTCCTCTCCCAAGGTATCAAAGTGAGACCGTCCGGACGTTTCCCGTCGCTGCGACACAAACCAGGCGGCTCAAGAACCGCCGGTATGTTAGCCGAGACGAGAGCCCTCCGGACGATGTCATTGATGGAGTGATGACGAGACTGCCTCCCTGCACTTCTGACGCAGTGTAGTCCGTGACGCCCCAGCGAATCGACTGATACACCGCAAACACAGCGGTGTGGCTCGCAAATGCTACATCCCAACCGAAGCGCCACGGCCACGCGCAGGGAGTTGTCATCTAGATGGGTGCCTAAATGAGGAGACGGCAACGCATGCAACCAAGCACCAGATTCCGGCTGGGAGACCGCGCGCAGACGAGCAAGCTCCGCACCCGAGGACTGCCCCAACAACCCGTCAAGTGTCGACTTACATATCTCCTCATCCCAGGAGCCCTGCACGCCTGGCTTCTCCGGAACGTCTCCCGCCGGGCAACGTACCCGCCACAGCTGAAGAGCCTCGTCCGCAAATGGGATGCTGAACCCGTCACCATTAATATTCAAAATACGAGTGACAAGCTCCAACACCCCCCGCGAAGAGGCTAAGAAGGCGGGGAGTTCCGTGTCCCGAAGGCGACGAACGCCGAGACCACCAAACCGTATAGGCATCGCTGCCTGCGACCACTGTGAGGGAGACATATTAACGTTTAAAATAGTCTCCAAAAGACACTTCAACGCCTCGTCATAAGCGTCTGTCTCCCCTCGGAACAGCCAAACTAGTAGCTTGTATTGGTTGTACCTACTTATTTAACTAGCTTTATAACCTACATACCCTGCTTATAAGTGTTGCTTTGGGTACTGCAAACCGTCTGAAGGAGGCTCTTAATAATGTTACTTGTTTTATTAAATCTAACCTCATTAATGACTATGTCTAATTTATCCTTTTACTACCAGAATGTAAGAGGGCTGCGCACGAAATCTCACGACTTTCATTTTAACGTATTAGATTGTAATTACCATGTTGTCTGTTTGTCGGAGACTTGGCTCAACGATGATTTTCATAGTAGGGAGTATTTTGATGAACGTTTTACAGTTCATAATTCATAATTCATAATTCATTTATTGATTTGTGAGACACAAGTACATCAGGTGTAATGGTTGAAAAAATATAGCTTCTTTTGTGCTCTACCTAAATAGGCATACAAATCTTATGTCACAAGTAAAACTTTTTAAATAATTTTATAAAAATACAATTAAATACAGAATGTAAAAAATTAAAAGATTAAGTTAATATTAAAAAAACAATTTAAATAAATACAAAATTAATGTCAATGATAAAAATATACATGTCAGCGTGTCAATAATTACAAACTAAATTAATAAATATCTGATCTAAATTACAATTTATCTTCAAAGAACTCTTTCATGTCATAATAGCATTTATTAGTCAGCATGTCATATAATTTTCTTTTAAATTGAATAGTATTTAGCGATTTTAGATTATCTGGCAACTTGTTATATATTTTTGGTCCCATGACCACAATGCTTTTTTGTTTGAAGGCTGTTTTACAGGATTCAATTTTTAGTTTATGTGGATGCCGTATTGTTCTAGAGCTATTTTCATGCGCCTTTGGAAATAGCGACTCGTTTGTTTTGACAAAGACAGCAACTTCATATACATATAGACAGGTAAGTGTAAGAATTTTCAGTGCCTTAAAATATGGCTTACAGGTTTCGGTAGATTTTAACTGACACATCGCTCTCAGACATCTTTTTTGGGCTTTAAATATTGTAGTTACTTCAGTGCAATTGCCCCAAAATACAATTCCAAACCGCAATGTTGACATTACATACCCGTGGAAAGCTGACAGTACGGCGTCTCTACTAACAATTTTTGATAACTTGTATAAGGCGTAGGCAGATTTACTAAGCTTATTGCACGTTACCTCGGCTTGGTATTTCCAGCTTAAGTTATGATCTATCGTCAAACCTAAAAACTTGGTGACATGTTCTTGCTGGATTGCTACATTGTTGTATACCAAGTTTACAGGAGGTGGATTGGTTTTTTGTGTAAAGTGCATAATTTTAGTTTTGCTTAAGTTAGCCTTTAAACAGTTTGATTCTAGCCATGACATTATTTCTTGGAGAGTTTTATTTATTTCGTGTTCGTAATTTTTATTTTCTGATTTTTTTATGACCGCTGTGCTGTCGTCAGCAAAGAGGGTCATAGGGTAGCTTACATTCAGCGGCAAATCGTTAATGTAGAGCAAAAAAATCAATGGGCCGAGTATACTGCCTTGCGGGACTCCATGTAGAGACAAGCGGTCATTTGAAGTATATGTTACTTCGTTGTTTGTCTCTATGCAAATATTTGAGAGCTGAGTTTGTTGTGTTCGCCCGTTTAAATATGATTTTATGAGTTTTAAAGCTGTACCTCTCACTCCATAGAATTCCATTTTTTGTAGCAAAATTTTGTGATTAACGTAGTCGAATGCTTTTGTCATGTCCATGTAAATAGCCGATACTGGAACTCTAGAATCTACGCATCGTATTATATCCGCAAGAAAGTCGTATATTGCGAGATTAATACTTTTTCCTTTTCTGAATCCTTTTTGCTGCTCTACTAATATATTATATTTATCGAGATAGTTGTAGACCGAATTATAAATAACATTTTCAAATATTTTGGAAATAATTGGAATTAAGGCAATTGGTCTGTAATTGTGAACCGAGTTTTTATCGCCTTTTTTATAAATAGGCTTAATTATCGTTGTTTTCAATTTTGCAGGGAAAGTCCCGTTAACAATGCATAGATTTATTATGTGGCTTAGATGGGGTGAAATTATTTCATTAACGTATTTTATCACGTTAGTGCTAATGTTATCATAGCCTACGCTTGTTTTATTTTTTAATGATTTTATTATTTTGATTATGTCATACGAAATTGTAGGTGATATAAATAATGAAGATGGTTGAGAATTGAATTTTAGGTTATATGTCATATGTAGGTCCATAGGTGGAGTTGTTATTTGGTCTATGAAGTGGTCATTAAATGTGTTTGCAATTTTTATTGGGTCTGTAATCAATGTATTATTATCGTCCTTTAGTTTTCTAATGGGTTCCCTGGGTTGATAAGGTTTAGTGCTGTTAATAATTTTCCAAGTTGTTTTTGACTTATTAACTGACGTTCTAATTAAATGACTGTTTATAGATTTTTGTGTCAGCTTTATAATTTTTCTTAATCTTTGAGTATAAGTTTTTAGAGCAGATTTATTGACTTCACTTGGATTTATCCTATTGTTCCAAAGCAGAGTCCTTTGCCTTTTTGTACATAATTTTATACCTTTTGATATCCATCTGATTCTCTTTTCGCAGGAGATTTTAATATATTTTAATGGGAAACATAGCTCATACAGCAAAAGAAAAATGTCAAGAAATCGGTTGTATGCCTCATTTGGGTCGTCAGTAGTGTATAAGTCAGTAAATTTCCATTGATTTAGGTACTCTTTGAATTTTTTTAGATTTTCGTCACAGTAGTCCCTCCGTTTTATCCGCCAGAATTTCAGTTTACATGTTTTTTTGACATTGCATTTCAATATTTGAGCTGTATGGTCAGACAAACCTAAATCGATGACCTCAGCCTGACAGCAAGTAGCATCATTGTGAGCAAAATTGTCAATGCATGTTTTGCTTTGTAGTCTTGTGGGCTCATTTATTGCTAAGGTTAAGTTGTGACTTGTTAAAATATGGATAAATTTTTGAGAGGTTTTATTTGGCTTCAAAATGTCTATATTAAAGTCACCACAGAGTACAACTGTCTTGTCACGTTTTTTGTTAATTAATTTCAGCAACTTATTTAATTGTGTGAAGAAAATTTTTAATTCCGTAGCTAGCATTTTTGGGACTCTATAGAGACATAGTATTATAAACGCGTAGTCTGTCAGCTCTACTGCACAACATTCCATATTACTTGAAATAGAAATGTCCTGCAGCTCTACACTTTTATATTTTATCCCGTTCTTCACAAGTATACATGCACCTCCCCTTTTTACATTTTGTCTGGAGTAACATGATGCCAAGTTATAGTTGGGTATGCATAGTTGATCCTCATATCCTGACTCTATAAAATGCTCTGTGCAACAAATTACATCTATACATTTTCCTAATGAATCTAAATTTGATAAATGTACACTTAACAAGTCTGATTTACTTATAAGTCCAGCTATGTTTTGATGTAAGATAGAGATACTGTTATAGGCGAAAAAACTCTAGCTCCTTTTTTTCCTCTGCATTAACTTGCTGATTTCCATCCTTTTCTCCTCTATTGTTGATGTTACCATGCTGCTGTGTTACTTTAGTGCTTATTACGTTTGATAGTGCTTTAAGGTCTGCAAAGATTTGTTTCATTCCCATGTTATTTAGCGCTAACTGCCGCCCCGAGAACATGTCGTGATCGTAGGTAAGGTTTTCATTGGAGTCCAGAATATGCGCATACTTATGGCTCATATTATCTAACCAGAGTAGGTTGTTGAACATCTCAATCCTGGAGTTGAACATGGTGAGGTTCGGACCAAATTTAAATACAGGCAAACAGAGGATAATGTTTGTGTGTTGTATTCTTAGGAGTGTGCATCTTATGTTTTCTATAATTTCAAAGTAGTTATTGGTTTCCACGAAGTCTGTTTCTCCAATTATTACGATGCAGTAATCCTTACTTGTATGGTCTTGCAGCTTTATTTCAATATCCTTAAGGAGTACTTTGATGCCGACATTCCTAGTCAAATAGTGACACAGCTGAGTATTTCTGTCGAAGGTTTCCTGCGCAATTGTGAGGACGCTATTTTGTGAATTGCTGCTCAATATAGTTACTTTTCTCGTTAATGGTTTTATTTTTTCCTCATGCGTGCTTGGCGCCCTTGTTTCGTGCTGTAATGCAGACTTTGAATTCACATGTTCATTTTGTTGACCTGTTGGCTCTTTAAGGGCTTTTTTTATTTTATTTTTAGAGTTAACGCCTAGCATAGGCCACTGCGTGAGGTCTACCGTCTGTTGTTCATTTGAAATTGAGGTAGTCGGTGTATCGTGACGCCGAGGAGTAGATTTGGATGATTTGCTTTTTTTCCTTTTTGGAGTTATACAATCATTTTTTAGGCTTTCTGTTACCTTTTTGCACAATTCATTTGTTTTTTTCAAATCGTCAAAATTTTTATGTAAGCGTCTATTTTCTAAATTCAAATTTTCTATCTCTTTATGAGCTGTTTTTAGCTCTCGTTTCAGAACTTCAATTTGTTTTTTAAGCTCCGTGACTTGGTTCTCGTCGTCGTCAGAGATTGCGGGCAAACTACTACTGGTGCCATCTAGGGGATCTTTGGTGGTATCTAGTTCCTCATCGGTCAACTGTGACTCTGATCGTGTTCGCGGCTTTCTGAATGTTATGTTTGCAAAGAAACTCATCTTTTTCAGTATAGATCTCACTCACCACGAAGAGAAATACAAAAAAAAAAAAAATTTTGTAATTAACAGCTCTACAAAGTGTGCGGGCTCTACTGAATCTATTTAGATTTATTGGCTTAACTAACGCTCTTTTGTAGCCCTCTAGTGGTGAGTAGCGAAAGCTTTTAGGTGCGCTTGATGGCTGCTATTGATAGTTGGTGAGAAAGTGTTGCTACTTACCGGTAGATGGCGTTAGTAGTTATATAAGTCTCGATCAATATAGCGGAATGATGATTCACCTTTATTTCAACTTTTAGGTTAAGAGTTGAATATTATCTTCTTCAATGTCTGCAGTTCATTGTCATACGAAATTCACTGTTTATATTTTCTGTGTTTGAATTGTCTAATAAATAATTTCACTGCACTGACTAACGTTCAATGTCACTCTAACGGTTTTTTCGGCAGATGTTGTTCTTCAATGTATCGCCTCAAATACAGCTTGATCCGAGATATTTATATATTAGTCCGGTCATTTGGAACATGACGTATAATATTAAACACAATTTGTAGCACTGTAATCACTTTAAACGTTCGAAACTCTAAAATATATCTTTTTTTTTTTTCCTGTTTCTGAGGTTCGAAACCGGTAATAAGACATAACCTGTCCCTTAATTCATCACTCTCGCTGTCTGATCCATTTGAAGTCTCGAAGTCGCTTGATCCTCCCTCCTTAGACTGATCCTTAAAAGAGGAATCATCTGTTTGACTGGTCTTTTCGAAACCAACTCCTGTTACCCCGTGCCTGCTAGCTTCTCGCATAAAGTCATCGCCCTCATTGGATGAGGAAATTGAGGACTCCTTTTTCCTCCGAGATAAGGCCTTCTTCATGTATTTCTCTATGAATAACGGGATACTTTCTTCTGTCTGTTCAAGAAGCATTTTTCCGTACTTGGGGTCTGCAACTAAGCCTCTGAAGGTTATTTGTTCCATTATGATTTTCGTGGGAAGGTCATCGCAGCCTTCGATAATCATTTGTTTAACCCTCCTAAAGAGGGTCTCGGTCTGCGTCCTGGTATACTTGGGGTTACTCTCCGATTCTGACATATTGATTTAAAACTAAAACTGGAATTTGATTGAAAGTTATATCTATTACAATGTCCGTTGTCCGTTGACAGTACATAGATGCGACAGGGACGAGGCGGCTAGCGGAGCGGAGTGTGGTGGCGGAGTGCTGATTGCGACCCGCCGGGAGTTGGCGGCGGAGAGGCGCGCATGGCCCGTGCCGGCCCGCGCCCGCTCCCAGTGCCTGTGGATTGCGATACCTATTCCGGCTCGTACATCTAAGTACCTAAATATCGCATGCTTCTATTCGCCTCATGGAGATTGTCATACTGATTGTTTATCCGAGTTTTTCACCATTTGCCAGGATCTTGTTCTGAGTAATCCTAACGATATATTTCTCTTAGTGGGTGACTTCAATATAACTTACGCTGACTGGATTTTCAGTAAATCGAATTCAAATTTAGTTCTGAACTTGAATACAAATTCTAGCCCTAGGGTATGTCTTATCTCAGATTTTTTATCTCTAACTAATCTTAAACAATATAATTCCATTAAAAATAAAAATAGTAGGTTATTAGATCTTGTTATAAGTAGCATGCCTTGTTTGGTCAGAGAATGTCTAAATCCGCTCACTCCTATAGATCATGACCATCATAATGCCTTAGAATTTGAACTTGACACTCAGCCATTCATAACCTTAGGGTCATCTCCTGCCTTATTGCCAAATTTTAACTTAGCTAATTATGATCTAATAAATAATGCACTCTCTCGTGTTGATTGGGACAGCCAGTTGAGTGACTTAGATACTGAAGAAGCTATAAATACCTATAGTATCCTGTTTGGTATTCCAAAAGTTTAATTAAGCTGGAGCGCGAGAAGCAGAAATATCACAAGAAGTACAGTGGATTTCATTTATTACGACCTTGGTTGTAGCGACCATTTACCTATAGCGACGTTAAATCTAAGTCCCTTGAATTTAAAGCATACTTTAGTACAAAATTCATGTGGCTATGGCGACTTTGGATGTAACGCCGAGTTCGGGTGTAGCGACTGTTTTTAATGAATCATTTGTAACAAATTCCTAGAAATCCCATGCAGATATTGCGACCGGAGTCGGCCGCCAAAGACACAAAGATTTTTTTCTTTCACAAACATTTCTTATCTTTTGTTTACATCCATTGCACACAGATGGTCAGCAAGTGTGGAGACCTTTACCTTTTGTTTATAGATATCAACTAAGTAGGTAAGGGAAGCGTGTACGTTTCGGAGCTTTATATATTAAAATAAATTGAAGCAAACTAATATTACACATTTTTTTAAATGTACCGGTGAATAACTATGTGCAAATATTTTCAATAATAAATGAATATAAACTACACATGTGTACGTGTCTGTATCTCTTTACCTTTGCCTGTAACGACTTCCGGATATAACGACGAAAATAGAGTGGTCCCTTCATTGTCGTTATACCCGAATTCCACTGTATAAGGTTTACGGCAGTCAATACGATTATCACACATTTTCTATCTTGAGAAAAAGGCTAAAGAAACTTGAGCGTGAATCTTATCGTAAGTATATTAGTTACTCTGAACATAAAATCAAAGTGTGCCCAAAATATTTCTGGACTTACATAAAGAGTGTTTCCTCATGTAATGACATACCACACAAGATGAGCTTAGGTGACATTTCGGCTAACACTGGCTCCGAAATCTGTGATCTCTTTAATAGGCACTTTGGCTCCGTATTTGAGCCAGCTGCGCGCTTGTCCCGCGATTCTTTGACTTTACCCCCTCCTTCTTGTACTGTAGTTGACATAAACTCTATTAACATTGATTTAAAACTGGTATTCAAATATCTAAGCGGTATTAATTCTAATAAGTGAGCTGGCCCCGATGGGCTTCATCCTTTATTCATTTCTAAATGTGCCGAGCATCTTTCAGCCCCCATAACAATTTTATTTAAAAAGTCTTTGAGTGAGGGGTGTATGCCTATCGTTTGGAAGCGGGCTCTAATCACTCCTATTCCAAAAGGAGATGATCCGTATAGTATTACTGATTATCGACCCATATCTAAATTATGTTCACTAGCAAAAATTTTTGAAAAGATTGTCACCGATCAACTATCTCGACTTGTTTCGCATCATATATCTGGGGCTCAACATGGTTTTCGTAGTGGTCTGAGTGTTGATACTAATCTCTTAACATTTACTGAATTCTTACTTAATTCTATGGATCAAAAGATTCAAGTAGATGCCGTGTATACCGATTTTTCAAAAGCTTTTGATAAAATTAGCCACTTTACGTTGCTTTCCAAACTCTGGAACTTTGGTATACACGGTGATCTTTTCCGTTGGATTCTCTCCTACCTGGAGAATAGAATGTAAGCAGTTGCACTAAAGCGTTTCGTCTCCGATTATAAGACTATTAGCTCGGGGGTCCCACAAGGGTCTCATTTGGGACCTCTACTTTTTATTTTATATGTCAACGACATTGGATCTGCCATTAAACACTCTGAATTTCTCCTTTATGCTGACGACGCTAAAATTTTCAAAAACATATCAAACATCGATGACTGTCTTCTACTCCAAAGTGATATAAATAGTATGTTAAGTTATTGTACAGAAAACAATCTGTTCCTGAATCCTAAAAAATGTTACACTATATCTTTTACTAGGAAACTTCGAAAAACAGATTTCGATTATAGCATCAGCGACACCAAACTTGCTAAGGTTGATGAAATCCGTGACCTCGGTATAACTTTGGATTCTCGGCTCAGTTTTGTTCCTCACATAAACAAAATAGTTAATAATGCCTATAAAAAACTTGGTTTTATCCTGCGGATGGGTAAGCCTTTCAACTTAGCAAGCTCATACAAGATTCTTTATTTTAGCTATGTTAGAAGTATACTAGAATTTGCCAGTTCTGTCTGGAACCCTTTCTTTCAAATTCATATTGATAGAGTTGAAAAAATTCAGAACAAGTTCCTTAAATCTCTTGACTATCGTGTGCGCCATGCCTTCGATAATTATAAAATGTGCTCCTCACGTTATAATATACCTTCACTTGAGATACGTCGCAAGGTGACAGATGCCTTAACTCTATATAAAACCGTTACCGACTGTCCAGTCTTATTACAGAGTGTGGGATTTCGTGTGCCCAACCCTCGTCTTAGAAATAGAAAACACCTATAAGTTGTTCCTTCAAGAAGTACTAACTATACTGGTAATTCGTTTGTCCGTAGAACCTCTAAAGTTTATAATGAAAGCTTTTCTGATTTAGATCTTTTTAATATGTCTCTTAATGTGTTTAAGCAAAGTGCCACTAAAATTTTAAATAGTGATGGTGAAATTATGTAAGTAGGTTGATTAATTTGTTTTGTGCATTTTTTATGTAAAATTCAAACTAGTAATTAATCGAAACTGACGGTTTATTTTAACACCATAACTTTAACTTTTTCGTTAGTAATTTTGCTAACTGTTTGTTTCGTTAATATACAAATAAATAAATAAATAAATAAATCTTTACTTAAGGCCTTTCTCATCACTAATAGGTACAAGATAAATAGAACGGGTGTATTTATTTTCAATGAAATATTATTTAATTTTGCACGTCAGGTTTCATGACATTCTGCATGGCACGTGTTAATATACACGGTGTAACTGTTGGTTGAAATAAGCAGGGTGACTCATCCCATGATTCTTTTTTTTTCCAAGAAATTTATTTAAAAAATTGACATTGCCATACATTTTCAAGAAATCACCCGCTGGGCTATTATGTAAGCTTTGAAGGACCGCTCTCTTTCAAAGATAGCGTTGATTTTCTGGCTCTGAAGGAAAGCTGGCTTTCAAATAGAGCGTAGACCATTGACAGTTGACCAACCCGAAGCCAGGCAGCGCTTTATTTGAAAGCTAGCTCTATTCCACAGCTAGATAATTAACGCTATCTTTGAAAGACAGCGGTCCTTCAAAGCTTACATAATAACCCAGCCGGTCAAGTACTAGGAGTAGGTCAATTTTTTTCATCTGATATGTTTATGTCGAAAAATTTTCAGAATCATGGACTCAGACACCCCGAAAAAATTATTTCATCCAACAGATGATAACATCCCGCAAGCTTAGCACGTGTGAGGTGAAAACCGACGCGCATTATTAAAATTTGTTCTTTGTTGTATGTAGTTCGAACATCAATCAACCAATTCAGTTTATCTTTAAGATCAACTATGAAATATCAAATGTTTTGATACCTCGTCTGTCCGATAGCGGCTTGGGCCAAATCTGTTCGATATCATTTCTATAGATTGATGATATATCATCATTTATGGGCCATGCAAACCTTCCTCTCCCCTTGTGTCTTAGAAATTTTACCTTATAGCAATGTTTCGCCAGTACTTCTAAAATCTGTCCCAGGTAAAATTTAGTTCCTTTATTAACAGAAAACTTTACTAGGACGTACGTGTCTTTTTCACATACCAAATCATCAGTTGTAATATTTTTTGCGATATTTTCATCTTTTTCTGCTATATTTTCTTTTTCTGTACTGTCTTCGCTATTTTCTTTATCCATTATCCAATAATTTTAAAACTTTCTTCTTCTTCGATCACATAGCCTTCTGATGATGTGTCGTGAAGTGAAATATCACAATCGTTTTCGTCAGAACTTTCCCGTGCACGTTGAGTTTTCTTCAGCCTTTTCGTTTCTGGACCATTTTTGATTTGTGATGGCTGCTCATCGTTTTTGCTTTTACTGGATATGTTGTCATCGATTTGCGTGGTTTCAAGCAATGTGTTTTCAATTAATCTCACCATTGATTCGCTCATAACGTCTTTTACCACATCAATCACCCCATCCACTTTAATCACGTTGAATAAGTCTGTATCATCAATATCGTCGCTCTCTGGTTCATTTGAATCTACCTTCACTCTTCGCATAATGCCCGTAGATTCATCTAGTTCTAATATCATATCATCTGTCTTATCAGGTGAAGATTCCGTTGGAAATGTGTGAATTACTGGGTTGAAGCAATCACATTTTCCCTCTTTATTTTCACAGAAACATGAAAGAACTCTGTGGGTTAGAGAATGGTTGTCTGACAGTATCGCTTGATGAATTTGCATTGTGTTCTTTAATGGAGTTAGTTTTTTTACAACATCACTATCCATAGGCTTTATACTTTTTTCATCGACATAGAATAGTTTTATGACCGTTTCGGTCTTGCTAAGAATCTTAAAGACTGTTTCCGCGTCGGGAATATCCGTCCCTTCAGCAACTTTTGAATCAAGAGTGCGTTTTATGGCGCCACCAACGCCATCCGCAGCGCCTTTTCCGTGAGAGCTTTCAAAAAACGACCACGTTGCGTGAATGAAATCATATTTTGGTATATTGTGGGTGAAAAGGAAGAATTTTTTTTTTGTCTGTATTGTGTTGTCGGCCCGTCAGAAAAAATATGTATTGTTGTCACCAGTGGGTAGTTGGTCTTTATGAAATTCAAGACAGGGTCAAGATGAGCCCAAATCGACTCCGGGTTATGGGCATTATCCGGGCTTATAGAGCAAAACGAGACCGGTTTTTCAGAATCTTGGTGGTACAATACACCTGTGTGTAAAGTGATTTGATTATTGGAAGCTCCAAAATGCATTGTTTGGACCTCTTCCTTTAGTTTACACACCCAATTTTCTGAAAAATCTATATGTAGGGCGATCTCGTGCGCTCTGAGATTTGTTATGCACATCTTATACTGTTCGTATTGATGCCTTGCGTTGTACATGTGCTTCTTGAATGATGTTATTTTACTATTGAATAATGCTATCAACTCGTTCACTGTGCCTTTCATTTGTTCTTTAACCATTTTTTTTGTCTTTTTTGTGACATTTTTTTTGGTGTAAATGTGCTCTTTAAGATTAAATAACTGCCAGGTTATTTCACCATTTTCATTCTTATCATTTATGGAATTTTCTGAGTAAGCTTCACATGCATTGTACATGCAATCCTTGAATTTTGTGTCACATACAAGTTTTGAAAATACTTCATCTTCATCTTTCATGTCTAGCACACCACAAGTATGGAGGGCGTTAATAATGAATTTCATATTGCTGTGTTGGACACAGGCGCATGTCTCTAAATTCTTGAGTGTTGGTGCCACTACATAAAATGGACGATACTTTTTAAAGGTGCTTAGCCCGATTGTACCGGTCTCTTGTATGTATTTTCGGTGCAGGTTGCTTAGCGTGTCGACTAGATACCTTCTTTGTTTTTTGCAGCCCTTACGTGTATAACACTCTTTCTTGCCAGCGCTAGCACGACTTACATCGTCTTGCTCATAAAATTCTTGCAATTTTTTACGAAGATTGTCGCAGGCTGTTTTCTGGTTCTTGTATTTTTTAAAATTGTATTTTAGTCCCAACTTTTTTGACAGTCGTGTTTTCAGTCTGTATTTTTTAACCATATTGGTGTTCAACATTTTCTTTAGTTTATTTTTTCCTTCATTTTTGGATGTTTCATATTCATTTTTCATAGCCTCAGTTAGAACGCTATGCTCTAGTAGTACTTTCTTTACGGTTTCCTTTGCTGGGGTGTTGATATTAGGCAGGTTTTGAGTAATAAAGTGATCAGATATTTTGTTAGGTGTCATCTCCTGAACAACTTGAGCACACGAAGGGTTTAGGCTCGGTGGCGCTTTTAATTGATTCTTTAAATAATCTATCTCTTCGCTCATTTTTTTCATTTTGAGACTCATGATATTCAATCCCTTATTAAGTTTTGTCACTGAATTACTTAATGTAGCGATTTCATTTCTTAAATTGCGTTCCACGCGTCTTTGTATATTACGTTCAGATAAAATAGCTGTATTATTTTTAGATTTGTCTTTCTCATTCTCTTCAGTATAAACTTTCATAGCCATATTACTTGGACCTGGTTCTATGAGTGATTTTGTATTTACTTTAGGACATGATTCCGAATTATTCTCGTTTTCACAAACATCTTTATGTTGTATTTCAGGGTTAAGGATAGATGCCTTTTTTGCTTCATACTTTGCCTTTTGAATGTTCCGATTTTTTCTCAGACTTTCTGCATGTCGTGCGGGATCATTTTTAAATTTTTCTCTATATCTTCGAGTTTTCTCTTTTTGTGTGAGGGGCATCTATAAATAATAAAATACTGAATAAATTTGCTATAATATTAATATGATGACCAATAAATCCGAAAATCTTTTATTTAGTCTCATTTGTACAAAAAAATCAGGCCATTGCGCGGACAATCGGCTCAGAAAACAAAAGTTCAAAATGGCGGCCGTTATTTACAAATCTGTCATCAGATTCATGGTGGGAGTCACGCTAAATCCCTGTATACCGAGTTTGAAGTAAATCGATCCATAAACAAAAGTGCAAAATGGCGGCCGTTATTTACAAATTCAACATCAGATTCGTGGTCGGAGTCCTCCTAGACCCCTGTATACCGAGTTTGAAATAAATCGGTCCATAAACAAAAAAGTTCAAAATCGCAGCCGTTTTTTTACAAATCCAACATTAGATTCATCGTCGGAGTCCTTCTAGATTTCTGTATACTGAGTTTGAAGTAAATCGGTCCATAAACAAGTATTAATTCATTCAAAAACAAAAAAGCCCGACTGTCTAAAAAAAAATTATACCCTATGTCATTCTCGGGTCACGAGGAGTCAAATGACACCTCATATGTAGAAATCTGTCCAGTGGTTTAGGCTGTAGCCCGTGACAAAGAAATAGACATACATGCATACATACATATATACATACATACATATATACATACATACATACACTCGAAAAACATAACCCTTCCTTTCTTCGGCAGTCGGGCAAAAAAAAGGTCAAAAAAAATTCAATGGCGGCCATTTTTTACTAATCTGAATTAGATCTGTGTTTGATGTCCTCCTAAACCCCTTTATACCGAGTTTGAAGTAACTAAATTGGTCTATAAACAAAAAAATCAAAATGGCGTTTTTATTACAGTAAAGATGTAGATGTTTCGTCAAAACTATCCAATAACGAATCTCTACGTGTAACCCGGCCCTTACATGGTCACTGAGAGAGTAAGTACATCTTCTCAGTGACCGGTGGTCACTGAGGTCACTGAGAATCAAAAATTACTCGTGAACTAGCTGCATTTCAGCTTATCGCAATCAATATATCGAAAGACCTAGGTTTTTCCAACAAATGGCACAATAGGTCATAATAAAAATAGTATTCTTACCTTGCGAAAAAACTCAATTACACTTTTTTTCAGTGACTGACCGTCTTCCTCCACGTGCTTCCAAACGAGCTGACAGCCACAGACTAACAGCTAGCGTTTCTTTTCTTTACTAAAACGAGACAATAATGTCTTGCCAGCCGAATAAAACTAAATTTCCCCACTAAACACGTAAAAATTAGGAAATATGCCGTTTTATAGAATTGATGCTTAAAATTGATAAATTTCGTTCAGAACTTCCACCAAAGAATAAACGGTGATACAGTGCCTTTAGGCTGAAGTAATATATGAAGAACTACTAGCTTATTATATAATAATGCCGTAGGATATAGATTTAAACTTCTATACTGCCTACTAATAACAAAAAAAATGGGTCAAAGTCAACCTCTAAAAAAAAACTTCGGTTTTTTACGCAAAATCCTCCCGATTTCAAACAAAACTTTGAAATTGCTCGGTAATGAATAGGAATATCAAAATGTGAGCTAGCAGCCATCGTAGGCAATGAGTTGTCTAATAAGGTAGACGCAATTCAAAATCTGCAGCACTTATACTTTTGAAGATAACTTAAAGGACAAATATCAGTGACCGAAAAGTGGCAAAAACGGTGGCTTTGACCAAATCTGTTGTGTACATGGTGGACACATCTTCAAGGGCGGCCAAATAAATATCCCTTTGCCTCTGTGACGCAAAAACTTTATTTTAAAACAGGAAACACTTAGTTTTGCCAACACTTTTCCGATGAAGTAGCGTGTACTATTTTCTGTGGAAAACTTGACCAGAACGAACTGGTTAACAGAAACTTCAATCGTATTTTTTTGCATTGTTTCTACTATCTCTTCTTCCGGGTAATCTGGCTCTGGCTCCAACACAGACGGAATAAACCACGACTCATTATCCGACGGGTCCAACAATGAATACCGTTCTATGCTTTCGTCCTCTGAACTAGAATTACCATAAATGGAGAATTTGTTTTTTGCTCTACGTCGGTTTATAGTTTTCTCAGGACTACTACCAATATTTCTGTCTTGCCACGACGTTCCTGCTTTGGGCTCAACGCCATCTTGTGTGGTTTTCTGAGGTGTAAGTAATATATTTGATGTTACTATAACATTTCTTAGATCAGATTCTGCAGTCAGCTCCTTTGAAGGTAAGGACTTTCCAATCCGCACATCAAGTTTTACTTGATAATTAAAGTCGGAAGCTGACACCGATACTCCGGGCGGAACATTCACCTTTTTGTTCCGAGGCTTCTTCTCAGGTTGGTCTACATTTGGTGATCGGTTCTCTTTCAGGTAGTCAAGGAGAGCATGCTCAATTTTGTAAGACTGGTCGGGTTTGAAATCTGGCAGTCTTTTTAATACCATTTCTGGGTTCAGTGGGTATATTCCTGTAGCTTTAAATGCACTTTTTATGTTATCAGGCTTGCTATCAACAGCATCTATTAATGTCTTTAACAACTCCGGAAAATGACACTTGTTTAGTGACGACTGACCTCTGTTTTTGTTTTTATAATTTAGTAGAATAGCTCGCCATTGCTTTTTCATGGGGCCAAAATAGCTCACATCTAGTGGTTGCGTTATATGAGATGAGTTTGGTGGTAGGAAAACAAATTTAATATTGTTTTCCTCGCACAGTTCAACTATCTTCACATTGATGTGGCTGGCCAGATTGTCGCCAATCAATAATTTTGGCCCATCTTTGCTTCGTGCCCATGGAAGAATTATAGTTGAGAACCTATCTTCGAACATCATCATCATCATCATTTCAGCCTGTTAACGTCCACTGCTGAACATAGGCCTCTCCAATCGCACTCCAGCGTGACCGGTCCGTAGCCACCTGCATCCAACGAGATCCAGCGATCCTCACCAGGTCGTCGGTCCATCTCGTAGGTGGCCGACCCACACTGCGCTTGCCAGTACGTGGTCTCCATTCAAGGACCTTTTTGCCCCATCGGCCATCCGATCTTCGCGCTATGTGGCCTGCCCATTGCCACTTCAGCTTGCTTATCCTACGGGCTATGTCAGCAACTTTGGTTCTTCTACGGATCTCCTCATTTCTGACTCGATCTCGTAGAGAAATACCAAGCATAGCCCTTTCCATAGCTCGCTGCGCGACATTGAGCCTCTGAAAAAGTCCTTTCTTCTTCGATCTTCGAACATGGCTGTATCAAACCAGCCAGACTTCGTCCTATTATATCTGGTACCTTTGGGACCATGCAAACGCCATTCTTCGAACAAATTTTCTGCCTTATATACCACATATGGTGGTAGCCTCTCACATCCAGCCGTTATAGCGAACATTATAGAAATGCTTCCTTTTGTTGAATTCATGACCCTTTCAGGGTACTTCACACCTCGACGGAATAAACATTTCTTTGCTCCCGGGTTGTCTGACAAGTTAGTCTCGTCATAATTGAGAATATTTTCTCTGGGCACACCATTGAGTGTGATTTGCAAATTTTCAAAATACGCTTTAATTTCGTTACATGTTTTTGCAGCACGAGCTCTCTTAATATTTTGAATCTGTCTGTGGGTTAACTGATGGTTATGTCTTTGGAGGAAAAGACGCACCCATTTGTCACCTGGTGGTTTACCATTAAATACCGATTCTCTGCCAGAATTTTGCAAATATCGGTGTACAACAAGTTTAAGATCTAGCAGCGATAAAGGACTGCCGAAATCTCCGGCTGCTATGATGACATTAACAAATTTTTGTTCATCTTCTTCTGAGAGACGAGTTAGACCTCCTACGGTCTTGGGGTGTTTTTCATGGAGTTTGTCCAAAAGAGTTCTGCGAGGTATTCCAAACCTTTTTTCAGCATCATAAGAGGACATCTTTTTGTCCCTTAACAAGCCTACTGCTAATTGTACCATATCATCGCTATGTTTTACCGTATAATCTCGTTTACGCTTCGGCATTTTATAAGAATGTTCCTGTAACAAAATATGAATGCTTGTAACAAATGAATTATAAAAAACTAAATCAATTATGTACAATTAATTGATGAATAAGAATATACAGTATTCATACGAGGATGTTGAATTTTTTTACAGAACCAAAAACAAAAATTTTAAAGGGAAAAAAATATTATGGGTATGTCACGGCTAGGATTCCCATAGTGCCCCCATGCGTTTACCCCAACGCCTACAACCCGCCCCCAACTTGACCCACCAACCAAAATTAGGTAAGTACATAATACATTTAGAAAAGGTAAATGGGACAACCCTAACCCTAGGCGAAGTTTGGACTCTATGTGAGGTAGAACTCGACAACAATAACAATTCATCAAATAACTTACAAAATGTAATAGATAGGCTTCAGGCGTATTTTTTTCTAAAAAGGGCAGAAACAGTTTATTCTTAAATTGTAGGTGAAGAAAGCTTACCTTTCGGCTGTTGGTCACATAAAACTAGACAAAATGCGTTTCGTGCAAAAACGCCGCTACCCAAACAGCTTTAAGAGGACGGAATGACAGGAAACAACATGAAGTCAGCCCAAAAAAAAAGCTAAATGCTGCCATAAGTAAATTATCTAATGCGTTCAAAAATCATTTTTCGTTCTTCATGTATACAAAATTAGTTATTGGGGTTTTTATAAAATTAGGCGAAGTTTAGTACAAAAGGCGAAGTATGGGCAGTTGACTACGTGCAAAAAAATTGATGCGCTTAAATTCTAGTCGCTTGGTTGTTCCACATATGTCAGCTTGAATGATATTGAGGAGGTTAAAAGTAAAATGTGATTGTCATAGAAATTTCAAACTGAGATAAATGGCAAAAACCTGTATTTCCTAAAATTTTGATATAATTGAGACTGTGTGATATACATTATGAAGAATTGTGTATTCTGACAATACACAGTCAGGTCATAAGTTCTGTCACACAATAAAAACTTTTGAATTTAGAACGCTGGCCACAAAAAAGTTTATTGAATTCGAATTTCGAATAAATAAAAATGTGTACTTTTTAGAATTTTCCTCATTTTTAAATATGGAGTGGACACTTAAAGAAGACCGTGTCGCAGTTATTGCGTTGCATCGTTGCGGTTACGCGCAAATTCAGATTTTCGACTTACTGAAAAATTTGAATATAACCAAAAGATTCGTTTATCGTACCATAAAACGATACAATGAAGACTCTAGTGAAGATGACAGGTCAAGAAGTGGTCGCCCTCGCTCTGTTAGGACTCCAGCAGTGATAAAAGCTGTAAAGGCGCGAATTCAAAGAAATCCCATACGTAAGCAGAAACTGTTGGCCCTTCAGATGGGGTTAAGCAGGACCACGGTGAAAAGGGTGTTAAATGAAGACTTAGGGCTTAGGGCATATCGAAGAAAAATAGGACATCGTTTGGACGCTCGTTTAATGGACCTGAGACTGAAGAGATGCCGCGCTTAGTTGAAGCGGTACGCGGGAAAAAAGCATCGGGAAATTCTTTTTTCGGATGAAAAAATTTTCACCGTGGAAGAGAGCTACAACAAACAAAATGATAAGGTGTACGCACACAGCAGTGAAGAAGCGAGCAACCGTATTCCGCGTGTCCAACGAGGTCATTTTCCATCCTCGCTCATGGTTTGGTTGGGAGTCTCTTATTGGGGCTTAACTGAGGTACATTTTTGTGAGAAAGGCGTAAAAACGAATGCAGTTGTGTATCAAAATACAGTCCTCAAGAACCTTGTGGAACCTATTTCTCATACCATGTTTAATAACAGGCACTGGGTATTCCAACAAGATTCTGCGCCAGCTCATAGAGCTAAAAGCACACAAGACTGGCTGGCGGCGCGTGAAATCGACTTCATCCGGCACGAAGACTGGCCCTCCTCCAGTCCAGATTTGAGTCCGTTAGATTACAAGATATGGCAACACTTGGAGGAAAAGGCCTGCTCAAAGCGTCATCCTGATTTGGAGTCACTCAAGGCATCCTTGATTAAGGCAGCCGCCGATATTGACATGGACCTCGTTCGTGCTGCGATAGACGACTAGCCGCGCAGAATAAAGGCCTGCATTCAAAATCGCGGGGGTCATTTTGAATAAACTTTATTACCATAAGAATCTATGTTTTATTAAGTTCATTTTGCTATATAAATGTTTACATAAATAATAAACATATCTAAATTATTTCATATTGCACATGTGACAGAACTTATGACCTGACTATGTATTATAATATTCGATATAATAGGCAATCATATAAATTATCTCGGATATTATCTATCACAATTTGCACAAATCCCGTTTTGCATGGACATTGTGGACCAAACAATTTATGCATGACGTTTGAAGGACAAATCAGCTTTTGCTCCTAGTGCCAAAGCATTATATGTATTATTTTAATATGGGTATTTACCAACTGTAATAAAGCAATGAAACAGCTGCAAAGTTTATAATGAATTTATGTATAATCAAGAGTCATATTAATTATATTCGAACACCAGTTTCAAAGTCCAAACAATCACAAATAATTTCTTCAGGTTTAGACAGGGTTTTTTCCATGTTAAAAAGAATCTCTTTGTACCATCCAAAACTACTTTCTTCACGGTTCCGCCAATTATTTCCATACATACATAGAAGTAACTTTTCCATATCATCTTTCCTTTCTTTTGTGATGTCATGGCTCAATGGTAACTACCAACCTGTCTGTATACTTCATTATATTCATTTTTAGGCAATAACATTTCAATTTCTGAGCAGTATCTCAACTCTGCCAAAGATGCGACCAGCAGGAATATGATGATTATGAGGTGGGACGCCCGCTGAACCACAAGCGGGTGATTGGTCCTCTATCGTGACTATTTCACCCAATTCCCCGGCAGGAAGATAGCTGTGACCTCAAACTGGTGTAATAAACACTATTTCCAGATCCGGTTTATTTCACTAAATAAACGTACCTAATCGTTTGAGATTCGTTAGGTCCAGTTTTTAAAATTCTGTAAAAAAAGCTGAAGGATATCTCTGCACTTCCTTTACCCGCCTATTCATAATAATTATGATAATAATAATAATTGTTTAATTCATTCATTAATCGGTAACGTAAGTAACAGGTCAATATAATAATTAAATTAAATAACATCATAACAAAAAATAACAAATTCAATCGATAAATTAAATTAAATTTAAAGTCAAATTATGTCAAGATCAATAGATTAAAATTTCAAATAAATTCATATTCATCGAAATTCATTAAATGCCAAGGAATTCCTCAAATGTTTAGAAGGTTTGGTGCACAGATTACTAATATGTATAAGCCCCGCAAGTTGATATTGCGATGGAACCTTGTCGCAGCTGCGTGACGTCATCCGTCGCAAAAAAGTACAGATAGCAAAAATATGTAATAAAAAGTAAATAAGCTAGGGTTATGGGTTTATTTGTAATAGCGAGACGGCTGTTTATGACCATAGTTATATTTATAAGAAATTTCGGCACCATGAAATATTAGTTTTGTATGCTGCTTATAAAAAAACAATGATTACACCCATAAGTACATAATAATTATATTGTTGATGTGTAAATATGAAAATATTTCTAAATGAATGTCGGGGTTATGTGGTAAATAATTATAAATTATAAATAAAACCAGGTTGGTATGTAAAAAATGTATATTTATTTAAAATCTTAGCCTATTTCTTCAATTCCACTCATATTGTCTTCCGAATCAGAACTAATTTCTGTATCAGTTGTTTCAGATACACTGTCGTCTGCCTTATTTGTGATAAATAACTCGCCAGTTATTCTATCTTTCTGCCAATATTCCTCTTCGAGGCTTTTCAGGTGGCTTACTTCCTTTCGCCAGTCATCTGGAGTTATTGATGCCAACGCCTCCAACGTCAGAGACTCAATTCGACTCTCTAACTGCTCCATATTCTTTTCTGACACCCTCATTTTGACTAGGTTCCAGATGTACTCAATAGGGTTGAGGTCGAAGTACGGCGGCAATCTAACGACCTCATGGCCATTGTCAGCTAATAACTTGTCGATTTTATATTTTTTCGGCGGTTTGTGCTGTTTAATTAATAAATATAGTTTTGTTTTTTTTTACTCTCGCTGGGAAATTCGATGTTGTGAGCTTGTAGCCACTCAACCATCACCTATTTTCTATTATTCATGTTTGGTGGCTTATTCTCTTCCTTACTGTGTTATGGGGCGTTGTCCATCACAATTATGGACTTGCAATATGGAGTAAGCAATTATATTGGTTAGTAATTTTTATGTTAACCACTTTGTAAAATTCTCCGCATTCATTTGGTCGTGATGATCCCCCGTTTTGGTGTCTGCCTTAAACATTAAAAGGGCATTGTCAACAAAGCCAGTTTCGCTTCCCGCGTGAACTGTTATCCATAGGCGGCTGGGGCTGTCGTTTCGTCTCACTCCTACATCGGTTGCTGTTTGCCAACATGTTTTTACTGTGTACTGCGCGTGTATCCACGTTTCGTCGACATAAATAACGGATCTTTTGTTAGCGCCAAGCGAGTCATTTTGTTTCATACGGCGTAAATATTTAGCCCTCCACTCTTGTATTTGGGTTCTTTCAATTAGAGCCAGTCTTTTTTTGTAACATCGTTTAAATTGGTAGCCTAAATCACTTTTAATTATTATTCTTAATGTAGTTTCACTACCAGTATAATTAAGGTCTACTTTTGGAGCCGCCAAGATTTTGCGCATTGTAGGACTTTCTTTTCTCATGATTGAATGAATGATATTTCTTAATGCTGTTAGTGACAATCGGTCGAAATATTCCTTCCTTTGCCTTTTTGCTTTGGTAGGAGTTCTCATTTTGCTGCCACTTGCCGTTGCTGACTCGTGCTCTCGTCGTAATTTCTTCACAGTATTTTTTGCAACGCCTGTGGCACAAGCCACCCGTTCCGTGACTTTGGTAGAATTTTGCAAAATATTCAAAATGTCTCTAGTTGCTTCGACATTAAAATGTCCTCAGTAGTGTCCGAAGCACTTTTTAAGGCACGGTTTATATTTTGGATAACTAACTTAGAGTCCTCTTTCTCTTTTACAAAATAATTGTCCACTTTAATTATCATTTCACGAAAACGACTGTTAATTAATTTCTTACTCATTTTAACGGGTAACAGGTAACAAAACTAAACAACAATACTCAACAATCAAACAGGATAAAAAAAACAAAAAGCTATAGGTAAAAAGTACTCGATGCGCGTAAGCACGTAAGCGCGGGCTGACCTTGCGAACGATACTGACGGTGCACGTCGACTACGTCACCAAGATGGCCGCCAAACGCAATATCAACTTGCGGAGGTTATAGTACCTACAGATAAGACAGTGAAGTTCATTAGTGAAGTGAAGGCATCATGAATCGATGAAGTGATATACTCTCATTCGATTAAAGAGTTAGGTTGGTTCAGGGAAGTTTTTTTTTATGAAAATTAATAAAAATAAAACAAGTATGTAAGTAAGCAAATACTTGTTCTTTATTAGGTACCTATTTTTTAATTTTCTTTTTTCTTAATCTATGCTTTTTAAAATTATTTAATGCCATCAGAGCCATATTTCCCATCGAGGAAACATATTTTTCCTCTATTTTTCCATTTAGGTTTTTATTTATGCGGGTGCACCAACTGTGGCAATGTAATCTGACCATCAAAGGGACAAATCATTTTTTTATTAACTGGTTACCATGCTTTTTGCACCCCAGCCAAGACATGTCTGCTTTGTTTATTATGTTTATTAACTGTCTTCTTATTTTCTTTGTATGACAGTTCTCATCCAATTTTGGGATACCTCTCCATACAACCTCAGAATTTTTTCTGTTGGATATGCTAAATTACTATTTTTAAGTCTTTTATATTCTCTATACTTAATGTATTGGTGAAGAAACGCAGTTGTTTTTTTTTTGTTATTTTCCTGCATATATATCCTGCAGTATATGCGGAAATTTGTATTTTACCTTTCTCACTAATCAAATCACTCCTTGGACCGGTACATTCATTTTGTGAGATGGTCCGGCCTCTTCGGTCTGCTCTCTTCTTTTAGGCTTAGGGTACACATTTTCTTTATCATCATATTCATTTTGATTAAACAAATAATTGACATCAAAAATTTGCTCTCCTTCGTCTTCTTAACAATTAGAAAATTTACAATGTGGAGTTAATGTGTTGGATATTATCATTGATTTAAAAGCATATATAAATGCATTAGCATCAGGATTTGCATTCCTGCAATTCATAGCTCTAATGCGTCCAAAAAGTTTTCCATTGTATCCTGATGAATCTAGGATAGAATTACTCTACATTATGTGTGTCAAATAATAATTTAGCCAATCCTTGAAAAGTGGAGATCCACCCATGTGAACATGGAACAAGAACATGTCTGGGCTGGCCAGCTTGCCTAGCATGTTTACTGTCACTGTCGATAAATTTTATATGTTTTAAGGTTTTAATGCTTTGTCCCCAAAACTGTTGGTGCAGGTATTCTGGTTTAACAGCAACCCTGAGTTTGCCTTTGGCGCCTTTGGCACCACCTGGAGACCCGTTGACGCTATCAAACAATTCGTCGAAGAATGCTACGACTTCGGCTGTCGTCTCCATTCATCTGTTTTCAATATTAAGTCGCTTATCTGAAACAAAAAAAATATGTTGAGGGCAGACTGGATTTCTGTATTTTCTGTTAGTCTTTATTTTTTGCGAGCCAATGGGCACACAATCGGTTCGAAGTAAATATAGAATTTTCTTCACCCTTTATGGAGCTCCATATACATTGGACACTATTTTAATATAATACTATTTGCGATCTGATTGGTCAGTTTTGATGGTCTTGCTTAGAAGCCTTGTGGCCATACTTTAAATTTTAATCATCGTGACTATAAATCTATATTAGGGAGGGACTTTATAATTGGATACTGAGTTCTTGTTAGGGTCAAAACAACCTATACAAATGAGATTTCCACATTGTGATAAGGATTCAACTTTGCATTAAATTTAGATGTAATAAAAACTTACGTAAGGAACTTGAGTATTCCAGCATTGCAGCAGTTCGAGCGCTCAACACCTGAGCAGCAGCTTTCACTTGCATCTTTTTTATTTGTTTTGGATCCACATGTCGTGCAGTTAAGTTTGGCAGTGCTCTGGTATGTCCCGATAAACTGTCAATATCGTACATATATATTGTTACGAGCGTTTGGTTCGTATTTGATAGAAAAGCACGAATTAATCCACTAAATAAAACACTCACTTTATTACCCAAATTACGTACTTACAATTCACACGAACTGTACTTAAAATCCACTAATTAAAACACACACACTATTTCACTAATTATGCACTCACTATTCACACGAAGAGTCTTTCTCTCCGATTATCCTTATACTAGCACTCGATCGCAGTTAAAATGTAACTAACTCGCGCCGGCCGCCGGCGCCTTTTATATCCCGCGGAGCCGCTCTGGACACATTGTCCACACATATCGCGAATATTCTAGTAAGGACCAGCGTGAGGGCCGAGAACATTCGAGACCATATATGTCTCTCTCTAATGGTGCACTCTCTGTCACTCCCTTCTCGAATGTTCCGAGTATAGCTATCTCTTTCTAGTAGTGCTATCTCTGTCACACTATGGCGTGACGCTATATTATATACAATAATTTTGGATAAGTGGTCTGCGGGCCCTGGTCTACAATCATAATCACAATAGGAGCTTAAAATATTCTTAAAAAACATGGGACCAACACCAGACCAGCACCAGACTTTTGACAGCCGCTAAATGGAGTTAAGTACATTATAAATACAACGCAACCATGTTGAGTGGGAATCAGCAAACAGCCTTGGCGTTTTTGACAGCGTAACTTGGCCGTGTTGTACTTAAACGGCGATTAAACTCCATTTACCGAAATTGAATATCAAAAGTTTGGAACGAGTGGCCCAGTCGTACAAATATATTAGTCGCCTTACATGGAAAAAAGTAATAATTTGTTTAATTATTGCACAGTTATATATAACTATTGTAGGCATATTTGCCTACTTGAGATCGTCAAAATCACTAAAACTCCGTCAATTCTACAATACTATTATATTAGTTACAGGCTGTGTACTATAGTTTGTGATAGTTTGGTGATAGCAACACATTAGTTTGGTGATAGATACGTTGATCTTTACTACCACTGCTGTACTCATATTTTGTAAAGCGATGTATCGTTTTTTTAGTAAACGTATGCGACAATATTATAGCTAGAGTATCGGAGTACAAGTCAAGTTCACTCCCAGGTCTTGACTTGTACTCCGATACTCTAGCGATAATAATGTAGCATACGTTAAATAAGCCAAGCGATACTATTTATTTATACTATTTATATATTACTGGTTATTCGAAATATGAGTACAGTGGCACTAGTGGCAGTAAAGATCAACAATTTCTATTGCCAAGCTAACGCGTTCCTACTATACCACTGTCATTTATTATCTTTCATAATCACAATAGGAGACTAACACAAAAAATATTCTTCAAAAAAGCATTTTGGACTCGCACCAGACTTTCGACCGCCCCTAAATGGAGTTTAAGTACAATATAAATATAACGCAACGATGTTGAGTGGGAACCTGGATGAGAGCAAACAGCCTTGGCGTGTTTGACAACTTTACTTGGCCGTGTTGTACTGAAACTGCGATTGAACTCTATTTAGCGAATGTCAAAAGTTTGGTACAAGTGGCCCAGTCTTACAGCTATGCATATAAGGATCCCCGTACATGACAGCCACAAACGCAAATATTTAAAAAAGTGAACGACGCGCGCTTCAGCTTCCTTTGTGGCCGCTTCTAGCATCACATGTCGGCGTTTGTGGTTGTGGCCAGTAGCCCGTGCGGCGACACTAATATTCCTAAACCTATCATGGAAAAATATATCTAATTACTTCAGAGATAAAACTATTGTAGGCATATTTGCCTACTTAAGATCTTCGATATCACTAATATCTGCTGCGTCAATTCTGTCAGTGTCCATACTGATATTAGCTACAGGCTGTGGCATGTTCGGTTCACTGTTTACCTCAGCCTTTTTTCCAATCTGACGTTGGGTTGATGCGCGCAATCCTTGCATCCCTTTCCTTTTGTTCGCATTTCGTAAGATCCTCTTTAAAAATATAAGCATATCATTATCAGTAAAAGTCGAGTCCCATGAGTGGATTATGGAAAAAAAGAATTTCCTGAAATTGACATAATTTTTCAGTGGTACTTTGGAGAGCTGGCCTTTGCTTCCGCCCGACCATGAACACTGACATAAAAAATTGCCATCGAACATTACATCGATTAGTTTGTATGCGCATGTTCGGCCTCCACCTGGCATAGGCGAGTACAAAATCACAAACTTTTTAGCAAGTTTTTTCCTGTTCAACTTATTTTGTACTGATGCTTCGAACAGGTCAAACTGTTCTTTATTTTCAATGCGCTGGAAACTAAAACTTTCCGACTCCTCTTGTGAAGCGTCTTTCAGTAAAGTGACATTGTGTTGCGGCTGACCCACATCTTGCAATTCACTTAACTTTTGAACTTTTTCGCTGGTTTCGTCCAGTTGGACTGATAGCGAAGCTAATTTTAATGCTTTTCTTTTTTGATTTTCTATTATTATTTCTAGTTGATTCATAATGACTGTTTGGTTAGAGAGCATTGTGTCAGAAGTTTCTGAAGTAATTATTTGTACCGTGGTTTCCTGTTCTGATGGAATTATTCCTTGAGCTGCATCGATATAATTTTTTTTTGGGTCAGGCTGTGGCAATGTCTGTAATAGAAATGACAACCGTTAGTAAATGTTACCTACATGTTACATTTATTAAATTGCAAGTTCAATAAAAACTTTTAATTTCGAAATATACCTACACATTAACCCCCGGTTTGCTGGGCGCTGATAAAGGTATAACAGGTTGGTTAAATCAGTTTCAGCCATTCACGGCTCGCTATTTTTAATAATAGATGCACGTGATTGGCTGAGGCTGATTTAACCAACTATCAGCGCCCAGCAAACCGGGCGGTGCAAAGCGCGCGATGCGGCAACAACGCGGCGCCCGCCGGTACCGCGAACGCTCGACAACAGGCCGCGAGTTGCGGCCATCAGGGTGGCGAGTCGCGTACGGCAGCGGCCAATAGCGCTATGATAGCGGGGCGCAAGAAAACTTGTTTTGACTGTTCAACGGTGTGCCGAGAAGCGCTGCGCGCGGTACAAACAAAACTATTTCGCGCCCCGCTATCCATAGCGCTATTGGCCGCTGCCGTACGCGACTTCAGACCCAGGGCTACCATAAGGCACGCCAGTCACCTCAGTCGCGCATTTTGTCACAATTTAATGTCAAAATCATTGCTGGCAAGTATGGAGAAACTTCATTGAGTCGCGAAATTTGACATTTATTTGCGCGAATGAGGTGAGTGGCGTGCCTCATGTTATGCCCCGCAGGTATGGCTTGGCTGGCAGTGTCTATAGCGAGAGCGCATAAGCCGGTTTGTTTGTAGCAAGCACTTCGCTGAGAAGACGTGCCGCGCCGCCCGCCGCCGCCGGCTACAAACAAAACTAGATTCTGCGCCCTCGCTATAGCAACTTGCATGCCATTTGTTTGTAGAATTGGGGGCCTGGACCGTTGCCGCACCGCGCGTTTTGTATGAAAAAAAAAGAACGTGCATGTGCAGTACAACTTACACCGCTGCGGCCCGGCAACAGGCCCCGGATTCTACAAAATAATTGCATTTCATTTGCTATAGCGAGCGGAGAAACCAGTTTCGTTTGTAGCCGGTTCGAAGTCGCCAAGCCCAAAACGGGTTTCTACGCCCTCGCAACAGCAATTGGCAGCCATTCGTTTGTAGAATTGGGGGCCGAAAAGCATAAATTGAAAGCACCCGATGGTGTCCCTAATAATAACAGTCCCCTAAAATATGACTACCTACTTACACCTTTCTGATATACCGTGTAGAATCCCAAAAAATAATACACTAACCAAATTCTGTGCCAAGGCATCGAAATCAATAACGCTTGGTTGCAATGCCGCCGCCGCCGCTGCCGCCGCCGGTCGGTAGTCAATTTCGTTTTCATTGTTGTCCGTGTCCGTGTATTCTTGCATCCGTTTCAGTATCATTAAGGCCTCTTCATAACTTTTAATGTTACGTTTTAAATTACAAAACATTTCACTCCATCCCGGTCCAGGCTGTGAGTTGTCATCTCTAATAAGTCTAGAAGCATTTTTTAAAGTTTTGGGTGGCCACTTTAAAACGCCATTTTTCTCCCAGGATGCAGGGACGATGGTCAGGTGAAATTCTCCCCCTTCCGTCGTCTGTACGATCTTGAAAGGCATAGTCTGAAAAGTAAAAAACATTAGATTACATATAATTCTAATATTTAATACAAACCGCATACACTAGGTAGTTACGCTATAAAGTCGGTTGTTATAAGCAGCATTCAGTTATAATTACCTACTAATAATTTAATTTGAATTGTCACTTTATATTTTTTTGAACAACGCAACGCAACGCAACGCAACAATCGCTCCTCACTCTAACGTGGCCGGGCTCTGTAACCATCTGGTTCGCACTGACTGACTAGTAGGTAGTCATAGTCAAGTCAGTCAGTCACTGCGGCGGGAGAGTGGGGCGGGCACACAGTGGAACTTTTTTTTAAGATCATAGACTTAGCGATCTTATTTTTTCGAACTATTAATAAGAAGAAATAAGAAATAAGAAATAAGAAATTTATTTGCTATGTCAAGGGTATTGTACAGTAATTATTCTTGGTACATTGATTGTGCTCCTTAAACAGCTAGTCAATATAGCATGCAAATATATACAACACGTTTAACAAGTTTATTCAGCAGTTTTAAAATTGAAAAAATCTTGAAGTGAATAAAAACAATTATCTAATAGCCATTTTCGTAGTCTAGATGTGAAGAGATTAACATCGAGGTTTTTAATATATCGAGGTATCTTATTGTACACCGCGATACACATTGCGTCACAATTATTTTGGTACAGTGCTGTTCTGGGACAGTGTTTATAAACAAGCTTATCGGGATTTCTGGTATTTCTGGGATATACATCACTAGCCCTGGCAAATAGATTTGTGTTAAGTTTAACAAATTTCGCTACTTCCATTATATATAGACAGGGAAATGGTAGTATTTTTAACTCGCGAAACAATGGCTTGCATGATACGTGCTGCGGTACTCCAACTATTGATCGGATGCATTTTTTTTGAGCGATAAAAACCGCTTGCTTGTCGGTACCGTTTCCCCAGATGATCAAGGCATATCTGAGTGCTGCTTCTATATATCCGTAGTAGGCCGATATCGCCGTTTGTCTTGATGCAACTTTACTTAGCCTTCTTAAGACAAATACAAATCTATTTAATTTTCCGCACATTTTCTTGGTATGCTCCTTCCAATTTAGATTCTTATCAATTATTATACCTAAGAATGTTGCATGGTCTACATTTTGTAATTGTTGTCCTTGGTGATTTATACTTAGTAATTTATTATTTATAGTTTTATTAAAATTCATTATATTAGTTTTTGTTAAATTTACTTTTAAATTGGAATTGATTAAATAATTTACAATGGTTGTCACAGTTTCATTAAGGTCCGAGATATGATTACTTAAATTATTATTTTTTTGTGTCACTATTATTGAAATGTCATCAGCAAATAATATACATTTGTGTTTGATGTGGTCTGGGAGATCATTTATGTATATGAGGAATAAGAGAGGACCAAGGACACTGCCTTGTGGCACTCCGTATTTATTAAACCTAGGTTGTGACTTATATGTTTTTAAGACATTATCTTCTACTCTTGTGGTTTCTACATATTGGGATCGGTCCCCTAAGTACGTTTTTATCCAGGACAGTGATGGGCCTCTTATTCCGCATTGTTCAAGTTTTATCAGCAGTACTTCATGGTCAACAAAGTCGAAGGCTTTGGACATGTCAAACAATAAAAGAGTCGTAGTTTCTTTTTGATCAACCCGTCGGCTTAAATTGCTAACTAGATTAAAGGCCGCTAGTGTTGTAGATTTTTTTTTTGGAATCCATATTGATCGGGTTTTAATATTTGATGTGCGGTAAAAAATTTGTTGAGTCGAATTTGCATGGCTTTCTCAAATACTTTTGACAGTATTGAGATCAGTGTTATTGGCCGATAGTTACCAACATCGTCTCTACTGCCTTTCTTATGCAACGGTTTAACTACAGATTGTTTAAGTTTTGATGGAAAACACCCTGACTCTAGAGATAGATTGATCAGATACGTTAGCACGAAGCAAAGTTCGTTAGCACATCTTTTTAAGACTTTCGTAGTCAGGCCGTCGCTTCCTGAAGCATTAGTATTATTGAGGGACATGATGATCTTATAAGTTTCAATTGGACATACAGGTTCTAAGAAAATTGTTTTGTCCAGTGAGTGACTCGTCTTTTGGAATGTATTATTACTGTTGTTTATATTTGTTGTATCAATGAAATAATCATTAATTGTGTTTGCAATATCTACCGGATTTGTGACACTTTTTCCCTCGTACAGTATCCTTTCAATGCCCTGTATTTGATTTGTGGGCCCCATTTCATTCTGGATGATTGTCCAGGAAGCTTTGCACACATTTCTGCTGTTGATTATAAATTTACTATTGTTATTTCTTTGGGCTACTTGTGTACATTTTTTTAGTATCTGAGCATACCTTTTAAACACATTTTTTGTGGTTCTTGTTTTGTGTTTATAGAAGTTAAACCTTAGTATTCTTTTTACTTTACAGCTAATTTTTAGACCTTGAGACATCCATTTTTGTTTTTTTGTTCTAGTTATCTTTACTCTTTTTGAAGGAAAGCATAAGCTGTAAAACAAACATAGTAGATCATGAAATTCGTTGACAGATTGGTTCAAGTCAGCTTCACCGTACACATCAGAAAAGGAAAGACTTTCAAGACACTCTTTAAATTTGTTTAGATTATCCTCACAAAAATCTCTTCGGTAAACGAACACTGTTTTTGGTATGTTAACCTTCGATTTCACTGGTATCTTTAATATCTGGGCAGTTTCATGATCAGAGAGGCCGAGCGGGATTATAGATCCTGTTCCCTCTTTTACAGTACTTATTATATGGTCAAGACAGGCATTGCGCCTAGTAGGCTTGTCAATGTGATTAGTCAGATTATAATTTTTTATGATGTCAAGTAGTCTATTTGAATATATGGATTCTTTAATTGTATTAATATTAATGTCACCTGCAATAATTATTCTTTTCTTAGGATATTTCTTTGATACAATGTATAACATTTGTTCAAATTTTTCTAAAAAGACCTTCGCATTTGTTGGTTTGTTTCGTTCATCCGTTCTATATAGACATATTATTATAAAGTTGTGATGCGGAATCTCAGTAGCGCAGCACTCAAAAGCACTTTTTTGACATAGACTGTCAAAATTATGTTTAGGAATGTGCGGCAGTCCTTCTCGTACGAAAATACATACCCCGCCTCTTTTTTGTACTCTACAGTAAGTCGCTGCTAATTCGTACCCATGTATATAAGCGTTTTGTTCATCACCTGTTTTAATAAATGTTTCTGAGAAACAAAGGATATCTGGGTCTATATTATTATCATTTAGTTCCGCGATCGTTATCTCTATGATTTCTTTTTTACTTGTTAGGCTAGCTATATTTTGGTGTAACAATATGAAATCAGTTTGTTTAGGCTCGAAAAAAGTTATTGTTGCTCACTTCTTGTGTGATACGTGTCGTTTTCTTTGTATTGCTAAGCACCGGGAAGAAGTTTAATATTTTGGTTTGAGTCTTTACTTTTTGTTGGATGTCGTATTTTGTTTTTGAGGTTATATCCTTAGAGAAGTAATAGGGAATTGTACCTGGTTTTGTGTGTCTGTTTTCGTTGTTATTATTTGCTTTATTATTTGATTGTGTATTGGAAGTTTGTGCTTTTTTTGAAGCAAAGTTTAAATCTATCGATCTTTTGTTGTAATTCAGATAATTTGTATCATAATCATTTTGAGCGATCGCATTACTTATCATTTTGCTCATTGTGTCTAACCTTGTTAAAAACGTTTCCCTGTCATGTTGTCCTATTTTTAAGAAGGTACAATTTTTATGATTTTTACTGGCTATTAACAATGTATCATTCAGCTTGTTTTCATTTAGGTAGTCTGATTTACTTATACTAAGCAGTATCACATTGGGTTTCTCCAATTTTTGAAGAATTGCTCCCAAGTCCATCAGTAGTTTGGTCGGGTTGTTGTCGTGTTCACCAATTGACAGAATGACGTAGTCATCTTCTTTTATGCTGAATAGATCACATGTTTTCCCAATCTCTTCAGATTTTGCATTGGGTTTTATGAAAGAAGTGATGTTGTAGTCTTTCACCTTTTTTTGCGTGTTCATTTTGTACATGAGCTCTGATGATAGTCTTGTGCATTGCCGTCCTCCGAAAATGAAAATTGAACTCTTGTCTTTTCCATCAATCTTGATTTCATTTGTTTTTTTTAGTAGTTTTTCTTCATAAGGTGTTGTCTCTTCATTCGTTGTTTTCTTCACATTTTCTTTCACGCCTTCATTTTTAGTGCTTCCTTCTTCAGCGTGATTATCTCGTTTCTCGTGTTTTGAGATTTCTGATTCTTTCTTATTTTTAACGTTTTCATTGTCGTCTTCATTCGCAGTTTCTGTGTGTCCTTTTTTTATGTCAATGTATTGTTCATTGCGTGTTGGGGTTTCTGTTCGAGACTCCACCTCTTTTCCCACTTTGTCATAAATTAGTTTCTTAAATAATTTCTTTTTCTTCGTGCTCATGCTCATATTGTCAATATAAATTTGTTTGTAAATGTCATTCTGTTGGGTGATTTTTCCAATAATACATTTCAGGTCATTGTTTTCAATCAGAAGATTGTCTATTTCTGTGTGTGCACTGGCTATATTCTGTTTGAGTTCTTCAATTTCTTCCTTATAATTACTTTCTCGCAGATTCTCCAGTCTTATTGATAGGTCTGGTAGACTTCTATTCAAGGTTTCTGTGCTGGAAGTACTGAGATTACTATTTTCCAGATTTTCATGCAATGATTGTTTGCGCATTGAATCTTCCAGTAATCTAGGCTTGAATCTTTTTCTAAATGTTACTCCGACTGGGGTCATCGTGTTATCAATTTGTGTATTTTTGTTGATTTTTTGTCCACTGTTTGGCGACTGAACTCTTGGAAGCAGCGTTTGTTTCGCAGACTTCATCTTGCACTTGCAGGCAGTATAGGCTCGTGGATGTGCAAGTGACTTCTGGTGGTCTGATCTTGGAACTATTACGTCTTTTTGGTATTATGTAATCTTGCTTGGTACAGCTGGTAGATCACAGGTTATGTTTGGTATTCATCAACAAGTGCTTGATTTATCGCACAGGTGAAGAAAAAAAAAAAAAAAAAAAAAAAAAAAAAGTAAAATCGAAAAAATTATGAGTCGTGGTGGGACTCGAACCATGTCCACCTTGCGCTGCACAGTATAGTCAGCCTCCTTAACCGTTCGGCTATCGAGTCGCTAAGAGACGCGTCGAATATAGTCTTTGGGTCCTATGTAGTTGAAGGTCGGTGAAGGTGCATCTGTGCGTTATGTAGTTGGTGGACTTTGCACTGCACGATATTTGTCACAAGATTTACACAACGAATAACGTAAGTTATGATATTGTTCACTGAGTTTATATGTTATTTGTTGATATGACCTTGTTTAACACTGCTTTCGTATCTATGTACGGTTGTAACTGATCACTTTTACACTGTTTCTTGTTATGGTAATATTGTGTCTTTTTCACTTTAATCACTTGTTTAGTCCGGTTGATACAATTGATTTAATAGTGTCTATACTTAATCTATATTATATCACAAAAAAAAATGTACTTGTTTAAGCGTAATTATATCCTTATTTAATTTTTAACACGGAGGTGCCTTTTAAGAGGTGTTTACGTAGTGAAGCCGTAGTGACAACTCCTCCAACAAAGCTGTTGTCGTGACGCCATCTTATAATTCCGATCTGAGCCTCAATCACGAACGATTTCGATATCATCAAACGTTTTCGAGAAAGTAGACAGACAAGTTTGTCTGTGTTTTTAAATTTCTCTTGTCTGTGGGTTTGTTTTGACGTTTTAGTTTTAATGCGGTGTGTGCGAATGCGGTTGATCGCTGTCAAAGTTTGAAAAGTTTTTTCACCGAGGGAGGACCTTAATTTAAGATTTTTAAAAAGAAAGAAGAACTTCCGCCCCCTTGAGACCATGTCGAACGCACCAACACTGGCCCAGGTAGAGGAACTCATTACGTTCATGGAGGCGCACAGGGAGCTGGCTTTGGGTCACGTTAACCGCACAAAAGAAGGCAAAGCTCTTTCGAAGCGGCTTTGGATACAGTGCGCCAATATACTAAATTAGGTATCGGCAGAGTGTACCACCCGGGACGCCAGCGGTTGGCGACAGGTAAGTTATACTTATATCTTTTTGAAGTAGGCCTACCTTTTTAACAGCACTAATTCCTTAGAGCTCATCGGACATAAAATGGTTTCATTATCCCACCTAGCTGTAAACGGTCATATTTATTTCATTTGTTGTTTATTGTATATGTTTTATTTTATTTCTAGTACTACAATGAGTACAAAAGCAAAAAAAAATAAAACAATGAAGCAGGAGAAGTTTGCAACAGGTAATTTAACACAATCGTCTACTCTTAAATCCACATAAATAAACGTAGCTCATTAATGACCCCACTAATAACATGTTATCCGAAACACGGAACATCCACTAAATATCTTTGGACATATTGTGGACATACTGGACATATGTGTGGATATATTACTTATCCCATTGGTACATGGTCAGCACCAGATTCGGATCTGTAATATAATTTATATCTTCTTAATCATCTTAATGTTTCAGGTGGCGGGGAATATGCCAACATTAATCTCACCCCTCTCCAAGACAGGCTTTATGCCTTATTGGGAAGAAATGTTGGTGAGCCTCTGCCAGATGTCCGGCAGGACCCATTTCGGGTAAGTTACAATGGGAGTAGTAAAGTTTGTGAATGATTTGGTTTCAAACTAACTATGTATTAATAAGTTATTTACTCATATTTTAATTTGACCAGTCCCTTACCTACTTGTGTCATTGACCAGTCCCTTACCTACTTGTTTCAAGATTCAAGATTCAAGATTCGTTTATTTGCTTATGAAATTAGGTAGACATATCAGATGTTAATAATATTAGAAGTTCCTTATTCAGCTATATTTATACAGCATGCAAATAGTAGTATATTTCGATTTGTGTATAGGACCTATCAAGCATACACAAACAATTTAATATTAAGACTTATAAATTAGTGCAAAAACTCTGAAAGTGCATAAAAAGTATGCTGTTGAAGCCATAGAAATAACTTTCTTTTAAAAGTTATGAAAGGGAGACTTTTTATGTCGGTGGGCAATTTGTTGTATATTTTTACGCTCATTGCATAACAATTCTTTTGGTAAAGCGTTGTTCGTGGCTTATGATCCAGTACTAATCTATCCGGATTTCTAGTATTCCTTGGAAACTTTTCTTTAGCAGTCGTGAACATATTCATGTTCTGTTTCACAGATTTTGCTACTTCAAATATATAGAGACACGGTAAAGTTAAAACGTTTGGTTTTTTGAACAGCGTTTTACATGATTCTTGGGGTTTTACTCCTAAGATTGCCCTGACGCATTTTTTTTTGTATAACAAACGCTCTGTTGACATCTGTACTATTTCCCCATAAGATGATGCCGTACCTTAACACGGATTCCACGTATCCGTGGTAGGCAGCAAGTGTTGTTTGGAGGGTGGTAGTTTTTCTCAGCTTTGAGAGTGCAAATACAAATCTACTTATTTTATTGCAAACCTTGTCAATTTGCAGTTTCCAGTTAAGGTCTTTGTCAATTACAATACCGAGAAATGTCACACTATTTTCACATTTTATTATTTGGCTATTATAGTTTATAGTGATATCACTGACATTGTTGAAATTCATTAACTTTGTCTTAGTCACATTAATTTTTAGATTATTATTATTTTACCAATCGTCTACTAACCCTATTGTTTTATGTATGTCATTTTTGTGTTTATCAATTAATTTATTATCCTTATTACCATTATTATAATTTGATTTGTTAAATAGAATGTCATTATTATTATTGCTTACTATTATCGAAATGTCGTCCGCGAATAAGATGGATTGGTGTAATGTCACTTTTGGTATGTCATTTATATATATTAAGAACATAAGTGGGCCTAAAACACTTCCTTGAGGTACACCAAAATTACTATATTTATATTCAGACTCATATTTAATTTCCTTGTTATTGCTATTTAATCTATTTATGTGCACACTTTGTTTCCTATCACAAATATAGGTCTGTATCCATTGTAGGGGTGGGTCCCCTTACGCCATATTGTTCTAGTTTATCTAACAAAATATCATGCGAGACAAAATCAAAAGCTTTCGTCAAGTCGAAAAATAAAACAGATGTATTGTGTTTAAGATCGAAGCCCTTCTCCACACTAGATACAAGATTGAATGCTGCTAGAATTGTAGATTTATCCTTTTGGAAACCGTATTGTTCCTTTGTAATTATTTTATGCTTCTCAAAGTAGTCATTAAGCCTAAATTGCATAGCTTTTTCAAATATTTTCGAGAATATTGGTATCAGTGTAACTGGTCGATAGTTGCTGGCTTCTTCTGCATTCCCTTTCTTATACAGCGGTTTCACAATCGAAAGTTTTAGTTTTTCAGGAAATCGTCCTTCCTCAAACGATATATTTATTAAATGGCATAAAATTGG
This sequence comes from Argyresthia goedartella, assembly GCA_949825045.1. Lineage (NCBI taxonomy): Eukaryota > Metazoa > Arthropoda > Insecta > Lepidoptera > Argyresthiidae > Argyresthia > Argyresthia goedartella. The sequence goes on from OX463811.1 coordinate 22,245,854, forward strand.
ATATAGTGAATTGCTACATGTCTTGATAACATCTGTTTTTATGTCATCGTACCCTGTTGCTTCAGTATTTTTTAGACCCATTATAATTTTCTTTGTCTTGTTCCCTTACGGGAGTGATGAAAAAACTAGTTCCTGTACAATTGCGTTTATGTAAATAAATTTTATTTAGTTCAGAATTATTGTTGTTTGTCAAATTTATTAAATAATCATTAAATGTATTGGCTATGTCAAGAGGATTTATTAATAAATGATCATTGTCGTCTTTGATAGCATTTATGTTTTTATATTCTGTTTTATTTTGGCCAACTTCTTTTATTATTTTCCAAGAAGCTCTGCAAATGTTTTTACTCTCCAAAACCATTTTACTATTTTGGTTCCTTTGCGATTGTGAGATGCATTTTTTTGGTAGTTTCATGAAGTTTCTATATTGCAGTTTATTTGCTTCTGTTTTGTTAACATAAAAATTATAGCGCAGAGATCTTTTCGTTTTGCAACATATCTTTAACCCCTTTGTTATCCATGCTCTTTTTGATATTGCATTTATCTTGCGTTCTATTTTCGCGAAGCATAGTTCATAGAACAAAGTGAAAATTTTAAGGAATTTATCAAATGCAGTATTTGCATCTGTTTGCTCATATACTTCACTGAAGGTAAGCCCCCAGGCTGGATCAATACCGTTGATTTATAATATTAGTTTCTCGCAGATTAATATGTAAGGAATTGGTTCCTATTAAATATAATAATATCCTGAACTATACAGGTAAGTAATGTAAGTGGTGTGTGTAGGACAATCTACTCTCTTCTTGGTAGGTATTTTAAATGAAGATCAAAAGATAGTTTTGCTTACATAGTACTAAATCGACTCTCAGATTACAACACCATGTCCATGCAACCATGTAACGTAAAGTATTAAATCAAAATATTTGTACTCACAATCATTACATTCAGAGAATGATATCCCATCCTGTTGAAGAATCTCTCCTCATGCTCTGTTGGCGCCAGGATTGCCACTTGCGTGCCATCAATGACACCCAATACTCCATAGGATGGAAAACCTCTCATAAAACCTGAAACATTAACATGGTAGGTAAGCATATAAATTCACACTAACTACTTAGTTATGCAAATAAAATGTGGTAGTTATTTCTAGACACTTAATGAATTAGTTACCTACCTTGCCTTTATCGATGCCCTTTCAGTAGGAAGCATGGGCCATTTTACATGCCGATCAAACATGACAGGGTGATTTAAGGCTTCGGTTACCTGTCTCACGGCTCTTGAGACTGTAGGTTGAGAGACATGGTGGAATGCACTCTGTCCTACTATGGTCTGGTATGAACCGGTGGCGTAAAATGTCAAAGCTATCAGGGTCTGCAAAAAATAATTTCTATAGGTTTTGTAAAACAAGAACATTGGTTAGAGTGTTATACAAAAAGTTAAGGTTACTCGCTAGCAGATGAAGGACTGTCTTCCTACCTTGCCTTTATCGATGCCCTTTCAGTAGGAAGCATGGGCCATTTTACATGCCGATCAAACATGACAGGGTGATTTAAGGCTTCGGTTACCTGTCTCACGGCTCTTGAGACTGTAGGTTGAGAGACATGGTGGAATGCACTCTGTCCTACTATGGTCTGGTATAAACCGGTGGCGTAAAAGGTCAAAGCTATCAGGGTCTGCAAAAATAATTTCTATAGGTTTTGTAAAACAAGAACATTGGTTAGAGTGTTATACAAAAAGTTTAGGTTACTCGCTAGCAGATGAAGGACTGTCTTCATTATGTTTCTGAATCTGGTCACGAGTGTCGATAAGGGGGAATAGACACCCCCTTATCGTTACTGACCGACGATGTTTATGATGACTCCTTAGTTTGTTAGAAAAAACAAACCTTCATCCTTACGGAAATACCATCATTCCGCCACTCTCGGGGTATTAAGGAAGATAACTCGTCGGCCAACTCCATAACCATCTGTTTAGGAAGGCGAAACGTCTTCACGAACTCCGCATCAGGGAGTGTTGTGAGCGGATCCACATTTTGCCTGAGAATGGCGCTAACTTGCCGACGCTGTCTCCATTCACGTCTCCTCCTATCTTTTTCGACGACATTTTCTCTTTAACTTGACTCACCAAACGTTTTTTAACACTAAAGATAGTTGAACATAAAATTCAAAATCACGGGAAAAAAGCTGCGGCTGCACAATGACAGACCACTGTACTCAACACGGAAAATTTTGACAGTTAAGTCAATGTTAGGTCATCGCCAGAAACGTCAAAAAATTGTAGAATCGCGTTACAAGACGTTATTGAACGGCCATTGCAATCTTGAGATTATTAGAATATGACTGAGTTACAATGGCGCCATAGTGACCACATAGTGACAGCAGCAGACTCCTTTAAAGTAATAGAATACCAAAGTGGCAATTTTTGTCGGCTTTAGGCCATTACCAGAGCACTGTAAGGTCATGGCCAATAGCGGAATAGGGCCCCAGGTCCAACCTCAGAGCGCAGCAGAAGGTCCTTCTATTATTTTCGTTGCTGCCATTTCCATGTACAGTCGAGCATTGTTCCACTTCCCATTCCAGACGCCTTATTCTATTTTCTTACTTCTTTTTCTTCGCTATCACCTATTAAAAGTCTCGCTCCATGATTAGTCCTTATTAGTTGGATGATTGATTCAGACTGAGTCTGCAACACAGCACCTGGAATAGCATTATGCTCTTCAAAGAATTGCCTGACTCGCAAAGGAGTTAGGGCATTTGCCATGGCCACGACGGTCTGTCGTAGATTCGAGAACAACACTGTCTCGGGCCTAGGCACAAAGTTCTCATTACGATCGACTACGGCATCCATTACCGCTGGAATGTAAACTGAATTGTCTCTTTTGACTATGCCAACCGCGTTTATTATCTTGACTATAGGGGTTGGTGCGATCGTGACTGTTCTCGCGAGATGCGAGAGTCGAGAAATTGGCGAATAAGGGTAAATACTTGTATTATCACGCATTAGCGCTGTATAGTCAGTTTTCAACATTTCTAATTTCGCCTCTAGCATAGCTAGTGAAATACGGTACAAAGCGAAGCAAGACGGTGGTGTTCGGGAACCGAACACCTTTTGCTGACGCCTGTATAGTCGGCCACTCGCGATTACTTATTTTCAGTGCATTTTACGGATCCGCGCGTGACGGGTGCATTCATAACATTTCAACATTTCCTCATTAACTATTCGTGAATTAAAGTCACTTCAGTGTTCAAGCTAACATTGTGTATCAATCAACAACCCCAACAAGGCATCAACCCAAACATTGGTCCTTCGAGCCACTCGGTTGGACTTCGTGCGTGATTGCAATCGGTTCACTGGCTTCCCAGAAGCGGGTTCCACCAGTTGGATTGAGAAGGGCAAACTTCACGTGTGAAGCTCGCCGGGTAATCAGCAAAAAAGGAGTGAGTGCCGAACAACAAACATCTAAACATTTCGAGAGAGTCGGAGAACATTAACATTAAACAACAACAATTATCTTAACATTCCAAGAGCGACAGAAAACATTAACAACCAACAATGGAGGAATTAATGAGCAAACAAGTGGAGACGACGGCAGCCATGGAGAAATTGCTGGTCAACTTCAAAAAAGAAAAAACTGAGAGTAAGCCAACCATAGCAAGTAAAAGGATTGAGAAACTGACGGAGCTGTTTCGTGAATTTCACGCGAATCATCTCATCCTTTGTCAGTATGAAGATAAATCGCACGATTATTTCAAGGGAGAACATTACGAGACAACAAAAATATTTTACTATGAAACATTAGCCTATTTGGAGAAATATGTGAAGCTACAACAACAAACATCTGGAACGTCGAAGGAGATCACTAACATTGACAAAAAAATTAGACGACAAGCTACGTAAGCAGACGGCTAACTACAAGGCTTTTCAACGAACAATTACGAACATAGATGTAGAGGCGATAACAGAGAAATGGGAGTTTGAAGATGCTCTGAAGACTTTGGAAACGCGTTGGTCGACAATCGATTCATTGCATTGGGAACTAGAAGGTTTGCTTAATGAAGAGGATAATGAACAGTTCGAGGCATTATTTAACAACAACGAGAAGCAGTATAATAAACTGAAAAAGAACCTTAATTAAAAAATGTGGTCAGAAACCCACAGAGACAAAACAACCCCTAAAATGGAGGTACCGGTATATCATGGAAATTACAACCAGTGGATGTCTTTTAAAGACCTCTTTACTGAAACTATTCACAAGAATGCTTCGTTGTCTAACGCACAAAAGATGCAGTTTCTGAAAGGGAAGGTACGTGGAGAAGCTGAGCGTCTGATACAGCACCTCAATATTAGCTCTGACAACTATACCGTGTGCTGGGACATTCTGAACCATAGGTACAACAACAAACGCCTTATTTTCACAACGTATATCAACACACTATTAGAAATACCAAACATGAAACACCAGTCCCTAGAACAGATCAAGAGGATGCACGATGTGGCCCAAGAAACACTCAATGCGATCAAGAACTTAGGAGTAGACATAACAACATGGGACCCACTAATTGTACATATATTGGATTTGAAATTGGATAGCGAAAGCCACTCAGAGTACATAGACTCTTTAAAAGATCGCCGCGAGCTACCAATATTGAGCGATTTTATTTATTTTCTGGAGGGAAAATTCACCGCTATGGAAACAAGTCGACGAAAAGGAGAGAACAATCAACAAAGAGCATCTTACAATCATCATTATCAGCCAAGTTCATCATCTTCAAATAATACTCGAACAAATATTTCGAACAATAAAGAAAGACCGCCAGTAACAAAATCAACATTCAACGTGACGACAATAAAATGCCCACTATGCAACAACGAACATGGCCTGTATAACTGCAAATACTTCCTAGAATTACAAAATGATAGAAAACTAAAAAAAGTACGAGAACTTCAAGTTTGCATCAACTGTTTATTCAGCCACAATGACAACGAATGTAAATCATCAAAAACATGCCGCAAATGTAACAAGAGACACAACACAATAATTCACGATGCACTGAACTGCAATAACAACTCACACGTGTCGAAACAAAGTGATTTGAACATGACAGCGGAGGTCTTGTTGTCAACCGCCATGATAAAAGTGAAGGGAAGCGATGGTACTTATCATCTCCTGAGAGCGCTGGTGGACCAAGGGTCACAAATTTCCATCATTACGGAGAAAACAGCCCAGTTATTAAAAATTAAACGTGTCAACTGCAAGGGATCAGTTTGTGGTATTGGAGAGAAAGAGACAAATGGAAAGGGAATGATGCACATAGAATGCAAATCTATACATAACGATTACACTTTTAACACAGACGTCATCATAATGAACAATCTGGTCGGTAACCTAACAAAACATTTGCAAAGCCGGAATGGACATCAATCAAAAATATTTCATTAGCCGACCCGGAATTTGACATTTGCCGCCCAGTTGATGTGTTACTTGGAGCAGAAATATATTCACAAATTATACTCAGCGGAATGATTAAGGAGAATGACTCACGTCAGCCGCTCGTACAACAATCACATCTTGGTTGGTTACTGTGTGGAAACGCCAAGACATACAAATGCAACATAGTGAGGCAAGATTTAGATGAGATTAAAAGGTTTTGGGAGTTGGAGGAGATCAATGAACAGTCAAACTTATCAGTAGAAGAGCAACATTGCATAACATACTACAACGAAACAACTACCAGAAAAGAAAATGGGAGATATGAAGTACGATTACCACTCAAAGAAGACATCGAGACAAAACTAGGGTCGTCTAAACAGACTGCCTTAGCACAATTTAAAAATTTGGAGAAAAAGTTTCAGAAACAAAGTAAATTAGCGACGGATTATAAAACATTTATGGAGGAGTACGGAGCCTTAAATCATATGAAACCGACAAATAGCAACGAGACACCTGAGTACTACATGCCGCACCACGGGGTCGAGCGAATCGACTCGCTGACAACGCAATATAGAGTTGTATTCAACGCATCAAACAAAACATCTACAGGATGTAGTCTTAATGACTTAATGTATACAGGACCGAATTTACAGGTTGACCTACAAACACTTTTGCTCAGATGGAGACAATACCAATATGTTTACACGGCAGACATAGAGAAGATGTTTCGCATGATACTAATAAATGAAGAAGACCAAAGATACCAGAAAATTATTTGGAGATCAGACTTAGAACAACCCATACAAATATTTAGTCTATCAACAGTCACGTACGGAACACGCGCCGCGCCGTTCTTAGCAATGATGACTCTGAAAAGATTGGCAGCGGACTCACGAGAGCAATATCCTGAAGCAGCCAAAGTTGCAGAATCAGCATTCTACATGGACGATTTGCTGCATGGATCAGATACGATTGAAGATGGAAAGAAACTGATAAGAGAGTTGGACTTATTGATGAAATCAGGCGGATTTAATCTCAGGAAGTGGTCCGCAAGTGAACCGCAACTACTGGCAGATATCAAAGAGGAACGTAACCGGACAGAAGACACAATTTTCAATTTTAAAACAGACAACATTAGTAAAACATTGGGATTATGCTGGAACTCAGATAAAGATACTTTCACGTTTCAATACAGCATTCCAGAACAGAGAGGGAAACATACAAAAAGAAGCTTGTTGTCCGAGATATCGAAACTGTTTGATCCAATGGGATGGCTGGCCCCCATTACAACAAAACTAAAACTTTTATTCCAACAACTATGGAGTGAAACCATTAAGTGGGACGACAAAGTACCGGAAAACATTCAGAAGGAATGGGCAAGGTTAAAGGCGGAACTTAACCTCATTAACGAAATCGAAATTCCCAGATGGATTGGAAGCAGAAGGGGAGATATAATAGAGCTTCACGGCTTTTGCGACTCGTCCTTAGTCGCATTCGCCTGTGTGGTTTATGCTAAGATTATCAACAAACAAACAGTGGTTCTGGTGTCAGCCAAAACAAAACTCGTTCCACACAAAAAAGCATCAACACTTCCTAGAATGGAGCTTAACGGAGCCTATTTACTGGCAAAACTAATGAGAAAAATTGCAGAATCATTACATCAACATAAACTTGAGATCTATGGATGGACGGACTCGATGGTGACATTAGGTTGGTTACAAGGAGAGCCGAGCCGATGGAAACCATATGTGGCGAATCGAGTTCAAAAAACAACAGAAGTCATACCGGGTCAAAGTTGGAGGTATGTGAACACGAAAGAAAACCCTGCTGACGCAGCGAGTCGGGGTCAATACCCTATACAGCTAAAAGACAACACATTGTGGAAAAATGGGCCTTCTTGGCTGTCAACATTTGAGAAAGAAAATACGGAGCCGGAGAATTACACAACAGAACAGGAAATGTGCAAAAAACAATCAACAGTCGTTATGGAACGAGAGAAACATTTGATCAACGATCTTTTAAACAATCATAGCTCATTCAATAAAATAACACGTATTGTAGCTTGGCTACTAAGGACAGCTGCACCGAGTAAACGTAACAAATTGCCAAGCTATCTCACGTTACACGAGTTGGCCGCCGCAAAAACGCTGATCGTAAAATACGTGCAACATGCAGAGTATGGAGCGGAAATCGAACGATTGCGAAAACATAAACAAATAGAGGCGAAAAGTTTATATACATATAACATTTTGAGCTTGAATCCGTTCATTGACGAATTAGGAGTTTTACGAGTTGGTGGGAGGTTGGAGAACGCGAACATAAACAAGGAAAGGAGACACCCAAAAATCATACCACGAGGGAGTCGACTGGCAGAGCTTTTGAAAGATGAAGCTCATCAACTAACATTCCACGGAGGTCCACGCCTGACCTCGGCGAATCTCAGGCAGCAGTTCTGGATCCCTGGAGGAAACAACGCAGTGAAGAAACAGTTGCGTAACTGCGTGACTTGCAGAAAAAACAATCCGAGCAAACAAAACCAAATAATGGGAGATTTACCCGCAGCTCGGGTAGAGCCTGCACAACCCTTCTACCAATGTGGGGTCGACTACACCGGGTTTGTGGAGATAAAGGCGAACAGAACAAGAAACGCAAGGTCACAAAGGCTATATCGCCGTGTTCATTTGTATGGTGACCAAAGCCATTCATCTGGAGTTGGTGTCAGACCTTACCAGCTCAGCATTTCTAGCAGCATTGAGGAGGATGGCCGCCAGGAGAGGAGCCCCCGGCCACCTGTACAGTGATTGTGGCACTAACTTTGTCGGCGCTAACAGAATAATACAGGAAGAGTATGAACAAGTGAAACAAACATTGGATGACAATTTTCGAGGAGTTTTGGAAAACATGAACATAACATGGCATTTTAATGCGCCCGCTTGGCCAAACGCAGGAGGGATTTGGGAAAGAGCAGTGCGTAGCCTCAAACACCACTTGAAACGTGTAGTCGGACAACAACGCCTAACATTTGAAGAATATTCAACAATATTATCGCAACTCGAAGCTTGCTTGAACTCCCGGCCTTTGTGCGCCCTGACAGAAGATACGGACGACTTGGATTTCTTAACTCCCGCACACTTCTTAACCGGGAGAGCAGGTGTAACAGTGATAGAAACCAGAGAGGATGCGAGAACAAGATGGTTCCTAACAACTCAGATTTTACAACAAATATGGAAGAGATGGAAAGACGAATATCTAACACAACTAACAGCGAGAAATAAGTGGTTACAACCAAAAAGAAACATCCAAGTAGGCGATTTAGTGACCATTCGAGAAGATAACATGCCTGTCGGAAAATGGGCAATGGTATTTTCCGAATGGCAGAGTGGTTGAGATACATCCAGGAAGAGACGGTTACGTGAGGGTAGTGACATTGAAAACAGAGACTGGATATATCAAACGCCCCGTAGTCAAGCTCAACTTGCTCCCAATACAATCCGAAGAACAAAAACAAGATGACAGCGAGAAAAATGCAAAGTACAGCAATAACAACAACCGTCAGCAAACAAACTGTAGCCGCAAGCCGCTCTCCAAACTATTCGCGGTGGTAACAGCAATAATATTTTTTGCTTCATTCATATCGGGATCGAGCGCAACATGCAACGTCACAAAACTCAACAACAACCAGTCGCTTTATTTCGACCCGCTCGCAAAAATGCAACTACTAAGAGATCAATGGACACTCGTGACATACTATGATATGAGTCCATACTGGGCCGGAACACAAACAACAGAAAAACTCTTAAAATATCTCGAAAATATGTGTAATAGTCTGGAAATAAACAATAAGTGTAACATGATCATACCTCAACTGAGACATGAGTTCAATGAGCTGGAGTACTACGACCAGCTTTTGTCAACTCAGCATTTCACGGAGCAAGCGAGACGCCGCCGCCGCCGCCGCCGCCGCAGAGGTCTTATCAACGGTGTCGGTTACCTTGCTAATAGCCTGTTCGGGGTACTAGACGAACATTTCGCAGAACAGTACTCACGCGACATAGCGCTTATTAAGAAAAATCAATCTCATCTAAAGAAATTATGGATTAATCAGACGACAGTGTTGGAGTCGGAACATAATCTACTAAAACGAACGGAGGAAATCATGGAAAAACAACATAAAATTATTTATAAACATTTGAACAGTCTTGACGCAGCAACAAAAAATATTCTGAAGGAGATTAACATTGCAGAGAAAGAAAGAGACAAACATACTACAAATCTTAAGAGAAATACAGAATATGATGCTGGATACCATATCAGACATATTTAAGGGACAGTTTAACCTACATTTATTGACGCCAAAACAACTTCAAGAACAATTAAACATAATAACTGGATTATTATCGAGCGAAGTAACATTACCGATTGAAAACATACATACAGACTTTACGAAACTTTACAAACTTCTAAAAGTTCGAGCAAGAATGACACAAGATTATTTCATCTTTGAAATCAGAATCCCCCTAGTCAGCAGAGAACAGTATGATCTGTACCACGTCATTCCAGTGCCGCAAGTGCAACAATCAAATATGATATCAATCGTGCCTATTTCCGAGTATGTGGCGCTAAACCTACAAAAGGACAGATATATACCCGTAACACGATGTTGATCAAACTTTGCGAAGATTTTAGAATTCGCACTAGCACTTTTTAAATATTCCTGTGTGATGTATATATGTATAAGGTAAAGACTCCATGTCTAATGTTATAGGATAAACCATATACTTATGACAACATTGTCTTTGTCAGTCAGTCGTGCTCGCACAGCCACGGGAGGTGAGCGTGTTTTACGGTCTGTGTGCTGCGTCGCGGCGCGATAATTGTCGAGAATAATGTCTTCGGTGATTAAGTGTTCGCAATGCAACTTAATTATCAACGAGTTGCTTTGTTACATTCAAAACAAAGTATCCGTGATCGATGAGGAGTCTCTGGTGTTCGTCGGCGTTTGATGCCAGTGAAATTAAAGATGCCAAGTCATTGCTTTTTGATGCGGTACCGACCGACAAAAGAAGAATTACGCGCATGCTGGGAAGGAAAAGAGAGATTTAAACGACATCATAAACCTTTTTAAATCGACAGAACCGGATAGTATCCCAATTTTTGTAGCACGGGACCTAGACAAACTTCCTCCCATCACTTTCGACCATTTAGACTGCACTAAATTGCTCAAAGATATCGTCATATTAAGAAGCGAGATCGTCTGTATGAAGTCAACTTACGCATCACAGGACGATATCCAGGATTTGAGACAAGAACTGTTACGTTTGAGAACGGATTCGTTACCGCCTACCTCGGCGTTTAAAATTAACACTAAACGCGGTGCGTGGACGGACAGTGGCCCAATGGGCTTATCGCACGATAGTGAGGCTTTCATTAATCACAGTAATAGATCTGGTGAAACCTCTGCGCTTTCCCCTAGCTACAGGGATATGAGATTAGATATGCCTGCTTATAACCAAGCAAATAAAGTAGCAAGCGAGCGACCTATTCAAGCGGTGGAGAGTGAAGCGGCCGGAGGGCGCGCTGCGTGTGGCTCTGCGCACGCGCAGGCGGCGACTGAAGCGCGCACCGGTTTCGGCGAGGCGGCAGCAGTGACGTAGCAGCCGAGCCCGGTGCGAATAATACCGAGCTCAACCGAAGAGCCTTCGCGGTTACAAAATAGTGATAAGGCTCGCTGCAGCGCGGCAGGCTCCGATCGTGTTGGGGAATCAACGAGAAGAGTACGTGATATGTCACCGAATAATGCAAATAAAGGCTGGCAGACCTTTCGGTACAAACAATCGTATAAATATCGTTATATAGGTAAATCTGGCATTGCACGGGATGTGGAATGTAATTTTAAAGCTGCCGAAAAGAAGATACCGATATTTATTACGAATATTCACCATGACACGGAGGAGAATGTTATAATCGACTACATGAACAAACGAACAAAAGAACAAATGAAAAGGTTATTTTAGAAAAAAATAACATGAAAAGAGAAAGAGGGCATAAGGCGTATAAATTTATGACTTCCGAATGCAATGTTTCATATATTTAGATGAAAGACTATGGCCGTATGGCGTAATATTTAAACGATTTGCTAGTTTCAGAGACAAAAGATCGAACAGCCCCCGCGCTGTAGCTGACCCTCACGTACATCGCAATGGATAGCGGTATTTATCGATTTGCTAGCTACAACTGTAAAAACGTTAAGCGGTCTATCGATGATATTAGAGGTTTATGCCGCACATGCGATTTAGTGTGTCTACAAGAGACATGGCTTTTGCCGCACGACTTACCTTATCTCAGCACGACTGACATAGGTTTTGGACACACTGGGAAGTCAGCTGTAGACACATCGGCGGAGATTCTGCGTGACGCCCGCACGGGGGTGTAGCGATTTTATGGCGTAATAGTGTTTTTCCACAAGTATCAGTGTTGCCATGTAAAAGTGAGCGTATTTGTGCGGTAAAAATCATTACGGGTGATCGAGTGTTGTTAGTGTTAAGTATATATATGCCTACAAATTCTAATGAAAATTTGGACTTGTTTAAAGATTGTTTAAGTGAGATTTGTGCCATAATACAAGTACACGAATTTGAATCTGTTTTTGTGTTAGGCGATTTTAACGCAGATCCTCGAGATATTTTCTTCAAAGAATTATTAAATTACTATGACGAACAAATTTTGACGTGTCTTGATGTAGATATGTTAGGACTAAATTCTGACAGTTATACCTTCATTAGTCAAGTGACTGCGTTGTTACGCAAGCAGCAAGGCAGTGTGTCACGAATGTGAGGATCAGATATGATGCTATGGTATCTGATCATTTGCCGCTAGTTATAGAATGTAACTTGAATTGTTTAACACCTGTTGTGCCTAATAAGGCCGAAGCAGACAGCAATGCTGTTTGGGGACAGCGTGATGACGAGCAGATTGCGAAGTATGCGTATGAATGCAATAGATTGTTAAAACTAGTTGACTTTCCCAGTGCTTTTATGAATTGTGCTGATTATTCGTGTGACAATCCGGGTCACAGGATTGTTCTAGACAGGCTATACTCTGACATTATCACTGCAATTCAGACTGCTGCTGTAAAGTCCGCGGTGGAAGTTCAAGGAGGCAAGCGTGGTAGGGGTGGTGGCTCACGCATAGTGGGGTGGAACAAGCACGTCGCCGGCGCTCATGGGGTGGCCAGGTCTAAGTTCAAGGAGTGGATTCTGTGCGGGAGGCCTAAGTCTGGTCTAGTGTATACTAATATGTGTGACAGTAGAAGGGCATTCAAGTCGAGACTGAAGTGGTGTCAAGATCACCAGGATCAGATACGAATGGATGCCCTCGCTGAAAAGCACCGTAATGGCGACTTTCGTGGGTTTTGGCAACAGACTAACAAGATAAATGTACGACCTGGTCTTTCTGTGAGCGTTGGTGGCGTGAGTGACCACAAAGGCATCGCTGATCTTTTTAAAGATTATTTTGCTGTCAAGTCCCCACGCAGACCTGCAGGAGAGGTGCTTAGTGCTGATGTGAACAGGAAATTTATAGGAACTAGATTTCATGCCAAGGAGGTGGCAAATGTTATAAAAAACATGACCAGAGGAAAGTCCCCTGGTCATGACGGCCTTAGCATTGAGCATCTTCTTCATGCGGGACCGCGTATCTCGCGTGTATTAGCGATGTTTTACTCTCTGTGTGTGAGTCACAATTACCTACCAGATGACTTTATAAAGACGTTGGTAGTGCCTATCCCCTGGTTAGTGTGCCGACCCGGATCCGGTCGGTATGAAATAGGTGCGATTTTGCACTCATTGGTGCATTAATTTTGTTCCGATCTCTTTCTACCTTATGTCAAAATGACCATGAAGAAACAGGCTAGATGATGAATGAATTATTTTGATACGTTTCGTCATTTTATTCCCACCCTACTCAGTCCAAAGTCGTAGTTTTAAAGGGAGGTCGCGCGCTTTTAGGACACGCAAATTGAGTATAAAAAACGGTTTTGTGAGTGTTTTGGTGCTTGGAAACCATGGCGAGGTAAGTTATGCTTCATTTAAACTATTAATGACATCGATATGCGTAAGATAGTGAGTAAGATTCTGTCCCAAACCACGATACCATGCCTTTACCAACGGAACATGATCTTGGTTTCCATCTCATTTGAATAAACCTAATGGGTAAAACCGATAGTGTTTATCACTTTAAGGCAGCTTTCGTATGTTTCCAGTTAGATACATGCAACACGTGTTTTCTGTGAAAAAACAACAGAGAAATCATCAAAATAAATGCGGGGGAATCGCATTTCACTGACAGGGTTTGACAGTTAGCTTTGGGACGCTACGATAGCATGGATACGGCTTTTCAGTGTTTTGATCTGACACTTTGCATAGCTACTAACATTTATTTTTTGGGCTCGCAAGATTGTTTTTATAACCTTTGGAGTAAAGCATGGATAATTTAATAAACCAGTGCAGAACTTAAAATAAATTTTGTCAATATATTTTTATCGTCTATTTGATATTTTGTGGACGGGGGCTTATTAGAGGACATAAATGATGAACTTTTTGTCAGATTTTTTTTTCTCGTTTGTTAGAATATTTGAGACTGCAAATTATTAAATTTTCAAGGCCTTTTTTTATTTTTCGTATATTTTTTATTTTGTTGATGGAAACTTATTGGTGGATTGTCAAATATACTTTACTTTATTGTTAATAGTTTGAACTGTAAAAATAATTATTTTTTGAAGACTATCTATGTAGTAATTTTTATTTTTCGTATATTTGTTATTTTGTTAATTGGGGCTTATTGCTGGCCGTAAATGATGAACTTTTTGCCACAGAATTTTTTCTCTTATGTCAGCATTTTAGACTACAAATTATGAAATTTTCAAGGATATTTTTTATTTTTATATTTTGTTGATGGGAGCTTATTTGTGTATCTAAATAGTGAGCTTTTTGTCATATAAACTCTACTCTTTTATCAATATTTTTGACTGTCCAATAATTAATAAAAAAAATCGGACGTAATTTTCATAATTTTCGTTTTTGAAGTCTGGCACTATCTTTGAGTGTGTGTTTTCGTACAAAAAAAACACAAAAACTAGCTAATAGAAATAAAATATTTTGTAAAAATGTAAATTGTAGCAAGGAACGTGTCGAATTAATTAAGGAAATCGATGATTGTAGATTATGTTTGGAAAAAACTACAGAAAAGTACGAATGTGACACACGGCGACTCCAGTCAGATATGCATATTTTAAACTCATCATTACAAAGTATTACACGTAAATATGAGTCAGCACAATACAAAATTAAGGAACATGTGTCGGCTTTGAATAGTTGTTGGAGACGTGTAAGTATAATTATGACACTTTCATATCATTGACCGACAATCACATCTGTGATTGTAAACAAGCTCCAGCGGACTGTTCCGTGCCGACCGTGTGTCCCGCCGAGCAGCCGGCCGAACAGCTGATACTGACCCAGGCGCCGCCGTCAGTCGACTTGAGTACTAATAGTGTTATCAATAACGCCTCCTTCTCTCGGACAAAGGATAGGTATATAATGTACAGCGATGAACTTGGAAAAAATATGGGTTTACAACTTAGTCAGCGCGTGGGCCAGGCAATATTAAATAACTGTATGCCTGGCGCCACATATTCACAAATATTAAACAAAGTGTTGTCATCGCAGTTTTTAGAACCAACCACCCTAATTATTTTAATTGGTAGTAGGGAAAATGTATCAAAAAAACTAATTACTAAATACTTTTCCAAATTAAATTCTTTACAAAATGTAGATAGAATAATCTTGTTTGCGTTTCCCTTCAGCCAATCTTTGTCACAACATGAAAATCATATAAGACATGATTATAATACATTTATACACACATTGACATGTCGTCATACTGAAAAATTTCATTTCATAGACACCAATATTTGTATTGGAAAATATTTTTATTTGACTAAGGATAGGTATTACCTATCTAGGTTTTATACAAAACAGATAGCACAGTCACTATCTTATTTTATTTTGAACTCAGTCAAGTTTTTGACTAATGAAACGCCTGCTTCTATTGAGCAGTGTAATAATAATGACATGTACTCCTTGGAATCTGTTCCAAGCTCTTTAAATTAACCCATAGGACAACAGAGAGTAACTCTGGCAGTAATATTAATATTTGTATAAATATACCTTCATCTTGCCCATTAAATCAAGTTACTAGTAATGAAAAATGTAAAAGTAAGAATATTTTAAACGTGGTTCATCAAAATATACAGGGCATGTTAAGTAAAGAACTGGAAATTGAGTTATTCATGAACTGTAATAATATTGATATTTTATGTATAACAGAGCACTTTTTAAAGAGTTATCAGTTCATGTTCAACTTTAATAACCACCACGTTGCTAGTTCGTTCAACAGAAAAACAGCTGATCGCGGTGGCTCCTTAATACTTGTAAATAATAGTTTTAAATATAAGGAACGAGTTGACATAGTGAGCCTGTCTGTTGAGCGTACCATGGAAATAGCCTGTATTGAACTTGAACAACTTATTGTAATGAGCGTATACAGACCACCAGATTCATCCTTTGATTTATTCGAAAAGAAAATGGATGAAGTGTTGATTAAAATCAGCGATAAAAACAATTTTTTTATAATTTGTGGTGATTTTAATGTTAATCTGTTAGAGGATAATAATATTTGTACTAGATTAAAATCTTTATTTTTATGTCACAACATGAACTATCTGTTTTTGGAGCCTACTAGAATTACTGCAACATCTGCTACCTGCATTGACAATATATTTACTAACATTACGCCCATTTTCAAATCGGTCATCAATAAATTAACCTCTGATCACTCTGGTCAGATAGGTATATTCAATATTAAAATAAAAAAGGACCAAAAAGAGGATATTACATGTGTGCCCGTTAGTGACACTCGGCTTGAACACTACAGGAATAATATTTTAGATAAACTATGGGAAATACCATACAGTGACGATCCAAATTTGTTGTACAACTCAGTATTTAACCTTGTCAAAAATGAATATGATACGGTATTTAAATCAAAAACTATAAAAGTTAATAACAAAGCTTTGTTTAGTGATTGGGCGACAGTTGGAATTCATAAGAGCAGACGAAGATTATACGAACTCTATGAAGAGAAATCATATAACAAAAATACGGCCTTTCTAGATTATGTTCGTAGTTATTCAAAAATGTTTAAACGCGTTTGTGCCGTAGCTAAATCTAATTTCATTAAAAACAAAATTGAATCTAGTAGCAATGTAATGAAAACGACTTGGCAAATTATAAACAGAGAGACTGGAAAGGCCAAAGCTACACATAATAACTTCAAGCTTAAGATAGATAATCAATTGCTAAGTACAGACCTAGAAGTAGCAAAAGCTTTCGAAAATTTCTTTACGGACATTCCAGTTTCAACAACCAAGTCTTTAAATTCATCTCCCGCTGCTGCTGAATCTATACTTAAACAAAACTTTGAGGAATGTAAAACAGATTTTAAATTTAGGCACGTAAATAATGAAGACATTGTAAAAGCGTTTAAATCCCTGGAAATGAAAAAGACAGCTGACGCCCATGGTCTATCAGTAAAAATTATTAGTTCCA
Source organism: Argyresthia goedartella (assembly GCA_949825045.1). Taxonomy (NCBI): domain Eukaryota; kingdom Metazoa; phylum Arthropoda; class Insecta; order Lepidoptera; family Argyresthiidae; genus Argyresthia; species Argyresthia goedartella. The sequence goes on from OX463811.1 coordinate 22,262,951, forward strand.
TTGTAGATTGTATTGCACCTCACCTTTGTTGTATATTTAATCAATGTATAGACAGTGGTGTGTTTCCTGACTTGATGAAACTAAGTAAAGTTATACCTTTATTCAAAGCTGGTAGTACATCAGACCCCACCAATTTTAGACCCATATCGATACTACCAACGCTTAGCAAAATATTTGAAAAACTCATACTTAATCAATTGCAAAGTCATTTTTATCTCAATAATTTAATTCATATTGCTCAGTTTGGTTTCACAAAGGGTCGTTCAACAGCCGATGCTGGTGTTGAACTAATCGACAATATTTTTGATGCCTGGGAAGACGCAATGGATGCAATAGGTGTCTTCTGCGATCTATCCAAGGCTTTTGATTGCGTCCATCATGACACTCTTGTCAGGAAGTTACGCCATTATGGTGTAAAAGATCAGGCACTTGGCCTTCTGGAGTCATATCTAACAGATAGGGTTCAGATGGTCGGATGTTAATGGGAAAAGATCACCTGGGTCTTCAATAAGTATGGGCGTACCGCAAGGTTCAATTCTTGGTCCTTTCTTGTTTTTAGTATATATTAATGATTTACCTTACCTTGTTAAAGCAAAACATGGGTTAGTATTGTTTGCCGATGATACTTCTTTGATATTTAAAGTTAAAAGACAGCAATCAAATTATGACGAGGTAAACAATGCTATCTCTAGTATAGTGAACTGGTTTACTGTTAACAATTTATTACTTAATGAAAAGAAAACTAAATGTATTAAATTCGTGTTACCCAATGTGAACCCGGTAACTACAGACATATTTATAAAAGGACAGAGATTGGACCTTGTGCAGTCGACTGTCTTTTTGGGCATTACTTTAGACGCCAAACTACAATGGGATCCCCATATAAATAAATTGTCGAACAGACTGAGTTCGGCAGCGTTCGCAGTTAAAAAAATTAGAGCTCTTACCGACGTAGACACCGCTAGACTAGTCTACTTTAGTTACTTTCATAGTCTAATGACCTATGGTATTTTATTGTGGGGTCACGCTGCGAATGCTAATAGTATATTTATTCTGCAGAAACGGGCTGTTCGTGCAATTTATAGATTAGGGCCTAGAGTGTCACTGAGGGAAAAGTTTAAAGAAATCAATATTCTGACATTTGTGTCTCAATATATCTATGACAATCTTGTGTATGTAAAAAGAAATATAACTAATTTTCAGAAGTACAGTGATATACACAATTTTAATACTAGAAATAAAGACAAGTTGGTTGCTTATGTAAGCCGACTACATAAAATTAGTAATTCTTTTAAAGGCAATTGTATACGCTATTACAATAAGGTCCCTACTGATATTAAAAACTTACCTTTAGACAAGTTTAAAATAATAATAAAACAGAAATTGTATAAAAAAGTTTATTACAGGATATCTGATTACTTAGAGGACAGATGTCCATGGGAATAGATTGTTTGAGTAACAGGCTGTTTCGATATATAATTAGCATTCATTTTGTAATTTGACAATATTTTATTTAAAAAAGGAAACGCAAAAGATGCGACGACTGTGGAGTTTCTTCGGTGAGCTCTTCTCCACAGATTCCGCCATTGGGTTAGTGAACTCACCCAAAAAAATGTAATGACGGATCTAAGTGATGTAACAACATCCTATGGAAATAAATGATTTTTGATTTTAATTTTGATTTGATTTCATATGTTTATTTAGATTTGAGCACTGGTTTGTTGTATTTTATGTGTTTTGTCCAGTAAGTATATTAAAAAGAAGTTAAAAAAGAATTAAAAAAGAAAAAAAAAACCTGTAGGATTTGAACCAGTGTCGTTCAGGGGGATTCTGGTCAGCCAATTGATAAAAATGAAACTTTTTGTTCCTTCCGAGATTTGAACCATGGACCTTCTGAATGAGAATCGACGGTCTTACGAATCACGCCATTCGAGTTGTTTGTAATATCTGCGAATTTTTCGTACAGTATCGTCGATGTTGTCCAAGCAAGAGTTGTTGTAGATGGCGTTGCTTATGCTGTTGTCCTTGATGCGTCATATGAATTTGGTTCTCAACGGATTATAGATGTTTTTTTGGTTAATTTATTGTTCTGTATTTGGTTATTCTCATCGAAATTTATGTTTATGTCAATGAATCCGTTGGTATTCAATCAATTACACTTTATTTATAACTGGTTATACTGCAGTTGTTGATTAATTTTGGTTTATAGCTTCAGATATTTTTGGCACTGATATTGATGTAATTATCACTTCTCCGGTCGAGATAACACTCACGTAGGTCTATTGTCACTTGCACTTTGAATATAGAATAAATGTTGAGGTAAATTCAGTAGAATTGTATTTTAAATTTGATTTTAACGTAGATCGTCTTAGAATTGCTTGTTTACGTCGCAGTAGCGCCCTCTGTCCTTTATGCCGATGACACAGAATTAACTTTTACTGCTGACACATGGTCTGATGTACACAGTGTTGCCCAGAGTGGTTTTGATACAGTTCAAAACTGGCTTCTATCTAACGCCCTTACACTCAATACAACAAAAACAAAATTTATACCGTTTTCTGTTTCTTCGGCCACTGCGCCTAATATACCAATCACTCTTCGTGCCCCCGCCTGTACCGATCAACAAACATGCCAATGCCCGGTGATTTCCTCTGCTGAATCCATCAAATATCTTGGTGTAATCATTGACAATCACCTTAAGTTCAAATACCACATAGATAACCTCACCAATAGAGTCCGAAAATTAATATATATTTTTAAAATTCTGAGAAACATAGCAAATCCAACCATAGTCAGAAATACTTACCTTGCCCTATGTCAGTCTATTATATCTTATTGTATCCCTTGTTGGGGAGGTACAGCTAAAACCACAATGAAACCATTAGAAATAGCACAACGAGCCATTCTTAAAGTCGCAACGAAACACCCTATCCTATTTCCCTCCTTTAAACTATACTATACTACTATACTACTATACTGTCAAGTACTATCAGTAAGTCAACTATTTATCTTTAACACTTTAATCTTGCAACACCATTTAACACCACACAATCCGAACACTAAGCGACGCAAAGACAAAATATGTAATATTCCCCTACCTCGTTTAACTTTCACAAAACGCTTTAATCTATATATTGGTCCTTTTCTTTATAATCAGTATAACAATACTGAATACATCTATCCACTGGCACTTCATGAATGTAAGCACAAAATACGCAAATACTTGTTTAACCTAACGTATAGCGATACTGAAAAGCTTTATGGGGAGATGATGTTTGTCCTACCAATGTTCCCATATGTAGTGGTAGGTATGGTAATGAGTGAAGGCTTTATGCGAAATGAATAGTATTATTTAGATGACGGAAGAAGTTTACTGAAGCAGGAAAGTTATATACAATAGTAATTACAAAGCATAAGCAACAATAGCGACACAAATATCGGAAGCTATAAGCGCGCACAGACGTGGGTTCGTTAGCGAAGCGAGTAGCAGACTGATATGCGCAGGCGCTGCGCGCGTCTAGCTCGCTGGGCCGGTCGGCTGCAGGCCAACGCGGGGTGAGACAGGCGAGCGGGCGCAGATTAGCGGGTGTGTCCCAAGATGAAGCGTCGGAGCGTTTTGAAGGTGGCGATATTATTTGATGTGACGCCACATATTCCCCCTGGCCAGACCGTTGCTACGGTCGATAAAAATCGGGAAATCTGACTCTTCGACCGCTCCGAGTCGTCTTTTCTGCGTTGGTCGCCGGAACAGGAAATGGTGTTGGGGGAATTTCGGGCTCTGGAGTTCTGGTCGCTGGAACTGTAGTGTGTGGAATTGTGGGTTCTACGATTCTGGTTTCTCTCATCATGTACGCTGGTTTCAGCCTGTCAACAGAGACGTTATTTGGTTTGCCTCTGACATCTATCGTGAAGAACTTAGGCTGTCTTTTTATAACTTTATATGGGCCTTCGTATGGCTGTTCAAGTGAAGCTCGAACGTAGTCTCGGCGGAGAAAGACATGTGATGATGAGTGTAGATCTCGTGGAATGTAGAAAGGTGCAGATTGACTGGTATGCCACGAAGTTTCTCTCGGCGCGAGTTTGGCCATGTGGGAGCGAAGGCGGGTCGCGTACTCAGAGATGTCGGCCGTGCTGTAGTCGTCTTTAGGAGAGATGAATTGGCCGGGGAGAGAGAGAGTTTGACCGTATACCAGCTCAGCAGAGGTAGACTGTAGATCTTCTTTCCAAGAATTTCGCATCCCCAGAAGGACGAGAGGTAAGGCTTCAGTCCAGGGCGTCGACGTGTGGCACATGATGGCGGCCTTCAGTTGGCGATGGAGACGCTCGACGATACCGTTCGCAGCAGGGTGATAGGCGGTTGTGCGGAAGTGGCGCGCACCAACCAGCTGGGTGAGAGCCTTGAACAGGTGACTCTCAAATTGCCGACCACGGTCTGTGGTCACTCGTGCGGGACAGCCAAAGCGGGCTATCCATCCAGACACCAGAGCTGCTGCGCAGGTCTCAGCAGTGATGTCCATCATGGGGTATGCCTCAGGCCACCGCGTGAAACGGTCGATGACGGTAAGGCAGTATCTGTAACCACAAGACAGAGTTAGGGGCCCTACTATGTCGAGGTGTATGTGAGAGAACCTCGAGGAAGGAGTAAGGAAAGGGGAGAGGGGGGTAATGGTGTGTCGAGTAACTTTACTTTTTTGGCATGGCAAACATTGCCTAGTCCACTCTCTACAGTCCTTTCGTATCCCTGACCATACGAATCTGTGTGAGACCAGCCGCGCTGTAGCAGTACATCCAGGGTGGTGAAGATTGTGAAGTGCGTCGAAGGCTTGTTTCCTGAACTGTGGTGTGACGTATGGACGGGGCGGTTGCACAGAAGTATCGCAGTAGAGAGGTAAGTTACCATTAGGTTTGTGCAACTTTTCTAGTTTTAAAGCGGAGCCGTGAAGAAGCAGGTCTTGCAGTTCTGGATCTTTGTCCTGAGCTCGTGCAAGATCATCAAAATCAACAGACGATGAAATTTCCTCGATTCTAGAGAGTGCGTCAGCAACCACATTGTCCTTACCAGGTATGTATCTTACATCTGTTGTAAATTGACCAATGAAATCAAGATGCCTGATCTGCCGTGGAGTACAGCTATCTTTACTCTTGGAGAAGGCGAAAGTGAGTGGCTTGTGGTCAGTAAAAATTGTAAAAATCCTTGCCTCGACCATATGCCTGAAGTATTTTATAGCTTCATAGACAGCAAGTAGTTCCCTGTCGTAGGGGCTGTATTTAGTCTGCGCCTTGTTGAGTTTGTGAGAGTAAAAAGCTAAAGGTTCCCAGTCGTCACCTTTTCGTTGCTGTAGAACAGCGCCAAGGGCCGTGTCTGATGCGTCAGTCACTATTGCAAGCTCAGCAGCTGGATCTGGATGCGCGAGAAGTGTTGCCCGTGATAGTGATTCCTTACAGTCTTCAAATGCTTGGAGTAAATGCGGAACCATATCTACCGGATGAGATCCTTTTATGTTGGAGCCGCTGAAGACGTCATTAAGCGGAGCTTGAAGTTGAGCTGCATTTGGCACGAAGCGACGGTAAAAATTGACCGTACCCAGGAAACGGCGTAGCTCCTTTACCGTTTTAGGCACCGGGTAGTCCCTGATGGCGTCGACTTTAGATTCGAGTGGTTTAGTACCTGCAGCTGATACGCTAAATCCCAGGAACGTTACCTCTGGTTGACCAAGTACACACTTGGCTGTATTTACCACGATGCCGTACTGTTGTAGCCGCTCGAAAAGTTGACGTAGGTGCGCCTTGTGTTGCTGCTCTGATGCTGAGAACACTAATATGTCATCAATATACCCGTAGCAGAAATCGAGTCCCAGTAAGACTTCATCGATGAATCTCTGGAATGTTTGGGCTGCATTGCGTAACCCAAACGTCATGAACGGAAATTCATATAACCCAAACGGTGACGTGATGGCGGTTTTGGCAATATCCTCGGGATTTACCGCAATCTGATTATAGGCCTTCACGAGATCGATTGTAGAAAAGATGGAGCATCCTGAGAGTTGGTATGAGAAGTCATGAATGTGACGGATGGGATATCTGTCAGGTACAGTTCTGTAGTTGAGACCTCTGTAGTCTCCACATGGCCTCCAACTGTCGTCCTTTTTTCTTACCATGTGGAGAGGTGAAGACCACGCACTTTCTGATCGCCTAGCAGTGCCGTTGGCCAGCATGTCTTCGAACTCTTTTTTAGCTGCCTGCATCCGTAATGGGTCGAGTCTTCTTGGTTTACTGGCAACTGGAGGTCCTGACGTCGTTCTTATATGATGGAGAGTGCTATGCTTATATGGTAAGTGTATACCTGGGGGACGAGTAATCTCTGGAAACTCTCGCAGTATCTCATGGTATTCAGACTCTCCGGTGACGGACTTGACAGACGCGAAATCCTCAGCGGCGGGGCAGCTAACAGCGTTGACGGAGAGAGAAGTGACATTGTCAATTAGGCGCTGATGTCTGCAGTCGACGAGTAAATTGTAGTGGCTGAGGAAGTCAACTCCAATAATGGGTCGCGATACATCTGCAATAGTGAAATCCCATGGAAAGTTTCTTCTAAGTCCCAGAGTAAGATGAAGTTTGATTGGTCCGTAGGTATGTATAACTGTGTTATTTGCAGCTACTAGGTCGTATTTAGATTTGGCGCAGGGCCTCTTGACAGCTGATCGGGGAAAAACACACAAGTCGGAACCAGTATCCACAAGGAACTGCATTTTTGATATCCGATCCGATATGAAGAGACGGCCTGATGATGTAGGGCAGTCATGGGCCGCTACTTGCGACCGCCCTGGAAGTTTTCCGACTTCCTAAAGGTGCAGGGCTGTTTGCACTTTTGGGCCTTTTCTCCAAAAGTGTAGTGGTAAAAGCAGTGGGGGTGGTCGGGTGGTGGCTGTTTATAGCTCCTTGAGCGAGATCTTGAGCCTGAGCGTGCGTGTGAGCGTGAGTGTGAACGTCCTCTTTCTTGGTCTAGTCTGGTTGTAAGTAGTGCTACTTGCCTTGTCAATTCGCTTATCTGCATAGCCATGTCGTTGCTAGCTAGCGGGGCGATAGAGGCAGAGGTGCTGGCCGCGGCGACCTGAGGAGTCATTGGAGCGATGTCGTAAACTTTGTCCGCAAGCTCGGCAAGTTTGTCTACCGTCATGTTTGAAATCTGAGAAGCAATCACAGTTTGAATATTTAGCGGGAGTCGGCTCGCCCACAGCGATTTAATAAAATCTGAGGCTCCTGAAGGTCCGGCTAAATCTTGTAGATGCCGTAGAAACTGCGACGGTTTCCTGTCTCCCAGTTGCTCATTGTTCAGCAGTTGTTGAATTTTTTTCTGTTGCGATGCTGAAAGTCTATTTATAAGTTCCGTTTTAAGCTTAAGGTACTTGTCTGACAGCGGTGGGTTTGTAATTATATCTTTCACTTCTCGTGCGTATTGAGGTTCTAACTGTGCGGCAACAAAATAAAACTTTGTCGAATCACTCGTTATTTTAGACAAAATAAATTGGCTTTCAATCTGTGAGAACCATAAAGCGGGTTCTTCGACCAAAAATTGGGGTACCCGTACGCCAACTCGCAAGACCTCAGCGGGGCTTGGATCTGTACTCCCTTTGTCTCCAGTATCCTCATCTGAGCCCACCATGATAAAAATAAAATATCGCTCACCGCTTGACTTGGACCACACACCAAAATCCTTTGTGTTGTTGTATGTTCTCGAACGAACGTTGGAATGTTGCGTCAGCCAGATATTCTTCTTACTCACAGTATGCGTAGGTCCAATTCACCGAATAAACGGCTTGTCGGGGTCACCAGATATGGGGAGATGATGTTTGTCCTACCAATGTTCCCATATGTAGTGGTAGGTATGGTAATGAGTGAAGGCTTTATGCGAAATGAATAGTATTATTTAGATGACGGAAGAAGTTTACTGAAGCAGGAAAGTTATATACAATAGTAATTACAAAGCATAAGCAACAATAGCGACACAAATATCGGAAGCTATAAGCGCGCACAGACGTGGGTTCGTTAGCGAAGCGAGTAGCAGACTGATATGCGCAGGCGCTGCGCGCGTCTAGCTCGCTGGGCCGGTCGGCTGCAGGCCAACGCGGGGTGAGACAGGCGAGCGGGCGCAGATTAGCGGGTGTGTCCCAAGATGAAGCGTCGGAGCGTTTTGAAGGTGGCGATATTATTTGATGTGACGCCACAGCTTATTTCACCTTTTTCCTGTTAGGTAGGTAATTCATCTCACATAAACACACACACACACACACATACACACACACACGCACACACACATACACACACACACATACACACACACACACATACACACACACACACACACACGCACACACACATACCCTCACATACCATACATAAATACTTTCATTTTATTATTTTAACTTCTTTCATTTTAAAAACTAAAGGTGTACATTTGTAGTACTTATCCGCACTCCCCCCTACAGAAGGCAAGAGCGTGCTTATCATTAATACAGGCTATTAAACTAGCCTAGCAATGAAGGCATCAACTACTGCTACATTACTTCTATGCTCAACCATTGTATAACTAACACAGACTCAAAATGGTGGTACATGTACCCACCGTTTTGTTCAATAAATGATTTTGATTTGATTTTGATTTGAAAACCTGGACCATCATTTTTATCCTCGCCGGTCAAGAAACGCCCTAAGTGTACGCTTTTGACTGAAAACGAAAAGACGATTGCGCTGAATATATACAAATATGTAGAAAAAACAATGACCACCTACGCATATAAAACTGAGATCGCAAAAACTACAGCAGAAATTATGGGTGTTTCTCAAAGCACTATATACGCTATTTTGAAAGAATATAAAAAGACTGGAGTGGTTGTGTCACCACCACATAGAAGTGTGATAGAAAATTTGGACACTTTTATACTTTCTGCAATAAGAAGAAAAGTGCATCAATTTTATTTTAATAATGAAGTGCCAGCTTTGGATAAAATTGTTACTGCGGTAAATGATGACGAAGATTTACCGTCGTTCTCTCGGATGACAATTGTACAGGATTTTGAAAAAACCTGATTTGCAAATAGAAAAAAAAATTTACTTCAAATAGAAGATTTTCGGAAAGAAAATAGAAAAAAATATTATTTAGACGATATGTGGGTCAACGAGGGTCACTGTGTGGATTATATTTGGGTTGACAAAGATATCCAGTCTTCGCGACAATCATTTTTAAGAGGACTGTCAACAGGACTAAAAAACCCAAAACAAGGAAAACGCTTGATAGTGACCCACATCGGTAGTGTAGATGGATTTTTAGAAGGAGGTCTCTGGATATTTGAGGCCAAAAAGTCCGATGGTGACAATCACGGTGAAATGGACGCATACAACTTTGAATGTCGTTCCAAAAAAATTTAGACCTAGTCGAACCAGGATCAATTATTGTGATGGATAACGCTCCATACCACTCGCGCAGAATAGAACAAGGACCAAACATGGCGTGGAAGAAAAATATAATTCAATCGTGGCTGCGCGAAAAGGGCATAGAATATGACCAAAACGATATTAAAGTGCAGCTGCTACAAAGAATCAATAAAAATGCATATAAAAAAAAGGTTGTTGACGATATGGCTGAAAAGAAAAATATCAAAGTTCTACGACTTCCTCCGTACCACTGCGTACTGAACCCAATAGAAATGATTTGGGCACAAGTGAAGTCATATGTAGGACGAAATAATAAAACATTTAAGATGTCCGAGGTTAGGACTTTACTTAAAGAAGGTATCGCAAAAGTTGGTGCAGTGCAGTGGACAGGATGTGTTAATCACGTAATCAAAGAAGAAGAAAAAGATGAAGGTTTAATTGATGCGGCGACCGACGCCATAACAGAAAATTTTATAATAAATGTCGGCGACTCTACGACCACTGATGACGACTCGGATATCGAAGACCTACCTGACGTTTCACTTTGACGACGACACTGGTGGACGATGGGAATAAAGTTTTCCGAACACATAACTTTTCGTTTCTTTTAAGTACTTTTTTTAAATCGTAAAAATCCTTCTCTTCTAATCCTAATAAATATGTCATTATGATGATGATGATATAAAAAAACATAGATTCAATCATTCACTCTTTCGTTCAGATAGTATGGGTAACAACACTAAAATACTAAAAGGTCATTGACGTTTCATTGTTTACAAAGTTATTTTTTCTGATTGATACAGACTTTAGGTAGTCACTGGGGCACTATCTTCTCGGAGTGTTTTTAGATCAACGTCGTCGTCGATGCGAGTGCAGGGCTTACCTTCAGCCTGGCGAAGATACACCTTGCCATTTGAAATCCAGTAGAACGTGTAGTTATTCATCTGTGCAAAGTCTCGAGCTAGTGAGTAAAGTTTTCCAGCCTTTGTTGTGGCGCACTCCGAAATATAGATTGGCTCTGCAAGACCCTGGAGTTGTGTGTGGCTGGTGTTTAGTTTGTCTTTATTAGCATTTTTAAGGTTGAATTGCTTGAGTTGTTTCATCTCGTTCTCCTTAACCAACCATTCTTGGATGCAGTCCAATATATTTTTTAAATATTTTGAATCACCAAGATAGGAAGCCGAATGCATTTTCGACCACTCTCCTTGCTCTCGACAATCTGTTGTTGAATATCCGTCTTTCATTTGTCAAAACTGCTTTGCTGTATGGCTTCATGAAATTTGGAGTAATCCGGCATTCTCTAAAGCTTGAGTTATTAATTTATTTACTATTATTATTATTATTATTATTTATGCAGTTTTTCCTCTCCATTGTCCATCTCCGCTCACAAGCTATGTTGCTGAAAACCTTGATGATAAAAGGAGGTGTCTGGGTATCTTTCTTGATCTGGCCAAGGCATTTGACACGGTCTCCGTTGACCTCCTTATAACAAAACTAGAAAAAATAGGTATCAGAGGCATACAGCTTGAGCTTTTTAGGAGCTACTTAAGCAATAGGCTGCAATGTGTAAAAATAGGTGAACACACAAGTTCCACTCAATCAATCCATTGGGGTGTCCCTCAGGGCAGCATACTTGGACCTACTCTATTCACAATCTACATAAATGAGCTCTGTTGTCTTGAGTTGCCCCAATGCAAAATTGTGGCATATGCCGATGATACCGCATTACTTTTCTCGGGTTCATGTTGGGAAGAGTTAAATTCCTGTGCACAAGCTGGCCTCAATGAAGTCGTAGATTGGCTACAACAAATTATTTTAACTTTGAATACTGCAAAAACCAAATACATTACCTTCTCGATTAATAACTCAACCCAACCAACAAATGATTTCAGCTTAGTTGCTCATCAGTGTGCTGATTCTGTTGCTGGCTTCTGCGGCTGTGGACCCTTAGAACGGACATCCTCAATGAGATATCTAGGTATCATGCTCGATTCTAACCTAAATTTCCAAATTCACATTCAAATGCTCAGCTCCAAGGTTAGGAAACTGACTTATATCTTTTGTGGCTGAACCGCTTCTGATGAAAAGGATATATGTGGCATTATGTGAATCACTCTTACGATACTGCATCTCCAGTTGGGGAGGTACTCATAGGAGTACACTTTTGCAACTTGAGCGGGCTCAAAGAGCGGTCTTGAAGGTGTGTACATTTAAACCATATTGTTTCCCTACAACTGAATTGTACAGCTTCTGTGATGTCCTCTCGGTTAGACAGCTGTTTATACATAGCATTGTTCTGAAACAACACAAAAACAATTCCCCACATCAAAATAACTCACGTACTAAAAGAAGAAGAGATAAAGTATTTCACATAGTATTAGTACGAACCAAATTTATGCAGCGATTTTTTAAATTTCTGGGACCCTATATTTATAATAATCTGAGTAAGCACATTGACCTTTGGTCTAATAACACATTTGATAATAATAAAAACATACGTCTTTGGTTGCGCACACAAACATATGATGACTGCGAAAAACTTATGATCGTCTAACACAAGTCCAATTATATTTATATCAAAATAATAGTCACATTACATAACTCTCACAGGCACTACACACCTCATTACTTCCAATCACACACTCACCACACTCCCCATATTCTCTCCCACTAATATAAATCACCAACACTACACACCAAACTATTACGTTTTTGCTGATCTTGTATTTTTAAATGTCAGAAGTTATATTTTTATTTAAAATTTCACATTGTTTATACACTATGTAGTATTTAAATCTGAGGCATTTATTCTTTATTCTTTATTGCACTGAAATCTTAATAGTAAGGTAACAAAACATTTTATGAGCAAAGGCGAGCTTATATCTAAAGAGAGATTTCTACCAGCAAACCTAGGCAGGACAGGAAAAATTGTGCAACAGGAGAGTCCTAGTGCGCAATAAAACTGTACACATCTAATTGTTTACAACTAAAACATAATAAATGATATAATAAAAAAATGAATGAATGAAAATAAAAGAAATTATATAGTCAATGATTTACACTAAATAAAATACAAAAGCAAAAAATAAAATATATATCAAACATATACTACTTATATATACATATATAAAAGTACCTTTCACGAAAGAGAAAGGAAATGCTCTTTCAATCTTGTCTTAAAAGTGAAAATTAAGGGACTATCTCTAATAGCGCAGGGAATTGCGTTCCACAGTCGGATCGCCGTTAACCTAAACGAGTGTTTGTAAGCGGCATTGTTATGCCGAGGATTAGAAAGAAGAGACATCGTGTGGGGTCTCCGGTTGCTATGCCTGGAGGAAATAAACTCGAAACGTTCTCGAAGATATGAAGGGTAGCGGGGATTTCGCAAAATGTTGAACAGATAGGAGAGAACGTGCATATCACGACGAAATCGGATCGGAAGCCACCCCAACTCCTTGCGATAATGTGAGACATGGTCATACTTGCGCAGCCCGAAGACAAACCGAATCCCGAGGTTTTGAAGTCGTTCGAGTTTGTTCAGTTGTTCTTCGTTCGCACCGATCCAGCAAACATCCGCATAGTCGATTAAAGGTAGTAGGAGGGACTGGGCAAGGGTAATTTTAGTCTGCTGCGGCAGGAAGTGCTGCAATCTCCGTAGGGAGTGAAATGACGCAAAGACTCGTCTGCTGACCTCACAAACATGGGACAACCTCACAATTATTCTTGTGGGAAGTAGCAGCAACTTATCCTAAAACACAGGGTTTCGCCCTATTTTAGGGAGTAGCGATACATCCCTTGTTTACCCTGCTAAACAAGATTGTAATGTACATTTATTTCTGTAAATAAACGATTATTATTATTATTATTATATTATTATTATTATATTATTATTATTATTGTTCTGAAATAAAATAAATTTGACCTTAGGGACATTTTCTATTTAGTTTAGTTTTAAAGTATTAGGTTAAGTTGTTGTTATCGTAACTATAGTATGAATATTCATTATAAATAAACAGTGCTTCATCAATACATTTGGTCATATAATAAAATCAGGATATCCCAAGTGCGAACACACAGCGGCCGCGACCGAGCCAACCGACACTCCGTCTCGGAATGAGCTGACTGTTACTTACTGAACGCCACTTCACTGCTACTTGTGCGCACGGGCAGACGACAACAAAATAAATGCACTAGGTATCTATGCGCCGACACTACTATCAAACTGGGCGGGTAAAAATTGACCAACCGACATTGTTTTTTTAATCCAAGATGCACTTGGTATATGAAAATGAAAATGAAAATGAAAAAAATATTTATTAAAATAGCACACAATTATAGGTATGTAGGTACAGTTTTACAATTCAAATAGGCACGTTCTTTCGTAAATGTTATACCATTTTGTTGGCTATTTTGGCGAAAATTTACAATTTGTATTACTTTTGGTCCTCACACTAGGCAAGCCTGTATCGTGAGTGACCATTTAACGATTTCTAGCATATTTTGCCATCACTTGGCGAAACTTATTGATAGGTATAGCTTTAACAATTTTGGTTTTTATCATTAATGTTATGTAAGTTAAAGGAATTAAATTTATTTTATTATAATAAAAGTTAATTTATATTAAATTAGGACATAATACTTATATTTAGGAAAAGGGTTTAAGGAGTTGTTCCGTGTCCTCATACGAAAGGGTTTTTAGAAGTTTCGTGATTTCAATTTTACTTTCGTGGATTGACAAAGACCTAGAATTTCCTGAATTTCTTAGCTTTCTGTGTATACCGTTGTAGACCAACAGCGCGGCCGCATCCCCAAAGCGGCGAGCAAAATTAGTGCAGGTACGTGGTGCCGGGGCCCAGTAAGTTCGACGCGAGCACATGTGGGAATAACTCTCAGAGAGTATGATATTTTTGTGGGCTGATAGACTGACTTTCAACAGATAGAGCTGGCGCACGGTAAGGACTTGAGCTTCATTGTAGAGGTCAGTTGTGGCATATCTGAAAGGTCTCCGTAACATTGATTTCAGAACTGAGCGTTGCGCCCTCTCTACACTTTGCATTACTGTTTTACTGGCGCTACCCCAGACAGAAATACAATAAACTAGAATCGATTGACACAGGACATAATACACTATTTTAAGTGTATCTACGTAGGCGATCCTACGGATACGTCCTGAAAGAATTTTCAGGTGTTCGTGGAAATTTAGTTTTTCATCTACCATCACACCCAGGTATCTGATTACCTGAGCTCTGGATATGCTTTTACAGTCGCAGTTTTCTTTTACTGTACATAGGTGAATCTTCAAATCAGTGGAGTCTGGAGGGGCCGATGCAGATGTCTTGTGAAAGCAAAGGTATTTTGTTTTAGATGCGTTTAGTATTAGTAAATTTTGTTGTAGCCATCTAGATATAGTCGTCATTCCTGTTTCGGCAGCTAAAAATGCCTCTTGCCATTTTTTTCCATGAAATAATACAACTGTGTCATCGGCGTAGCAAATCAATTCAGCGTTTTTATTTTTAAGTTGCAGAATGTCGTTCATGTACAAAATAAACAACGTCGGGCCCAGTATACTTCCTTGAGGAACTCCAAAGTTGATTGGTTTGGGGTCACTCCTGTGCCGGCCAACTCCCAGACACTGCTTCCGCCCTGTCAGGTAGCTCCTTAACCATTCAAAGGCCAGACCTCGAATTCCCGAAATTTCTAGCTTTTTTAGCAAGATAGGGACGGAAACAGTATCAAAGGCTTTGGCTAGGTCCAGGAATACGCCAACACATCTTTGTCCTACATCAAGTCTGTTCGATATTAATGACGTAAGAAGGGAAACCGCATCCTCGGTAGACTTTCCCTGTCTGAAACCGAACTGCCGTGCAGAGAGGATCTTGTTTTGTTCAAGGTACCGTACAAGTCGCCCATTCATCACCTTTTCCAATATTTTTGAAAAAGTACCAAGTAAGGAGATTGGTCTGTAGTTGCCGGGAGAGTCTTTCGCACCACCTTTATGTATTGGACAAATAGATGCAATCTTCCACTGATCTGGGAAATGTCCCGTGGAAAGGCTGAGATTGCAAATAAATGTAAAAGGTTCAGCTATGACATGAAAAATCCTTTTCAGAAGCACATTTCTCAATCCATCTATACCAGGTGCTTTGTTATTTTGGAGTTTTTTTTACTTGAATGTATTTCATTTGCATCTGTCGGTTTAAGAAAAAAGGAGTCCTTGGAGTTGGATTCTGGTTTAATGGAAGTTGCTAGTGATTCCTCAGTTTCAGACAGGTTTTCCAGTATCTCATTTGCCAGTGTCTGCCCCACCGTTGAGAAGAACTCATTGCACTTGTCTAGGGATTGCTTTGGATTAGAAGTACCTGGGATCTGCGTCAATTCTGTTGGTTCTTTTTTGTTTGAATTTAGGTGGCATATGTTTTTAATTGTAGTCCAGAGTTTCTTAGGATTTCCTTGATTCTTTTTTAGTTCTCCGTCTTCATGCACTGTTTTTAATTTTCGCAGGAGATCGTTGCAGAAGTTTCGGTAACGTTTATAAATTAGTTGAAGTGTTGCGTTGTTTTGGTTCTGCTCAAGACGTGTGTAACCGATCGCGATGTTTAATGCAACGGACAAGCCCAGGCGTAATCCAAGGTTTTATTATATATTTCGATCGGGTGATTCGTTTTTCGGAGGTGTGACTTCCCAAAATTTTTGTCAGTATTTCAGTGAAGATAGTAACCGACTCATCGACACTTTCTTTCGATGTGACACTGGACCAGTCCACTGTTTCTAATTCCTCCCTTATAGCGTCGTAATCTACTTTCAGAAATGTATGCGTTTGTCTAGTTATTTTGTTTTTATTTATAGCCAAGCCGATCATTGTCATACTGTGATCAGTCACACCTGTCTCACATACCACTCCGACAACTGGGGCTCGTGATTTCACAAATATATGATCAATACACGAGTTTCAACGTGTGGGTTTTGTGATAGCGGGTAGTAAACCATGTTCGGCATTTAGGCAAAGATATTCGGAACTATCACCATCATCGCTACCTGTCAAGATATTTATATTTATGTCACCACCCAAGACTAAATTTGTCCTGTCCCCGAGTTTATGCAGGGTCGATCGCAAGTCTGAGAGAAATTTGTCAGTATTTCCAAACGACGGCGACCTGTATATGCCTATGATTGTAATTATGTTGGGAATCTCGACAAGCAGGCAGTCTGCCTCTTTAAAGTGTGGTTCCGAAACCAAGGCATTCCAGATGTCTCTTATATATATAACTACACCACTATTCTTATTTATAAATTTATTTGTTTGATGTTCAGTATATCCTGGTATTTGGGGTATGATTGACGACGAATTTATTTGACACTCTGTCAGAATGATCACATCAAGGCAAATTTTGAGTCTTTTAAGATTAACTAGGAAGGTATCAAAATTCTTGTTTATACTTCTTATGTTAAAACTCAATATACTGAAACTGTAATCCCGCGTCAAAAACTTCTCACACATTTCCGACATATTCAACTGATGACAAACAATATTTAGCGAATCTAAATCATCACTTAGATCGAGTGGTATCATTTTTTATGCGAAAATAAACTAACACAGGTCGAGTAATTATTCGCCCTGCATACAGCTTGACGATGGATTTGATGTGATTTGTTTTGTTTGTCATGGCTAACATTATTTGAAAATATAATGTATGTACGCAAGAACCTTACAACATTTTCCAAACTTAGCGATAGCTGTAATGTTAACCTAAGAAATAATCACAGACTATGTGCGCCCCGTTTTAGACTCGCGAAGGTTAGCAATTCTTTCAAGGGTCAGTGCATTCTCTACTACAATAGGATACCTCTGGAGATTTTGAAATTGCCATTTGAGCAATTTAAAAAGCATGTTAAAGCGACTTTGTCGAAAAAGGGATATTACAATGTTCAAGATTACTTAAATGACAGAACTGTATGGGGTTAATCTGGCTCAACACAGACCTTGCTGTTAATAGTTTTGTAATTATTTATTCCTGCTTATTAATCATAACAATTAAATTTTTCATATTTGTATTAGTTAAGCACAACCTATTTTTAAAAGAGATCTAAAAATCAATCTGTGGGAGTTTCTACGCCCTACTTCTCCCACAGTGGTCCAATGTAGAGAAGAGGCAAAAAATGACGTTTGCTAAGTATATGTAAATATCTACAGTAATAAAGTACTTTGACTTTTGACTTTTATTTTTTTTAGCTATTGAAACTATCATGATGTTGTGTTTTCACTACTAAAGGGATCTAAGAACCTAATAAAACCTGATTTATCTTTCTAAAATCTAATTTTAATTCATCAATTCACAAAATAGTGAAAAATTACCCAAAAGAACATTCATTGGCCCCTTCAGCACAATGATTAGCTCTATAATAAGTATAAAAATTGGCATGCCAATCATTATACACGTGAGGTGCCAATGAATGTACTCCATTGAGTAATAGTGATGGGAAATAAAATAAAATACCTAGAACTTTATGAATTATATTCTTGAATGCTTGCACCCATATCCCTTAAAAACATCGAAATCTACATCGAAATATTATTATTAAAAAAAACAACATAGGTAGTTTAACTATTACGTAACATAAAGCTTCTTTTTATAAGTCTTATACTCAGTTTTCAGTCTTCTTACTTACCGAAGTCCTAAAAATCTTTAATTTGTTATGCAAGCACATGTTTGCACCCATATCCCATAAAAACATCGAAATCTACATCTAAATATTATTATTAAAAAAAACAACATAGGTAGTTTAACTGTTAGGTAACATTAAGCTTCTTTTTATCAGTCTTATACTCAGTTTTCAGTCTTCTTACTTACCGAAGTCCTATAAATCTTTAAATTTGTATGCATAGCACTTGTTTGCACCCATATCCCATAAAACATCGAAATCTACATCGAATTATTATTATTAAAAAAAACAACATAGGTAGTTTAACTATTAGGTAACATTAAGCTTCTTTTATCAGTCTTATACTCAGTTTCCAGTCTTCTTACTTACCGATGTCCTAAAAATCTTTAATTTGGTATGCAAGCACATGTTTGCACCTATATCCCTTAAAAACGTCGAAATCTACATCGAAATAAAATAATTTTAAAAAAACAACATAGTTTAGCTATTAGATAACATTAAGCTTATTTTTATCAGTATTATACTCAGTCTTCAGTCTTCTTACTTACCGAAGTCCTAAAACTCTTTAATTTGGTATGCAAGCACATGTTTGCACCCATATCCCATAAAAACATCGAAATCTACATCGAAAATTTATTATTAAAAACAAGAACATAGTTTAACTATTAGGTAACATTAAGCTTATTTTTATCAGTATTATACTCAGTCTTCAGTCTTCTTACTTACCGAAGTCCTAAAACTCTTTAATTTGGTATGCAAGCACATGTTTGCACCCATATCCCATAAAAACATCGAAATCTACATCGAAATATTATTATTAAAAAAAAACAACAGAGGTAGTTTAACTATTACGTAACATTAAGCTTCTTTTTATCAGCCTTATACTCAGTTTTCAGTCTTATTACTTACCGAAGTCCTAAAAATCTTTAATTTGGTATGCAAGCACATGTTTGCACCCATATCCCATAAAAACATCGAAATCTACATCGAAATATTATTATTAAAAATAAACATAGATTAACTATTAGGTAACATTAAGCTTATTTTTATCAATTTTATACTCAGTCTTCAGTCTTCTTACTTACCGAAGTCCTAAAAATCTTTAATTTGGTATGCAAGCACATGTTTGCACCCATATCCCATAAAAACATCGAAATCTACATCAAAATGTACCAGGTACTTATTTTTTGTATTACTGTAAATGATAAACAATAATAACATAATTTTAGATAGGTATGCAAGACACCTGTTATGTCTGAAATTATTTAGAAAAGGATCACACAGGACTAAAAATAGCAAAATAAAATTAAATAAAAAAATATATGCAAGCCTACCTACCTACTACCTTAAGCAGAAATAAATTACTTGAGCGAAGAACCGAAGATAATTTTTTCGAAATGAAGAAGAGCTTAAAATTTCGTAGTAGGTATTCATAGTATAATTATGATTCTGATTAACAAATAAAATTAAAAAAATAATAATTTTAGGTTAAATGCTTTCATGTACTAAAAAGTTTAAAACAAGAAAGAATTAGTATTGGCGAAAAAATATAATCATCATTGACCTACCTATAATAGCTACCATTTATCAAGCAAATATAATCCCTGGCACGTGTCATGAGCCGACAGCGACAAGCTTTCAAGTAGACAAGTAGGTACTTAAATTATTATATTTCTTGGCCAATACTAATCCTTTCTTGTTTTACCTTTTTAGTACATGAAAGCTTTTAACCTAAAACTATTATTTTTATTTAATTTAATTTGTTAATCAGAATCATAATAACTGTTAATGAATTTTTTGAGCTCTTCTTCATTTCGAAAAGATTGTCTTCGGTCAAGTAATTTGTTTTTGCTTAAGGTAGTATTTGGCTTGACAATACAGCTGTGATCAAAAAGTACTCGCTTAACTTTTTGTAACGGAGGTAGATTAACATTAGATGTTATTTGAACTTTGGTCTTCTTCTTCCTTTCTTCAGGTTCTTCAATTTCCATTATTCCTTGGCGCTGTTCAAGAGATTTTGTCTCTAAGATAAACTTGTTATCTTTCTTCCCTTCAGTGCTATCAAAACTCTGTACCTGTACCTGTAATGGAGGTAGATTAACAATAGATGTTATTTGAACTTTGGTCTTCTTCTTCCTTTCTTCAGGTTCTTCAATTTCCATATTTCTTTTACGCTGTTCAAGAGATTTTGTCTCCAAGATAAACTTGTTATCTTTCTTTCCTTCAGTGCTATCAAAACTCTTTTTCATTATGTTGTCTTTAGGTTTTGTGGTCTTTACCAATTTTGTGTTCTTTTTCAGTGTTTTTTTCTGTAATTCTTTAGCTAACTTAACTTCTTCCTTAATTTTTTTACGGTCTTCTTTTGTTTGAACTATTATTTCTTTTTCTTTAATCTTTTGTTCTTCCATATCGATCCATGCTTTGCTGGTTAAAACGTAGATAGGCTTTTGTGACACTATTCTTCCTTTGCGTTTAGGTATTTTTGCCCAATTTAGAGAGTTCCTCAATCTCAGTGGAGTTTTTGTATCAGCAATAGGTTGTAAAAAGGTTGACAGATCAGCTTTATTCGAGTTTTTTTTTGTTTTTCTGTCAAACATTTGTTCCGGGCTATTTTCTATATAGTCATTTTTGTCATCTGTTTCCATAGTTATTAACTGCGTTGCAGAATTTTTATTAAGATTACCAGATAAATTGTCATAGCTTTCAATTTGGTCTGTAGCTGGGTCATTTTTTTGAGTTTTAGTCACCAAATCTTTACCAGATTCATTTTCATGTTGACCTCAACGTTGTGCTTTGAATCAACAACGGGTTGTCCAGTGAAGTCTTTTGCATCGCCATTGTTTTCATTTATTTCCATTTCGCTTGAGATTGTATCATTCATATTTTCATTCATAGTTTCAGTTTCGACATTCAGTCCAATAATATCCAAAAATTCGAGTTCGATGTTTTCTTTTGATATTACGATTGGCACTTCATTAATGGGCAACCATTGTTTTGCTATTAGTATCTGTCGTATATCATTTGCTTCGAGAATTTAGGCTTCATCTTCAATAGGTAACCAAATGTCTTCATCTAGTACGACACTGTCCGTATCTCCTTTGAAGAACTTATGGATTTCCATCAAAGCTCTGTGAAAATCATTTTCCGGTACTTTTTGTTGGAGCTTGGATAAGACATCTGTCCCTAAAATTCCTTCAAAGTCCTTTAGTGTTAGTCGGCATTGTGGTTCTTCAGTTTTTGATCCATTTTTTGTGTTTCTTCAAAGACATTTCTTGTAATTGATGGCATCGCGATTCTACGGAAACAATCCACAGGCTTTGAATCAATTGACAACGACCTCTTTTCGTATTTTTTTCAAAACAATGTCCAAAACTTGACCAAAGTCTGTTTTGACCAGTTGTTTATCATTGTTGTTTCTTCGCCATTCTGACAAGGCTTTTTTCCATTCACTTTTGAGGGGTTTAAATGCTGACATATCTGCTGGCTGTAATATTCTTGTCGCATTTGGGTACAATGCTATTAATGCGATGCCCAGCTCTTTGCACTTCATGATACCCATTGTATTTAACACGTTGGCGCGAACAGCATTTAATACACCTTATACAACTAGCCCAAATATCCCTCACCATCATTCTTCACCAGCAAATAATTACTCTGTTCTTAATAGTGTTTATTAGGTTTTAAAGTTATCTTTGCGGTTTTAGTAAATGTTTTATATCTTAGAAACTGCTTATTTAATTTTGTTCAAACCAATTTTGGTGGAAAGTGTGTATTGTATATACCTACAGTAGGGTAAGTAAGGAAGTAAATGTAGCCCATTAATGTCCCCACCGAGGGGCACAGCCCTTACCCGGATACGAGTAAGATTGAGCCATATTCCACCACGCTGGCCCAGTTAAGTAGGGTAGTCCTTATTTTTTGACTTTTGAATTATCCCCGGGGCACTTCCTCTGACGGCTGAGTGGATGACTCTGCCATACAAATGAGTCGTGAGCTGACCCAGGTGAACTAGCATCAACAAACTGAATGATGCCAGTTGAGTCGCAGATCTGTAACCAACCACTTACGTACTTAGACAATACTCTATAATATATTATAACTTAGGTAATAATAATAATAATAATAATAATAATTTATTTGCACCATCAAAATAGTTACAAGAGTTACCAACTAAGTCCTTATAATAATTTCACAGATAAATTGGGAACATCTGAAGCCTGAACTAGGTATAAATAACCTGTATTTCTGGCCCCAGCGCAACTTCCGGACTAAGGTTGGATGCTAAATTTATACAGAGTAGCGACTATCCGACGGATTATCGAGATTAATATAGAACTAAAAGTATTTAATTACAAAAATAAAATTTAAACTTAACTTTTTTGAAGATGTGGAGATTTGGCCTCTCTTTTTGTTGCATGTGTGTGTGTGTGTGTGTGTGTGTGAGAGAGAGGGTGAGTATTTTGTGAATCCACTGAGTTGAATCAGGTATCGTACACATATTAAAATAATATAAAACAAATGACACAAGCTATGTACTTAAATAAATAAATAAATACTTACTTAAATAAAAACTGATCTATGTCTGTGATTGATACAATATATAAATGTTATTGATTTGATACATACATGTTTTTACATATACCTACACAAGTAGTTTTACAATAAGTCTTCAATATGCTTCAATTTATCATATCAGCAAACTGAAGATATCTTCAGTTAGCTGGTAAGACAGGGGTTTTATATATTTAGATACTGCAGCTTTGAGATGATGGCTGTTAAGGGGATATATATCTATTTGTCGATTTATTCTATTATAAATAAGGGGACCCAAGAAACAGAAAAAAATATGGGAAAACGAGGTTCTGAAAATGCGTGAGGGAATGAAAACTCTGTCTTCACGGCGTTTTTTACGAGATCCGGGGTTAAATGTTGATAGGGAATGTTGTTTAATAATTAATTGATAAATAAACAGTTGGCGAACAGTGAGCACATCACAAAAATCATAAAGTTGCTGAGTAGGAAAGAGAAAGGGTTTGAAGGAACAAACCTTTAAGATGGCCCTTTGAGCCCTTTCTAATTTAAGGAGTAGGGTTTTTGATGCTCCACCCCAAGACGTTATGCAGTAGGTCAAAATTGATTGACAGAGAGCTAGATATATGCGTTTCATCAACCCTCCGTCAGCCACATGACGCAGAGATTTAAAAATATATATGAGTTTTCTAACTCTACCGCATAAAAGAAGGATGTGTGGACCAAAGGTAAGGCGATGGTCTATCAGTACACCCAAGTACTTAATGCTCTCAGTCTTAGAAAGGAACGGGCAACAGCATCGAATGTTTTTCGGGTCAGTGCAATTGTGGGCCTGTATCGTTCCGTTGTGAGCCGTTCCAGAAGATCTCATGGAGAAAGTCAAATATTTTGTCTTTTCCGCGTTAAGGGTTAACAAGTTTTTTGCGAGCCATTGGTTTACTGAATCTAGTTTGGAGTAGAGTGTAGAAGAGATTTTGTAGCAAGCAAAGAAGTTTCGAATTGTTTTGATCCAATTAGTCCACTCGTCCTTATCAAAATTTGAGTTACTTTTCAAGTCAGCAGTTAGTTTTTTTATACTAGTATTAGGTTTGGGAGAACAAGTAGGGCAATCTGCAGTTTTAAAACCCTTAAGACCACATTTGAAACAAATCACGAATCGTGGTTGAGTGCAACTGTTCAAAGTATGACCTAGTTTACGACAGCGAACGCAAAAAGAACTTTCTTGGGGAGCTGCAGTTTGAGAGAGACTATTAACTTGTCTAGAAGGGTATTTGTAGGGTGGAGTGAATTTATTCATGAAGGGAGTAGAAGGTCGTGAGTTATTAGAAGAATTTGGAGAGTCAACTGAACTTGAAGTGGAATGCTTGTAGTTGAATTCAGAAACATGAGGACTTTGTTGCAAATTTGGTTCTTTAAATTGTTTGTCTCTGTCTAGGAACTTTTCGTAGTTTTGGCAAGTGGCCAGAAGAGAATCGATAGAGTCAATGTCTTTTAGAGCTACGAAGACTGAATAACATGGGCGAATATTTCTCAAAATAATCTCCAATTGTTCTGTTTCAGAAAGTCTTTTTGAAAGGCGAGCGAACATTCCAGACATGATGGAAATATAGATGACGATAGGTTCATCACGACCTTGAGTACGATTCCTAATCGCTTCTAGAAGTTTCTGATCATAATCAAAACCACCAAAGTCTTTGATTAGTAAAGAAGAAAGTTCGTTCCAAGTTAAGTTTGGATTCTGATTATATTTAAATCTGAACCAATGAAGGGCATTGTCGGTGAAAATTTCGAACGCCTGAGAAATCAACAAGTCCTTGGACAAGCCACGAGCTAAGCTATATTCTTCAAGTTTTTGAAGAAAGGATCTTGGACAGCTCTTACCATTGAAGGTGTGTCTTTTCAGATCTTTGAAGACGTTAGTTGGAGGGAAAGATTGAGGTGGTGGTGGAGGATACGGGGTATGGGTCTGGACAGAAGTTTGAGAAACAAGAGGGGGTTCCATGACAGTCGGGTCAGCAGGAAGGTCCAGTGATGGAGAGTCATTTGCAGTTGAAGGTGGAGTCAAGGATTCGAATTGTTTAGAAATAGCGTCGAATTTCATCTTCAAAGTATCGAAACGAGCTTTAGAGTCTGGATATAAGTCCGTATCTATTCGCTCCAATCTGTAAAAAACATGATTAATAAAAGTTTCTATTAATCGTAAGTATTTGGTACAACCTTGTAACAATTTTTCAATTTTACAATCCAGGTAAGTCAGAGTAGAACCAATTTGAGACAAGTCATCCTCAATCGGAATTGGAGAAGTCAGAATATCTTCAGGGTGAGAATTCGCAACTAAACGCAAAACCTGTTTTTTAAGAAGCAAAACAGTATTAGCTGGTTCCTCACATCTAATCTTTACTTCGTATTCGAGCTCGGCCTTGTTAAGGAATTCGTACTTAATAACCCTTTCCATTGTTAAAAATATTAAAGTGATGAAGTGAAGTGAAGTGAAGTGAAGTAATGTAAGTAATGAAGTAAGTTAAATGTAGGCCTAAATATCATCCAGATGAGTTGAAAAACTAGATGAAGTTTTGTTTTAGAATTTGGAAAATATGAAAAGGATGAATAGATAAAGATTTAAGAGCGAAAGAGAAAGCAAATCAAAGGGAAAGAGACAAGGCGCAGAAAAGGTGAAGAAGGGTGAAGAAGAACTTTTACGTTGGGCGCCAAAATGTCGTGTCGCGACAAGAACCTAACCAGAACCTAACAAGAAACAACAACCAGGATAAAATTTAGAAAAGACAGTTTATTATGTTTATTTTACAATGGCTATTTTTAAAAAAATGATAGGAGGATGAGGATGAATGAGGTGACACAGGTTTTTTAAAAGATACAGGTATTGATATAAAAAGGGGAGCGAAGGACACGGAGAGTAGGAGACAGAACAGGGAGCACGCGGCGGTGGTGCCCGGAGCCTGGAGTAGTGGCGTAGTTGGTGATCCGGAGGTGGTGAAGGAGGTGGCTTGAAGGCAGCAGCACCTCAAGATGTAGGTGATTAGAGACGGCAGCACGACGGGGTATAGATGGTTGGAGACGGCAGCACGTCAGGATACAGGTAGTTGGAGACGGCAGTAAGGCAACAGCAGCAAGCCGTATAGGTGGCTGGAGACGGCAATAAGGCAGCAGCAGCAGACAGTCAGCGACTCGACAGAGGCTCGCAGGATCCCGGGGCAGTGCGGCCCCGGGATAAGGCCTTTAGGTGAAGCTTCTTCTTTCAGAGCTGAAGTGAGACTCTCGAATTTTAGAAATGTTCCGCTCTTATACCCTTTTTGGAGAGTTCTAAAAATTATTTAAATTAAAAGCAATTTTTGTGAATGGCCAAGAGGGAAAAAGTATTTTTGTAAAAGTATTGAAGTAAACATATCAGACCGCTAATGAGTTTGAATGGACATTGCCATGACAACCAGATAAACAACAAAGCCAAATTCAAGGTCACCAAAGGTAAACCCCTTCGACATCGATTTAGAAGTGCTGATAGTGTGAAAATACGAAGTGAAAATGATTTGTTATTGTGTTCTTATGGTTTAAAACGTTACAGGGTCCTATGAAAATAAAGGTGATACGAAATATCCAGAGATATATGAGATGAATGCAGACCATCAACGCAGACTGGAAAATGGCATGTAAGTAGCATAACACTACACATCATGAAAACTGGAGTTTGGTAAACAGTTATTTATGACTGAGTGTCCCAACTCATTCAATAATATGCCTAAGTTTCTTCCAATTTCATCACAAAACATGACTGTTTTGCTTGTGATGCTTTTGTGCGACCCTGAAATCCCGGGTCGGATACTTATTTCAAGGCTCGTGGTTGAAGCTGGTCTCTCCGGCTGTTGCAAGGAACGTTGGCAGTCACACAAATGATTGGCCACCAAAGAGTCATAGCGTTCCTGATTACTATGAGACAGTTTAAGCAGCTCATCCATGGCCAGGGAGTACTCCTCAATGGCCTCTTGAGATTTTTCATAGCGGGCAGTAATAGATCTCAAGCAGCCATTGACAGTGGCAAGTTCAGACTCAAGATTTTGCAGGTCTTTCTCATATTTTGTTTTATTAATTTCTAACTCTGCCATACACATTTTAAACTTTTCCAAAATTTCTATTTTACTGTTATTATATAAACTTTTATTGAGATTTTTATGAGATTTTATTTTTTTTGATGTTTGAGTGATGTGTTTTTTATTTTTAACATATCTTTTTGATGCGTTTTTGCTGCATGTTGAACCAGTGCCCACCACTGAGTCTTCATGAGTCAAATCAATCACTGCACTGGACACATCTCTACATGCAACAGAAACTTGGCCGGTTGACTTACCCGCTAATATCAATTCCTCAAATAAATTTTGGGATTTTTGTGCTGCTGAACCATGAGACTCCTCTTCTAATTGTGTGATTTGGTTGTGGGCATCAGACAAGTCCTTTTCCAGGGTAGAAATTCTCTTCGAAGCAAACTCATATTCAGCAGCGCACTGATCAAAACCATGAATTATCATTTTTGACCTATTTTGGTCTTCAAGTACATTTTCATATCGTGAGTGTAAAGTAGACAGCTCGGTTTTTAGTTTAGTATTATTACCTAATGCTTCTAGCAATATCTTTTCATTGTCCTCCCGTTCACAAGTCAACTGGCTACACAATTCCCTAGATAGTTTTAATTCTTCTAAAGCTAGGTTAAGTTGGGATTCTACTTGGCGTGCTTTACGGGTCTGCATGCGACTGTCCATTATAGATATGTAAGGAACATAGTATGTATCAGTGTCAACAAACTACCAGAATAATTGTCAGCCAATTGAGGTTATGTCAGCTGAGCCGAGTTCGAAATGATTGCCACTTACGTGATTTATTTGGTTGAAATTAGATTCCAGATGTTATGTTTTCGCTTAGAATACACAGAAAGTAGAACGAAATCACTCCGAACCGAGAATAACAATGACAAAGACAAATTTCTGTAACCGAAAAACAATTGGCCAGTTTGAATCAAATACAAGTCACTCACATAAAATGTTTATAGTCACACGTATATTTATAATTATCCTATTAAATAAAACTAGAATTGTAGCTTAATTACACAAGAAAACAATTTATATTTTAATTTTACATAGGATAAATCTCAGTCAGTTATTGACCTCAGTGTTGCCACAAGCTGCCAATACCCAAAGTAGAATAGTTTTCCAATAAAGGTAATATTGGGCTTTCCCTTTTTGTATTTGAATTTTCAATATTAGTACATATTGTAGTCTCAAAATTTGTAAAAGGTAATTCTATTTCTTGTAAATAAAAATTATAACTGCCATCCTCAATAATAAAATCAGGTCCCTGCTTCCATAGCTTGTCCTCGATTAACTGCTGTGGGACACAGCCTCGCGATAACACATCTGCAGGATTCAATAGACTTGGAGTATAAAGCCATTTAACAGAAGCAAGTTTATTAATTTCTTTCACCCTATTAGCTATGTAAGCAGGGAGTTTCACAGGAGACAGGTCAAGCCAACTTGAAACTATATATATATTTAAAAATGTTTTTGTAATATTCAAAATAGAACTAACATGAGACATAAGTCTCGCCAATAATAAAGCGCCGTTTAGTTCCAATTTTGGAATTGTTAACTTTGAATTCAAAGGAGCTACTTTTCACTTTGAACATAGTAGATGCACATTAAATTTTCCATTAATTTTAACTTTAACAAAAATGCAGCAGCCATAGGCATGAGAAGATGCATCACAGAAGCCAATAAGCTCAGTCTCCTCTGATTCAACAGTTTGTAAATATCTTTTAATATTTATTTCTGGCATGTTAATAAGGTTAGTGTAAAACTCATTCCAAATTTTAATTAATTCAATAGGTAGAGGGGTGTCCCAGTTTAAATTGTATTGCCATAATTGCTGTAAAAATAACTTTGCTTTGACAGTGACAGGTCCAACGAAGCCCATGGGATCAAAAAGCCGACTTATAATACTCAGCACACTCCTTTTAGTAGGCATTTTAGGCTCAGTGATAAGCACCCTACCACTCACCTTGAACACATCATCCCGCGAGTCATAAGCAAGTCCAAGAATTTTATGAATTGATTTATCCTGATCAATTTCTTTGTCCCCCTGACTAATTTTTTCTTGAGGAAGATCTTCTAGTAATTTTTGATTATTAGATGCAAATTTGTGTAACTGGAACCCTCCCTAAATGAATAGTTTCCTGAAGTGTATTACAGCCTGACTGGATATCATCGATGTAAGAACTTTCTATGATAGCTTTACTAGCAAGAGGAAATTCAGACTGATACCTCTTCGCTAGTTCTATTAGACATGCTGTAGCCAGAAAAGCAGAACTAGTCAGACCGTATGTTACTGTCTGTAACTGTAAACATTGTATTACATCATTGTCTTTCCTTAGTATGTTTTGTAGACAACGATGTTCTGGATGTATGAACACATTTCTGTACATATATATGACGTACATCACACTGTATAGTGTATTTGTAAGAGCGAAACAATATTAATATTTCAAATAAAGTTTTCTGCAATTCTGGACCATTACATAGTATATTATTTAGACTGTAACCGTTTTTTGTTTTAGCACTTCCATCAAAAACTACACGAGTTTTATTTGTTTGTTTTTCTGGTCTTAAAACAGCATGATGGGGCAAGAAAAACAAAGATTGATCTTGTGGGTTACAGTTTGTTGTATTTATAATTTTAGCATGACCTAAATCAAGTTACTCTTGTATGAAATCTTTGTATAATTTATAAAATTCATGATTTTTTTGGAATATTTTTTGTAAATGAAGCAATCTTTGTAATGCAATTGTAAATGAATTGGAAGAGTCAACATCCTGTAATGAAATTTTTAGTGGAAGTTTGACTTCAAATTGATTGTCTTTTAAAATCACAGACTCTTGAAATACCTTTAAACTATACTCGTGTTCAGGCAAGGATTCATAATACACCTCAGGAACCTTTTCTGTCTCCCAGAACTGCTTTACTTGATTATTAAGATCCACATCAGCGGTTGACAGTTTTTCATGAACTACTGTATGCATAGTTAAGGTTGTATTGCCAATGGACTTGCCTTGACTACAGACAGACACGATGTATCCAAGGCGGGTGTTAATCAGGACTGGATCCCCTGAGCTTCCCTCGACCTTGCCATCTTGTAATATTCTGAGGAATACGTCAGCTGCTAGCAGAAGCGAGACTTCACCTGGAATGTCAAATTGATCATCCGCTAGAGCAAGACATTTTGGAATGGAAAAATTCTTTAAATGTATGGGATATTGTGGCAATTTTGTTGTAATTTTGTTAATAATTGAACATGTGATATTCATATTAAAGTTCTGTACTCTGGAAGAAATTTGCAAGTTAATTCCTTTATTACATTCATCTTTATTACCACCCAAAGTTATGATATTTTTATTTAAATTAAATGTAGGTAGCTTTAATTTATCAGCCAACTCAGTAGTGCAAAATGAAGTTTGGCTGCCAGTGTCTAATAAAGCTCTGGCAATGAATTTATTTCCATGAACATCAGTAACAAGTACTTTGGCTGTAGGCAATAAAACATTTGTATTGGTAGATTGAAAGGAATGCAAACTTACTGTATTTGTATTATGCAAATTTTCTGAATTGGACTGTGACGAAGTCCCCTCCACATGATGAATTAACGTGTTGTGATTAGCTTGGCACTCTCCACACTTGAAGGCATACCTGCACTTCTTTGCATGACGAGCTAAACAAATTTTATGAAATGAAATGAATAGAATGAAATGAAATGATGTCTTTATTACTGTAGATATTTACATATACTTAGCAATCGTCATTTTTTTAATGCCGTGGCATTGCTCATATATTACCGAACTCGACTGTATTATTACAAAAATTAAATGAAACAATCATATCAACCGAAACCAATTATATTATAAAACCAAATAGTTACTACTAAGAGATAAATATCCATTACTCATCATCATTACTCGTCTCTCTTCGCATATTTTTCCTTAGTATGTAGTCCAGAAATTGAGCTGGAGTACTTAAGTTAGGTTGATGTCTACACCACGCCATAAACCACAACAGAGACATGACATGGCTGCTACAACCTAGTGTTCTTTTCCCAGAAATACAGGAACAGTAATGCCCTGTTGTTGCTGCTGCGCCATCATTAAACCCTTCTACCAAGAGGTATACGAAGTATATGCGCTGTCGTCTATGTCGCGACTGTATTCGACAACGCAGCAGCCACGGATTGATTACATTTATGTTAAATACTTCGAGAACTGAAATATCTAACCTGTCCTCCCTCTACACTTCGATGTGGTACGAACCGTCGCTCCTCACATGTTCGCCATAATAACTCCTGGCCTGACTTATTTGGTAGGTCCCCATAGCATATATAATTAGGTCATCCATTTCGAGTCTGGGGAAGTTGTCCAGGCCAGGAACATTAGCTGTCATAGACACAAAATCAGCTCTGATATGGTTGAGATTCCTGTTAATGACATACTCGCTTAAAAAGTTATCGTTTGGGGTTTCATTTATCCTTCGTAATATCGATTCGACTATCGCATGATCAATGAGTGGTTTGCCAAAAGCATTTAATAATGCTCCGGCTATTTTCACTTCGTCGCACATGTGACTTGCAGCTCTGTTAAAAAAGGTCGATCTAAGTTGTCGAAACTGATTTTTCAACCGTCCGTCGTTTGATTCGCCTGTTGCGTTGTCAGTTGTGGCACGCCAGCGTTCTTTGTAATTGGCATATAAGCGCGATAATTCATGGCCCTGAGATCGTCAATGGCATCGCTAAACCCCCTATCTAGGATAAAAACATTTCCACTTTAAAAAAAGTAATGAAACGGGTGTATCGAGTATCTTCACGAACATCAGCGGTTTCTTTCATAATTGTTGCGTCTGATTTTGTGGCTTCATAAGGCCCATATATATATCAATAATTTGGCCATCTGGACACACAATCAAAAATACTTTTAACAGGTTCCGATATTTATGGAGACTATAAGACCTCCGTTGGAACCCATATTTTGAGCTCTTTTGCATATAAAGATAGGTTCCATCTGCAATCACAACCGCTCTCCTGGTTTCTATTGGGGACTGGGTTTCCAAATAGGTGATTAGATAAAGATAATATTCTACTCACTAATTCTTCTCTACTTAAGTGATCCAGACACAAATGGAGTGGAACAAAATCGTTCAAAAGGCATTTCC
The DNA here is from genome assembly GCA_949825045.1 of Argyresthia goedartella. NCBI lineage: Eukaryota > Metazoa > Arthropoda > Insecta > Lepidoptera > Argyresthiidae > Argyresthia > Argyresthia goedartella. The sequence goes on from OX463811.1 coordinate 22,294,826, forward strand.
GCGTCCTTTTCAATATTGTCGCGACGCAGAAAATACTTTTGCTAGTATTTGATTAGAGTCTCCTGTGTGTAATTTAGTTAGGAGAATCCCTAAAGCGTTCAGTGGTTTTTTGGGAAATGTGGTTCTTAATGTCGGAGTGGCTGCAACTACTTCCATAAACTGGGTTTTATTAAATCCAATGTAATAATGAAATAAGGATTCGTCCATTTCATTTATTTTTTGGAAATTGAGAAATTATCTTACTAGGGTTTTTTGCAAAGTCAGCATATCTTTTGTTTGCGTACTGGTATTGTTCCGTATTACTGCTTTGTCATCATTTTACTTCCATTTTCCACAGAGCGCCATGCGGCTTTACCGAGTCTATAAAAGGGAAAAGCAACATGGGCTCCAGTTAGTTCAGATACAAAATTCATCCGGTGCTTAGGATTTCGGCGCATAAGTTCGCCTCGCGCTATAGTTAAAATAAGGGTTGAAAAGTACTTGTATTGTGAGTGTTTCAAGGAACTAATAAATCCTTTCTAGCTTATTAAAATCTTTTTTTAAAAAGACACTTTGGACGGGCCGCCTAACAGTTTTGGTGTCAGAAGTGGGATGCTGTAAGAGGTTTCCAATAATCCCTGGCATCTCGCACCCCTCCGGTCACCCGTCCGCGAAAGGTGTCCAGCTTTGTGGCCGACGGTAAGCCTTGACCCCCTCGTGGTTAAGCCCGCGCTACACACTCCAGCCCTTGTGGTCGACGTTAAGTCTCAACCTCCTCGTGGTTGAGCCCGCATCACATCAGCGCAATCAACCTAGCAGCCAACTTCCCTGAGTCGACGGTAAGCCTCCGCTATTTGCGTGAGCCCGCATACATCACCGGTCTGAACTCCGCTTCACTACTCTAGTTCCAGCACCTGTCTGAGAAAGGCAGTCTCCGGGTCCTTACATCTTCAAAACCATCGAATTAAATCGAAAAAACAAGTGCAGTGAATACTTAAAACAAAAGCGAAGTGTAAAATTCAAACTATAAAATACAAAGTCTCGTAATTTCCGTCTCACATTCGCGTTAACCGCGTAACACTACTCCAAGCGATTCTTGGAACCAAAAACTATAATTAAAAACTCTTAACTAATCTTAAGGTCTGCTACTCTACTATGTCTACTCATCTGATACTGTAAGTAATTTTATAATTTTTGTTCGTGTTGTCTTTTCAGTGCTATCTATTTTTTCTATATCTCAATTACTATTTTCTGAACCCCTGTGCCTAATTACTATTTCAAAATGTCTACTACAACCAAGACTGAAGAAAAACCTGATAAAATGGATCTTATGTTCTTAACTAAATTCGTGAAACCATTTAACGGTGATAGAGAAATTCTCCCTGCCTTCTTGACCAGCTGCCAAAATGCAGTGGATCTTTGCAATACGGATCAAAGGTCGATCTTGTGTAAATTCATTATCTCCCAACTACAGGGAAAAGCTGCCACAGCATGCAGCCTCAAAGATTATAAATCTTTTGACGACCTAAAGCGTTTCCTAAGACATATATTCGGTGAAAAGAAACACATGTCCCATCTCCTCATTGAACTGCAAAACAGTAAACAACTCCAAAGCGAAACGGTTACCCAATTTGGTCTCCGCGTCGAGTCCTGTCTGACAAAGATTCAGGCGGACATTCTAACGACCTGTGCCGATCGGAACCGGAACTAGTAGGTAGAATAGCTGCCATGGAAGATCTCGCGTTAAACGCCTTCATTCTGGGCTTACACCCCAACATCTCAACTGTACTGAGGTGCAGAAATCCCTCATCACTGAACACCGCTATTTCTCTAGCCTGCGACGAAGAAAAAGTCGTCTCTCTACAAAGATCTTTCCAAAGACCCCCTTCCAAATTTTGTTCAACATGCAACAAACAGGGCCATTCTAATTCGGAGTGTTTCAGGAATAAATCCCGACCTCCAAAACAAATATCTTATGTCCCTCAACCACAGAATCAACCCCAACCTTCGGTTACATAATGGAGGGCATTAAAAATCGAGATAATAATATCACTCGAGATTTTAATGCCTAATTATGTACAGTTACACACACTAGTTTATCTACACACATATCATAAGCTCTATGCTATGCAAGCAAGCAAGCTATATCTAGCAAGCTCTGTACACGACATAATATTTTTGTTTGAAAAATATTATGTCTAGAAGGGTATTTGTACGGTGGAGTGAATTTATTCATGAAGGGAGTAGAAGGTCGTGAGTTATTAGAAGAATTTGGAGAGTCAACTGAACTTGAAGTGGAATGCTTGTAGTTGAATTCAGAAACATGAGGACTTTGTTGCAAATTTGGTTCTTTAAATTGTTTGTCTCTGTCTAGGAACTTTTCGTAGTTTTGGCAAGTGGCCAGAAGAGAATCGATAGAGTCAATGTCTTTTAGAGCTACGAAGACTGAATAACATGGGTGAATATTTCTCAAAATAATCTCCAATTGTTCTGTTTCAGAAAGTCTTTTTGAAAGGCGAGCGAACATTCCAGACATGATGGAAATATAGATGACGATAGGTTCATCACGACCTTGAGTACGATTCCTAATCGCTTCTAGAAGTTTCTGATCATAATCAAAACCACCAAAGTCTTTGATTAGTAAAGAAGAAAGTTCGTTCCAAGTTAAGTTTGGATTCTGATTATATTTAAATCTGAACCAATGAAGGGCATTGTTGGTGAAAATTTCGAACGCCTGAGAAATCAACAAGTCCTTGGACAAGCCACGAGCTAAGCTATATTCTTCAAGTTTTTGAAGAAAGGATCTTGGACAGCTCTTACCATTGAAGGTGTGTCTTTTCAGATCTTTGAAGACGTTAGTTGGAGGGAAAGATTGAGGTGGTGGTGGAGGATACGGGGTATGGGTCTGGACAGAAGTTTGAGAAACAAGAGGGGGTTCCATGACAGTCGGGTCAGCAGGAAGGTCCAGTGATGGAGAGTCATTTGCAGTTGAAGGTGGAGTCAAGGATTCGAATTGTTTAGAAATAGCGTCGAATTTCATCTTCAAAGTATCGAAACTAGCTTTAGAGTCTGGATATAAGTCCGTATCTATTCGCTCCAATCTGTAAAAAACATGATTAATAAAAGTTTCTATTAATCGTAAGTATTTGGTACAACCTTGTAACAATTTTTCAATTTTACAATCCAGGTAAGTCAGAGTAGAACCAATTTGATACAAGTCATCCTCAATCGGAACTGGAGAAGTCAGAATATCTTCAGGGTGAGAATTCGCAACTAAACGCAAAACCTGTTTTTTAAGAAGCAAAACAGTATTAGCTGGTTCCTCACATCTAATCTTTACTTCGTATTCGAGCTCGGCCTTGTTAAGGAATTCGTACTTAATAACCCTTTCCATTGTTAAAAATATTAAAGTGATGAAGTGAAGTGAAGTAAAGTGAAGTAATGTAAGTTAAATGTAGGCCTAAATATAATCCAGATGAGTTGAAAAACTAGATGAAGTTTTGTTTTAGAATTTGGAAAATATGAAAAGGATGAATAGATGAAGATTTAAGAGCGAAAGAGAAAGCAAATCAAAGGGAAAGAGACAAGGCGCAGAAAAGGTGGAGAAGGGTGAAGAAGAACTTTTACGTTGGGCGCCAAAATGTCGTGTCGCGACAAGAACCTAACCAGAACCTAACAAGAAACAACAACCAGGATAAAATTTAGAAAAGACAGTTTATTATGTTTATTTTACAATGGCTATTTTAAAAAAAATGATAGGAGGATGAGGATGAATGAGGTGACACAGGTTTTTAAAAAGATACAGGTATTGATATAAAAAGGGGAGTGAAGGACATGGAGAGTAGGAGACAGAACAGGGAGCACGCGGCGGTGGTGCCCGGAGCCTGGAGTAGTGGCGTAGTTGGTGATCCGGAGGTGGTGAAGGAGGTGGCTTGAAGGCAGCAGCACCTCAAGATGTAGGTGATTGGAGACGGCAGCACGACGGGGTATAGATGGTTGGAGACGGCAGCACGTCAGGATACAGGTAGTTGGAGACGGCAGTAAGGCAACAGCAGCAAGCCGTATAGGTGGCTGGAGACGGCAATAAGGCAGCAGCAGCAGACAGTCAGCGACTCGACAGAGGCTCGCAGGATCCCGGGGCAGTGCGGCCCCGGGATAAGGCCTTTAGGTGAAGCTTCTTCTTTCAGAGCTGAAGTGAGACTCTCGAATTTTAGAAATGTTCCGCTCTTATACCCTTTTTGGAGAGTTCTAAAAATTATTTAAATTAAAAGCAATTTTTGTGAATGGCCAAGAGGGAAAAAGTATTTTTGTAAAAGTATTGAAGTAAACATATCAGACCGCTAATGAGTTTGAATGGACATTGCCATGACAACCAGATAAACAACAAAGCCAAATTCAAGGTCACCAAAGGTAAACCCCTTCGACATCGATTTAGAAGTGCTGATAGTGTGAAAATACGAAGTGAAAATGATTTGTTATTGTGTTCTTATGGTTTAAAACGTTACAGGGTCCTATGAAAATAAAGGTGATACGAAATATCCAGAGATATATGAGATGAATGCAGACCATCAACGCAGACTGGAAAATGGCATGTAAGTAGCATAACACTACACATCATGAAAACTGGAGTTTGGTAAACAGTTATTTATGACTGAGTGTCCCAACTTATTCAATAATATGCCTAAGTTTCTTCCAATTTCATCACAAAACATGACTGTTTTGCTTGTGATGCTTTTGTGCGACCCTGAAATCCCGGGTCGGATACTTATTTCAAGGCTCGTGGTTGAAGCTGGTCTCTCCGGCTGTTGCAAGGAACGTTGGCAGTCACACAAATGATTGGCCACCAAAGAGTCATAGCGTTCCTGATTACTATGAGACAGTTTAAGCAGCTCATCCATGGCCAGGGAGTACTCCTCAATGGCCTCTTGAGATTTTTCATAGCGGGCAGTAATAGATCTCAAGCAGCCATTGACAGTGGCAAGTTCAGACTCAAGATTTTGCAGGTCTTTCTCATATTTTGTTTTATTAATTTCTAACTCTGCCATACACATTTTAAACTTTTCCAAAATTTCTATTTTACTGTTATTATATAAACTTTTATTGAGATTTTTATGAGATTTTATTTTTTTTGATGTTTGAGTGATGTGTTTTTTATTTTTAACATATCTTTTTGATGCGTTTTTGCTGCATGTTGAACCAGGGCCCACCACTGAGTCTTCATGAGTCAAATCAATCACTGCACTGGACACATCTCTACATGCAACAGAAACTTGGCCGGTTGACTTACCCGCTAATATCAATTCCTCAAATAAATTTTGGGATTTTTGTGCTGCTGAACCATGAGACTCCTCTTCTAATTGTGTGATTTGGTTGTGGGCATCAGACAAGTCCTTTTCCAGGATAGAAATTCTCTTCGAAGCAAACTCTTATTCAGCAGCGCACTGATCAAAACCATGAATTATCATTTTTGACCTATTTTGGTCTTCAAGTACATTTTCATATCGTGAGTGTAAAGTAGATAGCTCGGTTTTTAGTTTAGTATTATTACCTAATGCTTCTAGCAATATCTTTTCATTGTCCTCCCGTTCACAAGTCAACTGGCTACACAATTCCCTAGATAGTTTAAATTCTTCTAAAGCTAGGTTAAGTTGGGATTCTACTTGGCGTGCTTTACGGGTCTGCATGCGACTGTCCATTATAGATATGTAAGGAACATAGTATGTATCAGTGTCAACAAACTACCAGAATAATTGTCAGCCAATTGAGGTTATGTCAGCTGAGCCGAGTTTGAAATGATTGCCACTTACGTGATTTATTTGGTTGAAATTAGATTCCAGATGTTATGTTTTCGCTTAGAATACACAGAAAGTAGAACGAAATCACTCCGAACCGAGAATAACAATGTCAAAGACAAATTTCTGTAACCGAAAAACAATTGGCCAGTTTGAATCAAATACAAGTCACTCACATAAAATGTTTATAGTCACACGTATATTTATAATTATCCTATTAAATACAACTAAAATTGTAGCTTAATTACACAAGAAAACAATTTATATTGTAATTTTACATAGGATAAATCTCAGTCAGTTATTGGCCTCAGTGTTGCCACAAGCTGCCAATACCCAAAGTAGAATAGTTTTCCAATAAAGGTAATATTGGGCTTTCCCTTTTTGTATTTGAATTTTCAATATTAGTACATATTGTAGTCTCAAAATTTGTAAAAGGTAATTCTATTTCTTGTAAATAAAAATTATAACTGCCATCCTCAATAATAAAATCAGGTCCCTGCTTCCATAGCTTGTCCTCGATTAACTGCTGTGGGACACAGCCTCGCGATAACACATCTGCAGGATTCAATAGACTTGGAGTATAAAGCCATTTAACAGAAGCAAGTTTATTAATTTCTTTCACCCTATTAGCTATGTAAGCAGGGAGTTTCACAGGAGACAGGTCAAGCCAAATTGAAACTATATATATATATTTAAAAATGTTTTTGTAATATTCAAAATAGAACTAACATGAGACATAAGTCTCTCCAATAATAAAGCGCCGTTTAGTTCCAATTTTGGAATTGTTAACTTTGAATTCAAAGGAGCTACTTTTCACTTTGAACATAGTAGATGCACATTAATTTTTCTATTAATTTTAACTTTAACAAAAATGCAGCAGCCATAGGCATGAGAAGATGCATCACAGAAGCCAATAAGCTCAGTCTCCTCTGATTCAACAGTTTGTAAATATCTTTTAATATTTATTTCTGGCATGTTAATAAGGTTAGTGTAAAACTCATTCCAAATTTTAATTAATTCAATAGGTAGAGGGGTGTCCCAGTCTAAATTGTATTGCCATAATTGCTGCAAAAATAACTTTGCTTTGACAGTGACAGGTCCAACGAAGCCCATGGGATCAAAAAGCCGACTTATAATACTCAGCACACTCCTTTTAGTAGGCATTTTAGGCTCAGTGATAAGCACCCTACTACTCACCTTGAACACATCATCGCGCGAGTCATAAGCAAGTCCAAGAATTTTATGAATTGATTTATCCTGATCAATTTCTTTGTCCCCCTGACTAATTTTTTCTTGAGGAAGATCTTCTAGTAATTTTTGATTATTAGATGCAAATTTGTGTAACTGGAACCCTCCCTAAATGAATAGTTTCCTGAAGTGTATTACAGCCTGACTGGATATCATCGATGTAAGAACTTTCTATGATAGCTTTACTAGCAAGAGGAAATTCAGACTGATACCTCTTCGCTAGTTCTATTAGACATGCTGTAGCCAGAAAAGCAGAACTAGTCAGACCGTATGTTACTGTCTGTAACTGTAAACATTGTATTACATCATTGTCTTTCCATAGTATGTTTTGTAGACAACGATGTTCTGGATGTATGAACACATTTCTGTACATATATATGACGTACATCACACTGTATAGTGTATTTGTAAGAGCGAAACAATGTTTTCTGCAATACTGGACCATTACGTCGCTGCCTACGAAACCAAGGGTCCCGGGTTCGAGTCCCGGTGGGGGCAAATGTTTGTTTGATGAGAACGGATGTTTGCACCCTAGTCATGGTTGTTTATCTATCTAAATATAATATTTCTCTATATAAGTATATATATCGTTGTCTAGTACCCAAGATACAGGGAATCCTAGTTTGGGGCTAGATCAATTTGTGTAAAAGGTGTCCAAGGTATTATTAACTTCTCTTGAGAAGTTATTATAATAGGTCTGAAAATTGAAATAGGTAATTTTGTGTTTTCTTTACGTTTTAAGACCTGGAGAATCATTTGCAATCATTTTTAGAGTGATGTCTGTGTGTGTGTGTGTGTGTGTGTGTGTGTGTACGTACGTATGTACGTGATCAAAATTATGGAATTCGTTTTCTCAATAACTACTGGACCGAATCGCTTTGATGACCATATCAATCGATACGCCACGTCATGACTTAGATCTGAAAGGAGTCTAGAAAAAATCGGTCCAGCGGTTCGTTTTTTATTTGTAAAAAACTGACTTTTTTGAACACGCAACGTTAATTTTGTATGTAATTCCAAGTATTGAGGGGTAGATGTGGGTTTTTGAGGGTGCTGGTTTCGAATCTTTCATCAGTTTTTTAAAATTCAAAATGGCGGACCCACTATGAGGTCATCTTTTTCGTGAAAATTCTTTAAATTCGATAAAATTTATTAATCAAGAGAAGTTGCTTGTACGGTACTTGCTGCCGAACCGATTTTTATTGTTATTATTATTATTACATAGTATATTATTTAGACTGTAACCGTTTTTTGTTTTAGCACTTCCATCAAAAACTACACGAGTTTTATTTGTTTGTTTTTCTGGTCTTAAAACAGCATGATGGGGCAAGAAAAACAAAGATTGATCTTGTGGGTTACAGTTTGTTGTATTTATAATTTTAGCATGACCTAAATCAAGTTACTCTTGTATGAAATCTTTGTATAATTTATAAAATTCATGATTTTTTTGGAATATTTTTTGTAAATGAAGCAATCTTTGTAATGCAATTGTAAATGAATTGGAAGAGTCAACATCCTGTAATGAAATTTTTAGTGGAAGTTTGACTTCAAATTGATTGTCTTTTAAAATCACAGACTCTTGAAATACCTTTAAACTATACTCGTGTTCAGGCAAGGATTCATAATATACCTCAGGAACCTTTTCTGTCTCCCAGAACTGCTTTACTTGATTATTAAGATCCACATCAGCGGTTGACAGTTTTTCATGAACTACTGTATGCATAGTTAAGGTTGTATTGCCAATGGACTTGCCTTGACCACAGACAGACACGATGTATCCAAGGCGGGTGTTAATCAGGACTGGATCCCCTGAGCTTCCCTCGACCTTGCCATCTTGTAATATTCTGAAGAATACGTCAGCTGCTAGCAGAAGCGAGACTTCACCTGGGATGTCAAATTGATCATCCGCTAGAGCAAGACATTTTGGAATGGAAAAATTCTTTAAATGTATGGGATATTGTGGCAATTTTGTTGTAATTTTATTAATAATTGAACATGTGATATTCATATCAAAGTTCTGTACTCTGGAAGAAATTTGCAAGTTAATTCCTTTATTACATTCATCTTTATTACCACCCAAAGTTATGATATTTTTATTGAAATTAAATGTAGGTAGCTTTAATTTATCAGCCAACTCTGTAGTGCAAAATGAAGTTTGGCTGCCAGTGTCTAATAAAGCTCTGGCAATGAATTTATTTCCATGAACATCAGTAACAAGTACTTTGGCTGTAGGCAATAAAACATTTGTATTGGTAGATTGAAAGGAATGCAAACTTACTGTATTTGTATTATGCAAATTTTCTGAATTGGACTGTGACGAAGTCCCCTCCACATGATGAATTAACGTGTTGTGATTAGCTTGGCACTCTCCACACTTGAAGGCATACCTGCACTTCTTTGCATGACGAGCTAAACAAATTTTATGAAATGAAATGAATAGAATGAAATGAAATGATGTCTTTATTACCGTAGATATTTACATATACTTATCAATCGTCATTTTTTGCCACTTCTCTACATTTTACACAATTCATTATGATTTACAAATTGCAATCTATCTTTGGATGGCAATGCAATAAACTGTGGACACAAGTGCAACTTATGTGACTGTGAACACTTTATACATTTTTGAAAAGGGACAGATTTTTCTGAATGAGAGGAAACTAAGGTGACACTAGGTTTATTTTTATAAAATTTGTCATTAATAGTAGCTGGACTAGCCTCTAATGAAGCAGCATGCTTGTCTAAAAATTCTAAAATACTAGTTACTGTAGGTATTTTTGTAGTGTCCCTATCTGTATGATACAACCGCGCAGTATAGGAATCAATTTTTCGCAAGAGTATAGTAGACAATATGGCATCCCACTGATCAACAGACTGATCAAGATTTTTTAAAGCCGAAATATGTTGCCTTACCTTAGCAACAAATTCTCTCAACTGCACTGCTGTACCTTTACTTAAGCTTGGAAAATCTAATAAAGTTGTGACATGATTATTTACCAATAATGCAGTGTTCTCATATCGCTTTTGCAACATCTTCTTGGCTACAGAGTATGAATCACCAATGATAGGTAAACTGTCGATCAACCGAAGAGGTTCTTCACGCAGATATTTCTTTAAAAAACACAACTTTTGTATTTTGTTAATCCTCTCATCGCTATCAACCACAGCATGAAACATCTCAATGAATGGTCTATATTCCGCTATATTTTTCCATTAAAATGTGGAATTTCAAGTGTAGGGAGCTTCGCATTGTAACCTTCTTGGTTGGAGGAATTTCCTTTGGAGCTTGTTTTGTCCAAATCTTTCATGAGCCTCATCATCTTGGCCTGCACTACTATTAAAGCTCGTTCCTCCAAATCTTCATCTTCGATGATGTCGTCTATTGACTTTAGCATTGTATGATAATGCGTGTATTTTGCAAGAACGTCTGTAACCAGCTTCAAACGAACTTCTAAATCTTCCAACGTAGCTATCGACGAGCATTCTTTTAGAAAATTTTCTTGTCTAGTAATTCTTCCTTTACATTACATACTACACATACACCTATTTACATAGCTCGTTGTGATATTAAAAGCTTTTTATCCGACATAGTTGACGAAAAACTGCAAAATTTCTTTTTGTAAAACTGCAAGTAACGTGTACAATGAATGAATTGCAAAAAGACCAATCCTTCAAAATCTGTAAGCTCGTTCTCGTTCGTTCACATGCTGCGCTGTCGCAAGGCTGCCGCACACTCCCAACCAACCGACACGACCATAGACTATCGATCGGTCCGACTCGCAGGGCGTGCTCCGATCTGCCCGCGGCCAACAAACTGGTTAGCGCTGACAGCGCTGTTTGCGTGTTTAAAAAACGAACCCGATCCGATGACGCGTGGTACTTGCAAACTGTAGCACTTATAACTTCACGAAATAGCTGTAAATTCTGAAGATTTTTATATCACTATATAGTTTGCGGCACCAAATGTATGTTTAAGACACTGCTAATGTAACTGAAAGCTTGTAATATTTTATATGAATTAAATTTATTGGACACTAGACACACCGTTACAAGATGGCACCAAGAAGGGCTGTGTTTCCAGTACAAAAATATTATGTCGTATACACAACATTTTACGATTCGACCCTTGGCACTGCATGTTGTACCTCTGAATCTATACTTATATGGTTTGTTGCCATGAGCATTGAGACTAATACACATAAGCTATTATCTTTTACATATTTATATCTGTCATTGACAGTTGCCATTCTAAATTTAGGAAATTTATAAAGCCTATCTTCTGATTTTGAACAGAAGTCACACTGTTTGTTTGCAATAGTAGGCAGAGCAACTTAAGGCTTGGGCTTGTAACTGGTTTGACAATTATTGTGATTACTAACACTTTTTTCGAAGCTTGAAGCCCTTCTTCTAAAAAGTCTAATAATTCTTTGACAGATGAAAGGTTACCTTTGTCTCGCTCCGAATGGAAGGCTCGGCACGAAAACTGATCAAGCTTGCGCAATAGTATCGGCATGAGCAGCATGTCCCAGCTATCTACCGGTTGTTCCATGTTTTGTAAGGCGCCTATGTGCTGGCGTACATAAGACACCAACTCTCGAAGATTTTGCGCAGTACCTTTGGCTATGGTTGGATAGTCCAGAAGATTATTCACAGGGCTGGTCACTAGAATGCACTTATTATCGCATCTATTCTTCAACAGCTGCAGAGCTTCGTCATAAGACGTATCTAACGTCGTATCTATCAAGAGTAGGCTTTCTATGAGCGTTCCTGCTTCCTTGCTGAGGTATTTGCCTAAATAGCATAATTTTTGCACGGCGGCTAATCCTTGGTCTCTTCCGATGACTGCATCAAACAATTCTATGAATGGCATATATTTTGTTACATCCTCGCCCGTAAACACTGGAATGTCGAGGTGCGGAAGCTTTGTGGTACAGTGCTTTATCTTGCATTGCATTGATTTCGCCAATTTATTAACCACCTCACATAGCGCTTAGTATCGTTCTTCCAATTTATCGACGAGGAAATTTTCATCACTGGTTTTGTCCAATAAGATGTTTATTTGTAACTGTGCTTTTCTGTAATCTTCCATCGCTTTGTCAAGCGATTGTAAACCCAACTTCAAACTATCATCGGTAAGACAGATATTTCTCGAAACAATTAATTTGGGCTTTACACTGCCCCGCGGTTGCTCGCAACTTTTTTAATTCCATTTCTGTCATTGCTAACTCAGTTTGAGTGTTCTCGGCTGGTGGAGGCGGGATGGCGGCTGGCGTCGTGCTGGCCATATACGTTCATTCCCGTCCCGATCAACAAAAATGAAGATGGTTGTATTGCAAAACTACTTTCGGTCAAGCGATAGATCGCCGTTTTCGTGGCGTTGCTCTTGCTCTTCGTGCCTCCGGCCGACAAAATGGCGCCTTGTGAGCGACCGGCTCGTGCCTTCTCTGTCGCTCTCACTCCATCTGGGCAGCGGCGTTATGTTCGCGTCCCTGTCATACAGCCATACGGAAACCACCGCCGTTTATGAAGACTGCAAAATTGATGTTTAACACTGTTAATGGATTTTCACTGGATTCACGCAATGCTCGAAGTACCACTTGTTGGGGTGGTTTATCGCAATTCAACTGCACGTAGGAGGGTTTTTGGAAGTTATTTGAATAATGATAAAACGACACATGCGCACTGCAGAGTGGTTGACAGAGGAAGAGAGTGTTGCTATATCTAATATTTGTCACAACAGAAATCAGTGTTGCCAAAACATAAATCTAAACACAGCTGATGCGTGCGACGTTGCCAAACCACCCACCTTGCCACCTTTGCCGCCGCAGCGCGCCGCGTGGCGTCCATAATTTGCGGATTTTTTTTTTTGGAAAGAGTAATTTCAGTCATAATTCCTTGAAATAGTTAAAAATGTTAATACAAGTCGCATGTAAATTTTTCCGGGGTGAATTAAAAGTAACCGCTGTCGTGTGACGACAAGATCCTACCAGAACCTAACAGAAAACAACCAGAATAAAATTTAGAAATGACAATTTATTTGGGCTATTTACAATGAATTAATTTAAAAAAATGAAAGGAAGATGAAGATGAATGAGGTGAAACAGGTTTTATAAAATACAGATGTCTAGATAGAAAGAAGGAAGCGGAGAACACGAAGAGAAGTAGACCAGTGGGGTGATGACCAGGTTGCGGGCGTATTTGTAGTTGTAGATGTGGTTGGAATCGTCGTTGTAGGTACGGTAGCGGCGTATTTGTAGTTACGGCTCGCAGGATTCCGTTGTAGGAACGATCGTCGATGTAGGTAGCGGGCGTATTTGAAGTTACGGCTCGCAGGATTCCGTTGTAGGAACGATCGTCGATGTAGAAGCGGGCGTATTTGAAGTTACGGCTCGCAGGATTCCGTTGTTTAAAGGATTGTTTTGAAGGAACAGCTTGCAGGATCCCGGGGTAGTGGGACCCCGGGATAAGGCCTTTAGGTGATACTTCTAGTTCAGAAGCTGACGTGAGACTCCAGAATTTCAGAAATGTTCCGCTTTTATACCCTTTTTGGAGAGTTCTAAAAATTATTTAAATTAAACGTAATTTTTGTGAGTGGCCATGAGAGAAAAAGTATTTTCGTAAAAGTATTGAAATAAACCTATCAGACCGCTAACGAGTTTGAATGGACATTGCCATGACAACCAGATAAACAAAGACGTCAACAAACGTCAAAGTTTGTTTTCGGGCTCGTAATATAAAAATTTAACAAGTTCACATAGCCAAAATTACATAACAGCGAAAGGAAAAAGGGTAGCGCACCAGCGCGCACGATGCCAAATACAAGGTCACCAAAGGTAAGCCCCTTCGCTATCGATTTAGAAGTGCTGATAGCATGAAAATGCGGAGCGAAAATGATTTGTTAATGTGTTCTTATGGTTTAAAACGTTACAGGGTCCTATGAAAATAAAGTTGATGACGAATATCACACGGTACAGCTCCACAAGCATCCAGCGTAATAGGGCAAGCAAGGACAGGAGCAGTTACCAAAGCTTAAGTTTCTCGAAAGCAGCTGCAGCCTTGGAATTTTTAAGACATTCAAGAAAATAGCACGTAAGTAGCATAACACTACATTTTCCCCCCGACCCTGGAAAAATTTTTGACTCAGCAAAAATTTTGATATGTACAAAAATAAACCAGAAAAACACAGCTTTGCAGAAACAGACATCACCAGGCAAAATCAGATATACCATCTCTTACATTCATCATCTTCATTCAGGTAAGGGTGGAGTTCACATTCAATGACTACCACTCTAAAAGTGTGTTTTCAAAACGACATTCAGGCTTACTTAAGGAGTTGTCATCCGCTCCTGCGTGGAAAAAAAAATAAGTAGAGGTAAAGAGAAACAAATGAATCCTAAGGTAGCTTTAGTCGCTTTGCCTTAAGATTAAAACGGCCAGAGCGGTAGAGCTCGAAGCCAGAGATCAGCCACATCGCCAACGAGATGTGTCTGAAATGAAGAATATACATATATACAACAGAGCGGTAGAGCTCGAAGCCAGAGATCAGCCACATCGCCAACGAGATGTGTCTGAAATGAAGAATATACATATATACAACAGAGCGGTAGAGCTCGAAGCCAGAGATCAGCCACATCGCCAACGAGATGTGTCTGAAATGAAGAATATACATATATACAAATTAACAGTTAGATGTTAAGAAAATTTATGCTACTTACATGCAAAAATTTTAGTTAAAGATTCGTATCACCTTCAGGACAGAAGTTTGAGAAACAAGAGGAGGTTCCATGACAGTCGGATCAGCAGGAAGGTCAAGTGATGGAGAGTCATTTGCAGCTGAAGGTGGAGTCATTGTTATAGTTAAGTGTAGAGTCAAGTGTTATAGAAGTGAAGTGAAGTGAAGTGAAGTGAAGTGAAGTGAAGTGAAGTAATGTAAGTTAAATGTAGGCCTAAATATAATCCAGATGAGTTGAAAAACTAGATGAAGTTTTGTTTTAGAATTTGGAAAATATTTAGGCAAGTGTTATAGTTAAGTGTAGAGTCAAGTGTTAAAGAAGTGAAGTGAAGTAATGTAAGTTAAATGTAGGCCTCAATATAATCCAGATGAGTTGAAAAACTAGATGAAGTCTTGTTTTAGAATTTGGAAAAGGAATTCGTACTTAATAACCCTTTCCATTGTTATAGTTAAGTGTATAGTTAAGTGTTATAGAAGTGAAGTGAAGTGAAGTGTAGTAATGTAAGTTAAATGTAGGCCTAAATATAATCCAGATGAGTTGAAAAACTAGATGAAGTTTTGTTTTAGAATTTGGAAAATATTTAGGCCAGTGTTATAGTTAAGTGTAGAGTCAAATGTTATAGAAGTGAAGTGAAGTGAAGTGTAGTAATGTTAGTTTAATGTAGGCCTAAATATAATCCAGGTGAGTTGAAAAACTAGATGAAGTTTTGTTTTAGAATTTGGAAAATTTAAGAGTGAAAGAGAAAGCAAATCAAAGGAAAAGAGAGATCTCATCAAAAGCCGTCGGCGATGACAAAATCTGCTCTCAAATGTTGACAAGTGTTCTTGGAGAATTGCTGCCGGTTTTCACTCACATAATTAATGCTTCACTCTCTGACTGTCACTTCCCTAGTCAGTGGAAACGTGCTCTCGTGATCCCTTTGCCTAAAACATCCAACCCAACTTCCTACAAAGAATATCGTCCTATTTCTATCCTGCCCATCCTTTCCAAAGTCCTTGAATCCATTGTACACACTCAATTATCCACCTATCTTTCCTCCATGAATCTCCTTAATTATTTCCAATCGGGTTTTAGGCCGGGTCACAGCACTACCACCGCTCTACTCAAAGTGACAGATGACATCCAACTTGCGATGGATCAGAAGAGGATGTCTGTGCTGGCACTGCTTGACTTCAGCAGCGCTTTCAACTGCGTGGATTTTGATATCCTGGTTGCGATCCTCCGTTCACTTAATGTCTCCTCTCATGCCGCCCGCTGGTTTGACTCCTATCTCAGAGATCGACAACAACGCATCAATTCTGAGGAAACATCCACCGATTGGTGCGATCTATTCACTGGGGTTCCTCAGGGTGGCATCCTTTCACCCCTTCTGTTCTCGGTTTTTATCAACTCAATCTCTGATGTACTTACTTCTTCATATCATCTTTATGCAGATGACCTCCAAATATACCGGCATTTCTCTCCGCGTGATGTGACTCCGGCTGTGGAGGCTCTGAATGCTGACCTCGAGAATATCAGGAAGTGGGCCCTCTCATATGGGCTTCTGGTCAACCCGAGAAAGTCGCAGGCCTTGATCTTGGGAACCCGATACTCTCTTAACCTGTTACAACTTCCAATCGCTCCTCTAATATTTGATGGAACCGTAATCAAATACAGCGATAAAGCAAAAAATCTCGGAATTGTATTCGATAACATGCTGTCTTGGTCGCCCCATGTCTCCGAGGTCAGCAGACGAGTCTTTGCATCGTTTCACTCTCTTCGGAAATTACAATACTTCCTTCCACGGCATACTAAAGTCACTCTAGCCCAGTCCCTTCTACTTCCTTTAATTGATTATGCCGATGCTTCCTGGGTGAGTGCGAACGAAGAACAACTGAATAAACTCGAACGACTTCAGAACCTCGGGATTCGGTTCATCTTCGGGCTGCGCAAGTATGACCACGTCTCGCAGTATCGCAAGGAACTGGGTTGGCTCCCGATTCGTCTTCGCCGTGATTTCCACATATTGACTTTACTTTTTAACATCTTGAGAAACCCCAGATATCCTTCCTACCTTCGTGAACGTTTTGAGTTCCTTTTCTCCAGAGGCAAGGAGCGGAGATCTCACACGGTGTCTCTTCTATGTATTCCGCAGCATAACACCGTCGCCTACGAGCACTCGTTCAGGCTGAGGGCCATTCGGCTGTGGAACGCACTTCCCTGCACTATAAGGGACAGTCCCACTCTTTTCTCCTTTAAGAATCGCTTGAAAGAGCACTTACTTTCTCTTTCATCATAGGTATTGTATATATAAGTATGTAATTGTATTTATCTATTTATTATTATTATTTGTTTATTCTTATTTTATCTACTATTTCTTTGATTATATGTATTTTTATAGTAAGTATCATATTTTATTGGTATTTGGTAAGTATTTAATTGCACTAGACTACCCTTTTCATTTTATATGTATCCTATCCAGATAGGTTTGCTGGAAGAAATCTCTGTTGAGAGATAAGCTCGCCTTTGCCTTTTAATTTCGTGTATAATTGTATTGGTGTAATGTTCTGTGCAATAAAGAATTGTGAAATTGTGAAAAGAGACAAGGCGCAGAAAAGGTGAAGAGTGGAGAAGAACTTTTACGTTGGGCGCCAAAATGTCGTGTGACGACAAGATCCTACCAGAACCTAACAGAAAACAACCAGAATAAAATTTAGAAATGACAATTTATTTGGGCTATTTACAATGATTTAATTTAAAAAAATGAAAGGAAGATGAAGATGAATGAGGTGAAACAGGTTTTATAAAATACAGATGTCTGTATAGAAAGAAGGAAGCGGAGAACACGAAGAGAAGTAGACCAGTGGGGTGATGACCAGGTTGCGGGCGTATTTGTAGTTGTAGATGTGGTTGGAATCGTCGTTGTAGGTACGGTAGCGGCGTATTTGTAGTTACGGCTCGCAGGATTCCGTTGTAGGAACGATCGTCGATGTAGGTAGCGGGCGTATTTGAAGTTACGGCTCGCAGGATTCCGTTGTAGGAACGATCGTCGATGTAGAAGCGGGCGTATTTGAAGTTACGGCTCGCAGGATTCCGTTGTTTGAAGGATTGTTTTGAAGGAACGGCTTGCAGGATCCCGGGGTAGTGGGACCCCGGGATAAGGCCTTTAGGTGATACTTCTAGTTCAGAAGCTGACGTGAGACTCCAGAATTTCAGAAATGTTCCGCTTTTATACCCTTTTTGGAGAGTTCTAAAAATTATTTAAATTAAACGTAATTTTTGTGAGTGGCCATGAGAGAAAAAGTATTTTCGTAAAAGTATTGAAATAAACCTATCAGACCGCTAACGAGTTTGAATGGACATTGCCATGACAACCAGATAAACAAAGACGTCAACAAACGTCAAAGTTTGTTTTCAGGCTCGTAATATAAAATTTAACAAGTTCACATAGCCAAAATTACATAACAGCGAAAGGAAAAAGGGTAGCGCACCAGCGCGCACGAAGCCCGAGATTGCAGAGTTTCGGAGAATGCCAAATACAAGGTCACCAAAGGTAAGCCCCTTCGCTATCGATTTAGAAGTGCTGATAGCATGAAAATGCAGAGCGAAAATGATTTGTTAATGTGTTCTTATGGTTTAAAACGTTACAGGGTCCTATGAAAATAAAGGTAATGACGAATATCAGACGGTACAGCTCCACAAGCATCCAGCGTAATAGGGCAAGCAAGGACAGGAGCAGTTACCAAAGCTTAAGTTTCTCGAAAGCAGCTGCAGCCTTGGAATTTTTAAGACATTCAAGAAAATAGCACGTAAGTAGCATAATACTACACCGCGTATAATAAAACTTTATTTAATGAGTTCAAATGTAACACCTGAAACAGTGGAATGACCACTATGTACCATACCATACCACTATGTATGCTTAGGGTTGACAGATGTCTGGTTTGGGCCGGACAGTACGGTTTTTTCAACGGCTTTTAATCCAGTTTATCAACCGATTTTTGTAACAATCTACCGATCTACCGAAACTTCTATCAATCGAGGTATAATCTACCGATAAACCATCATCTTGGGCCGGGCATCCGACAAATCGGGGCTCAGTCCCCATCGGTGAATACCCACCAAGCTTTTTTTTTTATTACGTGTCCTATACACGTTGATACCCTATGTATTCCCCAAATCAAAGATTGAAAATCTCTCCGATGCGCATTAGTTATTAATAATAGTTGTTTATAGTTTTTCATATCTCTTGAGGTAATCTGTTTCATATCGGGAATTTTCTTAAACAACAGTTCTATCAATGGGGGTGTCTTTATGTATTGCTCTCCATTGACTATAATATATTTATTTTTGAGAGTAACTCGACATGATCCCAAAATGTGTTTCACACGGACAATTCTTACACCAAAGGGAATATCTCGATGTATTTTGGAACTCATCGACCAGGAGACGGAGCTGTTGGGACTTGTATTGGTATCCGTTGAAGTGTTATACAAGATATTAGATAAATTCGAATTATTGTTTTCGTTTTCTAATATGAAAAAATATTTATGGTATGGTTCTGAGCTTGCATGTATAACTATTTATGCTAGACGAGGCCAGGTTACTGAGATATTGCTTGATGAATTGTGAATAAATTCTAACCTCACTAATGTTCTATTTTACCTCAAATTGACAGTTTTATTGATGTGAATGAGAGAAAGTGATTGCCACCACTGCAGTATGTTGAAACAAGGCACTTTTACCCAATAATACAATGTTATTAAGGATTTCGACCTGCACAAAACGTCACGCTTTAAAAGAGGCATAATGACAGTGCGTCTTTGCCTGATAGGTTGCCCTGCCAAAATTAAAAATAATAAACTTCAAACTCGATCAAGTACGTTGTTTTTTTTGTTTCTTCCTCAAAGCATCACAGAATAAAATGTAATTTCTTTTGAACTGCAATGACTTTCTATCCAAAAAGCATTAAAAAAGGTATATCAATAGCACTATTATAACAATAAATAAACTCGTTTATTTTATTTTTCGTACTCTCCAAGTTTTAATTCAATAAAAGTGCCCATTAAACTTTTAGAAAATAAAAGTTGTGCCGGAAGCAAAGATTAACCGCGTTGCTCTTTGGCCGGAAGTTAGGATAAGTGACAAAGTAACAAAACTGCTCAAGATACATTCTTAAAATATTTTGCTTTTTTACCTGGCCTCCTCCGAATTTGAGAATAAATTGAAAAAACCTGTAAAATTACAAAATTAAGTTTTGTCTAGGTGTTTCTTTAAGAAGCTCAAAAATATCCCAAGTAATTTTTCGCCATTGTTCTTTGTGATCACATATTTCGAAAATCTGTTGTCGCCAACAAGCAGAATCGGAACGCGGCTGTCATCACAGACGAACACGTACACAAACGGGATCATTTCCGTTTAGTACTTATTATTTTGGTAACACTGTTCGGTTGTTTCATAGACGAGAGCGCCAACTCGGATAAAATGGGAACTAAATAAAAGGCGCGGACGTCCATGGAAGAAATCTGCTAAGTTGCCGCTTTATTTTGCTCAGGTTGGTCAAAGTGAATTGACGAAAGCGCGCCAGCCAATTAGAATGAAGTAAAATATAAACTCGAGGTGCTGACATCAATTCAACAGTAGAAAATACTTAAGTTTTCTAGTCAATTTTTGTTCGTGGAGCTTGAAGGGGACGGTTGCGTTACATAACCCTCTATAAAATAGTGAACCACTATTGTAAATTCTTGTGTAGATTAAGTTGTATATTTGCTCAGATCTTCATTACGGAGTCTCCAGTTTTGTTAAACATATTGTACGTTGTGTAAGCATGTAGTAATTCGGGCTATTGCTGTTTTAAGTACTTTAAATAATAGTGTTCATACTTGTACAGTCAATTATCATATTTGAGAGTAGGTATTCCATTTAGTTAAACAAGAGATTGAATAGATGTAATACAGTCTAAATACGATCTAACGTTGTTTGAACTTTAGCATCAGAAGTGTAGCTTTTCGTCAACCGCGGTCACAATGCCTCCAGGCCGCAAACGCAAACGTAGTAAGGCGTGTAGACATCGAGACTCCTCAAGTTCTAGTTCTATCTCTAGCACGTCCACTCCTAGCTCGTCTTCATCTAGCTCGGACTGAAGCAGACGTAGGGCTCGGAGGAAGACCAAAAGGAGCCGTCAATCTACGGGTACCGTGAGTCCAAATGTAATATTAGCTTCAGTCATTCCTGAATTTGATCCGTTAGTTGATAATGTCAACATGTGGATAAATCTAGTGAAGGCCAATGCTCGGGCCTTCGGCTGGAAGGATCAAATGATGATATATACCAAGCCTTGCAGAAACTACGAAATACGGCAAAGACATGGTTTGACTAATTGCAAACTAATCATACTAGCTGGGCCTCTTGCAAATGGCGGGACTGGCGGGCCACAGTATTGGAAACCTTCCAAATAAAACGCAACATGCACTTAATGCTAAAAACATTAATTGAAATGAAACCTAGTGATGGTCAGTCATTGTATGAATTCTTCTTCCAGCAGAAAAATCTAATTGATAAATTAAGGTTACAGTTTGCGGAACAGGAGGTCATATCGATTGTTGGATCGATTGGAGATCCAAACATTATAACTGCCGCGGAAGCAGGGAACTTCCGATATTGTGATGATTTAGCATCATTGTTGCACGGTAGGGTTCATGCACCGTCTAACACGAATAAATTGAAGAAAAGCAGCATTTCTTGGAGCAGCATGCTTCTCGGACCTTCAATACGACTAGTGCTACCAAACCAAAGAAAACATCGACTCCATTCAGACCACAAATAAATTGCTATCGGTGTGTGAGATAGGTCATAGGAGGGTTGATTGCAGTTTGAATGATATCGTAAATTGCAATAAATTTAGCATTATTGGCCACGTCGAGGCTGCTTGTAGGACTCAAAAAACAAAGCCGAGAGTGATGCTGATGTGAAAAGCATAGTAGTCCAAGAGGCTAAGCACAAGTTTTATAAAGATGTCACCTTAAACGGAACTATATTTAAAGCCTTCATCAATATGGGAAGTGATTGCTCATTGATAATACTGAGTTTAGCTCAGAAATTAAACTTGAGACCATCAAAACTTAACAAACCTGTACATCTCGTCGGGTTTACTGGCAGTACATCTGTGGAGTTCACCGAGGCAGTCGTGGTGAAGTTTGGTGTCGATGAGGTCGAGACGATAGTGACATTCTATATAATTGATAGCTTAGCCGGTTGTGAAATTCCGGTAGGCAGAAACTTTACTGAGAAAAGAAGCATTATGTATACACGTGTAGGAGATAAATAAACATTCAGTTATGTTGAATTTGTGGCAACGGTACAGCAAAATTCCTATAATTCCGAGTCTAAGGAACATGAGGGCTTATTAGATAATATGTTTTCGAAATATCCGCAATGCGTTGCAAGTGATCTCTCACATTTAGGGAAAACTGATGGTGTTGAATTAGAAATCGAAATAATTTCTAATAAGATTGTATACCACCGCCCTTATCGCATGTCGGAATCTGAGAAAGCAATGACCCGCCTATGGATTTAGATACTGGGATTATTTGAGATAGCAATTCGTCGTATGCGAGTCCCGCCCTATTGGTAGGCAAAGCATCAGGTGAAAAACGGTTACGTATCGATTATCGTGGTTTGAATAAGATAACGGTGAAGGAAAAATATCCTATGCTTAGCGTGGATGACCTTAATGACCTGCTGCGAAGTTGCAAAGTTTATACATATCTAGATTTGAAATATAGATATTACCAAATACCTGTTAAATCTCACTCCATACGCAAGACTATACTCCATGCTATATGGACAATTTGTTAATAGCTACTAATGATTTAAATGAAATTATAGCATGTTTCGAGGAAGTCCTTCAGCTTTTACTAGAATACGGATTGACAATTAATTTAAAAAAATGCTTTATCTTTCAAAATCATATGTAACCTTTCTTGGCTATGACATTTTGGAAGAAGGGGTTCGCCCAAACTCAAATAAAATTAAAAGTTTTGAGTCTGATCAATTAAAATTGATTTTAATTAAAAATAACAAATAAATGTTAATTATATTTGCATAATACTAGGCCTGGACCCATAACTTCACTGAGTAAATAATAAATCCCCATTTACAAACCTGGAGCCAGGGACCGATATCGATATTCTAAAAATACTGGTATTTACCCAGAAATATCGATATCGGTATCGCTACTTCTCATAAATATCGATATTTGGTACTGGTATTTTGAATACTGATATGAAGGAACATTATTACAGGATAATTATATCGATACCAGATACCGATAACCGGGAACGTCGTTCACGCGCGCGACGTTGCCAGCTTGCGCGGGTGCAGAACGGCAACAGCGCGCGCATGAGACGCGACGGACGGAAGACCCCATCCAGTCAGTTCAATCAGTAGTGGCAAAGTTGCGTTCAATCGGTTTGCCAGTGCCAGTTGCCATTTCTGTTACGAAAGCGAAATGGGCCGAAGTTAAGAAAATAATGTGTATATGTTACCGGAAATGTATGAATTCTAGGAATTGTATACAAATCCTAGGAAATGTGTACATTTCCGAAGCTATTTAGGAAATGTATGAAATATTGTTTCAAAAACTATTTAATGCATAGATATCCTAGGAAATGTGCACATTTCCTAGGAATTGTATACACTTCCAATTTCGTGTTAGGAAATGTATAAAAATAATGCTTTCTGTAATAAACACGTTGTTAAAATAAGAATAATAATTTTTATTATAACACTCATGTAACACACACATTATAACACACTGTAACACAAGTTTTTACTTTTAACATAATTATCACAAAATCAACTAAAAGGTATTATTCTTATAAAGTAACATTTTTATTTGGTAAACAATCAGACTATTTAAGTAATTGTAAATATAACAATATTAGAGTAAGTTTTAATATTATACTTAATACTTTCTTAAATGTAAACGAGTCAGTCCATATGGCTATTTATTTTTGCAGGGTAAGCTTGCATGGCATTTTGAAGTACACAATACTTTATTTTTAAAGCACAGACATCTTGCTGTATTACAGTCTTTCTTGCAAAGGCATTTTTTAAACCCCTGGCCGGTTCCAGTGGATTGTAGGTTGGCAACTAACCGTAGTGCAATCTCAGTACTCGGTATATCCTCTGCATCAAGAAGAACTCTTGGACACACATTAATCTGAGATCGAGCATACAATTGTTTTAAGATTCCGTTCTTAGTGCCAATTTGATAGAGCCCATCATCGGTTTTAGCCAAAACTACACCTATAATATTACGGGCATCACCACGTCCTCTATCAACCTCTGGAACTACAATTCGTACAGAAGTGCCAATAGGTACAGGGGCAAACTTTTTTTCACTTAATTTCAGCATTTTTGCAGCCTGTTTTTCTAGGTTTTTCTTAGCATTTTTACGATTATCTAGTACATTATGTGTTTTTGAACATAATGGACACAAAACTTTTGATCCGAATCCTTCATCGGGTGATTCTTCAGCAACAGCGCATATAGCATTGATAGCACATCCACATTCTCTACATGTATGAGCTCCTGTAGTTTCTTGTGAACAGACGCAGCATTGGAGGGTGCAAGTTGGAGGTTGCGTGTTGGTTTCGTGTGGATCTGGGTCGGTTTCAGAAACTTGACTTGCCTCTGCATCCGTGATCACCTTAGAGAGTTCACATGCAGTGACTATAAGATCTTCTTCCTTTTTGGTAAGGTCCTCTATGATTTTCTCCAAATCTTCTTCAGTTTGAACATTTTGCGTGAAATCATTTGGTAACTGTAAACCAACTTTTACTTTACATCCAAAAAGCGCCTCATAAGGAGATTGCTTGATACCAGCGTGAAAAGCTCTGTTTTTCATGAGTTGCACAAATCTCAAACCCTCGCTCCAATGTGAATTATCATTATCTTGCATCCACGTGGTCAACATATTTTCAATGTCCTGATTCGCTCTTTCCACACTGCCCTGACTTTGCGAATGCCTGGGTTTACCATGAATAATTTTCAAAGTAGGCCAATATGTTTTTAAATTCTCAATAATTCGGTTGGAAAATTCTCTGCCGTTGTCAGACTGAAGTATTGCAGGAGCACTAAGTAGAGTAAATATATCCAATAAAGTGTGAGCCACTTCCTCAGCTCGTTTTGTTTTAAGTGGTCTTAAAACAACAAATTTTGTTAAGTGATCTTGATACACCATAATAAATTTGTTATCACCGTCGGGCTGGGACTGAAAATCTATCAGATCTACTTGGCATCTTAAGTTAAACTCTGACGATATAATAGGCTTTACAACAATACCTTTTTTATGTTTTTTTGCTTCTGTTGACATGGTTCACAAAGTTCAAGATAAGTTTCTATATCCTTTCGTGTTATGTTTTTGTAGTGACTCCATACTTCTTTCATCATACGATCTCTTCCACCGTGACCTATTCGAATATGTGCCTCGTGTAATATGTCGAATAATTCACTATCACATGCGTAGTAAATAATAGTGCTTGTAGCTTCTTTAACAGGAAAAATAAGTTTACTTTTCTGGTCAATGGTAAGCACATCGTATCGTCGCAATAACCAATAATCACGAGAAGTCTTTCTAGCAGTTGTTTTTGCCACAGAAACTTCTTTAATTAACTCTTTATAACGTTCATCTTCAATATAAGCAGTGTTCTTAGCATTTGATAACATTCTCAATGACGATAATGCACTATAAAATCACTCTTTCATAAGCGCGATGCGTGATTCGGCAGCCATGTTGTACCACAACGACGCGTACGAACGTACGCAATGACAGCTTACGCGACACTACTCACACATTCGAGCGATCGCAGGATCTGACGATCGATACCCTCCCCTCTTTCGTCCCGCTATGCCCGACACCCATCAATATTCCAAAATTTTATACATTTCCGATTGCCATTTAGGAAATGTATAAATTGCCTAGGAAATGTGTCTATTATAATTTATTTCACACATTTCCGTGCGATTTTAGGAATTACATACATTTCCTAGGAATTGTATACAATGACGGTTTGCACACATTTCCGGTAACATATATACATTTTGACGTGGACAAGAAGACACTTAAATCAAAATGCTTGGTGTGCGAAAAATACTTCAATGTAAGTACCTATTAGTACTTATACCTAATTAATTACCTAACAGCATATTTAATCGATAAGTCATCGATTAGAAATTATCTGCTGAATGCACTAAAAATGCGATGAATGACAGCAATTTCTGCCATCGGACGCCATCTTGCCCATCGCATTTCATTTTCGATTTGTAAGCGATTGGTGACATCGGAAAAGTGCAAGTACCGTCACAGTTGTAAAACAACTGTCAGAAGTTAAAACGCATTCAGCAGAAGGTAATCGGTCACGTGACCGATAAGTCACCGATTACCTATCGATGTGATATTCTGAATACGGCCACTGTTACGTGGTCACGAGTTTGGAGAACTCTGCCATAGTGGAGGGGATTCCGGCGCATTTGTACATGTAAAAATAATAATAATAATAATAATACCTTGGACACTATTTACACACATTTATCTAGCCCCAAACTAGGATTCCCTGTATCTTGGGTACTAGACAACGATACACATACGTATATAGATAAATATTATACTTAGATAGATAAACAACCATGACTAGGGTACAAACTCCGCTCTCATCAAACAAATATTTGCCCCCACCGGGACTCGAACCCGGGACCCTTGGCTTCGTAGGCAGGGTCACTGCCGACTCGGCCATTCGGGTCGTCGAATACCTATCACTTGACTGATTTGTCCGTTAGTTGATTGTATTTGTGCTCTATACCTACATTGAAGTAATAAAACAGAGTATAACAGAGTACCTAGTCCGAAAGAAAACTAAAAATTTGTAGTTTTATATATTAAAATTTAAAATATTTATAAACAACCGCAAATATAACTTTGTCATTGATACAAACACTATGAAAAACAAAGTTATTATTTGCTGGTGAAAATGATAATGATATTTTGGCTTGGTGTATGTGACGGAAAAGTGTATGTCATGGGCTTACTTTTTGTTACACCCGTATTATAGAGATCAATGTTTGTAAGGTTAAATTGGGCTAGGTCTGCGAATCGGCAAACTGCAAATCGACAGATAATCATGGCCTTTTTATCCAATTGCGACGTAAGAGGAGGGAGGGTATGTTTCGGGTGTATGAATTATGTCCATTTCTATGTGCCACTCCACTGCCTAAACGGATTGGTGGATTTTAACAAACGACGTGTCTTTAGATTCGTAATAGTATAGGTCTACTGAAATCTTATAAGATTTGAATAATTGCGCTTTTAATTGACATTGTCATATGAAAATCACACATTATAATTTTTATTAGACTATAAGATTCTGGTAGACCTATAGTTTTAGTAGAGCTATAATATTTTCGTAAAAGATAAACAGTACTGCATTCAAATGAAACAATGAGACTAACCTGACCAAAAGAGATTGTTAGCAGGCTCAAGATACATTTATTAATCACAGGGTCGTGAGTCGAATATTGGTGATATAGTTGAAACGCTGGATAGGGACTCGCCGGGAATTTGTAGATTTCAGCTCCTTGGTAGACTCAATCCGACTGGTCCACTTCTCCAGACGTCAACAAGTGATTATGCGGTTAACGCCAGGAGGATATTATTCCTCGGCGTGGAACCGATTCAGAGCTCCGTTAGCGCCAGGAGGATATTACTCCTCAGCGTGGAACCGATTCAGAGCTCCGTTAGCGCCAGGAGGATATTACTCCTCAGCGTGGAACCGATTCAGAGCTCCGTTAGCGCCAGGAGGATATTACTCCTCAGCGTGGAACCGATTCAGAGCTCCGTTAGCGCCAGGAGGATATTACTCCTCAGCGTGGAACCGATTCAGAGCTCCGTTAGCGCCAGGAGGATATTACTCCTCAGCGTGGAACCCCATGGATTGGGGATAGTAGGGAAGTTTCAAATCAACTACTGCACTTTACAGCAACTAAACATTCAGCTCCATTACAGTACTAAAGGGACTAGCCCATCGCCGCAACTAAAGGCGTGACTTAAAAATTATTGATGCAGAAGATACAACCTCACGTTTCAGAGCTCAAACAATGTCTGCCAAAAAAAAAACAATCAGCTGCCAGACGAGATTCCAGACCCGAATTTCCGAATTTTTATAGGTTTAGTTTTTAACTGGCTAATCCGCCAGTAGCCAATATGGTCAAGGAGGTAGTACGTTACACAAATACAATACACTGCATCAAACAAATATTACTACTAGTAATACAAGTGCCGCCATCTAGTAATGAGTAGCAAAATTTTCTGATACATGGCCATAGATAGGATAGATGGCGTTAGGTTTCCTTTTTGAATGCCAGTGGGGTATTTTTTTATTTTTTTATTATGATGTTGCCTATAGATGATATAATTCTACAGTTTTTTATATTTTTGTTGCAGAGTATTAACGGATCGAATCTCATGAAACACTTAAAAACACATAAAAAACAATATGACGAAGTAAAGGCGCTTAATGCAAGAAGGGCAAAGGAGAACACCAAAAAGACACCGAATACAGAAATAGTCACAAGAGAGTGTACTAACCTAGTTGCTGTCTGTGGTCGCCCTTTAGCTCTCTTGGATGACGAACCATTCCAAAATATTTTGGCATTGATACCAGATTGTAATGTAAAAGTAAGTTCCCGAAATACTAGACACGATATAACTGAAGCCGCTGCCACATTGCGTTATAGTATGGCCAAGGAACTTCAAAACAAAATGATCTGTATAAAAATTGATATAGCATCACTTTTGCTGAGGAGTTTCATGGGAATAAACGCACAGTATTTGAAAGAGGGCACTGTTGCATTAAAAAAATTAGCAATGATTGAATTGCTGGAATGACACACTTCGGAAAACCTGAAGCAACAAGTTTTGTTCGTGTTGCAAAGGTTTCGCATTGGTGTAGAGAATGTGTATAGTTTCACCACGGACAATGGTGCTAACATGCTGAAAATGGGCAGATTATTTAACGAGAGAACCGACGTTGAAAACGAGTCAGTTTTGCCTGTAGTAGCGAATGAAAGCACTGGCAGCGCCGTCATCAACATGGCAGAAGCTACGGAAGCCGACGCTATTGAAGATCATAGCGCAGACCGTACAGAAAGTATGTCAGTGGCTTCAGATTCTGACTTTGATTACGACGCCGACACTGAATTTGATACGGATAGAGAGCACCAGTTCACGGAAACCGTAACCTCGGCACTGTCGATGCATTTCCATGAAAATTCGACGCAAGAAAGAAATATTGTTGTGATAAGATGCGCTGCACAAACTTTACAATTATCTATCCTTGATACTTGTAACAGTACACAGATTAAAATGGTTATTGAAGATGCGCGAAAAATTTCTAAACAATTACGAACCCAGAACAATGCTGCTATTATAGCAAAAGCGGGCAAGAACCATGCTATCCTAGATTGCCCCACAAGATGGAATTCAATGGTAGATATGATACAGAGAATAGTAGACCTAAAAGAAATATGCAACAATGGCAGTGATTTGCATATACCAGAAACTACTTGGAATACACCGCAGGATATTATAAAATCGCTATTGCCGGCTAAAGAGCTTTAAAAAATGTTGCAGCACGAGCAGCTCATAATGGGTGATTTTTATTTGCAGTGACTGTTGTGTAAGATCAAATTGAAATCAATCAATACAACTCTCAGCAATTTGTTACACAGTTGCATGGAAAACAGGGAGCAGATGATATTTGCCAATGGCGCATTTCTATGTGCTTTATTTCTCGACGGAAGAGCAAATGCAGCTTTGACTGAAAATCAGCGACATGACGCAATAATCAAATTATTGCAGTTGTGGAGGTCCCCACCAAAACGTTACATTTCAGTTTTTAACAAAAAAAAAGTTATGAATGCTGAATTGTTACGGATACTGAATTCTATCGAAATCTTACATAAAATTGCGACAAAACGCGTCAAATCGCTTGATACACCGCCCTGAAATCAGTCGATTGCACCAAAACGTAACAGTTTTGCCAGCTGAAATTGACGATGAACGTAATCACAACAAATCGTAACATTTCCACCATACTCGTACATACTGTACCCTATAGTCGCACCAAAGCGTAACATTTTTCTTTTCAAAATGTTTGACGTAGGCGTGACTCGGGCGACGTGAGTAGTTTGATGGTAGTTTTAATGCTATAAGCTCCATTCGGAACGCGGTGTGAGTTAGAAAGTTCTATGCAGTTTCTGAACGGTTGGTCAACCAAAACAAAAAAAAGAAAAGCAAAACGTCATTTCTTGCGCGCTAATTTGAATCGGATCGATATTCGGTGTGATTGTTTTGTGGCTGTGAGACATTTTAGAAATAAAACTAAGCTTTTTAATATAAAAACGGTGCAATGGAGTCTACCGTAGGTGATCTTAATCAGGGTCAACGGAAACGAGCATCTGTATGGCAAGAGACGAGAAAAGAAAGCCGTGACAAAAAGTAAGTTTTACAATGGCAGTTCGGTTCACTTTTTTGTGCCTTTACCTAATGATATTTTATGTGGTTTTTCTTTGTTTCAGGTACTTGAATATGGATCCTTCAGGATTACAATTCAGGAGGCCCTGTGATCACAGTCAGAAAAGCAAATTTAATTGCAAATCTGTGTCAATCAGGGACATAATTCAACAAAGAGAATTCCTGCATAAGAATAAAAGTAAAGTGGAACAAGACAAATTCCTTACGCGATTTATTGCACCCTATAGACCACAAGAGCATCGTCGATCGACATCTGAGAAACGAAAACCTCGCAAATTTTCGTGCACATACTTTGTGTTGAGGAAGAAGAAGCCGACTTGTGTTTGCAAACAATTCTTCCAGGCGACATTTTTTATTAAAAGTCGCAGGTTAAATACAATTGGGAAAACATCGTATGATGGAAACACTCCAAGAGAAAACAGGGGTGGTGATAGGAAGGCAGCAAAACACAATGGCAAGCGAGAAAAAGTTGTCATGTTTTTGAAGTCTCTTCATGCAAAACAGAGCCACTACAACAGACAGAAATCTGTTCGCTGTTACTTGTCAAGTGATTTTGCGAAATTAAGGAAAATATACAATAATTCCGTCGATGCAGCGTTCCAAGTAAAGAAGACATTTTTCTGGAAAATATTTAATAGTTTAAATATTGGGTTTTGTACTCCAGCATCTGATGTTTGTGCAACATGTTTCATGTTAAAAAACAAGGTAAAAACAGAGAAAGATGAATTGAAGAAACAAGAATATAGAACTAAATATCGGGTTCATACCTTACGAGCGAACACATTTTATAAATTACTGAAAAAAGATGTACCTAGGTCAATCTGAGGTGTATGTGGATATATAAAGGAAACACGGCGGTTCGGTTGACGGTCCGTTTATTACTGGTTGACCCAAATGAGGGGGCGCGGGGAGCGACACCGCGCCCGCGCCGGTATGCATATACTACATTCCTCCGAAACTAATCTTGAAACCTAATGACAAAGAAATACATAACATTAAATTAATTTGATACTATTTTTCTTAATCTTAAAACTTATAATTAACGTTTTTTCTTGGACGCAAGAGATGTCTTGCCGACGGTTCTGGGAGGGCGGTCGCGGTCGGCTCAGTGGTTTCTTGAGCAGTGACATCGACCGCGCCCGGCAACCGCACCGGCGTCCCCGGCGCTGAGCCTGGGGGGGAGACCGACGGGGAAGCCGGCGGCGGCGGGGAACCGTCCTCGCCTACGCAATCTGCCCACATTTCCTCCTCCGCGCGTGTCTCCCTTATCACATCTGAGACTGACTCATCATTATCTTTATTTTCCAAAGTAACTTCAGGTGTACAATTATCCACGGGTTCAGACCCCGGCGAGGTGGGAAATGTAGTCGACTGTGCAGATGTATCTAAGTCCTCTAAGTCACCGACAGCAGGTATGCAATCAGTAGGACCTTTAAACTTTAACAATTGGTCCATATGGCGTACACAATAAGAATTATAATTATACATAAATATCTTAAACATCTTGTTGCCAACTTTTTCTTTTAGAACACCCAATTGCCAACTTTCTTTTCGTGCACTGTACCACCGAACCCAAACTTTGTCCCCAAGGTTGAAATACCGGCGATGTTCCGGCGCTGGTGATTGCACGTGAGTGGTGTTATTAGCAGATGGTAATATTAAATCAAGACGTGACCTTAAGTTTCTACCAAACATTAATTTGGCAGGGGTAGCTCCAGTAGTACAGTGCACGGTATTCCTGTAAATAAACAGATACTCATACAAGGCGTCATGAATTTTCTTTTGACACATTTTTTCATTTAAAATACATTTAATCATGCGCTTACAATTTTTTACTGTATTTTCGGCCAGACCATTACTGTTTGGGTGGTACACAGGGGAGTTCATGTATTTAATTCCATTGCTGGAACAAAAAAGTCTAAACTCGGCGCAATTAATTTTGACGTCATTGTCTGAAACTAGAACGTTCGGAATGCCGAAATAGGAAAATAAGTGTGTCAACTTCGAGATAAGTGCGTGCGTAGCAGTACCATTATTCATATGTAAGCAGTCCAACCACTTGCTATACGCATCGACCACGACCAGATATACCCGTTGCCCCACTGTCATGTAATCAAAATGTACGCGATTCCAAGCTCCCGGCGGCCGCGGCCAGCTGACGGGAGCCTCGCGCGGCGGCTTGGCGCGTAATGAGATGCAGGTGGCGCACGCGCCACTGCAGCGCTCGATGTCTGCGTCGATGCCCGGCCACCACATTCGACTTCTAGCATTCGCTTTCATCTTAACAATACCTAGATGCGTACTATGGAGTTCGTTCAACATGCGTTCCCTCAGCGTCATTGGAATGACGACCCTATGTCCCTGCAATACGATTCCACCTTCCAACTGCAGGTCCGTTTTGCATTGAAAATAAGGTCGAATTTGGTCGCAACTAATCTTACGCGGCCAGCCGTTTTGCATATACCTAATGACTGTTTTTAATACAGCATCTTTTCCTGTGGCTTGGATTATTTCGTCGCAAATTACCGCCGGTGATATTGCGTTAAGAAAATGTAGGGAATTAAAAGTACCTATCGAACTGCTTCTCACTGTCGCAGGTAGTTTCTGCTAAAGGAGCACGGGAGAAATAATCAGCCACCACGTTATTATCACTTGATATATACTGTACAACATAATTGTATGCAGACAAAATAATGGCGTATCTTTGCAGTCTCAAGGCGGTCGTTATTGAAATACCATTCTTATTATTAAAAATCGATACAAGCGGCCGGTGGTCAGTTTTGAGAATGAACGGTTCACTACGGCCATACAAGTACTGGTGGAACTTTTTAACCGCGAAGATAAGCGATGTCGCTTCCTTTTCTATTTGGCTATAGTTACGCTCACTAATAGTTAGTGACCTAGAAGCGAACGCCAGCGGTCGTTCCTGTCCTGTAGCATCGCGAGTCGATAACACGGCACCTAGACCAGCGGGTCCAGCATCAGCTGTTAGCACCAGCTGCGCGTCAGGGTCGAAGTGCGCGAGCGCGCGCTCCGAGGCCAGCTCGCGCTGCACCTGTCGTACAGCGCGGCGTTGCCGCTCGCCCCACTCCCACTTTGCTCCCGTGCGCAACAACTCATGCAGCGGACTTAACAAACTAGACGCGTTCGGAATGAAATTTCTGTAATAATTAATGACACCTAAAAAACGTTTTACCTCAGTTACATTTGTAGGCTCTGGGGCATTAATTATTGCTTTCACCTTTTGCGCGGAGGTGTGAAGCCCTTCTTTGCTTATCGTATAACCTAAATACGTGACACTATTTTTAAAAAACTCACTCTTTTCCCTTTGTAAGCGTAGACCGGCCTTATCTAGTCTATTTAGTACCTCTCGTAACCTACTTATGTGTGATGCTTTGTTCGGCCCTGTAACACAGATGTCGTCCAACCAACAGCTCACCCCATCTATACCCGACAGTAACGTCTCCATGGCTTTTTGAAATATTGCCGGGGCGTTAGCCAAACCATACACGAGACGCGTATATTTAAACAATCCTTTTGGTGTGTTTATGGTGGTAAGCTCCTGTGAGGAGTCGCTTAATAAAAACTGATTATATGCGTTTTTTAAATCTATCTTACTATAGTGTTCGCCCCCGCCAAGTTTTGCGAACACTTCCTCTATTCGCGGAAGTGGATACTTATCAATTACTAAGTCTTTGTTTAGAGTAACTGAAAAATCTCCTGCAATCCTTACCTTGCCATTTTCCTTGAGCACTGGCACAATCGGGGTAGCGTACTGAGAATGGTTGACCGGTACCAAAATACCTAAACCTACAAGCCGGTCTAGTTCGGCTTCAACTTTCTCTTTTAGGGCAAAAGGAATCGGTCGTGGCTTAAAAAACTTAGGCCTAGCTTTATCATTTAATATTAGAGTGACCTTAAACTTATTAAAAGTACCGAGTTCGTCACGCCATAGGTAAGGGTATTGTTCCAACAAAAGATCAACATCTTTGTCCTCGCTAATATTATTTATCCGTGCGGTAAAATATATATCAAAGGCAGACATAAAATCACGTCCTAATAAACCGGGACCCCCGTTTTCTACAACAAAAATACTGATACGCTTGGTTCTATTGTGAAAAGTAGCATCAATATTAAAATAACCTAAAGGCGCGATTTTATGTCCGTTATAAAAACACATACGAACATTACTAGGTAATAACGGGTACTCAGAGAACTGATTATTATACATAGTATCCGCAATAACACAAGAACCGGAACCGGAATCTAATTCCATGGTAACAAGCTGGCCACCCAATTCTACTTCAATTTCTATAGGTTTTATTGAAGAAACATACCCCAAACTATAGTTCTGACATTCCTTGCAGCACGAAGCTTCGTCCGAATTGTCACTATTTTGCTCCACGATTTTATTTACTCGCGAAAACTTACTCTTGCACACTTTTTTAAATGGCCAATTAACCCGCACTTCTGACATTTGTAACTTTTGTACTTGCACTGCTCAGCATCATGATTTTTCATGCCGCATACGGTGCACTTGCGAACCTCTCGTCCGCGGTCGGTGGTGGACTTTGACCCGCTCACCCGGTACACCGGCTCCTCTTTGACGAGCGCTGCCGCCGTTGCCTCCGCGGCCGATGCCCGCGCATGGCGTGCACTCGCCGCCTGCTGGGCTACCTCCAGTGCCTTCGCGAATGAAAGCGTCATGGCGTCTTGCTCGAATAAACGGTCACGCTCACGCCCTACGTTCATGCCCAGTACAAAACGATTGACTAGAAGCATGTCCAATGCACTACCAAACTCGCAGTGCACGGCGAGTCCTCGAACGCGCGCCGCCCAACCCTCGACACTTTCCCCTGCTGTTCTTCTCGCCTCGAAAAACTTCTCCCTGTCGGCGAAGGTACATCTTTTCGGCGAGAAATGGTTGTTCAGCACCTCAACTAAAGCATCGAATGCCACAATTTCTACTTTCTCCGGATGTACGAGATCTGTAGCCAATCGATAGGTCTCATCCGATAGATGAGTGAGTAATAACGGTGCCTTCTTGACGTCTTCAACCGAATTTAAAATTATATACTGCTGCAGTCTTCCCAAAAATATCTTCCACTCTTGCGAATTGTGGTCAAAAACGGTAAGACTTCCGATGCACGACATTTTAACCTGTTTTTTTTTTAATATACGCGCGGGTAGATCGTCGCCAGTGAAACACAATGTGATTGTGTAGTATACGCCGGTATGCATATACTACACAATCACATTGTGTTTTGACCTGCAACAGGTCCAGCCTTTACCAAAATCTTCAATAGGGGATGCATTTTATTTGAGACAGTTAAGTCTTTATACAATGTGTGTAACTGCATATAATACTAAAAATCCAACATTTTACCAGTGGAGTGAAGATCAAGCTGGACGTGGATCAGTGTGTGTAAGTTCAGCATTGCTCCATCATCTTGAGAACACTATATTAGAAGATGTTGAAACTTTACGATTGTTTTGTGACGGCTGTGGGGGTCAAAACAAAAATCAACATTTACTTCACAGCTCATTTACATTTACATCACTGAAAATAATACAGCTGGTTTTCCCAGTAAGGGGACATAGTTTCTTGCCGGCAGATCGAGTATTTGCCCGAATTGAAAAGGACTTGAGGAAAGTGGCAATAATTACAAAGAAAGAGCAATATTGTGAAATGTATTCCAAACATGGCAATGTAAGGACTTTGGGAGAAGACTGGAATTTGTATGATGTCAAGAAACTCAGCCAATATTGAAAACCGATAAATGGTATACAAAATATGAAACGTATATATTTCAAGAGATCTCAAAACCACCGCCAATGTTTACTGAAAACTTTTGATAATTTTGTATTTGAAGGTACAGAGTGTTACATTTCATATCTAAAGAAAGGAAGAACATTTCCAGCAACATTGGAAACTATTGCCTTGGGAAATAAAATTTCCAGTGAAAGAAAGAGAGATATCACCAACTTACTGGTGAAGCAGTTTGGAGAGGGATGGAGAGATTTTGAAGATTTAGACTTCTTTAAACGCTGTTGGATGATGAAAGGCCAACTCCGGGAATTGAACAATTTCAAGCGGATCCACAGATAGAAATCTGTGATTGCTGTGAAGAAGACTGCGGTCTTAGAGTTTAATTAAGCTGTGTCATTTGTTTATTTGTTATAAAAATGTGTAATTTTAAAGTATCTATATTTTATTCCGTTTGCACCAAAAAGTGATATTTATTAGTAGGTCATAATCAAAAAGCAACATTACTACAATGATCCAACCAAAACGTAACATTACTACAATGATTCCACCAAAACGCAACATTATCAAGCTGTTGCACCAAAAAGTAACATAAATTTCTTTAAAATGAATGTCCTGGCTATAAAAACCGATATTTCCGAGTTTTTATTTACCCAATACATGTATCTTTATTTATGTTAGTTAATTCCCCTTGTAGAATAGAACTAGCTCTAATGACCATGATGTGATCAAACTTTGCCAATTTCTTAAAATCACTTATGAACGTAATGTTACGTTTTGGTGTGGACCTCCACAGTTACATCATCGTTTACAAAATATTAATAACGATAAAGAAAACATGCCTAACATGCCTTCCACGAGTTCTATGTCAACATCTGAAAGGAACTCTGCAAGAGATGAGCTAGACGAATTTCTCAGTGTTAAATATGTCGAAGCTTGAACTGATAACAACATACAGCTCCTATTAGGAGTAGGAAGTGAACAAAGGCGGCCTAGTGGATTCGGGGACTTAAATGAAGAATTTACTTCGTTTCTAAATGAACCTCTTCTCAAATCCACCGAAAACATACTGAAATACTGGGAACTCAATAAATATAAATATCCCAGACTCTACAAACTGGCTTGTATTGTGCTGGCAAGTCCAGCCACACAAGTCAGTGTAGAAAGACTGTTCTCGTCATTGAAATTTGTGGTTTCTAAATACCGTTTAAACCTTAATCGCGCTTTGATAGAAGACATTATTTTTATTCGGAACAACAAATTGTACAACAAATATTGAAAGAAGGTACTGTCGCCTGCGCCTAAAAGTATACAGGCAGGTCATAATAGTCATACTATCGAGCGAATCCCGCCTAAACTGCATGTATACTTCTAGGCACAGCCGACTATACTATTACATTACATATTATGATTATTGGATTGTACTAGACTCAATTATTAAAATAAAAGGCGTGAGTTCTGTTTATAGTTTATTTTTTATAAGATGCCGGCGCTGATGCGCAATAGGAACCAGAGGACGGGAGCCACTATCTGTAAAACATCAAATTTTAAATACGATGTTCTCAAATTCTAAATTCGTGGAAAACTAAATTCCACGTCTGGGTATGAAGCCGATTCTCCTCTCAAAATTGTAATGAAATTTAATATTTTTTGGTATACAATACAACGAGCATCTTCAGGCTTACGTTCTAACTCGAACGCTATTAGTCTCGCAACGTCTTCATTGCGTTCATCCGAGAGATGTTGAAAGTCGATTTTCGGTAAAAATTTAGTCTCATAAGATATCATATTTTTTTTGTCTTTTCGGTATATCATGGCGTCAATTATTTCTGTTTCATCAGTTTGTATTTTCTTATCTTCTGTCGGTACAGTATTGTCGTCATAAGTACGTCTAAACTTTATTTTGTCACAATAATTGCCTGATATAAGAGACGGCGAAGACGGATAATCAAGCATTGCGGTTGCTGGAGCTGGTGACTCTACATGTAATTGAGTTTCACCGTCGTCGTCAGATTCATGCATTGCATTATCCAGTGCTGAAATATCGGGAACATTTTGTATAGCTTCGCATAGTTGGGAATCGCCTCGTAATATCCTTATAATGTTTAACATATAAGGAATATAACAACGCCTCTCTTCTGGCACTCGTTCCATTTTGCATGCAACTAGCCTAGCGAATTATTCATTTCTTGCATTCGATGGACATTGGTTACACAATATTTTGTTAGTAACGGCTATATTAGTTTGAATCACCACATCGGCATATCTTTTGGCATACCGTAAAACGGGGTGAATAGGGTTCCAGGGGGCAATAGGGTAATGAACGATGGGTTTTTTTGCAGTCCATTTCTGCTTTGGGAAATACATCTTGTCATAGACAAGTAATAAAATTAAAAAGGCAAAGTAATATATTTTTGTGTCATAGCAACTCCAAAAGCATAGACAATATAGAAATAATAAAAAAGGCATTTCAAAACGCGAAAGCAAACGATGCGATTTCATCTCTGCCGAAACTTTGATGAAAGTGAAGAAAATAATAGTTTTTCAGTGGATATGGTGATTTGTGTACAATATTAAGTTCCAGAGGAAAGCTGTACCACAAAAAGTAAGTTATTTTAATTAAATTTCATGTACTTTAAGCAATAAAAATGTAACAGGTGTATATTTTATAAAATTTTGGGGTTATTAGGTTCGCCTGAAGGGTCAATAGGTTCGGACAATGGGGTAAATAGGGTCGGAAACGGGGTGAATAGAATCGGTAATGTGGATAATAGGGTCACCAAAGGGGTAAAACGGGTGATTGTTCTAGGGTTGCCCCTCAAGGTAAATTCATTTATTATATACAAGTATTTAACTAAACCTTTTTTTTAAACTAAGCAAATTATTTCTTTTTCAGATACAACTATGCCTCGTACATACAAACCTCAACCAGGTGCTAAAACATATAAAAAATATGATAGTGAACTTATAAATCAGGCCCTCCAAGAATTGAATACTTCGAAAGAGAGTCCATCGATCAAATCTATAGCAAAAAAGTATGGTATATCATTTTCGGTTTTGCAAAGGCACAATCAAAAAGCCATGAAACCTCAAGGAGGTCAACAAGCATTATCGAAAGAAGACGAGAATTATATTGTCCGCAATTTAAATATCTGTGCAGAATGGGGATATCCTCTGGAAAAGACAGACCTCAGGTACATCATAAAAATGTACTTAGACTCGGCGAAAATAAATGTCAAAAGATTTCGGAACAACTTCCCAGGACCAGACTTCGCGGAAAGTTTTCTAAAGAGGCATTCAAACCAAATCTCAACACGGTTTTGCCAGAATATAAAACGATCACGAGCAAAAGTGTCACCAGACACCATTAAGGAGTATTTCAAAGAACTGGAAAAATCTCTGGAAGACGTACCACCTTGTAACATCGTCAATTATGACGAGACGAATTTGACGGACGACCCGGGGCGACAGAAAGTTATAGTGCGGAGAGGATGTAAATATCCCGAAAGAGTCCGTAATCACTCCAAAGGCTGCACTTCTTTGATGATGGCAGCAAATGCAGAAGGAGAAGTTTTGCCGCCGTATGTCGTATATAAGTCTTCACACTTATACGATACCTGGACTGAAAATGGCCCAAAAGGTACAAGATATAACAGGACGAATTCAGGATGGTTCGATGGCCTAATTTTCACTGATTGGGTAGAAACCACAGCAATACCCTATTTTGACAAAAAAGAAGGCAAAAAGATTCTTATTGGTGATAATTTGTCATCCCACCTTTCCGTGGATTTGATAAAAAAGTGCAAAGAAAAGAACATACACTTCGTGTTCTTGCCAGCTAATTCAACACACTTGACGCAACCGCTTGACGTCGCGTTTTTCAGACCAATGAAAATGGCATGGCGACTAATCCTACAAAAATGGAAGCAAAACGATGGCCGCTGCTTGAGTTGCGTACCAAAAGGATGTTTTCCGAGAATGTTGAAACTTCTCCTCGATCAGCTTAAACCAAATACTGTAAAAAATATTGGTTCAGGCTTTCGGAAAACTGGCATAGTACCATTGAACAAACAAGAAGTTATTACGAGACTTCCAAACTGTACAACAGAAGAGACTAATACTGACGCAATTGACGAATCATTCATCACACTGTTGAAAGAAATGCGCTACGGGACTATGAACATAACAGAGCCCAAAAAAAAAAAGAAATTGGATGTGTTAGCTGGCAGAAGTGTAGATCCCGATGAACATATGATAACTGAAACAGATAATGAACAAATAACTAAGAATGATAAACGTAATACGAAAAAAGGAAAAACTCAAAAAAACAAAGGAATAGGGAAAAAAACCAAACCCGAACCCTCAAACAAGATTGAAAAAATTGTGCCACCCACTCTTGACACTTCGATTTATGAAGATCAGAAAGAAACCGCTAACACATTATCCACAATCGAAAACGATAATATGAACATAGAATCGATGGCTGTAGTGTTTGCAGAAGATTTGTATTTCTCTCAGGAACAAATATGTGAAGATGTGCCGGAAACGATGACCTTTCAAAATACAAACAATTTAAATACAGTACTTGAACAAATATGTGAAGATGTGCCGGACACGATGACCCTTCAAAATACAAACAATTTTAATACAGTACTTGAACAAATATGTGAAGATGTGCCGGAAACGATGACCCTTCAAAATACAAACAATTTAAATACAGTACTTGAACAAAATCAAAGCGGAAATGAGAAACCAAAAAATGATAAAATAATAATTACATCAAACAAAGTAATTTCTTATCCACATATTAAAAAAAGGAAAACAATATTAGAAAACGGAGACCAGAGGAGTGATAAAAAAAAGGTAAAATTTACTAGTGATGTCAGTTCAGCATCGGCTACAAAGCGAAACTCTGCAATAAATATAAATTATTACGGTGATGCCACTGAAATAATAAAATTGTTAGAGGAATGATGTTACTTTTGTGCAATGAAACTTTATTGTTGATTTTAGAGAATGATTAAGAGAAGAATTGTTTTTTATTGTGTTTTTTCGTGTGTTGTGTTTTGTGAAAGTTTTAAGACTGATTCTTTAATCCTTAAGATCCTTGAGTTTTGTTAAGTAAACATGAGTGCATGTACCTATCTTTAAGTTAACCTATGTGGTTCTTGTCCAAAAATTGCACTACTGCAAATTTGACAATTGTTTATCAAAATACCACTGTTACCATGCCTTAGCAGATTGAACTATTTCTTACCTACCTAATGTAATGATAAAAAAAATGTTATCTCATTATTGACTAGGTACGCAGTGAGTATCAGTTATTGTATTGGAACAAAAATAAAGTTGATTGATTAATGAATTCTATCTTTTTATTATCTCGTACCTAGTTTTTTTTTTTAAGTGTGATTAAAATAATATATATATATAGCAGGTATTTATTAATACAATTTCATCGTTAACACAATTATTTATTCCGAAAATACTTTTGACAACCCTAGGCAAAAACTCTATTGTCCCCTGTATTGACTCTATTGACCCCCAAACCGGGGTGACTGGGGTTTACCCACGTTTTTGCGATTTTTTCGTATTTATTGTTAGAAAACCTATAAAACTAATAATGCCATCTAAATCTATGAGAAGCCGGACAAAAAACTGTGTCTAAGGTACTTTCCTATGTGATTGAAAAATATATAAAATGCTGCTTCAAAGTTGGAAATTGACCCTATTCACCCCATTTTACGGTACTTAAATACTGAACTAGTCCTGTGTGATAGGGCACTATCATATTGAGCTTCATCGTCATCGGACGACTCTTTGGATTCTCAATGATAATAATTCTTCTCTTCTTTCCAAAACTGTATTGTATTTCATCGTTATCACAAGAATCGTCTGATTCTGATCTTTTATTTCCTGGAATTGCAAACTTAGTATTAGTATTACTTAAAAAATTGGGAACACCAGTTACAGGTTAACCTAGTGAAGGGCTTTTTTCTTTTCGCTAAGAACTACATGTATGCCAGGCCTGCCAGGAAATTGTCAGCAATGAATTTGCAATGTGATTTTGCAGTTTTGCAAACGCCTTTCCAAAGGCGTTGGCAAATACTTACGAGTATGTAGATATAATTTACGGAACCGTTCGTGTGCGAGTTCGACTCG
The DNA here is from genome assembly GCA_949825045.1 of Argyresthia goedartella. Taxonomy (NCBI): domain Eukaryota; kingdom Metazoa; phylum Arthropoda; class Insecta; order Lepidoptera; family Argyresthiidae; genus Argyresthia; species Argyresthia goedartella. Next base: position 22,337,078 of record OX463811.1, read on the forward strand.
CACTTGGCTGCTTTTTGGTCTTGTCCTCATCGTTGACCTATAAGCTACTATTTAAATAATACCCGAAGTCTCTAGGTGGTCTAGAGGCCGAGATATCTCTGCCGACACGATTCTCTGCGGACAGACAGACGGACAGACAAGACAAACCGGCCATATTAGGGATTTTTCTTTCGAAAAAAGCCCTAAAAAAGTCCATCTGTCTGTCTAAAGTATATTACAGCCCTAGGTTCGGATCTACTGACCGCATCGCCTGACCGACGATAATTTTACGAGAAAGTGTAACGTTTTCAAATTACAAAGTACATACAAGCCCTGGGTCTTAAATTCGTATCTACAGACCGCATCACCTGCGTGTAACAACACATTTTACAAGCAACACTTGCTTGAAGCAAGTATGATGAAAAATAATATGTATAAGCAAAATACTAACCAGCCATATCAATGAAACTTATTGGAAGCACTCAGTTCACCAATTCCGTATATACCGGTATTCTGTTATCGTTACCAATATCGGTATCTACTCAAAAAGGAATAGATATTGGAACTGAAATTTTGATATCAGTACCCATATCGATACAATAGATACAAAAATACCAGTATATATATTGATATTTCATATCGATACCAACATTTTATCGGTATTACAGTCTCTGCCTGGAGCACTATTGTTAACATAATGGAACTATACACTAAATTGAATTACAACATGGAGAAGATTGCATCCACTTTTAACACCAGGATGTCCCAATATGAGAAGGATCTTCGCGATGCTGCCACAATGTCCTCTACCAGCAGCCAACCCGATCGTAGCTCCATCGCCAGTGAGTTTGTGGAATTTAAAGCGTTCACATAGAACTGCCTGGAACTCCTAAACTCGCAAATGGAGCTGTTGCTTTCTGGCCAGGACCGATTCGAGATGGCATCCCGGAGGAAGGTGCTCCTACTTCATGGAGTTCCCGTGGAGCAGGGCAGTGCTATCCGAGAAAATGTTCGGCAAGTGTCTGTGTTGTGCATCGACTTGGCTCTGTTGGCAACACCAACATAAGTTTTTAATTTTGAATATGTTCGGTCTTAGATCCGGTCAATCGTCAAATATAACTACTTGTCGCTACTACTGTCTGCTAGGATATTGTTGTAAGAGAATACACGCGAATAGAGAAGAAAAGCTGATATTTCACTCCATTCGCCCATCTAAACCTACCTAACTACAGTCCACAAAAAAAGGAACGCAACACATGGTCCTTTCGATCCAAGAAAAAGTGGGCGAAGCGAAGAGTGTCTTCTTCAACGGGAACCTGCAACGTGCGTGAGTCAAGTTTTCGTTGTCATGCTAAGCAGCAGCGAGAAGCGTCAAAGATTATCAAGAAATTGGCGCGATTAGAAGTGATTTTTACTTCACGATTCACTATTTATCGTTTCATCTGCCTATAATTTTTTGCTTCCACGTGTCATACACGCAACACAACCTCGTGTGTGACAGAGAAAGATAATAGTAGCAAACGAAGGCTAGAAGAGACGCAGCACCTTCAACATGGCGTTCACGCAAGTATTCTCATCGTGACTCCGTGCTATTTCGTACCTATTTTATCGCCGAACTTAAGATTCCAGATCGACAACTATTTGTCACGGCGGCGTTGACGCAAGACATTTTCAACCTTGTGGCACGCAACACACACCAGGCTGCGAACAAATCAGCTTGGCTGTCAACGAGCGAAACGTCACACGCTGCAACGTGATTGGTCTGCGAGTGATTTCCGGGATCGGTTTACAACGATTTGTATGTTGGACAACTTGCGATTCATAGACAATTGAACGAGAGGGGAGTGAACGAGGTGTAAGAAACAACGCGCCCCGACACCCACCATTTTGTTTTCGAAACGACTCTGTCTGTGTAGAAATAAGAATATTGTTTCGTTGTAATTAGTTACCTTTCCTATCGAACAGTTTCCGAGTTTTGTGTGTAAAATATGGCACAAGAAGATTATAAAAAGGCCATGGCTATAAAAAGGTCTCGTGGCTACGTAAAGGGATCCATTACCCGTTTACAAAATTTCGTTGAAAACAAGCAAGATGTGGAAATAAGCTCTTTATCGACATTAGAATTAAAAAAGGCACGCATAACAGTGCTATTCTCAGAGTATGAGAGTTTTAACAAAGCCCTCTTAACTTTCGAAGACGAAATCGACGATGACGCAAACATCTCGGATTTCGAAAATAAATATTATCACATCTTGTCCGTTTTGAATGACGCTATAAGTTCAAAGGGTGTGCATAAAGGTACTGTTACACATGCTCATTTCAAGCACGAAAGCATGCTTATTTTGAGCAATTGCTACTTACTAGCATGTGTGTCGGAATGTTGCTCAAAATTAGCATGCTCATTTCAAGTTTGCTTAAAAATCAACAGGCGTGCGATTTTTGAGCATGCCACCTGCGGCGCGGGTGGAAGGGGGCGTGCTTCAAGCACGTCTAAACAGGTTTGCTTAATGAGCATGCTAGTATCGATCAGTCGCAGTCGTTCGCAACAAGTGAAGTGCGCGTGCACAATTTCACGCAAAATGTCTCGCTGGGGCGATGAAAAAACGCTCAAATTTGTAATTTTATATAGAAATAACGAGTGCTTGTGGAATCCCCGCATACCGCAGTATAAAAATAATGTTAAAAGAAATAATGCGTACGAAGACTTATTAACGAACATGGAGGATCCGTCCTTGACTGTGAAAATCATTAAAACCAAAATTAAGAATTTAAGGTCTGCGTACCACGCAGAATTAAAAAAAGTCGAGAATTCAAAGCGATCTGGTTCTGGTGCCGCTACTGTTTACAAACCATCTGCGGCATGGTTTGATGAAATGAATTCCTTCCTTGGGGATACCAGCGAGTACAGGGAACCTATTGAAGTGGTGAGTTTCAGTTTTTAATAAATAGAAATGCACTTATCTGTTTGTAAAACATAATTATTTAATATCATACAACAAGTACAGCATGTTTTGGTTATTTATTTATATTAGGGCAGAAGAATTAAATGACGATGGTAAATTTATATCATATGATCTTGCCACGGTACCGCCTCTGTAGTTTCAAAGAGCTGCGCATAGGTGTTTCTTATTGCTTCTGCCTGTCGAGAAGCGTGGTTACTGTAGCGTGTAGGTGGTATGCCTTCCAAAGCTCGCCGCAGTTGTGCCCTCCATGCTCCTGGTATCACAACACCTTGTTGTATATCTTCAAAGTCTACGCATCTTTGCGTGATGTACATATCTGATGTTTTCCGAAGCCAATTGTGTAAAGCGCAAGCAGCTAATGTAACTCGATCAACTTTTTCGGGTGTCATGTCGATGGCATTCATAAGAACTCGAAATCTTGTTACTAAAATACCAAACGCAACGTTTTTCAACGATTCGTCTGGCTCTCGATAAACGGTACTTAAATAGTTTTTCTCTACGCGTTGGAGTTGTTCGATAGGGCTTCATAAGATATGACTTAAGAGTAAAAGTAGCATCCACCACAATAACCGATTGGTCCGGTAAATTGAGAGTATTGTTTTCCAAAGCATGTGCCAAATTCGATCTTCTACTCGCATTTCTGTAAGCAATTGAGCACTTGCTCCAAAGTCCTGTCTTCTAGATATCCAATCACGGACCCAAATCTTTCTCTTTCTTTTCTTTTTTTGACGAGCTGATATAAGCTTCTGGATGCATTGCATCGCCAGCAAAAGAATGATCTTGTTTAGCTCCATACGGATAGCTGTTTGATTGTCCATGACTTTATTTGAACTGACAGAGAGCAAGGAAGCACGCTATAAAATGGCATGTGTATTTGAATGTCTGCTTTGAGCATGCTCATTCAGGAGCATACTTAAAACTAGCATGCCTATTGCTAGCAAATGTAAACTGCTCATCAGCATGCTCGTATTGAGCATACTCAATAGCACGGTTTTAAGCATGCTATTTTAGAGCATGTGTAACAGTAGCATAACGATCAGCCAGTTTGTACGAAGCACAACACAAAATTACCTACGATACAAGTTCAAACATTCTCAGGTAAATATAGCGAGTATACTCCATTTATTAACTTGTTCAATGCTATAATTCACAAAGACAGATCTCTCGATAATGTACAGAAGTTATACTATCTGCGTACATTCTTGCAAAAAGAACCTTTTGATCTAATCAAAAACTTGCCTTTGTGCCCTGAAAGTTATCAAGAGGCACTAAAACTGTTAGACAATAGGTATAACCACACATTTAAAATAGTGAATGAACACATCAACTCCTTACTTGATATGAATGCTCTGTTCAAGTTGACCCCAAGTAGTTAACGCGAATTCGTGTCTTATGTAAAGCAAGGGCATTAAAAAAAATGTCAAAACTGAAACTTGGGACCCAATTATTTTATCTATTTTGTTTCGTAAACTAGATATGTATACTTCGCGAGCTTACCAACTCGATCGAAGTGATGACACTGATCCAACGCTGTCCGATTTTCTGCTGCACCTGGAGAAAAGAGCCTTGGCATTGGAGAATGCGGAGCCTTCTACTTCGGGCAAAACATACAAGGCAGCGGTGAACATTGCTACTACACCTGGAGTCAGAGCATGCATATACTGTAAGTCGAGTGAACATAAATTATTTGGTTGTCAGAAATTTTAAATTTTGCCTTCAGCCGAAAGAGTAAAGTTTTCAAAAGATGAAAGTTATGTAATGTATGTATGAGTAGCCACCAAGGTAAGTGCAAGTTTCATTTTCGGTGCAATATATGCAAGCAAGGTCATAATACATTGCTGCATGATGGTTCATCACCAGAAACACAAAGCATAACTTTAATTTCCAACACAAGCAGTGATAAAGTCTTGTTACCTACTGTAAAAGTTAAACTTTATTCCCAGTCAGGTAAGGAGGTGCATATCAAGGCAATTCTGGACTCGGCCTCACAAGTATCCTTGGTGACAAGTTAGGTGATAGATATTTTAGGTATCACCCCCAAGCAAGATAGTACCAATATTGTAGGGGTCAGTAACACAAATAATCCAGCAAGATATTCTCTACCTCTAGAAGTGTTTTCACTAGCAACACCTTATAGTGTGACAATGAATTGTCACGTCATAGATAGAATCACATGCAAAATCCCGCTATATAAAATTTATATGGCAGCAATAAATTTCCCCCAAGATGTGAATTTAGCAGACGTTCATTTTAAAAATCCCGTCAGAAATAAATATGCTAATTGGAGCCGACATATTTTTCCAGGCGCTTCTTCCGGAGCTGCATGCTACTTCTCAGCGGCCTGCTTCGCAATCTACTGAGCACGAGACTCAGCAACAGCACCTGCAACCACGCTTCATCAACACCAGGTTTGGTCACGTCATAGGCGGAGCTCTACCAAAAAGTACCTGTCATAATTCAAGTAAGGTTTCCCTTCTATGTCTCAACTGCGACAATGATATTAATAAATCTTTACAAGAATTTTGGAAGGCTGAAAGTGTTCCAGAGAAATGCACTGAAAATATTTCAGAGCATGATTTGTGTGAAACTGTATTTCAAAAGACAACCCTTCATGAAAATAATAAATTTCAGGTAGATTTGCCATTGAAATTGCCTTTAACTGAAATTAACGACGCCCTTGGCAATTCTTTTGATTACGCGTTATATAGGTTTCTAAATCTCGAAAAAATATTAAGTAACTAAAACATAAACTTGCTTTCAGAATATGACAAGTTAATTAACGAATATATTGAGTTGGGACATGGACATAACATTGATTTTAATAATTTGGATTTTAAAAATGATCCTTTATATTTCATGCCGCATCATGCTGTCGTTAACGAGAATAGTAAAAGCACAAATACGCGGGTGGTTTTCGATGCTTCTATGAACACAGACAAAAGGCTGTCACTAAACGACATTTTGCTTAACGGTGCACCGGTTCAAAAGGAACTTTTTGACATTATGCTTTTATTTCGTATAGGCGAATATACGTTTTCCACAAACATACGCCGAATGTTTCGCTGCTTTGATATTAACCCAAAGCATGCTAGATTGCAAAATATTTTGTGGAGGTCTAACGCGAATGAACCTATAAAATGCATACAATTAGACACGGTTACATATTGACAAAATAGTTCTAGTTTTCTGGCTACATGGTCCTTAGAGGAACTTGCCAGAAAATACAAGGAAGAATATCCACTTGCTTCTGACATTTTACGTGTTTGTAACTACGTTGACGACGCATGCTTTTCGCACTCAGATTTAAGCGTTGTTATTGAGGCAAAACGGCAATTTTGTGAACTACTTTCAAAAGGGAGTTTTTACACCCACAAGTGGGCCTCCAATAGCCCACAAGTTTTAGCTGAAGTCTCACCGGAGAAGCAGCAATTTGGTGACTTTGATTTAGAGAAAAACAATTGTTATATGAAAACTTTGGGACTGACACTCAATGTTGCAAAAGATTATTTTGTACTGTCATGTCCAGAACCTTTTAATATTGAAAGGCCTACTAAAAGAAAAATATTAAGCTATATTTCCTAATTTTACGTCCCATTTGGTTTTACGGCACCAGTAATAGTGAATGCTAAGGCTTTCATGCAAAAAATGTGGTCGCAAAATGCCTTTATTCCACCTGTTCTGTTGAGTAGTTGTGTCGGCAGAACTCTTGGGACTTTTTTACCATTAGTTCTGTTCACAGAACAAATGGGAATTGAATTACTAGTACTTCTGTTCACGAACATACTACTTCTCTGTTCCCACCTGTTCTGTTGAGTAGTTCTGTCGGCAGAACTACTGGGATTTTTTTTACCATTGGTTCTGTTTACAGAACAAATGGGAATTGAATTCCTAGTAGTTCTATTCACGAACAAACTACTTCTCTATGCAGTTTGCTATCAAGTACTGGCCAATCTATTATTTATTTGTTTCCTGATGACAACGTCATGAAATTCATGTTTCAAGGGTTTCAAGAGAGCAATAATATTAATCTTATATATTGCAAAGGGTTGTTGTTTGTTCAATGAGTGAGTTTAACATAATAAAACGCGGCCGCGGGCGCGTGTTGCTCGAGAATGGCTTCGAATATTACCGGCTCGCTAAATATCAAAATTTACGAACGATAGGGAGATGTGCAATGTACAAGAAAACCAAATCCAGTGGAACTGTAACCACTTCCGAAGTAATTACTTTTTAAATAAGTTGTGGTATGGTATGGACCTTAGTTCACACAGAAGGATTTGTTGTATATTTACAGCATTTTTTTAATTCTAGGATGAAAAGGAAATAGTTAAACATGTCGACCATGACACTGCCTACATTCCTGATACAAACAAAGAAGTCATGTCCGTAATAATCCACAAAAGTGTTGATGAAATGATGATAATCAGTGAAACCGTACCGGCAGTGTACAAGAAAACAGTGGCTGCTTTAAAAGACATGGGAATCTTAGATTCGGATACGTTCCCAAAAGGTGGAGATTAGTAAACTTAATTTTCATACCGAAGCCAGGAAGGAGCGACTACACTAACGCTAAATCTTTCAGGCCGATTAGTCTCACCTCGTTCTTGCTTAAGACTCTCGAACGTTTGTGCGAGAGACACCTGAGAGATGGAGCGTTAAAACATATACCCTTACACAAGAATCAGCATGCATATAGTTTGGGTAAGTCTACTGAATCGGCTCTCCATGCAGTTGTATCCACAATTGAAGAGGCGATTCAAAACAAATGCATCTGTCTTGGAACTTTTATTGATATAGAAGGTGCCTTTGACAAGACGCAGCATAGCAGTATAAGTGCATCTCTAACAAGGCATGGGGTGTCAACAGCTGTAAACAACTGGGTCACAAACATGCTTAACAAACGTATCGTGCGTCTAGCTGGAGAGTCCCTGTCGGCGGAGGTAGTGCGGGGATGCCCGCAGGGAGGAGTGCTCTCCCCGCTTCTGTGGAATCTGGTCATTAACGACCTGATTACCAAGCTTAACGCTAATGGATACTACACCGTAGGATATGCCGACGATTTGGTAATCCTCATCACAGGTAAATTTGCGAGCACAGTATGCAACCTTAAACAAACAGCTCTTCGCATCGTGGAGCGCTGGTGTTTAGAATATGACCTGGCGGTTAACCCAACAAAAACGGAAATGGTCATGTTCACTAAAAATAGGGCTCTTGGTAGGTATACCCTACCTAAGCTCTTTGGAACGGAACTCCAGCTAGCAACTGAGGTGAAGTACCTGGGTATAACCTTGGACAGCAAGCTAAACTGGAGTAGCCACATCGACAACAAACTAAAGAAGGCGAGTATTGCTTTCTGGCAGTGTCGGAGAATGGTGGGGAAAAAGTGGGGACTTTCTCCCAACATCATTCTTTGGCTGTACGTAATGGTAATCCGTCCTCTTGTCTGCTACGGAGCTGTGGTGTGGTGGACCAGGACCAAACTAACCACAATGGTAAGCAAACTCCAAAGCTTCCAAAGGCTGGCCTGCATGGCTATCACAGGTAGTATGAGAACTACTCCAACAGCAGCAATGGAGGCCATGCTGTGTCTTCCGCCACTCCAGCTGTATATTAAGCAGGAGGCCGCGTCATCTGCGGTGAGACTCAACACCTTAGGACTTTGGAGGAAAAACAGACAACAAACGGACAAAAAATACAATATACAGTTACATGAAGACCATCGGGTTGAGGGGCTCGACGTTAAAGAGCTCAGAATTTTTACCGATGGTTCAAAAACTGAAGCAGGCACTGGTTCAGGCACCTTCTCGGAGGACCTAAACATCAAGATAGCCATTCCACTGGGTGCCCATAATACTGTCTTTCAAGCTGAATGCATGGGCATCATCTCGGCCGCTAATGCCATAGCATCGAGAAAGGTAAGAGATTCCTCCATTCGAATACTCTCGGATAGCATGGCCGTCCTACAAGCCCTAAATAGCAACACTATTAACTCAGGGCTAATCTACGAGTGTCACAAACGACTAATGGAGGTATGTCAACATAACCGCGTAATCCTTCAATGGATAAAAGGACACAGCGGATCAAGAGGTAACGATGCAGCGGATGAGTTGGCGCGTAAAGGATCTAGCTTGACAGCGTATGGTCCCGAACCTATCATCCCTCTTCCCTTCAAGATGGTACGCTCATTTCTGAGAGAGTCGACCAGGAATGATCATGCCACTCTTTGGACAAACCATGAGGAGTGCAGGCAGGCTAAGCTGGCCTTGCCGTCCCCTAGCGCTAGGCTGGCTAAGACCTTGCTTCGACTTAGTAGGCCGCGCATGCGACTGGTAACTGCAGCACTTACTGGCCATGGTTTCTTTAATAAACATCTATATGTCCTAGGTGTTAACGACAGCCCCCTTTGCAGAGCCTGCTTGGAGGCAGAAGAAACGGCTGCTCACATCCTCATGGAGTGAACAGGAGTAGCGGACTACAGGGCTAAACACCTCGGTCAATCGAGGGACCTTCCAGGGATAGTCGGTAACGAAAAGGGCCTGCTGGCGTTCCTGGAGGAGTTGGGTTGGCTCGAATGATGTCGCATTCCCACCCACACGCAAAATAGGCGCTTTCGTCGTCGAGTTGCGGAAACCAGCCAGTCTTACAATTGACATTGACAACAAAGACATGGGAATAGATCTCATTAAAGAGATTCCCAGCTTCAACCAAATTAAGTCGTCGATTTACAGAAGGAGAAATAAATTAAATGAAGTTCAGAAAATGAGCTACCTAAATGACACTGTATATGCAGTAGAAATACCTATGTCGTTTTCTAAATTTATGTTGGCAGATTACAACGACGAGGGCGAGGGCGTCCGTTTTATAATGTTTGGCACTAAGGAAGCAAGGACTCTTCTACGCGAAAAAAAATAATCTTCTAGACGACACTTTCAAAATTTGCCCGGTACCTTTCACAGAAGTTTACACTATTCATGCAGATCTCGAAAGCTCTGAAGATACTATCAGTGTGATGCCTCTAATATATCCACTTCTTAGTCAAAGCCTACACCACACTTTTCAGTCTAATAAAACAACAGATTCCAGATTGGAAACCTTCCGTTATCATTACTGATATCGAGGAAGCCGCCATTCAAGCCATTGCTGATGTTTTCCCAAATGCCGATCATCAGGGATGTTACTATCATTTCTCAAATAAACTGTGGAGAAAATCAAAGCAATTGGGCATTAAAGACAAACGCAAGAGAAAAATCGTAAGTTTGTGCAGCGTTCTTCCACTATTGCCCGAAGAACGTGTTATGGAAGGATGGGAATATATTAGGTCCTTACATATGAAATTGGCGTTTTGTATGGAGATATTGAAGTTAACTCAATTATCAGTACAAACATTTTTGTATTTTTTTAGGAATGACAGATCCTAATTTTATAAACTTTGCGTGTATAAATGAGTCAACATTTAGCTAACAGAAAATTTTATATAATTTTAGCAAAGTGTTAGCTGTATTAAAATATTACGAATATTATCGATATTACGAAGATAACATTTTAGTTATCAAACTGAAAATTAAAAGAAAATTTTATAAGTAGATGATAAAATATTGAAATTAATTTTAAAACAATAAAAAGAAAACTGGAAATAGCTATTGAATTATTCGAATTATGAACTCCTGAATCTGGAAGAAAAATTCGCCATTTCATAGGTAAGCACCCAATATAAAATCCCAAGTGCTGGATTTTAGTGACAGGTGCGTCTTGGATTTGGATAAGTTTATGAAATATATGAGTTTCTGGATGAAACCTAGGCGCATCAAGTCATGGACTGCCTTTGGTCGGCGCCATCGCACAACTAATGTTATTGAGGGCTGGCATCGTGCCATTAACGGCACGTTCAAAACCAGGCCAGCGACTGTTTTTCAGTTCCTGAAAAACATAAAAGAAGATGCATCGTTTTTTTCTGTTAAAGCCATCCAAATGGCAAATTTCAAGAAAACAGCCAAACGAAGGACAAATCAGCAGGTCGAAAACGACGTGATGATCAGAGTGTACCAAATGCAATTACTTAACGGTGACATTGTTTTTAGAGAAAGTACGTTAATATTTTTTTAATCCTGTTATACCTAATTTATCGAGTCTTTTTTCTGCCACAAAGTACCAAGGCAGCAGACCGTTGAAGGAGGTATTGAACACAGCATTGATAAGGTACCTACATACGTTTATTTCATTGAAGTTTTTGACGCGGTCACGATTGTGCCTATGCCACCCCATTGGGAAAAGATGTGACACATGTAAAAAATGATGACATGTTTCAAAAATGTTGACATCTGTCAAAAGCATTACAAACAAACATAGCTTCACCCCCATTTCACAATAATGTAAACAAAAATGTCAGTTGACAGTTGTCTATGATTGAGTGAGATTTGAGTGTTGTACCTACACTGATTTCAAAGGTATTGATCAAAGAGATATAGTTCGCTGTCGATTTTCGATCGATTTTTTTATATAAGTAGTATAAAACCAAGGAGTGGGGCGCGTAATTTCAGCTTAGACGAGCTCTAGCATCATACTAAAAAACTTAATTAAATTATTTTAGAAAATTTAGTAGAATATAAAATACCCGTAGACAGAGAAATATCCCAACCTGACGCGCGTCATTCGCTTGTGACAGATTCATCATCAGTTCATGTGTCATCATCGGTCACATTTATAATAAAAGGTTGAATTACAGCGTCGCTAGCCATATCCATAAAGCCGTCTAATTTTTTCCAACGTTCCTCTTAGTTTTGAACGTGACCGTCGCATTTAGCCCATTGTTCTGCTCCGACTCTCGCCAATCCTTCTTTTAGCAAATTTTTTATTTCTGCCATTTAAAAATATTTATCATTTTTTCCTACGTAAGATTTGACCTGTGCCCAAATCAGTTCTATTGGATTCAACTCACAGTGATATGGAGGAAGGCGCAACACAGTTACTCCTTTAGATGCGGCGAGATCATCGACATATTTTGTTCTATACTTTTCCTTTACGAATTTTGTGAGTAACTTAACTATTTTGTCAATCAAACCGATTGATCGATCGAATCGGATCGATTCAAAAGAATGAACCACACTGGCTTTCCAAAGACAATAAGACTTTGATGCGCTTTGATAATTAAAAAATTAATATGACTTTTTACAAACTATTGAAATATTCGTCTTCCGATAATTTTGCAATAAAATAACTATCTTAGGGGAGTTACTTGGTGTCGAAATGATGTAAGAACAATAAATGATTCCTTGGTATGTGAATGTGTTCAGGATTGATATTCAAATGTAAGTAGTTACGGCGTAATCGTGTGTAAATTGGCTTGTTTACATTATTGTGAAATGCTATCGAAATCGTTGTGTAACGAGTCTATGTAGGTAAATTTTTTTGTTATCGAAGAAACAAGTGTTAATTTTTGTTTATGTTACCATGAAGTTTACTTACAGCTATTTTTATTATTTTTTTCATATTTTTATGTTCACAAGTATATAAACTATTTTTTTTACAAGTAAATATACAGGATAAACTGGTATATTTTTCAATGTTACAAATGACACAAAGTAGTGTCATTTGTACCATTAATGGTACAAATCAATGGTACTATAGACACCACGGGACATATCATTTGGGAATATCTGAGATTGAAGCAGGGTGTAAAGCATAGACTCACAAATCACAGAACTAATGGTAAAAAAAAAACCAGTAGGTCTACCGACAGAACTACTCAACAGAACAGGTGGGAGCAAAGGGCAAAATGTGGGATGGGACGAAGTTCCACCACAAGATTTAAAATTGGAATGGCTTTCGCTTGCAAATAGATTATCAAAAATGCAGCCTATCAACATTCAAAGAAACATTGTAGTTCCCGAAAATGCCACCTCAGTGCACCTCATTGGCTTTGCTGATGCTTCAAGCACGACTGGTTACGGTTGCTGTGTTTATCTTCGGGTAGTCGACGACTCAGGTAAAGTAACACTTTCTTTACTCTGCTCTAAATCTCGAATCAACCCCCGCAAGAACGATGCTCTCACAGCACCGCGATTGGAGCTCAATGCGATGCTTTTGTTAACCAAGCTTATAAACTCTGTGGGAAGATGTTAGAAAGTACGCCCTGAGGTTGATGGAGGCAGAAGGTACGCTAAGTGTGATAGGTAGGTCGAAATGATTTTTAGCCAAGCCAGGAAGGAATGAAAATATTATTTAGAAAAGCGGATTTAAATATTATATTTATCGAAACAAGTTTTAGCTATGTACAGAATTTGGAAACTAGATTTACGTAAATATTTGAGAGAGCGCGCGCGTACAGGCTTCGCGTATGGTAGTAGGATCGCGACTGCCGGAGGCGGCCGCGTGGCTGGCTGCGCTGCGCGGGCGCAGGGCGTCGTCTTCGGTGATGCGCGCGGTGAAGGGGGGCGCGCCGACGTTGAGTCCAAGTTAAGAGATTGTGGCTGAGTAGCAAGTCCGCTACAACAGAGTATACACCTAATAGCAAAATAAATATACAGGATGTTCTTTTATTCTAGGACTCGCAAATTTGCCTAGGCTGGCTAGCAACCGAGCCGATGAAACTTAACGCCTACGTCTCTAATAGAGTGAGGTTGATCCGCTGAGTGGCGCTGGTTCTACGTGGCGAGTGGAGAAAACCCTGCTGACATCGTAAGCAGAGGAGCAGATCCAGACGAGCTGATTCACAACGAGTTGTGGTGGGAAGGCCCGCAATTACTGCGGGACAGTAAGTACCAAATTAATAAAGAAAAACTTACCTCAATAACCACAGAAGAATTGCCGTGTGAAGAAGAAGAAGTGAAGAAGGTTGATGCGTCCTCCGCCAAGGTCTCTCTCGTCACGCAAAAGAAAGATGAGTTATTTGGATTCCTTGATAACTTCTCCAATATTAATAAAATGACACGCGTAACGGCGTACGTACTCAGGTTTTGTTTTAAGCTCAAAAATAAAAATGAACGTAAATCAGGTACCTACCTATCTTCTTTGGAGTTAAAAAACGCGTTACATAAAATTATACAATATGAACAGAGCATCCATTTCGAGGACGAAAATAAATGTTTAAATTCTAACAATGACAATGTAAAAGGTCCTTTAAAAGCGCTTCATCCTTTTATTGACGACAAAAATATGTTAAGAGTAGGTGGCAGAATTGAAAACGCCAATATTTCATACTCGCAAAGACACCCTATCTTATTGCCAGTACAATCTAGAGTCACTGATCTTCTTATTCATCAGGAATATATTAGATTGCTACATGCTGCGCCCAAACTATTGTTGTCTAGTTTGAAACAAAATTACTGGATTGTAATTTTTTATAGAATTGTAAAGAAACTAGTACATAAGTGTCTGCTTTGTTTCAGAATGAAAGCGCAGAGCGCAAAGCAACTGATGGGTTCCTTGCCCACCGAAAGAGTCACAGCATGTCGAACATTTCAAAAAATAGGAATTGACTTTGCGGGTCCGATAACAATTAAAAATTCTCGTGTAAGGCGAGCAATACAGACAAAAGGATATATATGTGTATACGTATGTTTCGTCACAAAGGCGATACATCTCGAGCTTTGCTCAGACATCAGTACAGACTGCTTTCTTGCTTCTTTCAAGCGATTTATCGCTCGACGATGTTTACCAACAGATGTGTTTTGCGATAACGGTGGCTGTTTCAGGGGGGCAAGGAACGAATTAGTTCGTCTAAACGAATTACAGTCGTCACAGGATCATCAAACACAAGTGCAAAATTATTCAGCACAGCAAGGCATAGTGTTCCATTTTACACCAAGCTACTCACCTGTGTTTGCTGGTCTTGCTGAAGCGGCTGTAAAGAGCATGAAGTTTCATCTCAAACGTATTATACAAAACTATACTTTGACTTACGAACAACTCGATACAGTTCTGTGCCAGATAGAAGCGGTTTTGAACTCAAGACCGCTACTACCTGTTACAGCTGATGATGTAAACGATTTCAGCTATATTACACCAGGCCATTTTATGATAGGTAATGATCGCGCCATACATAGTATGGCATATGTGTATGTATGGTACATACTGGTACGCCCATAAATAGATTAAAATTCTGGGAAATATGCAAACAGGTTCAAAGTAATTTTTGGAAAGTATGGCATCATTATTATTTAAATGTCTTGCAGTCCCGTTCTAAATGGCGTGACACTGTGCCAAATGTAAAAGTGGGAGCATTGGTAATCATGAGAGAGCCCGCCCCTGACATGGCCCATGGCCAGAATCTCTAAGGTATATCCAGGTCAGGATGGAAAAATTCGTGTGGTGGATGTTGTTACACCAAACAAAAAGATGTAGAAGCGTTCACTAAGTGGTATTTGTTTGCTACCTTTAGAATAAGCTTTTTGTTACATACCTGTTTCTAATTAAGAGTTAGGTACATTACTTAGGATAGGTATTAAGAGATCAGTACAATACAAAGTACAAATTTAGAATAGTTTTTCAAGCTTAAAGAAAGTAAAGTTTGTTTGTTTATTTGTTAGTATGTTAGATAAATACTTGAGGTAAAAAATAAATACTTGAATAAAATAAAATATAGGAAAAATAAACCCTGTTAATTTTATTTAAGTCTTTATTGTACAAAATACTTAGCTATCTAAAATAATGTAGATATCTATCTTTAATAAAATAAAATAAGATGTTTTGTTTTTATTGTGCTACCAAGATGCTGGAAGTTTTTAGTTGTACCTATTACTATTATGTACTACAATTAAATATTTTCTAAAATTGTTTTCAGGGTTGCACTGCCGCCCCCCCAGCATGTTGGCAACACCAACATAAGTTTTTAATTTTGAATATGTTCGGTCTTAGATCCGGTCAATCGTCAAATATAAATACTTGTCGCTACTACTGTCTGCTAGGATATTATTGTAAGAGAATACACGCTAATAGAGAAGAAAAGCTGAAATTTCACTCCATTCGCCCATCTAAACCTACCTAACTACAGTCCACAAAGAAAAAGAACGCAACATTTACAAAACGTTTTTATTTACTTGATTTACTTATATCTTACACATGATATTCATATTCATGTTCATTTAACGACTATCTAATCTATTATTAGAAACTTGTTTCAAAAATTAAAAGCATTGCATAGTTTTTTGTAATAACTGTAACAGTGAAAAATCATGTCGCGGTATTTGCGGTTGGTAATTTCTACAATTTCAGCAGTGCTTTAGGAGCCAAACAACGCACGGGGGCAGCCCTTTGCTATGTGCCAACCTGGAATCAGATTGTGACACCCATCGCTCCAGTGCTATACAGCAGGCTATATTTGTCGGAAACTCACCCAAAATATTAAAAGTAACAATTGTTTAAAAACATATACTAGCGAGACGGAAGAAGATATCCATGTCTATATTAAATTTAGGGAATACAAAATGCTAAAAAAATGCCTTATCATATCCCAGCGGAAAGCTTTTAATTACGTACACGGAGGTAACCGACTTCATTCACCACTTTTTAAACCTTAACGGGTTTAAAAACGATATAGGTAAAACGTTCAAAAAATATATCACAAAGAAATTTGATCTCTCTTGGATGGGGTTCACACATCATAAAAACAAAGTATTAAATATTTTTGTAAAATATTTAATCAGGCTGCACGTGCACAATTGGTGCAAAATTAAAAATAAAATTTTAAAAGGAAGCATTGAACAAAAATATGTGTCCAAAATGGATGAAACCCAAAATTTTGCATATAAAAAATATGTAACCAATAAATTAAGGAAAAAGACTGAAAGAATAAATAAAAAACATGTTTTCCTTTTGCCTATTGTTTAATAATATTATAATACACCAAAATAAAATACCAGGAACGGAACACTACTATCGAAATATGATACCACCACTAGCAAATTATCGATATCGATACAGAGTTTAACTTGTCGACTTCGATAAGCACTATGACCTTGAAACGTCAACAGACTGTTGTCAAAATATTGGCTACCGCAGTGCCATATCGGTAAACTTAGAACCATCGACCAAAAATCGCTGTCGCATCTGTAGGTACTACTAGTATATTATCTATTAAGTTATAAGGAACACGCCCTGCGTTCCGTCCGAAAATACAGCAACAACAGCTCAATGTTGGATAAACGTTGGGGCAGTGTTGAAATAGAAATATGACACAATTGACACAATGACAAAGAGGATACCTAGTTAAGTTTCGGGAGCGATAAATAGAGTTTTTAAAAAGAGAACTATATGAAAAAATGACAAACACGTCTGATCCCGAGAGAAGCCAAATGTATTGTGTCTAGCTTAGAGTCTAGTAAATCTACTATGAACCACGTAGGGTTGCTTGTTTACATTACTAAGCTTAAATCTAATTCCTAGGAAAAGGATGAGTCTTATGCTCTACCTAACATAGTCACTCAGACTAGCAAGGTGTCACGGGATATAACTCCTCCCCCCTTAAGTGCGGAAACGCCGGGTTCAGGGTTTACCGGAGCCGGCTGCTTTCGCGTGAAAAACAATTGAATTACATTAAAATGACGAAATACCAGAAATACAGTTATAATAGAGGCAAGAACATATAAAAGTAGAGTCGCTAGGCTAACACTGTTGACTTTTACGCCACTGGTTTTATTGGGAACTTTTGCACTTTCACTCACACTTTTCTTCAGTAGGAATTTTAGGTACTTCATGTCGTCCAGGTTAACATCTTGTAAGTTAATGGGTTCTATATCAGTCTCGTTTGCAGGATGTAGCTGTTGCAGATTAATAATCGGGATCGGTTGGTATTGCATCATTCCAGCATGACTATTCTGAAGATATATGTGAAACTTATCTATAGTTGCTTCACAGGAATCGTTGATGCTCAAAATTTATGTGCCTCGAATAGGTAATTGCGTGATCTCGGTATCACATCTTTGTGATAATATTTCTGTCTTTTGTGAAAATAAAATCCAACTGTGTGAAGAAATGCGTTGTAGTTTGATGTCCTCGATCTCAACAGGATACTGGATATAATGTGAAGGGTCGGCGTACTGCATTAGTTGTTGCATACAAGTCGCGTCTGGATAGAGTACTCGCTCTTGTTCAGTACACATGTACTGGTTAGCTGCGATGTCTTTGCACGGACGGTGGATCGGAACGTACGTGAAACTCTTTACAAGGAGGTTAGGGTGTTTAGGAATAACAATACGTGTTTGGTTACCAAAGGACATGGGAAGTGGATATAGTTTATAGTATACATAGGTATTATTAAATGTAAGTGGTACTTCTAATATGAAAACGATCTGAGTTTGTTTTATATAAGCTTTTAAGGTTATAACCTCCTCTAAATTAATCAAATTACTCTCAGTTACAGGGTACATAAGGTTATCATACTTATCAATAGACTTTAACAATAGCAATAGCTCTGTGGAGTTAATAATAGACTTATGTAAAACAGATACCTTACTAAATGCTAGAGCAGTTTCTATTTCGCTAAGTTTGAGGTAAATGGTGCGGAAATTAATGATAAAAAGGTTGTATAGACCTAGCACAGTAGTAGAAAACATAGTATTATTTTCCTTAAGGCGAACTTCTTTAAGTAGATTTTCTATGTGTTTCAGACGAGTGTCTATAATTGGTGTATTTCGTTTCAGGGTTTCAGTACTATTCATGAAATGATCTAACATGTCGGAGATAAGCGTTATTTTCAGAGAAAGAGCCTGTTCGTGGGATTGAAGGTTAAATATGAGGTTATCATAATTGATTGCGTCGGCGTGATCTAAGTTTCCAGTAATTACTTTGATAAGAGAACCAAGAGGGTCTAACACCCGTATCTATAGACAAGTAAAAGTAATTACTTGTATAAAAGTATTTACTTCAGTAACGATTTGTATTCTATAGTTAAGTAATTCATCAAAGTTAGAACTGTCAAAATTTAGAATTCTCAGCCAAGTAATAGTCGCCATTTTCTTTACTTGAGCATTACTCTGTTGATTTCAGTGAGGTTATTTTGGTAAAAAAATGGAAACTTTAGATAGCATCGAAGCTGTTTTTGCTGCTGTAGACAATGTGGATGATAATATATTAGAGGAGATAGAATTAGCTGAACCGAGAAATCCCAAAGTTTACTTTCGTGATGTGGATCCATTTCATGACTATTCGGAAGAATATTTTAGAAAGAGATTTCGTTTCTCCAAAAGTATTGTGATACATGTGATTTTACCGAGAATTACTGACTTTTTACAATCAGAGACACAAAGAGGGCTTCCTATAACTCCACTGTATCAGTTGCTTACTGCTTTACGTTTTTATGCAACTGGAATCTTTCAGATTGTTTGTGGAGATATCATGCATATTTCTCAATCGACGGTGTGCAATATAGTGAAGAGAGTTAGTCGAGCATTGGCATTGCTAATGCCTGAATTTATTAAGTTTCCTGCGAATTTGAGGAATACAAAGGACGATTTCGAAAATCTTGGTTGCATTGGCAGAGCACCAGGACTGAAAAACATTGTTGGGGCATTTGATTGCACCCACATTAAAATCACCAAGCCCAGAGGTATTCTTCATACAGAGCAGTACCGGAATAGAAAAGGTTATTTTTCATTCAATGTACAAGTAGTTGGTGGCCCTAATTTGTTGATATATGACATAGTAGTACGTTGGGCTGGCAGTACACATGACAATCGAATCTTCAGAAACTCATGACTAAATATAAGGTTATGCAATAATTAAATTGATTGGATGTTACTTGCCGATGGAGGATATCCTTGCACAAGACATTTATTGACTCCGGTTTCGAATCCTAGAACTGCACAATAAGAGAGGTATAATAAGGTGCAAATAAAATGAAGAAATTCAGTGGAACGCTTATTTGGTGTATGGAAAAGACGGTTTCCATGCTTACAAATTGGTTTAGCAACCAAACTTTCGACAACAGCCAATATCATAGTGGCTTGTGCAGTGCTCCACAAAATTGCGGTTGACGCAAATGACATTTTTGAAGTTGATGACACCGTGGACAATAGTACTCAGCCTTACAATACAACTACAAGCACAACGGGTACCAGCGATGGTTTGGTACTTCGAGCAAACATAATATCACGATATTATACGTCTTAAGTGAATTATAAAATAAAACCAACAGTCTTACATATTATGTTTTATTTATTTACCTACACAGATAAAACTCACATCCACTTGGCATGGTAATTAAGACAATAAAAAGCAATATGAAGCTGCCCACTGGGGCAGATGCCACTTGAAGTTTTTGAGTTATTGTCCAGAATACTTTGTATTGATTCAATTAAGTACTGTATCCCAAAAGCTGGATCGTCGCTTTGTAAAATTGGGTTGAAGTCGAATGATTCAAGTTCTTTATACACTGCTTTATAATCAACTTTTGTGCGAAGTGATACCGGCTTTGATCGTGGCGACATTAATTCATGATCCAGTAAAACTGATTTATGATCAGTGATCGTACTTGATAGTACTATAGTATTTGAGTTACATTTAGAGTTAATAAATATGTGATCCAAACATGAGCCGCTTGCATCACGAGCGACAAAGTTATGACACGCTATAAGACCATTGTATGCCAGGATATTTAAATACTTTTCGTAGTTCGGATCACTACTACCGGGTGCTATGTTTATATTTAAATCGCCAATCAAGATAACATCTCGATAATCACTATGTTTTTGCAAAATATCATTTAGCTCAAAAATAAAAGCATCAATGTTTTGTTGCTTCGTAACTTCATTTGCATCGAAAGCATGTGCACGATATATAGAAAAAATAATTAACTTATCCAACTTTATCAAAAGACAATTACATCTGGAAATACAAAGCTCCTCGACAAAAACAGTAAGATTATCTCTAAAGTAGACAACGACTCCATCGTTCTGATATCGATTGAGTGTAGTAGCCGCTTTACTGTAACCATTTAAGTCAGGTAGCTGAGGGCAATGAAGCAACCAGCACTCCGTCAGAACCAGTATATCACACTCAAACGTGAGAGAAGTCAGCAACAGTATTAAATCGGAAAAGCGAGTTGCTTCACCAATACTTCGAATGTTTTGTGTAAAAATCTTTAGGCCATGTGATGTCACATATTTTTTACAGTTTTGTGGTTCACATTCATAGGCATTTGATATCGTATGATTGTCAATATCTTTAATAAAAGATAAACTGTCCATTTACTGAAATCATTTTGATAAAAGGAGATCGTGACCATATGAGACTACTGCAATAATTTAGTAATATAATTTTTAAATAATATTTATGAGATTCAATAAAGGTTGAACAAATCATGACATATCTTTCATTTCCTTGAGGAGCGCACTGTTTGTTTGAAATGAGGGTTTTTAAGCGTGTCTATGTAATGTAAATGTATATAAAATGTGTAAAGTATTTATGAGTGAGAGTAAATTGATGTATAAGTGTTTCATGGGTTAAGTAAATAATTATAACAAGTAAGTAGAAAAGCATTATAAAGCTACTATATCTGAAAAATAGTCAGGCTTTTGTTTTAATTTTAGATAGGTCCGTTTCGTTATTCACACGTATGAAAGGGGCTCCCTCTTTCTTCTTTAAGTAAGTCACGCCTCGAGATGTCCAACAAAAAGCAAATCCGTTGTCCGTAGCAAAAAGTCTGGCTTGATAGAAGATTCTTCGTTGTTTATATGTAAGGTATTCAGAGACATAAACGGGTTTTTGCTCTGTATTTGTTTTCAGAAGAGTAGTATTTAATTTGTGGTCTTTATCCTTGTCCTTGTTGAAGGACTTCACCGCCGATAGAAAATCCTCTTTCTTCACGACTGAGCAAAAATCTACCACAATAGGCCGGCTCGAATCACGTTTTGATGTCGGCCTATATATGTCTCTCAGTTCACTCATTACCAACGGGATATTAACGACATCTGACAGCTTTGTATCCAGGCCACAAAGATCTTTTTTAGACTCGTCTTTGCTCCAGGGTACTCCTCTAATTTTCACTCTAGACGTACAGTACCTATTTTCGAGAAAATCACATTTTACAATATAATTCCTGTCATCTTTTCTCAATTTTTCAAGTTGTTCAATGCGCTTCAGATTGTCGGATTTTTTTGCATTAAAAATTCAACAGTCTCTTTTAGTTCCTCGTTCTGCTTCTCAATCCTTGCTGATGATTCCTGAAGTGAGTCAAGACGTCTGTCGATGTCATCCCTTAGGGAATCCAGCATGTCTTGAATAGTGTTTTTCAGCTCGCGGCTTATACTTTTATTACGTTCTGTAACGTTACTACAAGCAGAGTCCAAGTTTAATTTTGATTCCGATGATCCTCTTACAGCAGATAGCGATGCATTCGGCGCGAGTTTCTGTGCGAGTTTCGATGTAATTGCAGCGGCCGTCTCGGAACGCTGAGTAATATTTGGGGGCGGAGTCTGCGGCGGCGGAGAACGCTTCAATGGCATTTTGTTGTAGTTAGTTAAAAAGTACCAGGGGCCCACAGCAGCACAGGCAGTCGACACAAACTTACGTGGCTAGAGGTCCAGCGGAATTGGTTGGTATCGACGACTTCGTACTTGTTCGCTTTCCGCCCAGTATATATAGACCTATGTAAAGCGCGCACGCAAGTACACACACACGCGAAGTAATGTTGTAGACGCACTATTTAACGCGAACTCGAAAATGATAGCATTTTATGATGTCCTGTTTTTGTAAAATGAATTTAACTCAGTAAAAGTTAATTGAATTGCAATAAATAGGCGTAGCGGTCACCCAAAACACAACTGACTCGTTCCGAGGTCCGGGGGAAGAGGAAATAATTATGTCATAGGCCTCCTTAACTAGATTACGGTAAAATGTTAACGCTTTCGAACGCAGACCTCTCACATTTTGGTAATAAATAGTAGGATAATTAATGCCCGCAAACGAGTTATCGAATGCAATAACTTATAAATAACATAGAATAGTTACTGAGTTGATTAAATAATGCACTAACCGGAAAATGTATAGAAATAAATAGGCATAAGCGAAATAATTTGAAGATCAAACGAACGCGTAAACACCATCCAAGGTAGAACGAAAAATCATTACCATAAGGGCGAAAGAGCGAGATAATTAATGTAATTGTAAGCGAATAGGGACAAACGAGACAAATATATTTAAAAGTGCAGTGAAGCAGTGCATGGTAACTGTCATTAGTGATAAGCCCGAGCGACAAACAATAGAAGCGGACTGACCAGGTAGATCGATCGATACTCAAACATTCATGCTCTCATAGTGAGAACACAACTAAACACATCAATACAATTGTTATGGGCAAAAATACTGATACGCGCCGAACTAGAGAAATTTGTTTAAATCACGCTCACTGTTTACAATGTACACATTAGAATTATCATCCTTACGGACGTGGATTTTACAGTACTTGACCCAAACGTGCTCATAGCCCTTTTCCTTAAGCGATTTTTTAGTTTTGGTTAATAGTTTTTTATTTTCCGGGGTCAGATGGTCATTTAAATAAATATTTAGAGCACTGCCTTGAAAGCCAATGTCTTTCGCTGTGACCTTCTTCTTCAACCTTGCCGACGCTATGAAGTCCTCCTTTATGTAGCGATTTTTGAAACGAACTATGATCAACTTCTCCTTTGAGTTATGCACTGGAACTCGTGATATGTAGTCAATACTACTTCTCTCCACTTTGTGACCAATGGCAGAACATATGTTGTCCAATATTGTGAAAAGGTTTTCATTTTTTTTGAGAGGAACACCCTTTATCTCCACGTTGTTAACGCGTTGAAGTTGTTTATTGCGAGCCAGATCACTCTTTAGAAGGGAGACTTCACTGGTCAACATCGCGACTTTGTCTTGGGAAGCCTCGAGCTCCGAGACTCTCTGCTCCATGTTCATCAGGGATGTTGAGTATTCGTCCAGTTTGTTTGTAACAAAACTCCAAGAGTCCTTGATCTGAGACAGCTCGGTTGTGAGAAGGCCAACATCACGCACCAGCCCAGGAAGACAGGCAAGATATTTTTTCATATCCCGTAGCTCGTTCATGACAATATCTAGGTCCATAATCTTCGTTTGACCCGGCGAAGCTTCCCTCTTCTTGCAGGAGGGACACTTCCAGCCTGCTCTGCGATCTGGTCCAAGTTTTCGGTAACCCTGCTCAGAAATGCCAGCACAGCAATATCCGAATTCCTTTTTACAGCCTGAACACTGAACGACGTCATTAGCATCAGCTTCACATGCGGCGCAATGCATTGCAATAAAATAATAGAAATTCAAACGGTTGTATAGGTGAACAAAGTTTGGGAATCACTGGGGTTCTTAAACTGCGATAACTACGCTGCGAGTATGCGGTCGCGTTGAGTGCGCGGACTGGACTGTCGATATTAATATTTTCTCGGTATTAATATTTTAGATAAAGTTTAAATATGCATTTGTCAAGCAAATAAACGTTATAGTGTGTTTATCACGTACGGGAAATCGCGTAGAAGTGATGGTGCAGTTAGCGATTATGGATTAATTGAGTAAATGACGATTCTCTTAGTGAACTGTGTTGAATGATAAAGTGCTGAATAAGAAGTTGAGGACCAAATGCAATATATAGACAGACACTTGCAAGTATAATACTACGAAGTGCAGCCAATGGAAGTGGACTACGGCAGCGATTTTCATTAAAATCACAGGATTTTCAACGCCGGTACCGTTAATACTTTTCAATTCCATACCATACCCAATCAGCTGACTGATCAAAACATTGCCACAACAAATTTTGCACTACACCACCACCACTAATGATAACAGTGACATCTGGCGGTGAGTGGACGAGACATATTAACTAGCGACATCTACCAGATAGTAAACTGTAAAGATATTGCTGTCTGTAGACTTCATCTGCATCGTTACTTCTGCTGCACTGTAGTGCAGCAGAAGTAACGATTTATATCGACTGATATTGGAACGATCTTCACCGCAAGATGGCGTTGCAATGCAGAAAATGTGATAGAGACATTACAGATAGGCAATTTCTGCTTTGCCAACATTGTAGCGAACCATTTCATGTAACATGTACCACATTGCCAGAGAAGTTATACAATGCACACTGTTCCATATAGGAGCAAGAAGATGATTGAAACTCTGGATCTTCGAAAATGCTTATAATTTCCTTTAAAATTACAGAGGTTGTATGTCGTTTGTCTAGGATGCGGAATGCAAGTGTAATTTTTGTGTACTTAAGACTAAATATTAAAACTAGTTAACGAAGCAGCGCGAACATCTTCCCGCGCCTTGAAAGCTCCTGCAAGCTTTCAAGCTCAACTATCGGCGGGCAGCAAACATAGGCGGTTGAGAGCGCGACGTATGGTTCCGTTTGCGGTTTTGACGTCTGTGACGCGTGGTACTCCATCCGGCCCGGGGAACAATTTGCTGAGTCATCCTAGGCGCCAGTACAGAGGTGGAGACTCATCCTTTATTAGGACCAGATCATCCAGGCGCAAATTTCGTCCTTGGATACGCCATTTTGCGCGCTGCTGCAGCTCTGACACATATTCGCGCGACCAGCGGCAAAATGTTGGCGCATTTGCTCGACGCGCTGGAACCTGTTGCGAAGCGGGGTGCTGCCGTCGTTGTAGCTTGGCGCTGGCGCTGTTGGCAGGGATGTAAGCGGCCTGAAGATCAAAAAGTGAGCCGGTGTGAGGGGTTGGAAATCGTTGGGTGATGGACTGAGGGGACATAGGGGTCGGCTATTTAGGATAGCTTCGACCTGTGTAAAGAGGGAAGACAGTTCCTCGAAAGTCAAATGAGTCTGTCCTAACATGCGTTTTATATGATATTTGGCCGACTTTACATCGGCCTCAGGCAGACCATTGAAGTGAGGAGCGTAAGCGGGAGAAAATTTAAATTGAATGCCTCGCTGAGCTGCAAAGTCACAAATGGAGTCTTTGTTATTTTTCATGAAATCTTTTATCTCCCTAACAGCTGCCACATAGTTTCTGCCGTTATCGCAGTATATTACATTGGGCTTGCCTCTACGACCAATGAATCTGTTAAGAGTTAAAATTAAGGCATCCTTGCTCAACTCGCTCACGGCTTCCAAGTGCATACATTTATAGCGAAAACATATAAAAATGCATAGGTAACATTTACTTATTTTACATCCACGACCCTTTCGGTCCGTGATTAAAAATGGGCCAGCAAAATCGGTGCAAGCAGTAATAAAGGGGTAATTCGGTTCCACGCGGTCAGAAGGTAACCCACCCATAATGTTGACTATGCCGCTACCTTCAAATCGACGGAATTTGAAGCAATGTTTATAAACGTCCTGCGCAAGTCTGCGACCACCTATAGGTCAGTACTGGTCACGAATGTTGGTAAGCAATAACTGGGGTGGGGCGTGTAGCAAACGTACGTGTTCATATTTGGATAACAATTTTGTTAGAATATGATTTCCTTTCAATAGGATAGGGTGACGTTTATCAAATGGATAATTTGAACTATTTATTCTGCCCCCGACACGAATCAAGTTTTTTTCATCGAGAAATACATTTAATTGTTTCATATTCGACTTATTAGGTTATGGATTTTTATTTTTTTAAACATTGCACTTCAATTGGGAATGATTCAAACTGAGCTACTTTAATAAAATTGCTCAGAGAGCTATTAAGCTCGTCTACTGACAATATGCCTGAAAGTTTATTTAACGGATATTTAGAGTTATGCATAAACCTGAGTACCCAAGCTGCTACTCTCTGGGCTCTGACAAGCTTTGAAAATCTGGTGACGTCTATGAACGACACCGAAGGTGTGGGCTCCGCCACCAAAGCAGGCAATGCTTTCAACTCAGGAAGGTCACTAGCTTGAATTACTGTACTCGGCCATGAAGCTTCATTCTGTTTTAGAAAGGCTGGACCGTGCCACCAGATGCTGGACTCACTGACGTTCTTGGGGTCCACTCTGCGAGAACACAATTCAGCTGGTTTCTCCGCTGTTGGCACATACCGCCAGCATTTGGGGTCAGAAAGCTCGGTGATAGCGGCTACTCTGTTAGCGACGAAAGTCTTGGTGCCACAATGCACAATGCCACCTTCGAATCTAACCAGTAGACGTGTGTATCTATTTTGCAACGCAGAGCTTGAGTGACAGCTGAACTTAATTGAGCTCCTAACAAAGAACTGCAAAGTTCGAGTCGAGGAATTGTTGTTGGTTTTAGGGGTTGCGACACGGGCTTTGGCGCACAAAAAACTCACTTGTGCATTGCCTGTCGCGTCAATTGACCTGAGATAGATAAAAGTACCAAATGCACGCTCAGAGGCATCAGAGAAGGTATGCATTTCAATATACTTGGGGTCATTGATAAGTACTCGTCTTGGTACTTGAAGAGTAGAGAGTAAATTAAAATTTTCTGTAAATTTCAGCCAAGACCTTTTGATGCTAGACGGAACTTCCTCGTCCCAATCTAATTTTAGTGACCACAAGGTTTGTAGGAGAATTTTAGGCTTGATTGTGCATAAGGCTAGTAGGCCAAGAGGGTCAAATATTTTGAAGGTGGATGACAATATAGACCTTAAGTTAAAACATCTGTAGGCGAGTACTCAATTTGAAATTGCAGCAAATCTGACTCAGGATGCCAGCCTATACCCAGAGTGCTAGTAGCACTACTGATGATTAGATCGCCCTCTGCGAGCAAGGAATAGTCCCCAAGTAGAGAAGGCAAGTTTGACCTATATTTTCGTAGGTGAAAATAACCTTTGGCCAGCTCGCCTGACACTTGGCGCTGAATGTACTTTAAGGTTTCCTCATCGTCAGCCCCGGTCAATAAATCATCGCAATATAAATCATGTTGGATGACTTGTTTTATACAAGGATCTGTAGATTCATCGCCAAGTTGCCAGATACACTTAGTAGCGAGAAAACTAGCACTTGAAAATCCGTAGGTCACGGTGTTTAACTTTAAAGTACGCAATCGTTCGTTTTCGTTATCACGCCAGAGATTAAGCTGTAGGTCCCTATCGCATTCCCTTACCCAAATCTGGCGGTAGGTACATTTTCTCTATGTCTCCAGAAAGTATATATTTGTATTGGCGGAAACGAACAAGAATGTCAAACAAGGAATCTTGTATGACAGGTCCTATCATTTGAAGGTCATTTACTGAAAATCCCGAGGTCGTGGTCGCGGAGGCGTCGAAAACCACACGAAGCCGTGTAGATTCACTTTTGGTCCTTATAACCGGATGATGAGGCAGGAATAAGGCATCTGGCGGCCTCTGCAGTGATGTTTCTGACAAATGGCCTAATTCACCATACTCGCGAATAGAATCTGCATAGGATTTTTTGAGATCAGGTTGTTTGCGAAAACGAGCATCTAATCTCGCAAACCTTTTTTTTGCCAATGAGTAAGAATCGCCTTAGCAGTCCTTCTCATCACGACGAGGGAGGCCGACACAAAAACGGCCATTATCCAGCCTATAGGTGTTTGAGAGATAGTGCTGTTCGCAAAGCTTTTCTTCTTTAGGGAAGGGATGAGACTGGGGGACATTTTCTAGTTCCCAAAACATTTGGAGGGCTTCGTTGATGTTCAGTGAGACAGCTTGGTTAAGAAGAAAGTTACAATGTGTAACATTGTTTGGTTGTTTGGGTTTATTTTTTGGTAAGATAGGCAGATGACCGGCAATGAGCCACCCTAATTTAGAGTTTCGAGGAATAGGGTTATTAGTTCCTAAAGAATGCTGAGAGGAGCCTATTAGGTCCCAAAATAGATCAGCAGCAATAAGCATATCGATAGAGTATGCCTCAAAAAATGTAGGGTCCGCTAGTTGAAAGTTAGAAACATCAAACTGACTTACATTGATTGTGACCTTGGGCAGTTTATCTGTTTTTCGGAATAACTAGGCACGTCATACTGACATGGAAAGGATCGATAAGCGATTGAACGTGAAGTGAACACCGCTTTGTCTTAATTGACAATGGAGTATTCGACAAGCCGACTACATTGACATTAGTGGGCTGAGGAGCCAAGTTCAACTCATTTTGTATCCGTTCGGTTATAAAAGTAGATTGGCTCCCGCTGTCGAGAAGAGCTCGCGCCTTCAGAACTTGATTCGTGTCGGGGCTCTTTAGTTGAACTTGAGCGGTGCATAAGAGAACCTCGGAGTTGACATTAGTAGTGATTGCAGCTAAGTTTTGGGACTGATTCGAGCTAGCGCTAAAAAACTCGTTAGGCTGGGCTACGTGCAATAAAGTATTGTAATTTTGTTTGCAAGAGCGACAAAAACCTGGTAGCCTACAACTTTGAACCTTATGACCATACCTTAAGCAATTTTCGCATAAATTCAATTTAAACACTAACGCTGTCCTCTCCTCTGGCGTTTTTGACTTGAATGATGTGCATTCATATAAACGATGACCATCTTTGCACAATAAACATTCGATTTGAGGCTGAGACGTGGACGGCGCAGCGTGTTTGGCGGTCAGCGCGAAAGATTTGGTCTGAATTTTAGGTTGAGTTGAAGGTTGCAGCATTTTGGGTTTGTCGTATTTTTGTCTGTTGACAGTATGTAACACATCGGCACGATTTTTAAAAAAATCAAAAAATTGTTCTGGTGTAGGAATTTCCGGCAGCGTGGTCCTTGTCTCCTCCCATTTATAACACGAACTACTATCCAATTTAGCTGTTACCATGTAAATAACAAGGATGTCCCATTGGTCGACAGGCAATCCCAAGGTGCGAAGAGCCCGCAAGTTTTTATTTACATGATCGACAATAAAGCGAAATGATTTTTCGGTCTCCCGCACGGTTTCAATGCTAAACAACGCCTTTAAATGGTTGTTAATTAGTTGCCTTTTATTATCGTAACGTTTAAAAAGGAGCCACTCACTTCTAAATTACAAAAAACGCGAGCAGCTTCTCCTTCCAAATAGGAGAGGAGATAATGGAATTTATGGATGCTCTTAACCCTTTCATTTTCATGAACTAAGGAGGTAAAAGTTTCCTTTAACTCGAGCCATTTAAATATGTGGGGATTTTTATGACGGGCAATTTAAAACCTAAGCCGCCACAATTATCTTGATTGCATTGCGAAGCGCTCGACTTTGCATTGCAAGATGAGAAATTATCTTTAGGGGCCGAATTGGAGTCTATGAAGTTTTGTGCCTGTGAAATATAATTGTCAAACTCCTGCTCAAACGAATCGCGAATATCTAACTTCTCGGCTTGATTACATCCTTCACAAATCTCCAATTGACATTGCACCTCATCGAATTTACTCAACAATTCTTGTATTCTCGATAATTTTAACGACAATTTACTTATTTCCAAAGGCGTAACGTTCTCTAAACCCAAAATATCATCGAGATGGTTTTTAAATTTCGTTAAACACCCTTTGATATTACTGCCGGTAGCTTTTAATTGTTTAGGTTCAGCCATAATAGAAAATCACCGAGAAACAAGTACGAAATGAACGTAAACAAGCGAAAAAATAATAGGTACGATACGCTCCTCGCTTCAATTTCAAGTTCACAGCTGATCGGCACGGTGCAGTGGCTGCGTGGCTCCTTATCGGCAAGCGCAGCTGCAGACAATAGATGCGCCGTCGCCGGGCAGCAAACAAGCCTCGAAGTATTTAGGTATAATTCTGGAAATGCATAAAATGCGCACGCTAAAATCACTCGGCTAATTATTATATCACGTCCATATAACGTGATTGTAATAATAAGGATCTTTTGGCTCGATAGAAGAATTTAACTTCAAAATTAGGTTTAGATATTTATAGATTTTGTTGGAATAATACAAAACATTCCCCACGGTAATACTAGATGCGGGGACTGCGTAAACAGTAAGGAAAATATCTTTATAGGTACTGTTACGCCGGTAGGTTAGGTCAAAAACTTTGAACGTCAATTTCAGTGCTTTAGAGGCGTTTTCAGCAGGCTGAAAAGTCATTTCAGGCCGTTTCAGAAGTTGCTCTATCACATATCTAAACATCGAAATTTCACCCAAGTTGCCGTCGTTTTCAGGCGCCTGAAACATGTTTTCAGTCCGTTTCAGGGCACCCTCTATCAGATGAAGCCATAACCTGAAAACCCGTTTTCAGGCGTTTTCAGGACCCCTTATGGGTCTCTGAAGCACAAATCGTTATATGGCGAAATATCCGGTAGGAGTGACAGAGATAGCACTACTAGAAAGAGATAGCTATACTCGGAAGATTCGAGTCAGAGCCCCAACAGGGAAACGAATAAAAGCCAGGACTATGGGACGAGTGCTGGCTGGCGGTCGAAATGTCCCAATTATGATCTCACAGGCAAACGACGGGAATAGTCTTGTTGTCAATGGAGAAATCTGTGGAATACCATGTCTCCTTACCATAGACACCGGAGCTTCTCGCACTGTGATCAGCTCTCGGCTACTGAGACACCTGACCAGAGATCATCTAGTCCGACCTAGGCATCTCCAGCTACCGGCCAGTACATTTCCGTCCAAGGAGAACGAGAGTTAGCTGTGAAAATAGGTGAAAAAGAATACTGGCATAAAGTGATCGTTGCTAAAATCGTCGACGACTGCATTATTGGATTGGATTTTATGAGGAGACATGACTGTAAAATCAACTTGAAGGTGGGAGTTCTAAAATTTGGAGTTGATGAGATTCCTATACAAGGTGGAGTAAATGGAAATGTTTACTGTACCAGGAGAACCATTCTGCAACCAAGGTCACAGGTTTTAGTTCCAGTGAAATTGCCGAACTCCACAAGGCCGCAATCTCACCGCTGTGTGGTGGTAGAGAGGTTGGATGCTGATAAACCGTGGATAACAGCCCGTACAATGGTAACCACGGCATCTACAGCATTTGTAAGGACCCTTAATCCAAGCGACACGGAATGCGTCCTCAATAAAGGAACGCTGGTCGGATCATGCCAAGAAATTTCTTGGATAAGAGGCTGCCGGGAATCTGAGGTAAACGTGAAACCTGGGCATGTTAAGCCTTCAATGGATGTTGAAAAATTACCAAATGACTCCAGGGAGCACCTTACCGAGAAGGAATTTCTTAAGGCGCTTTCTTACTGCTACGAAATCGCAACGTCTTTTCTTCGCATGATGATGACATTGGAAGAACTGGAGTGGTTCAGCATGAGATCGACACTGGGGAAACTATGCATATCCGACAGCGCTCTCGAAGAGTTCCAGTAGCTCGGGAGACGGAGGTTGAGGACATGATCGAGGAAATGCAAAGAAGCGGCGTTATTGAACCTTCAACAAGCCCATGGTGTTCTCCCGTAGTTTTGGTTAAGAAGAAGGACGGCACCATGAGATCCTGTATTGACAACCGTCGACTTAATGATGTAACCAAGAAGGACAGTTATCCACTTCCACGAATCGACGACACTTTAGACACATTGAACGGAATGAAATGGTTTTCAACGTTGGATCTGAAAAGTGGCTATTGGCAAGTCGAAATCAAGGACAAGGATAAGGAGAAAACGGCCTTCTCTACTGGCAAGGGACTCTGGCAGTTCAATGTTATGCCATTTGGACTGTGTAATGCACCAGCCACATTTGAGAGATTAATGGAACAAATATTAGCTGGACTTCTAGGAGAAACTTGCTTGGTCTATTTGGATGACATCATTATCGTTGGTAGAGACTTCAACGACCACTTGAATAAATTGGAGCAGGTGCTAGGCAAACTACGAGGGGCAAATCTGAAACTCAGTCCGAAGAAATGCTCGTTTTTCAAACGTAAAGTGAGTTACTTGGGACACGTGATTTCGAAGGACGGCATCCAGACAGATCCTGAGAAGATTAGCGCCGTGAAGGATTGGCCGACGCCAAAAGACAAGACTGCAGTACGTGCCTTTTTGGGGCTTTGTTCATACTACAGACGTTTTGTGAAGAACTCGGATATAGCAAAGCCTTTGCATCAACTAACGGAAGAAAAGCGATCATTTGACTGGAACGAACAATGTGAGTCAAGTTTCAACGAGCTTAAAGGAAGACTTTGTGAAACGCCAATTGGGGTATCCAGACCCGGACGAGGATTTCATTGTGGATACAGATGCTAGTAACACTGGAATTGGAGGTTTCTTGTCGCAATAGAAAGGAGATAACGAAGTTGTGATTGCATATTTCAGTAAGTCATTGTCAAAACCAGAGAGGAATTACTGTGTAACTCGGAGGGAATTGCTAGCAGTTTAGCAGTTGTCAAGACGTTACAACATTTCAGCAAATACCTGCTGGGAAGAAAGTTTCGTATCAGAACTGACCATGCTGCTTTAAAGTGGTTGCTAGAGTTTAAAAACCCCGAGGGGCAAGTGGCGAGATGGATTGAACAACTGAAGGAGTATGATTTCATCATCGAACACCGTAGTGGGAAATCACATGGAAATGCTGACGCCCTATCACGTAGACCTTGTGCGGATGACTGTAAGCATTGCTCAAGACAAGAAGGCAAGGAATGTGTTCGAATGATAAGAACTGATACGGTTAGCGACGAGTGGAGTGATGAAATCATGCAGCAAGCGCAACAAGAGGACCCTGACGTGAGACCCATTTTTGATTGGATTAATGCTGGCGCACCTAAACCAAGATGGTGTGATGTAGCTCCTATGAGTGCGGTAACAAAAAGCTACTGGGCACAATGGGATAGCTTGGTTATGCATTATGGCGTTCTATGTAGAAAATGGGAATCAACCCTTGGGAAAGGGTACAACTTGTACAACTTGAGTGTTCCTCGGCCCATAGACATGGGACAAAGACAAAAAGATTGGGATCGGCATATCCCCCTCTTCCTGTTGTCTTATAGGTCGGCAACTCACGAAAGAACGGCGGTTACTCCATCGTATGCGAATTTTGGAAGAGAACTCCGTCTGCCTGCAGATCTCCTGACTGGACGTCCGCCCGATACACCAAGGACCATCACGCAATATGCAAGTGATTTGCGGGATCGGATTGATGATGTTCATTCACAGCCTGGTACGTGAACACGGGCTCCACGCTAGCATAAAGATGAAAACCCGATATGACCGGAAGTCTTATCAAGTGGGTTTTGAGGAAGGTTCGTTGGGGTGGCTACATAACCCTATACGACGAGTAGGAAACTCCCCGAAACTATCTCCGAATTGGCAAGGGCCTTACAAGGTAGTCACCAAAATAAACGACGTCACGTATCGAATCCAGCGGAATCCTCGTAGTCCGAGCAAGATTGTTCATGTTGACCGGCTGGCCAGATACCACGGAAATAATGATGCTCGGGGCGAGCATGTCTTAGGAGGGGGTAGTGTAACGCCGGTAGGTTAGGTCAAAAACTTTGAACGTCAATTTCAGTGCTTTAGAGGCGTTTTCAGCAGGCTGAAAAGTCATTTCAGGCCGTTTCAGAAGTTGCTCTATCACATATCTAAAGATCGAAATTTCACCCAAGTTGCCGTTGTTTTCAGGCGCCTGAAACATGTTTTCAGTCCGTTTCAGGGCACCCTCTATCATATGACGCCATAACCTGAAAACCCGTTTTCAGGCGTTTTCAGGACCCCTTATGGGCCTCTGAAGCACAAATCGTTTATGGCGAAATATCCGGTAGGAGTGACAGAGATAGCACTACTATAAAGAGATAGCTATACTCGGAACATTCGAGAAGTGTGTGACAGAGATAGGACTACTAGCAAGAGATAGCTATACTCGGAACATTCGAGAAGGGAGTGACAGAGAAATGAAATGTGAAATGTGTTTATTTGCATAAAATATGGTACATACAATATAGATGGTAGAAGCTAATAAGTTCAACATATTTCGTGACATAGTGGCATGCAAATTTTCGATTTCTAAGATAAATTACAATCATAAAATTAATATTAGTATGTAATTTATAAAATGTCTGATAAATTGTAAAATTATTATATTATATATCTCTGTTTAGAACCGTGCCTTACAATTAAAAAAATTCTTTGATATTGTAGAAACACTTTGTTATTAGCCATTTTCTCAGCTTATGTTTAAATATGTCAAATGGTAGGTCTTGTAACTCTATTGGAATATAATTAAAAATTTTGATCGCCATCCAGTGGCAGTTTCGCTTCAACAGTTCTGTGCGCGGCATTGGTATGCTCAGCTTATTGGGAAACCTTGTATTGAAATTACATGTTGTTGATTTTCTTGTAAATAGGTCCATATTTTGCTTAACAAATACACAGATTTCTAATATGTAGATCCCTGTTATAGTGAGGAGATTTAGTTTTTTAAAAAGTGGTCTACAAGATTCAAGAGGGCTCACTCCGCATATTGCGCGCACACATTTTTTCGTATAATAAATAAAGTTCCGACTTCCACTGCGTTGCCCCACACAACTATGCCGTATCGTAGGGCAGACGCGACATGGCCATGATAAGCAAGCATTGCTGTTTCATGTCCTGTAATTTTAACCAACCTGTAGAGTACAAACGCAAACCTATTGATTTTTTTAATTATATTTTTAATATGTGCCCCCCATGATAGTTGCGAGTCAATCGTAATACCTAAGAATTTCATTTCATTGGATTCCTTTATTTCTGAATTATTATATTGGACTGTCACATTGATGTCAGGCTTAATTTTATTATAAAATGTCATATAGGATGTTTTGTCAATATTTACACAAAGATTGTTTATTTCTAGCCAGTTAACTATTTTCTTAATCGTATTATTTATGTCAGTTTCAAAATTAATAGCATTATTATATTTAATTATTATGGATATGTCGTCGGTAAATAGAGTACATTGGTGGTCTGTTGCATCTGGAAGATCATTTATATATAGGAGAAATAGAAGTGGCCCCAGAACGCTTCCTTGTGGTACTCCAAATCTATTCTCTCTCAGTTTTGAGTGTGAGGCTTCCATTGTTAGTTCTTGGTTTAATTTACTAATTTCAACTATTTGTGTGCGTCCTTTTAAGTATGATTCGATCCAGTGATATGCTGGACCGCGAATTCCGTATTTTTGACACTTTGTTAATAGAATATCGTGATGAACAAAATCAAATGCCTTAGTCATATCAAAAAATACTGTTAGGGTAGGGATCTTTGAGTCAATACTTTCTGCCAGTATTTTTACCATATTGAAACAGGCCAGTGTCGTAGATTTGCCTTTTTGAAAGCCATTTTGTTCCTTTTTAATGATGTCGTGTTTTGTTATGAAGCCGATCAGTCTGTTATAGAATATCTTTTCGAAAATTTTTGATAAGATTGGTACTAGTGTTACAGGTCGATATTTGCTCATGTTTTCCTTGTCGTCTTTTTTGAATATTGGTTTGACGACGGACATTTTTAGTTCAGCAGGGAATTTTCCTTCTTCCAGTGATTGATTTGTCAAATGTGTAAGGAATGGGGCTAGTTCTGTTGCGGAAAATTTAAGGATTTTTGTGTCAATTTCGTCATATCCAGTTGCAGCTGTGTTGTTCAAAGACTGTATGGTCCTAAGTGTTTCTTTTTCATAGCATGGGGTTAGAAATATGCTAGAATTTTGATCAGCCATATTTGATATAGATACTGAGTTGTTTTGTAGTCTTAGGGATTGATATGTGTTTGTTATTGTGTCTATGAAGTAATTATTAAAAGCTTCAGCTATGTCATTGGGATTGTTAATAATATTGTCATTAATTTTTATTTGTTGGATTTCTCCCGTTTGT
Organism: Argyresthia goedartella; assembly: GCA_949825045.1. Lineage (NCBI taxonomy): Eukaryota > Metazoa > Arthropoda > Insecta > Lepidoptera > Argyresthiidae > Argyresthia > Argyresthia goedartella. The sequence continues at coordinate 22,373,634 of OX463811.1, forward strand.
GGTTCGTTACTGTCTTCGTTTTTAATTAACTGCCATGAGGCTTTACATGTATTTTTTGAGTTTCTAACAAAGTTTTTGTTGTGATTTTTTTGTGACCATTGTATGCATCTACGAAGAGTTTTACTGTAATTGTTGTTTATACTTTTGATTTATTTGTAACTGTCTTGTTTCGGTAGTATTCAAATCGTAGGTTTCTTTTTGTTACGCATGATCTTTTTAGTCCCTTAGTAAGCCACTTAAGTTTACCGTTCGAGTTACCTCTATTCAAAATCTTATATCTTGGGAAGCAGAGTTTATAGAACATTGCAATGTTTTCATGGAATATTGCGAAACTTTCTTTGAAGTTTTGTGCATTATAAACCTCAGTCCATGTGAGACTTTGGAGGCATTCCCTGAATTTCGCAATGTTTTCTAAACTATAGTCTCTTTTATATGTAAACCACTGCTTAACAGGTAGCTTCTTTTTTGTCATTGGAAGAGTGAGAACTTGTGCTGTGTCGTGATCTGAGATTCCTAAACGGTGTGTTTTTCCTTGGGCCCCTTTGATGTTGCTGGCTATGTTGTCTATGCAGGTATTTATTCTGGTAGGAGTATTAATGTGTAATTTTAGTCCGTGATTTTCCAAAATACTACGTAGTTGTCTTGCCCTGGGGGAGTCAATCATAGTGTCTATGTTGTAGTCACCTGCTATAATTACTTTATCATTCTTAATTTTGTGACGCAATTTGTATAATAGTAAGTCTAGCCTATCCAGAAACGCTGTCTTATCTGCTTTTGGTATTGTGTACAAACATATTATTATGCAGTCATATTCTAGAATTTCAACACCGCAGCATTCGAAGTGAAATGGGGTCGATAAATCTGCTACAATTTTAAGCTCCTTTGTTTCGATATAGTTTTTACTTAAAATACAGACACCTCCACGGTTTTTATTAGTACGGCCGTATGAAGCATCTAATTTAAACCCTTTAATCTGAATATTCTTTTCACACCCTCTCTTTATAAATGTTTCAGATAGGCAGATTATATCAATATAGTTATCCATTTCTTCAAGTTCCTGCAAAGCTATCTGTAAGCTTTCTTTTTTGCTTTTAAATCCCTCTATATTTTGATGAAGTAGCTTTACATAGGACTTATTGACGAAAAAACTTTTTTACATCTTCTCCGACGGTTTATTGGCCGTATTACTTTGCATTGCATCAAAGTAATAGGGTATTGTACCTTTTCTTAATCTAGAATTAGTGTTTACAGACATCGTTTCATTTACTTTTGTTTGGCTTTATACATTCTTGTTTTTGAACCTGCTTATGTATTTACTGATGTTAATGCGGATTGCTTGATTTAACACGGATTTTGGTAACTTTTTTAATGATTCTACAAATGTACAAGTACTAAAATTATTGCTTATTAACTTAAGTCGTTGATTTAGTGCAAATTCGTTTAGGTATTGGCTCATTGCTATGCCAAGTGTTCAGGCTTCTCAGCACCTAATGACCTCGTAGGGGCCCATCAGCTACGAGGTAGCGTAACGATCAGTTGCCAAGAAGTGTGAACGTCGGCGTTTCACCGAGCTGAAGTTAATTGGGGTCGATCTAACCTGGTCTGTGCTTCGGTCCCGTCAACTTCCTGTCTCTCTGCAAGGCCCGGGTGCACCCTAGGCTCTTCTTGGTAGACAGGTTCTTCAGCCAACCAGGTATGACTGGCGGGCCAGCTTCAATGAGCACAGTGTTCCAACACAGGTTATGTTACGTGGTAAAAACAATCGGGCACGAAAATGCGAACTTTATCTGGTTCGAGAAACAATAACACACTCAGCTATATTAACAATCCTGAGGGAAACCCGAATACATTCCAGATGGCCTGCGATTTAATTTCAATACCCTAACCAAAACGCGTTTTCATTGCGAGGGCTTTTCTGTCTGTCAGTTGTCAAAAAACTGCCAGGTTGGCAGCTAACGTCAAATTCAAAATGGCCGTTCAGAAACCATCGATTGAATATCGATTTGGAATCGAACAATCACCCGCCCGGACAGGCACCCACCTGTCCGTCCACGCGTACACCATATCCTCCAAAACCACTGACCCACGCAACACTGTTAGAGTGTGATTCATAAGTTTGGTCAAAAGAGCAGCCCCGGACAGTTCCAGTTTTGGAATCGTCATCCTTGTCCGAATAGGCGCTACCTTGCTTTTTGCCAAAACCAAACGCACGTCGACCTCCCCGGTGGAGGTGACGGTTCGCAAATAAACCGCTGCCGCAAACCCTCGTTCAGAGGCATCACAAAACCCGTGAAGGGTTGCCCTGTAATCCCCAGCAGGGACCAATTTCCTCGGCAGCGATACATTATTTATGTCCGATAGCGAGGTGAACATTCGCGTCCAATCAGTCAACAAATCACCTGAGAGGTGGGTGTCCCAGGTCAACTGAGCCGCCCATAGCCTTTGCATAAAACATTTGAAAGCAAAGGTGACTGGAGAAATCCATCCATTCGGGTCGAACGTTCTCGCAATCGTTGACAGTACTGACCGCTTCGTCCAGGCCTTCGGTGTTTCTAAAACCACCCGATAGGTAAACTCATCATGGACGGGCCGGTACTGAATTCCAAGCACTGACAACATGTTAGGGTTGTCAGGATTCTCAAAAACGTGCGGGTCTTGTTGAAACTCATCTGGGAGACCAGCCATCAACTCAGGGGAGTTGGACATCCACTTGCGTAGTTCATAGCCGCCTCGTTCCAGCAATTGAATGAGCTCGTCACGTCGGTCCAGAGCTTACTCTACACTGGCTGCCCCTGTGCAGACGTCATCGACGTACAAATCTGGCTCCAGGATAGCGGCGGCTCTAGGATAGCTCACACGGTCACGCGACGCCAACTCCCGCAGGGTACGCATCGCCAAATACGGGCTAGACCGTAACCCATACGTGTTCGTGTTTAACTCATAGACCTTGACTGGCTCGGCCGTGGACTCACGCCACAGTATCAACTGATACCTTCTGTCGGCCGGATGAATTACCGTTTGCCTAAACATCATCCGAATGTCTGCGACAAATACAATCTGGTGCCTCCGAAAGCTCGTCAGAATATTCGAAATATCACGACTCAACTTGGGTCCCGAATGTAGACACTGATTCAGGGACATCCCGTTCGAGGTAGGTGCTGACCCATCAAAAACAACTCGAATCTTGCCGGTAGGGGTTCGTAGGACGGCATGGTGTGGAAGGAAACAATGATCCTCAGATCTCCAGTCCACACCCGATACCGACATGTGTCCTAACGACTCATACTCCCTCATGAAATCAACATATTTTTGTTTAAATACGGCGTCCCTTGTCATCCTACGCTCCATCGACATCAATCTCGTCTCAGCCATCTTCCTAGATTCTCCTAGTGGCGGTCGATCGGCCCTGAAAGGCAGTCGAGTTACAAAACGACCAGAACGAAGGCGACCAGTACTATTCTGGTAAAACAACTCGCACTCTTCTTCGTCTGCGTCGACTCGACGAACGGTGGGAGGTTCCTCTATCTCCCAGAAACGTTGGATAACGTCTGACAACGCTGAGCCAATAAGTATGCCATCTGACTCGGCAGGCCTAACCATTGGCAATGCCGGACCCATGATCACGTGACCAAACTTAGTATCCACAGCAATCAACCCGTCCGGCTGAAGAACTCGCCGATCCGACAACAGAAACCTACCCAGAACGTCTGCTCCCAGTAGCAGATCGACCGGGGCTGGAGTGTCAAAATCGGGATCCGCCAACTTGAGTCCTGATGTCAGGAATCGAACGGCCGGATTCAACTTCACCAAGGGGTGTCTGCCCATGACATGCGTCATTACTAAAGCTTGCACGGATGTTTTTGTCAAAATGTCATAACGTGGAGAGAACGTGATCACCGATTGACCAACTACATTCGTAACCGTAACATTCCCCACGCCCCGTATTGATTTATTATACCTATTTACCTTGAGGCCCAACCATTTTGCTAAATCATTCGATACAATGCAGCCCTGAGCTCCATAATCTAATAGGGCGCGAACGTATGTTGGGTTGCCCGCCAAATCCCAAACAAGCACAGAGGCGATCGGTAACACCACCGTCTCCGGTTGGGGGGCAACAAATGGTTGGGCCGCAAATTCCTAGCGAGGACCCCCGGGGCCCCACTGTGCCTGTAACCGATCAGGTATGCAGCTATACGCCAGAGGGTCCCATTGTACAAATGGCCCACGCGCCGGTTCCATTCCCAACCTACGATTCCCCGTAAAGGGGGGTGGGCGTGAATTCAACCGTGGCCGCTCCATGAGCGGGGGGGACATCACATGTGACCGACGAGGACGAGGCGACGAGCGGGGCGACAACTGAGGCGGCGTCCGAACCGCACCCGCATAGCTCGAAGGTGTCCCATGACACCCGCCCGTTACGGCCTGCTCAACACACCCAATGTCCCGCTGGGTCGGATGCTGAGTCGCAACCGAAAACTCAGGGCCCCCCATGTAACGGTCCTGAGTGCGGCCCTGCACCCTGGTACTGCCCTGTGCACGTGGGGACGTTGGCCCCTGAGTTGCGCTCCGAGTCGCAAACGAATTCTCAGGGCCCCATGCCGTGTCACCCTGGGTACGGCTCTGTGGAGGCTGTTGGCCGGACCGGTTCATGCACAACAGATTGTTGTGGGGCCCACCACAATATCCGCACATTTGTGTGCGCGTGCAGTCCCTAGCCATGTGTGGCCCGAGGCACAGGAAACACCAGCTCCGCTGCTTGGCCATCCGGCGCCGTCCCTGAACCCTAAGTTCCCCGAACTTATTGCAATTGGCCACAGCATGGCCAATCTGCCTACAACATGGGCAGGTCTCACCATGTGGGGTCAATTCACTCACAGTCCCATACGACTGCCGGTTGGTGCGGTCCTTCCTCGTCGGAGGGCCCCTACTCACAGCGCTCCCGGCAGCTCTCTGTGGCTCCGAAGGATGGGTGACCGTCAACCCCAAATTCTCTGCCCGTCGAGCCTCCTCTTCCAAGAATCCGACCAAGTCGGAGAAGGCGGGCAGGTCCTTGGCCGACCTCCCGTGAGACTGTTCGAAACGAGTCTGCACGTCAGCGGGTAGGCGGGAAAGTACAATGTACAACAGTAGGTACGACCATTCACCAACCGGAAGTCCAAGATTCTCTAGAGCCTTGGTGACGGACAACAATGGGTTCAAAACCTCCGTCTGTATGGCCCCGACCTTGTTCACAACCGGGATACTAAACAAACGGTTCAGTTGGGCATCGGCCAACCTTCGTTTGTTATGGTAACGTCTGACCAACAATTGCCTGGCCGTTTCATAGTTACCCTCCGTAACTGTCAAATGAGCGACCAGCTCCCTAGGCTCACCCCTCAATGCTGCCACCAGCTGAGCCATCTTGACAGACTTGGTAATGTCCGATCGCATGTGCACCAAACTGTCGAACAGATTGATGAAGCTCATCCATTCACCGGACACGCAGTCAAAAGTAGGCATAGTTATGGCAGGTAACCTGGACCCCGATCCCTGAAGCGGCAGAGGTGCTTCAATGTCACCACCATGGCTGGACTCGCGCTGTCTACGTATGTCCGCAGCCTTCTGCGTGATAGCAGCTGCCATCTCCATACATTGGTCGACATCCCCTATCAACCGTGACAGCCTGTCAGGTGCGCAACCATCAACTGATTCCGCCTGCGCGGACAATTCGAGCACCCTATTGTAACGTTCCTTAACGTCCATAGACCGCTCCAATACCACATCATGCCTATCTAAACGGTCTATCAGACCGTGTGCGGAGGAAAACCATCTGAGTTCCTTAGAAACACCCTTCTGGATTTCAGATAACGACATGATCGGAACGATACTTACTCACAATTTGCAGTAACTCAATTTTATTGGACCCTCCAGTCTACAACCCAAACGAGGGAACCCTAAACCACAACTTAAACAATGTTGTTTTCCTTAAACAATAGGAACCGAGTTTTATATCTATATAAATTCTGTAAATACAATTTAGTTTCCCTTTATCATTATAACACACACAGATAGTCTATATTAGTTCAAGTTATAAATTGCTATAAACTGAAAACAATGTAATAGCCTGCTATCAATAGATGTAACTACCTATGTTAACCAAAACATTCATTCAATAGCATTACTAGACCACTAATAGATTGACTAACTGGTACTTCAATGCAATTTTCAATTCAATATCTGTCTATCTACTACCAGCAATAGACCTATAGTTTACAATACTACCAATCTATGTGGATATAGGAACAACAACCAAGTTACCTAATAACCGCCTATACCTACAGATTGATAGTCCCAAATCGTGCCTTCCTGGAGCCCTTGACGGCTGCAAATCTCAGGAAGCCACGCTCTAGCTACCAAAATGTTCAGGCTTCTCAGCACCTAATGACCTCGTAGGGGCCCATCAGCTACGAGGTAGCGTAACGATCAGTTGCCAAGAAGTGTGAACGTCGGCGTTTCACCGAGCTGAAGTTAATTGGGGTCGATCTAACCTGGTCTGTGCTTCGGTCCCGTCAACCTCCTGTCTCTCTGCAAGGCCCGGGTGCACCCTAGGCTCTTCTTGGTAGACAGGTTCTTCAGCCAACCAGGTATGACTGGCGGGCCAGCTTCAATGAGCACAGTGTTCCAACACAGGTTATGTTACGTGGTAAAAACAATCGGGCACGAAAATGCGAACTTTATCTGGTTCGAGAAACAATAACACACTCAGCTATATTAACAATCCTGAGGGAAACCCGAATACATTCCAGATGGCCTGCGATTTAATTTCAATACCCTAACCAAAACGCGTTTTCATTGCGAGGGCTTTTCTGTCTGTCAGTTGTCAAAAAACTGCCAGGTTGGCAGCTAACGTCAAATTCAAAATGGCCGTTCAGAAACCATCGATCGAATATCGATTTGGAATCGAACACCAAGTATGATAACTCTCACGTTAACCTTTTGTAGTGTCTTTAGGATAATACTAAGTTCCACAGTTAGCTTAGTCGGGTTGTCGTGATGTTGGCCAAGGGAGAGAACCACTATGTCTTCTTCCGTCATTATCTTACTATTAATTGATTCCACGATATTTTCGGCTGGAGGAAACGGTTTGACGAAGAAATTAATTTGATACTCCTCCGAGACCTCTTTACTATTCACTAGTTCTGTGGCAAGTCCTACACATTGCTTTCCTCCATATATGTATAAGTTTTTGCGTTTATTGTTTTCTTTATGTCTTACAATCTTAGGTGCGTTGTTGTCTTTGGAGTCTTCTTCTCCTGTTGTATCTTGGGTCGTGATGTTTTCATCTTTGGTTATTTGTTGCTCTCTTCCGCTGTTGTTATCCAAACTCTGATCACTTTTGTCACCCTTTGGTATAGTGGGTGTCACTGTAGTGACATTATGTTTCGGTTCATTACAGTCGAGGTCAGCAGTGTGTGTTAGGGATTTGTTTCCGTCCTCAGACATCTCTAAGCGTTTAGCACGAATGCGCCGTTTTCGAAAAGAGGAAGAGGAAGACGCCGTCAATAATTTCTTGGAAGACGAAGATGTTGGTACTGTATGTATTTTTCTTAATAACTCATATATTTTTCTCTTGTTCTTGCAGTTTATTTCTAGCTAAATGGTTTTCTTCTAATAAAAGTTCGATTTCTATGTGTGCGCTTTTCAACTCTTGCTGGAGATTATCTATAACGCTTTTAAGTTCTTCTACTTCTTCGTTGTGTGCACAGGTGGAGAGATCTGGTAAACTCGATGCCTTTATTGAAGTTGACGTCGATTACAGTGAGTTAAATTTGTCTTCGTCTTGAGAGTTATTATTATTTTTTTGTTTTCTTATTGTTATGTTTTCCATTTTTCTCTGCTAATCATACAGTAGATTAAAGTATATTGAAAAGAAGTTAAAAAAGAAAGAAAAAAAAACCCTGTAGGATTTGAACCAGTGTCGTTCAGGGGGATTCTGGTCAGCCAATTGATAAAAATAAATCTTTTTGTACTTTCCAAGATTTGAACCATGGACCTTCTGAATGAGAATCGACGGTCTTACAAATCACGCCATTCGAGCTATTTGAAATATCTGCGAATTTGTCGTACAGTATCGTCGATGTTGTCCAAGTAAGAGTTGTTGTAGATGGCGTTGCTTATGCTGTCCTTGATGCGTCATATGAATTTGGTTCTCAACGGATTATAGATGTGTTTTTTGGTTAATTTATTGTTCTTTATTTGGTTATTCTCACCGAAATTTATGTTTATGTCAATGAATCTGTTGGTATTCAATCAATTACACTTTATTTATAACTGGTTATACTGCAGTTGTTGATAAATTTTGGTTTATAGCTTCAGATATTTTTGGCACTGATATTGATGTAATTATCACTGCTCCGGTCGAGATAACACTCACGTAGGTCTATTGTCACTTGCACTTTGAATATAGAATAAATGTTGAGGTAAATTCAGTAGAATTGTATTTTAAATTTGATTTAAACGTAGATCGTCTTAGAACTGCTTATTTACGTCGCAGTGGCGCCCTCTGTATCATCATTCATCACAGAATGCACCATTAGAGAGAGACATATATGGTCTCGAATGTTCTCGGCCCTCACGCTGGTCCTTACTAGAATATTCGCGATATGTGTGGACAATGTGTCCAGAGCGGCTCCGCGGGATATAAAAGGCGCCGACGGCCGGCGCGAGTTAGTTACATTTTAACTGCGTTCGAGTGCTAGTACAAGGATAATCGGAGAGAAAGACTCTTCGTGTGAATGGTGAGTGCATAATTAGTGAAATAGTGTGTGTGTTTTAATTAGTGAATTTTAAGTACAGTTCGTGTGAATTGTAACTGCGTAATTTGGGTAATAAAGTGAGTGTTTTATTTAGTGGATTAATTCGTGCTTTTCTATCAAATACGAACCCCACGCTCGTAACGTACTTAATAGTTAGACGTTCGTTGACTTTGCATTCGCCTTTATTAGCACTTGGTGGGTAATGTGAATAGACGCCTTGTTTACGCATGAATCTTTCGGATGGTTGTAATTGAACTGAACTTGTTTCTACTAGGTAATTGAATATGATTGTAGGATATATATATATATTATATTTAAATGGATGCTATTAAGAAATGCCTAGGTAAAGACAGACCAGAATATTCAAGAAACTGAGATCACAATCCACACAAATCGAAGAGGAATTAACTAGGAAGTAGACAGGAACGGGCTCACTTTATATAGGGCAGGCTGATCCAATTGTGCACTTTGACGAGTGCTGATGATGATGACTGCGACGTGAGCCCGCGCGCTGGTTAGCGCTCACGCTCGGGAGTGTGATGATCCGGCTGCACGATGTAGGCACCTAGGCGCAGCTGATTGCCTTGGTGTTTGCCCAGGAATCTAGGCGCTACGCGGTGTTCTCGTGGCGTACCCCTTGCGCCACTCGGGAGCGATGGTATCTCGTGATGGTGACTTCTTTTCTGCTAAGTAATGCTGCAGGTCCTTTCATGGTCGCTACTTTGTTCCATATAGGAGCAAGAAGATGATTGAAACTCTGGATCTTCGAAAATGCTTATCCTTTAAAATTACAGAGGTTGTATGTCGTTTGTCTAGGATGCGGAATGCAAGTGTCATTTTTGTGTACTTAAGACTAAATATTAAAACTAGTTAACGAAGCAGCGTGAACACATACTATGCAGGCAATGCAGAAAAAAAGGGAAAATGGAAATGCAGTGCATGTCGTTCCAGAGGTGATGTTGATAGAGTCCAAATATCTCCGGTAGAGTCACGAAGCCACGAAACAACACATACAACACCTGTAAATTATGTTACAATGCGGAAGAAAATTGTGATTAATGTCGAAACGAGTAATTCGTTCCAATCCCTGATGGACTCAAAAGTTCACGATGATGATGAAAGTTGCGAACCGATCTCGGTCCTAAATAGGAGCTGTCCAAACCTGGAGCTATTCGATTTTGAAGACTTGCAGCGAATGAAAGAAAAACTTCAAGATTTGCAATCAAAGCTTGACTTAGCGGACAACGAAATATGTCAATTATTGACTGAGAATCACATACTCAAAAATAAATTAGAGGCCAGTGAATCAAAAAACAAAAATTTGTCGATTATATGCACATCACCGATAGTAACCTGTAAGAATAAAAAATCTAGTAAAACTATATACAAGGAGGTACCAAAGCCTAAGCGACTAGACTTCGAACAAGAACGTCGTACCTCGACTCCAATACAACAAATAGCCCCCTCCAAATCCTCTAGAGAAGCCACCGTAGCCAAGAATCCTAAGAGGAGGTAATGCAGAGAGAACCTTAGTGATCACATCACCCCCAATAACAAACACGAAATACACAAGTTGCTCGGAAAACGGACGTGGCCTACGCAATATGCTGGATGAACACCAAGGAAACGATTATCATGTTACGGCAGTACTGAAACCATACGCATCTATAGGCAAAATAGTTTCGAAACATATCAAACACTGTAAACACTACTAAAGATGACTATGTTGTTATCTTAGCGGGGTCTCACGATACTAACTTAGTACAATTTCAATCCCACGTGCATTATGCGTTGAATGTGCTATCAAATACCAATGTATTAATTGGAAAAATTGACGAAAACCAATGGTTGAATAAAGATGAACTTAATAGAGTTATTCAGCTTATAAGCTCAAATATTCAAACTGCATGCGGTACTGAGTTACGTTGGTACGCAAATCTCAAAGTTGACAAAAAAAAACACGTGCAGATCAATCGTCTTGGATATTATATTATTAAGTTACAAGAATAAGAATAATAAAAATAAAAAAGATACTCAAAAAACGCAAATAGAAGGAAAATGTTTTCGTGAGCAAAAAGTCGAGTAAAAACAGACACATTAAAAGTCGTGCAAATACATCGTGTAAACAGGACGAGAATATTATCATTTACTACCAAAACACTAGAGGCCTTCGCACTAAACTAGAAGAATTCCGGATGAATATTCCTATTTCTCCAGCCGACAAATGGGCGATAACGGAAAGTGGTTTATGTGAGTCAATATGTGATGGCGAGGTATTACCGCGTGGTTATAGTGTGGTTCGGTGCGACCGTACCGACGGGCGCAAGCAAGGTGGTGCTTTGCTGGTAGCGGCGCCTCATCTGCAAGTACAGCCTCTACCTTTACCCAACACCCCTGACCTTAACGATGCAGTTTTTGAGTTGCTTTGCGCAGACGTATCTAAAAATAAGAAGAGGCTATTTGCTTGTTGTGTGTGTTACATTCCTCCTAATAGTAGTGACACTGAATACATGCGCTTATTTAATTTTAAACATGTAATAAGGGGTATATAGGGACTTAATTATAATGGGAGATTTTAATATGTATTCTGCAAGTGTTGACATGCAATAATATTATGAATTTTTAGTGACAGTATGCGAGTTTCATCAATTAAATGATATAACAAATTGCAATAATCGCGTGCTAGACCTAGTACTTTATAAAATAGTTTCTTATAATGCATTGATAAGCCTAGAACATGATTGTTTGGTACGCATAGATCCCCAGCACCCACCTCTGCATATAAAATGTGTCAGAAAATCCGCTCGAAAATCATCAGCACATCCGAGTAGTCATAATAAACGTTTGCCATACGGTGTCTCGTCGAGTAGTAGTGGGGAGCAACGTAGGAACTGGAACTTCTATAAATGTTATTTCCCTACATTGTATTCCTCTTTGGCGGCAGCAGATTGGAGCTCAATCTATAAAACTTCTTCCGTAAATGACGCTTTTCATGTTATCAGCGAAAAAACATGTATTATAATTTGTAATTAAAATTAAAAAAAATATTCTAGTAGGTATATGTAGTTTCTGACATACATGAAATTTACTCCAAAAATATGAAATGTACCACTCACCGACCAGTGATGCCTTAAAGTTGACCATGAAATGTACCAATAAATGACCATTCAGGATAGCTATGCTTTAAACGCAATATGTAAGAATATGGTATTTTTATTCATAAACTAATAAAAGTATCTACCTACCTAACGTACATATGGTTTTTGTATTATGATATAACAGTAATTCCAATCATTTATAGCTAAACATTATACCGTAAACGTAAGATACTTCGCCATTTCTTTCACCAGATAAAAACCTCTTTTGTTTGTTAAGACTGGAGTGCTTTTAATTTCAACGATATCACTTTCAGGAAACCAAATTTTTTCCTTCTTTTCTGGCCACTTGAAAGTATTACAGGTGGAAAAAGTCATTGTGCTTATTTCGTAAGTTGCACTTTGAAATATTTGGACACTTTCTATCACTCCTGGAAAGTACTCTCTTTCATATTTTACTATAACGTAAGCACTCTTACATAATATCTGTTTTATTGGTAAATTTTCGGCATCAGAATCACTTCCTTTCATGGCTTCATCGATGTCGCTTTCGGTATCGCTTCTTATTATTCGTCTTCGTATTTTCTGATATTTTTTCTCGATATAGTTAGCTTTTTACTTTCTTCTACTCGACTTCTTTTTGTAACAGCCTTGCCCGACTTTTTCTCTTCTCGCAATCTCTTCCTTATCATTATTTCGTTCAGTTTATCGTCCTTCTCTTTTTCTTTTTGTTGGTGATATTCTCGAAATTGAGAGGATGTAATAGCAAGTGGAATTCTTTCTTTTGTTTTCTTTTTTATTGGTGAGTCAGAAGGCCAAAGTAGGCAGTTAGCGAATGCAGGACTTATTAGTTTTTGTTTCTGAGCCATTATTATTATTATTTGTTTCCGAGCCATATTTTTATCATATTTTCATTAGAGTAAGGCACAATCCTGATATCTTTTTATGGCGTGTTTTTCTTGCTCTGATCTGGTTAGAAGACAGATTTTCTGGTGTTTTATTCGTAGGGATTGGCGGCGTCTGCATGAGTCTGCACGATGGTATATTTTCTGTAGATACCAAAGCTTTTGATAGTGTCTGGAAAATAATGGGAGAACCCGTAGTCTCTTCAGAAACCACTGGCGGTGTCTGGAATATAGTAGGAGAAATCGTAGATTCTCTAAAAGTCACTGGTGGTATTTGAACATCTCTGCGAGATCCTGAAGTTGGAGATTGGAGTCTGGAGTTGGAGATTACAGAATCAAGGTAGGTTCATTTGGTGGTTTTTGAAAATCTTTGCGAGATCCTGAAGGTCCTGGAGTTGGACATTTCGGAATCAAGGTAGGTTCATTTTGTGATATTTGAACATCTCTGGGAGCTCCTGAAGGTTCTGGGGTTGGAGATTGCGAAATCAAGGTAGGTTTATTTGGTGGTATTTGAACATCTCTGCGAGTTCCTGAAGGTCCTGGAGTTGGAGATTGCGGAGCCAAGGTAGATTCATTAGAGTTATCTTGCAAACAATGTTGGCGAAACTTTTTCCAAACATAATACAATTCTTTCGCAGTATCATCACCATCCCAATCATAAGAAGCGTTCTTGCATTTTCGGAATTGTTCCGCGCGGCCATGTCTCATACAAGATTCCAGCAGTAGCACAATTTCTACTCCGGGCACTACGGCTGCGGCTTCAGCTGGTTTCGGCACAACTCTGCGATCAGCTTGTTCCATAACCTTTGTATAGTCGACTGCTGACGGATTAAATGGGATATAGCCCGCATCTCTCAAATCCGTTTTTTACTACATCTGGAGTCACATTATCCTCAAAGTCTTTTTTCAATACTAGAGCAAACCCCGCACGAGTGATTGCTTTGTTCTCAGTGTTTTGTTTATATTCAAATACTGTGTTTTGCCAACCGCTTTTAAAACTTTTAAATACAGATACATCCACCGAAAAAAATAAAATAATGATAAATATTTCAAAAGGTGGTGAGTGGTCATGCATTAGGTTCACGATTATTTTAAGAAAGTCCCAATCGTCGACCACTTCGTCGATCTGGGCAACTATTGGATCCTGAATTCATATTTAAGTATGATAAAGTAAGCTGCATATGAAAAGTATTAGATTTTGCATTTAAGCTTAAAAAATATATACATTATTAAAATATGAAACACCCAATACACTACAGAGGTCAGCTTTTAGAAAAAACACATTTTAGCAGCTCTATACATAACCACCACCATCGGAGCCACGTGGATTATGAAATAGCAAAAATGCTGGTGTCAGTAGCTTGTTTTATTCCCATTTCCTAGCGCCAGCACAAAAATATATCAAAACCCTCTAAAACCACCCAGATTCAAACCGATAACGCAGCGTAGGAATTAAATCTGAGTTTGCCTCTAGTGCTCGTTCCGATCGGCTGTTCCGCGACCTACCGTGTGACTCACTTATTTACGCCGTGCGAACGTGTCTCGTTCATACAATAAACAACCTAATTAATTCAGTGACTTAGTTGTATTTAACTTGAAGTGTCGTAATCACACTAATTTGCACCATGATTTGCTCTAAGTGCAATCTTGAAGTTACTGATGGAGTTTTATGCAGTGATTGTAAAGGAAGCCTTCACTTCGGATGTGCTGGTCTCCTGGAAACAACTCACCGAAAGATGACAAGCGAAAAAAAAGCGAGCTGGCGTTGTGCCTCCTGCCGCGGTGGCGGTAATATTCCGACACCTATTATTGTAAAAAAGGCGAAAGTAGAAAACCAACCGCTCCTAGCAATGTCTAACAATACTCCTACCGGGTCCGTAGAATCCGGTGTCCTTACTCAGCTCGAACAAGGATTTAAATCTGTCCTGACGGAAATCAAGGAATTTCGAGCCGATTTCGGCATCTTGCGTGTGGACCTTCAATCTTGCAAAGATAGTGTCAACAATATCGAAGCAAAATTAAATGAGTTTGAACCTCGTCTTTCAACTGCAGAGGACCGGCTAAGCCTATTAGAGGACAAATCTAAACTCCTGCCTAAGTTGCAGTCGGACCTAGACAAAGCCACGACTATTATTTCATCCCTCCAACAAGAATGTGAGGCACGCGAACAATACTCAAGATTGAACAATGTTGAGATTTCTGGCTTGCCTTTTAAAAAAGGGGAGAACCTTATTAGCATTCTAGAAAACATATACACCGTAATGGGATTAAAATTGGAGGTTCAGTATATAGATAATGTTCAACGGGTTCGACGGTTCCATACTGTGACCAGTGAAGATGGCGGCGATAATGAAACCGTTTACGACCGTTCGTCGAACATACGTGAACCGGCTGTGATCGTCAAATTTACACGTCGTATTTACAAGGATGAACTTCTCTCGGCAGCGCGTGCCCGAAAGGGCATTACGACATCATCTATCGGCCTCCCCGGGCCAGCTGGGAACCTGTACCTGGGGGACCACCTCACTCCGGCCAGTAAGATGTTACTCAAGCAGGCGCGAGAGCTCAAAAAGGAAAACAAAATCGCCTACCTATGGATAAGGAACTGTAAAATTTTAGCTAGAAAGTCCGAGACTTCTAAAGTTATGGTTATTAACAAAAACTTCGATTTCAACAAGTTTAAGTGACTGTTATTATTATTATTAACGATGTCCTACATGAAATTCTCAGTACATCTCGCTAATGAAACCGCTTTCTTATCTAGCCATATAAAAGTTAATACAAATTCATGGTTTTACTCGCTACAACAACCTCAACCTTTTATCTTTAATATACTCGGGTACTCAGAGAGTACATGGTTCACTCTGGCTCTAATACTAATTCAAGTATTCATAAACTAATCGCCGGCCTAACTGTTAACTTAACAGGTTATTATCAGAACGTAAGGGGACTGCGTACCAAAAACACACAGTTTTTATTCGCAGGTCGCACTGTTCAATTATGACTTTATATGTATTACCGAGAGTTGGTTAAATGCACACTTTTTTGACAGAGAAATCTTTGATAGTAGGTATATTGTTTATCGTTGCGATAGATCGGCTGGCTCGAGTGGGGCGGAGCGGGGTGGGGGGGTGGCGGTCGCTGTGCGCCGTGAGTTTCTGCCGACTCCGCGAGACTGGCCCTGCCCCTCTCCTGCATCCTCTGAATGCATATGGTTATCATTACCCATATCGCAAACCGACGCTCAAGGACAAACATTCTTAAATATTTGTTGCGTTTATATTCCACACGGGCCGCAGTATAGGGATACGTTGGAAAATTTCTTTGAAATCTGTAGTCAATTAATAACAGACAATCCAAATGATATTTTTCTTATAACAGGTGATTTTAATATTTCTGACGGACTTTGGACTAGAAATGATTGTTACAAAATGACCTTAGCTAGCAGCAACAGTTATCCTCTACAATTGGTTAGTGAATTTTTATCATTTACAGGTGTTGAACAATATAATGGTTGTTTTAATATTAATCAACGTGTGCTTGATCTTATTTTTTGCAATAAAAATTGCATGGTAACAGCAAGTGATGATATTTTAACACCTGAGGATTTTCATCACAAGGCACTTCATATTGTACTTAATGTAGATTACGCGCCACCCCTGAAGCCAGCTCCCATTTACGTATATCGCTTCTATAAGGCGAATTTTTATCAAATAAATATTGAATTGTCAGAAATTAACTGGGTTGAATACTTTCAAGGCCGCGCACTGGAGGACTGTGTAATACTCTTTTATGATATATTAAATAAATTGATTGACAGATATGTTCCAAAGGTACTGCAACGTACTTCGTGTTCTAGGCCTCCTTGGTATTCTAGATCTCTTAGAAGACTTCTGAATGAGAAAAAGAAATATCATAGGCTGTGGAAGACTTTCGGTAATCCCTTGGATTTCGACACATTTAAAACTCTTAGAAAAAGAATTCCAAAATTGGAGCCTATATGTTACAGAAACTATATCAATAATACTGAAGCCAAAATTAGTACTCATCCTAAATTCTTTTGGACGTATATAAAGTCAGTTTTTGTTAAGAAAGGTCTCCCACAGCTTATGCACTATAAGGGTATGACGGCCTCAAGTGGTACAGAAATTTGTGATTTCTTCAACCAACATTTTCACTCAGTTTTCGAAAAATCTTCTGTTAGCTCTGATGACCTGAATAATCTTCCACCTGTAAATGATACAGTGTTTGACATGGACACTATTTTCATATCTAAAGATCTTGTTAACAAATATCTTAAACGTATAAACATTTATAAGGGTGCTGGTCCTGACGGCATACCTCCCATCATAATAAAAAATTGCTCCCCCAGCTTAACATTGCCGATAACTTTACTTTTTGAGAAGTCTTTCAAGGAGGGGTCTGTACCATCCTTATGGAAACAAGCATTAGTTACACCAGTACCAAAAGGTGAAGTTAGCACGGATATAGAGAAATATCGCCCTATATCGAAATTGTGTCAGTTTGGCAAAATTTTAGAGAAGATTGTTAGTGATCAGCTATCTACTGCTATGCGGCCTTATATAATTTCTAACCAACATGGTTTCCTTAGAGGTCGTAGTGTCGAATCGAATCTTCTATCATATACTGAAGCTATTTTAACTGCATTAGATAACAACTGTCAGGTGGATGCTGTGTATACCGACTTCGCCAAGGCTTTTGACAAAATCAGTCATGAGCGCTTATTTCTGAAGCTATGGCACTTTGGTATACACGGGGATCTTTACCGTTGGGTTAAATCTTATGTAGAAAATTGTTCGCAGGCCGTAGCTGTGAGAGGGCATATTTCTCATTACAGGTCTATCAGTTCTGGTGTACCGCAGGGTTCCCATTTAGGGCCCTTATTATTTGTTCTGTATCTAAATGATATCACTGAATGTATCAATAATTCAAACATGCTTTTATACGCCGACGACACGAAAATTTTTAGAGTCATACGAAATCCTGACGATTGTATTTTACTGCAAAACGATTTAAATAATTTCCAAACCTTTTGTAACGCAAATAATCTTTTCTTAAACCCAGAAAAATGTTTTGTTATTAGCTTCAGTAGAAAAAGGACAACTATTTACTCCAAGTATGATCTTTGCGATAAAGAGTTAACCCGTGTGAACCAGATCCGTGACCTCGGCGTAATCATGGACTCAAAGCTTACCTTTGTGCCCCACATTGACAATATCTTAAATAAATCTTTCAAGCAGTTGGGATTCATTTTGCGCGTTAGTAAAGATTTCAGAAGATCTTCGACATTTAAGATATTATTTAATAGTTATGTCCGTAGTCGATTCGAATTTGCTAGCGCAGTGTGGAACCCGTTACATGTAACTCATAGCGATAGAATAGAGAAAGTGCAAAAAAAAATTGTAAAGGCAATTGATTATCGCACAGGAAATAAATACATAGATTATACTACCGCTATGAAAAGACACAATATTTCACCCTTGAGCCTGCGTCGCGAACGCACTGATGTTATTATTCTTTATAAAGTCATTAACAATATTATCGATGCCCCTGAGTTATTAAAGTCTCTTTTCTTTAGAGTACCCCGTCGTTGTGAGCGAGTATGTAGAAAAAAGGACCTCTTTTATATTCCACGTAGTCGAACTTCATACGCAAGAAACGGTTTCATTAAAAGAGCATGTAGGATGTATGATGATAAATTTCAAAATTTGGATATTTTCAGTATAAAGTTTAGTAGCTTCAAACAACAAACCTTGAAGTGTATTAATAGTTTTTAATGAGATAGTTGACTTTTATTGCATTTTTTTTTGTCTGTTCATATAAAAAAATGTTTTATTTTTGTCAGAATGTAAAGGTATTTTTATAGCATCGATTTTACATATTAGAATTTCTATTTCCAGTTTAGTTTTAGTACCTATATTAGTTATATAGTTTAGAATCAGGATGCTATTGAATTGTAGTATGGTTTTCATACTCTATTTAAGGAAACTGTAGGTCTATAATTCTTATTACCCTATAATGTAACATTGTATTATATAAGAGACTGTTTGTTTCTAAATAAAGATAAATTTAAAAAAAAAAACATTGTTAGTAAATTGGGGGAACACTAACCGGGCGCCATCTTCGAAAGCAAGAATGTCAAACGTATCGACCACCAATAAGAATCTTTCTTTACAGTCAGGCAGTGTCTCCAACTCACTCGGTCAAAAATACGGTGTTGCCGGTTGGTAAATACGGTAGTTCTTAGGAAATTATATGTTAAAATATGGTAGAAATTACGGTAAATATTATGGTTTGTTATTTTGTTTGGACCGTTCTGAGTGGCGTGTTTATGAGGAGGCCTATACCCAACAGTGGGTCCCCTGAGAGGCTGATGATGATGATGATGATGATGATTTTGTTTGTTTCAATCAAAATTAAGACAAATGCATGTTCTGTAACATTTATTCTTTTTTGTACATCGATGCGGTCATCATATTGATCATTCCACACGGCGGCGGTGAGAAGTCCATGCAAGTGTTTTAACTAATGCATGTTCCGTAACATTTATTATTTTTTGTACATCGATTACAAAACTAGTTTTCAAATAATAAACAAAGATTACAAACAAGTTACTCGTACTCCTAGCTCATAGTATCACTCACGATCATATCAACACATGGCCAATGAATGAAAAGAGGTATTCGTACGAGTAGGAAAGTCACTCATTGCTTTTTAGTGACCAGGCAATAGTAACCAACTCTAATTGGTCGGGTAGTATGAAGTAGTATCGAACGGCTCAAAGATATTATCAAGGGATTCCCCTTGCATGTTGCTATATAAAAATATGTATTGCCGGCACTGTTTCCTCAAAATACAACGTATTTTAATAAAAACAAGAATTACGGTACATTTTGACTCCGTAATGACCATTGGGTGGCAGGTGGTAAATCCAGTAAAATTACGGTTTGTCTACCGTAATTACGGTGTTGTTGGAGACCAGGGTGCATTCACTCAGTAGAAACACTTCCACATACAAATTCTGCTTTTAGAATTAGTTCTTTCACTCCTCCCTAGAGGTCATGAGTCAGGCTGAAAGAAAAGTATCCAGAGCCGCAAAATAAAAAATAATTAAAAGAGGTTGTGATTACAATCCGTTCTACGCATATTTATAAGTCAAAATATTTTTTATACAGAACATATGAGATGTTTACCAAAATATTTCAGCTGAAATATAATAATAATAATAATAATAATAATAAAGCCTTTTATTTCCCATCTATTAGATACATATTATTATTTAAGTAATTACATTTTCTATTTATTTCATTTATATCTAAAATTCATTTTACATTATTTACCATTTAGTATGTATAAAATGTATATATTATTATTTATTATTTTTCTAACATCGCTGTATTGGTAAATAAATTTACATAATTTTCAATAATTATAATATTAACATATAATATAATTTATCATTTAATTTACCTACCTATTTTATGAATAATGTTAAGTGTTAATTGCATTATTTATTAAGTATTATTTTTATCGGGTACCCATTTTTGGGTGAAGGCCTCCTCCAACCCTTTCCAGCTGTCTCTATGTTTGGCTTGGCGTGTCCATGTTGCGCCGATCAGTTGCGTGATGTCGTCGCTCCATCGTCGCCGTGGTCTGTCAGGTGGTCGCTTCGCGTCGCGCGGGTACCAGTGTACGATTCGTTCGCTCCATCGGTTGTCCGTTGCTCTTGCTACGTGTCCGGCCCATCTCCACTTTAGTCTACAAGCTAGCTCTACGGCATCCAATACTTTTGTTATACGTCGTATATCTATGTTTCTTCTTCTTTCTTTCCTTTTGATACCTAGTAGGCTTCGTTCTGCTGCTCTTTGGAAGACATTGTTTTTGTACTATATCCTTGGTGAGAGTCCAGGTTTGGCATCCGTACAGTAGTGTTGGCAGGATGATTGTATCCATAGCTTTTCTTTTTAAATGTGTCGGAATCTTTGTCTTGAAAATTTCTTTTAGCGACCAGTACTTGCCCATGCCTTCTTTATTCTACTGTCGACTTCGCGTGACGTCTGTTCGGCGAAAGATATGGTTTGTCCCAAGTATATATATTTATCTACATATAATATACTGTGAGATTCAGTTTTGATAGGTATTTCTTCACTATTTGTCATAGCAAAGGTTTTATCCTTGTTCATCTGTAATCCACACTTTCTGCTCTCTTTGTCTAAAGTGTTCAACATGTATTCTAAATCTCTGTGATTCTCAGCGATTATAACTATATCGTCAGCAAATCGAAGGTTATTGAGGTATTCGCCATTTATATTTATACCTTAATTTTCCCAAATTAACTGTCTGAATATATACTCCAACAGAGCGGTAAACAGGTTCGGAGAAATCGGGTCGCCTTGTTTGACTCCTCTTTTAATATGAATGGCTCTCCTTTGCGTTCCAGTTTGACCATCGCTATACTATTTCTGTAGATTTCTTTGAGAATCTCTATGTAGGTGAATTCCACATCTTGCTGCTTCAGTGCCAACCATAAATGTTCGTGTTCTATAGAGTCAAATGCCTTCGAATAGTCGACAAAGGCAATGTAGAGACTTTTTCTGTATGACGAGTATTTCTCAATGAGTTGTGTAAGTGTAAAGATATGGTCTATGGTAGAGTATCCTCGTCGGAAACCTGCCTGTTCTCTGGGTTGGATGCTATCTAGAGTGCTTGTCATCCTGTTGAGTAGCACTGATGCAAATACTTTGTACACCGTCTGTTGTAAGCTTATTGGCCTATAATTTCCCAGTTCTGTCGGGTCGCCCTTTTTATACAGAAGAGTTATGATGGATGTTCCCCAATCCTCTGGTAATTTGTTGATTTCCAATATCTTGTTGAAAACTTTTGTTAATATTGGTGTGAGCGGTTCAATAATTGCTTTCAATATATCGTTTGTAATACCGTCATCACCAGGGCTTTTCATAATTTCATAATTTCTTTATTGCACACAACTAATATATGGACAACAAGACTTACATAAAAATAGTGTACAAAGGCGAGCTTATCTCTAATAAGAGATCTCTTCCAGCAAACCAAATTAGGATGAGAATGGTCGATTGCTGAGCAGGGGTGACAATGTGTACAACAATATAATTTAGTACATATCTAGATAACTAACATATGGTTAGATATATGTTATATCTAAATAACTAATATAAAACAATATTAACTAAATTATTATTATATACTTTATTGCATATACACATTAGTGGACAATTACAAACATAGTTAGTATACAAAGGCGTGCTTATCTCTATATAGAGATTTCTTCCAGCAAACCCTGGGCTGACAGGGAAAAATAGTTTCATGCGAAGGGATAGACCTATTATGCACAACATAACAAAAAACTAAACATCAGAGTGACTTTAATATATTTATAATAAATTACTTAGATATTTACACATATTGTTTAATTTCCCACGCCTACCGAACGGCGTGGAATCCTGAGGGGGATGTGCCTTTGTGCCTTTGTGCCTTTGGAGAGAAAATAATTGATGAATTGTTATTACCTTGTCACCGCAGACAGGATAGATTGAAGGCTCGATTCGAGACAGGGGAATGCGGGAGAGGAGGCAGTTTTGGAATGGGGGATGGGATCGAACCCTTGCCGTCGCTGTCCGACGCCGTCGCCGGCGCGCTGCTGGCGGCACGTGGAGTCGCCGCCGATACGACTATGTGCTTCACAACACAAATCACTTGACCGCTGACGCGAATCTAATTACAATCAATAGCCCGACGCTATGAGGTAGATTTACACTCCGACCAGGCCCGATGCCTGTATGATAATTGGTACACCGAAATATCATCAATGCCACGGGGCCCGAGCCGCCATGTTATTCTTCCGATTAGACAAGACAAGAGAAAGATAACCTCCAATTTTACATCTCGTTCCGGTACGAGTGACAGCTGCTAGTCCGTTTTCGCTAGTGATGTCTCGATTACTCGCGATCGATTCGCGCAACAAAAAACCGGTGCGTTTCCGACGCATAAATATTAAACAGTCACCCGCCCGGACAGGCCCGAACCTGTCCCTAATCAATAGGAAGGCGAGAAAGTGTTGCGACCGCTCTCTTGAGGACCGAGTCCCCCACCCTGACTTCTGCTGATCGAGGCGTGCCATCCCGACCCGTGTACAAATTGACGATCCGTCCTCGTCTCCATCTCAATGATGGCAGGTTCGCATCCTTAATCAGCACCAAATCACCGACTTGAGGGGGGCTCGTCCGGTCAGTCCACTCAAGGCGGTGCTGCAAGATGTGCAAGTACTCAAGGGACCACCGTTTCCAAAAATCTTGAGCCATCTGCTGCAACATCTGCCACCTAGTTAACCGACTTAACTTAACATCACCGAATGGGTATTCTGGCAGGGCGTTAAGGGGCTGACCTATCAGGAAGTGACCCGGCGTCAACGCTTCCAAATCATTTGGATCCGAACTGAGCGGGCACAACGGACGCGAGTTCAGTGTCATTTCAATTTTACAGAACAGCGTCGCAAGCTCTTCAAAGCGTAGAGAGGTCTCACCGATGATCCTCGTCAGGTGCGACTTAGCCGATTTAACCGCAGCCTCAAAAATTCCTCCCCAATGAGGACATCCCGGCGGACTGAAAACCCATTCAATCCCTCGTCAGGAGCAAGCCGTACCGATGGCGTCCTGGTTACCGTTCAGGAATTGAGTGACCTCCTGCAGATATCGCCTGGCTCCGACAAAATTTGTGCCGTTGTCCGAACGGATTAATGTCGGGAGGCCCCTTCGTGAGACGAACCGATCTAGACAAGCGATAAATGCCTCTGTAGTGAGGTCACTGACCACCTCCAAGTGGACTGCCTTCGTGGCCAAGCACACGAAGACGCACAGGTATGCCTTCACTAATCTGGCGTTCCGTAGCTGTGAAGACTTGACCATGAATGGTCCCGCGAAATCCGTTCCGACACCCGCAAAGGGCCGGATTTCGTTAACCCTATCCGAGGGCAAATCGCCCATCTGGGGCTGCATCGTAGCCGCCTTGGCCCGATAACAAGGCAGGCACCGAAATACGACGCTACGCACTAAGCGTCTTCCCGATAGAATCCAGAACTCGCGCTGGAGAAACGCCATCAAGGCGTGGCATCCGACATGCCCATTCCGAATGTGTCGATCCTGTATCAACAGTTCGACCAACTTCCCTTTCCTAGGGAGTAACAACGGGTGGCGAGCCGCATAAGGCAGGTTGGCATTCCGCAGCCGACCTCCTACCCTCAGCAATCCTTGAGGGTCAATAAACGGGTTGAGCCGAGCCACAGCTCCCTTCAGTTGGACGCGTCCGCGTCTCAGAATGTCCAATTCGGACTTAAAGTGCACCGTCTGCACGTTCCGTACCAATGCGAACAACGCACGGTTCTGTTCCCGTGGTGTCAGGACCTGTGTCCGCACTCGTTGCGCCTCAGAATTCCGTCAATTCCGCGCAAATCGGCAGATCCAGGCGGTCACATTGACCAGCTTGTCGAGCGAGCTGTACCGTTCCAGCAGGCTGAACTCCTCTTCCGGCTCCGGCTGCGCCGCACAAACACCGACTGTCAAGGCGCCGTTCGCCGTGGTAACGCGTGGACTCATTGGCCAATCCGATTCGGCTTGAGTCAACCATTTTGGACCCCACCACAAGGGATGTCCAACCAACTCCGGAGCGTGACACAATCGACCTGACCGAAGGCGACCAGTATTGTTCCGACAAACTGTTCACACTCTTCTTCAACCGGGTCCAACCGGCGGACCGTAGGTGGTTCCTCCACCTCCCAAAACTTCTGTATCACCTCCGAGAGTACAGAACCGAATAAGGGACTACGAGTCGCTAGGCGTGGGGCAGCCGGCATGACCGGACCCATTACCGCATGGCCCAGTCTGGTGTTGACCGAAACCAGACCAGTCGCCTGCAACACGTGGACACCTGGCACTAACAGGTATCCCAAGGCATCGACACCCAATAAAATGTCTACTGGGCCCGGAATATCGAACTCCGGGTCAGCCAGTGACAACCCAGCGACCAACTGTCGCACCGAGGGCGACAACCGTACGTGAGGGTGTGAGCCCATCACATTAGGCATGACTAATGCCGTGACCGTCAGATTCACCGATGAATCCACCCGTGACGAGAGAGTAATCCGACATACTCCCTTAACGGAACCGACTTCCGTGTTCCCAATTCCCCGAATGGAATGTGGGTACTCCCTTACCGAAATGCCCAACCGTCTTACAAGGTTGCACGAGACTAAGCACCCCTGGGCCCCCGAGTCCAATAGTGCTCGTGCCACACAAGATTTGCCGTCCGAACTCCACGCTATCACCGAGGCGGTGGGGAGCATGACCGTCTGTGGAGTGGCGGCACCCTGTAAGTGGGCGGCGTGTCCCTAGCGGGAACCTCCGCGGGATCCGAACCTGCTGGGACCCCCGTCGGCCTGGTAACTCGGCTGCTGATATACCACCGGTGGCATATCAGACCGCATGTACATCAGGGGGTCCCAACCCGCATAATAGGCCCCTCGCTCTCTCGGTACCCGACCATACCGGACTGTGAACGGTGTGCCCGGTGGCCACCGTGGATGGAGGGGGGAGAGCGGATCCAACCTGGGGCGCTCTAGGAATGGGGGCGACATCCGACTGTTCGCCTCCATGTTCGCCTCCCAGAGCGACGGGCAGGGTGGCGCAGAAGGTGGTGGGCTCCCAGCCTTCGCGCCACTTATAGGTGCCATCTGACACCCGCCCGTAACACGCGGTGAGCCAGCGGCCCGAAGTCCTCGCTGACCCTGGACAGCGGCGACCGAACCCCGGCTGTCCCGCCTGTTAACCCCCGCGCTGCCCCCTTCCCCTCGGGGGGGGTCCCGTCCGCGGGTACCCCAGTCACCCCGTTGGTGACTCCCGTTGCCCGGAGGGGGACTGGGTCCGGCCCTGGTTGGGCCCTGTGACCGACCAACCTGAGTCCGGCCCTGGTGACCGTCCGATGGGCCTGACCGGTTCAGGCACAACACGACGTGGTGCCTGCCACCGCAGCCCTCACAGGGGGACGCCCGTGAGCACTCGCTCAGCGGGTGCGGCCCCAAACAACCGAAACACAATCGGTGGCGGAAGACCACCTTCCTGCGGGCAGCCACACCGAGCGCCTTAAAGTTTGCAACTGGTCACCTCATGACCGGCACTGTCGCAGTGCACACAGCCGTCACCCGACGGCGCGGCACTCAAAACGCCAAATTGTTTTGACCGACCACCCCCCCGTGGGGGTGGGGGTGGGGGGCGCGGCCCCTCCCGCATCCGCGCGGGTTGGCGCTGCACACTGGCCTCCGAATCCATGGTGTCGCATCGCCTGCATTCACCCTCAAAAAACTCCGTTAATTGGACGAGCGTGGGCAGTTCCGAGCTACTGCCCCCATGCAGCTGTTCAAACCGACTTTGAACAGCTGCAGGCAACCGTGACAAAACCATATATAACACAATATATGACCATTGGTCTACCGGCAGACCAAGGTTCTGAAGGGCCTTAGTGGCCACCAGCACAGGGTTGAGCACCTGTACCTGGATGTCTACATCCCGGGTTACTCTTGGGATGCTGAACAGCTTCCCCAGCTGCGCATCAACCAACCGCCTTTTGTGTTGGTAGCGGTCAAACAATATGACCCGGGCAATCTCATAATTGCCCGCCGTAACCGTTAGGTGACCGACCAACTCCTTCGGTTCACCCCGCAGTGCCATCAATAATTGGGCCAACTTGTAGGCGCTGTCCAGGTCGTCCCGACCGTGGACCAGGCTATCGAACAAATTGATGAATGCCGGCCACTCATCAATTGCCCCACCGAAGGCCGGAATCTCCAGGTGTGGAAGCCGTCCAACCACACCCTTAGGGGGGGGGGGTCTCCGCTACCCTCCCCGCGGTCATCCCGACGCGACCGCTTAATTTTTTCGGCGCGACGCTCGATGTCGCCCAAGCACTCCATCGCTTGGTCAGCATCCGCGCAGAGCTGCCTCACTGCAGCCACCGAGGCCTCAACCGTAAGCCCGAGGGCTTCAGCCTCGGCAGCCAGCCGACCCACCTTCCCGACGCGTGTCATTGCGTCCTCCACACGCTTGAGCAGGACATCGTCCATGTCGGGTCGCTCCACATACTTGTGAGTATGGGCGAGCCATCTCATCTCCTCACGGACACCATATCGCAGTACCGTCAAGGGCGAAGGTGCCATGGTTACCGATTTAATTGTTCCTGGTCCTATGCTTCACTGCCGAACTAAGCACAGCCAGATACCAGCACTTTCCCGTCAGCGCTGGGCACAGAAATTAAAACTAAGTTGTAAAACCCAAGGCAACCACTAAACAATTAAATCATAAACAATATTTAATATGGTCGCCCTGTGGACATACACCTTATAATATACACTCTAAATCAATTAGAGAATGCCACCATGTGGTACAATACAAATAACACACAAAAGGTTATTATAAAAAAAACTATTTTTCTAGCAGTGGCCCCTCCGATAGGAACCACACTTCCTTTGAGGTCAGCAAAATCAGGTTAATACCCCTTAAATAGCCCGACCCTGCTGTGTAAACCGAAATAACACTGTAGGACTATAGAACCCGACGTTCGATCGCAAGTAATACAATCTAGGCTTCGCAGAATGACTGTTCAATCCTTTATGCCACAAACAGTAGTTTCCGACTACAAATTTATAACAACTGTTAACTAAATTGGCACTTATACTTTCACTTACCGAAAATGAACTTTAATCGTGGTATACCGACCACAGACTCATTGCCGACTTGAGCCAATCTGGGTTATTCTTTTCTCCCAACTACAATGTGACAAAGGCAACCCTACCGTGAATCGATGATTTCCCACTAGGAAACCACGCTCTGCTACCAAAATGTTTAATTTCCCACGCCTACCGAACGGCGTGGAATCCTGAGGGGGATGTGCCTTTGGCCGCACGTGAGAGAAAAGAATTGATGAATTGTTATTACCTTGTCACCGCAGACAGGATAGATTGAAGGCTCGATTCGAGACAGGGGAATGCGGGAGAGGAGGCAGTTTTGGAATGGGGGATGGGATCGAACCCTTGCCGTCGCTGTCCGACGCCGTCGCCGGCGCGCTGCTGGCGGCACGTGGAGTCGCCGCCGATACGACTATGTGCTTCACAACACAAATCACTTGACCGCTGACGCGAATCTAGTTACGATCAATAGCCCGACGCTATGAGGTAGATTTACACTCCGACCAGGCCCGATGCCTGTATGATAATTGGTACACCGAAATACCATCAATGCCACGGGGCCCGAGCCGCCATGTTATTCTCCCGATGAGACAAGACAAGAGAAAGATAACCTCCAATTTTACATCTCGTTCCGGTACGAGTGACAGCTGCTAGTCCGTTTTCGCTAGTGATGTCTCGATTACTCGCGATCGATTCGCGCAACAAAAAACCGGTGCGTTTCCGACGCATAAATATTAAACACATATAAATAAATGAGAACCTACATAATAATATAATACCTATAAATACTATATATAAATATCAATAAATACCTATACAATATATAAATAAAATATAATCTTCTACAGAAGAGAAAGGTAATGTTCCTTCAAACTACTTTTGAAGATGTTAAGAGATGGACTGTCCCTGACGGTGCTGGGGAGTTTGTTCCAGAGCTTGATAGCCCGGAGTCGGAACCCATGTTCATATGCGACAGTTTTATGTTGCGGTGTTGTGAGCAGCGACCGAGTGTGAGGTCTCCGAGGCCTATCTGAAGAAAGAAAAGTGAACGAATCACGTAAGAAGCCAGGGTAATGAGGATTATGTAAAATCTTAAAGAGAGTGAAGAGGATGTGGGAATCCCGGCGAAGACGGATTGGAAGCCACTTCAGATCCCTGCGATACTGAGAAACATGGTCAAATTTGCGCAAACCGAAAATAAACCGAATCCAAAGATTTTGAAGTCGCTCGAGTTTGTCCAGTTGCTCTTCGTTTGCGCTGATCCAGCAGACATCTGCGTAGTCAATGAGGGGAAGTAACAGAGATTGGGCGAGTGTAATTTTGGTAAATATACGAGGGCTTACATAAATATCATATAATATACTCGTACATGCTAAACATAAATACTATATAAATATATATAATTTTTAAATAAATATACTAATAAATACATACATACTACCTATATTTCTAAAGAGAAAGGTAATGCTTCTTAACGCGACTTTTAAATATATTAAGAGAAGGACTGTCTCTGATAGTGCAGGGGAGTGCATTCCACAATTGAATGGCCCGGAATCTAAACCCATGCTCATAGGACGCGGTGTTATGCTGTGGGGTTGTGAGCATCGAAAGCGCGTGAGTTCTCCGAGGCCTGCTGGAAGAAAGAGATGGAAAACGGTCTCGTAAGAAGGTTGGATAGCGTGGATTGCATAAAATGTTGTAGAGGATGTTGAGGATGTGAGAATCCCGACGAAGACGTATTGGCAGCCACTTCAGCTCTTTGCGATGCTGTGATACATGGTCGTATTTGCGCAGCCCAAAGATAAACCGAATCCCGAGATTTTGAAGTCGTTCGAGTTTGTTCAGTAATTCTTCGTTAGCACTGACCCAGCAGACATCAGCATAATCGATGAGAGGTGGAAGGAGAGACTGAGCGAGAGTGATTTTGGTCTGTCGAGGCAAAAAGTACTGAAGTTTCCTGAGAGAGTGAAAATTAGCAAATACTCGTCGACTGACCTCATTGACATGCGATGACCAGGACAGCTGGTTGACGAAGATAAGACCCAGGTTTTTAGCTTTATCGCGATATACACGATTGTGGTACCATTAAAAGTGACAGGTGGAATGGGCTGTTGCTGCAACAAGTTAAGAGATTGTCTGGTGCCTATAATTATGGCCTGGGACTTGCTCGGGTTAACCAGGAGTCCGAAGGATGAAGCCCAGCTTCTCACAGCAGAGTTTACATCGTTATGAGAGAAGTGGCGATAAATCTGGAGATCATCAGCATAAAGATGATATGAAGAAGACAGGATATCCGAGATGGAGTTTATGAAAATCGAGAATAGAAGAGGGGAAAGAATACCACCTTGAGGGACGCCTGACAGGAGGTAACACCATTCAGTGGATGTCTCTTCCGTCCTGATTCGCTGTTGCCGATCCCTCAAATAAGAGTCGAACCAGCTGGCAGAGAAGGAAGAGACGTTCAGGGATCTGAGAAGCTCAACGAGAATGTCGAAATCTACGCTGTTGAAGGCACTACTGAAATCAAGTAAAGCCAACACGGAAAGCTGTTTGCGGTCCATGGCTAGCTGGATGTCATCTGTGACTTTCAGCAGAGCCGTGACGGTGCTATGACCCGGTCGGAATCCTGACTGGAACGTGTTTAGCAGATTGTTTGAGGAGAGGTAGTAGGAAAGCTGGTTATGGACAATGGTCTCAAGGACTTTGGAGAGGATGGGCAGGATTGAAATGGGACGGTACTCTTTAAAGGAGGTGGGACTGGAGGTTTTGGGTAGTGGGATGACTAGTGCTTTCTTCCACACTGTGGGGAAGACACCATTAGCTAAAGAAAAGTTTATAACGTGTGTTATTGCTGGTAATAAGAGTCGTCAAGGATTGTCAGTAGCATTTTAAGGCAAATTTTGTCATCGCCTACAGCTTTCGAATTGACTGCCAATAGCGCCTTCTTGACCGCATCGATTCCAACATTACTCAAGTTGAATGGTGTGGTGTTGGGTAAGGACTTAGAGCGCAGGCTCTGAAGCGTGGCTTGTTTGACAGTGGGATCCATCACAACAGGCGGGGCAGAAAGAAACTGGTTGAGACCGTTGAGATCTACATTACCAGCATGTAGGTCCCGGGCCTTACCTACACCAAGCGTTCTCAGAAATTTCCACACCTGAGCTGGAGTGTAGTTCTCAATGCATTCGTGTATGTGCCGACGTTTAGCATCGCGACAGAGACGGTTGCAACGGTTGCGAAGACATTTGTAAGAGAGGAAATTATCATCTGCTTTTCATGGATTTCAAACTTCTAATGGCATGTTGAATCTCGTTGTCCAGGAAGGGTGGTACTGTCTCATATTCTACTGGGTCGCATCTGGGCTGCTGGGGTATATCCTTGCCATCGTACAATTTCTTATAAAATTCAGTTGCAGTGTTTATAAGATGATCTCTACTGGATATTGTTTTATTTTCATTTTTTAGTGTCACAATCCAGGGTTTATTTAGAGTCAGTCTTTTCTGGGCTCTTTTAACAGATGCTCTCTTTTCCAGTTCTTCCTCGATAATTTTGTAGCGATGAGCTTTCAGTTCTCTATTGACTTCCTTTTTTATTAGTTTGTTGAGCGCACTCAGTCGGTTTCGTTCTGATCGTGTTCTATTTTCTTTACATTTTAATCGGTGTCTCTCATTTATAAGTGTCTCTAAATACGGCGAAAGTGATAGTTTATCCTTGCTGGCGTCTTTTGGCAGCTGCTTCATGGCGTCTTTTAAGATTTGTATGATTTGTGTATGCGCCGTGTGTATGTCATTACAATCAATGTTACTTGTTTTATTTGCAAATATATTTTTCAGGGAATCTTGCTCGAGTGGATTTAATTTCGTCATCTTCAATCCGTAGTATTTCCGTGATTTTTGGTTTTCTCCGTATTGTAACAAGTTTGCCCTTACTATTCTGTGGTCTGACGGGAAGGATGTGTTCCTTACTTGGACGTCTGATATATGTTTGATGTTTTTTATGAGAATAAAGTCTATTTCATTTCGTGTTTTGCCGTCTGGTGAAATCCAAGTCCATTTTTGTTTGAGGTTTTTCTTGAAGTGTGAATTCGCTATGTAGAGCTGGTTTTCAAAACAAAAATGTATCAATATTTTTCCTCTTTCGTTTCTCTCTCCATAGCCCCATGGACCCATTACTTTTTTGTCTTCGGGTGTTGGTTGACCAATTTTTGAGTTGAAATCTCCTAGTACAATTGTATCTTTTCCTGTGTTTTCTAGTGCTATGCGAAGGTGTTTGTAGAATGTTTCTAAATCATCCGTGGACGAATCTTCTGTTGGTGAATAGCATTGTATCAAGTGTACTTTTCTAGAGTTAAGGTTTATATCCAGTCTCATGACTCTATCTGATATGGTTTTAATATCTATTATATTTAGTTTTAAATGTTTCTTTATCAGAAAAACGACTCCATTTCTTCCACTTTTTTCGCCATGATATATTAATACATAATCATCTGACTCTAGAATTTCTTCTATAATGTCCCATTTAAATTTTGTCAGACTGTGTTCTAGCTCTACAAGTCTAGTCTCTTTTACTAGTGATCTGACATTCCAGGTGCAGATATGGATCGCTTGCTCTACTGTAGGTAGTGATCGGTTGGAGGGTTTTGGTCTTATTTTCCCGCGGGGACCAGCCGTATTGGGAAATATTAATTCTTTTTGTATTTTAGTATTTTTTCTTGAATGAGGGAGTTGAGGGGCCTGTTGTGGTTGCTATACTGTTGGAAGTTGTTGCGTATTTGTTGGGTTTTGAGCGGTATCTGTCTGAGTGAAGATCAATTTTGGCGTTTTTAGTAAATAATCTTTCATGTCGGAGGCTTTATTTTTCTTCGTTTGCCGCTTATTATTCTGTTGAGCGTTATGACTGCTAGGATCTGAATTATCTGGTGACTCAGACAGGTTTCTCTTGCTTGACTGGTGGTGGGGGATACTCTTGTTGTTGTTCACGACAATGAGCTTGAAATATTTTATGTAAGCAGTGTTGCCAGCCTCTTTTTCTATCCGTAGTTGACTTTGCAGCTCTTTGCGCTTGTTTAGGACTTCTTTTGGATAGTCTTCCTTTAGGTAGTATGTAGTATTATCCAAAGAAGACTTGTTTTTCTTAATTTTCAGTTTGAAGCCTGTTGTCGAGAATGATATGACAACCGGTCTGGTTTTCTCTCCTTTTTTCCCCAGTCTTCTAACGGTTTCGATGTTGTTGCTGACACATTGTACCTTGAGGTGCGTATTTATTATATTTATTACCATACTTTCTAGGTCGTGGTATGATTTTTCGCCTTCTTCTAATCCGAACAGGACTAGATTTTTGCGTCTAATATGTCTTTCTAGGTCGCTAATTTTCGTGTTTTGTTCTTCAAGTTTTTTCTCCATATGTTCATTTTTAAGCTCCAGACTGGAAAATTTCTCGTTAATACTGATATTTATTGTGTTTTTAATATCTTCTTTCATCTCCAGCATGTCTTGTTTTTGCTGTCTTATGTCTTTCTGCATTTCTAATAACATATGTTTTATTTCTTCCATATTGTCAACTAGCGCCCTCTAGGAAATTTGTTCGGTTATTGTAGTGGATGATAGCAGATGCCAGCTGTGTTGGTGCGCGGTTTCCTCTTGATCCCGCTAGGTGGTGTTACTGGTATATCTCTGTAGACCTTCGCATCAGAGTTTTACAACAAAAAAGTAGATGGCGTTACTGGCGTTATTTGTTTCAATGAGTCATTTATTTTGTATTTAGAGGTTATAACTGCTATTGATTTTGATGCAAACACCCTTTTTCAGTTTTATTTTGGTTCAAACTTTAGTGATACACACATAACACTAGTATTTTGCACTGTTTATATCTTACTGTTTGTTTGTTAACGGTTTAAAAGTCACTCGTAACGGATTTTATTTTACACATTTTATTTGGTTTTCACTGATTGTTCACTGTGTTCTTCATGTAATCGAGGTAGATTTATATGTTGTTTATATGTTTTAGCACTGAACACAATATTTTAAAGCACTGGTTATTTTTAAAACCAATTATATTACGAGCTCGATTTTAACCGTGGCACTGTGGCGCCCTCCAGCTGAAATATGGGTGGAATTAATGAAAAAAACTTGTTTGTCTGCAGTCTGATGATGTTTAATATTTTTATTAAAATATTTTTCCATAGCATACTCTTAAGCTCAACTGTAACGAAACTCCGGTTGTCATGTCACTTTGATTGATTGTGCTTCTCTGTGATTTTTTATTTGTTATTACATCAACAACCTCTGCACTACACCCCTGGCCTTATATCCACTTTGTTGAACTGTTTGTTTAACGAATTGAACAAATTCTACTCATTAAGTGTCTTTTGTTCAACTGTATATTCAATTGAACAAATTCCACTATTAAAGTATCCACTGTTCGACTAGTGTTCTCTAAGGAGGTTATACATTCATAGGTAGGTTACTGGCCGTTAAATGCACATTATGATAATGTCAATAATGTGACGGATAGAGATTTCTCGATATGTTTTTGATTTGATGCTTTGATTTTACGGAAAATATAAATATAATAATGGATTTTAATATGGCATCGACTGATTCTCATAATAATGCAGGAATACAGTTTTAAAAAAAAAGTCGTGGCGTGGTTTTATGTCATAACGGTTACAAATACAATAAAATTCGTAGCTATGCAGATGGATCTAGTGTATGGAGATGTTCATCTAGATCAATTGGAAAATTTTGCTGCGTGGGATCCTTGACTATTAAGGTACTTACCTAGTTATTTATTTTACATCATTTTATTTAATAATTAATTCGATTTTTTTACTTTAACTTACGTTTGCTTAACTATTTCAAACAATATCGCTCCTAGAGATATTATTAATATATAATAAAGTTTAAGGAACACAATAACTCTTGCAAGGCAGATTTTGGTAAAATAGAAGTTGAAAAAAAATACAGGAATGTAAAACAAATATAATGAATTCTGATTGTACTAAAACTGTGCCAGATATGTTTAATGAAACTATCACTTCCGTAATGGATATAGGCTATGATAAAGTCACTAAAGTACCCACAAATACCTCTATAAAAAGCACTCTGTACAAAATCAGAAACAAAGCCGCCGGTATGCCTAAATTTTGTTTCGATGATATATCGAAGGTGGTAGTACCGAAAAAATTCATGTTTTTTCTGCTTGGTGACTACAACGACAACGGAATCCGTATAATAGTATTTTGTTTGAATGAAGTTAAAGATAAAATAAGTGCCATCAGTCATATTTTTGGAGATGGAACCTTTAAATCATGTCCCGCACCTTTCAAACAAATTTATTCACTCCATGGAGATGTTGGGAGTTCGGAAAATGAGACGAATGTAATACCAATTATATACGCGTTAATGTCGGAGATGACGATAGCGTCATACGTTGTTTTATTTGAAATGATTAAATCTCGAATCCCTACATGGGAACCGACTAAGTTTACTTCCGATTTTGAAGAAGCTCCAAGAAGTGTAATTTTGAATATTTTTCCCAATATTTCTCTCAAAGGATGTTTGTATCACTTTTCTAATAGTTTGTGGAGGAAAGCGAAACAAATAGGTATAGCTAATGAGAGCTACACTAAAAAAAAATTTGCATTGACATCTAAGTAGCTATTGCTACCAGATACGAAAGACAATGAAGGCTGGAGATACATACTAGGAAAAATTGAAGTATTATTCACTTACGTAAACAGTGAAATGGCATCAAAATTAAATGAATTTGTGGAATATTTCGAAAAATACTGGCTCAAAATATATAATTTCATTATGACATGGTCAGTGTTTGGAGAAAGACACAAAACCAACAATAGCATGGAAGGTAAGCATTTAAAATTAAACAATGCCTGTAGAAAACGGAACATCAACATAGTACAGTTATTGAAAGTTTTGTTCGAAGATGCCAAAATATCGGCAATCAAAGACCATCAGATTAACAAGAATAAACTAATTGTAAAAAAACGTAAAGCATGCAATATTATAAACGATAAAATAGCCATTGATCTTCAAATGAAATTTCGAAATATTAAAAATTAAACGACTTAATTCTTTTTTAGAAAGTATGCGTTAGACTTTGTGAAAATTGAATAGGATTTAAGTGAAGAGCTATGCAACTAATAATATGGAAGTATATACTAAAGATTATTTTTGTCAGAGATGATTTAGTTTTTAATTTGAACTCATTAAAAGTAATTGCACGTCACGAATTTTCTTTTTCTTCACTTTTCTAGGTATTTTTTTTAACAATCTGTTGAAAAAATTATACTTTTTATGTACCTCAAGTTCAACTTTGAAAATGAAAAATTTAATGATTGGACAAAGGAAACTTGATGAGTAGAATTTGTTCAATTCGTTGAACAAAGTGGATATAAGGCACCACACTGACCCCTTGCTCGGAATTTTGACCTGACCCGCTCATTTTTGGAAATAAGCCTCAAGAATGATTAATGAGAAACGATACTGTGTTCCTAACTGCAATACAACTATTAAGTGATACTTTATTGTAAAGCATGCTCTTGTACTTATATTACTTGTAACCACAAGTAATATAAGTACAGACATTTGGTCAGTGTCGATAAGAGGGCGGAACCCCTTAGCTACACTTCAACCACTTAGGTTATGATACTAGATCCTTAGGCTATCGTAAATATGTCGTACTATTAGAAGGGCCTTTCACTGTCTGTTCTGTTCACTTAGAGCTCCAACATAATGGGAACCTCTTCTTCCTTGTCTTGAAAAACTGATTTGAAGCAGTCATTATCTTTATTCATTCGGTCCTTTGTATGGTCCTTCGGTCGGTATGTACTTTTTTCGATTTACAGGTGAAGACCATATATATACCACTGCATACATTCCCCAATCCTGCTAAGGATCCTGACGGGTTCCTGGTCATGGCATGGACCTTTAAAATAGTGGGAAATGTATTGGATCTTAAAGAGAAACTGGTATTAAAACGACGAAGAGTATGTCAAAAACACTTTGAAGAGAAATATCATGCTTCATCCAACACTCTTTTTCAGAATGCCATCCCAACAGTGCATACACCAGTATAATTATTGTAAAACTATTATTGCAATATATGTTGATTTTAATTATATAAAATATGATACTAATAAATTAAAAGTTATTGAATTATCACCCCATTTTTTATTGGCTCTTAAAGAGAAACTGGTATTAAAACGACGAAGCGTATGTCAAAAACACTTTGAAGAGAAATATCATGCTTCATCCAACACTCTTTTTCAGAATGCCATCCCAACAGTGCATACACCAGTATAATTATTGTAAAACTATAATTGCAATATATGTTTAATTATATAAAATATGATACTAATAAATTAAAAGTTATTGAATTATCACCCCATTTTTTATTTTAGTTCACTAAAAATGAATAAAAATAAACGAAGCCTACAATCATCTCTCTCCAAATTAAGTTTGTATGATGTCCACACAAATAATCTTAAGTGGTCATCAATATAAACTCAATTTGAAGGTTGATGATTGTATATTTCCTTCTTATATTACACTGCTACAGCTATTTATAGCTAGTCTATGGTATAGCTATAGGTATGTTTTTGTTAGACTTGGTTCTTACACTAGCCGCCAGAGGCGCTGGCCGTAAAGGCAGACTGATGTCTCTATATCAAGACTAATAATGTACTCTGTGTGTGTTGGAGACACTGCAGTCAGGTGACTTGTTGTGTTGCTGCTCGCAAAATACACAAAATATACCCACCTGTATTGCCATAATTTCTTAATTCGGTAGATTTTGCTTGTTTTGGTCAGCTTTTAGGGAGTGTACAGGTTTTGGAACATTGACCCTATATAAAAAATCGTACAGCGAAAGAAAAGTAGAAAGTAAAACATGAACGGTACCTTTTGTCTTCATCATCATATATTTAATTTTAGTTTTGAGCATCGCTTTTGATGGCACAAATGTTGTAGCATTATTGATGGTCCCTTTAGTAGCCATCAATGCTGATATTGTTTCAGTGCCGAGCCGATTCCTTTTTTCGGATTTTATTAATTTTAGCTGGCTAAAAACCCGTACCACACTTGGATTTGAAAACGGTAAGGACAACAAAAGCCTATAACCTTTTTTAAATTGGGGAACAAAGGCCTCTTCAAAATTCTTCGTTTTGAAGACTCTCTTCCAGTATTCTTCTATTTGGAGATCCATTGAAAAATTTAGCTGTGTGAAATCTAAGAGGGCATGCTTTTTCCACTCCTTATTTCGCTCCTCGACATCAACATCGTGTTTTATGTTTGGGAAGATCACGTGTGAAAAGTCTTTCGTGTCAAAAGTTTGAGTTTTTTCAGGATCAGTTACTTATCCTGTTATGGCGTAAAGTGGATCAGAGAAGTTGAAGCGATGTGTTATCTGTTTAATGGTCTCGATATAAAATGTAAAGCATGTTTTTCTAAAATCATTTATCTGCGTTGTGGGTGGTGAGATTTGATTTTCTAATCCATTTATGGATTCCTGGGTTAACATGCCAAGGTAAATTTTATTTAAATTTGTAAAGAAGCGTGGATTGCTGTACTCAATTTTGTATGCGTCAGTAATATTTCAATAAGGAAGCTGCATATAATTACAGGCTATTGTTTTTATAACTTTGTAGACTTTCGGTTTAACATGATGCAACAACGGTTTATCGGGCTGAAATAGTGTGTTGAACACGTTGAAAAGACCCAAAATATATGACATGAATTCTAGGTATATCTTTGTACTGTGTAAGAACTATCAATTCAGTTATTTCACTCGGGTCTTCAAAAAATTCTACTCCGAAATACTCTGAGAGAACTTCATATTGTTCCAATGTCCTATTAACGCATTCTTCTAGTGACAGCCATCGTGTTGTGGATTTTATGTAACTCTTCTTTGAAAAATTCTTGATATTCTTTCAGCTTGTCTTGTCTAGAAGAACTGCGACTAAAATGAGAGCCCACACTTCTCAAAAAATCCTCGACAGACCTTGGCAGCTTTAGGCACGCTTTAGAAGCTACGAGATGGATCATGTGGCAGCTGCATTTGATGCATGCAATGTGCGGAACTTTTTCTTTTAAGTGACTGAACACATAATTATGTTGGCCAACCATGCTGTTAGTCGTATCTGAAGCAAAGCCTACAAAATTCCTAGAAGCAATTTTTCGACTTTCAAGCCAAGTTAGTAAACTATCAGTTAGATCAGGGATGGCCAAGAGGTCGACCGCGGTCTACCGGTCGACCGCGAAGACGATTTAGGTAGCCCGCGAGAGTAAAAATAAACTGAACAGAAAATATTTAAAAATAATATCATTTATTTTAAAATATTCCTTTTCGCGCCAAGAACACGTCTATATAAGTAGGTACTCACACGCTTCGGTCTGTCGTAACTCGTAACGTGGTATATTGTTGTGTGCGTGTGTGTGAGTCAGTCGTGTAAACGCGACACACCGCTAGTATATTGTTGTCTTTTTTCATTTCGCATTGTTTTCTCTTTTTGTGACCTCGCCCACGAAGGATCGGCCAAATAATAACAAGAGCCAGTACTAGTTTCGACTTGAGTGCGAACGTAGGTATTTACAACTAATTTGTTGCGTCGCGATTATTAAAAGTTAACGTAGGGGCCTTGAGACTAACGCCCGTTTTCACCAACCTAAATCAGATGCCTAAATATTTAGGAGTTGCCTAGAGCAAAAACACGTTTCACTAACCCTTAAGTCACGACTTACGACGTTAGGCACCACCTAAAGTTACGACACCGATTTGGGAGGGCGTAGTGCTTAGGTGCCCCTAAACTGACACATGTGACAATCGCTCACGCTCTAGTATTGAGGTTATAATAAATGTTTACGATTTCATCATGAATAATGAAGATTTATTTGAGTTTTTGGAGTTTTTAGAAAATGTTAATGATATGGACATGCCTACTAATACCAGACCACGGATTATACGGCCAAGGATCAACAATTTTCAAAATTATGATGATCTAGACTTTTTCAAAAGATATAGGATGTCCAAGGAAACGGTTTTGCTAATATTGCATCAAATTGATGAAGATTTGGAGTATGATAGTAACTAAGCTCTGAGATTCATTTTCATTAATTTGCTTATGCAAGTTGAGGCTACACACAACTTTTACCATTAAAAGAATAATCTGACGGTCTGTCTGTTGTGTTCTCTAAGAACTTGTTAACTAGACTGCAAGGATTTTAATGCAATTTTCCTTATAGCTATGTAGTTTCTAGAGGAGGGTTTTGGGGTACCTATTAATGTTATATTGCTTAACTGTTAGTAAATATTTTATTGATTACTTACTTAAGTACTAATATTTTTTCAGAAATGACGGTGTGGCTCCGGTACAATAATTATTAATAGCCGGAATAGCCCTGAGATTTTATGCCACTGGAACTCATGTTCAAGCCATAGCTGATGCTCATGGAGTCAGTGTGACCACTGTTAGTAGAGTTGTGAAGAAAGTTTCGAGTGCTATTGTAAAGCTCAGACCGAGATACATTAAAATGCCAACATCAGAGGCTGAAATAGAACATTGCCAGAGGGAGTTCTATAACATTGCAAATTTTCCATTTGTAATTGGTGCTATAGATTGCACGCATGTAAAAATCCAATCTCCAGGTGTGTGTGACTCTATTGTGCTATCTATCAATTATTAGCATGAAGTTCTATCAGTATTATTTACAATTGAAATTGTGTGTTTCAGGTGGAGATGATGCTGAAATTTTTCGAAACCGAAATCATTATTTTTCTATAAATGTGCAAACAGTCTCCGATGCTAAATTGAAAGTGACAGTGTTGTTACAAGATGGCCTGGCCACACTCACGACTCAGCTATTTTTACCAATAGCAGAGTATGTCGGGATTTTGAGATGGGACTTTTTGGAAGCTCATGTTTGTTGGGCGACAGTGGATACCCCTAAAGGTACAGCAACAATTAGTTTTAAGACTTATTAAAAATATATTATATTATGTCAGTGTAAGTAATATTTATTATTTAAAGGTACATTAATAGTGCACAGAACAGAAAATTATATATTTAAAGTAGTATATGTTTAAAGAAGCTTTTTGCTGTTACTCATTATTACATAAAGCAAACTTCTAATTCAGGGTCCACTGGTTTTTCATCTGTAACAATAAATGTTTCATTATTTACAGAATTATTTACTGACACCATACCTAAACCCAAATATAGAACCAAAAGTGCAATACAATTACAGCCAAATCAGGACTAGAAATACTGTGGAGAGACAATATGGAGTATTAAAACGGCGTTTCCCTGCCCTTGCGATTGGCTTGCGAATAAAACTGAATACAGCAGTTAAAGTGATTGTTGCTTGCTGTATACTGCACAACATCTGCATAGATGATGGAGAAGATATACCTCCACAGGAGTTTGATATCAGTTATTTGGATGCTCTTATACAAAATGGCCAAATTGATGATATTCGTGTTCAGAATAATGGAAATGAGGACAGAAGAACAGTTATGACACGCATTTTTTTTTCATAGATTTAAATTATTCTAGAATTAAGTAATGTAGATGTCTGCTGGATATAACTGTAGTGAATAAAACTTCATGTAATTACCTTGTATTTTCTTTAAAATTGCCTCCAGTATACTAGTTTTTAATGCTGCCTGCTTTTTAATGTTCTCAATTTTTAAAGCATGCAACTCTAGCATCTGTTTCTTTTGCAATGCTATCAAAGAGCTTTTTTCTTTTTCACATCTCAGTCGTTCACCTGCAAAGTTATTATTCAAACGAACTCGTGCTGCCTTTACATCTGAGGGCTCATTTGAACCATGGTCTATTAAAGGCCGTCGTCTTTTAAAGTTCTCCTTTACTGCATTCTGTCTTTTGGGTGTGAGTATAGGGATGACAGTGATTGTGACATTTTCCGCCTCTTCATCATTCTCCATTTGAACCTAGAATTTTAATAATAGCTGTAAATGGGTCGTTGTAAATACAGAGTATTTTTTCAATTATGCTTCGCAGCTTTATTCGACGCGATTTATAGTTAACATATTGTAGATGTAAATGCAAGCCTAGCCCTCACACGGTCTTATAAAGTTAAAAACAATCGATTATTGAAAAAACGATAATCGATCGATTACTAAAGCAAAAAACTGGCAATATTTTTCTCAACTTGCCACACCATTTACCGCGCCCCCGGGAGTGGGGAGCTGTCACCTCATAGTGTTTTTCCGTGCTCAAGCCTTCGCATGATTTTTGATCCAACCAATTTGTTTTTTATCGCAAATCATGGGAAGAAAAAGGAAACGTGAGACAAGTGATGAAAGAATGCGCAGGAAGAATCACGAATGCGAAGATCGTTTGGCCAAGAGACGACGACACCGGGATAGAGATAGTGCATCCAGTGATTCTGATGCCCGTAGTGATGAATATAATGATGACACCGAACCCAGAAACATTGGGCACACACCGAACCCCACATATTATGACTGGGAAGAAGCCAGTGAATTTGGAGCCCCATACTCACCACAGGAGCTGCCGCCAATAACCCGGGCCGATGATCATTCCGGTCACACTCAGGCCGTTGCCTCAGTAGTCGCCGGCACCGCCGCACCCGCCGCGGTCACCACCACCAGCTCCGCCTCCGCTGCTCCAGAAATCGCGTTTAGTACAACATCCATCGCCGCCATGCCGGCTGATTCAGGACTTACTCAGCTACTACAGCCGCTCCCATCCGGCCACACCGCCGGAGTCACCGCTGTACAGGGCGCTGCTTCCTCCGCTGTCGCAGGCTCCACCTTGCCGCCGGCTGCTGACCTGGAAACGGCGCAGACTCTGTCGACCAGTGCACCTGCTGAGGTCGCCTCGGCTGCTGTAGCGCCCCCGGACGATACAGTCCTAAATGACATAATTCTGGCACTTTTGGGCGATGCTCCGAGAATTGGTGCTGCACCGGGCCCACCGGTCCATAGAGAAATTTCTCTGAGGTGGTTAGAAATACTTTCCAAGGGTTTTAAAGGTGAGGCTACTAGAACAAAAATTATAGGGGAATATTTCGTACCCTGTAACCTAGTAAGTCTAGTCCCACCAATTTTGAATGCGGAGGTAATATCGGCCCTAGCAACAACACCATCTATTGTTAAACGGGATTATGCTCTCCAACAGCGACAAAAACAGATGGGTATTGTTTTAGCAGCTCTAAGCAAGACTC
This sequence comes from Argyresthia goedartella, assembly GCA_949825045.1. NCBI lineage: Eukaryota > Metazoa > Arthropoda > Insecta > Lepidoptera > Argyresthiidae > Argyresthia > Argyresthia goedartella. Next base: position 22,416,447 of record OX463811.1, read on the forward strand.
TAAATGCTTTGGAATATGATAGCTCCATTTCCACCCCGGAGTCCGTTATTAAGCCCCTGAGTGATGCAAGCAGGCTGCTATGCGAGCTTTTCTATAGTGAAACCCGTACTAGACGAAGTTTTATTATTTCGTCGATTAACTCACAAATGAAGGAACAACTCATGGAAACAACTCCGAACAAATTTCTTTTTGGAGAGAATTTGGCGGACAGACTAAGGACGGCGCAAAATATTCATCGTTCGGCTAATATACTGCAGCCAAACCAAAACAGATATAATTTCCCTAGAAATTTCAATAACAATTTTTTAAACACGAGAACCCCGTATCGGAGACCAGCGGCAGCAGCGGCGGCGGCAGGCCGCCCCGACGCGGGCAGGCAGCAACAGGGCGCGCGCGCGCGCCCGCCGCCGCCACCCCCGCCGCCGCCGCCGCCGGGAGCTCGAGCTTACCGAGCGCAGCAGTACGGCCGCCGGCGCTCGCCCCCGCCGCCTCAGCGCCGCCGCCCGCCGCCGCATCGCCGGAGATAACGGAGGTACAATATGCAGGCCGTCTGACTAATTTCTTTAAACAATGGGAGAGTATTACGAGTTATAGATTAATCCTATCATGGATAACCGGATATAAGATCCCCTTCATATGTGACCCTGTGTGCAGTGATAACCCTCATACAATTCCTAGATCAGAGGAAGAATTTTTAAATATCAACCGTTGTATTGAGAAATTGATTAAGATTGGAGCTATTTCTGAATGCGTCCCTGAACAAAATGAATTTATTTCGAGTATCTTTTTAGTACCTAAACCGAATGGAGATAAACGTTTTATTCTACATTTGAAATGTCTCAACAAATTTGTAAGAACAGTTCACTTTAAGCTTGAGGACTATATAGGGATGATCGATGCTGTAAAAACATCGATGATGACATCGATAATGACATCGATAGCTGAATATCGATATTCGATGTTTATCGAGCACAAAACATCGATGTCAGCCAACATCGATGTTTTTTGCAAACTTCATCAAAAAAATAAAACAACCATAAAATCACTCGTATTTTTAATTAAACTACATCAACACTACAAATTCCAATATTTTTTATCAATAGACTGCAAAAATAACAATTTTGAAAGTGCAGAACCTTTCAATCTGTTGCGCTGTTGATATAAGGTTGAACCAGCCTTAGAAAACAAACGCTCCGGTGGTGTTGATGTTGCAATAGTGCTTAAATATCTCACCGCAAGTTTTTTCAACTTTGGGTAAGTAGAACCAATAACACTGTTCCAAACTTGCATAGGATCTTGTTTCAGATCAGTCAACGGATTTATCAGAAAATAACTCAACTCTGAGGGCATGTCCAACTCGCTTTGCGAGGGTACGCAATTTATTTCTTGGGCTAGCTTATATTGATCGCTCCATAAATCAAATTCTTCTGTCTGATCACTCTGAGACTCAACTTCAACACGACGCTCGTCTTCCTCAGTGACCTGCAGTTGTGCAGTGGTGGTAAGCAATTCCTTGACATTTCTAATTGCTTTTGAACATGCTACAGGATCCTGAAAGTGGATATTTTTAAACCTAGGATCTAGCAAAAGTAGAAATCGCAAGAATATTCACATGTTCTGATGGCAGCAAACGTTTTTTTATTTCTAATAATATATTCTGATTTAAGTTTTCCCCAATTGTGTGTTTTGGCTGTAAACCGTTGATTTTCAAATTTAACATTCGCGTTAAAGGAATAACTTTGCTGCTAGTAACAAAGCTTTCTCCGCATGCCTCTTTAGTTGCGACTTCTAAAGGTCGTAAAATTTCACAAATTTCAGTCAGTTCTTCTATCTGTTGAGCGTTTACCATTGGAGGAGCACTGGTATGGCAGTTTACGATTTGGTTGATAGCTGGACGCAGTTTTAAAAATCTTTCGATCATGTAAAAAGTAGAGTTCCAGCGGGTAGCGACGTCTTGTATCAGTTTTCGATCGGATTGTTTCCGTAGCTCATCACTTGCTACAACACATTGCTTGAACCACGTAACTATTCTTTTAATGGATGCAATCAAGCTGGGCAATTGGCTAGTTTTTTCAATAGATTTCTGCGCCACTAAATTAAGCAAGTGAGCGAAACAGATTACGTGGACTTTTTTGCCAAACGCAATATCAATAACTTTCACTACATTTGCTCCACCATCAGTCACCACTGCAAATAGTTTGTTTGTATCTATTAGCCATTCTTCGCAAGTTAGTAACAGCATCCTTGCGATATATTCAGCTGTATGCGATTCCGTTAATTCATACACTCCCAATGTGGCTGATACCATTGCGTCCTCATCATAAAAATGAATAGTAACACCTATAAAACTTCGAGTTTGCATAGTATCAGTCCAGATATCTGTAGTAAGAGTTATGCTATTCAGCCCTTTAATCTTACCCTTAAAACAATTTTGTGTTACTTTGTATCTGGCATCTAGCATTCTCTTAAAAGTATGCCTAGAGGGTACTTTATAAAGAGAGGCAGCTACTTTCATCAAGTTTTTAAGTTTTTGAATCCCTCATTCTCGACGATTTGGAATGGTTGTGAATCCTTGCATATCATATATAAGATAGCATTCGTTAAACGAATTCCCTTAGCGCCATTTTCAGCAAATTCAGTTACGCTTCTGAAACTCTCATTTAAAGTTGTCTGAAATGATTTTCTATTACTGGATGGTGTACTTGTGTCACTCACAGTCAAATTGCAATCTGAGTCACCAAAAAAATCCGCCGTTTCGAAAGCTGAGCTAGTGGAAGCCTTAGCCAATCCACCAGAGGAAGAGGAAGCTTGTACAGAGGGTTGTTTGAATATATCCTTACGTGCTTTCTATGCAGGTGAACTTTTTTCTGTATTAGCTTAATTTTTATTTTTCGTCACTAATGATGAATGCATCTTTTCCATGTGTAATTTTAAATTTGTTGTGTTACCACAAGTTTTCAAAACCTTGGAACAGGAGCGACATCTTGCTTCAGTATTATTAAGTTTGTCAAAGAACTCCCAATACAAACTTTTTGGCGGCATTTCAGTAGCGCAGTAAACCCTATAACAAACAGTATTTGATTTAAAAATTAACATAATATAGTGAGCAGAAAGACAATCTTATTGACAACAAAATATCAAAACAATTTGCCATAACCTTAGTAGAATTTTGAATGTTAATAATCAGGCAACACTCACCACTTAGGCACTCAGCAAGATTTACATTCACATTCACAAATCAGTCCTCCACTACCCAAGCAGAATCTACAACCAAAAAAAACAGTGATAAATAGGTAGCATGTGGAAAGCAAATAAAGTATTGAATTGAATTTAATAGTATATGCTTAGTTCAGCGTTCCTTAGAAAATCAGCATAACCTAAAAATAAAAAAGCAATGGGTCAGTTTGCAATAACTTTCATGCATTTGACTGTTGAGACAAATAGTTATAATGTGTAGTTACTTACATGTTGTTAATATCAAGTATAGTGTAAAAACCAAGTAACAATAACTTTATTTTCATTCAAATGATGAACAGTAACACGTCACACATAAACAAGTCAGACACAGACAGCACAGTCGGCAGTCCACAGATAAGAACGAACAAAAGTTTTTTTCGTGTTTTGGTTGCGTTCAGAATTTGATAAATAATTTGTGGAAGCGTTCATAGATTTCGATTATGTGTCGGCTCGCGACCAAATATCGATTATGTGTCCGTGACATCGATGTTACGATGTTTTATATAATGCAACATCGATGTTAAAATATCGATGTTTTGTCTTCTAACATCGATGATCATCGAAAATCGATGATCATCGAACATCCCACTATAGGACTGCAACTAAATTAATTTTTCCTCGCTGCTATATGACCTCGATTGACCTCAAGGACGCATATTTTTTATTATCAGTTCATGACGCACATAGAAAATTTTTGAGATTCAAATTTAATGACCAACTTTTTGGATTTAACTGCCTTCCTTTTGGCTTATCGACCTCTCCGTTTGTTTTTACAAAACTTTTAAAACCAGTTATGAAATTTTTAAGAAAGAAGGGGGTTATAGCTGTTTTTTCTTGACGATATTTTTTGCATTGCATCATCTTTTTTGGAATGTCAGGAAAGTGCTAATCTCATTAAGGCTACATTAGAGAATTTAGGTTTTTTGATTAACAAAGAAAAGAGCAGTCTGCCGCCTTCTATGAGGTGCAAATATTTGGGGTTCATTTTTAACTCTGAACTATGGTTCTAGAACTACCTTCTGAAAAAAGACAAAAGATTTTTGATTTAACTAAGAAGTTTCTTAATACCAAACAATGCCGCTTAAAAGAATTTGCACAGTTTTTAGGATTATTAATTTCCGTTTGTCTAGCCATAGATTACTCATGGTTGTACACAAAGAGGTTTGAACGCTTTGAATTTCTTTGTTCATTAGAAAACTCCTCGTATGACCAGGTTGTTAAAATACCAGAGGATCTTAGACCAGACATGTCATGGTGGCTAGAACACGTAAAAGAGGATTGCTCTATTTTGAGGTTTAATAATTTCTCGTTGGAAATATTTTCTGATGCCTCCTTGACGGGATGAGGAGCATATTACAGAAATCATGAGGCGTCCGGATATTGGCGAGAAGAGGAACGGGAGCTCCATATTAACGTTTTTGAGCTAAAAGCGGCATTGTTTGCGTTAAAATCTTTTACTGACGATTTACGTGATACGGAAATCTTAATGCGCATTGACAACACCACAGCCATAGCGTGTATTAATAGAAAGGGGAGTGTGCAGTATCCGCACCTTGAGGTTGTAACCAGGGAGATTTGGCAGTGGTGCGATAGGCGCAGATTGTTTGTTTTCGCGTCATATATAAACACTAAGGACAATTTTGAGGCTGATCAATTATCAAGGCAAAAATTCAAGGACACAGAATGGGAGTTAGCCGATTATGCATTTAAAGAAATTGTTGATTCGCTAGGAGAGCCGGAAGTTGACTTGTTTGCTAGTAGAAACAATGCAAAATGTTCCCGTTTTGTGTCCTGGAAGAACGAACCTGGCGCTTGGAATATTGACGCCTTTACAATACCTTGGTCTGATTTAAACTTTTACGCCTTTCCACTTTTTTCACTAATATTAAAAATACCTCAAAAAATATTACATGAAAAGGCCGCGGGTATCGTTGTCGTCCCTGAATGGCCGACCCAACCCTGGTACCCACTTTTAGAAAAAACGATTGTTTCGGTACCCATCGTATTTAAACCTAATAGAAACCTTTTACAATCTCCTTTCAGGCAGGCCCACAACCTACACGCGTCGCTCACCCTAGTTGCCGTGAGATTGTCCGGCAAGCGTTTATAGATAGAAGTTTATCATCTAGCTCGGTGGAAATAATGTTATCATCACTTACCGACAGTACTTACAGACAATACGACTCCTGTATAAGATCTTGGATTGAATATTGCCATAGTAACGGGTTCAGCTATATCAATGCGTCCGTTATCCATTTTCTTACCCAACTGTTTAACAATGGAGCTCGTCGGCAAGTCGGCAATTGCACTTATTATGGGAAGTAAAATTATTGATGACAGAATGGCCAGATTTATGAAAGGTATTTTTAGGCTAAGGCCCCCATTGCCCAAATATGATTTAGTCTGGGACCCGAACATAGTTTTAAATTATTAAGGACAGTGCTGGCCTAATGATAATTTAGGTCTAGACATTCTGTCAAAAAAGACATTAACTCTGTTGGCTCTGGTCACGGCCCACCGTGTACAAACTTATTCGCTGCTTAAGATTAACAATATTCAAGTAATTGAGAGTAACGAAATCATTATTAAAATTCCTGATCACATTAAGACTTCTGGGCCTAATAGGTATCAACCTTTGTTAAAGATTCCCTTTTTTAGACAGAAACCGGAAATATGTCCAGCTGAGTGTATTAAAACATATCTAGATAATACAAAAGATCTACGTAATAATATTTCACAAGACAAATTGTTTGTAAGTTTCCGAAGACCCCACCGAAACGTCTCATCTCAGACCCTGAGTCATTGGATGAAGGATGTAGTAACGGAGAGCGGGGTGGAGACGACCATGTTCAGTGCCCACAGCACACGGCACGCGTCCACCTCCACTGCTCGGAGTTTAGGTGTCAATATTGACGTGATACGAAAGACTGCGGCATGGAGCGAATCCTCTGGGGTCTTCGCTAGATTTTATAATAAGGAAATTTGTGATCCAATCGTTTTTGCAAGAACGATACTTAATAATAATGATAATGAGAATGAAGACAATTGAAGACTGATTATGTAACTTACTTTTTGTTATATTTATGTTATAATTTGCTTGAAGTATAAGCAATAAATGAATATGATTATTTAATTGATACAAAACTTGATTTTATTTTTTGTAATAAGCTCTGAACATCTACAATATGTTAACTATAAATCGCGTCGAATAAAGCTGCGAAGCATAATTTATGATCAAACGAACTTACCTGTAAGTGAAGTTCGATCCATAATTATGCGAGCAGCTTTATTCGACGCGATTTATAGAAGTCCCACCCAGTTTTTGGGAGTGGTTTTAAACATTAATCAATGAAAAGGTACATAATATATTTAAGTGTCCCCCCCCACTGCTATAATATCACAATATTATTTAACTATTTTGGGAAAAAATAAAATTCCAGTTCATAGATAAAAGAAAGACTTACAATAAGCTATATAATAATATTATGTATGATATACCAATATAATAAAAAATCCAGTCTTATTAATAAAAAAGAAAATTGGTTGGAGAAAACACATAGGTTAGTCAAACAGTTCATAAAAATAAAGCAAGTTTCAGGTTGGCTAAATTTAATTTCAATTTAATGCTTATGTTATTGTTATTTTTTTTTTACAAACTGTTTGATATTTCTTTAAATAAAATGAGGTGACAATGGTGTGGCAAGTTGAGAAAAATATTGCCAGTTTGCTTTAGTAATCGATAGATTATCGTTTTTTCAATAATCGATTGTTTTTAACTTTATAAGACCGTGTGAGGGCTAGGCTTGGATTTACATCTACAATATGTTAACTATAAATCGCGTCGAATAAAGCTGCTCGCATAATTATGCATCGAACTTCACTTACAGGTAAGTTCGTTTGATCATAAATTTTGTTGTTAAACTTACCTCAAAATAAGACACCTCTTCATCTGTAACATTCTGAGAGCCGTCAATGTTTTGTACAACAATCGGAGTAGATGCACTTTAATGAAAGGGAGTTATATTATTTTTGGTGTCCTCAGAAACACGCTGCGAGCCGACATTTTGTTGTGGTTCATATGGTGTAGAAGTGCTTGTGCGACGGAAAAACAACTACTGTTTTGAGTCCAATTCGGTGACGACATCTGTAGCAGTATATACATTGGTATTGTTACGAGCGTGGGGTTCGTATTTGATAGAAAAACACGAATTAATCCACTAAATAAAACACTCGCTTTATTACCCAAATTACGCACTTACAATTCACACGAACTGTACTTAAAATCCACTAATTAAAACACACTCACTATTTACAAGAAGAGTCTTTCTCTCCGATTATACTTGTACTAGCACTCGATCGCCGGCCGTCGGCGCATTTTATATCCCGCGGAGCCGCTCTGGACACATTGTCCACACATATCGCGAATATTCTAGTAAGGACCAGCGTGCGGGCCGAGAACATTCGAGACCATATATGTCTCTCTCTAATGGTACACTCTCTCTGTCACTCCCTTCTCGAATGTTCCGAGTATAGCTATCTCTTTCTAGTAGTGCTATCTCTGTCACACACTTATACACATACGAATAAAGCTGCTCGCATAATTATGCATCGAACTTCACTTACAGGTAAGTTCGTTTGATCATAAATTTTGTTGTTAAACTTACCTCAAAATAGGACACCTCTTCATCTGTAACATTCTGAGAGCCGTCAATGTTTTGTACAACAATCGGAGTAGATGCACTTTAATGAACGGGAGTTATATTATTTTTGGTGTCCTCAGAAACACGCTGCGAGCCGACATTTTGTTGTGGTTCATATGGTGTAGAAGTGCTTGTGCGACGGAAAAACAACTACTGTTTTGAGTCCAATTCGGTGACGACATCTGTAGCAGTATATACATTGGTATTGTTACGAGCGTGGGGTTCGTATTTGATAGAAAAACACGAATTAATCCACTAAATAAAACACTCGCTTTATTACCCAAATTACGCACTTACAATTCACACGAACTGTACTTAAAATCCACTAATTAAAACACACTCACTATTTACAAGAAGAGTCTTTCTCTCCGATTATACTTGTACTAGCACTCGATCGCCGGCCGTCGGCGCATTTTATATCCCGCGGAGCCGCTCTGGACACATTGTCCACACATATCGCGAATATTCTAGTAAGGACCAGCGTGCGGGCCGAGAACATTCGAGACCATATATGTCTCTCTCTAATGGTACACTCTCTCTGTCACTCCCTTCTCGAATGTTCCGAGTATAGCTATCTCTTTCTAGTAGTGCTATCTCTGTCACACACTTCTCGAATGTTCCGAGTATAGCTATCTCTTTCTAGTAGTGCTATCTCTGTCACTCCTACCGGATATTTCGCCATATAACGATTTGTGCTTCAGAGGCCCATAAGGGGTCCTGAAAACGCCTGAAAACGGGTTTTCAGGTTATGGCGTCATCTGATAGAGGGTGCCCTGAAACGGACTGAAAACATGTTTCAGGCGCCTGAAAACGACGGCAACTTGGGTGAAATTTCGATCTTTAGATATGTGATAGAGTAACTTCTGAAACGGCCTGAAATGATTTTTCAGCCCGCTGAAAACGCCTCTACAGCACTGAAATTGACGTTCAAAGTTTTTTGACCTAAGCTACCGGCGTAACACTACCCCCTCCTAAGACATGCTCGTCCCGAGCATCATTATTTCCGTGGTATCTGGCCAGCCGGTCAACATGAACAATCTTGCTCGGACTACGAGGATTCCGCTGGATTCGATACGTGACGTCGTTTATTTTGGTCACTACCTTGTAAGGCCCTTCCCAATTCGGAGATAGTTTCGGGGACTTTCCTACTCGTCGCATAGGGTTATGTAGCCACACCAACGAACCTTCCTCAAAACCCACTTGATAAGACTTCCGGTCATATCGGGTTTTCATCTTTATGCTAGCGTGGAGCCCGTGTTCACGTACCAGGCTGTGAACATCATCAATCCAATACCTGTTCCTATTGCTTGGTTGTAGGCGATTGCTTTGTACGTTTTGGCTTCAGTTTTTAGTTTTTGCCATAACTTTTTAAGGTTGACACATGTTCTGAAATGAGAGATAGGTATATAAAGGTAACGGTTGCGCAAGACCGTGCTGAATGGTCTGTTTACGAGGAGGCCTATAATCAACAGTAGGCCCTTGACAAGCCTGTCAGCCGATGATGATGATGAAATAATAACCACTAACCTCAAGACGTTACCGCAAGCATTTAAATCATTGGTTATTTGTGTCCATGCTTCTTCTTTTAACCGATTGGTTTGCATATCATGTGAGGTACATTTCGTAAGTATAACTTTGCCTTTCTTTTGCAAAATTCGCAAAAATCTCATTTTCTCATCGTCGTCAAAATTTGTGGAACGTTTACGTTTCTCAGTTGACATTTTTGAGAACAACAACGTTCAACTAATACTGACCTCCGATAACTATTTCTTTGCAGAATATTATTTTTTCGATGAAAAATAATAAATGTTGTTGTGATTAAACGTCAAAACACAGCAGACCACAGAACACAATAACAGACAGACAACTTGACCACAGATAAGATAATAGATCGACGAACAAAACCATGGACAACTGTCAAAAAATTAGGCTACTCTTAGGATAAGACCAACCTATTCAAAATCGATTGGTGAAATGCAACTTTATGCTAAGCATTGCCCTAAGCTAGGAGTTACTTAGTAAGGCGTTTCCTAGCTCGTCGTTAGTGAAAACGGGTGTTAGTGTTTTTTAACTATTTTATCAGAATCCATCTAGTTCGAGTGCTAAAAAAAGTAATTTTTACCGTTATCACAGTGAGTGGGAAGAGGAATTTTTTTTCGTTATGGTCAAGGATAAATGTGTGTGCCTTATCTGTAGCTCAAGTATCGCATTACCGAAAAGAGCTAATGTTGAAAGGCATTTTAAAACTACACATTCCAAATACGCCACCGATTTTCCATTTGGCAGTGAAAACCGAAAGATAAAAAAGTACGTGAATTAAAAAGCAGTTTAAACGCACAACAATCTTTTTTTACAAAACCAGATTCGAAATCAAAAGCTGCAACACTGGCGTCATTTGCTGTTACAGAAATATTAATAAAACGAAAGAAACCTTTCAAAGATGGATAAATGATCAAGGAAGCCATGCAGAGAGCTGGAGAAGCACTTTTTAATGACTTTAAAAACAAAAAAGAATTTATTACAGCAATAAATGATATTTCACTTTCACGGAACACAGTAATGCGACGCATTGAAGCCTTAAGTGAAAATTTGGAACAATTACTTAATGAAGACTTGCAGAAATGTTGTTTCTTGTCACTACAGTTTGATGAATCCACCGATGTAACCGACATTGCTGAATGTGCGTTTTCGTGCGCCTAGTTTTTGAAGACATGACAACAAAAGAAGAATTATTGACAATGATTCCATTGAAGGGGCAAACCAGAAGTGAAGATATTTACAGATCTTTTAAGAGTTTTGTAGAAAATACTGCATTTCCGATACACAAACTAGTTGCTATCACGACAGATGGAGCACCCGCTATGCTGGGACAAAGAATTGGTTTTATTTCATTGTGCAAAAATGATGACAACATTCCAAGTTTCACCAACTATCACTGCATCATACACCAGCGAGTTTTGTGCTCTAAAATTCTGGAATCAGATGTTATTATGAAAATTGCTTTTAAAATAGTTAATTCTATTCGAGCCAGAAGTTTGCAAAGGCGTCAATTTCAAGCTCTTCTTGAAGAGACAGAAGCCGAACACTCAGACCTTTTGCTACATACAGATGTTAGGTGGCTTAGCCGTGGTGCCTTTTTGAAGAGATTTCGCCAATTACTGCCAGAAATTAAGACATTCGTTCAATCAAGAGGAGTAAATATACCTGAGCTTGAAGATGAAAAATGGCTTATGATGCTGGCCTTTCTTTGTGACATAACAGAAAAACTCAATGAGTTGAACCTAAATCTTCAAGGGAAAGACAAAACCGTCATTGACATGACATCTTTGATTAAAACTTTTAAAAGTCAAATTCAAATGCATGCATCTCAATTAAAACGAGGTGAACTAAAAAATTATAAAAACATGGAAGAAGAATATACGCACAATTCAAATCGAGACTACAAAATTTTCGCTGAACAGCTGCAGAATTTGCATCTGGAGTTAGAAAGAAGGTTTGCAGATTTTGCCGCTCTCGAAGAAATGCTTAAGTTTCATGGTATTCCCTTTCAATGAAAACATTGACATTGACAGCTTGACCGTTAAAATCGGCAACTTAACCGATACTGAATCTCTTCTGGTCGAAGAAGAAATAATAAAAATGAGAAGCGATATATTTTGGAAAGTGATTTGCAAAGAAAAGTTTCCATGCCTTAGAAAGGTGGCTTTATATTTGACTTCATTTTTTGTTTCTACCTATCTTTGCGAATCAACGTTTTCAACTATGAATGCAATAAAAACCAAAAATCGTTCCCGCTTAACAGACGCTCACTTAACTTCCTGTTTGCGCATCGCAGTTACTTCGTACACTCCCCAATATGATAAACTTGTGGATAATATGTAGTGTCAAACATCCACTCAAAAGCGTAAAACGCAATGATAAATTCGAATTAAGTATGTAATATTCAATAAATAAATACATACAAACTTATTACAAAAATGTTTTATTTCTCTCTTCTACATTCTACGTTGCAGTCGACCGCAGGAAGTATTTTCGAGCAAAAGTAGACCTTACAGGTCAAAAGTTTGGCCACCCCTGAGTTAGATTTTCAGCTTCTCCAGATTTTACCTCATATATATCAAGAAACTGTGTGCGAACACAATCTTTATCATCATTGTAGGCGACGCAAATATTTAGATTAAAATGTGTAGGCTAGTTTTTACTTAGTTAGTTTTACTTTTAGTACTTGTAACGCCATCTCGTGCAACATATAGATATTAAAGCTAATAAAAACGTTGGTGGGGAGCGAGCCCAAGTCTTGCGCAGTACGCACGTATACAAACCGGTAGATTGACAGTGATTTTCCAAATCTCCTTTTCGCCACGTCGTTGGCTACTCGCTCGCACCATAGTTTTGGCCATTGTACAAATCGAAATTACGTGTTTTCCTTGTTCCGTCACCTACAATAAGTGGTCTTCGAACCGGATCATTACTGGAAGTGATGTATAGAACTCCGAAGCAGCCTAAAACTCGTAAACAACACCGAGAATTCGAGCGCACGCAATTGCAAATGGCGAGCACTTCTAGCAACGCACCCGCGGAACCTATAGTTAAAATGCCAAACCTCGGCACCGATAGTGATGCACAGCCGAAGGAGTTGGATACAGGGAAAATGGAAATACCGAAAAGATCTATACGTGGATCAATTGTGTCAGGCAAGTCGAAGCGGTCTACGTCATCATCCATTGCTAGACGTAAGCAATTGGAATTTGAAGCCGCTCAAGCTAAGGCACAGATTGAGCTGGAGCTAACTGATAAAAAGCTGGAAGCTGATCTAGCCCAAGTTGACGTCGAGGAGTGGCAAAGCGAGCGCAGCAGTCAAGCTAGAGGCGCGCTTAGCAACAGAGCTCGATCGAGCGTTGAACAATGGTTGGACAAAGGTCACGATGAGACAACTTACATACCACAGCCGCAAGCACCATATCAGCCGCAGCTTCAAGCATTGCCGCTTGTCAATAGTGCGTCCGTCAACGTAACCCAGCACCCTGAACTGCCTCGTGATAGCATCCAGCAACTAGCCCTGACCTTGAAGGACATCATGACGACCTCGTCAGCACAGCGTGACGACCGTTTGCTCAGTCGCCTGTCTACTCCGCGTGAATTACCAATTTTCAGCGGTGACTGTGTTGAATGGTTACACTTTAAGAGGACATATACTGAATCTACTAAAGTGTGCGAATTCAGTGATTCTGAAAATCTAGAAAGATTACGCAAAGCACTGCGAGGCGACGCGAAGGACACGGTTACCGCCCTACTGATTGGTAACACCCCGCCCGCAGCGGTAATGGAGGCCCTTGAATTAAGGTTTGGCCGATCTGACGTAATCATTATGAACCTTACGACGCAACTGAAGAAGTTACCTTCGCTACCCACGTCGTACCAGAATGACTTAATTGATTTTTCAATCAAGGTAAACAACTGCGTAGCAACAATAGGTGCCCTAAATCAGCAGGATTACCTACGCAGCCCCGAGCTCGCGTCAGCTGTTTTGAGTAAGCTACCGAGCACTCTAATTGGGAAGTGGACCGATTTCGCATATAACAGATTAGCCGAAGATCAGCCAAAGTTGACTTTGATCGCAGGATTTCTCAAACAGGAAGCACAAATGTTATCATTAGTTGGAATGACACAGGTACGAGAACAACAACATAAACCGAGTGAAACAAAAATATCAGCAAAACATGCAACTGATAACAGATTCCGGCCTAATCGACCTATATTTACCACAAGTGTTGTCGAGGACAATAAGGTATGCAAGTTTTGTTCTAAAGGACCTCACACGCTGCCCGAATGCCGTATCTTCAAACGTGCTATGCGTCGTGACAAATGGAGGTTTATAAAATCACAAGGACTGTGTTATTGTTGTCTGACGTCGCGGCACGATAGAAATGCATGCCCCGCACCTGTGTGCAATGTAGATGGATGTGGACTAGCGCACCACAAAATGCTACACTGGACGAAACCTAATACGGAATCACAATCAGCTGTCACGGTTACCGACTCGCCGCCCGAGCCGGCCCCCACGGTGGCTCAGCCGCAGGCCCCGGCGCCGGCGCCCCCGGTTCCCGACACCGTGGCACACGTTGCATCGGATTGTGACAAACATTCTTCCAAGGACCATTTCATCTTAAAAGTAATGTCAGTGCAGTTACGTGGACCTAAAGGTGTTGTGAGTACTTACGCCCTTTTAGACGATGCAGCTTCAGTGTCCATTATAGACTCTGACCTAGCAACCGAGTTAGGTCTTAAGTGCGAACAATCTAGCCCTATAAAGTTCATCGATGCATTTGGACTCGAAGTGTACCAATCGGACGCGCCGACCGTCACCGCTCAGATAAGTGGACAACACAATAACAATAGTTATGATATTAAATTGCGTAAAGTGTCTAAGTTAAATTTACCAGCACAAAACTTATCTGTAATTAGCAGTTTAAATTGTCAACATTTATCTCATGTCAAAGATTTTGTGTGTAAAAGTTGTGTAATCCCGCGCATTCTTATTGGGGAAGATAATTATTTCTTAATAGCTCCCGTTGAAATAATTCATGGTAATAAATACGAGCCCTATGCTTCTCGGTGCAAGTTAGGTTGGTCTATTCACGGTTACTGCGGTCGCACTCACTCCAACGCTGCCGGTATGTTTCATCTTAGTCACACAGATGACGAAAATATTAGCGAGTTAAATGATTTAATTAAACATTCTTTTTCCTTAGATTCTATAGGAATTTCAACCCTACGGCGTGAAAATAGTGATCATGTCAGGGCATTGCAAATTTTAGATGATACAGCCCGGCTTATCAGTAATCAATGGGAGGTTGGCCTGCCGTTCAAGAAGGACATATTCACCATGCCGGACACACGCGAGGCTGCTTTTACGCGACTACAGTCTTTGATGCGCAAATTTGTTAAAGACGACGCGTACGCAGATCGTTACCGAAATGAAGTAAACAAACTGTTTACTGCCGGCTATGCACGTGAACTGCGGGAAAATGAACTCTCGGCGGACCACATATGGTATATGCCGCACTTTGGAATACAAAACCCGAACAAACCTGGTAAGCTAAGACTAGTATTTGATTGTGCCGCAAAAGTAAACGGAACCTGTCTTAATAGTTATTTACTTACCGGTCCGGACTTATATAACTCGCTTATGGGAATAATGTTCAGATTTCGCGAGAACAAGGTTGTCATAATAGGTGATATTAAGGACATGTTTTTAAGGGTGAAAATAAGGCCGCAAGATCAACATGTACTTCGTTTTTTATGGCAGGAATCGCCTAACGAACCTCTAAAAACATGTCTTATGCAAAGTTTAGTGTTTGGCGGAACATGTTCTCCATTCATTGCGCAATATATAAAGAATAAAAACGCATTGAGGCATGATGATTTGTATCCCGAAGCTGTACAAGTAATCGTAAAAAGTCATTATATGGATGATTGCCTATATTCAACTAGCACCCCGGAGAATGCAATCAAGTTGGTCAAACAAATAACCGAAATTCACAAAAGCGGTGGATTTGAGATACGAGGTTGGTCTAGTAATAGCACGGAGGTACTGAAGAATATACCTACCGAGGCGCTCGCGCAAACAGCTGTTCAGTTCAAGGACGGGGCCTTGAATACTACGGAGCGCACCTTAGGATTAATGTTTCATCCTTCTGATGATACGTTTGGATTTAAAATATCTTTTCATCGGGTGCCAGAGGAGATATTAAATGGAACTGAGGCGCCTACTAAGGCAAAAATGTTGAGTCTTATTATGTCGATTTATGACATTCATGGTTTTTTATCGCCTTTTATTATAAAGAGTAAAATAATATTCCAGAATGTTCATCATAGTGGCGTGAACTTGAACGATCGAATCCGCCCGGAGGAGCATGCGAGCTGGGTAAGGTGGCTCGACGAGCTTAAGCTTCTAGCATCGCTGCGCATACCACGACACTATGATGATGCGGGAGTATGGACGCGTTGTTATGACGACGCAAAGTATGGGGTAAGAGACCCTATTATTATTGTGAACACCGAATTGCACGTCTTTTGTGATTCGAGTAGTAAAGCATATGCTGCTGTCATTTATTGGCGTTTCACCCGCTCTGACGGAACCGTCAATGTATGTTTCGTGGCAAGCAAAAGCCGAGTGACCCCTCTTCGTCCGGTTTCGATACCGAGACTTGAACTTCAGGGTTCCGTACTTGCAGCTCGTCTCGCTGCTACTGTACAAAGCGAGCACAAGGATATACAAGCAAGTAAAAGGTATTTCTGGACAGATTCCAATACCGTACTTCAGTGGATACGAAGCGACCCTAGGGATTATTACCCGTACGTTGCTCACCGACTCGGTGAATTAGATGAGTTGACCACTGCGTCAGAGTGGCGGCACGTGCCTTCCTCTCAGAATGTAGCTGACGTGGCGACTCGCGACAATGCGCCGCCGCTGCCGTACGACGATGTATGGTTCCAGGGGCCTAACTTCTTACGCCGGCGGGAAGTTGAGTGGCCTAAGGATCTTAAAAGTTTTGAACCACTCGAAGAGGCAATTTGCGAACGTAAGTTTGTTAGTGTTCTATCTTCAGCTGATTGTACTAGTACACTACCGGTACCTAACGAAAACAACTTCTCTTCGTGGATTAGATTGCTAATGACCACTGCACGGGTGTTGTTGTTTATTAAAAAATGTCGACGGCAATGCAATCGCATTGACAGCGAGTTGCTGCAGTCGGCAGAGCATCTGGTGATCAGAAAATGTCAACATGATTCTTTTATCACAGATTTCGAATGTTTGAAACAAATTGACACCTTATCTTGACGACGCGGGCTTACTACATGTAGGAGGCCGTATCGACAAGACTATAGGAGTCGAAGAGTCTCTCAAGAGACCGGTGATTCTTGATGGAAAACACAAAATCACCAGGCTGCTTGTGGAGCACTACCACCGTCGAGCACTACATGGAGCTCAAGAGTTGGTGGTAAATGAACTAAGGCAGCGCTACTGGATCTTGAACCTGCGTCCTACAGTACGCGCGGTTGCAGCACATTGTCTATTTTGTAGATATCGACGCGCGACACCGTAGGCGCAACGAATGGGTGATCTGCCTCCTGCTCGACTGCGGCACAACCGAAGGCCATTCTCTTTTACAGGAATTGACTTCTTTGGCCCAATGGAAGTCACAGTAGGTCGTGGTAGACAAAAACGCTACGGCATGTTATTTACTTGTTTGACGGTTCGTGCCATTCATATTGAACTAACCGAAAGTCTTACCACTGACTCCACCATCATGGGTTTAAGACGGATGATAGCTCGCAGAGGAGCTCCCACTACGATTTACTCCGACAATGGGACGAACCTACGAGGAGCAGACCTGGAATTGAAGCGCAGCATCTCTGAGCTTGATATCGATACACTTCGCCAAGCTGGGCTTGTCAGAGGCATTGAGTGGCGCTTTATTCCACCAGGTGCTCCAGAAATGGGTGGAGCGTGGGAGCGTTTGGTGCGCACGGTGAAAACAGCCCTGAAAACTATTCTAAAGGAACGCGCACCTCATCCAGAGACGCTAGCAACCTTGCTAGCCGAGGTGGAAGCGCTTGTAAACAGTCGCCCAATCACGTATGTGTCTACGGACCCAAATTCCCCCGAGGCCTTGACGCCAAATCATTTTTTAATTGGTACGTCATCAAATGGAGCAGCGTTCGGAAAGTACGATAACGAAGACCTTCAGCTCAAGCGGCAGTGGCGGATAGCACAACGTCTGACAGATATGTTTTGGTCTCGTTGGCTTAAGGAATATTTGCCAACACTTCTTCCACGGCAGAAATGGACGCGCGAAAATCGTTCCTTACAGGTAGGGGATTTCGTTCTCTTAGTCGAACCTAACTTGGACCGTGGCTCATGGCGACACGGAGTAGTGAGTGCGACCCTCCCCGGGAGCGATGGTCGCATACGCATGGTGGACGTGCGCACTCGCACGGGTATCCTGCGGCGCCCAGTCACACGCGTCGCCCTGCTTGCACCAGAGTTAGCTCGTGATGGCTAGTCATCACTAAGGGGGTGGCATTGTAGGCGACGCAAATATTTAGATTAAAATGTGTAGGCTAGTTTTTACTTAGTTAGTTTTACTTTTAGTACTTGTAACGCCATCTCGTGCAACATATAGATATTAAAGCTAATAAAAACGTTGGTGGGGAGCGAGCCCAAGTCTTGCGCAGTACGCACGTATACAAACCGGTAGATTGACAGTGATTTTCCAAATCTCCTATTCGCCACGTCGTTGGCTACTCGCTCGCACCATAGTTTTGGCCATTGTACAAATCGAAATTACGTGTTTTCCTTGTTCCGTCACCTACAATCATCATAATATATATTTATTTATTTACTCAATTTCATAACAATTCGTGACATTATTACAGGTGTCTGACCCAATTCAATATCATATAAGTATTTTAATGAAGCTATTAATATCTAAAGTAACCTTTATGTTCAGGCACACACATTGCCAGGTCTTGTACATAGTTAATTAAGTTGAAATTTTTACCAATTATAGTAATATTATTATTAACTAGCATCCGACTACAAGTACTTACAAAACAATTATCACAAGTAATTATCACAAGCATACCAACTATGAAGATATATTCGTAACTATAAAAATATCACCATCACATTCTAATTATACCTATTCTAATTACATGTCAGTACAAATAAAATAAAAATCAGTCATTTAGTCAAATAATTATAAGCATTTTCTTGGAACTTTGCCAGTGTACAATTACATTTTCTATTGCAATATAATTTAAAGTGCGAAGGGCTACAGTCAATGGGGCAAATTTTAATATGTTAGTTCTGCACAGTGGAAGAGAAAATAATTGATTACGGGGCGTTTGTCTTAGGCGCGTATTGGGGACTTTCAGGCAAATACATTCCAAGAGTCTCGGATTGGGCAAATTACCCCGAAATACTTCCCACACATAGGTGACTAGGGCTACATGCCTCCTCACATCCAGCCTGTAATATCCTATCATTTCTAGTAAAAACAACGTGGGGTACATTGCTGGGTAAAGCGGATATGTACCATACTGCCTGAAGTACATATATCTTAAAAACTTATTCTGTAGTTTTTCAATAATTTCTATGTATTTAGTCTCCTGAGGATGCCACACCATACCACTATATTCTAATCTACTTCTTACCAATGTGCTATATAACGTCCTTATTGTATTGAAGTTGTTAAAGTCTTTCGATTGACGCAACACAAAACCCAAAATTTGGAAAGCTTTTTACAGATATTAATTATGTGGTCACGGAAGTTTAAATCACTTATCATGCGGACACTCAAATCGAGTATCGAGGTGACCTTAGTGACCATTTGGACTCCGTCAAATACAAATACAAATACAAATACAAATACAAATACAAAAAACTTTATTATGAGAATTACAATTTGCAGGTACATGTTACTGTTGGGATCCACACTAGGTCTAACCTGTATCGTGGGCCCCAGCTTGGTGATTGGCTATATACATTTTTATTTGAACAACACGATTTATTTTAATAATGGTCATGTTTATTTTTTTTTATGTTAAAACCTATAGGTAAATTAATTTAAGTAAGTGTTAGTTGTGTAAGGGGATAAATAAATAATGATAATAATATATATATATATGAATAAGTGAGGATAGATATGTGTAATGTATGAGTGCACACCCATTTTTTCCGCGCCGCCAATCATCCAGTAAACTCCAACATTTTTTCAGTCTCGTCGTAACTTTGCACCGCGAGCAACTTTAGTATTGCGGTTTTTGCTTCCCGAGCTGTAGTCATTTTTAATTCAATGTGTTTGCACACTCTATTGTAGATATAAGGAGAAGCGAAAAAGCTGAAGCGTTTAGCGAACGTAGTACGGATTTTAGGGGTTGGGACTCTATATACTCGTCTATTTAGGAGGTTTTGGTATGAGGCAGAGGAAGTGGTTGTCTTGTGATGAGCTAAGGTTATTTTAAGTATATAGTGTTGCCGAACCGTCAGCACTTTCCAATCCTGGTAGATGTTAGTGGTGGGGTATCTAAAAGGCTTCCTTCCTATTACCTTGAGCAGCGAGCGTTGAGCTCGCTCCACAACTATCAGGCTTGATTTGGAAGCACCACCCCATGCTGTGATGCAGTATGTCAATAGCGACTGGCAGAGAGCGGTGTATACCAATTTTAGTACTTCCATATCGGCACACTGTCTCAGTCTTTTTATTATGGGAATTAGTTTTCTTTTGCGAGCTGCAAGAGACGAGATGTGGGCTCTAAATGTTAAGTTTTCATCTAGAATCAGACCTAAATACTTGAAGGTGCGCACTTTTCCTATCGTTGGGCAAGCACATGAAGGAACATTAATACATTTGTGGATGCTGAGAGTCATGTTCTGTGGTGGGCTGGAGGCAGCAGTTTTGTGAAAGCACATGAATTTAGTTTTTTGTGTGTTAAGTGTAAGCAAGTTTTCACTCAGCCAGTGAGACACTTCAGTCATGTACCTCTCTGCCGCCGTCTTGGCTCCCTCCCAGGACTCTGAGCGAATGATAAGGGCACTATCGTCAGCGTAGCACAGAACGTCAGCATCCTTTTTATCTCTAAAAATTCTGGTTAGCTCATCAATATAGATGATAAAAAGCGTTGGACCGAGGATGCTGCCCTGTGGCACACCGAAGGAGATGGGGCTCTGATTGATTATGTGTTCGTCTATCTTAACGCATTGGCTTCGATTTTGGAGGTAGCTGTCGAACCATTTCAGAGGGGTACCGCGAACACCAAGGCGTTCTAGTTTATTGAGGAGCTTAGGCGGTGAGACGGTATCAAAGGCCTTGGCCAGGTCCAGGAAGACACCAACACAAGACTCTCCGCGGTCGAGGGATGTGCTCACTGAGTTTAGTAGTTGTACCACAGCATCCTCCGTGGACCTTCCCTGTCGGAAGCCGCTAAGGCACCAAATAACCATTTTACCAAAATGTCTACTTTACTCTAATGTCTATGTTTTCACAAAGTCTACTCAATTTCTCAAAATGTCTACTCTTTAGATTAGGCACCAAATGTCAATTTTACCAAAATGTCTACTTTACTCTAATGTCTATGTTTTCACAAAGTCTACTCAAAAATTCCACTTTTACTTTGAGGTTTAATCAATGCTACTCACACTACTTTACCAAAATGACCACATTTCCTTAAAAGACAAACTATGGATCGAAAATGGGCTTCTGAGTCTGATTTTGAAAATGGACGAAGGGGTCCTTGCGATAAACGGTCAGGTAGCAAGTAGTAGTGTGAGTTCTTTTAGGGAACGGAACACTAAAACATATTAAATCGTGTTTAAGGTATGAATTAAGACAATACAGCACTTCATCCTCAGATCAGCTCGATGGTACCATAAGAACATGCTCTAAGAATTCTTCTTTCAAATAAAAAAACAACATTCAAATCGGTTCACCCCGTTTACGCTCCGCGAGCTGAGAGACAGACACACACACAGATACACAGAGTGACACACGCGTCAAAATCATAACACCCCTTTACGTTGGGCGGGGGTTAAAAACACAGTTGTGACTTGCATGGTCATGCTGTTCCTCTTACAGACTTTGTTCATAAAGATATCTTATCCTATTTCATTTCTTTAGGCCGCGGGTATAGTTTCCCAACTCTCTACTTATTACGGTTCGCCCCCGAGGGCCTGCTGATGGACAGACGGACAGACAGCGGAGGCTTAGTAATAGGGTCCCGTTTGGCACCCTTCGGGTCCGGAACCCTAAAAACAGAACATTACTTCTTTGTTCTTTTGCTAGTAGATAAGGAACCCTTACCCAGACTGTTAAACGATCAGAAAAACAATTTATAAAGTACAGCTTAAAATATATTTGAAGAATGAATCTATTGAACAAACTGAAGTTTACTGAACATAACAATACATGCTTAACTAACATAACTAGAAACTATTATATTAAATCTTAACATATAAACAGCTCAATTAACTCTCAACTTAAAATAAATATTATGTGACGAGGGTCGAATTAAAGAATTAATATTCTGCTGTTATTTGCTAAACTTTACTCCCATACCAAGTTTTAAGTAAACAATTTTCTTCAAGAATGTCATGGCCGAAAATTTGTTTTGATTCAAATCCGAAAGCAAATTCTTCAATTTTTCATCAAAAACAATATCATAATTTTTTCGATTTTTTGCCAAAGTACTGAAAATAGAGTCGGTTATTTTGATATCGACATGCTTTGCTTCTTGTCTCAGTTTGTGCAAAAAGTAAAAGAAATTAGGGTTTTTCTTTATATTGGCGTTTAGCCGTCTATGCCAACCCTCTAGAGGATTGGTAGTTCTGTGTCTGTCATCGGCACAGCTCAGAAGTCCTGGTGTTATCAATGGTTTCCACTGCTGCTTGAAATATTTAAGGAATCGGTTCAGTGTGGTGATAACCGGAGATACTTCAAGGATGCTTGCCCAAGCCTCAGGTATTCGTCTTGCCGGAAGAAGAGGTAAAAGAGCACAAAGCCTGGTGATCTTTCTGCCCGCTTCTGAAAGAGTTGCGTTTAACTCTTTGGACTTTTTCCACACAGCCTTGTTAAAGTGGTAAAAACAACCACTGATTTTTGTTTCGGGAAAAGCATTTTTGATTCCATTTATCTGAGCCTGCTCGTAATCGCATTTATAGACTGCAGGATTGAATCCGAGTTTGTCACGAAGTAACTTAAAAAATCGGCTGTATGTCGCCTCATTCTTATTTGGTAGTAATCCGTAGGCTACCGGTACTACAAAAGTTGTCCTTTGTGTAGAGCCCAGATCAGCGTGTACTGAGAAGAGCTGGTAAAATGGCTTCGGTACACATCTGAATGTGCCGTCGCCAAAGTAGGTACACAATTTTTTATTGGATTTTATAGTCTTCTTGGACAAAGCAGTTGCAAAAATGAGAATTTTCTCATTTCCTTCACCATCTTCACATACAAAAAAGGGTTTATATATGTTTGGTACTTCCACATCTTTGATGTTCTCAAACAATAGTCTTCTTGAACCCAAAAATTTCTTTCGAGCCCGGTAGAGGGCGTTTTTGATGCATCCGAAAGTCGGTATCTCGGCTAGGTATCGTTTTCCTTTTTGCTTCAAGGGCTCGAATTTTTTTTCATAGATTGATTGGATGGGTCCAAAATCTACGCATACATCTTTTTTACATTGTTCGATTGTCATCAATACTTCATTCTTGATGAAATCGCTTTCACATGTATGTGGTTTTTGTCTCAAAACAACCGTTTTTGTCAGATCTAATGTGACTGTCGCCGAACAATCTTTTCTATTTACACATCTCCACAAAGTCGTTTCTTTATTTATCTTGCTTAAGTTTAACCTATACCCTCCGAGCAATAAACTGCTTTTACCTTTTTGATTATTTAAAAATATTAAATCCATGTTTCACTTGATAATATCTTCAGCAGTCGACGATTGCCCATATGACAGGCAGATACCTACATGACGTGAAACTGACACATCCCAACTTTTCAAATATCTATTAAAACGCTTTCAAGGAGTTTTTATTGTCTAACGTGTGAACTTTTATTCTTTGCTACCAGTACCTAAATAAAATTAGCGACTTTTTGAGAAAGAAGTCTTTATGGGAATGTAAACATTGTGAGATGGACTATTTGGAAAAGTGGTCATTATGGGAAAGTAGTCTTCAAGGGAATGTAAACATTGTGAGAATGTGGACTTTTTCGGGAAAGTGGTCAATATGGTAATGTAAACATTTTTGATCATAGACATTTTGGTAAAATGGTCATTTGGTGCCTAAGCGTCGGAAGCTGTACTGCCTTTCTGATATAAGTTTATTCGTCTCAAGGTACTTCACAAGGCGTCTGTTTACAATATTTTCTAGTATCTTTGACAGGGAGCTTAGTAGGGATATTGGCCTGTAGTTAGAAGGTTCCGTCTTATCTCCACATTTGTGAATGGGTACCACTGCTGCAGTCTTCCAACAGGAGGGGAATTCTCCATTTCTCAGGCTAGAGTTAATAATATGGGTCAAAGCGGGTAGGATGTTTGGGGAAATCGCCTTGATGAGGCCGTTCCCAATGCCATCGAGCCCTGGTGAACTGTCATTTTATAAATTGCTTATGGCTGAGTTTACTTATACTGGGTCTGTGGGCTGGAAAAAGAATGATTGGTGGTGATGTGGGTCCTGGATCACGGGAGCACGAGTGGTAGCACTTTGGGAGTTAAGGATTTCATTTGCGAGGTTCTGGCCAACGTTTGCGAAGTATTCGTTATAATAATTGAGTGAAATGTCTTTGTTTGATTTCGAGTGCAATAGATCTGTGCTTTTGGCTGCCGATTTTTTTATATCGCAAATACTTTTAATGGTTTTCCACATTTTCTTTGGATCACTCCGGCTCTCATTAAGGTGGTCTCTCTTTGATTGGAATTTAAGCCTTTTGAGTAGATCATTGCAATAGTTCCGATTTCTTTTGTAGCAGATTTGTAGTATTTCATATTTTGGCTCTTTGCGTGCTTTGTTATGTAACCTTTCTCTATGCAGCATACAACGGACCAAACCGGGGGTAATTCATGGTTTGATGGTGAATTTGCTACGGCTCACTGTCACATATTTTTTGTGTTTACTGATAGTTTCATCAAGTATTTCCATGAAAGCAACAGTGCAGGAGGAGGCATCTTCGTTTTGGAGAACTGTTGACCATGGTTGGTCCTTTAGATCGTTGTTTACTGCTGCATAGTTAATTTTTGCGAATGTTCGGATATATTTATTACTGAGAGGCTTGAGATTTATATTAGCCAGGGTCAAGTCATCATCTGTAAGCATCGTCTTACAGACTAGGCCCTCTGCTAATATTTTTGTCCCGACAAATATGTGGTCCAAACAAGAGTTATATCTTGTGGGGTGGGTAATTACTGGTCTGAGGCACATTTCGGAAGTTAGTGATAGGTATTCCTGGGTGTCCTTGTCCTCCTCTGCTAGGATATTTATATTTATGTCGCCTGCGAGTATTGTGGTACCAGTATCCTTGAGTGGGGCCAGTAAATGTTCCAGAGCCCTGAGAAAGTTAGTGGGATCTGTAAAAGAGGGTGAGCGGTAGATGGCTAGGATTGAGAGTTGTCCTGGAAAGTCTACTATTAGGCAATTACAGTCTGTGAACTCTGGTTCTCGTACGCTGGCATTCATGTTATCCCTTATAGTGTTATGCTACTTACATGCCATTTTCCAGTCTGCTTTGATGGTCTGCATTTATCTCACAGCTGGATATTTCGTATCACCTTTATTTGCATAGGACCCTGTAACGTTTTAAACCATAAGAACACAATAACAAATCATTTTCACTTCGTATTTTCATACTATCAGCACTGTTAAATCGATGTCGAAGGGGTTTACCTTTGGTGACCTTGTATTTGGCTTTCTCCGAAACTCTGCAATCTCGGGCTTCGTGCGCGCTGGTACGCTACCTTTTTATCTATCGATGTTATGTAATTTTGGCTATGTTATCTTGTTGTCTTCTCTATTACGAGCCTGAAACCAAAATCTGACATATTTTGATGTCGTTGTTTATCTGGTTGTCATGGCAATGTCCATTCAAACTCATTAGCGGTCTGATATGTTTACTTCAATACTTTTACAAAAATACTTTTTCCCTCTTGGCCATTCACATAAATTGCTTTTAATTTAAATAATTTTTAGAACTCTCCAAAAAGGGTATAAGAGCGGAACATTTCAGAAATTGGGAGTCTCACTTCAGCTCTGAAAGAAGAAGCTTCACCTAAAGGCCTTATCCCGGGGTCGCACTGCCCCGGGATCCTGCGAGCCTCTGCTGAGTCGCTGACTGTCTGCTGCTGCTGCTTTACTGCCGTCTCCAACCACCTATACGGCTTGCTGCTGCTGCCTTACTGCCGTCTCCAACCACCTATATCCTGACGTGCTGCCGTCTCCAACCATCTATACCCCGTCGTGCTGCCGTCTCCAACCACCTACATCTTGACGTGCTGCTGCCTTCAAGCCACCTCCTACACCACCTCCGTATGTTATGCTACTTACATGCCATTTTTCAGTCTGTTTTTTTTTTTTTTTTAATCTTATTTATTTTATAAGCCATACATCTTATGATTAAGTCAGCTTAAAAATAATTAACAAAGTTACAGTGCTTACAGTATTACTTTAACAAAAGAAAATAACATTAAATAAATCTAAAATTGGTTAGTTACATAAGTATTTTGTAGTGTTCCCATCTGAGATTCAAAGAGGTTATCAAGAAACTTAAGAATCTGTTACTATACTCGACAGTGAACTCTGAGCTTAGAATTCGATGGAAAAGGAAGAGAAGATCCCCCACAGAGCACCGAGTTTCTTCGAGGAGGTCCAGCCTTGGTTGTTCATTTATTTTACACTCGAGAACTAAGTGAAGGAGGTCTTCCTCCCTCTCACATCGGGTACAATTAGGGTCGTCTCTTTTATTCATAATGAAACTAAATTTGTTAAGTGGGATGTGGTAAGTTCGGGTTCGGAAGCAAAGAACTAGTTCTCTTCTGTTGAAGCTTCGTGAGGCAAACCAAGGTACGCGAGGTGGTTCGTCTACAACGGTTCTGTACCAGATGCCTTTGTTTTGAGAGCAGTCATTGAAATAGGATTTAAATCTAAAGTAGTTGTCGATTTTCAATTTTGGAAGATGATCAGTGTAGTGCGGTACCGTTTCGAGAGGTATGCCGTTCCGAAGAGCCTCGGATGCAAGTGAGTCTGCTATCTCATTACCCTTGATGCCCACGTGTGAAGGAATCCATTGTAAACGAACTTCAACCCCGTTACGTATCATTCTATGGATACATTTAATAATGAGGTAAGTTTCGTGTCTACCGACGATACTGCCCTTAGCACATCCCACTAAATGTTGTAGACTGCTCTTAGAATCTTTGAAAATTACAATTTTATTACGTGTGGTCGACTCAATGTAGTGTACTGTTTCTTTAATTGCTGTTAGTTCAACCCCCATTATCTGTATACATGGATCTTCAATTAGAAACTTCACCCCAAAATTCTCATTTTCATCATAAAATGCGCAACTAGAGCCGTGTCTAGTTTTGGATCCGTCAGTATATATTTTAGAATGGTCTGAGTACTGCATGTTTATCATATCTTCGCTAAGTTGTTTAAGGTCATGAGTGGGTAGTTGAGCTTTAGGTTTAATAATAGTGTCCACTCTATGCAATATGATTTTGTCCCAAGGGAGAGTCTTAATGTCGTGAGAAAGCAAGAATTGGGGTAAAATTTCAGATTTTGACACAAGTAGGTTGGAGTACTTTCTGAAACTTTCAAGCAAAAGAGGAAGTTGGTTTTTACGCCAATAGCTAGCGCCTGTATTTAATGTGTTGTCAAAAACTTCTAACTGTTTTCTCAAGGGGTTGGATGCTCTGGAAGAGAGTTTCAGAAAGTATTTGTTACTTAAATAGATTCTTCTCAAATTTAAGGGTAAGATACAAAGTTCGCTTTCCATGGCAAAAATTGGGGTGTCTCGAATGAAACTTCCACAAAGGCGAAGACATTGGTTTTGGATGACGTCTAGCCTTTGCAAAAGTCTAGAGTTGGCGTTGCCATAAATAATGCATCCGTAATCGAGTCTAGATCGTATCAGTGTTAAATATAGTCTTCTTAGGTGGATCGGATGAACACCCCACTTTGAACTGCTTAATGAGCTAAGGATATTAAGAACGCAATACATTTTTCGGCAGTTTCTAAAACATGGCGATTCCAATTCAAGCGGCTATCCACCCAAACGCCTAAAAACTTTTGTACAATGTATCACCTCAATTTCAATGTTTTTTATTCTTATATTTATATGAGGAACTTTGTATTTTCTATTAAAAAGGCAAAGTTTAGTCTTTGAGAGCGATATTTCTAAACCAATTTCTTCTAACATAGTTATAAAACTGTTAAGACTTGATTGGATAGTGCTAACACAAAAATCAATATTTTGGTTAACACAATACAAAGCGAAGTCATCGGCATATTGAGAGACCTTAACTGACTTCATGAGTGTGTTGCATACATTTGTTGTGACTATATTAAATAATATAGGTGACATTGGGTCACCCTGAGCTATACCCTGTCTACTTATTCTTATTATTTCCCTCCCATCCCGAAGCCTGTATATCAAATATCTTTCTTTTAAAAATTCTCTTATATATCTACATAGAAACGGATCCACATCAAAATCAAGTAAAGAGGTAATAAGAGGTTCAATTGCCACATTGTTATAAGCGTTACTTATGTCTGCGTAAGCGCATAAAAGGTATTTTTGTTGATAAAAGTAGTTTCGGTGTCTACGATAAATCTACTAAGATTGTCCTAGCATGAAAGTCCACGACGGAAACCCAAAGTGCTATCATTAAATAATTTGTTGCTTTCGAAATGGTACTCAAGGCGACGAGTTATCATTAAGTTAAAGGTCTTACAAATACAGTTAATAAGTGAGATGGTGTAGTGTTATGTTATACTACTTACGTGCTATTTTCTTGAATGTCTTAAAAATTCCAAGGCTGCAGCTGCTTTCGAGAAACTTAAAGAAGCTTTGGTAACTGCTCCTGTACGTACATGCTATTCTGGTCTCCTATCCCTTAGCTCCGGCTCCACCATCAGTCTTTTTTGTTTGTCCTTCAGGGTACCTTGCTCTATTACGCTGGATACTTGGTGAGCTGGTGGCTTATTATCTGGTATCACCTTTACTTCCACAGGACCCTGTAACGTTTTAAACCATTAGAACACATTAATAAATCATGTTCGCTCTGCATTTTCATGCTATCAGCACTTTCAAATCGATAGCGAAACGGTTTACCTTTGGTGACCTTGTTTTGGCTTTCTCCGAAACTCTGCAATCTCGGGCTTCGTGCGCGCTGGTGCGCTACCTTTTTTCCTTTCGTTTTTAGGTAATTTATTTCCTGGTTTTACTGTTAGATTTTATATTACGAGTCTGAAATCAACATTTAACATTTGATATATTGATTGTTTATCTGGTTGTCATGGCAATGTCCTTTCAAACTCGTTAGCGGTCTGATATGTTTGTTTTAATACTTTTACAAGAATACTCTTCCTCTCTTGGCCACTCACGAAAATTACGTTTAATTTAAATAATTTTTAGAACTCTCCAAAAATGGTATAAAAGCGGAACATTTCTTCAATTCTGGACAGTCTCACGTCAGTTTCTGAACTGGAAGTACCAGTAAAGGCCTTATCCCAGGGTCGCTCAACCCCGGGATCCTGCGAAGCCTTCAAACTCCTTCAAATCTCCAAATTCTCCATCTGCAACGGGATCCTGCGAAGCCTTCAAACTCCTTCAAATCTCCAAATTCTCCATCTACAACGGGATCCTGCGAAGCCTTCAAACTCCTTCAAATCTCCAAATTCTCCATCTGCAACGGGATCCTGCGAAGCCTTCAAACTCCTTCAAATCTCCAAATTCTCCATCTACAACGGGATCCTGCGAAGCCTTCAAACTCCTTCAAATCTCCAAATTCTCCATCTACAACGGGATCCTGCGAAGCCTTCAAACTCCTTCAAATCTCCAAATTCTCCATCTACAACGGGATCCTGCGAAGCCTTCAAACTCCTTCAAACCTTCAAATACTCCATCTACAACGGGATCCTGCAAAGCCTTCAAACTCCTTCAAATCTTCAAATACTTCATCTACAAAGGGATCCTGCGAAGCCTTCCAACTCCTTCAAATCTTCAAATAACCATCCTTCAAACTAAGGGATTCTGCGAGCCACTGCTTCATTGGTCTCCTACTCCATTCTACAACGGGATCCAGCGAGCCATAGCTACATGAACGCCGCTACCGTTCCTACAACGACGATTTGAACAACATCTACAAAAACAACTACACCTGCATCCTGGTTACTAACCCCACCGGTCTTCTACTCTTCATATCCTCCGTTTCCTTTTTATACTTAATTTGTCTTTTATAAAACTTGTTCTCATTTCATCCATCCTCATCTTCGCATCATCTTTTTATAGACTTTAACCAATAAACTGACACTTTAAATGTTATCCTGGTTGTTGTTTTCTGTTAGGTTCTGTTAGGTTCTGTTAGGTTCTGTTAGGTTCTGTTAGGTTCTGTTAGGTTCTGTTAGGTTCTGTTAGGTTCTGTTAGGTTCTGTTAGGTTCGTGTCTTCACGCGACATTTTGGCGCCCAACGTAAAAGTTCTTCTCCACTCTTCACCTTTTCTGCGCCTTGTCTCTTTCCCTTTGATTTGCTTTCTCTTTCACTCTTAAATCTTTATCTATTCATCCTTTTCACATTTTCCAAATTCTAAAACAAAACTTCATCTAGTTTTTGGATTTCATCTGGATTATATTTAGGCCTACATTTAACTAACATTACTTCACTTCACTTCACTTCACTTCACTTCTATAACACTATACTTAACTATAACACTTGCCTAAACATTTTCCAAATTCTAAAACAAAACTTCATCTAGTTTTTCAACTCAACTCATCTGGATTATTTAGGTCTACATTTAACTTACATTACTTCACTTCACTTCACTTCACTTCACTTCACTTCAATTAACACTTGACTCTACAATGACTCCACTTTCAACTGCAAATGACTCTCCATCACTTGACCTTCCTGCTGATCCGACTGTCATGGAACCTCCTCTTGTTTCTCAAACTTCTGTCCTGAAGGTGATACGAATCTTTATTTAAAATTATTGCACGTAAGTAGCATAAATTTTCTTAACTTCTAAACTGTTAATTTGTATATATGTATATTCTTCATTTCAGACACATCTCGTTGGCGATGTGGCTGATCTCTGGCTTCGAGCTCTACCGCTCTGTTGTATATATGTATATTCTTCATTTCAGACACATCTCGTTGGCGATGTGGCTGATCTCTGGCTTCGAGCTCTACCGCTCTGGCCGTCTTTAATCTTAAGGCAAAGCGACTAAAGCTACCTTAGGATTAATTTGTTACCTCTACTTAATTTTTTTTTCCACGCAGGAGCGGATGACAACTCCTTAAGTAAGCCTGAATGTCGTTTTAAAAACACACTTTTAGAGTGGTAGTCATTGAATGTGAACTCCACCCTTACCTGAATGAAGATGATGAATGTAAGAGATGGTATATCTGATTTTGCCTGGTGATGTCTGTTTTTGCAAAGCTGTGTTTTTCTGGTTTATTTTTGTACATATCAAATTTTTTGCTGAGTCAAAAATTTTTCCAGGGTCGGGGGGAAAATGTAGTGTTATGTTATACTACTTACGTGCTATTTTCTTGAATGTCTTAAAAATTCCAAGGCTGCAGCTGCTTTCGAGAAACTTAAAGAAGCTTTGGTAACTGCTCCTGTACGTACATGCTATTCTGGTCTCCTATCCCTTAGCTCCGGCTCCACCATCAGTCTTTTTTGTTTGTCCTTCAGGGTACCTTGCTCTATTACGCTGGATACTTGGTGAGCTGGTGGCTTATTATCTGGTATCACCTTTACTTCCATAGGACCCTGTAACGTTTTAAACCATTAGAACACATTAATAAATCATGTTCGCTCTGCATTTTCATGCTATCAGCACTTTCAAATCGATAGCGAAACGGTTTACCTTTGGTGACCTTGTTTTGGCTTTCTCCGAAACTCTGCAATCTCGGGCTTCGTGCGCGCTGGTGCGCTACCTTTTTTCCTTTCGTTTTTAGGTAATTTATTTCCTGGTTTTACTGTTAGATTTTATATTACGAGTCTGAAATCAACATTTGACATTTGATGTATTGATTGTTTATCTGGTTGTCATGGCAATGTCCTTTCAAACTCGTTAGCGGTCTGATATGTTTGTTTTAATACTTTTACAAGAATACTCTTCCTCTCTTGGCCACTCACGAAAATTACGTTTAATTTAAATAATTTTTAGAACTCTCCAAAAATGGTATAAAAGCGGAACATTTCTTCAATTCTGGACAGTCTCACGTCAGTTTCTGAACTGGAAGTACCAGTAAAGGCCTTATCCCGGGGTCGCTCAACCCCGGGATCCTGCGAAGCCTTCAAACTCCTTCAAATCTCCAAATTCTCCATCTGCAACGGGATCCTGCGAAGCCTTCAAACTCCTTCAAATCTCCAAATTCTCCATCTACAACGGGATCCTGCGAAGCCTTCAAACTCCTTCAAATCTCCAAATTCTCCATCTGCAACGGGATCCTGCGAAGCCTTCAAACTCCTTCAAATCTCCAAATTCTTCATCTACAACGGGATCCTGCGAAGCCTTCAAACTCCTTCAAATCTCCAAATTCTCCATCTACAACGGGATCCTGCGAAGCCTTCAAACTCCTTCAAATCTCCAAATTCTCCATCTACAACGGGATCCTGCGAAGCCTTCAAACTCCTTCAAACCTTCAAATACTCCATCTACAACGGGATCCTGCGAAGCCTTCAAACTCCTTCAAATCTTCAAATACTTCATCTACAAAGGGATCCTGCGAAGCCTTCAAACTCCTTCAAATCTTCAAATAACCATCCTTCAAACTAAGGGATTCTGCGAGCCACTGCTTCATTGGTCTCCTACTCCATTCTACAACGGGATCCAGCGAGCCATAGCTACATGAACGCCGCTACCGTTCCTACAACGACGATTTGAACAACATCTACAAAAACAACTACACCTGCATCCTGGTTACTAACCCCACCGGTCTTCTACTCTTCATATCCTCCGTTTCCTTTTTATACTTAATTTGTCTTTTATAAAACTTGTTCTCATTTCATCCATCCTCATCTTCGCATCATCTTTTTATAGACTTTAACCAATAAACTGACACTTTAAATGTTATCCTGGTTGTTGTTTTCTGTTAGGTTCTGTTAGGTTCTGTTAGGTTCTGTTAGGTTCTGTTAGGTTCTGTTAGGTTCTGTTAGGTTCTGTTAGGTTCTGTTAGGTTCGTGTCTTCACGCGACAATGGGACGATACTTAGAAGTATCTGAATTTCTTTTTGGAATGGCAATCAGTTTGATCCTACGCCATTGTCCTGGTATCTCACCTTTTTTATAGATGGTATTGAATATGTGTAACATATATTCTTTCGCATTATCGGGTAAATGGTTAATCATAGAGTAAGTAATGTTATCTAAACCAGCTGATGTGTCTGCTCTTTTAAGAATCAAGTTAAGTTCTGAAAGTGTGAAAGAGAGCGGACTGGAATCATTAGTATTAAACTCTAGGGGTTGGAAGTACACGCTATCAGGAGTGAGTTCTGTTACAAAGGAGAGTGCGGCGCTTTCCGGTAAGTATTCTTTAGGACTTCGGTAACCCTTAAGCCATCTGAGTTTCCTCCAGATCTCGCGACTTGGCATATTGCAGTCTATGCTATCACAAAACTGTTGCCAGGAATTTCTTTTAGCAAGTTTTATTACTTTTCGAGCATAAACAACTTTTTCTCTGTAAAGTAATTTTCAACCGTGCGTGATTTCCTGAATTTTTTAAGAGATAATCTTCTCTCTGCTACTTCCTTCGATAAATCAGGATTCCACCAAGGTTTAGGCTAGAATTTGTTAGGGTTATGACTTAATTTAGGACAAGGAATATATTTGTTAGTACTTTCTTCAATTATTTCTATGAGTTTATCGTAGCTACTCTGTACATTGTCTTCAAGGTGAAGTTCTCCACAAGCAGACTTAATGTGTTGTGTATACTCTGCCCAGTTGGCCTTTTTGATGTTTCTTTTCGTTTCTTGGCAGTTTTGTGTGTTATCTAACGTTTTAATAGAAATAATAAGATGGTCGCTGCCAAAAGATTCGTTAGTAACGTTCCAGTCAAAATCGAATGCAAGATCATCACTACAAAAGGAGATATCAGGTGATGTACATATTATATCACCATTGAGCTGAGCACAGCGGGTAAAATCTCCATTGTTAAGAAAGACGTAATTATGTTCTAAGATAGTATCTGATAAGAGTCTACCCCGTGTGTCAGTTGTATATGACCAAGCCGTGTGATGAGCGTTAAAGTCTCCGACGATTAGAGTTTTCTCAGAAAAGTGGCTGAAAAGTTCTTGGTAGTCTCTAACGCTTACTGCTATGTTTGAGGGAGAGTAGACACCTATGATGTGTTGGAGTTTAAAGCTATTAAGGACTTCAAGACATAGCATGTCAATATTATTATTATTATTTCTTGGAAGGGTTTTGAGTGTACAGTTTATAGATTGGTGAACCAGGATAGCTAAACCTCCGTATCCATCTGCTCGATCTTTTCTGAAGACAGAATAACCTAATAAATTAATAAGATTTTTGCATTCTAGCCAAGTTTCAGACAGAAGACATATATGAACTTTTTCATTATGTAAATATGAGTCCAACTCGCTTAATTTAGGTATTAGGATTTGACAGTTCCATTGAATAATGTTAAACTTGAAATTTCTCATGAATGCAATAAAAAATATATATATATATATATATATATATATATATATATATATATATATATATATATATATATATATATATATATATATATATATATATATATATACAATTTAAAAAAAAAATAAGGGGGGGGGAGGGGGGGCTTGTCTACTTACCTACTTTGCGAGATAGCACTTTGAGTTTACTTACGAGACGTGAGAGTCTGTTCTTAACACTGCGACATGGAATGCTAGGTATCAAGTCAGCGAACATTTCAATCAAAGCATCAATTTCTTTTGTATAACTGTAAGTGATGTCTGATATGTTTTTAACTCCATAAGTATGTTTGAGGTATTCTTTAACTTCTTTTGTAGACAATGGGTAAGTTTTACGAGAGTTGGTTACATAGCTTTCCAAGTGGTCCCAATCGATTGAATCCAGATCACTGTGAGGTGTTCTTTTAAGTTTCTTTCCACTCTTAGATTTGTAAACTTCGTCTGAGCTAGACTGGGAGGAGCTCTCAAAGTCTTCGTCGATGTCCAAGTTGCTGGGCGTGTTGTCTTTGGCTGTTTCGGACTCCATAAAGTCGGAAGTAGTCGTAGATTCAGTGGGTGGATGGGGGCGTTTGAAATTTTGTGTCTCCGTAGCCGTAGCATCCTGTGGTGTTTGGTCGTTGAAAGCATTCGTCTCGACGTAGTTGTTTGGGCATTTAGAAGCTACGTGACCGTCTTTTTTGCACACAAAACAAGTCACAGTATCCGATGAAAAGTAGATCCAGTAATTCGTTTCTTCTAAGTCGATAGAGATTTTTTCTGGAATTCGGGTGAAATCCTCAGGAGTCACGTAAACTTGTCGTCGGAAGCTGAGAATGTGGTTGTAGCCCGTTTCATTGACACCAGCACGTAAAAAAGAGATAGGTGACATCGGCGTAATATGCATATCGTGGAGTTTCTTTTCTATTTCGGTGTGCGGTATAATGGGGCACACATTAGATATAATTATGCGTTTGTTTCTACTGATCAACGGTCGAATGGGTAGTTTTTGGTTTAGTATTATGACATATTTTTTGTTGTCAATTATGCCATCGGTGATTAACTTCGAGGAAACGTAGATACAAATTCTATTGTTTGATATTCTGGACAAAAAGCGAATTTGGGATGGTTCGATTATTCTTCCTAAAGCATGGGCATAATCTTTGATTTGCACATTTTATAATGCGTCGATAATAATTGCCTGGTATTTTTTAGGGAAAATTGTGTTTTGTGTCACAGTAGCATAACTAGGGTTATTGGTTAACGTTTGGGAGTTCATTCTGTTCCTGTAGTCAGAAACGCTTCACAAGGTTGCAATATTGCCACTTAATGTACTAACAAAAAGTACGATTCCATCATTGGACACTAAGAGGGTAGATATCACACTCGTGAAAAGATAGTTCACTGGCGCGTGCGAACCGTCCTGCGTCGGTGGCAGGTAAACGCAAACTCAGCAAAATAGATGATTTTATAATTATTTTCTAGTTCAGAGCTTGTTTACACAACATGACATTGACGTTTTTGATCGCCGTATTTTGATGGTCTGCATTTATCTCACAGCTGGATATTTCGTATCACCTTTATTTGCATAGGACCCTGTAACGTTTTAAACCATAAGAACACAATAACAAATCATTTTCACTTCGTATTTTCATACTATCAGCACTGTTAAATCGATGTCGAAGGAGTTTACCTTTGGTGACCTTGTATTTGGCTTTCTCCGAAACTCTGCAATCTCGGGCTACGTGCGCGCTGGTGCGCTACCTTTTTATCTATCGATGTTATGTAATTTTGGCTATGTTATCTTGTTGTCTTCTCTATTACGAGCCTGAAACCAAAATCTGACATATTTTGATGTCGTTGTTTATCTGGTTGTCATGGCAATGTCCATTCAAACTCATTAGCGGTCTGATATGTTTACTTCAATACTTTTACAAAAATACTTTTTCCCTCTTGGCTATTCACAAAAATTGCTTTTAATTTAAATAATTTTTAGAACTCTCCAAAAAGGGTATAAGAGCGGAACATTTCTGAAATTGGGAGTCTCACTTTAGCTCTGAAAGAAGAAGCTTCATCTAAAGGCCTTATCCCGGGGCCGCACTGCCCCGGGATCCTGCGAGCCTCTGCTGAGTCGCTGACTGTCTGCTGCGGCTGCCTTACTGCCGTCTCCAACCACCTATACGGCTTGCTGCTGCTGCCTCACTGCCGTCTCCAACCACCAATACGGCTTGCTGCTGCTGCCTTACTGCCGTCTCCAACCACCTATATCCTGACGTGCTGCCGTCTCCAACCATCTATACCCCGACGTGCTGCCGTCTCCAACCACATATACCCTGACGTGCTGCTGCCTTCAAGCCACCTCCTACACCTCCTCCGGATCTCCAGCTCCGGTCACCACCGCCGCGCGCTCCCTGTTCTGCATCCTACTCTCCGTGTCCTTCGCTCCCCTTTTTATATCTTTCGTACTTTTTTTTTGTAAAACCTGTGTCACCTCATTCATCCTCATCCGCATAACATTTTTTTAAACATAGTCATTGTAAAATACACATAATAAACTGTCATTTCTAAATTTTATCCTGGTTGTTGTTTCTTGTTAGGTTCTGTTTAGGTTCTTGCCGCTACACGACACCCTAACGAATACCACCACTCCTCCGTTTTTGTTAATGTATTTAGTAGAAGCGAAAGCATTATAGCCAGGTAAGGTTCCTAATGTCGAGGTAGCAGTTAAATGGCATTCGGTCAGAATTATAACATCACATGTTAGATTTAGTCTAGTTAGAACCACCAAGAAGGTATCGAAGTTACGTTGAATGCTACTTATGTTAAATGATAAGATTTTGAAGTTAAATGAGTCATTAAGCAAGCTTTTGCATAGCTCCGGAAGATCCACGGTTTGGCACGAGATGCTTAACGATTTATATATATCAGACTCCAAGTTCATGGTGGCCATTTCATAAGAAAATAAATGTTGACTATGAGCACATAATTGTGCATAAGCCGTGACGTGAAACAGAATGCTGAGTTATTCTGGCGGTCCGAGCTGAGAGTGCGGGTGTTTGTTGGTGTGGATGGGTAAATGACAGTATATACTGTAGAAATAATTACACATGGAGTAATGGGATACGAGATGAAAGATGAGAGGAAGACTAATTTAAACACCGAGCGGGGATCCAGTCTCTTCGGGGGCTTGAGTGGGTCCGAGGAGTTTGTCCAGATCAGCTTGTGATCGCACTGGGATTGCGGCACTTCCTTTCTGTTTGCGGACGTAGATGACTCCATTTCTTGTCCAGCGGTATCTGTAGATGCCCGATGTTGAAGTACGAGTTGCACGAAACAACTGCCTGTTCTCTTTTGTGAGCCTCTCATTTATGAAAACTTCTTTAGGGGGTCCGGTTACTATGTCTACCGACGTCAGGTTTTTGCGGGATTTATTCGCCTGTAGAATTTCATCTCTCTTTGATCGGCGCGTTAGACTGACGACCAAAGGACGGGGGAGCTTTTCATTCTTCTTCGGGGAATCATCAATAGGCATGTGGTCCCCTATGTCGTCTATAGTAGATGTCGATTCGGGTGGGGCTTCTTGTTTCGCACCCGCTCTTACCGCCCACTCGATGTCGAAGTCAGTTAGTTGTATTCCGACTTTATTAGCGGTTAATATTGCAAGATGGGTCGGGTTTTCGTTAGGAAACTCTGGAATACCGAGTATTTCTATTTCGTTTCTCAGACTAAGTTGGGCTATTTTCTGGTTATGCTCGTCAAGTTGACCAACTGTTTGCTTTAGACAAGCGATCTCTAGGGAACTTGTCTTTTCTCCTTTCTCCAGTGTTTTTATTCTCTCATCGAAGGCCGAGAGGCTGGAGAGAACGGTGTCAATTCTCTTCTCACATGCGGCTATCGAGAAGGACCCGGAGTTTAACTGTTCCTTCATCAGGGTCACTTCTTTCCTCAACATTCTTATTTCCGATGTGAGAGTTTGCAATTCTGAAGCCAGGACATTTTTTGGACGGAGGGTAACGTGAGAATCAGGAGTGCATGGCAGTTCGAAGTTATTTCCACCTTTCTTCGAAGCGCATTTGCATACGGGGCAGAGCCAGATTGAAGTATCCACGGGTATTGATCCTCCCATACACATATCAGTGTGGAATAATTTGCTGCAGCTTGTGTTGGAACAGGTGATAAATTCATTATCTGTGAAGTCCATTAGGCAGCCACTGCAAGGCATCTTCCAAAAGTTGGAAGGGTTCGTAGAGATATTTCCAGCGGAAAGATAATATCTTTTTACGTGTAACCGAACGTGGTGCAAAGATGAGGTTTTAGAACGTTCTTGTCAAATGTTTTTTTGTCGTATGGCCACATTGGTAGCTGTTAGTTGCGGAAGGTGACAGATTCGGACAGCTGATTGTGTGGGTGATCGTAGTTGACGAAACTTTCTTTTCTTTGTTCTCTAGTACTGTTTATTTACGTGTAAGTGCAGTTTAAATTAACGGAAAAGCAGCAGTGTACCTGGAAAAGCTTGTTATTTCCTGTAAAACACGTCCTTCTCTGTGTTCTGGGATTCAATCACAGGTTTGAGGTTAGGTCTTCGGTTAGCGCTTGTTCTGGCCCAAGGAAATCACTTTTATCTGATATTTACTTTGTTTTGACTGGGACGAGGATAAAAGTCGGTGTTTACAAGTAAAGGGCAGTGTTGTGCAGTGCAGGGCACTTTCCGTCCATGTTATAATCATATCGTTGAGGAGTTATAGCACGCGTATATGTCATCAAGCTACATTTTTGTACATAAAAGTAGAGCTTGTTATTCCTACTCCATTCAACCACACTATCTAAGTCACACTGTAGTTTCTCGCAGTCCTCCCTATCGTTCACTGTTCTGTACAACTTCAGATTATCTGCAAACAGTAGACAGTTTGATTGCTGGATAACATCTGGTAAGTCATTTATCATCAGTATGAATTCTAGTGGTCCCAAGTTGCTGCCTTGACTCACGCCTGATGGTGTCCTATACATCCCTGAGGTATTTCCAGCGTATTCAACGTATTGCTGGCGATTTTTTAGATAGTCGGCAAAAAAAGACAGCAAAGCGGGCGTAAATCCAAATACAGCTAATTTTTCCAACAATATGTCGTTATCTACTAGGTCAAAAGCCTTCCTAAAATCAAAATATGTGACATCCATTTGTCCCCCTACTTTTACGTCTAAGGCTGTGGCAGCGTCTTGCGTGAAACACATAAGGTTGCTGTGTGTTCCCCGAGCCGGTCGAAAACCATGCTGACAATCAGAGAGTCTCTCCCTGATTTGTGTGTAAATGACTGTGTATAGTATCGATTCAAAGACCTTTGCAAAGGTAGAAAGGACAGCTACTGGTCTGAAATTTGATAATTCGGAGTCAGACCCTACCTTTGGTACAGGGCTAACTCGAGTTGTTTTCCATTGTTCCGGATACGTGGCAGAGGCAAGACATAAGTTATACAGATATAGCAATGGCTCAGCTAGAACTGACGCACAGTCCTTGACTATGAACGGTGGTATTCCATCGGGACCTACAGATTTTTTAGGTTTAATATGAGCTAGAGCTGCAAGTACCTCCTGCAGCGTGAGGTTCGGCACATGGACCCGCTCTGCTCCCGCCACGGACTTATCTGCTGCCCCTGTTGCGGCCATCCCTACATCAAGTTTTGGACTTCCGTTTTCGTACACTGATCTAAAGTACTGTGCAAATGCTTCCGCACACTCATACTCGTGCACAATTTCTCCGTTTTTTTGTGATATGAAGTTTTCTGCGTCTCTCCCTTCTCTCATTTACGAAATACCAAAAGGAACGTGGGTCCTTGGTTAAAGTTGCCTGAATTTGATTTATAAATTCACTATGCGCGGTTTAACTTTCTGTTTTACCTGCGCTCTATATAACGAGAACATTCTATAATCATAATTAGATTTGCTAACCTTGTACGCTTTGTGCCTGTTCAGGCTTCTCAGCACCTAATGACCTCGTAGGGGCCCATCAGCTACGAGGTAGCGTGACGATCAGGTGCCAAGAAGTGTTGTACGTCGGCGATTCACCGAGCTAAAGTTATGTGGGGTAGATCTAACCTGGTCTGTGCTTCGGTCCCGTCAACCTCCTGTCTCTCTGCAAGGCCCGGGCGCGCCCTAGGCTCTTCTTGGTAGACAGGTTCTTCAGCCAACCAGGTATGACTGGCGGGCCAGCGTCAATGTGCACAGTGGTCCAGCACAGGTTATGTTTCTACGTGGTAAATACGAATCGGGCACGAAAATCCGAACTTTATCTGGTTCGAGAGACAACGGCACACTCAGCTACATTAACAATCCTGAGGGAATCCCGAATACATTCCAGATGCCCTGTGATTTAATTTCAACCAGCTAATCAACGCGTTTTCATCGCGGAGTTTTTTCTCGTCTGTCAGTTGTCAAAACTGCCAGATTGACCGCTAACGTCAAATTAAAAAGACCGTTCAGAAACCATCGATCGAATATCGATTTGGAATCGAACAATCACCCGCCCGGACAGGCACCCACCTGTCCCCTAATCTACGGGCAGCCGAGACAACGTTGCTACCGCTCGTTTTAGAACCGAGCCTCCTACTAGAACCTCTGCAGACCGGGGGGTCCCGTCCTTGCCAGGGAACAAGTTAACAATGCGCCCCCTGCGCCAACGTAGTGGCGGTAGGTTAGCATCCTTAACCAGAACGAGGTCACCAACACTAGGGGGGCTAGTTTTGTCAGTCCACTTAAGGCGCTGTTGTAAGATATGCAGATACTCGAGCGACCAACGCTTCCAGAAATTCTGAGTAAACTGCTGCAACATCTGATACCTTGACAACCGAAACAATTTCACTCCCTCGAAGGGGTGCTCGGGCAACGCGTTAAGTGGCTGTCCTATCAAGAAATGGCCTGGGGTCAGAGCCTCCAGGTCATTTGGATCCGAGCTGAGCGGACACAACGGTCGCGAATTGAGAATGGCCTCGATCTTACAAAACAATGTCGCGAGCTCCTCAAAAGTCAGCGCGGTCTGATACGCCCTAAGTGCGTCTTAGCTGACTTAACTACGGCCTCAAAAATCCCACCCCAGTGGGGGCAAATCGGTGGGCTGAAGGTCCACTGTACACCCCGACGGGAGAGGGCCGTTCCAATATCCACTTTATTTACATTCAAAAAGTTGACCATCTCTCGTAAGTATCGTTCCGCACCTATGTAGTTAGTGCCGTTATCAGAGCGGATCAAAGTTGGAAGTTCCCTTCGAGAAACAAACCTATCCAAACAAGCAATGAAAGCCTCTGTCGAGAGATCAGCAACGAGCTCGAGATGTACCGCCTTGGTGGATAAACAAACAAACACACATAGGTACGCCTTGTATTGCTTAGCGGTACGCAATCGTGAACTCTTCACCATAAACGGTCCTGCAAAATCCGTACCAACACCTGAAAACGGTCTGACCTCATTCACACGATCAGGGGGCAAGTCCCCCATGAGAGGTTGCATCGTGGCAGCCTTAAGTCGATAACAAGGCATGCACCGAAACACGATGTTCCGTATGGCACGGCGGGCAGATAAGATCCAAAACTCCCGCTGGAGCGTGGCCAACAACGCGTTACAGCCGGCATGCGCGTTTTTAATATGACGATCAGTCACCAGCAATTCAACTAACTGTCCCCCCTTGGGGAGCAGAAGTGGGTGACGAGCCGAATACGACAGATTCGCATTGCGCAATCTTCCTCCTACCCGAAGTAACCCGGTCGAATCAACAAAGGGGTTGAGACGCGCGACGGCTCCCTTCAATTTCGAACGTCCACTTCGTATAATCTCCAATTCTGCCCCAAACTTCGAGGACTGTACCAACCGGACCAAATTCAACAGCGACTCGTTTCGCTCTGCCGGAGTCAGAATAGGGTTCAACGTTCGCTGATCGCGAGGAGTACGACAATTTCGAGCGAATCTCCTAATCCAAGTGGACACGTTTATCAACTTGTCAAGTGAGCTATACCGGTCCAGCAGAAACCCGGCGTCAGGGTCCTCAGCCTTCTGGGTAACATGCACGGCCGCTCTGGGGCCATGATCCTACATGGCTGTGAGGCCAGTCCGATTCTCTCTTGGCAAGCCAGGGTAGTCCCCACCACAAATGGTGTCTAACGAGTTCAGGAGCCTGACATCCCCTGGATGCACAATCAGACGGGTTCAATTCTCCTGGTACATGTCTCCAGGTCAGTGGGACCTTAGACGACACAATCTGGGAGACACGGTTCGCAACAAAAACCTCTAAGTTATGGACCGAAGCCTTCAGCCAGCACAAAACAATCTGGCTGTCCGTCCAAGCGTACACCGTATCCTCCAAAACCACTGAACCACGCAACACTGTTAGAGTGTGATTCAAAAGTTTGGTCAAAAGAGCAGCCCCGGACAGTTCCAGTTTTGGAATCGTCATCCTTGTCCGAATAGGCGCCACCTTGCTTTTTGCCAAAACCAAACGCACGTCGACCTCCCCGGTGGAGGTGACGGTTCGCAAATAAACCGCTGCCGCAAACCCTCGTTCAGAGGCTTCACAAAACCCGTGAAGGGTTGCCCTGTAATCCCCAGCAGGGACCAATTTCCTCGGCAGCGATACCTTATTTATGTCCGATAGCGAGGTGAACATTTGCGTCCAATCAGTCAACAAATCACCTGAGAGGTGGGTGTCCCAGGTCAACTGAGCCGCCCATAGCCTTTGCATAAAACATTTGAGAGCAAAGGTGACTAGAGAAATCCATCCATTCGGGTCGAACGTTCTCGCAATCGTTGACAGTACTGACCGCTTCGTCCAGGCCTTCGGTGTTTCTAAAACCACCCGATAGGTAAACTCATCATGGATGGGCCGGTACTGAATTCCAAGCACTGACAACATGTTAGGGTTGTCAGGATTCTCAAAAACGTGCGGGTCTTGTTGAAACTCATCTGGGAGACCAGCCATCAACTCAGGGGAGTTGGACATCCACTTGCGTAGTTCATAGCCGCCTCGTTCCAGCAATTGAATGAGCTCGTCACGTCGGTCCAGAGCTTCCTCTACACTGGCTGCCCTTGTGCAGACGTCATCGACGTACAAATCTTG
The DNA here is from genome assembly GCA_949825045.1 of Argyresthia goedartella. Lineage (NCBI taxonomy): Eukaryota > Metazoa > Arthropoda > Insecta > Lepidoptera > Argyresthiidae > Argyresthia > Argyresthia goedartella. Next base: position 22,459,941 of record OX463811.1, read on the forward strand.
CTCCAGGATAGCGGCGGCTCTAGGATAGCTCACACGGTCACGCGACGCCAACTCCCGCAGGGTACGCATCGCCAAATACGGACTAGACCGTAACCCATACGTGTTCGTGTTTAACTCATAGACCTTGACTGGCTCGGCCGTGGACTCACGCCGAAGTATCAACTGATACCTTCTGTCAGCCGGATGAATTACCGTTTGCCTAAACATCATCCGAATGTCTGCGACAAATACAATCTGGTGTCTCCGAAAGCTCGTGAGAATATCCGAAATATCACGATTCAACTTGGGTCCCGAATGTAGACACTGATTCAGGGACATCCCGTTCGAGGTAGGTGCTGACCCATCAAAAACAACTCGAATCTTGCCGGTAGGGGTTCGCAGGACGGCATGGTGTGGAAGGAAACAATGATCCTCAGATCTCCAGTCCACACCCGATACCGACATGTGTCCTAACGACTCATACTCCCTCATGAAATCGACGCATTTTTGTTTAAATACGGCGTCCCTTGACATCCTACGCTCCATCGACATCAATCTCGTCTCAGCCATCTTCCTAGATTCTCCTAGTGGCGGTCGATCGGCCCTGAAAGGCATTCGAGTTACAAAACGACAGAACGAAGGCGACCAGTACTATTCTGGTAAAACAACTCGCACTCTTCTTCGTCTGCGTCGACTCGACGAACGGTGGGAGGTTCCTCTATCTCCCAGAAACGTTGGATAGCGTCTGACAACGCTGAGCCAATAAGTATGCCATCTGACTCGGCAAGCCTAACCATTGGCAATGCCGGACCCATGATCACGTGACCAAACTTAGTATCCACAGCAATCAACCCGTCCGGCTGAAGAACTCGCCGATCCGACAACAGAAACCTACCCAGAACGTCTGCTCCCAGTAGCAGGTCGACCGGGGCTGGAGTGTCAAAATCGGGATCCACCAACTTGAGTCCTGATGTCAGGAATCGAACGGCCGGATTCAACTTCACCAAGGGGTGTCTGCCCATGACATGCGTCATTACTAAAGCTTGCACGGATGTTTTTGCCAAAATGTCATAACGTGGAGAGAACGTGATCACCGATTGACCAACTACATTCGTAACCGTAACATTCCCCACGCCCCGTATTGATTTATTATACCTATTTACCTTAAGGCCCAACCATTTTGCTAAATCATTCGATACAATGCAGCCCTGAGCTCCAGAATCTAATAGGGCGCGAACGTATGTTGGGTTGCCCGCCAAATCCCAAACAAGCACAGAGGCGATCGGTAACACCACCGTCTCCGGTTGGGGGGCAACAAATTGTTGGGCCGAAAATTCCTAGCGAGGGCCCCCGGGGCCCCAATCTGCCTGTAACCGATCAGGTAGGCAGCTATACGCCAGAGGGTCCCATTGTACAAATGGCCCACGCGCCGGTTCCATTGCCACCCTACGACGCCCCCCGAAGGGGGGTGGGCGTGAATTCAACCGTGGCCGCTCCATGAGCGGGGAGGACATCACATGCGACCGACGAGGACGAGGCAACGAGCGGGGCGACAACCGAGGCGGCGTCCGAACCGCACCCGCATAGCTCGAAGGTGTCCCATGCCACCCGCCCGTTACGGCCTGCTCAACACACCCAATGTCCCGCTGAGTCGGATGCTGAGTCGCAACCGAAAACTCAGGGCCCCCCATGTGATGACCCTGAGTGCGGCCCTGCACCTCTGGGAGGCCGCGTGCTTGTGGCCCCATTGCCCGCTGAGTCGGATGCTGAGTCGCAACCGAAAACTCAGGGCCCCCCATGTGATGACCCTGAGTGCGGCCCTGCACCCTGGTACTGCCCTGTGCACGTGGGGACGTTGGCCCCTGAGTTTCGCTCCGAGTCGCAAACGAATTCTCAGGGCCCCTTGCCGTGTCACCCTGGGTACGGCCCTGTGGTGGCTGTTGGCCGGACCGGTTCATGCACAACAGATTGTTGTGGGCCCCACCACAATATCCGCACTTTTGTGTGCGCGTGCAGTCCCTAGCCATGTGTGGCCCGAGGCACAGGAAACACCAGCCCCGCTGCTTGGCCATCTGGCGCCGTCCCTGAACCCTAAGTTCCCCGAACTTATTGCAATTGGCCACAGCATGGCCAATCTGCCTACAACATGGGCAGGTCTCACTATGTGGGGTCAATGCACTCACAGTCCCATATGACTGCCGGTTGGTGCGGTCCTTCCTCGTCGGAGGGCCCCTACTCACAGCGCTCCCGGCAGCTATATGTGGCTCCGAAGGATGGGTGACCGTCAACCCCAAATTCTCTGCCCGTCGAGACTCCTCTTCCAAAAATCCGACCAAGTCGGAGAAGGCGGGCAGGTCCTCGGCCGACCTCCCGTGAGACTCTTCGAAACGAGTCGGCACGTCAGCGGGTATGCGGGAAAGTACAATGTACAACAGTAAGTACGACCATTCACCAACCGGAAGTCCAAGATTCTCTAGAGCCTTGGTGACGGACAACAATGGGTTCAAAACCTCCGTCTGTATGGCCCCGACCTTGTTCACAACCGGGATGCTAAACAAACGGTTCATTTGGGCATCGGCCAACCTCCGTTTGTTGTGGTAACGTCTGACCAACAATTGCCTGGCCGTCTCATAGTTGCCCTCCGTAACTGTCAAATGAGCGACCAGCTCCCTAGGCTCACCCCTCAATGCTGCCACCAGCTGAGCCATCTTGACAGACTTGGTAATGTCCGATCGCAAGTGCACCAAACTGTCGAACAGATTGATGAAGCTCATCCATTCACCGGACACGCCGTCAAAGGTAGGCATAGTTATAGCGGATAACCTGGTCCCCGATCCCTGATGCGGCAGAGGTGCTTCAATGTCACCACCATGGCTGGACTCGCGCTGTCTACGTTTGTCCGCAGCCTTCTGCGTGATAGCAGCTGCCATCTCCATACATTGGTCGACATCCCCTGTCAACCGTGACAGCCTGTCAGGTGCACAACCATCAACTGATTCCGCCTGCGCGGACAATTCGAGCACCCTATTGTAACGTTCCTTAACGTCCATAGACCGCTCCAATACCACATCATGCCTATCTAAACGGTCTATCAGACCGTGTGCGGAGGAAAACCATCTGAGTTCCTTAGAAACACCCTTCTGGATTTCCGATAACGACATGATCGGAACGATACTTACTCACAATTTGCAGTAACTCAATTTTATTGGACCCTTCAGTTTATAACCCAAACGAGGGAACCCCAAACCATAACTTAAATAATGTTGTTTTCCATAAACAATAGGAACCGAGTTTTATATCTATATAAATTCTGTAAATAACAAGTTAGTTTCCCTTTATTATTATAACACACACAGATAGTCAATATTAGTTCAAGTTACAAACCGCTATACACTTGCTGCACAATAAACTGAAAACAATGTAATAGCCTGCTATCAATAGATGTAACTACCTATGTTAACCAAAACATTCATTCAATGCCATTACTAGACCACTAATAGATTGGCTAACTAGTAATTCAATGCAAATTTCAATTGAGTCACATCTCAGTACAACTGGTCATTTAGGGAAAACTGTAATATCTGTCTGTCTACTACCAGCAATAGACTTATAGCTTACAATACTACCAATCTATGTGGATATAGGAACAAACAGTTACCTAACCGCCTAGATACCTACAGATTGATAGTCCCAAGTCGTGCTTTCCTGAAGCCCTTGACGGCTGCAAATCTCAGGAAACCACGCTCTAGCTACCAAAATGTTCAGGCTTCTCAGCACCTAATGACCTCGTAGGGGCCCATCAGCTACGAGGTAGCGTGACGATCAGGTGCCAAGAAGTGTTGAACGTCGGCGATTCACCGAGCTAAAGTTATGTGGGGTAGATCTAACCTGGTCTTTGCTTCGGTCCCGTCAACCTCCTGTCTCTCTGCAAGGCCCGGGCGCGCCCTAGGCTCTTCTTGGTAGACAGGTTCTTTAGCCAACCAGGTATGACTGGCGGGCCAGCGTCAATGTGCACAGTGGTCCAACACAGGTTATGTTTCTACGTGGTAAATACGAATCGGGCACGAAAATCCGAACTTTATCTGGTTCAAGAGACAACGGCACACTCAGCTACATTAACAATCCTGAGGGAATCCCGAATACATTCCAGATGCCCTGTGATTTAATTTCAACCAGCTAATCAACGCGTTTTCATCGCGGGGTTTTTTCTCGTCTGTCAGTTGTCAAAACTGCCAGATTGACAGCTAACGTCAAATTAAAATGACCGCTCAGAAACCATCGATCGAATATCGATTTGGAATCGAACAGTGCCATTCAGCTTTAACCTTTATGTCCCTAATAATGTCAGCCGTATACCACTCTGGATATACAGGTGACAAAGATGTAACGTCATTTAATGTACTACGCTTTCTAGGTGTGCATTTGTCTACCAAGTCATTTACTATTAAATAGAATTTTCTCCAACAGTTGATAAAAAGGTCACTAAGGCAATAAGCATCATAAAAAGCGCTGAAATGGTCAACTAGTGGAACATTGACCCTAGGTCTTTAAATTTTCATTACCCGTTTTCAAGGGACCTATATTATATTTTTCTGATAACACATAATAAACATTAATACAGTTAACTCTCTGTTTCCAATCCAATCCAATAGTTACACTCCTGCTGGTAATATGATTGTGCACACTCTTTAGGTTATCAGAGAAGTCACGCAAGCATTTATTGATTCAGAGAAATCAAGTAATTATTTCATATTGAGATTGTATGAATGATAGCATGGTAGATATTTAAACTGTTTAGTTGAAGAAGGTTGGCCGACGCGTCCGGTTTTATTTCGGAAATTATTATTTGATATAAACTTTTTTTTATAATGGCGTCGCAACAGTACTCAGGGTGTAACACTAGACATAAAAACAGCAACACGCAGGTTCGATTCCCGTGCAAGAAAATTTTTTTTTCTTTGATTTGGCTGTATTTGTTTCGTGCAATTTATTTTTTTACTATTTTTATTTTATTTAGTATACAATATATATCGCCATTCGACGTTTAAAGAGAAACATTAAAAAACATAAACATAAAACAAGAAACATTTCTTAATTTATTTAAATGCATTGCAGATTCAAGGGCAAATATATCATTTGGCTGGAGCGCTATTACCACGACCTGATGCGGACCATCATTTCCTACAAATTTATTTCATGGGAAATTCTGACACGGAAGCTAATCAGCGTTGTGCTCACAATCCAATAACGAGGCGAACCGTGGTTGGAGAACTGCAAGCATTTCTTCACCAGAACAGTGACCTAATCAAAGTGTTCAAGATAGCGTTGGATCGGATGCCCACTGACAGCCATAAAATCGTCATAAGGGCTGATAAAACACCTACGGGGGAGCATCCAAGAAGGTTCAATACGCCGACAATCGACGAAGTGGCTGTTGTTATTGTCGGAGAAAATTTGTAATCTAGAGATATCGTGCTTCAACGTCGGAACGCGTGTCCGAAACACACAGGTGTTACGATGCGTTACAATATCCACTAATCTTTTGGCAGGGCGAAGATGGATACCATTTTAAACTCAAAATGGTTAATCCAGAAACAGGTAGGTAATTATAAATGTGACAGATTTTATAAATAAAAAATCATTTAATTATGTTTAATTTTATTATGTATGTAAGGTGTGTATTTAATCTAAAGTAGGTACTTATTTGGTTTGTAATTGCAGGTGCTGACGTAAATAAAAAAGTGAGTGCTATGAATTTCTATTCATACCGACTCATGATCCGTGAAGGTGAAATTAATCACATTTTGATGTGTCGCCGCCTATTTCACCAGTTCGCGGTTGACATGTATGTAAAAATTGAGACTGAACGATTGACATACCTTCGCTTGAACCAAAAAAAGCTCAGATCGGAAGAATACATTCATGTCCGCGATGCAATTAATTCCGACGGCGATGCAAACAACTTGCGTAGAATCTCAATTTTGCCGGCCACTTACATCGGAAGCCCGCGCCACATGCACGAGTATGCGCAAGATGCGATGTCATATGTGAGACATTATGGCCGACCAGACCTTTTCGTTACATTTACCTGTAACCCACAGTGGATAGATATCAAGAAGGTACTACTACCCAACCAAACCCCGGTCGACAGACAATGCCAGAGATTTTAAACAAAAATTAAAAGCTTTGATGGACTTCATCACAAAGCACCGCGTCTATGGCCAAGTTCGTTGCTGGATGTACTCTGTGGAATGGTAGAAACGTGGTCTACCTCATGCGCATATTTTGATATGGTTAATCGACAAAATCAGGCCCGATGAAATAGATTCCATCATCTCAGCTGAAATCCCGGATGAAATTGTTGATCCAAAATTATATGCGGTGGTGACCAAACATATGATCTGAAGCAGAATTCCAAGGTCTCTTATTGTGTCAGCCTTCTCGATAGCGGTGTTATTAAGTTGGTAGGTGCTAACTATTGGCTTAGTCTTTCTTGTGAAACTGACGTGTTGACACTTTTTCAAATTAACACTTATCCTATTTTCATTGTAGTAAGTACCCAGCCTAGTCACATCTTCCTGCAAAAGTACAGAGTCATAAACAGAGACTATCTTTTTATACACCTTTTTGTCATCTGCGTATAAAAGATATTTGGAGTGTCTGAAGCAGCTACCAATATCATAGAGGAAGGCAATGTAGAGTAGAGGTCCCAACAGAGATCCCTGCGGAACACCGGATGGAATGGTGACAAACTCAGAACGGTGTCCCGCAACTATGACAGCTTGGCTTCTCTTCTTTATATATGACTCTAGCCACCTAAGTAAGTCTCCTCTTATACCAAGCTCACATAGTTTACGCAGAAGTTTGAAGTGGTCCACACGGTCGAAAGCTTTTTCAAAATCCGTGTAGATCACATTAACCTGTCCCCCGTTGTCCATACCAGTAAGCACATCACTTGTGAAAATTGCCAAGTTTGTTACCGTGGAGCGCCCCTTGAAAAATCCATGTTGCTCTGTCGGAATATTTTTAGCCAGGACGGGATAAAGATGCTCGTGAGCAATCTTTTCCAGTATTTTGCTGAATACATTTAGTATAGAAATTGGCCTGTAGTGTTCTATATTAGCTTTAGACCCCTTCTTATGTAACGGAATAATATGTGCAGCCTTCCATGCCGTAGGCAAAATACCAAGGCCAAAAGATCGGTTAAAAATTATGGATAAGGGTAGTGCTAGTGTTTTGGCACACATTTGGACAAACAAGGATGAAATCTTATCACTTCCGGGTCCCTTGGTAACGTCAAGTTTTTTCAACAACTTATATGTCTGTGCTTCAGAAATTACCACGGAGTGGAGCAGCCCAATGCCATCATCCGGCTTACAACTGACGCTATCATATGCGCATTTCGAGCGCATGTTTATCCAACCATTATGATTTAGGTGGTTGGATAAACATGCGCTCGAAAAAAGTATTGAATGCAGTACAGATTTCAGCTTCTGAATTTAATTCAGTTTTTTCATATTTCATGATTTTAGGGTAATTTGAGCTGTTTTTGCGCTTTGATTTTAGATAGGACCATAGCAATTTAGGATTAGATTTAATACTATCTTGTGAGCGCTTGATAAAAAGTTTATAGCATTTATCCTGAATAGTTTTTTGGCGATGTCTTAGCAAGCTGAATGCATCATAATCGATAGGGTTTTTATACTTTTTCCAGAGAGAGTGGTATTTGGTTTTTTCCTTGATAATATTGATAAGTGCGCGGTCATACCAAATTGGGTAACGACGAGTAAGTCCTATGATAGATTGCGGTACATATTTATCAATTACGTTATATAAAACTTCATAAAAACTTCCAATGGCATCATCAATATTAGGACTAGGACTGTTTAAAAAGGACCAGTCTTGTTTTTCAAAACAATTATTAATACTTTTATAATCAGCTTTTCTAAATATGTACTTAAACTGTTTTGCTATCGGTATTGAAGGAACCGTGATATCTGTAGCGTCAATTTCCAAAGTGGGATGGAAAATGTCCAATGGTACCATTTCTGTAGTAGTTCCGTGGAGTTCTACATTGAAATTTGTAAAGACAAGGTCCAGAGTATTACTGCATGAATTTTTTATGAAGTTGTATCGCTGAAAACCATGTACATTTAATTGATTAATCAGGTCAAAACCACTGTTCTGTATCTCTACTGAACCCCTCTTCAAGTATCTGGGTTGCCCGGATTCCCAACTGATAGTGGGATTATTAAAATCACCCGCCAATAAAAAGTGATCTTCTCTATTGGAGTCTAGGATGTTCACCAGGGAGTCGAGAAATTGCTGTGTGGTTGACGCTAAATCATTCTTTTCGCTGTGGGGAGGAATATAAATTAAGCCAATGTGTAAATTAGAAGTGGACCTGAGCGCACGTGCATCGATAGTTAACCATATCACTTCAAGGCCGTCCGGTGTCCACTCGGGCCGGGTGCGCGCTTGGAGCCGCGATGCGCAGAGCGCCATTACTACGCCGCCCGTCGTCCGCGTTACCCGGTCGCGCCGGAACAGATCGTAGCGATCCAGATCGGCTAGCTCCGAGTCAAGTACACCACTATGAAGCCATGTTTCTGTTATCAAAACAACTTCATAGTCACAGGATGAAACATTATTCGCAAATGTTGAAGTTTTAGTTCTGAGTCCGTTAACGTTTTGATAGAAAATTCCAAGATTATTCTTTACGTTTAGGCCGGAAGCAATAGTTGGGAATCTGGTGATTTAATTCTGATCAAGATATAAATGCGATTGTGATAACGATAATTGTAAGAATAGCAACACGGAAATATCGTTAGAGTGATTGTAGACAGTTGTAGGATTACTGCAGGCCTTAGTGAGTAGACATGTATGTAAAAGGATTTGTGTGTTGGGTGTTGTTGTGGGAGTATTTGGTGGGTTTTGTGTGTGTGTGTTAGCTACTTTTGTATTTTCTTGAGATCTGCTTCCGACGAGATCACTATGAAGGGGGTTTTTTCCATTTTCCGGACATATATTTGGCAGTTTTTTGTCCAAACAAAGTTATGATAGCATTTTTTTGCTTTCGCCTTGCATTTTTTTAGAAGATCTTTATTACGTGGTGTTAAGTGTTCGTTTACATGAAAAACTTTTGGCTCCCCACTCATATTAATGTCGCCGGTAGTGATCCCACGGCATTTACGGAATGCGGAATATAATGTGTCCTTAACACGGCGGTTTTTTAGACGAATGACGATCGCGCGCGGGCGCCCTGGGACTGTGACTCGAGGCTGGATACGATGAATGAAGTCGATCTGCTGGCGCTGGAGTTCGACGCCTGCACTCTTGGCAAGCTTCACTACCACGTCTTCTAGGGACTCGTCCTTGACTTCAGGTATACCGAAGATTTCGAGGTTTTGAAGACGCTGCCACTGTTGTTGTTTGGCAAAGTCTCTCTCCAGGGTCATCATACGGGTCTCTTGGTCAGTGCATTTCTTGTTTAAGACACTGTTCACTGTCTGCACCTTAGTGAGTTCGTCCTTCAGCTGACGTATTTCTGCTTGTGAGAATTCCAGAGACTTCTTAAGCTCACTATTGTAGTCACGCAGCTGCTTGAGTTCAGATGACATGACTTGGCGAATCATTGCTGACAGATCAACTCTGACGATGTCAAGTATGTCAGCACGCAGTGAGTCTCTGAACTCGTCATTCATGGAGGGAGAGGGACGTACACGTTGAGTCTTCTCTTTGCGTTTTTCAGGTTTGGATATCCGCCTGGCAAATACTATAGCTTACCGCATTCGCAGCCCGATCTACGAAATATGTCGATTGATTTTGAGTCAGTTTATATGAGAGACGTCGACACATTGGCATGGTTAATTGACTGTATTCAGGAACCAGATTATAGTAAAAGTTTAAACATCATCAGAGTTAATGGAGATTATGAGGAATTTAAAGCATTCTACCTCATTCACAATAGTCATGAATTTGTTGAGAAGAAAATTGTAGTAGAAAGAGAAGAAAGACCCCAAAAAAGAATTTGACGAAGAATATGGCTGGGGCAACACCTATGGGAAAGAGGTTGACGACACAGAACCGAGATTTTGTTACATTAAAAAGGATACTTGTAGTAACGTACCTTATCCCAATATCGAAAGACTAACTGTCAAAGAGATCAACTATTTAAATGAAATATTTAATGTCGAAATGGAAGTTGATAAAGTGTTAGAAAATGCAGAGATTGAAGACGACTTCATCGATCCGCAAGAGATGCAGAGCATTGAAACAGTTAATAACATTAATAAAGATAAGACCCAGAAGGCCAAAGTCGGAAAGGAAGATTTCGAACGTCTAGAAAGAGATTTCCCGCAGAAAATGAAAAGAATAAAACGGGTTAGTAGATGGGCTCCAGTCTTACTTAAGAAGACTGTTAAAGTTGGCAAGAGGCGTGAAGATGAGATAGGAGATGGGTTTCCAAATGGTGGAAATCCTGAAATTGAGTATGATGAAGAGGAACCACGCCCTACTTCACCGAGTACCCACCGCCTAGTCACATTAGTATTAATGGATGAGGTTAGAGCGGTTGGAAGGCTGCCCGTGACCGCCTTGACAGGAGTATCCTTGTTGTCACCTCTGGGCATTTTCCTTTTACAATCAGGACAGGACCACTGGACTCGCATCACAGCACTGCAGTTTTCTCTACTGAGACCAACACATTCCAAGTGGTATTTATTTTTACAATTAGATAGGGTGCATTTGATAGTGTTATCAGCGGCACCTGGCATCTTACAAGCAAAGCATGTAATTGGAGGCATTTTGATACGGCGAAGCAATGAAGATAGGCAAATGATATGATGACGCAGATACAGCCGTTGGTTACTGTTGCTAAGCGGTCCGAAAAGCGGCCGTTAAGCAGGCGGCAAAACGAGTGTGCGACAGAGAGGGTGTAGAGGTCGGTAGCTTCTGATTCACGAGCCGCACGAGATGGCACGAAGTTGCAGTTAACGGACCGGTGTGCGATAGAGAGGAGTAACAGGTTGGTAGCTTCTTACTCACGAACTGCGACGAGGTGTTACGAAGCTGCTTGCGGAGAGATTTGCGGCGCTGGGTAGGGAGACAAGCTGTTCTCGCTCCGATGTTGTTCGGTTATAGATGACTATTGCATGATAGTCATTGAAAGTTTTGATTTTAACGCGGGTTTAAATTACGGAGCTGACTCAACACAACTGCTCGGTATGATGTCACTTCGGTGTCTCCCATGTCACTTCGGTGTCTCCCGGTTGCTGGACAGTGACGCGTCCGCCAGGGAGTCGGCACCTCCCGCACCAAGAGAGTCACCGGTCGAAGAACATGTGAAAAGGCTATCTGTAAAATTATATATAATATCCATAAAATAAAATAAATATACTACAATAACTAAAAATAAATATAAAACTAATCTATAATCCTCGCCTTACGAGGAATAACTCTAAATTAATAAAAAATTCTAAAAGCCTGAACCCAGTCACACTGGGGTTGCTGGGAAAGGAATCTCATATTTATTCTGCATGGGAAGCCGCACAGGATGCTATCGGTGTTTTTTGCGATCTGTCGAAGGCATTTGATTGTGTTGATCATGACACGTTACTAATGAAATTAAATCATTACGGAGTTAGAAATAAAGCGTTGGATCTACTAAGATCATACCTAAGCAATAGAATTCAAAAGGCAGAAGTCAACGGCGTTAAATCTGATGGATCGGGGGTAAAAATTGGCGTTCCACAAGGTTCCATATTAGGCCCTTTCTTATTCCTGGTATATATTAACGATCTGCCTTTTATGGTGGAGAAATTGACTAACATAGTGTTCTTTGCTGATGATACTTCACTGGTCTTCAAAATTGAAAGCAAAAAGAAGATTTTGATGATGTCAATAGAGTATTATCTTTAACCTTGAATTGGTTCACAGTTAACAATTTATTGTTAAATGCTGGTAAAACCAAATGTATCAAATTCTCACTTCCAAATGTCAAGCAAGTTGGGACCAGTTTGGTGTAGGACAGCAATACGTTAGAATTAGTAAATGACACGAAGTTTCTTGGAATAACCATTGATAACAAATTGCAGTGGGGACCCCACATAGAAAAATTGGCTGGTAAATTAAGTTCTGCGGCTTACGCTGTTAGGAACATCAGACAAAGCACGGATGTGGCTACATCTGGGCTAGTATATTTTAGTTACTTTCATAGTGTCAAGTCCTATGGTATCTTGTTGTGGGGGAAAGCAGCGGATATTCAAACTATTTTTATTTTACAGAAAAGAGCTATTCGAGCAATTTATAATTTAAAACGCACAGCCTCCTTAAGACAGCTTTTTTAAGAAATTGACATACTAACTGTAGCTAGTCAATTTATTTTCGAAAATATAATCTATGTACGCAAGAACCTTACAAAATTTCCCAAACTTAGCGATAGCTGTAATGTTAACCTAAGAAATAATCACAGACTACTTGCGCCCCGGTTTAGACTCGCGAAGGTTAGCAATTATTTCAAGGGTAAATGCATTCTCTACTACAACAAGATACCTCTAGAGATCTTGAAATTGCCATTTGAGCAATTTAAAATCCATGTTAAAGCGACTTTGTCGAAAAAGGGATATTACAATGTTCAAGATTACTTTAATGATGGGTCTGTATGGGGTTAATCTAGCTCAACACAGACCTTGCTGTTAATAATTTTGTAATTATTTATTCCTGCTTATTAATTATGATAATGACTAAATATTATATTTTGTATTAGTTAAGCATAAGCAATTTTTAAAAAGAGATCTAAAAATCAATCTGTGGGAGTTTCTACGCCCTTCTTCTCCCACAGTGGTCCAATGTAGAGAAGTGGCAAAAATGACGATTGCTAAGTATATGTAAATATCTACAGTAATAAAGACATTTGGAATTTGGAATACATTACACATTACATAGTTTGAGACCACACTAAAAACGAACAAGCCGGACCGTGAAACGAAGTTTTTGTAGTAATATTTAATTGTCACAACGAACATTACTGGAGTTTACTGAATCCCAGAGTAAAATCAATCATCCGTTAAAATATGTTATTCTTTGCTCGTCGTAAACAATTCGTTTTTAAGTGCTAAATTTCACAATGTACGCCGTACATTTACAGAATAATGTACCTTTAAACATTTCCTCTCTAAATTGTAATAGTGCAACCAGTATAATAGTGCGGTATTAAGTGAATTTTCAATTAAAGTCAGTGAATATAAGTGATCACTCAGTGAGTGCATGTCTGGTTGCCCCGTACGTCGTTGAGCTATTGTAACGTTTGTGCGCGTTGCATATGAACCAGATCTCCGTGCGCGAGCGCTCCTAGTAAAGCAGCCCCGATCGGCACGTGACGTCACCGCCATCGGCCACAGAGTGCATACGGCAGAAGCGACGCCTAGTTATCGAGCGCCGGTTTGTCTCTGGGAGACAACAATTATCTTCAGCCATGAGTCTATGTGGTGGATGCAACGTCGTTATTAGTGTAATTGATAAACTCACGTGTTCGCTTTGCGAAGGCACTTTTCATCACACATGTGTCGGAATTAACAAGACTAAGCTTTCGTCTATGTCAAGTAAGGTAAAAGCTAACTGGAAATGCCATGAGTGTACCCTGAAATAGAAAAAAGAGGATGATACTACCATCAATTAAAATACTGCAGACCCCGCCGCAGAGCAGAAAGCTGCTGATGCTGATAACACATTCCAGCATCAGTTTCAAAGATTGGAGGAGCTAATCAAGTCTTCGGCGGCTTTGTTGAGGTCTGAGTTTCAGGCATTCAGAAAAGAGTTAGAAGTGATCACCGAGCTTCAAACCGCGACCAAATTCTTGTCCAATCAATGCGACGAGTTTGCAGTTGGCCTAAAGTCTCTGAAATCGGAAGTTGTTTCCCTCAAGAGCGAAAATTTACAACTTAAGCAGAATGTTAAGGACCTAAACTCCAAAGTTTTGCAGATCGAGCAGCAGGCTAGAGAATGCAACGCCGAGATTCAATGCATTCCTGAACATAAGAATGAGAACCTAGTCAGTACGGTGTTACAGCTAGCTAAGTCAGTTTCATGCCTCCTCGAAGAAAAGGACATTTTAAAATGCACGAGAGTGGCCCAGCAGGACTCCAATTCTATGAAGCCAAAAGCAACTATACTTAAGTTATCGTCTCCCCGCCTACGTGATACCTTATTAGCATGCTGTCTGAAGTTCAATAAGGATAACCGTTCAGATAAGCTCAAGACATCTCACCTCGGTTATGGTGGAGACAAGTCCCCGATCTTTGTAAATGAGCACCTGTCGCCGAGCAATCGTGACCTGCAAGCTAAGGCTCGCGCGTTCAAGAAGGAGGCGGGCTACAAACATCTGTGGGTGAGAGGCGGCAGGATCCTTTTGCACAAGGATGACAAATCTGTGGTGATATGGGTTAAAAGCCAGGAATTCCTTGACATTTTTGTAAAATCTTTTGTTTCAAGTCAGTAGATTTTTTACATTTTATTTTAAATTGCATGTTATATTTTTGGTTTTTATATATTAGAGCTTCAATTAAGTATTTATTACCAAAACTGCAGAAGCATTCGTGGTAAGCTTCAAAACCTGTACCTAGCGAGTCTTACTTGTGATTTCGATGTAATAATAATAACAGAGACCTGGCTAAATGATAGCCTTTTGGATGCAGAGATTTTAAATGGAAAATATCAGCTATATCGTAAGGAACGATGCGGGAAATCTAGCATTAAGTCTGATAAGGGGGGGGGGGGGGGGGGAGGAGTTTTTGCTGTAATAAAATTGTTGTTTCAAAATTGCTAAACTCTACTAGGCAATCGATATATGAGAGTTGTTACGAAAAACTGTGGGTTACAGTTTCCTCTAACTGTAATAATAGACGTAGGAAAATGAATATAGGAGCTATTTATATTCCCCCGCCGGTGACTCTGGTCAGCCTCGACAACCATCTGAACAGTCTAAGTAATGCCATATCAAGTTTTGAAGATACTGAGAGTGATACGATTGTAGTCCGCGACTTCAACCTCAACCATATTCAATGGACTATCAAATCTAATCTGGACGCGGGCTGTACTGCAACTGTACCTTTTAGTTCTGGAACTGGGTTGTTTCAACTGTTGAGTGATTTTATATCTTTACATAACCTCGAACAATTTAACTATATTGTCAATAAGGATAGTAAAATTCTAGACCTTGTGATAAGCAACATTCGTGACGTAACTACTAAGGAGTCAGTTCCGTTGTCCAAAATTTATCAATTTCACCCTCCATTAGAAATATCAGTACAATTTCTGGCCAACTTTTTAAAAAAATTTGATGTTTGTAGATATAATTTTTATAAAGCAAATTACGAAAGCATTAATAGTGACCTCAATGCACTCGATTGGACTGAAGTTTTGTCTAAAATAGGGTGTGTTGACGATATGTTGGAAAAGTTTTACTCAATTGTTAATGATATTATAAAAAAATATGTACCTAAATGCAAACCTAAATCTAGGAAGTACCCTTACTGGTACTCTCTTAACCTGATTAAAACTATTAAATTGAAAGATAAATTGCGGATTAAATATGCCAAATTTAAAAACCCATTGGACCATTTTGACTTCGTTATGGCTAGAGCCCGTTGCCATACACTTATTAAAGGATGTTATTCCAACTATCTGAAATCTATAGAAGACTCTATCTCGGGTAACAATGTTAAGGCCTTCTGGTATTTTATAAGAAATAAGAGGAATAATAAGGAGACTTTCCCCAGTGAAATGTACATGAAAGGACATAAGCTTTCATCACCGAATGTTATCTGTAATGCTTTCGCAGACCATTTTTCCTCCGTTTATACTAAAAATTCTACTGGTAATTTTTGTATGATTGACGTAGAACGGGACTGTAAGATGTCATGCGATTCATTAGGGATTATAACTACTTCGGCCCAATTAATTCTAAAAGCCATAAAAGAATTGGATAAGAAGCAGGGCGCAGGTCCTGATGGGATCCCCGCCCTGTTTGTCTATAACTGTGCAAAGAGTATTTCAATTCCTCTCAATATAATTTTTAACAAATCTCTGACCACAGGAGTCTTTCCACACGTCTGGAAGCTCGCTAATGTTGTGCCCATCCCGAAAGGAGATAACTCTAAGGATATTCAAAATTATACCAATATGTCTCTTGAGTATAGTGGGCAAAGTATTCGAATCATTAGTATGCCCGTTTTTAACTAATATTCTGGATTCCTCGTTGACACTTCATCAACATGGTTTTCGTAGTAGCATGTCAACAAACACTAATCTTGCTTGCTACGTGTCAGATCTTCAGGAACAGGTCGACAAGGGCCAACAAGTTGACGCTATTTATACCGACATAAGCAAAGCTTTCGACATGGTTGACCATTTTTTATAGTTAAAAAAGCTTTCTAATTTTGGTGTCTATGGCGTCATATTGAAGTGGTTCTGTTCTTACCTCTCAAACAGGTCACAGAGGGTGGTAGTCTGTGGATATGAATCCAAACAGTTCATGGCAACTTCTAGGGTCCCCCAGGGTTCACATCTAGGCCCTAAGCTGTTCTTAGCCTTTATCAATGACTTAGCATCTGAATTGCGTCATTGTAAATTCTCGTTTTTTGCCGATGATCTGAAACTCTACAGATTCATTGAAAGTCAGGCTGATGTACTTTTTCTTCAGCATGATCTTGATATGGTGCATAACTGGACAGTCAAGTATAAATTGCCACTTAACACTGGCAAATGCAAATACATAACGTTCACAAAAAAGTTGAAACCGGTCCAGTCATCATACCAACTAAATGGCTATGTTCTTGAGGAAGTCGACGAAATCCGTGATCTCGGTATTATTATCGAAAAGAAATTGTCCTTTATTCCCCACATCGATGAAATTATTAAAAAAAAACATTGAAAATGCTGGGTTTTGTGTGGCGAAACTGTAAATCGTTTAGGAAAGTATCTGCACTTAAGATGACATACTTTGCATTAGTTCGCAGCTCTCTGGAGTACTGTTCTAGTATTTGGTTTCCCCATTATAAATGTCACATCAACAGAATTGAAAGGATTCAAAAGAACTTTCTTTTCTTCTTGACAGTACACCAGAAGAAAATGTTGACATTGCCCTTATACCAGGACAGCCTAAAGTATTTTAATTTCTTGTCTCTCGAAGATAGGCGATCTTTAGCAGATCAAGAATTACTATTTAAAATATTAAGGGGAGGCTTGAACTGTCCAGAGTTGCTCTCGAGGGTTGGTTTGGTTGTGCCGCGTCCGAACGCCAGAATTGTTAATTATCGTCCATTCTATGTGAAACCGTCCAGGACCAATATTGGCTCAACATTTCCTGTAGGATTTTCCGATCCTATAATAAATTGTTCTTGTCTCATTCTGATAAGGTAGATCTATTTGTTCTTAGTTTAGGTAGATTGAAAACGGATTTAGCAGCTGCCTTAGCGGTCAAGTTATAAGTTAGTTATAAGTAAGCATATCTATGTTTTTAGTTTTTAGTATTAATCATCATCCTTTTCTGTTTTTTTTTTGTTTAAAAGCTGTTTTTTTATTTATATGACGGGTGATATGTAGGCATTTCATAATGTTTTTTTTATATGTTGTGTTAACCTATAATTGGATCTGCACTGTGAAATGTTTCGTATTAAGTTAAGTTATATGTTTAGTGTAAGATCTGTTGGTTAGCCTTAATAATTAAATAAATAAAAAAAAACAACAGCCACCACACACGCATTAGCGTGAATGTTTGGGCGGGTGTGATTAACGGGCACCTGATCGTACCATTATTCATTGAGGGCCACCTGACCGGAGCCAGCTACCTCGAGATGCTGCAGACTGTGATCCCCGAGCTTCTGGAGGAGGTTCACCTCGCCTGGCAGCCCGAGCTCCAAATGTATTACCAGCACGACGGCTACCCACTACGCGGTCCAGGTGCGCGAGTACTTAACCTCTGGAATGTCCCTGTACAGCGAATCTCGTGGACCCTAACGCGTCCAAGGTTCTGGCGAAAATAAACTTTCAATCGACTTGCGTTAGGAATTTGATAAGTTTGTTAGGTTATTTTATTAGTTTCCTAACATGTTATGTACCATAATAAAGTTTATGAAATTACCTATCTTGTGATGTATAGTACTCACATGTGATAATAAAGTTGATAAGGCTTTTCTTCGATTGTTTGCAGAATCCATTATTTGACACTGACACCTCTAATTATATTTCGTTCTTACGGGCCAAACACAAAACTTACACTATTTTCCATTTTTCACATCACCACTATTAATTTCTCCAGCGATAAGATGTATTATTTTATTACAAAACACAGTAATTACTTCACAATAAATAAATATTGACAAACATAAAATGTAAGTCTGCGGCCGGTCGCCTGCCCAAAATGGCGACATGGCTTGCTATTTTATTTATTTTGATAAATAGGCTGTCTCAATGTCAGTTCCAATTATATCACACGGTTGACAACTAAACTACTCATAATCTAAGACTACTTCCGGGAACATTCTGAAACTTGGTGAATATTCATAAAACGTCGAAATTTGCAATACTTTCTATGCGCTTATGCAGCGCACAGGACGCTAGCCGCCCAAAAAAGTTATGCGCTTATGTAGCGCATAGGACGTTTGACGGGTTAACAGTGCGTTTGTTGACAGGTGGATTGGCCAAACTTTTTCTTCTGGTCAGAGATTAAAAGACGGGTATGTGGAGGAAGCTGAGTCAGTAAAAGTACTACACAATGCAATAATAATGGCATTTGATGACGTCACACTTTGAATAAAATAACGTGACCGCGACACTTTGAATAAACTGGACGAAATTTTACAAAAACGTGCGCACTTGTGTGTCGCAATGGGTGGCAGACAGTTTGAACAACAACTTTAATATCAATAATCTACCTACAACATTAGGTACATTACCTACCAGACTTTAACCCTATTACAAAAGCGTGCAACTAAACACCTACCATGTTGTTAAATAAGATACCTACCTACTTATCATTGTTTAATTTTTGCTAATGGGACACATAATTAACAAAAAATATTGTACTGAATCATCATCATAATCGGTTCATCGAGTTGACTCAAATTTCATTTATATTCTTCATATTCTTTACACTTTTCTTCTACCTATATTCATCAAAACCAGATTCGCAATCATTATAGCACTATGTCGTGACTCCAACTTCAAAATTAGCCGTCGAAGAATTCCGTAGAAATACGACACTTCTGTGTCGCCGGTCACCGACGCTACCTACCTCGCCTGTACCGATGTCACTGCTAGGTGACTAGGCCAGTTTTGGTACATCGGGTCACTTCTTCCTACATCCCCGGGTTCTCAGAGATGTTCCTGGTTCTCCTGTGAGTTATCTAATCTTATAACTTTTCTGTGGATTGTGTTTTTGTGTGTGAATTTACAGTGTGTCTACGTTATTTTTACATGAAGATTTTTACGTGAACATTTTACAAGGTTGATTTTATACAATTTAACACGTTTACTTTTACAAGTCTATTATTATTATTTATTACGAGCCCACCATGTCCCACTGCTGGGAAAAGGCCTCTCTCCCCCTCTTCCACTCTATCCGATCCTGAGCGGTCTCCCTCCACTCCTTGTGCCATAGACCCAGCTCATCACTCCATCTCTTCCTGGGTCGGCAACGCTTTCTCTTTGCATTTTCTGGGAGCCAGTCTGTGGCTCTCTTAGCCCAGCTATTCGGCAGCATCCGAGCAACATGGCCGGCCCAGTCCCATTTTAGTTGGGCAGCCTTCTGAGCTACATCTATTTATCTTTGTTCGGGAGCGCAGCTCTGTATTCCGGATCCGGTCTAAAAGCCGAACACCGAGAATACTGCGCTCCATGTTTCTCTGGCAAACCCCGAGTTTGAACCTTTGCGCGTCAGTCAAAGACCAGGTTTGGGCTCCGTAGGTAAGGATGGGAAGAATGCACGTGTCCATGAGCATTACATTTACAAGTTTATTTACAACATTTTAGTTTTGTGTGTCGCATATTCTGTTGTTCTTGATTTTAATATAATAATAATAACGTTTATTTCAGGTAAAGTACCCATAGCACAGAAAACAATACAGTCATTAAAATAAAAAAGTATAAATGCAATAAAATTAAAATGCAATGACATAAAAATAAAGCAGATATATATCACAAACAGCCAGGATTCGGGAAACTATGTAGAAAAATAAATAATAATAAAATTAAAATAAATTGAATAATAATTATTATAAATAACTTACTATTTTCTATTAGCACTCATATGTACAGAGAGCCAGTGTCTATGCAATGAACTGCAGATATCGTCACAAACGGCACGCACGATTGCATTTCCCGAGCCTCTCAGTCTCCCTCACGCGGAGGCGACCCTGGATCTTAAGACAGCGAAGAAGTCAGGCAGGCACTTCCGCGCGGCCGCCTGAGGAGGATACGGAACGCATCATTGTACTGAATCCTCAGGGCACTATAGGATTTTATCGTGTGGGTGATCCACAGGTGACATGTGTAAAGGTTTTGACAGAATGCCTTGAACAGAATGACTTTAACATCTTGGTTACACCTGTGGAACTTGCGAGCGAGCATGTTGCATCTGACAGATAGCGCCCTTCTTTCCCGCTCCATGTCACAATCGTCACGAAGGTCCTCCGTCAGTATGTGACCTAGGTACTTAAAACGATCTACAACCCGAACCGGCGAGCCATTCAGTACTATCTTGGGCACCCTCTCCGGACCTCTGCCTTCCCTGAATACCATCATCTCAGTTTTTTGGACATTGTACTTCAGTCCGTGTTCATCGGCATAATGCTCACAAACTGAAATTAGTTTCCCTAAACCTTCGATAGAGAGGCTTAGGAGCACCATGTCGTCTGCATAGCTGAGGTTGTTTACACAAACACCCCTAACATGACAACCGACCTTGGTGCCCCTCAACCTCACAATTAGGTCATTGATGTAGAGATTGAAGAGATCCGGAGAGGTAAGCCCCCCCTGGCGAACTCCGCATTCTAGCTTGTATTCGCTAGACGTCGCGTCGCCCCACCTCACACAGTTCGTTTGGACCCCGTACCAGTATCTCAAGAGACCCACCAACTCCTTGGGAACGTTTGAGCTCAGCAGTTTGTTTCAGAGAATTTTATAATTCACTAAATCAAACGCCTTGCTTAAATCTAGGAAGCATGCATAAACTGACGTACCCCTATCCTTGTAGTAGTTTACTGCATGCTTCAGACTCATGATTGCTGAGTCTGTCGAAAGACCAGGACGGAAGCCAAACTGCCTGTCATCTATCTCTGGCTTGCTCACCACTTCGGGCTGCAGAAGTCGTTCCAGTATTTTACCTATACGGTCCCCAGGGAGATCGGACGATAGTTGGCCGCAGATGCAAGGTCACCCGTTTTGTTCTTTGCTATTGGGACCACAATAGTTTTCATGAGGGCAACAGGGAGGTAGCAAAACCTGACACACATGTTGTAAAATGCTGGCAACTTTACAAAAACCTTATCTCCCGCACATAGTAAGTGCTCAACATTTAACCCTTAAAGGCTACTGCGGGTGAAAATTCACCCAGGTCAATAATTGTTTTGGCTGTAAGTTTTTTATCTGCGGAGTTGCCGCGCCGAGAGTCCGTGTATCCTCCCGATACGTCAGTAGCCCCTGAACGCGCGGGGAGAGCGGCGGTGCGCACGCGCTGATTTTGCTGCAGGCGAGCTACCCGGGTGAATTTTCACCCGTCGTAGCTTTAGTGGAGTACAAAAATTTCACGTAAGTAATTTTTAAGTTTTGTTTTTTTCTTTTATTATTGATTATTTATTTAGATACTCATTCTTATATTTCGTTTTAGATCATGAGTCATCTTAGAGATTGGGAGATTGAAGCGGAACTGGCCTCAGACATGGAGCCGTCTGACGATGAGGACCACGTGGAAGAGGACATTCACGAAAGTGATGAACAGAGCATCATCAATGATGAAGAATTTCACGATAACCTGCCAGAGCCTGAAGCAATGGAAGTCGAGGAACCGGAACCCCAGTTGCAGTCTCCGCCTTCTCCTGCTCCTGACGAAAGACCAGTCAAATTAGGTAATACTTCTTTTGTTCGCCATGGAAACATGCTGAGGGCTACTAAAACTATTCAATCAAATCAATCAAAAATACCTGGACGAAATATTGTGCCGTTTATGCCAGGCCCAATAGGTATGGCTAGAGAAGTGATGAATGAATTAGCCTCATTTGAATTATTTTTTGATGAGAGCATCCTGGAAACGATTCTTCTACACACGAACCAAGAAATCGTAAAGCAAAAAGCGAACTATGCTTCAAGTCCAAGTTTTGTCAAGAGTCTTCATATAGTAGAATTGAAGGCCTATATCGGAATTTTATTTCTAACTGCAGTAAAAAAGGACAATAGAGTGGCAACAGAATTTCTATGGGGTGTATCTGGAAGTGAAATATATTCAGCTGTCATGTCGAAAGAACGTTTCAAATTCATAACAAACTGTTTACGTTTTGATGATCGTGAGACAAGAGATGCTCGAAAATCCGACGACTTCACTCACATAAGAGATATTTGGGAGAAACTGATGAAAAAATGCTCAGATTTGTACCGCCCATCTGTGAACTGCACTATTGATGAACAGCTTGTGGGATTTAGAGGAAGGTGCAAATTTAGAATCTATATTCCCAGTAAACCGGACAAGTATGGTTTGAAAATGGTTCTCATGTGCGATTCGTATAATCGTTTCGTGATTTCTGGAATGCCCTATTTAGGAAAAAATACTCCTAATGGTAACACTCCTCTAGCTGAGTACTTTGTGGAAAATTTGACAAAGTCTGTCCATGGCACTAACATCAATATAACGTACGATAATTGGTTTACATCAATCCCTCTGGCAAAGAAAATGCTCTCGAAGTACAAACTAACTACAGTTGGCACTTTACGAAAAAACAAGACGGAAATTCCTCCAGATACTCTTGTGACAAAGAACCGGCCCATAGGAAGTTCAATTTTTTTGTATAATTCACATGATCAACTTCAGCTCAACACTTACTGCCCCAAGAAAGGAAAAATGGTATTACTACTGTCCAACATGCACTACGAGGCAGCAATATCAGAATCGACCGGAAAACCAGAAGTAATTGAATATTACAACTCAACCAAGGCTGGTGTAGACGCTATTGATCAAATGTGCCACAGCTACAGTTGTTCTAGACGAACCAGGAGATGGCCAATGGCAATATTTTATAAGATGCTCGACTTAGCTGGAATAAACGCACGTACTACACTCAACATGAACAAATCAAGAAAAGGTGATGCTCAGATTTCACGATCTGATTTCCTGTATAAGCTATCCCTGGCTTTGATTATACCTTTCATGAAGACCCGACTGACCATTCCAAACTTACGGCATGACATCAAAGAGAAAATAGAAAGTGTTGTCAATGAGATGCAAAAGCTAGAATCGAATCAACCACAAGCAGCCAGCCACATGGATCAGGAATCGGGAAACGAGACCGAACCACACGCATCTTCTGCACACCAGGCGACAAGAGCTGCTGCACCTAGACAAGGAAGATGCTCCGTTTGTAAGCCAAAGAAAGACAAAAAGTTTGCTGTTAAGTGCACAAAGTGTTCCAACTTTATATGTAAAATACATCGCACCATAATATGTGATAAATGTGCTACACAACAGTGATATTTTTACTAAAAGTTCCTATTGTATTTTCCTATAGTGGTACCTATTTGATTATTTTTGGTACCTTTTTGTTGTGTTCCTATGGTATTTAGGTATTAAGATTTCATTTCTGTTCATATGATGACTGCTAGTTAATTTATTTTATATTTGTTATAGCTCACGTAGTGACTGCTAAAATGTAAACTAGAAAAAAAATATGGAAGTTTTGATTGTGAAAAGAATGTATATTTTTTTAATTTTCCAAACATAAATGTGCGCCTAATTGTTCTCAAGAGTATGACTATTGCAAATAAAAAGACTGATAATAATATAACTCATTTATTTTAATAGAAGGGGTTTTTCCGACTAGTATATTTTTTTTTATTCATTTTCAGGACTTAGTTTCAGTGACATTCTAGAAACAATTCCCAATAAAAATATTCATATGTTTTGCTTTATTAGTGTGGATTAAGATCAAAATAACAGTCTTAGATAAAATTTTGGCCATTTAGTCATTAACCAAGTTTTTTTTTTCAAGATTGAAAAACCGGGTGAATTTTCACCCATAGTAGCTTTAATAGCACATGAAATTCATTGTAGCCTTTAAGGGTTAAACCATCGTGGCCCGGCGACTTTCCTCTCTTTATCTTCCATACTGCACGTGCCACATCAGCAGCCGTGAATTGAATCAGCTGACCAGAGGCAGCGGTAGACTGAGAGGCAGTTTCCGGCTGTGCATCAGTCCGAACTGGTTACGGGACAACCTTGAACCTGCGGCCAAACATATCGGCAATCTGAAAGGGGTCCTGTAGACCCTCCACAGACACTGGTAAACTCTGCTTAAAATTCAACTTCTTGGTTGAGTTCCAAAATTTAACAAAGTTTTTATCTTTCTTATGCAACGCCAAAATATTCATTTCAATTTGCTCTTCATTTATTTGACACCATTTAAGCTTATTCTTAAACAGTTTTCGACTTTCAGACATTTGCTCATATATTGTACCTGTGGAGGGTCTTCCTGCCCCCACCCAGCACTGGAAATGCAACCTTGCTACCTTGTGGCTACCACTAACGTGATAGTTCCACCCAGGAACTTTCTTCCTAGCTCTCTGTGCATTAGAATACTCCCTAGCACTTTTTATGGCCGCTGTCTGCATAACATTAACTATATTAGAATAAACTTCGTCAATAAAAGTAAAATGATCATTCACCCGTTCACACAAACAATCCACACATCTAGCACAAGGCATCTCCACGTTAATACTATTTAAATTAATATCACAGTACAAGTTATAAGCTTTCGTTTGACTAGCATCTCTTTCACCCCACCTAATTT
Source organism: Argyresthia goedartella (assembly GCA_949825045.1). NCBI lineage: Eukaryota > Metazoa > Arthropoda > Insecta > Lepidoptera > Argyresthiidae > Argyresthia > Argyresthia goedartella. The sequence continues at coordinate 22,484,969 of OX463811.1, forward strand.
TGCTTAGTACATTCTGAGCTGTGCTTAAAGTTACAGATGGCACACATAAAATATCACAAATAATACAAAGGGGGAAATGATCAGACCAAGTGACGTCGTACATAACATGTGTAGAGACAACAGTAGTCCAAGCCGCTTGTGTCGTGAGACAGTGGTCCAACCACCGTCGGTCGCCGTTAATCTCACTCACATAGGTATAGGTATCGCTACCCACGCCCAGTATATTGTGATCGGCGCACTCCCTTTGTTGATCCTCACAGAAGCTCACCATCTCATCATCGAAGCTGGAGTTCGGGTGGGCGTTGAAGTCTCCGAGCATGAACACTGCCGGAATGTATCTTCGATTATAGCATTTAGGCGGGATAAACAGCTTGTAAAGTCGATAAGGTTCTCCGCACTATCCGTAGGCATATACACAGAGCACACTAGAAACGAAACATCATAATTAGTTACCTTTACACACGCGATCCTGTCACAGTTGGTATCTATTATAGACACATTAGGGATTTACGCCACAGCAACGCCACTCCTCCAAAGGGCCGCCCCCCCCCAGCACACCAGCCGAAGCATCCACCGACGACTTTGCGAAGAAGCTGAAGTTATCATCTATTGTACTCACAAAGTTAATATCGTGAGGTAACAGCCACGTCTCTTGAAGGGCTATAATATCATACGACCGACATAGTTTTCGGATATGATGGACCGATCTTTTAATATTTTTACAATTAAAAGATACCATGGTAGTTTTGGTACTTTTTTTAAGCTGACTATCCATTACGAAGAAATATTGGTCACATCATTGGTTTCCCTTCCTCGAAAGCGACGATATTTTATACCGTTAGGCCAGAAGTCCACAGACAGAAATGTTTTTATTTTTTCTGTAGGAATGACAGCTTTAAACGAGTTAAAGTTTGTCCGGTATCTCTGCTCAAGAACCTGCAAACTATGACATTCCACATCTCGACTTTGAATGTGCTCCTTGATTTTATCAGCTTGTATGTGTTTCTTCAGTCTTGAGATGTTAACAGCTGTAGTTGACTCCGCTACTTCCAAAACACTCGCCTTTTGCGACATCCCGATCATATTTTTATTATGTTTCGGCCGTTTATTTTTCTTGTGCTCCACGCGAATGAAGCTATAATCGTGTCTATTTACATTCGTCCTAGGTTCGACTTTCCGATGCGTTACCGCCGCCGTCTCTAATGATGTAGGTGTGTGGAATGCCGGTTCCGATATTGTGTTCGCACTCGCACTTGCACCGGCCTGCGGTTGTGACGAAAACAACTGAATTGGCCGCTTACTCTTACTGCTATTCTCTCCCGATAACGGGGTATTCTTATCAGTACACAGATCAGCTAACTTGCTCACATGATTTTTCTTGTTTAGGTTCGTATAATTATTTTCAGCTAAATGATTTTTAGGAGTATTATTCTGCCTATTGTCCGTAGCACGGATGGTCGAGTTAAGTGAGGCTATTTCTGAGGTAATTTTCATCTCGAAATTTGTCAGCTCCGTTTTAGAGACCGCGTCATGTCGTAGGTTTTCCAGCTCAGACTTCATGCAGGCAAAATTTTTTTTTTTTTAACTTTGTTTATTCAATAAATAAATAAATTACATTTGTTAAGTAATATGATTTTAAGATAATTTTTCTCTTGAATATATTATTTAGTAAATTGTCTATAGTTATTTTAGGTATCTTATTTAAAATACTGGGAAGCATGTATTCCCAGGTCCGTTGGCCATATGTATTGTTATAGCGGGGAATAACATAGGTAGGCAAATAGGACAAAGTTCGTAGGTTTTTAGGTCTAATTTTTCTAGTTAATGAATCTATACGACCATATTCCTCACACAGAATGGACGATTCCAGTTTATCGTATACAGTTAGTATATTACAATAGTGAAGCAAACCTGGTTCGTTCTGGTTGAATTTTTGTTTTATCTTTAGAGGTACTATGGTCTTTAAAAGTCTGTGTTGCAAATCGTAAATTTTATTTATGTTAGTTTTGAATGTGCGGCCATAACTACTTAAGCAATAATTTATAATGGAGTCTGCTAGTGATAGGTACAACATTCTCAATATGTTGAATGGTACTTTAAATTTTAGGATTTGCAACCGAGACAATATTGCCCTAAGTTTCTTACATATATGTTCGGTATGAGGTTTCCAATTAAAATTATTATCTATGATTAGGCCTAAGTAGGTATGTTGCCTAACCAGTTCCAATTTAGTACAGTTACAAACTATAGGTCTGTTGATATCCGAATGAAAGCATTGGTGTGAGTGAGATGTAATAGAAGGCGTGGCCATTGTGTGCAAGTATTGTGAGTGGATGTGTAATAATTTTGTTTTTTGTGCGTTAATGATTAGACCTACGTCATGTGCCCATTTGCATAACTGGTTGTAGTTGTGTTGGAGTTGTGTCTGAGCTATTGAAATATCTTTGTGTGCAGTAATTAGACAGGTGTCGTCGGCAAATTGATAAACCGAAGCTTCAGTAAATATGTTACACATGTCGTTGACATATAGAAGATATTCTGTTGGTCCGGTTATTGACCCTTGGGCCACGCCCTCTTCGGTGAGGATCTTCTGGCTGAAAGCCCCGTTTATGTTTACCGCGGTGAACCTGTTTGTATGATAGTTTTTTAACAATTCTAGGAAGGGTCCCTGTATGCCGTTTTGTTGTAGTTTTGAAAAAAGTGTGGTATAATTTAGAGTTTCAAAGGCTTTGCTGAAATCAATGAAAACAGCAAGCACATGAAGTCGATTATTCATGTGTTTGTTGATTTCATTGGTAAATTGAGAAAGAAGTTGTGACGTATTTTTCTGTTTTTGGAAGCCGAATTGTTTGTTGTTAATAATTTGGTTTTTTGTAATAAATTTATTTAATTCATTGCCTAAGTATCTCTCAATTATTTTATCTATGCAGGGTAATATTGTTATCGGTCTGTAGTTATTACTTTCGTTTTTAGGCCCTTTTTTGTATACATGTCATATGCAACCTACTTTTAGTTTGTCAGGAAATAAGGACGATGCAATACAAGAGTTGATCAGATGTGTTATTAAGGGTGTTATTTGTGAATTTATAAACTTTAAATCTTTCATTCTAATTCCGTCGATCCCGGGACTTTTTTTATCGTTCATATGCTTTATTATGGAGAAGATAATATCCTTATTCGCTTTTTTTAACCTCATAGTTATATCTGGTTGCTTAGAGTAAGTATCGACGTTTAATAATGGTTTATCACAGTACGAGCAGATTTTTTTAACATTGTTTTGGAATTCTATAGCAAAATTGTTAACCAAAATTGATGTATCTGTATTATTAAATGAATTAATTATTATTTCATCGATGGGTTTAATTACTTTGCCGCTTAATTTGTTTATAATTTCCCATTGTTTTTTTGGGTTTTTAATTTTTTTCTTATTTCTTTCTTATAGTAGTTGTTTTTAACGTTGTTTATATATTTGTTTGTCCTATTTCTGTAAATATTATATAATAGTCTATTTTTAAGTTACTTTCATCCTCCTTCCATATTTGAAAGAGTTTTTGCCTTTGAGCACACATAGATGTTATTTTATTAGTCATCCATATACACTGATGTCTTTTGCCTATCTTAACTTTAACTAAATTTTTGCAATTATTATACACATCTGTAAATTTTTCTATAATGAAGTTCAAAATATCGTTTGGGTTTACATGGGTTAAGCCCGCATTCCAGTCTATTTTGAAAAATTCAGTTTGTATTTTTTCATTGTCCAATTGAGTTATTAATTTATGATTATTTTGTGTTTGTGTGCGGTGATTATTATAAGCGATAGATAGACCGGTTATGTAGTGATCAGCCAGTTGATTTTGTATAACGGATGTCTTAGTGTTATTGAGGTTCACATCGCGTAAGAAAATATGGTCTATACACGACTTTGTGATTATATTACCTTTTGTTTCAACACGTGTGTACTGATTTATTCCACACTCCAAGCCTGATTCGTACATTAAGTTTAGGTATTGTTGTACATGAGAGTTTGTTACCTTAAGATCTATGTTAATATCTCCTAGAATTACAAGGTTTTGCTTTACAGGGTATTTTGAGATCAAGCGTGAGATTTCCTTAAGGAAAATATTTTTATTCCTCTCTGGAGGTCTATAAATAGCACATAATCCACTTTTATAATTAAAAGAGGTTTTAATTTCACCAAAAATGCACTCGTAACTAAGAGAACTTGATTTGAACCTTGTAAATGACACACTTTTATGCACATACACTAAAACGCCGCCTCCTTTTCTGGCATTGCGTAATTCGGAGTGCATTTCATAGTCTTGCAGTTGAAATAACGATTTAGTAGTATCGGTGATGTTCGCCTCCGTTATCACCACAACATGAAAGATGCTGCTGCTGCTTGTCAGTATCAGTTCAAGTTGTGCAAACTTTTTGATAAGAGATCTGATGTTTACGCTTAATATTGTTAGTTGGTTTTCTCCTCGTAGTATTTTCATGTCTTGTGTAAAATCATTCCATGAGTTGTGACTTAGTTCTTGAATCGATTTGTCTATGGTGTCATCCATTTTTGTTGTAAATAACTAAGGTATGTTATTGTTAAGGTAATAGGGTATAGACTTACTTGGAAAAGTTAAATTTCAACCTTTCTATGTCGCTGATTGACCTGATGATGTTGGTTTTTTCCTTTTCTTCCTTTTTTGCCAATACTTGGCCATTTTTAATCCAAACAAACTTACATAAGCCTCTCTCTTTCAGTTCTTTTTTAGCTTTCCATAAAAGAAAGGCCGAGCTGGGAGTCAGGGCTTCACGAATATATATCTTGGAGGTATCCTCTCTTCCTAGGTCGGTGCTGTTGAGCTGGATCGTCCTTGCAGCCTCGAGCCACTTATCACGGCATCCATCCTGTATAGCAACAACTATGGGGGGGGGGGAGGTTTCGTTTCCGGCGTCCGCGGCCCGGTTTTTTTTCCCAGACTTCCTGTATGCCTTTATTATGGCTTTAGGATTTTGTTGCAGCTTGGAGCAGATTTTACTGGATATATCAAGGGGTTCCTCATCGGTAGCTTCCTTGATACCGCATATTTCAATGTAATTTGACATTTGTGATTGTTCCAAAGCGTTCATTTTATGTTCCAAAGTCTCATATTTGAGCATTGCATTTTTTACAGAATTTTTCAGGTCCTGGCACTGATTTTCGACCACTTTGATGCTGGATTCATATACTGCAATTTTCTCCTCATACTCGTCGATTTTATCAGAGTAGAATTGTAGGGTAGACTGCAGCTCCGAAGTGATAATTTCTCTGACCTCTCGCCGTATGTCGTTTAGTATCTTCTGCATTACTTTGTTTTGCGCCATATTTGATAAGGATTCGTTATCCGTATTGTCTTCTTCGTCCGCGTCAGGTAGGATGCAGGAGAGGCGTTTGGGGTTTACACCTCCCGTACAGTTGCGACATTTCCAGTCCACCGAGTCAGTAGCCACGAGCGCGCTCAGTTGTTCCGTGGTAATGGATGCACAAACACCATGGATCCACTTACTGCACTTTCCACACTGCACTCCAGGGCTTTTTTTGGTAACTGTCTTGGTGCACTTGAAACATTTAACCATAATTGCGAATAATTTGCGCGCGCGCACAATGGGGTTATATGCGTTTCCGTTGGCAAGTTGGGTGGATCAGAGCGGGAGCGACGTGCGTCCGACACTGAGTTGGATTAGCGACTGTCCCTTAGTAAACGGTACACGACAACATGTTCAAACGTCACCGGTGGGAGTTTGTCAAGATCCTGGGCCACGAATATAGGATGATCTTTATGATCCGCTTCCTTCAAGAGCTTGAGCACATCTTTTATGTTCTTCTTACTCTTGTCTTCTCCTTTTCTCGTCACAAGTCGGCCACCGCGGCAGTCTTCCGGAAGGGCGTTGAATAACTTCGCCTTTCCCTCTTCTATTTCACCGTCCGAGAAACTCGTAGAACATATCTGTACGATCCTTAGCTCGTCCAATTTGTTGTACTTATTTTTCACAAAGGTCAAGAACTCGTCAATAATTAGGTTCCTAGGCATTGTAGGTATGTTTACTAGGAATAGTTGCTAAACAATAACATCGCGTTATGTTAATAAGTCGCTTAGAGGCGTGCGCAACGTACGACTGTCCGTATCGACGGCGGTCCGCTGACTGATTTTAATTTGTATTCATGGTTCTACCTAAAAAGGAGGAATTCGTTGACGTAGAATCTGCCCTCTTGACTTCCGATAGATCTGGATGTGAGGCAGAACCAGAACCAAAAGTAAAAACGCCTAAGAAAAAAATCGCTTCTTCCATTACATTGTCGGTTCTCACTAAATTCATACGGCCCTATAATGGTGACCGAGAAACCCTCCCGGCTTTTCTCACTAATTGCGAAAATGCAATTAGTTTAGCTACAACAGAACAACAGAACGTGCTTAAAATATATTGTCTCACAGCTTGAAGGCAAGGCTCAATTAGCCTGTTGTTTGAAAAATTTTGAAAGTTGGAGCGATATCAAGACTTTCCTGAAAACTACTTTCGGCGAAAAGAAACACTCCACGCATCTCTCAATAGACTTACAAAATTGCCGCCAGAAAGCCGACGAGAGCGTGACGCAATATTCATTGCGAATAGAATCGTGTTTAACTCGACATCCAAGTAAGTTCAGTTCGACATCCATTATAGCTGTGTGGATGAGAGCGAGCTTGTGGGAAGGCTAGCTGCGATGGAGGATTTAGCCCTCAACACTTTTATGTTAAGGATGAACACCAAATTCGCGCATATTGTTAGGTGCCGGAACCTCAAGACTCTGTCCGAAGCGATCACACAAGCTACCGAAGAAGAAAAAATCTTCAATCTTTCCCGGGTGTTTCAACGAGCATCTTTACAATGCTCTTTCTGTCAGCAAAGCGGACATTCCGCTTCCGATTGCTTTTAAAAAAAGAAGACAATCCAATGAAGGTCATCGTGTCCACGCGATTAATTCTCCTCACTCTCAAAGTCGACCTTATCCTAAATTTAACAAAAATCAAAGTTGTGCCTATAGCTAAAAGGTAGAGCATCTTATCACTGAGTGTTTAAAACCGAAACGCAAAAACGGTGAGTCATCACCGTCTCCTCAAGTCAGTGTATACACTGTGCTTGAACACTCAGTTGAAATCGAAACTGATTTAAACTAAAATCGGTTCCGGTTCCGTGTCTGCCGGAGCCTAGTACTCCTATTGTGAAAGACACGTTAACAATAAAATGTGCGCCTTTACTCCCTGAGTTTCTACCAAAGGCCAGTTCTAACACTCTCAATGACTCTACGAATCTCTCCCCTCAAGATAACTTGAGTTTTTCGGGTTCTACCCCCAGAGATTCTACATGTGAAGAAAGCACAGTTTATACTGTTTTTAATCTCAATCCTAGGGTTTCGCTTCCTCACGTGTTTTTGCAGACGAGCTGTTCACAGAAACCTCTCTGTATTTAATCGATTCGGGTGCTTCAATTATCATTGTGAAATTTTCAAGTTTACAAAAGCATTTCGATTTGGGACCTCGAACTATTAAAATTAAAGGTCTAAATGATGACGATTCCCATGTAGAATCTCTCGGGACCCTTGAACTTGACTTATCCTACCGGTTTTCTCAACAGAGTATAGTAGCGCTGAACTTCAATGTACAGGCGATTAGCGACTCAGTGCGCTTGCCATTCTATGGCATTCTCGGTAGCGATTTTCTTGACAACTATACAATGGATATAATAATAATAATAATAATACAATAATTATATTTTTTTATTTCAGGCAATAAAAAACCCATAAAAATACAATAATAGTAAAAGTAAGTAAGACTTAAAATAAGGTACTTGAACAATAGAATATTAATTTCTGTTGCTTTGCTGGTGCACGCGGAGCCAGTTTTTAATGATCCCACTCTCGTATGGGTTTTCGTTAAGAACATTAATGAGCTCATTACTGGCAGTTCTCACTCTTTCCCAGAACGAGGCTATCCGTGACCTGATGACAGCGAAGTAGTCAGGGACCCTGGCGCCGGCGAACAAGCCCGATGCACTGCACTGACGTGGCAGTTGCAGCAGTATACGGAAGGCGTTGTTATATTGTACTCTTAGGATGTTATATGACCGTCTGGAGTAGCTAGTCCAGAGTTGGCAGGTGAAAAAGCAGAGGCAATAGGCCCTAAATTAAGTAATTTTAACATCCTCAGAGCACTTCCCGAAGCGACGTGCGAGCATGTTCGCCCGCACAGCCATGGCCCTGCGCTCTCTTTCAATATCGGCGTCATCACACAGGTTCTCGTCTAGGATATGCCCAAGGTACCTGATTTGCCGCACAACCGGAACCGGTGAGCCGTACAAATATACTGGAGGCACCGTCTCCGGACCCTTCCCTGCTTTGAAAACTAACATTTCTGTTTTGAGGATGTTATATTTCATACCATTTTGCCTAGCAAAATCTTCACATATAGTGAGTAGTTTTCTTAATCCCTTGATCGAGGGGCAGAGGAGCACCATATCGTCAGCGTAACTTAGGTTATTGAAGCATACATCGTTGAAAGAGCATCCGACCCCTGCACTCCTGAGCTCCTCGATCAAGCCATTAACATATAGGTTAAAGAGGTCCGGAGAGGTCAGCCCACCTTGACGAACACCACAATCTAGTCTATACTAGATATCAAATACTCGACTAAAACTTTGCAAATGCAAAAGTTTTCCATTCCGTTTTCGCTTAGTAATCCTTGTTTTATTATACCTGCTCGATCTGAGGCAGTTATTGAATGTCTTGTGTCTAACGAAATTTCGTAATTAGACTCTTTGCGCGACGCGCTGATACTCGATCACACATTCTGCGAAGGTGTTTACCTTGCAAATTATATTGTTACAGTTAAGCCGAACTATAGAGTTAATGTCTCTATTTTAAATACATTGGAAAAACCAATCGAAATCAAAGATTTCTCAGTCCAACTTACTCCTATGGATTTACCTGTCGACTCTTCTCAGAGTTCTTCTCAGAATGTCTTCTCCCTCTCATCAAGTTTGCTCAGATAGAAAACAACGCGTGCTCAATCAAATTCGTCATGATCATTTAAATTCAGAAGAGAAAAAGGTTCCCACAACGACAAAACAGATAAAACAATTCATTGGTTTGATAGGTTACTATCGAAAATTCATCCCCGACTTTGCCTGCATCACTAAACCCTTGACCCTGACTATACTGAGTGCTTTGAGAAGTGTAAGAACTTTACTTAAGAACCTTACTGACAAATGATGCCATATTACAATATCTCGATTTCAGCAGAGAATTCGTACTCACAACAGACGCTTCTAACGTTGCCATTGGAGCTGTTTTATCCCAAGGATCAATAGGATCTGACAAACCCGTATGCTAAGTATCCTGTACTCTCAATGATAGCGAGATGAACTACAGCACCATAGAGAAGGAGCTTTTAGCCATAGTATGGGCTACTAAGTACTTCCGACCCTATTTGGACGAAAATTCAAAATTTTCACTGACCATAAGCCACTTCAGTGGATTATGAACATTCAGGAACCCAACTCACGACTGACACGTTGGAGACTAAAACTATGTGAATATGACTATACCATTGTGCCGGTCGACTATGTTAGTCATATTTCCACGTAATGTTAAGAAAAGTTGACGACCGTCTCAGATAAGGTATATTTATATTCATCACGTAGTTTTGTAGTAAGTTGTATATAAGCTTAGAATTTCCTATAATAAATTAGTCTAGTATTTGCGCGCATCTCAAGCCTTTTACTTTACTCCCAAAGATATCACTCTCCTTATAATTGCCTCTGGCAAAGTGGTTATGCGACTTCTGAACATTAGCAACCTTCGGTAATAGCAGCATGGACCCAGCCACGAAGAAAACTCCGTGTGCTGCCACCTTAGAAGTGCAAGCAAGAAGCACTTCGTCCAAGATCGCCGAGCCCCGACTTCGGTTTGCATACCTATTTCAAACCACGCTGCAGAAACTCCATAATCAAGACCCCACCCAAACCAAGACGACATCAAGCAAGCCATAACCGGACCAGATTTGAAAACGGACCAGAAGCCAAAAGATAAATAATTTCAACTGAAGATTTTCCGCATCGAACTCAAGATACCGCAAGAACAATGAACCGATAGTCAGCTGACTACTGATTTATCAAAATGGAGCTCGCACCAGCAGAAACGAACACGTCGGCAAATTCATTCACAGAAAGCAGCTTTTCAAGTTCAAGAAATAGGAAAACAAACGGCGATTACAACTTCAACGACGTGCGATGTAAATTGACTCATCGATTCCTGAAAAATATGGGCGGCTGCAGCATCATACGACTCTCCTGCGGATCTTTTCCAGTTTATAGGTTAGGTTAGTTTACTAACGGCGAAGCCCCATTTTCCTAGTGTTTTTCTGTTTTTCAGTTTTTAGTTTATTTTATGTAGTGTGCGGCCAGATACAAGACTTGCCTGTAGGTAAACATTAAGTAATTTACTGTTAACGCTGAATTATTATGTTACTTTTCTGATATGTAGTAGGTACTAACCTATGTTCTTTTAATTTATTGGGTTTGATTAGTCAGTAGTAATTCTTTAAACTTATGTAGAATTCGCATAACCGTAGTTCCTTTATTTTTTTAATTCGTGTAAGATTTACCTTTACAAAATCTTACTAGTTATTATTGCAGTTGATATAAGTTTGTTATGGTACACACATTTTTCTAACTTAGATTCTTGTTCATTGTTATAAGTACATCCATTTATTTTTTTCCCTAAAGGGGGGAGTACCTATGCCGGTCGACTATGTTAGTCATATTTCCACGTAATGTTAAGATAAGTTGACGACCGTCACGGATAAGGTATATTTATATTCATCACGTAGTTTTGTAGTAAGTTGTATATAAGCTTAGTATTACCTACAAAAAAATAGTCTAGTATTTACGCGCATCTCAAGCCTTTTACTTTACTCCCGAAGATGTCGCTCTCCTTATAATTGCCTCTGGCAAAACCATAGTTAACAAAAAGGGAAAGTATAACACTAACGCCGACGCCCTCTCCCAAGTCGAGATTCATAACGAAGAAACTGAAACATTTTCTATGATAGCTAACCCCTCTGAAGAGCCACCCATTGAAACAAGATCGACAACTGAAACTGCTCACACTAGTAATGACACCCCATCCTCGAAGTTCCCATCACTGACGAACCCCTTAACAAATTCCATAGACAGTTATGCTTTTCGATTGTAGGTGATATGAAACGTAGACCGACTGCAACTAAGCCATTTGACACGAACACACGTACACTTATTTAACACCGTAAATTTTCCCTTCAAAAATTATGCTTTATTAAAAATAATGAGGTTCGCGAGGTTGCCACAGCCGGGTTTGCCGTTGGTGTACTTTTTGACTTTTTGTTTTGACACACAAGAGGGCGCTAAAACTACGTGCGATGTGTTTGTGCAGCACCAGAGCTACTACATGGTTAAAAATAAATCTCTTCGACGAAGAGAGGATAATTATGATCGAACTTCACTTCAGGAAAGTTCGTTTGATCTTCTAAATATTGAAAGCCCGGAACTCAGCTATGCAGCTGTCTAGTAATGTGGAAGTGGTTCCTTGGACTCCTTCGACTCCACAGCCGAGCGTTGTGAACTTGGCTGGGTCAGAGAACGCGGCTATACAACCTGAAACAGATGTAGCCAGTATAGATATTCGAACTATGAATAGTCGCATGAGATTGAGTCGCAAGAAGCGCTAGAGGGCGCTGCAACGTAAACATCGTACAAAATGTACCTCCGTGAAAATAATTAAATAAAAAATAATAACAAGACGAATATATAGTAAACATTTATGTAATAGTGTAAACCAAGTGATATGCTATACATATACTATAAAAATATGATAATAAATGTGATATAAATGTGAAAATTTACACTTTAAATCAACGTTATAGACAGTGCAGCAGTGAAAAAAACCAAGGTGTCAAACAAGCTAAAATTATTCAAATATAATTACCAATATGTAAATTAAACTCAAACAAACATAAAACTCAGTGAATAAACACGCAAAATCTGGACATAAGTGATAAATCGCGTCAGAGCAAAGTCCATTAACGACATAGCACACTCATCTTCCACGCTGCATCTACACCGCAATACTTACATACCAATTTTTCATCAAGTGTTATTCAATACTTGATAGCCGAAACGGTTAAGGAGGCTGTCTTCGCAACACAGTGGAGGACCTATGGTTCGATACCTATCCCCAGGTTTATAAATTTTTTATTTTTTGGTGAACGAGCACATTACGTATAGGAAGGAAAATTATACCAAGTGCAATCGTCATGTCATTATATGGAATAAAAAGAAAGTAACAATAATAACCTAAAATAAACACCGAAAACTAATCACCAACGCCAATTAGTGACAAAGATCATAACGACATCTAGCAGAAAATTGAAGAACAACGTGTGCCCTAAGATCTACATAGTTAACAACCTTTCACAAAAACTCAACAGAGGGCGCTACAGTCGTTGTGCTGTTTTGAGGCCTAGTTAGAGATTATAGAGATGAACCACAACTACATGAACCTCGAACGAACTAAAAACTCAAAAATGGCTATATGTGCAAGCTGCAATCAAGAAATAGGCAACAAACAACTAATGAAATGCCATATCTGCAAAAGAGAATACGACCTTACCTGTGCTAATGTTAGTGAAAAAATATATTACCTTTCTTTCCACCCTGTCAACCAACAACCAAGAGAATGGAAATGCCCAAGTTGTATCTGCAAAGAACCCAGGAATAACAACGACAATACACCCATTAGACACACCTATGCACCGATTCCTGAAAAACAGTTAGATGACGCGAATGCAAATATTACTCAGCGCAGACAACCAAAGAAAAAGTTGGAAAACATGAGTTTCCCAGGCTTTCTGAATGATACCGACGAATCATCATGTGAAAGAATGATAGACGAGAATTTATTTGGAGATACCATACTCGATTCACAAATGGAAAATTCCGGGATAATCGGCAAAATAAGTGTGCTTCTCGACACCAAGCTATTGAAAAACAACTCAAAAATAGTCGAGGAAATTAAGTCTGAAATTAAGTCACTATTACAGCAAGAGATACAAATTGCAATAAAAAACTTAAAAATAGAAATAGACAATAACATTGGCACTTTAAAATTAGACCAAGATGAATCAAACCAGCAAATTGGAAAACTAATAGGTCGAATCAGTTTAATAGAGGAACAACTGTCTACCCTGAAAGAAGAAATAAGAAACAGTACATCATCAACAATGCCCAGATCGGAAACTGCTCCCAAAAGTGACCATACAAAGACAATAATCCTATACGGTTTAGATCAACCTAATTGGGAAGATGAAAACGAACTCTTCAGAAGAATCACTTATATATTTAGGGACATCCTGGATGTTAATATAGACGGATACATTGAAGATCTACGTAGATTGGGTCGCAGAGGAAACAGAAGACCAGTAGCTATTGAACTGATAAGCAAGAGAATGGCTAAGTACATCATTGACAACAAGCAGTACTTTAGGACTGCAGGTTGAGCCTCTCTACTTTTTTAGATGAGGAGTCGCTTAAACAAAGGAAAAACCTAGTCAGAACTCTCTGCGAGGCACGGAAAGAAGGCAAACACGCAATCATCCGCAACAACCGTCTCCTGATCAACGGGAAGCCATATCTGGACACAACATCAAACACAATACCACTCACAAATAGAGCCATGCCCGCCGACGACAAAACTTCAGCAACAAATCACGTCAATGAAAGGATTTCAAGGTACAAACTCATCCATTGATAATAGCCATAACTTTCGTAACTGGCTCAAGTATACTATATCAAAATGTAGGAGGCTTAAAACACAACATACCTCTGATAGAGACAGACTCTTTCATTAAGAAAAATACTATTTTATGTGTTAGTGAAACGTGGTTGTCAGAAAAGGAGATAGATCTTGTGAAAATTACAGGTTACAAACCAGCTACCTATTTTTGTAGAAAGCACCATATTCGTGGAGGTGTGGGTATATATGTTAGGGAAAACCTAGATTTTGTTGAACTGCTCGATATACCTAAAATGTCTACCGAAATGGTTTTCGAAGTCTGTGGCATTGAAGTCCCTTCGTGTAATATAATAATTATCATAATATACTGGCCTAATAGCTCCAGAAAGAAAGATCTCTTTCATAATTCGTGAGGAAAGCTCTTGCAGGCTGTACAACAAAAATACAAAAAGAAAACCATTATAATAGGTGGTGACTTCAACGTAAATATGTTAGTAGCGACCCCAGCCCGCTTAAGACTAATAGACCTCTTCAGAAGTTTCGATTTCCACCTGAAAAATCACGAACCAACTAGAATTACATCAGAAACAAGCACTTGCATAGACCTTGTTTTCACCAATTTCAGCCAAATCAATACAACAGTAACCACTACAGAATTCGCGTTATCTGACCATAGAGGTGTTACAATTTCCATACCCATAGCTATCACAAACACACATCAAGAGCCAAAAACATGGCATACATATAAGAGAACTTTTAGCGAGTTAAATACTCAACTATTTATCTCAGAGCTAGGTAAGATAAATTGGGGTAATATTCTGGTAGACTCAGCAGACGTTAACGAAAACTTCAACAATTTTCACATCATAATAAAACAAAAATTAGACCAATGCATCCCAAAAGTTAAAGTAAAACTGAAAAAGGAAAACACTAAAACATGGATAACCAAGGGCATCAGAAAATCATGCCAGCATAAACGCCTATTAAGAATCCTAACATCACAAACAAAAAATGCAATTCTTAAAAATCACTATAGAGAATATTCGAATACTTTAAAAAAGGCAATCATTATATCTAGAAAACTACACTACATAACAATACTTAAAAACTCTAAAAACTTAACTAAAACTGTGTGGCAAGTAGTAAAAGATACTGCGAACAAACATCGGAAAATGAACAGGGCTAACATTGAACTTCTGGACGGAAACAACCTGATAAACAACCCACAAAAAATTGCAAACACTTTTAACAATTATTTCCGGTCTATAGGCGAAAACTCAAATCTCACACATCCCTCGACACCACCGCCTGGGCGACCTGTATTATCACCGCTCAAAAACTCTTTTTATATTCATCCTGTAACCGAAAAAGAAGTCTACCTAATTATAAAAAAATTAAAGAATAAAAACAGCGCAGGTTTCGACGACATTCCTACATCACTATTAAAAAAGTGCCCTCAATTCCTAGCCGCTCCACTAACATACCAGATTAATCAATCGTTTAATTCCGGCTGCTTTCCTGATTTGCTAAAAAAGTCAATAATTCGACCATTACACAAAAAATATTCTAAACGAAATACCGATAACTATCGCCCAATCGCCCTTCTGTCCTCACTTGCTAAGATTTTCGAAACCGCTATGTATAACAAGCTCTATGCTTTTTGCGAAAAATTTAATGTTTTTGACGATAATCAATACGGCTTTAGGAAATCGAGGTCGACAACACTAACCGTTTTCAAATACATAAATAACGTCTGACACGCATTAAACGATGGAAAAAACGGAATAGGCATTTTACTAGACATGAGCAAAGCTTATGACCGGGTGCTATACAATATCTTGCTACAAAAACTATCAGGTATCGGCGTACGTGGCATAGCCCTCAAATGGTTCGAATCTTACTTAGACAATCGTACACAACATGTAGAAATAGACCATCACAACCACCTCACAGGTGAGGTCGCCAAAGTCAAGTCTGAAACAGTGAATGTACACAAATCAATTCCACAAGGCAGTTCTCTAGGGTGCTTGCTGTTTCTGATATATATAAACGACCTTCCTAAAGTAATAGATAACTCATGCACTCTGTTCGCTGATGACACCTCAGTTTTAATCCCAGGCAATGACGCCCACATCCTAAACAACCATCTACACTCCACATTCAATACAATAGTAAATTGGCTTGAGGACCATAATCTAGACATAAACCTAAATAAAACAAAACTAATTCAGTTTCATCCATATCAAAGAACACCTTTAGAGATAAACTTTTCATTTAAAAATAAGCCAATTGAATGTGTCAATACCTACTGCCTCTTAGGAATTCACATAGACTCGTACCTAAACTGGAAACAACACATCAGCAAATTGAGCTCTAAATTATCTGGCTTTACCTACGCCCTATATGAAATAAAAAGGCTACCGATTTAGAAACCGCCAAGAAGGCTTACTATGCCTACGCACATTCCCAGCTTCAATATGGCATCATACTATGGGGCAAGTGTGTTGACATACAAAAAAAATGCATAAGAATATTGGCTCATATAGAACAAATGACCAGCTGTCGACCTTATTTCAAGATCTTCAAAATTCTCACCTTAACTTCAATATATATTTTAGGATTATCATTATTTGTTAGGAAAAACCGACATATGTTCCCTATTCGAGAGCGCCCTGTAAATCTCAGACCCCGCCCAAGATTAGCTGCAACTGATTCTAACCTAGTATTAGTAGACACAGGCCCTTATAATATGTGTGTCAAAATATATAATCACCTACCACCTACTATAAAAGAAACAGAAAATTTTAAAAGGTTTCAGAATATTTTAAAGAAATTCTTGATAGAAAATGCCTTTTACAGCCTTCAGGAGTTTTATGATTATGATTATGACCTATGCCCTTAATAATCGAATTTGAAATAAAATAAAATAAAATTTTACAATCATTGATTACTTACCTATATTTATTCGTATTATATAATTTTATAAAGTGAAATCTCACAAAATTAGAAAATGTTTACCTATAACTGATATATATATAATAGAATATAATAGCCATGCCTTGATACCTTAGACCTAAGTAAAAAAGAATAATATTGCAATGCCCTTGCAGGGCGCATGTTCTGGGACTAAATTTAATCTTGACATCTTGTACTTGTACATATGTATACCACATGTAAGCGATGAATAAATGAAATGAAATGATATGAAATGAAATTGTTTTAAATATTGAAAGCCCGGAAGCCTCAGCTATGCAGCTGTCTAGTAATGTGGAAGTGGTTCCTTGGACTCCTTCGACTCCACAGCCGATCGTTGTGAACTTGGTATCCGAATCAAATTTAGAGCATTTTATTATTATAAAAGCCATTAAAGAGTACGTCAATCCAAAGGTGAAAACCGCCTTTTTTATTAATTCACCCCTAGGGATGTATCAAATCATTCCTATTATTCAGGACGCATTTAAAAGTTCCGCCATGAATCTAGTTCTCTGTAAAATTCAGTAAGAAGACGTAAAAGAATATTTAAGACAGCAAGAAATTAGCTCACATTACCACGAGGGAAAAACCAATCATAGGGGCATAAACGAATGATATCTATCCCTCTCCCGTAAGTACTACTGGCCTAAAATGAAGGACCAGATTACTAAGTAGGGTTGGATTTCCAACACTGACACTTTGATACTTATTAAAATTGGTTACTACGGGGTAGATAGGGTTTACCTTGAACCATTTATCCAGTTTTTAATACTAGGAGTTAAGTATTTAATTAATTATGAATTAATAAAACTTACGAATATTATCAGGAAACGGAACGTTTTTCGTAAAATTTTGTTTAGGATGAATGTCAATTTGACTTAGAATGCGTGGAACGGAACGTCGATGTTTGAACCCAAAAAAAACGTTGCTTGCTGCGTCATTCCGTTTTTCTTTGAGTTGCGTGAATGTTCTCTCTTACTTGTTTTGTGCTATTCGATGACTTTTGCTGTGTTTTTGGACTGTTTTTCGATCGCTACAACGTTGGACATTGGCTGTGTTATCTGGACTTGAGTATTCATTCATGTTTGACCCTTGCTTTCGTTTTTTTGGACACTGTAATTGCACAACGACGAGTGACGATGGCGGATGAACCTATAGCCGGACCGTCTTCGGCCGAACCATCGGCCGGGCCATCATCCACCCAACGCGATCCACCACCTGTGCGAAACGATGAATTTACTGAAGACGGCGAGTATGTCAACCGGACCCTGAACAAGGATGAGGTGTTAAATCACATGAACTTGACGAGGTTGACCAGAAGCCTAGGCACGAAAGAACAGTGTGTGGCTTATTGAGAAGAATAAGGCCTGGTTAAAACAGAAATGAGGTGCCCAGTACATAGGACTTCAATGAAGATTTCAGATGCATCATGCAAAAAATTGGGAAGTTGTGTGTGTGCGAAAGGGACTTGTCGCCAGAGGGGCAACAGAAGAGTGAGCCCAAGCGTTGGATTTTGTGTGGCGAAACTGTAAATCGTTTAGGAAAGTATCTGCACTTAAGATGACATACTTTGCATTAGTTCGCAGCTCTCTGGAGTACTGTTCTAGTATTTGGTTTCCCCATTATAAATGTCACATCAACAGAATTGAAAGGATTCAAAAGAACTTTCTTTTCTTCTTGACAGTACACCAGAAGAAAATGTTGACATTGCCCTTATACCAGGACAGCCTAAAGTATTTTAATTTCTTGTCTCTCGAAGATAGGCGATCTTTAGCAGATCAAGAATTACTATTTAAAATATTAAGGGGAGGCTTGAACTGTCCAGAGTTGCTCTCGAGGGTTGGTTTGGTTGTGCCGCGTCCGAACGCCAGAATTGTTAATTATCGTCCATTCTATGTGAAACCGTCCAGGACCAATATTGGCTCAACATTTCCTGTAGGATTTTCCGATCCTATAATAAATTGTTCTTGTCTCATTCTGATAAGGTAGATCTATTTGTTCTTAGTTTAGGTAGATTGAAAACGGATTTAGCAGCTGCCTTAGCGGTCAAGTTATAAGTTAGTTATAAGTAAGCATATCTATGTTTTTAGTTTTTAGTATTAATCATCATCCTTTTCTGTTTTTTTTTTGTTTAAAAGCTGTTTTTTTATTTATATGACGGGTGATATGTAGGCATTTCATAATGTTTTTTTTATATGTTGTGTTAACCTATAATTGGATCTGCACTGTGAAATGTTTCGTATTAAGTTAAGTTATATGTTTAGTGTAAGATCTGTTGGTTAGCCTTAATAATTAAATAAATAAAAAAAAACAACAGCCACCACACACGCTTTAGCGTGAATGTTTGGGCGGGTGTGATTAACGGGCACCTGATCGTACCATTATTCATTGAGGGCCACCTGACCGGAGCCAGCTACCTCGAGATGCTGCAGACTGTGATCCCCGAGCTTCTGGAGGAGGTTCACCTCGCCTGGCAGCCCGAGCTCCAAATGTATTACCAGCACGACGGCTACCCACTACGCGGTCCAGGTGCGCGAGTACTTAACAGTGCGTTTGTTGACAGGTGGATTGGCCAAACTTTTTCTTCTGGTCAGAGATTAAAAGACGGGTATGTGGAGGAAGCTGAGTCAGTAAAAGTACTACACAATGCAATAATAATGGCATTTGATGACGTCACACTTTGAATAAAATAACGTGACCGCGACACTTTGAATAAACTGGACGAAATTTTACAAAAACGTGCGCACTTGTGTGTCGCAATGGGTGGCAGACAGTTTGAACAACAACTTTAATATCAATAATCTACCTACAACATTAGGTACATTACCTACCAGACTTTAACCCTATTACAAAAGCGTGCAACTAAACACCTACCATGTTGTTAAATAAGATACCTACCTACTTATCATTGTTTAATTTTTGCTAATGGGACACATAATTAACAAAAAATATTGTACTGAATCATCATCATAATCGGTTCATCGAGTTGACTCAAATTTCATTTATATTCTTCATATTCTTTACACTTTTCTTCTACCTATATTCATCAAAACCAGATTCGCAATCATTATAGCACTATGTCGTGACTCCAACTTCAAAATTAGCCGTCGAAGAATTCCGTAGAAATACGACACTTCTGTGTCGCCGGTCACCGACGCTACCTACCTCGCCTGTACCGATGTCACTGCTAGGTGACTAGGCCAGTTTTGGTACATCGGGTCACTTCTTCCTACATCCCCGGGTTCTCAGAGATGTTCCTGGTTCTCCTGTGAGTTATCTAATCTTATAACTTTTCTGTGGATTGTGTTTTTGTGTGTGAATTTACAGTGTGTCTACGTTATTTTTACATGAAGATTTTTACGTGAACATTTTACAAGGTTGATTTTATACAATTTAACACGTTTACTTTTACAAGTCTATTATTATTATTTATTACGAGCCCACCATGTCCCACTGCTGGGAAAAGGCCTCTCTCCCCCTCTTCCACTCTATCCGATCCTGAGCGGTCTCCCTCCACTCCTTGTGCCATAGACCCAGCTCATCACTCCATCTCTTCCTGGGTCGGCAACGCTTTCTCTTTGCATTTTCTGGGAGCCAGTCTGTGGCTCTCTTAGCCCAGCTATTCGGCAGCATCCGAGCAACATGGCCGGCCCAGTCCCATTTTAGTTGGGCAGCCTTCTGAGCTACATCTATTTATCTTTGTTCGGGAGCGCAGCTCTGTATTCCGGATCCGGTCTAAAAGCCGAACACCGAGAATACTGCGCTCCATGTTTCTCTGGCAAACCCCGAGTTTGAACCTTTGCGCGTCAGTCAAAGACCAGGTTTGGGCTCCGTAGGTAAGGATGGGAAGAATGCACGTGTCCATGAGCATTACATTTACAAGTTTATTTACAACATTTTAGTTTTGTGTGTCGCATATTCTGTTGTTCTTGATTTTAATATAATAATAATAACGTTTATTTCAGGTAAAGTACCCATAGCACAGAAAACAATACAGTCATTAAAATAAAAAAGTATAAATGCAATAAAATTAAAATGCAATGACATAAAAATAAAGCAGATATATATCACAAACAGCCAGGATTCGGGAAACTATGTAGAAAAATAAATAATAATAAAATTAAAATAAATTGAATAATAATTATTATAAATAACTTACTATTTTCTATTAGCACTCATATGTACAGAGAGCCAGTGTCTATGCAATGAACTGCAGATATCGTCACAAACGGCACGCACGATTGCATTTCCCGAGCCTCTCAGTCTCCCTCACGCGGAGGCGACCCTGGATCTTAAGACAGCGAAGAAGTCAGGCACTTCCGCGCGGCCGCCTGAGGAGGATACGGAACGCATCATTGTACTGAATCCTCAGGGCACTATAGGATTTTATCGTGTGGGTGATCCACAGGTGACATGTGTAAAGGTTTTGACAGAATGCCTTGAACAGAATGACTTTAACATCTTGGTTACACCTGTGGAACTTGCGAGCGAGCATGTTGCATCTGACAGATAGCGCCCTTCTTTCCCGCTCCATGTCACAATCGTCACGAAGGTCCTCCGTCAGTATGTGACCTAGGTACTTAAAACGATCTACAACCCGAACCGGCGAGCCATTCAGTACTATCTTGGGCACCCTCTCCGGACCTCTGCCTTCCCTGAATACCATCATCTCAGTTTTTTGGACATTGTACTTCAGTCCGTGTTCATCGGCATAATGCTCACAAACTGAAATTAGTTTCCCTAAACCTTCGATAGAGAGGCTTAGGAGCACCATGTCGTCTGCATAGCTGAGGTTGTTTACACAAACACCCCTAACATGACAACCGACCTTGGTGCCCCTCAACCTCACAATTAGGTCATTGATGTAGAGATTGAAGAGATCCGGAGAGGTAAGCCCCCCCTGGCGAACTCCGCATTCTAGCTTGTATTCGCTAGACGTCGCGTCGCCCCACCTCACACAGTTCGTTTGGACCCCGTACCAGTATCTCAAGAGACCCACCAACTCCTTGGGAACGTTTGAGCTCAGCAGTTTGTTTCAGAGAATTTTATAATTCACTAAATCAAACGCCTTGCTTAAATCTAGGAAGCATGCATAAACTGACGTACCCCTATCCTTGTAGTAGTTTACTGCATGCTTCAGACTCATGATTGCTGAGTCTGTCGAAAGACCAGGACGGAAGCCAAACTGCCTGTCATCTATCTCTGGCTTGCTCACCACTTCGGGCTGCAGAAGTCGTTCCAGTATTTTACCTATACGGTCCCCAGGGAGATCGGACGATAGTTGGCCGCAGATGCAAGGTCACCCGTTTTGTTCTTTGCTATTGGGACCACAATAGTTTTCATGAGGGCAACAGGGAGGTAGCAAAACCTGACACACATGTTGTAAAATGCTGGCAACTTTACAAAAACCTTATCTCCCGCACATAGTAAGTGCTCAACATTTAACCCTTAAAGGCTACTGCGGGTGAAAATTCACCCAGGTCAATAATTGTTTTGGCTGTAAGTTTTTTATCTGCGGAGTTGCCGCGCCGAGAGTCCGTGTATCCTCCCGATACGTCAGTAGCCCCTGAACGCGCGGGGAGAGCGGCGGTGCGCACGCGCTGATTTTGCTGCAGGCGAGCTACCCGGGTGAATTTTCACCCGTCGTAGCTTTAGTGGAGTACAAAAATTTCACGTAAGTAATTTTTAAGTTTTGTTTTTTTCTTTTATTATTGATTATTTATTTAGATACTCATTCTTATATTTCGTTTTAGATCATGAGTCATCTTAGAGATTGGGAGATTGAAGCGGAACTGGCCTCAGACATGGAGCCGTCTGACGATGAGGACCACGTGGAAGAGGACATTCACGAAAGTGATGAACAGAGCATCATCAATGATGAAGAATTTCACGATAACCTGCCAGAGCCTGAAGCAATGGAAGTCGAGGAACCGGAACCCCAGTTGCAGTCTCCGCCTTCTCCTGCTCCTGACGAAAGACCAGTCAAATTAGGTAATACTTCTTTTGTTCGCCATGGAAACATGCTGAGGGCTACTAAAACTATTCAATCAAATCAATCAAAAATACCTGGACGAAATATTGTGCCGTTTATGCCAGGCCCAATAGGTATGGCTAGAGAAGTGATGAATGAATTAGCCTCATTTGAATTATTTTTTGATGAGAGCATCCTGGAAACGATTCTTCTACACACGAACCAAGAAATCGTAAAGCAAAAAGCGAACTATGCTTCAAGTCCAAGTTTTGTCAAGAGTCTTCATATAGTAGAATTGAAGGCCTATATCGGAATTTTATTTCTAACTGCAGTAAAAAAGGACAATAGAGTGGCAACAGAATTTCTATGGGGTGTATCTGGAAGTGAAATATATTCAGCTGTCATGTCGAAAGAACGTTTCAAATTCATAACAAACTGTTTACGTTTTGATGATCGTGAGACAAGAGATGCTCGAAAATCCGACGACTTCACTCACATAAGAGATATTTGGGAGAAACTGATGAAAAAATGCTCAGATTTGTACCGCCCATCTGTGAACTGCACTATTGATGAACAGCTTGTGGGATTTAGAGGAAGGTGCAAATTTAGAATCTATATTCCCAGTAAACCGGACAAGTATGGTTTGAAAATGGTTCTCATGTGCGATTCGTATAATCGTTTCGTGATTTCTGGAATGCCCTATTTAGGAAAAAATACTCCTAATGGTAACACTCCTCTAGCTGAGTACTTTGTGGAAAATTTGACAAAGTCTGTCCATGGCACTAACATCAATATAACGTACGATAATTGGTTTACATCAATCCCTCTGGCAAAGAAAATGCTCTCGAAGTACAAACTAACTACAGTTGGCACTTTACGAAAAAACAAGACGGAAATTCCTCCAGATACTCTTGTGACAAAGAACCGGCCCATAGGAAGTTCAATTTTTTTGTATAATTCACATGATCAACTTCAGCTCAACACTTACTGCCCCAAGAAAGGAAAAATGGTATTACTACTGTCCAACATGCACTACGAGGCAGCAATATCAGAATCGACCGGAAAACCAGAAGTAATTGAATATTACAACTCAACCAAGGCTGGTGTAGACGCTATTGATCAAATGTGCCACAGCTACAGTTGTTCTAGACGAACCAGGAGATGGCCAATGGCAATATTTTATAAGATGCTCGACTTAGCTGGAATAAACGCACGTACTACACTCAACATGAACAAATCAAGAAAAGGTGATGCTCAGATTTCACGATCTGATTTCCTGTATAAGCTATCCCTGGCTTTGATTATACCTTTCATGAAGACCCGACTGACCATTCCAAACTTACGGCATGACATCAAAGAGAAAATAGAAAGTGTTGTCAATGAGATGCAAAAGCTAGAATCGAATCAACCACAAGCAGCCAGCCACATGGATCAGGAATCGGGAAACGAGACCGAACCACACGCATCTTCTGCACACCAGGCGACAAGAGCTGCTGCACCTAGACAAGGAAGATGCTCCGTTTGTAAGCCAAAGAAAGACAAAAAGTTTGCTGTTAAGTGCACAAAGTGTTCCAACTTTATATGTAAAATACATCGCACCATAATATGTGATAAATGTGCTACACAACAGTGATATTTTTACTAAAAGTTCCTATTGTATTTTCCTATAGTGGTACCTATTTGATTATTTTTGGTACCTTTTTGTTGTGTTCCTATGGTATTTAGGTATTAAGATTTCATTTCTGTTCATATGATGACTGCTAGTTAATTTATTTTATATTTGTTATAGCTCACGTAGTGACTGCTAAAATGTAAACTAGAAAAAAAATATGGAAGTTTTGATTGTGAAAAGAATGTATATTTTTTTAATTTTCCAAACATAAATGTGCGCCTAATTGTTCTCAAGAGTATGACTATTGCAAATAAAAAGACTGATAATAATATTATAACTCATTTATTTTAATAGAAGGGGTTTTTCCGACTAGTATATTTTTTTTATTCATTTTCAGGACTTAGTTTCAGTGACATTCTAGAAACAATTCCCAATAAAAATATTCATATGTTTTGCTTTATTAGTGTGGATTAAGATCAAAATAACAGTCTTAGATAAAATTTTGGCCATTTAGTCATTAACCAAGTTTTTTTTTTCAAGATTGAAAAACCGGGTGAATTTTCACCCATAGTAGCTTTAATAGCACATGAAATTCATTGTAGCCTTTAAGGGTTAAACCATCGTGGCCCGGCGACTTTCCTCTCTTTATCTTCCATACTGCACGTGCCACATCAGCAGCCGTGAATTGAATCAGCTGACCAGAGGCAGCGGTAGACTGAGAGGCAGTTTCCGGCTGTGCATCAGTCCGAACTGGTTACGGGACAACCTTGAACCTGCGGCCAAACATATCGGCAATCTGAAAGGGGTCCTGTAGACCCTCCACAGACACTGGTAAACTCTGCTTAAAATTCAACTTCTTGGTTGAGTTCCAAAATTTAACAAAGTTTTTATCTTTCTTATGCAACGCCAAAATATTCATTTCAATTTGCTCTTCATTTATTTGACACCATTTAAGCTTATTCTTAAACAGTTTTCGACTTTCAGACATTTGCTCATATATTGTACCTGTGGAGGGTCTTCCTGCCCCCACCCAGCACTGGAAATGCAACCTTGCTACCTTGTGGCTACCACTAACGTGATAGATCCACCCAGGAACTTTCTTCCTAGCTCTCTGTGCATTAGAATACTCCCTAGCACTTTTTATGGCCGCTGTCTGCATAACATTAACTATATTAGAATAAACTTCGTCAATAAAAGTAAAATGATCATTCACCCGTTCACACAAACAATCCACACATCTAGCACAAGGCATCTCCACGTTAATACTATTTAAATTAATATCACAGTACAAGTTATAAGCTTTCGTTTGACTAGCATCTCTTTCACCCCACCTAATTTTGCTTAGTACATTCTGAGCTGTGCTTAAAGTTACAGATGGCACACATAAAATATCACAAATAATACAAAGGGGGAAATGATCAGACCAAGTGACGTCGTACATAACATGTGTAGAGACAACAGTAGTCCAAGCCGCTTGTGTCGTGAGACAGTGGTCCAACCACCGTCGGTCGCCGTTAATCTCACTCACATAGGTATAGGTATCGCTACCCACGCCCAGTATATTGTGATCGGCGCACTCCCTTTGTTGATCCTCACAGAAGCTCACCATCTCATCATCGAAGCTGGAGTTCGGGTGGGCGTTGAAGTCTCCGAGCATGAACACTGCCGGAATGTATCTTCGATTATAGCATTTAGGCGGGATAAACAGCTTGTAAAGTCGATAAGGTTCTCCGCACTATCCGTAGGCATATACACAGAGCACACTAGAAACGAAACATCATAATTAGTTACCTTTACACACGCGATCCTGTCACAGTTGGTATCTATTATAGACACATTAGGGATTTACGCCACAGCAACGCCACTCCTCCAAAGGGCCGCCCCCCCCCAGCACACCAGCCGAAGCATCCACCGACGACTTTGCGAAGAAGCTGAAGTTATCATCTATTGTACTCACAAAGTTAATATCGTGAGGTAACAGCCACGTCTCTTGAAGGGCTATAATATCATACGACCGACATAGTTTTCGGATATGATGGACCGATCTTTTAATATTTTTACAATTAAAAGATACCATGGTAGTTTTGGTACTTTTTTTAAGCTGACTATCCATTACGAAGAAATATTGGTCACATCATTGGTTTCCCTTCCTCGAAAGCGACGATATTTTATACCGTTAGGCCAGAAGTCCACAGACAGAAATGTTTTTATTTTTTCTGTAGGAATGACAGCTTTAAACGAGTTAAAGTTTGTCCGGTATCTCTGCTCAAGAACCTGCAAACTATGACATTCCACATCTCGACTTTGAATGTTAATTTGATTCCTCGATTTTATCAGCTTGTATGTGTTTCTTCAGTCTTGAGATGTTAACAGCTGTAGTTGACTCCGCTACTTCCAAAACACTCGCCTTTTGCGACATCCCGATCATATTTTTATTATGTTTCGGCCGTTTATTTTTCTTGTGCTCCACGCGAATGAAGCTATAATCGTGTCTATTTACATTCGTCCTAGGTTCGACTTTCCGATGCGTTACCGCCGCCGTCTCTAATGATGTAGGTGTGTGGAATGCCGGTTCCGATATTGTGTTCGCACTCGCACTTGCACCGGCCTGCGGTTGTGACGAAAACAACTGAATTGGCCGCTTACTCTTACTGCTATTCTCTCCCGATAACGGGGTATTCTTATCAGTACACAGATCAGCTAACTTGCTCACATGATTTTTCTTGTTTAGGTTCGTATAATTATTTTCAGCTAAATGATTTTTAGGAGTATTATTCTGCCTATTGTCCGTAGCACGGATGGTCGAGTTAAGTGAGGCTATTTCTGAGGTAATTTTCATCTCGAAATTTGTCAGCTCCGTTTTAGAGACCGCGTCATGTCGTAGGTTTTCCAGCTCAGACTTCATGCAGGCAAAATTTTTTTTTTTTTAACTTTGTTTATTCAATAAATAAATAAATTACATTTGTTAAGTAATATGATTTTAAGATAATTTTTCTCTTGAATATATTATTTAGTAAATTGTCTATAGTTATTTTAGGTATCTTATTTAAAATACTGGGAAGCATGTATTCCCAGGTCCGTTGGCCATATGTATTGTTATAGCGGGGAATAACATAGGTAGGCAAATAGGACAAAGTTCGTAGGTTTTTAGGTCTAATTTTTCTAGTTAATGAATCTATACGACCATATTCCTCACACAGAATGGACGATTCCAGTTTATCGTATACAGTTAGTATATTACAATAGTGAAGCAAACCTGGTTCGTTCTGGTTGAATTTTTGTTTTATCTTTAGAGGTACTATGGTCTTTAAAAGTCTGTGTTGCAAATCGTAAATTTTATTTATGTTAGTTTTGAATGTGCGGCCATAACTAATTAAGCAATAATTTATAATGGAGTCTGCTAGTGATAGGTACAACATTCTCAATATGTTGAATGGTACTTTAAATTTTAGGATTTGCAACCGAGACAATATTGCCCTAAGTTTCTTACATATATGTTCGGTATGAGGTTTCCAATTAAAATTATTATCTATGATTAGGCCTAAGTAGGTATGTTGCCTAACCAGTTCCAATTTAGTACAGTTACAAACTATAGGTCTGTTGATATCCGAATGAAAGCATTGGTGTGAGTGAGATGTAATAGAAGGCGTGGCCATTGTGTGCAAGTATTGTGAGTGGATGTGTAATAATTTTGTTTTTTGTGCGTTAATGATTAGACCTACGTCATGTGCCCATTTGCATAACTGGTTGTAGTTGTGTTGGAGTTGTGTCTGAGCTATTGAAATATCTTTGTGTGCAGTAATTAGACAGGTGTCGTCGGCAAATTGATAAACCGAAGCTTCAGTAAATATGTTACACATGTCGTTGACATATAGAAGATATTCTGTTGGTCCGGTTATTGACCCTTGGGCCACGCCCTCTTCGGTGAGGATCTTCTGGCTGAAAGCCCCGTTTATGTTTACCGCGGTGAACCTGTTTGTATGATAGTTTTTTAACAATTCTAGGAAGGGTCCCTGTATGCCGTTTTGTTGTAGTTTTGAAAAAAGTGTGGTATAATTTAGAGTTTCAAAGGCTTTGCTGAAATCAATGAAAACAGCAAGCACATGAAGTCGATTATTCATGTGTTTGTTGATTTCATTGGTAAATTGAGAAAGAAGTTGTGACGTATTTTTCTGTTTTTGGAAGCCGAATTGTTTGTTGTTAATAATTTGGTTTTTTGTAATAAATTTATTTAATTCATTGCCTAAGTATCTCTCAATTATTTTATCTATGCAGGGTAATATTGTTATCGGTCTGTAGTTATTACTTTCGTTTTTAGGCCCTTTTTTGTATACATGTCATATGCAACCTACTTTTAGTTTGTCAGGAAATAAGGACGATGCAATACAAGAGTTGATCAGATGTGTTATTAAGGGTGTTATTTGTGAATTTATAAACTTTAAATCTTTCATTCTAATTCCGTCGATCCCGGGACTTTTTTTATCGTTCATATGCTTTATTATGGAGAAGATAATATCCTTATTCGCTTTTTTTAACCTCATAGTTATATCTGGTTGCTTAGAGTAAGTATCGACGTTTAATAATGGTTTATCACAGTACGAGCAGATTTTTTTAACATTGTTTTGGAATTCTATAGCAAAATTGTTAACCAAAATTGATGTATCTGTATTATTAAATGAATTAATTATTATTTCATCGATGGGTTTAATTACTTTGCCGCTTAATTTGTTTATAATTTCCCATTGTTTTTTTGGGTTTTTAATTTTTTTCTTATTTCTTTCTTATAGTAGTTGTTTTTAACGTTGTTTATATATTTGTTTGTCCTATTTCTGTAAATATTATATAATAGTCTATTTTTAAGTTACTTTCATCCTCCTTCCATATTTGAAAGAGTTTTTGCCTTTGAGCACACATAGATGTTATTTTATTAGTCATCCATATACACTGATGTCTTTTGCCTATCTTAACTTTAACTAAATTTTTGCAATTATTATACACATCTGTAAATTTTTCTATAATGAAGTTCAAAATATCGTTTGGGTTTACATGGGTTAAGCCCGCATTCCAGTCTATTTTGAAAAATTCAGTTTGTATTTTTTCATTGTCCAATTGAGTTATTAATTTATGATTATTTTGTGTTTGTGTGCGGTGATTATTATAAGCGATAGATAGACCGGTTATGTAGTGATCAGCCAGTTGATTTTGTATAACGGATGTCTTAGTGTTATTGAGGTTCACATCGCGTAAGAAAATATGGTCTATACACGACTTTGTGATTATATTACCTTTTGTTTCAACACGTGTGTACTGATTTATTCCACACTCCAAGCCTGATTCGTACATTAAG
Source organism: Argyresthia goedartella (assembly GCA_949825045.1). Classification (NCBI taxonomy): domain Eukaryota; kingdom Metazoa; phylum Arthropoda; class Insecta; order Lepidoptera; family Argyresthiidae; genus Argyresthia; species Argyresthia goedartella. The sequence continues at coordinate 22,514,712 of OX463811.1, forward strand.
TTTAGGTATTGTTGTACATGAGAGTTTGTTACCTTAAGATCTATGTTAATATCTCCTAGAATTACAAGGTTTTGCTTTACAGGGTATTTTGAGATCAAGCGTGAGATTTCCTTAAGGAAAATATTTTTATTCCTCTCTGGAGGTCTATAAATAGCACATAATCCACTTTTATAATTAAAAGAGGTTTTAATTTCACCAAAAATGCACTCGTAACTAAGAGAACTTGATTTGAACCTTGTAAATGACACACTTTTATGCACATACACTAAAACGCCGCCTCCTTTTCTGGCATTGCGTAATTCGGAGTGCATTTCATAGTCTTGCAGTTGAAATAACGATTTAGTAGTATCGGTGATGTTCGCCTCCGTTATCACCACAACATGAAAGATGCTGCTGCTGCTTGTCAGTATCAGTTCAAGTTGTGCAAACTTTTTGATAAGAGATCTGATGTTTACGCTTAATATTGTTAGTTGGTTTTCTCCTCGTAGTATTTTCATGTCTTGTGTAAAATCATTCCATGAGTTGTGACTTAGTTCTTGAATCGATTTGTCTATGGTGTCATCCATTTTTGTTGTAAATAACTAAGGTATGTTATTGTTAAGGTAATAGGGTATAGACTTACTTGGAAAAGTTAAATTTCAACCTTTCTATGTCGCTGATTGACCTGATGATGTTGGTTTTTTCCTTTTCTTCCTTTTTTGCCAATACTTGGCCATTTTTAATCCAAACAAACTTACATAAGCCTCTCTCTTTCAGTTCTTTTTTAGCTTTCCATAAAAGAAAGGCCGAGCTGGGAGTCAGGGCTTCACGAATATATATCTTGGAGGTATCCTCTCTTCCTAGGTCGGTGCTGTTGAGCTGGATCGTCCTTGCAGCCTCGAGCCACTTATCACGGCATCCATCCTGTATAGCAACAACTATGGGGGGGGGGGGAGGTTTCGTTTCCGGCGTCCGCGGCCCGGTTTTTTTTCCCAGACTTCCTGTATGCCTTTATTATGGCTTTAGGATTTTGTTGCAGCTTGGAGCAGATTTTACTGGATATATCAAGGGGTTCCTCATCGGTAGCTTCCTTGATACCGCATATTTCAATGTAATTTGACATTTGTGATTGTTCCAAAGCGTTCATTTTATGTTCCAAAGTCTCATATTTGAGCATTGCATTTTTTACAGAATTTTTCAGGTCCTGGCACTGATTTTCGACCACTTTGATGCTGGATTCATATACTGCAATTTTCTCCTCATACTCGTCGATTTTATCAGAGTAGAATTGTAGGGTAGACTGCAGCTCCGAAGTGATAATTTCTCTGACCTCTCGCCGTATGTCGTTTAGTATCTTCTGCATTACTTTGTTTTGCGCCATATTTGATAAGGATTCGTTATCCGTATTGTCTTCTTCGTCCGCGTCAGGTAGGATGCAGGAGAGGCGTTTGGGGTTTACACCTCCCGTACAGTTGCGACATTTCCAGTCCACCGAGTCAGTAGCCACGAGCGCGCTCAGTTGTTCCGTGGTAATGGATGCACAAACACCATGGATCCACTTACTGCACTTTCCACACTGCACTCCAGGGCTTTTTTTGGTAACTGTCTTGGTGCACTTGAAACATTTAACCATAATTGCGAATAATTTGCGCGCGCGCACAATGGGGTTATATGCGTTTCCGTTGGCAAGTTGGGTGGATCAGAGCGGGAGCGACGTGCGTCCGACACTGAGTTGGATTAGCGACTGTCCCTTAGTAAACGGTACACGTCAACATGTTCAAACGTCACCGGTGGGAGTTTGTCAAGATCCTGGGCCACGAATATAGGATGATCTTTATGATCCGCTTCCTTCAAGAGCTTGAGCACATCTTTTATGTTCTTCTTACTCTTGTCTTCTCCTTTTCTCGTCACAAGTCGGCCACCGCGGCAGTCTTCCGGAAGGGCGTTGAATAACTTCGCCTTTCCCTCTTCTATTTCACCGTCCGAGAAACTCGTAGAACATATCTGTACGATCCTTAGCTCGTCCAATTTGTTGTACTTATTTTTCACAAAGGTCAAGAACTCGTCAATAATTAGGTTCCTAGGCATTGTAGGTATGTTTACTAGGAATAGTTGCTAAACAATAACATCGCGTTATGTTAATAAGTCGCTTAGAGGCGTGCGCAACGTACGACTGTCCGTATCGACGGCGGTCCGCTGACTGATTTTAATTTGTATTCATGGTTCTACCTAAAAAGGAGGAATTCGTTGACGTAGAATCTGCCCTCTTGACTTCCGATAGATCTGGATGTGAGGCAGAACCAGAACCAAAAGTAAAAACGCCTAAGAAAAAAATCGCTTCTTCCATTACATTGTCGGTTCTCACTAAATTCATACGGCCCTATAATGGTGACCGAGAAACCCTCCCGGCTTTTCTCACTAATTGCGAAAATGCAATTAGTTTAGCTACAACAGAACAACAGAACGTGCTTAAAATATATTGTCTCACAGCTTGAAGGCAAGGCTCAATTAGCCTGTTGTTTGAAAAATTTTGAAAGTTGGAGCGATATCAAGACTTTCCTGAAAACTACTTTCGGCGAAAAGAAACACTCCACGCATCTCTCAATAGACTTACAAAATTGCCGCCAGAAAGCCGACGAGAGCGTGACGCAATATTCATTGCGAATAGAATCGTGTTTAACTCGACATCCAAGTAAGTTCAGTTCGACATCCATTATAGCTGTGTGGATGAGAGCGAGCTTGTGGGAAGGCTAGCTGCGATGGAGGATTTAGCCCTCAACACTTTTATGTTAAGGATGAACACCAAATTCGCGCATATTGTTAGGTGCCGGAACCTCAAGACTCTGTCCGAAGCGATCACACAAGCTACCGAAGAAGAAAAAATCTTCAATCTTTCCCGGGTGTTTCAACGAGCATCTTTACAATGCTCTTTCTGTCAGCAAAGCGGACATTCCGCTTCCGATTGCTTTTAAAAAAAGAAGACAATCCAATGAAGGTCATCGTGTCCACGCGATTAATTCTCCTCACTCTCAAAGTCGACCTTATCCTAAATTTAACAAAAATCAAAGTTGTGCCTATAGCTAAAAGGTAGAGCATCTTATCACTGAGTGTTTAAAACCGAAACGCAAAAACGGTGAGTCATCACCGTCTCCTCAAGTCAGTGTATACACTGTGCTTGAACACTCAGTTGAAATCGAAACTGATTTAAACTAAAATCGGTTCCGGTTCCGTGTCTGCCGGAGCCTAGTACTCCTATTGTGAAAGACACGTTAACAATAAAATGTGCGCCTTTACTCCCTGAGTTTCTACCAAAGGCCAGTTCTAACACTCTCAATGACTCTACGAATCTCTCCCCTCAAGATAACTTGAGTTTTTCGGGTTCTACCCCCAGAGATTCTACATGTGAAGAAAGCACAGTTTATACTGTTTTTAATCTCAATCCTAGGGTTTCGCTTCCTCACGTGTTTTTGCAGACGAGCTGTTCACAGAAACCTCTCTGTATTTAATCGATTCGGGTGCTTCAATTATCATTGTGAAATTTTCAAGTTTACAAAAGCATTTCGATTTGGGACCTCGAACTATTAAAATTAAAGGTCTAAATGATGACGATTCCCATGTAGAATCTCTCGGGACCCTTGAACTTGACTTATCCTACCGGTTTTCTCAACAGAGTATAGTAGCGCTGAACTTCAATGTACAGGCGATTAGCGACTCAGTGCGCTTGCCATTCTATGGCATTCTCGGTAGCGATTTTCTTGACAACTATACAATGGATATAATAATAATAATAATAATACAATAATTATATTTTTTTATTTCAGGCAATAAAAAACCCATAAAAATACAATAATAGTAAAAGTAAGTAAGACTTAAAATAAGGTACTTGAACAATAGAATATTAATTTCTGTTGCTTTGCTGGTGCACGCGGAGCCAGTTTTTAATGATCCCACTCTCGTATGGGTTTTCGTTAAGAACATTAATGAGCTCATTACTGGCAGTTCTCACTCTTTCCCAGAACGAGGCTATCCGTGACCTGATGACAGCGAAGTAGTCAGGGACCCTGGCGCCGGCGAACAAGCCCGATGCACTGCACTGACGTGGCAGTTGCAGCAGTATACGGAAGGCGTTGTTATATTGTACTCTTAGGATGTTATATGACCGTCTGGAGTAGCTAGTCCAGAGTTGGCAGGTGAAAAAGCAGAGGCAATAGGCCCTAAATTAAGTAATTTTAACATCCTCAGAGCACTTCCCGAAGCGACTTGCGAGCATGTTCGCCCGCACAGCCATGGCCCTGCGCTCTCTTTCAATATCGGCGTCATCACACAGGTTCTCGTCTAGGATATGCCCAAGGTACCTGATTTGCCGCACAACCGGAACCGGTGAGCCGTACAAATATACTGGAGGCACCGTCTCCGGACCCTTCCCTGCTTTGAAAACTAACATTTCTGTTTTGAGGATGTTATATTTCATACCATTTTGCCTAGCAAAATCTTCACATATAGTGAGTAGTTTTCTTAATCCCTTGATCGAGGGGCAGAGGAGCACCATATCGTCAGCGTAACTTAGGTTATTGAAGCATACATCGTTGAAAGAGCATCCGACCCCTGCACTCCTGAGCTCCTCGATCAAGCCATTAACATATAGGTTAAAGAGGTCCGGAGAGGTCAGCCCACCTTGACGAACACCACAATCTAGTCTATACTAGATATCAAATACTCGACTAAAACTTTGCAAATGCAAAAGTTTTCCATTCCGTTTTCGCTTAGTAATCCTTGTTTTATTATACCTGCTCGATCTGAGGCAGTTATTGAATGTCTTGTGTCTAACGAAATTTCGTAATTAGACTCTTTGCGCGACGCGCTGATACTCGATCACACATTCTGCGAAGGTGTTTACCTTGCAAATTATATTGTTACAGTTAAGCCGAACTATAGAGTTAATGTCTCTATTTTAAATACATTGGAAAAACCAATCGAAATCAAAGATTTCTCAGTCCAACTTACTCCTATGGATTTACCTGTCGACTCTTCTCAGAGTTCTTCTCAGAATGTCTTCTCCCTCTCATCAAGTTTGCTCAGATAGAAAACAACGCGTGCTCAATCAAATTCGTCATGATCATTTAAATTCAGAAGAGAAAAAGGTTCCCACAACGACAAAACAGATAAAACAATTCATTGGTTTGATAGGTTACTATCGAAAATTCATCCCCGACTTTGCCTGCATCACTAAACCCTTGACCCTGACTATACTGAGTGCTTTGAGAAGTGTAAGAACTTTACTTAAGAACCTTACTGACAAATGATGCCATATTACAATATCTCGATTTCAGCAGAGAATTCGTACTCACAACAGACGCTTCTAACGTTGCCATTGGAGCTGTTTTATCCCAAGGATCAATAGGATCTGACAAACCCGTATGCTAAGTATCCTGTACTCTCAATGATAGCGAGATGAACTACAGCACCATAGAGAAGGAGCTTTTAGCCATAGTATGGGCTACTAAGTACTTCCGACCCTATTTGGACGAAAATTCAAAATTTTCACTGACCATAAGCCACTTCAGTGGATTATGAACATTCAGGAACCCAACTCACGACTGACACGTTGTGACGTCCCTACTTGGAGAGGAATAAAAAGATTCCAAATAGGTAGCCAACAAGAAATTTTATTTAACGTGGGTTCTCCAAATGTAGTCTGACCCTGGTTACGCAGCAACGAATCTTCCCTGCGGGTTTTGCCGTAGTCGGAGTGCCGCTGACGTCGGAGAAGTAACGGTCCGAATGCAGCCGGAGCAGGGAAGCAGGTTAGCCCGAAGCGGTGTCAGGAACCGGGAAACCGTAGGGTAGCAAGAAAAGCGGTGATCCCGAAGAGGTGCCAGGAACCCCGAACTCAATCGGGGTTAATATGAAGCACAGACAAAACTAAAACGTAACCACCAGTAGTACGTTATGATTAAACGTAAGCAACCACTGCTTAGAGTCGTTCGTCGGCGTACGGTAAAAGGGACCGTTACAGAGCGCCAGTAGGACGGACGTGCGCACAGTGCTGAGTGAGTTTTCGGAATCACGCCGGCGCCGCAAAGTCAAGTTGCGGTCACGGCTAGTTAGTTCAAAACGGGCCAATCATAGCAGAGCGAGCGAGTCGTCAACAGTGGAATGCTGCCAGTACAGCGCGTGAAAATCAATACTGTGATTACTAGCCTCATTTGGTAGTTTTATTAAGAGAATTACTACTTAAATTTAAAATAAGACCAGTTAATGATAGAGTGAAGACAACGGTAACTTACAACGTTACAATACCCCCTCGCCCAGTAAAGGGTTTTCATACGTAATGAAAATCCAAAACCTAATTCTAAATATTCTTAACTAGTTTTAGATCCTTAACATGCCAGGTGCCTAAGTCCTTTCCCGTCATATCCTCTAAAATGTATACCAAGGGTGATTTCTTAGCGGAGACGCGACATTTGGTATATTTGGGCGCTAACTTTTTACTAAAGTACTTGTCTTTATCACTCAAGACATAAGCACGTTTTAGGACAATGTCGCCTACGCTGAATTCTGCCTCTTTCCGCCTAAGATTATAGTGCGCCGTATTTTTTTTATGTGCGTGCCAAAGAGATGCCTGTACCTTATCAAAATATTTTGACAGGTGACCCAGATTTTCAGCGTAAATGTCGCGTGGCAGAAATAGTAGTTCCTCACCCAGATCGTTATCTGTATAATGAGAACCACAAGTAACCGTTTCTCGTCCGTACACGAGGAACGATGGAGTGTAGCCAGTTGCTTCATTGACGGAGTTGTTAATGGCATACTGTATTTTGGGAATATTAGTGTCCCAGGTTCTGTGGTCATTGTCCACGTAGGTGGAAATACATGTAACTATTGTTTTGTTATAGCGCTCGACAGTGTTTACTTGCGGAGTATATCTCGGAGAGAAGAATACGTTAGGTATCTTGTATTTCTTAAAGAGGGTATTTGTTACCGAGCTAATAAACTGGGTACCATTGTCAAGGAATATTGTCTGTGGGATTCCGTGGACCAGAAACACAGAGTCCTCCAGAGCCTTGACGACAGCTTCCGAAGTAGCGCGTCGCATGGGAAAAATAAGGCAATATTTTGAGAAGCAACATGTTACGACCAAAATATAACTATTCTGCTTTCGACTGACCGGAAGTGGACCTATGAAATCAATGGATATCATTTGAAACGGCCGTGAGCATTGTTTAGGTCGACCCATCGTACCCAGCGTCGGATGGTTTTGTGGTTTGTAAGTGAGACATTTTGAACAAGAACCAACAAAACGTACGACGTCTTGGTGCATGCCCGGCCAGTAGTATCGAAGAAGTAAGCGTCGATAGGTCTTGAAAATACCCAAGTGAGCAGCAGTAGGGTCAGCATGATTCTCCTCTATGACGCTGTCACGCAATTCTTTCGGCACCACTTCCTTCCAGGAAAACTCCGAAATCATTTCGCACTTATTTTTGGAGTGGCGATAGAGAGCACCACCTTCGATCAAGTAGTTAGGAAAGAGGTTTGGCTTTTCTAAACAACCGTTATAAATGTTTTTGTACCATGTGTCAGTAGTAGTCAAATTAGAGTTGACCGTACTGATAGAAGCACATGGGAAAGCACGAGATAGTGCATCTGGAATGACATTATCGACCCCACGTCGATGTTTAAGTTCGAAATTAAAGGCAGACAACCTCACACACCAGCGTGCTAGTCTTCCGGTAGGGTTGTCCAGTGACAAGAACCATTTGAGCGCGGAGTGGTCGGTGTAAACGGTAAAGGTTTTTCCGTTTTCCAAGTAACACCGCCAGTGTTCTAGAGCGGTTAAAACTGCTAGCGTCTCCCTCTCGGTTATACTGTAGTTCTTCTCAGATCCCGACAACGCCCTACTCATGTATGCAATCGGATGTTCTTTACCATCAATCGTTTGTGTGAGCATGGCACCAATCCCAAAATTGCTCGCATCAGTGTGTACTTCGAACGGTAAATCGTAATTGGGACAAGAGAGAACCGGGGCTGATACAAGACACTCTTTTAGCTTATTAAAAGCATCATCAGCTTCAGTTGTCCACTGAAACTTGGGTGCGTTCTTCTTACTTGAAGTCAGCTGGTTGAGTGGTCCGGCAATAGTGCTAAAGTTGGGGACGAAACGGCGGTACCACGTGGCTGTTCCAAGGAAGCTTTTAAGATCTTTTTTTTTTGTGGGTGTTGGGAAATTAAGGATAGCCTCGACTTTTTCAGGATCAGTGCGAAGGCCATGCGCATCCACAACATAGCCCAAGTACTTCAACTCATTTCTGAAGAACTTGCATTTTTCAAGGTTGATGGATAAGTTCGCTTGTTTTAATTTATGCAGCACGCCTAGTAGTAAGGACACGTGTTCCTCAAAGCTGCTGCTGATGATAATAATATCATCTAAATATGCGAACGCCTTTAGATCAAAATTCCCGAACAGAAGATCGACAAGCCTTTGTTGAGTGGCAGGGGCATTGGTGAGACCGAAAGCAGTGGTCTTAAAACGGAGAGTTCCTCTGCCTGGAACATAGAATGCAGTTTTGTCTTGATCTTCTGGAGCTATTGGAATTTGCCAGAACGCTTTCGACAAATCTACGCTAGATAGGAATTTTGCATCGCGTAGGTTGTCTAATATTTCAGTTATATAGGGTAGGTTATATGCGTCCTTTTTTGTGACCGAATTCAGTTTACGGCTGTCGAGGCAAAAGCGAGGTTGTCCATTCTTTTTATAGACAATGAGGACAGGGGACGACCAAGCGCTCTCGCAAGGTTCAACTACATCTAACGCTAGCATTTCGTCGACTTGCTCTACCAAAATTCGCTGCTTCTCAGGTGACATTCGATAGTAACGTTGTCTTATAGGTTGAGAGTCACCAGTATCGATATGGTGAGTTATAAGACTAGTTCTACCAAGGCCCATACTGTCAGTGGAGATTTCCTGGAATTGACTGACAATTGAATCGGCTGTGGACTTTTGTGAATCAGAGAGATTATCGTAAGACTGTATAAAAGTCTCATTTTTGTCGATACTTATTTCTGCCAAAGAAGAGTTGGACAAGGTGATGCTACCTAAGTATTTGGGACAAATATTGAAAATCCGCCAAAAGTCAATGCCTAGGATAAGTGGGCTGTCCACATTTGGTAACACGTAACCCTTAATAATGTGGAATTGTTCTTCAAAGTGAATGGGAAGATTGATGTAGCCAATACTTTGAAGGGACTGGCCTCCAGCAGCAGTCACGGAGATACAATCATCGGTAAATACTTTTAGACCATGGTCCGACAATAATTTATGAGAATCATTGCCGAGAATAGTGACAGCAGATCCAGAATCGAGTAGACCAGAAGCAGGGATGTCCCCGATTCTAACGGAAATATAGGGTCTACTGTCCTTTGTTGGTTTACTATCCAGAATTGAGGCGACTCTGAAACTAGAGAAGAAGTTTCTAAGGGTTTGTAGCCATTTTTCAAAATCTACTCTATCGAAATGACCCTTAGAACCGTCCCAATTCTGGCTAATTAGTTTTTTTTGAACGGTAGGAGTACATTTAGGGCATTCAGGTTTCTTTACACCTTTATTACCGCACCCAAAACAGACGATGACGTCACGACTAACCTTACACTGACGAAGATTGTGAGTGTTAGAGCGGCATCTTAGACAAAAGTTATTTGACTTTACAGTTGTTGCAGGAGCGATCGCAGAGACATGGTTGTCAGATTTCGTCTTACATGGCTTGTAAGCAAATTCGGGTGCTAGTGTGTGTGTGGTAATCGTTGGTGGCTCGCGAAAGTGTGACATACGGGTTTGTATATTTTCGTAATTTTTGCACAACGTTCTCAATACCCCAATATCCACAATCTGAGTTGCCGAGGCCAACGTACTCGCATAACATGGCCGGATATTGTGCAATAGTATCTCTAATTTGTCCTTTTCGGATAATTGTTTCGATAAGCGCGAAAACATTCCTGCCATTATGGAAAGATAAATGGTTATCGTTTCTGATTCGCCCTGAGTGCGAGCCCTAATTTCAGAAAGTAGACGATAATCATAGTCAGTTTGGCTGAAATCCTCTAACAACAGAGATTTGAGATCCGACCAGTTGTTAACGCTATCTCTTATACTTCGGAACCAGTGCAATGCTTGATCGGTGAAAATTTCCGTTGCATAGGACAGAAGTTTGGAGTCCGAAATATTTCTGGCCTGACACAGTTCCGAAACCCTTTCGATAAAAGCCCGAACACATGATTTCCCGTCGTACTTCAATTTACTAAGTTCGGAAGTATTGCTACGCTCGCAAGTTACAGAAATCACGCTCGCGCCACTAACAGATGGCGTTGATTCCCTACACGCAGTATTAGACGAGGAAGATATTGAAAGGGGATCCTTTGCTTGTGATAAGAGAGCTAGGATCTTCGAATAATATTTTCGGTAAATCTCCGACAGTTGATCATGGCCCGTTTCGAACTTTTCATCCGTAGGTACCCGACTTAATCTGTGATAGACATGGTGCATCAGATTTTGTGTCCTAAGAAGAGAGGATCTATCTGGTGCAGGTCCGTCAAGAGTAGATTGCACTTTGTCCAAGATTTTGACGACTGCAAGTAAGTCGTCCTTAGGTTCAAGGTGAGATAACAGAACGTCCTCTGACGGGTATTCTGTCACAAGTTTAGTTATTTGTTTACGTAAAATTTCTACGGTAGTGCCTGGGTTTTCACCTCTGATGGCAACTTCGTACTCCAGTTCTGCTTTGTTTAGAGAGAGAAACTTAATTTGAAAAGACATGATGCAGCTCAAATAATAAATACCAAAGAGATGAGTAGTGAAAGTGTACTGATTCCTTTAGTCGCCTCTTACGACATGCACAGGAGGAAATGCAACTGCCGTATTCTTTTTTTGATTTCCCGGGACAGCACAGGAAGAGAAATCAAGGAATTGAAAATGACGCTACTAATTAGTCTCCGTTCTGTTACAAAATGATTTATGTACGTTAGGTTTTGACGGTATGAATGAAGTGAATGACGATGTAGAAAAAAATATATATGTTAAAACTGCAAATAAAAATATTGCAACTAGTGGGTAGGTGGTTAATTTTTTTATAAGAGAACGAGAAATTAAAACCAACGTAGGAATTTGAAAAAAACACTACAATTTAAAAGTTTGAATAATAACCACGAACACAGAAGTTGCTAAGCAAAACCAAAATTACAACACAGGTAAACGTTTACAAAAACACGCACACACAAACAACTAACTACTTACAGCGTAAGCAAGGCCAGACTAACCACGTTATGGGCGCCACTGTGACGTCCCTACTTGGAGAGGAATAAAAAGATTCCAAATAGGTAGCCAACAAGAAATTTTATTTAACGTGGGTTCTCCAAATGTAGTCTGACCCTGGTTACGCAGCAACGAATCTTCCCTGCGGGTTTTGCCGTAGTCGGAGTGCCGCTGACGTCGGAGAAGTAACGGTCCGAATGCAGCCGGAGCAGGGAAGCAGGTTAGCCCGAAGCGGTGTCAGGAACCGGGAAACCGTAGGGTAGCAAGAAAAGCGGTGATCCCGAAGAGGTGCCAGGAACCCCGAACTCAATCGGGGTTAATATGAAGCACAGACAAAACTAAAACGTAACCACCAGTAGTACGTTATGATTAAACGTAAGCAACCACTGCTTAGAGTCGTTCGTCGGCGTACGGTAAAAGGGACCGTTACAGAGCGCCAGTAGGACGGACGTGCGCACAGTGCTGAGTGAGTTTTCGGAATCACGCCGGCGCCGCAAAGTCAAGTTGCGGTCACGGCTAGTTAGTTCAAAACGGGCCAATCATAGCAGAGCGAGCGAGTCGTCAACAGTGGAATGCTGCCAGTACAGCGCGTGAAAATCAATACTGTGATTACTAGCCTCATTTGGTAGTTTTATTAAGAGAATTACTACTTAAATTTAAAATAAGACCAGTTAATGATAGAGTGAAGACAACGGTAACTGGTCTTATTTTAAATTTAAGTAGTAATTCTCTTAATAAAACTACCAAATGAGGCTAGTAATCACAGTATTGATTTTCACGCGCTGTACTGGCAGCATTCCACTGTTGACGACTCGCTCGCTCTGCTATGATTGGCCCGTTTTGAACTAACTAGCCGTGACCGCAACTTGACTTTGCGGCGCCGGCGTGATTCCGAAAACTCACTCAGCACTGTGCGCACGTCCGTCCTACTGGCGCTCTGTAACGGTCCCTTTTACCGTACGCCGACGAACGACTCTAAGCAGTGGTTGCTTACGTTTAATCATAACGTACTACTGGTGGTTACGTTTTAGTTTTGTCTGTGCTTCATATTAACCCCGATTGAGTTCGGGGTTCCTGGCACCTCTTCGGGATCACCGCTTTTCTTGCTACCCTACGGTTTCCCGGTTCCTGACACCGCTTCGGGCTAACCTGCTTCCCTGCTCCGGCTGCATTCGGACCGTTACTTCTCCGACGTCAGCGGCACTCCGACTACGGCAAAACCCGCAGGGAAGATTCGTTGCTGCGTAACCAGGGTCAGACTACATTTGGAGAACCCACGTTAAATAAAATTTCTTGTTGGCTACCTATTTGGAATCTTTTTATTCCTCTCCAAGTAGGGACGTCACAGTTGTGATTCCGTGGACCAGAAACACAGAGTCCTCCAGAGCCTTGACGACAGCTTCCGAAGTAGCGCGTCGCATGGGAAAAATAAGGCAATATTTTGAGAAGCAACATGTTACGACCAAAATATAACTATTCTGCTTTCGACTGACCGGAAGTGGACCTATGAAATCAATGGATATCATTTGAAACGGCCGTGAGCATTGTTTAGGTCGACCCATCGTACCCAGCGTCGGATGGTTTTGTGGTTTGTAAGTGAGACATTTTGAACAAGAACCAACAAAACGTACGACGTCTTGGTGCATGCCCGGCCAGTAGTATCGAAGAAGTAAGCGTCGATAGGTCTTGAAAATACCCAAGTGAGCAGCAGTAGGGTCAGCATGATTCTCCTCTATGACGCTGTCACGCAATTCTTTCGGCCCCACGTTGGGCGCCACTGTGACGTCCCTACTTGGAGAGGAATAAAAAGATTCCAAATAGGTAGCCAACAAGAAATTTTATTTAACGTGGGTTCTCCAAATGTAGTCTGACCCTGGTTACGCAGCAACGAATCTTCCCTGCGGGTTTTGCCGTAGTCGGAGTGCCGCTGACGTCGGAGAAGTAACGGTCCGAATGCAGCCGGAGCAGGGAAGCAGGTTAGCCCGAAGCGGTGTCAGGAACCGGGAAACCGTAGGGTAGCAAGAAAAGCGGTGATCCCGAAGAGGTGCCAGGAACCCCGAACTCAATCGGGGTTAATATGAAGCACAGACAAAACTAAAACGTAACCACCAGTAGTACGTTATGATTAAACGTAAGCAACCACTGCTTAGAGTCGTTCGTCGGCGTACGGTAAAAGGGACCGTTACAGAGCGCCAGTAGGACGGACGTGCGCACAGTGCTGAGTGAGTTTTCGGAATCACGCCGGCGCCGCAAAGTCAAGTTGCGGTCACGGCTAGTTAGTTCAAAACGGGCCAATCATAGCAGAGCGAGCGAGTCGTCAACAGTGGAATGCTGCCAGTACAGCGCGTGAAAATCAATACTGTGATTACTAGCCTCATTTGGTAGTTTTATTAAGAGAATTACTACTTAAATTTAAAATAAGACCAGTTAATGATAGAGTGAAGACAACGGTAACTTACAACGTTACAACGTTGGAGACTAAAACTATGTGAATATGACTATACCATTGTGCCGGTCGACTATGTTAGTCATATTTCCACGTAATGTTAAGAAAAGTTGACGACCGTCTCAGATAAGGTATATTTATATTCATCACGTAGTTTTGTAGTAAGTTGTATATAAGCTTAGAATTTCCTATAATAAATTAGTCTAGTATTTGCGCGCATCTCAAGCCTTTTACTTTACTCCCAAAGATATCACTCTCCTTATAATTGCCTCTGGCAAAGTGGTTATGCGACTTCTGAACATTAGCAACCTTCGGTAATAGCAGCATGGACCCAGCCACGAAGAAAACTCCGTGTGCTGCCACCTTAGAAGTGCAAGCAAGAAGCACTTCGTCCAAGATCGCCGAGCCCCGACTTCGGTTTGCATACCTATTTCAAACCACGCTGCAGAAACTCCATAATCAAGACCCCACCCAAACCAAGACGACATCAAGCAAGCCATAACCGGACCAGATTTGAAAACGGACCAGAAGCCAAAAGATAAATAATTTCAACTGAAGATTTTCCGCATCGAACTCAAGATACCGCAAGAACAATGAACCGATAGTCAGCTGACTACTGATTTATCAAAATGGAGCTCGCACCAGCAGAAACGAACACGTCGGCAAATTCATTCACAGAAAGCAGCTTTTCAAGTTCAAGAAATAGGAAAACAAACGGCGATTACAACTTCAACGACGTGCGATGTAAATTGACTCATCGATTCCTGAAAAATATGGGCGGCTGCAGCATCATACGACTCTCCTGCGGATCTTTTCCAGTTTATAGGTTAGGTTAGTTTACTAACGGCGAAGCCCCATTTTCCTAGTGTTTTTCTGTTTTTCAGTTTTTAGTTTATTTTATGTAGTGTGCGGCCAGATACAAGACTTGCCTGTAGGTAAACATTAAGTAATTTACTGTTAACGCTGAATTATTATGTTACTTTTCTGATATGTAGTAGGTACTAACCTATGTTCTTTTAATTTATTGGGTTTGATTAGTCAGTAGTAATTCTTTAAACTTATGTAGAATTCGCATAACCGTAGTTCCTTTATTTTTTTAATTCGTGTAAGATTTACCTTTACAAAATCTTACTAGTTATTATTGCAGTTGATATAAGTTTGTTATGGTACACACATTTTTCTAACTTAGATTCTTGTTCATTGTTATAAGTACATCCATTTATTTTTTTCCCTAAAGGGGGGAGTACCTATGCCGGTCGACTATGTTAGTCATATTTCCACGTAATGTTAAGATAAGTTGACGACCGTCACGGATAAGGTATATTTATATTCATCACGTAGTTTTGTAGTAAGTTGTATATAAGCTTAGTATTACCTACAAAAAAATAGTCTAGTATTTACGCGCATCTCAAGCCTTTTACTTTACTCCCGAAGATGTCGCTCTCCTTATAATTGCCTCTGGCAAAACCATAGTTAACAAAAAGGGAAAGTATAACACTAACGCCGACGCCCTCTCCCAAGTCGAGATTCATAACGAAGAAACTGAAACATTTTCTATGATAGCTAACCCCTCTGAAGAGCCACCCATTGAAAAAAGATCGACAACTGAAACTGCTCACACTAGTAATGACACCCCATCCTCGAAGTTCCCATCACTGACGAACCCCTTAACAAATTCCATAGACAGTTATGCTTTTCGATTGTAGGTGATATGAAACGTAGACCGACTGCAACTAAGCCATTTGACACGAACACACGTACACTTATTTAACACCGTAAATTTTCCCTTCAAAAATTATGCTTTATTAAAAATAATGAGGTTCGCGAGGTTGCCACAGCCGGGTTTGCCGTTGGTGTACTTTTTGACTTTTTGTTTTGACACACAAGAGGGCGCTAAAACTACGTGCGATGTGTTTGTGCAGCACCAGAGCTACTACATGGTTAAAAATAAATCTCTTCGACGAAGAGAGGATAATTATGATCGAACTTCACTTCAGGAAAGTTCGTTTGATCTTCTAAATATTGAAAGCCCGGAACTCAGCTATGCAGCTGTCTAGTAATGTGGAAGTGGTTCCTTGGACTCCTTCGACTCCACAGCCGAGCGTTGTGAACTTGGCTGGGTCAGAGAACGCGGCTATACAACCTGAAACAGATGTAGCCAGTATAGATATTCGAACTATGAATAGTCGCATGAGATTGAGTCGCAAGAAGCGCTAGAGGGCGCTGCAACGTAAACATCGTACAAAATGTACCTCCGTGAAAATAATTAAATAAAAAATAATAACAAGACGAATATATAGTAAACATTTATGTAATAGTGTAAACCAAGTGATATGCTATACATATACTATAAAAATATGATAATAAATGTGATATAAATGTGAAAATTTACACTTTAAATCAACGTTATAGACAGTGCAGCAGTGAAAAAAACCAAGGTGTCAAACAAGCTAAAATTATTCAAATATAATTACCAATATGTAAATTAAACTCAAACAAACATAAAACTCAGTGAATAAACACGCAAAATCTGGACATAAGTGATAAATCGCGTCAGAGCAAAGTCCATTAACGACATAGCACACTCATCTTCCACGCTGCATCTACACCGCAATACTTACATACCAATTTTTCATCAAGTGTTATTCAATACTTGATAGCCGAAACGGTTAAGGAGGCTGTCTTCGCAACACAGTGGAGGACCTATGGTTCGATACCTATCCCCAGGTTTATAATTTTTTTATTTTTTGGTGAACGAGCACATTACGTATAGGAAGGAAAATTATACCAAGTGCAATCGTCATGTCATTATATGGAATAAAAAGAAAGTAACAATAATAACCTAAAATAAACACCGAAAACTAATCACCAACGCCAATTAGTGACAAAGATCATAACGACATCTAGCAGAAAATTGAAGAACAACGTGTGCCCTAAGATCTACATAGTTAACAACCTTTCACAAAAACTCAACAGAGGGCGCTACAGTCGTTGTGCTGTTTTGAGGCCTAGTTAGAGATTATAGAGATGAACCACAACTACATGAACCTCGAACGAACTAAAAACTCAAAAATGGCTATATGTGCAAGCTGCAATCAAGAAATAGGCAACAAACAACTAATGAAATGCCATATCTGCAAAAGAGAATACGACCTTACCTGTGCTAATGTTAGTGAAAAAATATATTACCTTTCTTTCCACCCTGTCAACCAACAACCAAGAGAATGGAAATGCCCAAGTTGTATCTGCAAAGAACCCAGGAATAACAACGACAATACACCCATTAGACACACCTATGCACCGATTCCTGAAAAACAGTTAG
This sequence comes from Argyresthia goedartella, assembly GCA_949825045.1. Taxonomy (NCBI): domain Eukaryota; kingdom Metazoa; phylum Arthropoda; class Insecta; order Lepidoptera; family Argyresthiidae; genus Argyresthia; species Argyresthia goedartella. Next base: position 22,531,761 of record OX463811.1, read on the forward strand.
ATGACGCGAATGCAAATATTACTCAGCGCAGACAACCAAAGAAAAAGTTGGAAAACATGAGTTTCCCAGGCTTTCTGAATGATACCGACGAATCATCATGTGAAAGAATGATAGACGAGAATTTATTTGGAGATACCATACTCGATTCACAAATGGAAAATTCCGGGATAATCGGCAAAATAAGTGTGCTTCTCGACACCAAGCTATTGAAAAACAACTCAAAAATAGTCGAGGAAATTAAGTCTGAAATTAAGTCACTATTACAGCAAGAGATACAAATTGCAATAAAAAACTTAAAAATAGAAATAGACAATAACATTGGCACTTTAAAATTAGACCAAGATGAATCAAACCAGCAAATTGGAAAACTAATAGGTCGAATCAGTTTAATAGAGGAACAACTGTCTACCCTGAAAGAAGAAATAAGAAACAATACATCATCAACAATGCCCAGATCGGAAACTGCTCCCAAAAGTGACCATACAAAGACAATAATCCTATACGGTTTAGATCAACCTAATTGGGAAGATGAAAACGAACTCTTCAGAAGAATCACTTATATATTTAGGGACATCCTGGATGTTAATATAGACGGATACATTGAAGATCTACGTAGATTGGGTCGCAGAGGAAACAGAAGACCAGTAGCTATTGAACTGATAAGCAAGAGAATGGCTAAGTACATCATTGACAACAAGCAGTACTTTAGGACTGCAGGTTGAGCCTCTCTACTTTTTTAGATGAGGAGTCGCTTAAACAAAGGAAAAACCTAGTCAGAACTCTCTGCGAGGCACGGAAAGAAGGCAAACACGCAATCATCCGCAACAACCGTCTCCTGATCAACGGGAAGCCATATCTGGACACAACATCAAACACAATACCACTCACAAATAGAGCCATGCCCGCCGACGACAAAACTTCAGCAACAAATCACGTCAATGAAAGGATTTCAAGATACAAACTCATCCATTGATAATAGCCATAACTTTCGTAACTGGCTCAAGTATACTATATCAAAATGTAGGAGGCTTAAAACACAACATACCTCTGATAGAGACAGACTCTTTCATTAAGAAAAATACTATTTTATGTGTTAGTGAAACGTGGTTGTCAGAAAAGGAGATAGATCTTGTGAAAATTACAGGTTACAAACCAGCTACCTATTTTTGTAGAAAGCACCATATTCGTGGAGGTGTGGGTATATATGTTAGGGAAAACCTAGATTTTGTTGAACTGCTCGATATACCTAAAATGTCTACCGAAATGGTTTTCGAAGTCTGTGGCATTGAAGTCCCTTCGTGTAATATAATAATTATCATAATATACTGGCCTAATAGCTCCAGAAAGAAAGATCTCTTTCATAATTCGTGAGGAAAGCTCTTGCAGGCTGTACAACAAAAATACAAAAAGAAAACCATTATAATAGGTGGTGACTTCAACGTAAATATGTTAGTAGCGACCCCAGCCCGCTTAAGACTAATAGACCTCTTCAGAAGTTTCGATTTCCACCTGAAAAATCACGAACCAACTAGAATTACATCAGAAACAAGCACTTGCATAGACCTTGTTTTCACCAATTTCAGCCAAATCAATACAACAGTAACCACTACAGAATTCGCGTTATCTGACCATAGAGGTGTTACAATTTCCATACCCATAGCTATCACAAACACACATCAAGAGCCAAAAACATGGCATACATATAAGAGAACTTTTAGCGAGTTAAATACTCAACTATTTATCTCAGAGCTAGGTAAGATAAATTGGGGTAATATTCTGGTAGACTCAGCAGACGTTAACGAAAACTTCAACAATTTTCACATCATAATAAAACAAAAATTAGACCAATGCATCCCAAAAGTTAAAGTAAAACTGAAAAAGGAAAACACTAAAACATGGATAACCAAGGGCATCAGAAAATCATGCCAGCATAAACGCCTATTAAGAATCCTAACATCACAAACAAAAAATGCAATTCTTAAAAATCACTATAGAGAATATTCGAATACTTTAAAAAAGGCAATCATTATATCTAGAAAACTACACTACATAACAATACTTAAAAACTCTAAAAACTTAACTAAAACTGTGTGGCAAGTAGTAAAAGATACTGCGAACAAACATCGGAAAATGAACAGGGTTAACATCGAACTTCTGGACGGAAACAACCTGATAAACAACCCACAAAAAATTGCAAACACTTTTAACAATTATTTCCGGTCTATAGGCGAAAACTCAAATCTCACACATCCCTCGACACCACCGCCTGGGCGACCTGTATTATCACCGCTCAAAAACTCTTTTTATATTCATCCTGTAACCGAAAAAGAAGTCTACCTAATTATAAAAAAATTAAAGAATAAAAACAGCGCAGGTTTCGACGACATTCCTACATCACTATTAAAAAAGTGCCCTCAATTCCTAGCCGCTCCACTAACATACCAGATTAATCAATCGTTTAATTCCGGCTGCTTTCCTGATTTGCTAAAAAAGTCAATAATTCGACCATTACACAAAAAATATTCTAAACGAAATACCGATAACTATCGCCCAATCGCCCTTCTGTCCTCACTTGCTAAGATTTTCGAAACCGCTATGTATAACAAGCTCTATGCTTTTTGCGAAAAATTTAATGTTTTTGACGATAATCAATACGGCTTTAGGAAATCGAGGTCGACAACACTAACCGTTTTCAAATACATAAATAACGTCTGACACGCATTAAACGATGGAAAAAACGGAATAGGCATTTTACTAGACATGAGCAAAGCTTATGACCGGGTGCTATACAATATCTTGCTACAAAAACTATCAGGTATCGGCGTACGTGGCATAGCCCTCAAATGGTTCGAATCTTACTTAGACAATCGTACACAACATGTAGAAATAGACCATCACAACCACCTCACAGGTGAGGTCGCCAAAGTCAAGTCTGAAACAGTGAATGTACACAAATCAATTCCACAAGGCAGTTCTCTAGGGTGCTTGCTGTTTCTGATATATATAAACGACCTTCCTAAAGTAATAGATAACTCATGCACTCTGTTCGCTGATGACACCTCAGTTTTAATCCCAGGCAATGACGCCCACATCCTAAACAACCATCTACACTCCACATTCAATACAATAGTAAATTGGCTTGAGGACCATAATCTAGACATAAACCTAAATAAAACAAAACTAATTCAGTTTCATCCATATCAAAGAACACCTTTAGAGATAAACTTTTCATTTAAAAATAAGCCAATTGAATGTGTCAATACCTACTGCCTCTTAGGAATTCACATAGACTCGTACCTAAACTGGAAACAACACATCAGCAAATTGAGCTCTAAATTATCTGGCTTTACCTACGCCCTATATGAAATAAAAAGGCTACCGATTTAGAAACCGCCAAGAAGGCTTACTATGCCTACGCACATTCCCAGCTTCAATATGGCATCATACTATGGGGCAAGTGTGTTGACATACAAAAAAAATGCATAAGAATATTGGCTCATATAGAACAAATGACCAGCTGTCGACCTTATTTCAAGATCTTCAAAATTCTCACCTTAACTTCAATATATATTTTAGGATTATCATTATTTGTTAGGAAAAACCGACATATGTTCCCTATTCGAGAGCGCCCTGTAAATCTCAGACCCCGCCCAAGATTAGCTGCAACTGATTCTAACCTAGTATTAGTAGACACAGGCCCTTATAATATGTGTGTCAAAATATATAATCACCTACCACCTACTATAAAAGAAACAGAAAATTTTAAAAGGTTTCAGAATATTTTAAAGAAATTCTTGATAGAAAATGCCTTTTACAGCCTTCAGGAGTTTTATGATTATGATTATGACCTATGCCCTTAATAATCGAATTTGAAATAAAATAAAATAAAATTTTACAATCATTGATTACTTACCTATATTTATTCGTATTATATAATTTTATAAAGTGAAATCTCACAAAATTAGAAAATGTTTACCTATAACTGATATATATATAATAGAATATAATAGCCATGCCTTGATACCTTAGACCTAAGTAAAAAAGAATAATATTGCAATGCCCTTGCAGGGCGCATGTTCTGGGACTAAATTTAATCTTGACATCTTGTACTTGTACATATGTATACCACATGTAAGCGATGAATAAATGAAATGAAATGATATGAAATGAAATTGTTTTAAATATTGAAAGCCCGGAAGCCTCAGCTATGCAGCTGTCTAGTAATGTGGAAGTGGTTCCTTGGACTCCTTCGACTCCACAGCCGATCGTTGTGAACTTGGTATCCGAATCAAATTTAGAGCATTTTATTATTATAAAAGCCATTAAAGAGTACGTCAATCCAAAGGTGAAAACCGCCTTTTTTATTAATTCACCCCTAGGGATGTATCAAATCATTCCTATTATTCAGGACGCATTTAAAAGTTCCGCCATGAATCTAGTTCTCTGTAAAATTCAGTAAGAAGACGTAAAAGAATATTTAAGACAGCAAGAAATTAGCTCACATTACCACGAGGGAAAAACCAATCATAGGGGCATAAACGAATGATATCTATCCCTCTCCCGTAAGTACTACTGGCCTAAAATGAAGGACCAGATTACTAAGTAGGGTTGGATTTCCAACACTGACACTTTGATACTTATTAAAATTGGTTACTACGGGGTAGATAGGGTTTACCTTGAACCATTTATCCAGTTTTTAATACTAGGAGTTAAGTATTTAATTAATTATGAATTAATAAAACTTACGAATATTATCAGGAAACGGAACGTTTTTCGTAAAATTTTGTTTAGGATGAATGTCAATTTGACTTAGAATGCGTGGAACGGAACGTCGATGTTTGAACCCAAAAAAAACGTTGCTTGCTGCGTCATTCCGTTTTTCTTTGAGTTGCGTGAATGTTCTCTCTTACTTGTTTTGTGCTATTCGATGACTTTTGCTGTGTTTTTGGACTGTTTTTCGATCGCTACAACGTTGGACATTGGCTGTGTTATCTGGACTTGAGTATTCATTCATGTTTGACCCTTGCTTTCGTTTTTTTGGACACTGTAATTGCACAACGACGAGTGACGATGGCGGATGAACCTATAGCCGGACCGTCTTCGGCCGAACCATCGGCCGGGCCATCATCCACCCAACGCGATCCACCACCTGTGCGAAACGATGAATTTACTGAAGACGGCGAGTATGTCAACCGGACCCTGAACAAGGATGAGGTGTTAAATCACATGAACTTGACGAGGTTGACCAGAAGCCTAGGCACGAAAGAACAGTGTGTGGCTTATTGAGAAGAATAAGGCCTGGTTAAAACAGAAATGAGGTGCCCAGTACATAGGACTTCAATGAAGATTTCAGATGCATCATGCAAAAAATTGGGAAGTTGTGTGTGTGCGAAAGGGACTTGTCGCCAGAGGGGCAACAGAAGAGTGAGCCCAAGCGTTGGCACATTTTTTGGGGATGTAAAAATCACATTACAAATGATGTATTACCTAATATATGCCTTTGCATCCAATTGGAGTGTGGACCAAACACAACATGAGGACCCATACCGGGATGATAACCAAACATGCTTGAGCTACAAGACCATATGTGATTGGAACAGTTATTGCAGAGAAGTGATTGTCATTGTTATGCGGGAGCCTAGGGTTTTGGTAGACTTGAAACACTTGTTTTCTGCTAATTATGAATTTATTCCGTGCAAGCACACACTACATGTTGGAGTTGAAGTTCCAGTAAAAAAGGGAAACGGAAACCACACAATTAAAAGGTAATAAAAAACTTAACATAATGTTGCCAGTTGCCAACATATTGGGGGCCGCGAATGGCAAACAAAATAGTTACCTGCTTAAAAAAATACACTTATAGTTATACAACTATTCATTTTACACCACTATTGAACGGAGTGTGACCATACATTAATGCCCATGAAAAGAATATTTGAAATAACAGGACCTTAAAAAAATATTAGAAGAGTGAATTTAGCTTAAACTAAAGTTAAATCAAAGTTGGGCACGTCTTAAGTAGGCACATACAGTTTAAATTATACTTATTTTTAGCAGTTTTAATACTAATATTCTGTACATAAACACTTTTATATTGGGCATTGGAAGAGTAAATTTAGCTTAAACTAAAGTTAAATCAAAGTTAGGCACGTCTTAAGTAGGCACATAAAGTTTAAATTATACTTATTATAAGTAGTTTTAATACTAATATTCTGTACATAAATACTTTTATATTGGGCATTGCCTCTAAGTCTAAGACAAAGACATAAAAAATATACTATCTATACCTATTATAGTATCTTATAACTATCTCATTTATAACTTTACACTTAACTCTTTTTTATTTATTTTTTACGTTTATTTTTATACATTTTAGGTAAATACACATAGGAACACTAGATAAAGATGACATATCTTATCAGTTATCAATATCATTAATAGGAAATAGGCATATTTTAGTAATAGACCTTACATGTGCTTTTCTATTAGATGTCATTACTTCAAAAGCTCTGACTTTATTGTCAGCACCAGGGAACACTTTAGTGATGCGAGCCATGGGCCAAGTCAGAGGAGGAGTATTATTTTCTCGTAACAAAACCAAATCACCTACTTTTACATTAGGATAATCAGTTTTCCACTTTGGTCTGGATTGCAGAACATTAAGGTAGTGTTTGTGCCAGGACTTCCAAAAGGATTGCACCATTTTGTTAGTTACATTCCACAACCTGAGTTTTGTAATAGGGACCTCACTTAGGTCGTGTTGTGGGCATGAAAGAAGAGGCCTACCAGTTAAAAAATGTCCTGGAGTAAGGTATGCAAAATCTTCACAGTTGGAAGATAATGGTAATAGGGGTCTTGAGTTAAGAACCGCTTCGATTTGAGAGAGGACTGTATTTAATTCTTCATACGTAAGTATGTTAGTACCAAGAACACGTTTCATGTGGTACTTTGTGCTTTTAACCGCCGCTTCCCATAAGCCACCAAACACAGGGGAGTATTTGGGTATGAAGTGAAAATTTATGTTGTGTTGTAAACTATAATTGTTTACCTGTGTTTGATGTTCTTGGGAGCGGAGTACTCTGTATAGATCAGCTAATTGGTTCCTAGCTCCTACAAAGGTACTTCCATTATCACAGAATATGTCGTGTGGGAGGTTTCTTCGTGAAATAAACCGCTTAAAGCAGGCTATGAAGGTAGGAGTGGTCAAGTCAGACGCCAGCTCAAGGTGTATTGCCTTGGTTGTGAAACATACAAAGACACATATGTAGCCTTTTGAGATTACAGATCTCCTAATTCTAGATTGTTTCACGTTAATAGGACCTGCAAAGTCTAAACCTACACGTACAAACGGACTGGCCTGAGTAACTCTTTGAGTTGGCAGTGAACCCATAAGCTGTTTTGAGGCTTCAGCCTTTAATTTGAAGCAAGTTATGCATTTATGAATTACTTTCTTTACATGTCGCAGACCGTTAATCAACCAAAATTTACTGTTTAAGTTGGATAACAAAAGCTTGGGTCCAGCATGCAGTAGTCTGAGATGCTCATTGCGAATAATCATATCTGTTATTCTTGATAGTTTGGGTAAAATCACAGGATGTTTCTGTTTGTAAGACAGTTCAGAGTTGTGGAGACGGCCACCTACTCTTAGGACATCATTATCATCAAGAAATGGGTGTAAAGACTGCAATGGGTCTGACACATTTTGATCATTTTTCAAAAGCGCAATTTCTTTGGAAAAGTGAGCGTTTTGCTCAGACTTTACAATCAATATTAAAGCACTTTCAAGTTCTTTGCAAGTCAAAAACTTGCACTGAATTCGTTTTGACCTGTCCTTGCAGTTATTATAAAATCTCATAATATAAGCTATGACCCTAGTCATTTTGTTGATATCAGAGTACCTTTCAAATAAATCGGATGAGCCCCGATTATTGGCATCGGCAGTAGAACATGACAGAGATGTCTCTGCAGGTACTTCAATTACAGCTGCTTGCGCTGTCTTCTGCTCCGGCAATACGGTGGGTAGCTCAACTTTATCAAACTTATACTCACTATTACGTAGAAATGTGGGGCCGTTCCACCACATGTCGTTATGTGCGAGGTCTTCCGGAGATACGCCTCTGGTAATGCAGTCAGCTGGATTCTCTTGTGAAGGAGCGTAATGCCACGTGTAACCCATTGTCAGCTGAGTGATGACCTTCACACGATTCGCTACGTATGCTTGTAGCTGTGTTTGCTGACTCTCAATCCATGCAAGCACAATTTTTGAGTCAGAGAATAAATATGTGTTGTGTACAGCTATTTTGTTAGTGATGCAGTTTTGTACCTTAGTTATGAGTTTAGAAAGCAGTAGTGCAGCGTTCAGTTCCAGGCGTGGAATGGTGAGTGTTTTGTTAAGTGGGTTCACTCTTGATTTAGAGCAGAGTAAGTACATGCATGTTACGCCCGTGTCGTATATCACCCTTAAATATACGCAACAACCATATGCCAGAGAAGAAGCAGCGTCAGCGAAGCCAATTAGCTGTATAGCGACTGCGTTTGCAGTAGGTATGTTTCTTCGCAGTGATATTGGCAACATGTTGGCTAAGGTTTGTACAAACAACAACCACTCGTGTTGCAGATCATCTGTCAAGGGAGAATCCCAGTCTATCCCTGCAGACCACGTTTTCTGGATAAAACTTTTTGCAGTGATAATGATGGGTGTTATAAACCCGGGAGGATCATAGAATTTTGAAATATAACTGAGAACTTCTCTTTTTGTTACTTTCTTTTGGCCAAAAGGCTCTGGGCATGAGATGATGAAGTTATCATCTTTTACGTTGAATTGAATACCTAGTGTTTTCATATGTAAATCGTTGTTTTCTAAGTCGATATTATCGAAATGCAGTTCCTTTTTTGGGATATTGTCCAGAATTTCAGGAACATTTGATGACCATTTATGTGCTTGGAATCCCCCTTTTGAAAGAATTTTAATTAACTGCGCTTTTGCTTCAATGAGCTTGTTAACATCATTTTCAGCATGCAGTATGTCGTCAACATAGGTTGAATTTTGCAATATTGCTGAAGCTAGAGGTAGTTCCTCTTTGAACCTAGTGGAAAGTTCATCCAGACAACGTGTCGCAAGGAAACTGGAGCTTTTCAGACCGTATGTCACGGTATCCAGTCTGATGCACTTTATCTCAGTACTGGGACTCTCTCTCCACAGGATGTTCTGCAAAGAGGAATGTGAGGGGTTAAGTTTCACACATCGGAACATTTTCTTTAAATCTGTAGTAAACATATGCTCACCAAAGCGAAATAGCATGAGAATTTCAAATAAATCGCGTTGAACTATCGGACCATTCAGCAGGATGTCATTAAGCGATATTTTCTTATTAGTCTTCATCGAACCATCAAAGACTGCCCTTAATTTTGTTGTCACACTTTTCTCATTCAAGACCGCATGATGGGGGAGAAAAAATATTAGAAGAGTGAATTTAGCTTAAACTAAAGTTAAATCAAAGTTGGGCACGTCTTAAGTAGGCACATACAGTTTAAATTATACTTATTTTTAGCAGTTTTAATACTAATATTCTGTACATAAACACTTTTATATTGGGCATTGGAAGAGTAAATTTAGCTTAAACTAAAGTTAAATCAAAGTTAGGCACGTCTTAAGTAGGCACATAAAGTTTAAATTATACTTATTATAAGTAGTTTTAATACTAATATTCTGTACATAAATACTTTTATATTGGGCATTGCCTCTAAGTCTAAGACAAAGACATAAAAAATATACTATCTATACCTATTATAGTATCTTATAACTATCTCATTTATAACTTTACACTTAACTCTTTTTTATTTATTTTTTACGTTTATTTTTATACATTTTAGGTAAATACACATAGGAACACTAGATAAAGATGACATATCTTATCAGTTATCAATATCATTAATAGGAAATAGGCATATTTTAGTAATAGACCTTACATGTGCTTTTCTATTAGATGTCATTACTTCAAAAGCTCTGACTTTATTGTCAGCACCAGGGAACACTTTAGTGATGCGAGCCATGGGCCAAGTCAGAGGAGGAGTATTATTTTCTCGTAACAAAACCAAATCACCTACTTTTACATTAGGATAATCAGTTTTCCACTTTGGTCTGGATTGCAGAACATTAAGGTAGTGTTTGTGCCAGGACTTCCAAAAGGATTGCACCATTTTGTTAGTTACATTCCACAACCTGAGTTTTGTAATAGGGACCTCACTTAGGTCGTGTTGTGGGCATGAAAGAAGAGGCCTACCAGTTAAAAAATGTCCTGGAGTAAGGTATGCAAAATCTTCACAGTTGGAAGATAATGGTAATAGGGGTCTTGAGTTAAGAACCGCTTCGATTTGAGAGAGGACTGTATTTAATTCTTCATACGTAAGTATGTTAGTACCAAGAACACGTTTCATGTGGTACTTTGTGCTTTTAACCGCCGCTTCCCATAAGCCACCAAACACAGGGGAGTATTTGGGTATGAAGTGAAAATTTATGTTGTGTTGTAAACTATAATTGTTTACCTGTGTTTGATGTTCTTGGGAGCGGAGTACTCTGTATAGATCAGCTAATTGGTTCCTAGCTCCTACAAAGGTACTTCCATTATCACAGAATATGTCGTGTGGGAGGTTTCTTCGTGAAATAAACCGCTTAAAGCAGGCTATGAAGGTAGGAGTGGTCAAGTCAGACGCCAGCTCAAGGTGTATTGCCTTGGTTGTGAAACATACAAAGACACATATGTAGCCTTTTGAGATTACAGATCTCCTAATTCTAGATTGTTTCACGTTAATAGGACCTGCAAAGTCTAAACCTACACGTACAAACGGACTGGCCTGAGTAACTCTTTGAGTTGGCAGTGAACCCATAAGCTGTTTTGAGGCTTCAGCCTTTAATTTGAAGCAAGTTATGCATTTATGAATTACTTTCTTTACATGTCGCAGACCGTTAATCAACCAAAATTTACTGTTTAAGTTGGATAACAAAAGCTTGGGTCCAGCATGCAGTAGTCTGAGATGCTCATTGCGAATAATCATATCTGTTATTCTTGATAGTTTGGGTAAAATCACAGGATGTTTCTGTTTGTAAGACAGTTCAGAGTTGTGGAGACGGCCACCTACTCTTAGGACATCATTATCATCAAGAAATGGGTGTAAAGACTGCAATGGGTCTGACACATTTTGATCATTTTTCAAAAGCGCAATTTCTTTGGAAAAGTGAGCGTTTTGCTCAGACTTTACAATCAATATTAAAGCACTTTCAAGTTCTTTGCAAGTCAAAAACTTGCACTGAATTCGTTTTGACCTGTCCTTGCAGTTATTATAAAATCTCATAATATAAGCTATGACCCTAGTCATTTTGTTGATATCAGAGTACCTTTCAAATAAATCGGATGAGCCCCGATTATTGGCATCGGCAGTAGAACATGACAGAGATGTCTCTGCAGGTACTTCAATTACAGCTGCTTGCGCTGTCTTCTGCTCCGGCAATACGGTGGGTAGCTCAACTTTATCAAACTTATACTCACTATTACGTAGAAATGTGGGGCCGTTCCACCACATGTCGTTATGTGCGAGGTCTTCCGGAGATACGCCTCTGGTAATGCAGTCAGCTGGATTCTCTTGTGAAGGAGCGTAATGCCACGTGTAACCCATTGTCAGCTGAGTGATGACCTTCACACGATTCGCTACGTATGCTTGTAGCTGTGTTTGCTGACTCTCAATCCATGCAAGCACAATTTTTGAGTCAGAGAATAAATATGTGTTGTGTACAGCTATTTTGTTAGTGATGCAGTTTTGTACCTTAGTTATGAGTTTAGAAAGCAGTAGTGCAGCGTTCAGTTCCAGGCGTGGAATGGTGAGTGTTTTGTTAAGTGGGTTCACTCTTGATTTAGAGCAGAGTAAGTACATGCATGTTACGCCCGTGTCGTATATCACCCTTAAATATACGCAACAACCATATGCCAGAGAAGAAGCAGCGTCAGCGAAGCCAATTAGCTGTATAGCGACTGCGTTTGCAGTAGGTATGTTTCTTCGCAGTGATATTGGCAACATGTTGGCTAAGGTTTGTACAAACAACAACCACTCGTGTTGCAGATCATCTGTCAAGGGAGAATCCCAGTCTATCCCTGCAGACCACGTTTTCTGGATAAAACTTTTTGCAGTGATAATGATGGGTGTTATAAACCCGGGAGGATCATAGAATTTTGAAATATAACTGAGAACTTCTCTTTTTGTTACTTTCTTTTGGCCAAAAGGCTCTGGGCATGAGATGATGAAGTTATCATCTTTTACGTTGAATTGAATACCTAGTGTTTTCATATGTAAATCGTTGTTTTCTAAGTCGATATTATCGAAATGCAGTTCCTTTTTTGGGATATTGTCCAGAATTTCAGGAACATTTGATGACCATTTATGTGCTTGGAATCCCCCTTTTGAAAGAATTTTAATTAACTGCGCTTTTGCTTCAATGAGCTTGTTAACATCATTTTCAGCATGCAGTATGTCGTCAACATAGGTTGAATTTTGCAATATTGCTGAAGCTAGAGGTAGTTCCTCTTTGAACCTAGTGGAAAGTTCATCCAGACAACGTGTCGCAAGGAAACTGGAGCTTTTCAGACCGTATGTCACGGTATCCAGTCTGATGCACTTTATCTCAGTACTGGGACTCTCTCTCCACAGGATGTTCGGCGGCGCTCGGGTCGACTCGGGCGTGCTCGGGTAGCTTCTAGGCTGCAACTCCTCCCGATTGGCTGGCTGTTACATGAAGCTTGCGTTGAACGTAGTGCGAGGTCCGGCAGGCGACATGAGTGCGAGAAAGACACCAACAGCTCTCCGTCCTACTTACGCCACTCGTGCAGTGCTGCCAACTGTGCCACATACGAACGTTTGCGAAGATAGATACTATCTGGTTTTTTCTTGCAAATTCTCTTGATATCAAAAAATGGCGGGTATCGGCGGAAACTGATGATGATATTGCAATTTTTCTGTGAAATGTTTTCTTGTGTGCTTTAAACTGCTTGAAACTGATGAATTTGTATGGATTTGCTGTCTTGAATGGTAGGTGCGTGCAGAGAATTGATGAGATAATCATAAATTTGCTCGGATTCTCGCAGATACTTCGATAATTTGCTGGGGTAGCTTCGTGAAGATCTGACAACCTCAGTAAGAATGATGACTGTAAGGTTGTTCGCCAAGGATTATCTCTTGATTGAAAAGAAGTTTGTTCAGTCTTCAGAGTTGGTGTATAGCGTGAGTGGAGTGTGCATAAAGTACCTCTTGCTGGAATCCAATATGGCGGGAACCAGGGAAATTGCACTCACTATCTTCGCCAAAATTTCACTTGCTAGGCCACTTTTTGCGCTGATTACATCATATCCGGCTCGGAGGACCATGTTATGCGGGAGCCTAGGGTTTTGGTAGACTTGAAACACTTGTTTTCTGCTAATTATGAATTTATTCCGTGCAAGCACACACTACATGTTGGAGTTGAAGTTCCAGTAAAAAAGGGAAACGGAAACCACACAATTAAAAGGTAATAAAAAACTTAACATAATGTTGCCAGTTGCCAACATATTGGGGGCCGCGAATGGCAAACAAAATAGTTACCTGCTTAAAAAAATACACTTATAGTTATACAACTATTCATTTTACACCACTATTGAACGGAGTGTGACCATACATTAATGCCCATGAAAAGAATATTTGAAATAACAGGACCTTAAAAAAATATTAGAAGAGTGAATTTAGCTTAAACTAAAGTTAAATCAAAGTTGGGCACGTCTTAAGTAGGCACATACAGTTTAAATTATACTTATTTTTAGCAGTTTTAATACTAATATTCTGTACATAAACACTTTTATATTGGGCATTGGAAGAGTAAATTTAGCTTAAACTAAAGTTAAATCAAAGTTAGGCACGTCTTAAGTAGGCACATAAAGTTTAAATTCAGCATTCGGACCATTCAGCAGGATGTCATTAAGCGATATTTTCTTATTAGTCTTCATCGAACCATCAAAGACTGCCCTTAATTTTGTTGTCACACTTTTCTCATTCAAGACCGCATGATGGGGGAGAAAATAGATAGGGTCGTTTTGAAAATCGTAATCCTGAATGTCTACATAGTGACCATGGCCTAGTTCAATTATCTCATCAATGAATTTCTTGTATTGTTGAAACAATGTTTCATTCTTATGCAACTTTTTCTCTAAGTTAAGGAATCTATTGAGAGCAAGGTTGAAGGAATCACCTAGATAGTCATTGACTTGCTCTAGAGGGACCTTTAGTGGTAAGTCCACCTGAAACTGGTTGTTTTTTGACTTAACAGTGGATTTGAAGATTTCCTCACATTGCTCAGTTTCAGATGATTTTTCACAAAAAATCTGTGGCACCTCTTCGGTTTTCCAAAACTGTTGCAAGGTGTCTTTGATGTCCGAGTTGCAGGTATTACATAGTAAGGTTACCTGATTTGATAGATGAGTAGTTAAAGCAGGTATTGCACCTCCTACCACATAACCAAATCGCGTGTTGATTAAGCACGGGGCAGCAGCAGAAGTAGTGGCAGTTTGTCCATCACTTTTAAGCAGCTGAAGTGGTTGGGTCGGCAGGAGCACCTGGAAAAACACATCACATCCCATCAGCATATCAATTTCGCTCGGATTGTTATAGTTTACATCTGCCAATTGAATTCGAGATGGGATTTCAAATTGCTCGAATTTCTGTTGAGGGAGTTTGCACGTTATTTGCTCAACTACATTGCAATTGACAGTTAGCTTGAAAAGTTGAGCGAGAGAATGTACTTCAAGCGGAACACTGTACTTTATTTTGTTATTCACTTTGGTTATTCCAATCACATTCATATTCGTCTCTTTTGGTTGAATGCCCAACCTTTTAATCACTTTTGTAGTGACAAATGACACCTGTGATCCAGTATCAAGCAGGGCTTTGATATGTAAAACCTTCCCATCAGGACTTACTAGCCTTATATTCGCTGTTGGGAGCAAAGTCTGGTTATTACACATGTTATTTGTAAGCAAAACCACTGGGGACTCACTCTCTTCTGTATGGAGAAGAGTATGGTGTGAATTTCTTTTGCAGGTATTACACCTGAAGTGGAACCGGCATTTTCCGGAGTGGAAATTGAGGCATCGGTTGCACAGTTTGTTTTCTTTTATGTATGTGACTCTTTCAGCTACTGGTATCAACTTGAATTTGGGGCAATTATACAGTCTGTGTGAAGATTTTGTGCAATACTTACATGATGATGGCAGTCTGTCTGGATTATCCTGCTTAGTGGTTATGTTGACAGCAGCGGTGGGCATTTTGCTTCTGTAGTTGTTTGGTGTCTGTTGGCCATTGGCATCAACATTCTCCTGTGCCAGAGCTCTGCGCTCCAGAAACTCCAGAAAGTCTTTTACCTTGGGCTTTTGTTTGACGTCACGGTCCATTTGATATGCCTTTAATGTGTAGGAATCTAATTTGCGGGAGAGAATGCAGATTAGTAATGGATCCCAAGTGTCAACCGTAGAATCCAAATTCCTTATTGCAGCAATATTCTGTTTGACATTTGACACAAAGCTTCTCAGTGATTGCGCAGAACTTTTTATAGGATTTATGTCCAGAAGTTGCATGACATGATCATTTACAATGAGCCCAGAATTCTCATACCTATCTTTGATAATTTCAATCGCTTCTGAATAACTTTCCTCAGAGATAGGGAGGTTCTTGATCAAATCAAGAGGTTCGTTCTTCAAAAAATTGCGAAGGTAGTACAGCTTTTGCACATTATCTAGACTGCTGTTATTATGGATCACAGAGTGGAATATATTCATAAATTGGAGAAAGTCACTGTATTTACCTGTGAACGGTGGAATTTCTATGCTTGGCAGTTTCGTTCGTGCCATGGGGGGATTTGCCGTCGGCGTCGATGTTTGCGGCGTTGTTTTCCTAAGGGCTTCGTCAATTTTCGCAAGCGTGGAGAAGTAAAACTCCTCAGCTTCCGAGACATCTTCTAACATGCATGTACTTACTCTGCTCTAAATCAAGAGTGAACCCACTTAACAAAACACTCACCATTCCACGCCTGGAACTGAACGCTGCACTACTGCTTTCTAAACTCATAACTAAGGTACAAAACTGCATCACTAACAAAATAGCTGTACACAACACATATTTATTCTCTGACTCAAAAATTGTGCTTGCATGGATTGAGAGTCAGCAAACACAGCTACAAGCATACGTAGCGAATCGTGTGAAGGTCATCACTCAGCTGACAATGGGTTACACGTGGCATTACGCTCCTTCACAAGAGAATCCAGCTGACTGCATTACCAGAGGCGTATCTCCGGAAGACCTCGCACATAACGACATGTGGTGGAACGGCCCCACATTTCTACGTAATAGTGAGTATAAGTTTGATAAAGTTGAGCTACCCACCGTATTTGATAGATGAGTAGTTAAAGCAGGTATTGCACCTCCTACCACATAACCAAATCGCGTGTTGATTAAGCACGGGGCAGCAGCAGAAGTAGTGGCAGTTTGTCCATCACTTTTAAGCAGCTGAAGTGGTTGGGTCGGCAGGAGCACCTGGAAAAACACATCACATCCCATCAGCATATCAATTTCGCTCGGATTGTTATAGTTTACATCTGCCAATTGAATTCGAGATGGGATTTCAAATTGCTCGAATTTCTGTTGAGGGAGTTTGCACGTTATTTGCTCAACTACATTGCAATTGACAGTTAGCTTGAAAATGGCAAATATATGTTGGCAACTGGCAACATTATGTTAAGTTTTTTATTACCTTTTAATTGTGTGGTTTCCGTTTCCCTTTTTTACTGGAACTTCAACTCCAACATGTAGTGTGTGCTTGCACGGAATAAATTCATAATTAGCAGAAAACAAGTGTTTCAAGTCTACCAAAACCCTAGGCTCCCGCATAACATGGTCCTTCGAGCCGGATATGATGTAATCAGCGCAAAAAGTGGCCTAGCAAGTGAAATTTTGGCGAAGATAGTGAGTGCAATTTCCCTGGTTCCCGCCATATTGGATTCCAGCAAGAGGTACTTTATGCACACTCCACTCACGCTATACACCAACTCTGAAACTGAGCAATGTGAGCATGTTATGCGGGAGCCTAGGGTTTTGGTAGACTTGAAACACTTGTTTTCTGCTAATTATGAATTTATTCCGTGCAAGCACACACTACATGTTGGAGTTGAAGTTCCAGTAAAAAAGGGAAACGGAAACCACACAATTAAAAGGTAATAAAAAACTTAACATAATGTTGCCAGTTGCCAACAGTCATATATTTTATGGAGAAAATGAATAACTACACAGGGAAGATAGGAGGCCCAGGCTAAATTGTTCAAATAGATGAGTCAAAGTTTTGCAAAAGAAAATACAACAAAGGTATATTATTTTTATAAATCTATCATTAAATATATAGTTTTTGTTATGTCAAACAAACATGTGTCTTAACATTTTCCTTTCTGTTTTAGGACGTCACATTGAAGGACATTGGGTCCTTTGGATAATAGAGGTTGACTCTGAAGATCTTCGGCTGGAAGTCTGCCCAGACAACGTTAGATCGGCTGAGGTGTTGGTGCCCCTTATCCAGAAACATGTGGAAGTGGGCACCACTATCCACACGGACTATTGGCGAGCATATGACTGTTTGAGTCAGTACGGATATGTCCATAAAAAGGTGAACCACTCCGACCCGGATAATCCATTTGTGGCTGAGGATGGAACTCACACCCAAAGAATAGAGTCCCAGTGGAGGGCTGTTAAACGTCAATTCCGGAAAAATAACTATAACAGTGTGGGCAATTTCTCAGACGCACTATATGAGTATTTGTGGAGACGAAATGTAAAGAAAATGAAGAAAAATTTCGAAGAAGTGATGCGAGCAATCAGGCATGTGTATAAAGTTTAATAAACACAAATAATAATAAATGACATGTTTTATTCATAAACCTACAAGTTAGGATAGGATACTATTAGGTTAGTGTCGGTACCAAAACCGACATCAGGGCAGTCCTTCCTGAGCAGTCTTGTAGCTACTCCCTAGAGTGTTATTTATGAGCCGGAGGTGCTGCGGAGCGCGGCGGCCGCGTGCCGCGTGTCATTCTTAGTTAATGATCTTTCATTTAAGGTATTATTATTGTACATGTGAGAACATTGCAGAACTTCACGAACATGTGAGGTAATAATGACCACCGCGTTACCGTAACTGTAGCACTAGCGTACCCAACACCGTTTTGCAACAACGGCAAAAATACAACATACGAATTTAACACATGAAAATAGTGCATAAAGTGCCCTCACAGTGCAAAGTTACACATCGATTGCTCTTATAAGAATGGAAATATCGAACTATACATTTAAACAACTCACAAGCTGGCGTTTAGATAGCCTACACATAAAAGTGTAAGAAGAAGGCGACAACTTCCATTAAATGGAACCCACATTTTTTTTAAGGGCTTTCATAAATTTTATGAAAGCTTTTTAAAAAATTGTGGGTTAAATAGTGCCTCAATCCTGTCAAAACTATATTGGTTTCAGTTATACAAATAAGTACGGTCGATGAGTAAAGAGTGTCAGTATATTAACTTTTGTTCATGAAAAATAGTCCTCAATCTATTTACTTACTTACTCTGTGGTATCGCGTCATAGAGCCAGTAGATATTTTTTTCGGTTGAAAATGACAGTTATTTGAATTGAACTTGAGTTTCGTAAATAATCTTGTTTGAGATTACGTTATTTGTTTTTTCATAAAAATGGGTAAGTTGTAATTTTTACAGCATTATTAATAGTATAACAATCCCATAATTCAAATCATAGAAATGTGTCCGGTCAATGACAATGGTACGGTGACAGTCGCCGCACTCCGTTGCGCCGGAGCAGAAGCATAAGCAAATATGGATTTTATTAGCAGAAAACATGTTTAGGTTTGGTAGTTTCATACATTTTTAGGTTAGTTTAGTTTAGGTAAAATATCTCAAGAACCATTTCCTAGATTGGATATTTTACAGGGGGGTTACTTCCTCCCCAATACCTCATACGAAAGTGTCAGTGTTGGAAAAAATACCCACTAAGTACATTAATGAATGCACAATTTGTGGACAGACTAAATACGACCGTAACCCCATTAGGCCTCAGTTCCCCAAGCAACAAAACCCCTTGAGATTGTCCATATGGACCTATTCACAGCCCAGAACGAAAAGTATCTCACGTTTGTAGACGTTTTCTCCAAATACGGCCAGGCCTATCACCTGAGAGATGGAACTGCCGTAAGCATCCTACAAGGACTTCTTAAATATTGTACCCACCATGGGCTCCCCTTAACCTTAATAACAGATAACGGCACCGAGTTCACTAATCAGATGATTCCAGAATTCACATTACTTCATTAGATAAATCACCACAAAACCTTGCCCCATGCCCCCATTGATAACGGTATCATTGAACGCTTTCACTCCACCTTGTTAGAACATCTCCGTATCCTGAAACTACAGCAAAAAGACGAGCCTGTAATTTACCTCATAATAAAATAAAATAATAAATAAAATGACCCAAACTTGTAGTCTGTTTTATTTTATTCATTGTTGTTGTTTTAGTGTGGAGCTAAAACGCCAATCAGCCCGCAACGTTATGTGGGCTATTTAAGAGCGGAGGCTCTTTATTCGTATGCTAAGTTCACGAACACTCAATTAGTTATAAAATCTAGTTTATACTAGTGATTTAAGCCGATCTACATTAATTATTGGCTTAATGATCATAAAAATATATATATAATTTATATATATAAGAGATATTTTTATTATTACGTTATACATATGTATTGTTTTATTTATATATTTTTAAAATTATTCATTTCGTATACGTTATTTTATTTATTATTTAGTCCACGAGAATTACATTCTTTATTAGTAACCAATATGAAACCCAAAAATATACTATTTAACAACATTTGCAATTTTTTCATATGCATTGGCGTGCTAGTTAGTTGGACTTATGTCTCCTGTTCAGGTAACTGGTCGCTCTATATTAGACCTATGTTGTACCTAGTTATGCCTTAAACCAAACGCACTTACCCAGGTGAATGTTGGTGATGTATGTGGTTGCAATTGTTTACAAGTTAACTGCTAAGTTTTGAGAAACCTTTATGAACACTTACTTGCCTCTCTATGTTATACACTCGCGAGCATTAAACTGGAATCACTTCATCGCGGGTTGCTCAGGACAAGTTTTTGCCTTTTTTATGCAATGTATTATAAATTATGGCATATCAATTTAAAGGTAATTTTATTAGCTTTCGACCTCTTTTAATGTTACAGGAAATGGAAAAGATTTTTTCCTTTATGTCATGGAACGTAAAAACATAAAACATTTTTTTTTACAACAAAACACTGTTTTGTTTTAAAGTCGAGACCCTATAAAAAGTGAGCATTCGTAAAAATTGTCATCAGTCCAATATTTCACATCACTGGAACACTGAATCTGAAAGAAAATGGAAACCACATCTGCAGAAGCCGCTCAAATCGTCATCCTAATCCAGCAAGGGTTGTCTCAGCGTACCATCGCTCGACAGCTTCATCTTTGTCAGTCTTGTGTCTCGAAGGTGTATAAAAGGTTCCGGGAGACTGGAAACTTTGTCCGGACACCAGGATCTGGACGACAGCGTTGCACTTCGGTGAGAGATGACCGATTTATTGTCACCACATCTCTCCGAAATCGACACTTAACCGGCGTCTATGTTCAACGGCAGCTCAGAGATGTTCGAGAGAAGATTCTTAGCAAGTGGACGGTAATGCGAAGACTCAAAGAAGCGAATTTGACCCCAAAAAGGCCAGCCACGGGGCCCAAATTGTCTCCAGCGCACCGACAAGCCCAGCTTAAATTTTCTCGCGATCACTTAGATTGGGATATAGAGCAATGGAGCCGAGTCCTGTTCTCGGACGAAACAAGGATGTGCCTGCATGGTAGCGACGGTCGACATAGTCTATAGGAGACCGGGGGAGCGATTTGCAAAATGCTGTTTTTCGGAAACAGTTGCATACGGGGGCGGGTCCTGTATGATGTGGGCGGGGATTTCTATAGAAGCAAAAACGGAGCTGATATTCGTACCTGGAGGAGGTCGGGGAGGGGGTCTAACCGCGGAAAGATACATCAACGACATTCTGAAAGACCATGTGCTCCCTTACTCCGGGTTTATTGGTGAACATTTCCTGCTAATGCACGATAATGCCCGCTGCCACACCGCTGCAATGACTCGACAGTACCTGGAAGAAGTCAGGATTTCCACACTGGACTGGCCAGCCCTCAGACCTGACTTGAACCCCATTGAACATATGTGGGACGAGCTGAACAGACGGATACGAGGAAGATATCCAGCTCCGACGACGTTAGAAGATTTAAAAATAACTTTAATCGAAGAGTGGCAGGAAATTCCTCAAGATTCCGTCAGAAAACTCATTCGGTCAATGAGAAACCGTTTACAAGTAATTAGGGCCAGGGGGGAGGGGGTAATACAAAATATTGAGAGGGGATAAATTACACATTGTAAATAAAAAAAACATCTGATCATAATCCTCGTATTCATTTTGACATAACACACAACTTTAACCATTTGCAACAATTACATTTATTTTGGGTAGGAAATTTCATTAATTTAAAATCTTTTTGATATCATTTGAAAGCTAATAAAATTACCTTTCAATTGATATGCCATAATTTGTAATACATTGCATAAAAAAGGCAAAAACATGTCTTGAGCAACCCGCGATGAAGTGATTCCAGTTTAATGCTCGCGAGTGTAGTACCTGCTTAGGTGTGGGAATTAACCGCTTGACGCTAAACGAGTTGATAAGCTTGGGGGAGATTCCGATTGAACTGATAATTCTTTTGGTAAGTGCTCTTCTGATCGGCTGAATAACTGGTTTAAATGGTTTTCAAACCATTGAGAATAGTGTTAATTAAGTTTTACTGAAACGAAGTAAGAATATACTCGAAAAACTTTAAGTGCCATGGTGAAGCGTGATGGACAACGCGTTTCAACATGAAGTAGAGTTACTGTAGAACCCGGCATTCCTAGCGGATAGAGCAGTCGTTAGTGTTACACAGCTTGATACCGTAATCAAAATATTTTCTTTTATGGGTACAATTTAATATATTTGATAGTATTTTGTCAGTTTTACAAGTTAAACATGTCAAAGAAAGAATCACAGAGTAAGTGGCGGTTATTATAACCGGAAAAGAAGGGTAAGTAGTTATGCACCCTAATTCTACGAAGCAGTGGTTTGGGCCTGGTGATAAGAAGGTGACCAACATAAATGGCCAACGTGTGGCATTCGTTGCTACAAAACAAAAACTCGCTAAGCCTCAAAAGCTAAATAAAGCAGTTTTGAGTGCCTTTGTGGTGTTAATGTTTTTAGGCTTAATGAGGACGGTCTACGCAGAAGCTTATGTAGAAGTTTCGGGCTATTACATTAGACGTGACAATGTGGTGTGGCACATAGGGCCTAGTTGTGGGCTCAATATTATACACCGGAAAATAGACAGAGTTTGTGAAAGATGTGGTCAGCCGTATTTTATCGACATCGATAGGCGGTTGTGGTGTAAAAGCCACAAGACTGGAGCTACACGTGGCGCCAAGGAGGTTGCAGTGACTAAGGACATAGTCGAATGTTGGATATCTAGCGATTTCACAATAAAACATGAAATACGCGAAGAAATAAGAGTCGACAAGGCCAAAGATGAAGTGTTAGAAGAGATTAGAAAACAGCGAAAGGACGCATTGAGCGCAAGCGATTTGGAGACTATATTAGCTGGACTAGACGACATAACGGCAAACGTTGATAAGATACGAGAGGCTACCTACGTTAAGCACTCGGAGTACAAGCAGCGTGTTAGGCGTGATTTGACTAATGAACATCCAGAAGATTCAAAGAACGTGACGACCAAATTGCGAGTGGTTGATAAGTCTGTTGATTTGAGCTTAGGCTTAGTTAGTAATTGCGTTTGTTCAGGTTCGCAGGTGAAGATTTTGGGTGCTTGTGTTCATATTTTTAAAGGCGGTTTCGGGTGTTTGAGAGATATGCCTTGTAACCTACATAACAGAACGCTGGTTGACGTGGAGAGAATCTCGGCGGGTAAGGTTTTAGCTTCTGACATAGTAGATTTTAGGGTGTTCTGAGCGACTACCTCCTAGTGTGGGGGTGCTGAAGTGATGCAGAAGGATACGTCCGCCTGCATAACTTCTGCTTCCTCCTGGTGCACCCTGGTAACAGCGGCTAGTGACTGGTCCCCGGACCTCTTACTAGCCGATGGCTAAAAGTAGCTCCGGTTCTGCCGGTTAAAGTGGGTGTACCCGGCAGACTATCTACACTCACCTGCGTCTTGTGGTCTGCGCAGTTGACCACCGTAGGCCAGGATGAAGGGGTCCTGGGGGGTTGGGCCGAGCGTTGCTGTGGATTTAGCTTCGTAAGGCAACACGCCCTCTTTGGCCTGGATTTCAGGCAAAACGGTAGCCTCGCCCGTAGCCGCGGGTTGGGGTAACGGCCAAGTGTCCCGTCAGAGGGCCACGGCTAGGGGTGTAGGGTCCGCTAAGGCGTCAGTCATAGCGGAGGGATGGGTCATGCTGACGGGGTAAGCTTCGGTGACTACGGCGGTGGGACTATGTCGCTGACACCTTGGTTCCCATCGTCCACAGAAGCGAGCTCCCGATGTCGCGCCAAGTACCAGCCCTATGCTCCTATATCTACTCGGTACTCCTAGCGACTGAAAGCTGTTCCAAGCGAGTAGGCGCTCCCAATTGTGCGGGCTCCGTGGAGGGTGGGAAATCGAGTAGACGAATCTCTATACATTTGGCCATGGATCGTGTCAGGTCAAAAAACCCATCTGGAACGCTTCCAGCGGTGAAAACCGCAAGCGTCTCCAAACAGGTGCGAGAATCTGCCTCGGCAGATCCTCAAGCCTCAACTGGGCGCACTGCCACCATCAGTGACCTACCGGT
This sequence comes from Argyresthia goedartella, assembly GCA_949825045.1. NCBI lineage: Eukaryota > Metazoa > Arthropoda > Insecta > Lepidoptera > Argyresthiidae > Argyresthia > Argyresthia goedartella. The sequence goes on from OX463811.1 coordinate 22,555,795, forward strand.
GCAAACCGGTAGTGATTCCACTGTGGAGGTTAGCTGCAAAAAGCCCGAAAGTGAGTCGAGAGGCAGGGCCACGGGGCAACCCGGTGCGCGGAGCCATTCGACAAACATCGCCGAGCATTTCGCCAGCGCCTGGACGACGGTTGGTCGAAAGGGTAAACCACCCAAGCAATCTTTGCAAGGGAAGGGCCCATCGACTAAACGTCCAGATACGGTGCAAACCGGACCAGGGCGTAAGGCGAATCGTCGGTGGAAGAAAAAACAGCGTTTGGCTGCCACATCGGCCGCTGCCGGCGTAGATGGGGTTCCATCTGCCACGGTGACGACCGATGGCGGTCCCGCTGTTAATACAGCTGGAGCTGCGGGTAAGGTGACCGGCTCCCGTGGTGTCAAAGGGGCAACCCTAGACTCAAACGGGGCTAAACCTACCGTAGCGTTCTCTGGTGGTCCAACTTCTAACAAGAAGTTGAAATCTGCCAAGAGATCCGGCAAAAACGAGCGCGCAGCTGCTAAGAGGGCTCGACTAGAGGATAGTATTTCTCCTCGAGTGGAGCCTAAAAAGCAGTGCACGGAAGCGCGCAGAGCTGGGGTCACCTATGCTCAGAAGGTGAAATCTGACCAGTACATCGCCGTAACTGACGTCGCTACTGGTCATATTTCACAGGATCTGTCAACGCTCATCCTCAACGAGATTGATGACAAAATCTTGAGGGAAGCGTTGGCGGATCCGAGCAAGGAAAACCCCAAATTCGGTGGCAAGCCTCGTTACGAGGACGGCCACCTTAGACTGTTCGTGGAGGACGAGTACTCCCTGAACTGGCTGCGGGAGTGTGTCTCCGGTGTGTCTACACCATCCAACGTACAGTTGGTGGTGAAACGCCAATCGGAGATGGTCCGCAGGGTTCGATGTGGGGTGCTCATACCCAACGAACGAGGCAAGTGGAAGTCTGCGCCCGACGTCGGCGTAGTCCACTTTATGAACAAGTGGGCACAGGTTGACCGATGGCTCCTCCAGAAAGTGGATGAGCAGCAGGACAACCTGTTTCTCATCACAGACGTCCTTGAAGATGTGGTGCCGACCCCGCTGGGAAGGGGCAGACAGCTCCTTTTTGGTAGTGGTTCGGTCTACCTCAAATTACAGGGACCCGGTGGGAAATTTGTGAAGGAACCACCGGTGGTAGCGCAGACCAGCTCTAAGCTGGTCATCACTGGGGTTTCATCAAGAACAGCCAAGCCCCAGAGTTCCACTCCAGAGCGGCAGCAAACAGGCCCCGATGCAGTCGGGGAAAGTTCTGCTGCTCAACCGCAGGACGAGCACGCGCACTGGGAGGCCATGCTGCTTGGTGAAGGCGATGAGCCAGAACCAGCAGTGGTGCCCTCTGAGGGCGAGGAGCTATCCATGCGGCTGGAGGAGGAACTCGTCTTGGAGGTGGAGGAGGGGTTGACCAAAAATGGCGTCCCTCTCCCGCGATTGTAAAATCCTCCAAGCCAACCTCCAACACAGCCAAACTGCAACGGCCCAGTTAAGACGCTGGTTGGGGGCAAACAGCACTGCCGTGGCTCTGATCCAGGAGCCGTGGATCAACCGCGGTAGCATTCGAGGGCTCGCCAATTTGAGAGGTAAGCTTTTCGGTACAACTGATCACGATAACCCTAGAACGTGCATCATAACTACTAACAACATCCCAGCACAGCCATTAACAGAGTTCTGTTCCAGGGACCTGTGTGCCATAAGGCTGCAACTGCCCGACACAGCTAGGTGCCGCGAGCTCGTGGTGGCCTCCGCCTACATGCCTGCGGAGGACAACCCGCCTCCACACGACCTGTGCCGGCTGGTGGACCACTGCGAGAAGTCGGGCCTCCAGCTCATCGTTGGGGCCGACTCGAACGCGCATCACCCACTGTGGGGCATGCCAGATATGAACAGCAGAGGTAAGACACTTGTTGAATACCTATTTACTACAAACCTCAATGTGCTTAACATAGGTTCTGAACCAACTTTTGTTACCAAGCGGAGCAGAACTATCGTTGATATTACCCTGGCAACGGCGGACATATCCGACGACGTTGGGGGCTGGCATGTGTCCAACGAGGCGTCATGCTCTGATCATCGATGGATACGCTTCGAGATCAACGCAGCGTTCTCCCCAACTGTCCCTAAGAGAAACCCACGCAAGACTGACAGAACCAGGTACAGAGCTATCCTAGGTGAAAGACTTGCTTGGGCTGAGACTCTACCAGATCCGGAGGGACCCGAACAAATCGAACAACAGGTAACAGATTTTACAAATACTTCAATAGACTGCTACCATTCAACTTGCCCGCTTAGCACACCAGTGCCTACCAACATCAAGGGGCAGCCTTGGTGGGGTCCTGATCTAGATAGGATGCGTGCTAAGATCAGAAGACTGCTAAACAGGGCGATGAACACCAGTGCTGATGAGGATTGGGACAACTATAAAGATGCCAAATCCAAGTACAAGAAACGACTACGGTTCAAAAGCAGCAACTGATGGAGGAAATTCTGCAGCGACATTGAAACCGTTGATCAAGCAAATCGGGTAAGGCAAATATTAGCTCAACAAGGAAACTCCAGGCTAGGGTCGCTTAAAAAACCCGATGGAACATATACCTCTTCCACCACAGAAACACACAGTCTCTTGTTGGAAACTCACTTTCCCGGAAGTAGAACTATTCAAAAGATTGTGTGGCCGGAAGAGGTTCACCATGAAGCTGTCGACCACTTAGACATAACTAATAATATTATCACTGCTGACAAGGTGAGATGGGCCATTAATAGCTTTAAACCTTTTAAATCAGCAGGACCAGATGGAATCTTCCCAGCACTTCTACAGTGGGGTGGGGAACCCGTCATCAATATAATGGTCCGAATCATGAAAGCATGTCTTAGATTCGGATACGTTCCCAAAAGGTGGAGAGTAGTAAACGTAATTTTCATACCGAAGCCAGGAAGGAGCGACTACACTAACGCTAAATCTTTCAGGTCGATTAGTCTCACCTCGTTCTTGCTTAAAACTCTCGAACGTTTGTGCGAGAGACACCTGAGAGATGGAGCGTTAAAACATATACCCTTACACAAGAATCAGCATGCATATAGTTTGGGTAAGTCTACTGAATCGGCTCTCCATGCAGTTGTATCCACAATTGAAGAGGCGATTCAAAACAAATGCATCTGTCTTGGAACTTTTATTGATATAGAAGGTGCCTTTGACAAGACGCAGTATAGCAGTATAAGTGCATCTCTAACAAGGCATGGGGTGTCAACAGCTGTAAACAACTGGGTCACAAACATGCTTAACAAACGTATCGTGCGTCTAGCTGGAGAGTCCCTATCGGCGGAGGTAGTGCGGGGATGCCCGCAGGGAGGAGTGCTCTCCCCGCTTCTGTGGAATCTGGTCATTAACGACCTGATTACCAAGCTTAACGCTAATGGATACTACACCATAGGATACGCCGACGATTTGGTAATCCTCATCACAGGTAAATTTGCGAGCACAGTATGCAACCTTAAACAAACAGCTCTTCGCATCGTGGAGCGCTGGTGTTTAGAATATGACCTGGCGGTTAACCCAACAAAAACGGTAATGGTCATGTTCACTAACAATAGGGCTCTTGGTAGGTATACCCTACCTAAGCTCTTTGGAACGGAACTCCAGCTAGCAACTGAGGTGAAGTACCTGGGCATAACCTTGGACAGCAAGCTCAACTGGAGTAGCCACATCGACAACAAACTAAAGAAGGCGAGTATTGCTTTCTGGCAGTGTCGGAGAATGGTGGGGAAAAAGTGGGGACTTTCTCCCAACATCATTCTTTGGCTGTACGTAACGGTGATCCGTCCTCTTGTCTGCTACGGAGCTGTGGTGTGGTGGACCAGGACCAAACTAACCACAATGGTAAGCAAACTCCAAAGCTTCCAAAGGCTGGCTGTATGAGAACTACTCCAACAGCAGCAATGGAGGCCATGCTGTGTCTTCCGCCACTCCAGCTGTATATTAAGCAGGAGGCCGCGTCATCTGCGGTGAGACTCAACACCTTAGGACTTTGGAGGAAAAACAGGACCTCACACACCGCCATCCTAGGGGAAGTTTACAAAAAAAATCCCATCTCTATGGCTTGCAGTGACAGAATCCCTAAACAATTTGTTTTTGACAAAAATACAATATACAGTTACATGAAGACCATCGGGTTGAGGGGCTCGACGTTAAAGAGCTCAGAATTTTTACCGATGGTTCAAAAACTGAAGCAGGCACTGGTTCAGGCACCTTCTCGGAGGACCTAAACATCAAGATAGCCATTCCACTGGGTGCCCATAATACTGTCTTTCAAGCTGAATGCATGGGCATCATCTCGGCCGCTAATGCCATAGCATCGAGCAAGGTAAGAGATTCCTCCATTCGAATCCTCTCGGATAGCATGGCCGTCCTACAAGCCCTAAATAGCAACACTATTAACTCAGGGCTAATCTACGAGTGTCACAAACGACTAATGGAGGTATGTCAACACAACCGCGTAATCCTTCAATGGATAAAAGGACACAGCGGATCAAGAGGTAACGATGCAGCGGATGAGTTGGCGCGTAAAGGATCTAGCTTGACAGCGTATGGTCCCGAACCTATCATCCCTCTTCCCTTCAAGATGGTACGCTCATTTCTGAGAGAGCCGACCAGGAATGATCATGCCACTCTTTGGACAAACCATGAGGAGTGCAGGCAGGCTAAGCTGGCCTTGCCGTCCCCTAGCGCTAGGCTGGCTAAGACCTTGCTTCGACTTAGTAGGCCGCGCATGCGACTGGTAACTGCAGCACTTACTGGCCATGGTTTCTTTAATAAACATCTATATGTCCTAGGTGTTACCGACAGCCCCCTTTGCAGAGCCTGCTTGGAGGCAGAAGAAACGGCTGCTCACGTCCTCATGGAGTGCACAGGAGTAGCGGACTACAGGGCTAAACACCTCGGTCAATCGAGGGACCTTCCAGGGATAGTCGGTAACGTAAAGGGCCTACTGGCGTTCCTGGAGGAGTTGGGTTGGCTCGAATGATGTCGCATTCCCACCCACACGCAAAATAGGCGCTTTCGTCGTCGAGTTGCGGAAACCAGCCCGTCTTACAATTGACAATTGACAATTGACATAGTAGATTTATGTTCGTGGATTTTAACTGGAGGACAACAAGATGTTACAATGGTAACGCTATACAAACATGGTGCGGTTTTAAATTTGCACTCGGAATATGTTGGTCGATAGCTGATAAATATTTTTTAAATTAATCTAATTAGTGTTATAATACTTACTTAATATAAGTGTAATTACTTGTTAGAATAGTTAAAACTTTGAACAATGTTTTGAGCTGCACACTACAACCAGAAGATTGCTCCTGCCACTGAAGCCACTCTGTCAACTGCCGATGAATTTGAATGCTGGAACGGAATACTACATATCCAGCTGAGTTCTTTGTTTTATCTAACTAATATACTAACACTACCATATAATTACCAACCAGTAGTACAGTTTCTAGCAATAATTGAACTGAGACTCGCATTCTAGTTGAAAAAATAACTTGAATACCACATTAGAAACAGTTTTCTGACTAGTTGACAATTTCATACAATTTAGTATAATTATTATCAGTAGAACGAGCCCATAACATCCCACTCAAAGGCCAAGGTCCTCTCCCTTTTTTCCCAGCCAGGAAATATTGGCGTGATGAGATAGGTCTCCGGGACATAACTGGATGGTAGCCGCTCAAACAGAAAAACAAGTCCAGAATCTATTTTCTTCTAATAAATAACAAACTGTACTTCGGTATAGGTTTACAGTGTCATTTATACAGATTCAATTTCTCTAAAACACTCATAATATGGAGGAGCTGAAATAGTCTTACAACCCATTATCATAAAATTGTGATTTATAAAATAAAATCTGTATGTTAGCTTCAATAAAAACCATAGGCAATATCACACATTATATTATCTTTGTTGTACACCAAAGGTAAAAAGCAAACGTCAGTCAGTTGTCAATCCAAGCAAAGAGTTGCGTTTATCTGAGAATTTATGTTGGTTGTTTTATATTATTTTTTTGTTTGAGCATAGTAAATTTTGACATATCACTATACCATTTATTTTCTTTTTTAATTAAGTTTACAGTTATGGATTCTTATCCTTCAGTGGACATCCACAGACCCTAAAGGAATAAAATAATTTACAACAGAGTTTTAGTTTGAAACTGTCTTGCTGTACTTTTATAAATCACAAAAACATAAAACGCTCATTAAGGTTTAAAGAGGATTTTGCTCAAACAGGTGCACAAACATAAATTAGATATTGTTTGTAGGTAAGATTGCTATTGTTTATGTAAATGTTCTGTAGTATAAATTTAGGTAAATTGTAAGTATACATTAGGCCAGTACTTACATAGTAAGCTGGGAACTCAGTGTCTTGCTTGTGATTATACTCGAGTATATACAGAGAAGGCATTGCATTGCACCTACACATTTGTGTCTAATTTATTAAAAAGATCTGTCATATAAATTTAGAAACATTTACTTCTTTTCTATAGAAATACCTCAGTCAATAAGACCTTTCAAATATTAGATTACCTACTAAATAGTAGTATTGTTACTAATATAGTGTTATTGTTAATAGTAGTATTGTTGCAATTCCCATCACATTCCATCAACTTATTTATATTATTTTACACTTGTCATTAAATTTACCAATACAAACTGGCTAATAGGCAGTAGGGTAACCATACTCTCAGCTTACAAATTTTCTTAAAAAAACAAAAAAAAAACAATTTGATATAAAAAAACTGTTGCATACCATTTCTACGTTCCAGCATGGAGTCGAAAATAACCACACGGAGAGCTGAAATCACGCTGCAGCTGCACAACGCTCTTCAAGATCTATTAGCATCCAGAGAACTCAATGCTAAATATGAGCAAGAGAGAACTGATAGCGAGCTGGAGATTGAGAAAATCCTGAACTCAAACCAAACTCTTAAAAGTCAATTGGCCCAGCTGCACAATGATTTAATCGATGTCAGCGCAGAAAGAGACAAGTTCAGAAATCTGTTAGACTCCCTCGATCAGTGCTACCGTACTCATGAGTCTAGCATTCAGAGCATATCGGCGCTTGAACAGCAATTACTTGAAGCTAACCAAATCATCCAGCAGCTAATAGACCAAAAGACAGAGGAAGACACAGAAAAAACCTTCTCTCTGTATCATGAATTGGTCGGACAAAATCAGAACTCTGCAGTCCAACAGCCAAACCCGATCATCATCGATTTAACCTCTGATCATAAATCGACACCACTACTAAAAACAAGAAAATACATTAAAAAATCGAGGAAAATAAATAAAGCTATCAAGATACAGAAACGGATCCAGAAGCTTTGCCCTACACCGGAAAATAAAAAATTTTAAGTTCAGCAAGACTGCTACAGGAAATGACAGAGGAATATCAGAATACAGTAACTGATTTAGAATTTAAAATATCGCGACTGGAGATAGAACTTCAAGATGTAGTTACCAAGTATTCATTGACAAAAAAAAAAAACAAACCGTGGAACTTAACAAAATAATACTGGACAGCAATACTAATCTACGGAGAGTACTCGAGTTGTCGCAACAGACACAACAATGCATCCATGAAAACTGCCAGATATGTGAGTCTCAGCAAAACACCACCGCGCCCACCGAAGAGCTCACCATCGTCGCACTGGGCATCGGGGATACGCCGCCAGCGGAGTCCGAGGTTGATCCTTTACATCAGCCGCGGGCCTGCCTCAGCGCGCCACCACAACCGGCGAGCCCTCGCATCAAGTATACTGCGAGCGATCATCAGCTCGCACCCAGTGACGACACCGACGCCGCCGCAGAGCCCGAGACTGACCCTTTACATCAGCCGCGGGTCCGTCCTCTCACTGCACACATGGTGACGAGCGACCAGCAGCTCGCCCCGAGTGACGTCACCGCCGAGCTCACACGTGCGCCGCCACCATTGACGCCGCAGCCTGCCGCTGCACACCAGCGCCATTGCCAGGAGCCATACAGCCCTGCAACGACGTGCACAGCGACGCCGCCGGCCGGGACCTCACACGTGACACCTCGTAGGACTGTTATGTTCTCGGACATGCTAGGTATGGTATGGTATGGGACCAGCTCTTCGTGCTTGTCGCGTAGGTACGGTTATTAACTATTGCATGCCCGATGTCCCCTTCAAAGTTATGGCCAAAAACATTTTAAACTACAAATATGAGGAGGGTACAACCGTAATATTATATATGGAGAATAGTATAGGTGTAGGGTGAAGTGTGCGGACATAGCGACATAGAGATGTATCACTGTGTGTGTGACTCCTTATTTGTAAGACTATATAAGATTATGTTACAGGCTTTGCCCTTTGAGATTAGAGATATACTTGTAGTAGCACGTAGTGTCTGCCATTCATCCACTATAGTTAAAATACATAGGGTAAACCGAAAAAAACTTTTTATCGAGTGTGCCTTGTTGCTAGCCCCACGCACCCAATCACCCAATGGATCATTCGCGTTCTAGTGCTCCGCCGTTCACCACATATTTCGTGTGCTAAATTTGTGTTTTGGAATAGTTCATCAATCATACTAAAAACATGCCTAAACGCAGTCACAGTGATGAAGATAGTGATTATTTTCGTAAAAAAGTGCGAAAATTAGAAAAGAAGTTGGAAAAACGTAAGAAACGTTCGCGCCATTCCCGTACTAGGCAATCGTCGTCGGATAGTGAAGGTCACGGTCACGCCTCACGGGCGCCGCCGCAGCCGCCGCCGCCGACCCGCCCGGACGTAGACGACCTGGAGCCCCCTGTTGAGTACATCGACATGGACGACGAGCCTGAGACGTCAAATCGTTACGGTAAATACTTCAACATGATTATAAATCATAATGTCTTGATGTGTGCATCTTGTGGGGATGTTACCTTCATAAATTATGAGAATGTTCGCGTGATGTGTATATCTTGTGGGGATGTTACCTTCACAAAAAATAGTATCGTGGATAGTTTATAAGGACTATCTCGTGCTTAATAGAACATACTTCAGTCAAACATTTTTCTTCATACAATAATTAATCAACTTTTAGTGTAGTGTACATCTTGGAGGGATGTTACCTTCACTTCAAAAGTACTGTGGGTAGCCTATGGGGACTTTCTCGAATGTTATTACATAAATATAGCCAAAAGTTTGTTTTTAGGCGTTCCCAACGATACTTCTATGGCTGACACGCCGCAACAGGGTCCTCATGCGTCAACTAGCCACAGCGCCAACACTGATATTGGCGCCAGCGCTTACGCCAATATTGGCTCCAATAATAACGATAAGAATGAACACGCGGAGGCCCCGGATGAAGATATTATCATTTTGGATGATGAAATTTTGGAGATTCTGGGAAAAACTCCGTCGAAAGACAAAACATATGCGCCAAAAATTCAGAAAGACTTAGCTTTGAGATGGGAATTTGTCGCTACTTCTGGATTTACTAAAGAAGAACGAAAAGAGCTTCTCGAAAAGCACCTTGTGCCTGAAAATTGTCATAAGATTGAAGCGCCACTGTTGAATGCTGAAATAAAGGCAGCCCTAACCGATGATATGATAAACCTTTCGAAACAAATTTAGTTACCGACGTCTCGTACGTCTTTTTACTTTGTTTGTTTTTGACGTATACGTCCTTTTATTGAGTTTTCTATAGTTTCAATGTTTAAATATGTTTTGTTACCTAGAAATTTTTGAATGTCTTAATAGATTACCATATCTATTTAGGAAATCTCTGTTCAATTCAAATGAATATGTTAAGGAATGTATGATTGATGTGCGAAAGGTTAAATGTATTTTGGGTGAATGTCCTGAAGTGAATGTTGTTGCGCGAATACTATATGATGTTTTGAAGCGTGATGTATGTATACCCGAGCCTGTTATGAATGACATTGGTGTGCTTCATGTGAACAAGCAGTACACCATGATGAAAGCTAGTGAATTTATAAGTGTGTACGGGTTTTCAAGAATCCTGATTGGTTTGTCTTTGGAAGAATTAGGTAATTATATAAAAATTTTAGATGTCTTAGTGTATAACAGTAGATCCGTTAAGAATGGAATGATTGAATGTTATAATAGATTTGAAATCCTACCGTTAGATGAAGGGAATTTGGGATTGGTTCAAGAGAACAAAAAAAATGTATACTCGGAAACGTATAAAAAAATTAAAAACACCTGTTCAAAAAAAAAGAATAATATCTATTATCAGAAAAAAACGGGAAAAAGAAAATTTTCGTAACGTCTATAAAGTGCACGATGATACCCAAACAGAACGAAAATCTATGGAAGAGCAGGTTAAACGTGACGACTTTGTGTATTTGTGTGAATCTGAAGACAAAGGATGGTGGCCTGAATGTGACGTAAAACCTGTACACGTGTTTGGAGGGAAACAAACATATCCTGATATAAATGACGAAGACAGAAAACTGAATAAAGTGACTGATGTTTGTCATTTGAGAATCCCAGACGGAGAAAAAGTTATTGTGAATAAGACTGCTATGATAATATGCGGAGGTAGGGCTATATGTGTAAGATCTTTCAACAACAGCAACAAAAACATGATTTCCGGTACTCCGATATATAATTCTAGGGGTGAATTGTGTTCAATAATCACTATGTCCGATGGTAGAGATTCGATGAACAACGCAATAGTAACTGATATCTCTCACATAGTTTGTGAAGTTTTCCACAACGATGGTTTAATAATAAAAAAAAATGGGAGATGTTACGAATGGTATGGGATAAATTTCAAAAATAAAAATTTGTTTCCGACTACCGAAAAATTAGCTTTAAAAAAAATAATGTTTTAGGAAATTTTATGTATTATAATAACCTTTATAATAAATTGTGTGATAAAAAAATTTTTTGTGTGAAAGAAATGTTGAAGAACACTCTAAATAAGAAAATCTTTTGTCAAAATAATATTATCTTAGATAAGTTGAAATATCCATTAGATACTAAAGTGAATCATGTAGATTTAAATGGTAATTATAGTTTAGATATGGGAAAATATTTAGAATTAAAACTGAATCGTAATAAAATACTAAATAATTTGTTAGGTTCTGATGCCATTATACCTCTGATATTTTAAGAGTAATGAGTAATAATGGTTTAGATTATGATTCGTATCGTAATAACTATAATAATGATGTATTGGGAAATATAATTTCTGGAACTATTACTAACGCAGTTGCTTCCTCTGTTTCAAATGATATAAACTTTTTGAGGGCTAAAGAAAAGACTAGATTACCTTTTTTTTTAAAAATGTGGAAGATTTGCAAAGGTTGAGTAATAGATTTAGAAATTATAGAATAGATATGTGTCCTAATAATTCTACTAATCATGACCATGCTTATGCTGCTAATTCACGTATTTTAGAAAATATGGAACTTGATAGAATGATAAATTATAAAAAAGACATTGTGGCTGATCCCACTAAACACGACTTTATGTATGGTGAAGTAGGTGCTAACGCTTCTGAATTAGTTAAACAGTGTAAATACAATATGCATGCATGTTGTCCTATTTTAAGTTTGCAAGATTGTGTTAGGAAAACTAGAGCTTCTGAATACTTATCTAATGCTCATGCGGAAAAAAAAAATAATGACGAAATTTTCAATGATTACAATTATAGAAATAGTAAATTCATCTGTAGTAATAAGTGTCAAGACTGTCATGTACTTGTGCGTATTTGAAATTTTTACATTCATCATATGATATTTCGAGATATGATCTTGCAAAAACTTTGTATAATAAGAAATGTATAAAAGCAGTAGGATCTTTGATATTCGACGTAAAAGTTTTATCTCAGGAAGAAGGTTATATAGAAGGTATGGGGTGTTTTTTTAAAAAAAAATCACAGAATAACATTAGAAAAATTTGTTTTAATTTTTACAAACGATCATAGTTTGAGTTATTCTCATAATTGGGACACTTATTTAGCTTTAATAACTAGTATATGTTATAATAATAGTTATTGGTTAATAGAGATAGTAAGTTGTGAAGATGGCTTAATGTTCTTCCAGATATATGCTTGTTCTGGAATTAACAATTTGAAGAAAAATCAGACATATTCTTTGACTCACTCTTTTTTTTTTAGATAGTTATAAAGATAAAAAGTTTCTGCAATATTTTGTTTTCAATTATAAAAAAAATATTAAAATATTAGAAAAAATATTTTTTGTAGTGCATAGTAATTTGTATGATTTAATATTAAATCAAGCTTTAAAGATGGAAGCTGGTAAATTTACTTTCGGGGAACTTTTCAAACACGCATCGTCATTTAACACCAGAACATCTGTAAACGGAACCGAACTTTTTGTACCGGCGTATAAATTATCCACGGATGATTTATATAACGTTACTTGTGCAATATATGTAATCGCTTTCATTAAATGATTTGATGCTGGTGATCTGGTGTCGAAAGTCGTTGATGAAGTTAAAGAAGATCGTAAATTTAATGAATCAGGAGTGCTTTCATCTTTGATGACTTTGTTGTACAGAAAATTTTCTAAGGGAACTTCATTGGAATATTTAAGGAAAAAATTTTATTCAGCTATTGGTTTAAGAAAAAAATATGAAGTTAGTGTACTGGAAGCTGCTAAGGTTTTTAATTATGAAGAATATATAAAATTGTATGCTACTAATGAAGATTCAATAGATAATCCATATATAACTTCTTTGTATGATATTCAGAGTGAAGAAGATGATACAACTTCGTTAATAAATTTTCCAAGTGAAAAGGAAAGTAGTGTTTCTTTGATTTCAAACGAACTTGATATTAATTAAGACTACTAATATTGTTTCAAAATTTTTAAATTCAACTTCGAATTCTTTAAAAACAGAAAAAAAATGTAGGTAATTATTTGACTCAACTTGAAGAAAAAAAAAATGTATCTAAAAATTTAACTGGTGTTGAAAGACCTAGTATGTTCAATTTAGTGAAACCTGGTGATAAATATAGTAAACAATGGTTGAATATTAATACAATTAGAACTAACGTTTCTGGAAAAAACATGATGTGCTGTTTTAATGCTTTAATTTTGTCTTTAGATTTGAATATACAACCTTTGATGTTTAAAGAATTTCTTTTGAAAACTTTAGAGATAGATGAATATAGGAACGCTATAATAGAAGTAGGAAATATACATTATGACACCCTCGTAAGAACTTTAGCAATACCAGAAGAATTAGGTGATATGAATGTTGTTAGGGCTGTATCGATATTTTTTTCTATAAAGCTTGTTGTGGTTGTTTCTCATTACGAATATTTTTCAATAGGTGAATATCCGGATGAAATAATTCTACAATTTACTTATACCGGTAGTGATAGACATAATTCCATTGGCCACTTTAATGCATTTCTATCTAAAGACAAATCCTTTTATCTTAGGAATAAAATAAAATTTGTTAGGTTGATACATAATTAAATTTTTAATTTATTTATTTATTTATTTATTTAGGTAAACCTTACAGCTTTTAGTATTATATACAAGTGAAATTATAAGATATTACGCCAATTACAAGGTACTCAAATATACAATTCAATACAGCAGTTTTAAAGAATGATAGTTACTTATGTCTAATGTTATTAAGTTATAGTGAGTGGGTATTTAAATTAAGATTGTAAATACTATTTTTATTATGTACTTGTCCATATTTCATGACGTAGGAGGAGGGGGGAGGGGGGAGGGTGGCGGGCGGGTGAAGGAATGGAGTAGGGTAAAGTATCTTTATAAGCGATAAACGATGTACAATAGAAAGTCATTCATGTAAGTTAATGAGAGACAGAATTTTACTTTTAAATGTGTTACGTGATAGGCCAAACAAATCAATAGATGAGAATTTTTTATTGTAAAGTGTGGGTAAGCGAATAAATGGGGAGTTTTGAGCGTAGTTTGTTGTGAATTTGGGCACGTACAAAAGTGGTGTACGACGGGTTCGTTTGTTGGGTATATTGAACCCCACATGTTTGAGTAAGTCACCGCAGTCAAATTTACAATTTAATAGGTCGAACAAAAACATCATATCGATGAGATCGCGCCTGTCCTCTAATGACATTACCTTGTGACGTAAGCAAGATTCAGCATAGTCGTTAGATAGAAACCTAGCTTTATAGTTGAGGTGCTTCACGAACAGACACTGGATACGCTCTATTTGGGTGCGATGTTGGGCGTAGAGTGGTCGCCAGACAACGGCACCAAACTCTAAAACACTTCTGACATACGCATAATAAAGAGCTTTGAAGCAGTGTGTAACGTTGTAAGTTACCGTTGTCTTCACTCTATCATTAACTGGTGCGGGTGGAGCATTCGGACGGAGTGCAGTAACAGATGTTAAAGGAGGAACGGTTTCGAATTCCAGTTCGGGGTTCCTGGCACCTCTTCGGGATCACCGCTTTTCCTCGCTACCCTACGGTTTCCCGGTTCCTGACACCGCTTCGGGCTAACCTGCTTCCCTGCTCCGGCTGCATTCGGACCGTTACTTCTCCGACGTCAGCGGCACTCCGACTACGGCAAAACCCGCAGGGAAGATTCGTTGCTGCGTAACCAGGGTCAGACTACATTTGGAGAACCCACGTTAAATAAAATTTCTTGTTGGCTACCTATTTGGAATCTTTTTATTCCTCTCCAAGTAGGGACGTCACAGTGGCGCCCAACGTGGGGCATTGTAACGTTGTAAGTTACCGTTGTCTTCACTCTATCATTAACTGGTCTTATTTTAAATTTAAGTAGTAATTCTCTTAATAAAACTACCAAATGAGGCTAGTAATCACAGTATTAATTTTCACGCGCTGTACTAGCAACATTCCACTGTTGACAACTCACTCGCTCTGCTATGATTGGCCCGTTTTAAACTAACTAGCCGTGACCGCGACTTGACTTTGCGGCGCCGGCGTCATTCCGAAAACTCACTCAGCACTATACGCACGTCCGTCCTACTGGCGCTCTGTAACGGTCCCTTTTTACCGTACGCCGACGAACGACTCTAAACAGTAATTACTTACGTTTAATCATAACGTACTACTAGTAGTTACGTTTTAGTTTTGTCTGTGCTTCATATTAACCCCGATTGAGGTGAGTGGTGAAAGATACTGTTTTAAAATCATCTTACCGTTAGGTACTTTCGGGCTTACTCATTTGTGTCCAGAATCATCTCATTTCATTTATTGCTTGTTGCGTTTTATTCCTTTTAGACTCGCTAATTATTATTTCGCGATATTCACATCGCATTGTAACGCAAATTGCTACCCGCTTTTAGACACGCGTTAGTGTGTCTTGGCTTCTTATAGAATGTCTGGAAAATATGTTCAGCTTACTAAATTATACTAGCTACCTTTTTGTGTGGAAATTGTTGATTGTTACCGGCAGATTTCATATTTGGGCATTTCATAAAATGTCCGGATTGTTTGCATAATGTCCCAAGTGGGGTCTGCCGATAACAAATATGAATGCTTGCTTGTTTTTATTCCTAGCACTGTATTTTCCTTTGTATATGTAACTCCGTTCTGATTGTTACCACCACGACAACACTATTCTTTTCTTGGCGGGTGGAGCATTCGGACGGAGTGCAGTAACAGATGTTAAAGGAGGAACGGTTTCGAATTCCAGTTCGGGGTTCCTGGCACCTCTTCGGGATCACCGCTTTTCCTCGCTACCCTACGGTTTCCCGGTTCCTGACACCGCTTCGGGCTAACCTGCTTCCCTGCTCCGGCTGCATTCGGACCGTTACTTCTCCGACGTCAGCGGCACTCCGACTACGGCAAAACCCGCAGGGAAGATTCGTTGCTGCGTAACCAGGGTCAGACTACATTTGGAGAACCCACGTTAAATAAAATTTCTTGTTGGCTACCTATTTGGAATCTTTTTATTCCTCTCCAAGTAGGGACGTCACAGTGGCGCCCAACGTGGGGCATTGTAACGTTGTAAGTTACCGTTGTCTTCACTCTATCATTAACTGGTCTTATTTTAAATTTAAGTAGTAATTCTCTTAATAAAACTACCAAATGAGGCTAGTAATCACAGTATTAATTTTCACGCGCTGTACTAGCAACATTCCACTGTTGACAACTCACTCGCTCTGCTATGATTGGCCCGTTTTAAACTAACTAGCCGTGACCGCGACTTGACTTTGCGGCGCCGGCGTCATTCCGAAAACTCACTCAGCACTATACGCACGTCCGTCCTACTGGCGCTCTGTAACGGTCCCTTTTTACCGTACGCCGACGAACGACTCTAAACAGTAATTACTTACGTTTAATCATAACGTACTACTAGTAGTTACGTTTTAGTTTTGTCTGTGCTTCATATTAACCCCGATTGAGGTGAGTGGTGAAAGATACTGTTTTAAAATCATCTTACCGTTAGGTACTTTCGGGCTTACTCATTTGTGTCCAGAATCATCTCATTTCATTTATTGCTTGTTGCGTTTTATTCCTTTTAGACTCGCTAATTATTATTTCGCGATATTCACATCGCATTGTAACGCAAATTGCTACCCGCTTTTAGACACGCGTTAGTGTGTCTTGGCTTCTTATAGAATGTCTGGAAAATATGTTCAGCTTACTAAATTATACTAGCTACCTTTTTGTGTGGAAATTGTTGATTGTTACCGGCAGATTTCATATTTGGGCATTTCATAAAATGTCCGGATTGTTTGCATAATGTCCCAAGTGGGGTCTGCCGATAACAAATATGAATGCTTGCTTGTTTTTATTCCTAGCACTGTATTTTCCTTTGTATATGTAACTCCGTTCTGATTGTTACCACCACGACAACACTATTCTTTTCTTGGCGGGTGGAGCATTCGGACGGAGTGCAGTAACAGATGTTAAAGGAGGAACGGTTTCGAATTCCAGTTCGGGGTTCCTGGCACCTCTTCGG
The DNA here is from genome assembly GCA_949825045.1 of Argyresthia goedartella. Lineage (NCBI taxonomy): Eukaryota > Metazoa > Arthropoda > Insecta > Lepidoptera > Argyresthiidae > Argyresthia > Argyresthia goedartella. The sequence goes on from OX463811.1 coordinate 22,572,758, forward strand.
GATCACCGCTTTTCCTCGCTACCCTACGGTTTCCCGGTTCCTGACACCGCTTCGGGCTAACCTGCTTCCCTGCTCCGGCTGCATTCGGACCGTTACTTCTCCGACGTCAGCGGCACTCCGACTACGGCAAAACCCGCAGGGAAGATTCGTTGCTGCGTAACCAGGGTCAGACTACATTTGGAGAACCCACGTTAAATAAAATTTCTTGTTGGCTACCTATTTGGAATCTTTTTATTCCTCTCCAAGTAGGGACGTCACAAGTGTACGTCCTTGAATGGGAGACTACTCCGAATAACAAAACCCAATGACTTGAATGCCTTGCTGGTGATATGTTCGACATGTTCATTAAACGTAAGTTTATGGTCAAGCATTATTCCCAAATCACGTACTATATTCGTTCTTGGTATAGCTTCCTTACTAATCATATAGTTATATTGTATTGTAGTATGTTTTCGTGAAAACGAAATCACCTGGCATTTACTTGTATTTACACTGATTCGATTTTGAGAATAGTATTTTGAAAGATTGTCGAGATCAGATTGAAGTAAGTGGCAGTCATCTATGGTTTCTATTCGTCTAAATATCTTCTTGTCGTCGGCGTATAATAAATAATTAGAATTTTTGAAACATTGAGGTATGTCGAAGAGGTATATATTATAAAATAAGGGTCCTAAATGCGATCCTTGAGGAACGCCAGATGTCACTGTTATATAATTTGATCGATATCCCCCTAGTACCACCGCCTGACACCTATTCTTTATGTAAGATTCAACCCACCTAAGTAGGTTCCCGTTTATACCCAATATACGCAGCTTAGTTAGTAAGTTATCGTGGTCTACTCGATCGAATGCCTTCTCAAAGTACGGACTTTGAGAAGGCATTGAGAAGGTATATAACATCAATTTGAGCCTTTGTGCTCATATTAGATGTTATATACTCGGTCAAAAGAAGTAAGTTGGTTTCGACTGATCTGGATTTAATAAAGCCATGCTGGGCCGTAGGTATGCTCTTGATAGTATTTGCATATACATAGTGGTATACAATTTTTTCAAACATTTTACCGAGAATATTTAATTTTGATATGGGCCTATAATTCGTTATATAATTTTTGACACCTTTCTTGTGAATAGGTACAATTTGTGCTTCTTTCCAACGTTTGGGAAAAACACCCTCATTCAAGGATCTTTGATAAATAATTTTAATGGGTAGAAGAAGTCCACGCTTGCACTTTTGTATGAAAATGGCTGGTATTCCATCGGTACCGGCACTTTTTCGGTGATCAAGTCCATTAAATAACTTCAATAACCCCGCATCAGTTACTTGAATATGACACATATTTTCAGATACAGTGTTTTGATCTGACCCTGCATCAAATTTATGAGACGAGGAAGGAGTAATAAATACACTTTGGAAGAACTCGTTGAATGAGTTGCAAATGTCTTCTCCTTTTGAAAGTGTTTTGCCCTGATATTGCATGTTACACGGATATCCATTATTGTTCCGCTTAGACTTAATATATTTCCAAAATTCTTTAGGGTCCTTTTTTATAGAATTTTGACATCGCAACAGGTATTGCTCAAGACATTCGATTTGTAGTGCTTTAGTTCTGGATCTTATTAATGAAAAAGCGGAGTAGTCTAGCGGGTTTCTATATTTTTTCCATAAGTTATGCAATCTGTGTTTTTCTTTGAGGCTATTGATGAATGCGGGGGTGTACCACTTTGGATAATGATATCGGGACGAAGTTTTGATAGTGGGTATATGTTTAGACATTAGTACTTCCAGAATCTTGTAAAAACAATCAACTGCATCATCGACTGAGCCAGTGTGTAATAATTGATGCCAGTTATATTGTGACAACTCTTCGTTTAATAATTTGTATTCGCCTTTGTGAAATTTCCGCAATACGCGAGGTTGGGTGCGTAATGGACGCGAGCTTAGCTCATTAATTATTAATTCAAGTGGTGGATGGAATACGTCTATTTTGCTAAGAGGCTGGACACACTCACGGCAATCAAGAATTAGGTTTGAAAAAATTAGGTCGAGTGTGTTGCCGCAGGAATTACACGTGAAGTTGTATTGAGCAAGTCCCATCAGTTCGGTCATATTCAGAAACTCCGTCGTGGCCTCTATCAAGTCTGATTTAGTTTCTCTGTGGATAGTATACCCATATGGGGAACGATCCCATGATACGAAATGAGAATTAATATCACCTGCCAATAAAAACATATCAGAAGGCGTTTTTGTGGTAGCACACGTCATCGAGTTTATAAAATCACTTATTAATTTTGGCGCATTTTCGTCACAGGAAATTGGGGGTACATACACGGTTCCTATGTGCAAATCGCATGTACTTTGCGTGTCACCGCCTCCGTGGCGGTGACACGCAAAGTAATGATAATAACATTAGAGAATATAATAATTAATTAGATGACAAATTTAACAATAATTTTTTTTTAGATGATATTAAACTACGGTCCAGAGCAGCATGTAAACTCTTCGAGATTTTGTTACGTTATAATTATCCGATTTTATCCATTAGAAAATATTTAGAATATGGTGCTGCACCTGGGTCTACGTATAAAATGTTAGATATGTTAATTGGATCTGAACTTAAAAAAATAAAATTGATATAAAAAAAAAACGGTTTGAAGTTTTATGATGACATTCCTGATAAATATGTAATGTATCAGGATATTGAAGAGTTGGATACAATTTCGGATAACGAATCATATGACCTAATAGTTTTTGACGCAGCTAATGACACATCAAAGTTTAAATCAGAAAATACAGACATGACAAAAAAATTTTTACAATCAGTAATTCAAGGTAATTTGAAATTTAGACTTGATTGTTAAAATACCAGATGTATTGCACTGGATTGGTAGCGTTGATTATAATGAAATACAAAATTTGTTGCATTCTAAAGGATATAATTATACGTATTTACAACCTATTTCCGGTAATTGTTTTAATTTGGAAGCATATATCATAATAAATAGTGAGTCTGTTATTTTACAATTGAAAATTCTACTAAACAATTCATGTAAAGATAATAATTATTATAACACTCATTATAGAACTAAAAATATTCAAAAGTTTTTATCTAATAATACTGAAGATATAGATTTGGGAGTATTCGAATATATAGAAGATCCATTAAACAAGTGGATTCCAGAAAGTGTTTTTGCATTTCAGTATAGATGTACAGCTTTACAAAATTTTTATGATGACGCTATAAAAAGTTATAATTCTTCGGATTATTACTTTGAGAGTGTAATTATGAATAATTGTGATTTAGAATTGCCACCTTTGAGTATGAGATATGTCATGAGTAACAAAGTTTTCCTTGATAGAAAATATGATTTTGTAAAACCGGTTTTGCAGACGCATTGTCCATCACGTAGAGATCCAGGATTTACTGAAATGTTGTTAGCTGTATTAAAGAGAAATTTGGGTGTACATCATATTAGTGAAGAAGTTAACGAATCTCATATGGTGAATATAATGATAAATATTTTTTTTAAAACATTTGTGGCTAGTAATATGAGAGATGTTTTTGAATCATATATGGATAACAAAATAGTTCTGAATAATTATCTTATTAATTCTTGGTTACCTTCTCAACCCTCAAATATAGATTCAAACGTTGATCCAGATAAAGTCATAACACTTGAAGACATTAATAGGTATTCTTTGATGATAAAGCGTTTGCCAAAACCTAAATAAGATGTATCTGCTATTCACGAATATTCTTCTTTGCAAACTATAGCCGCACACGCGAAGACTATAAATGTTATGTTTTGTCCCATTTTTAGAGAATTTAAGAAGAGATTGATAAGTGTATTACCTGATAAATTTAAATTGTTTTCTGATTGTTCTCCGGTTGAATTTCAAGATAAGTTAAACTTAGAATTGGACGCTGATATTTTGAATACTGATGATAAGTTAGAAATAGATATATCTAAGTATGAAAAATCTCAGGGTAAATTATTATTGGAATTTGAATTAGAATTGTATAGGTTATTTGGTGTACCTGAGGAATATTTAAGGATTTGGAGATTTGCTCACGAAAATACTATTCTATATGATCGAATAAATCAGATGAAGTTTTAGATTCCGTACCAGAGAAAATCAGGAAACGCTAGTACTTATATAGGTAATACTGTGGTTTTAATGGGAGTTATAGCTTCTTTGTTTGACACTAGAAAATTAAAATTGGGTCTCTTTAGTGGAGATGATAGTTTGTTAATAGGGGGTGTTAAAATATAGATAGAAATGATGAATGTGCTAAGTTATTTAATTTGGAATCAAAATTTTTGCGATATAAACACTCATATTTTTGTTCTAAATTTCTATTGAATGTGGACGGTAAATTTTTGTATATACCTGATCCGTTTAAGTTGATAGTTAAATCAGGTAGAACCGATTTAGTAAATTTTGATCATGTAGAGCAGTATAGAGTATCTCTTTGTGACTTGATGTTTCAGTTTTCTAATTCTATGAATAACATGTACTTAGATGAAGCTTTGAATGAACGTTATAAATTGACTGGTGACCATTCTGATGTATATTCATCTATACATGGACTAGTAAATGGTAAAGAAGCGTTCCATTCTATGTATTATTTTGAAGAAAATGCTATTATAATAAACGACCCATCATTACCTAGTTTGCAGTGATAATCAAATATACCAAATAGCCTAAAATTTCACTTAAACATTCGATAAATAGATATATTAAATTAAAATTTTGTTTTATTTTATAATGCTCTCATTAAAAATTTTAAATTTTCATAATGGCTGTGTCTGAATCAGTTAGTAATGTTATTGTTAGGATTTTCGTTAATCCTATCGCCTTGTTACTTTTTGCGATTTGGGTGTGTTTAACTTTTGCTGAATATTTTTCGACCAGGCATCCTACTGACAACATTATTCAAAAATTCAAATTCATTCAGGATACTAGAAAAGTAGATACAGGTATATTGGTAAAATTTTGTGAATTAGTTAAAAATAATACTAATGTCTCTACTATTTTGTCGCTAAATTTAATAACAGTTATATTGAAACCTAGTTATGTCACTATTTTCTTAGAATTGATATTTTCCGTGTATTTGGCTGTTCATAAGGACTTTGATTTTTATTTTTATTTGTGGGTATCAGTTATTTTGTTTCTCTATTTCTCTATACGCGGTGGTAATAATAAGTTTATGATAGTTGTAATTGGTGTACTCGGTTTGTATATAAAGTATATAGCTGCATTTGGGGGCAAGGGTAACACTGGCTGTCAGAAGGGTAACACTGGCTGTCAAACGGCAAACAGCTGATTTCACTACGTCCCTAGAAAAATTTATATTTTAATATGATTTAGTGTAATTCTGAGCCCAATTTAGTGTTATTTTAGGATTATAGTGTAATGTTAAGTATTTCTATTGTTTGCAGTGTGTTTTAGTGACGTTTACTAGTGTCTCGAAACATGTTAAATTTGTGACCGTTGCAGGTTATAAATTTAAAAGTATGTGTTATTTCCGTACACTTTCGGCGCTTTTTGTTACCTTATTGTTAAATTATTATATTTAACAACGTTTAAAATATATTTCATAGCAATTAGTGATGTGCAAACGCTGAAAAACGTTACTATTCCACGTAAGTAATTTCGCATTGTTTTGGTGTGCAATTCCTTGATTCTTATCTCAACTGTAACCAGGATGACCCGCAGAGCTGCTGCTGTCGCCTCCCGACAGCAGGAAAATGACAAGCTCAAAGTTACCTTACTAGAATAAAAAAAATCAAAGGAAATGGTCACCGAATTACTCTGTGAAAGGGAGGAAAATGAGAAAGAGCTATTATCAGTACTTGAAAGTAGAGATAAGCTAAAGAAACAATTATGTGTATTAGAACAAGAATGTAGTGATGTAATTGTTGAGCGGGACAAGCTGCAGGTCACCGTAGATAGCTTCACTGTATGTAGTGCAGAGTACGAGCAAGCCCTGAAATCGATTGATTCCCTGGAGAAAGCATTGTTCGATGCCCATGAACAAATACATGCACTCCAGGAGGAGAAGGAAAACACCGCAGCGTTGCAGACCCAGAGCCTCTACAGTGAAGTCGTAGGGATCAGCCCGCAGCTGGTTATTGATGCAACTGGAAGCCTTGATGATGTCATTGATTTAACTAATGACACATTGCCCACATCAAGGTTATTAAGTTGCAGCAATAACAAACTAGGTAAAATAAATAGGTATATACGGAAAACTCAGAAATTAATAAAACATAATAAATTGTGTACTAAAAACTTAAAAGTAAGCAAGAAAAATGTAAACTTATTACATGATTTGAATATGTGTGTATTAGAATTAGAAAGTACTAAGTTGATGTATGAAACTGACACACAAAACTTACATTTGAAAATCCAAAGCTTGGAGGATTCATTGAGATCACTAAACAGTGCATATTTGAACTCTGAGAAAGTTATAAATGAATACTCATTGGCTATGGATGATTTAATTCAAGAAATGAACCATAATTGTGAGCGGTTTGAGTCGCTGACCAACAACCATACTTGTCGCTGTGAGCAGAAAGGTGGTTGTTTGACAGCGGGCAACTCTCCGGGCTTGTGTGACAGTTTACCAACACAAGGTGTTACTGATAATAGTTCTGCCAAGTCTGATATGACCACAACACCTGATATCATAATGTACTGTGATGAGATTGGAAGTGGCATGGGCTCAGCACTCCACTCATACTCTAAGGGACATAGTGTTATTAGTAATTGCTCACCTTTTAGCACTGTAGATAATATTATAAATCAAATTTTGAATGACAGCACTATCACAGCCAGTGCCACACTGATAATTTTCATGGGCAATAGGGGAGATGTGAACAAAAATAATTTAATAAAATTTTATGAAACATTGAATGGTCTTAGTGTGAAAAAAATTATATTGTTCACATTTCCCTACTGCAACCAATTGACACAAAATGAAAATGTATATAGACATAATATGAATATAACTATGTACAATTTATGTACATATAATAATAAGTTTGATATTATTGACACTAACAATTATGTTAGTAATTATTTTACTATGACTAAAGGTACATTTTACCTTTCAAATTATTGTAAACGACAAATAGCTATGTCACTATTATATTTATATGACATTACAGCCAAAAATTTGGCTTCTAACTCTGCTTTTACTGAGCAGCCTAATATGAATCTGGTATCAGACCAGAATAACAGGATGCATTTAAATTAGTTCATAGGACAACAGAGGACCCAGGCTCTGGCAACATATGTTCTAGTATATTAGAAAACCCTAAGAATAAGGGAAGCTCACATGCTAAGTATATAAGCCTGGTTCATCAGAATATTCAATGTATTAGAGGCAAAGATCTACAAATAGAGTTATTTTTAAATTGTAATAAAATTGACATTTTGTGCATAACAGAGCACTGGTTAACTATTAATGAAATTATGTTTAGCTTTAAAGATCACCAGGTTGGTAGTTCGTTCACCAGACTTAATTCAATACATGGTGGGGCATTAATCATACTAAACAATCATATGAAATTCAAGGAACGTAAGGACATTGTTTCCTTATCTGTTGAACGAACTATAGAACTTGCAGCTGTGGAATTAGAACAGTTCATCGTTATATGTCATTAAAAAGAAAATTTCGTTTGTGCCAATAACTGCTGACCGGTTAGAAAGAATGAGATACTCTTTAGCCCAGGAACTACCGTTTTTGGCTGCTGAACAGTCTCCTAATATAATGTATAACTTATTCTTTGAAACCTTTATGAAACAGTACAGCGCGATATTCACTTCAAAATCGGTTGTGGTTAGTGGTTCAAACGACTTTAGTACGTACTGCAGTAGCCCGCAGAGTTGCATAAACGCAGGCAAGCATTGTATGCATTGTATGAGGAACGACGGTTCAACATGAGTGACGAATTTAAAGAACAAGTCAAACAGTTCTCCAAACAATTTAAATTAGACTGTCATACAGCTAAACGTAATTTTCTGAGTAGTAAAATTAAGAATAGTTCCGATGTTATAAAAACGACTTGGAAAATAATTAATGAGGAGGCCGGTCGTAGTAAAAAAGCGAGTCACGATTACGAACTAAAAATTAATGGACAGCTTACGAGTTCTAGCTTAGAAGTTGCAACTGAATTTGAATCGTTTTTTACTAATGCACCGGCTTCCACGACTAAGTATTTAAATTCGTCACCTTTGTCTGCTGTTGCAATATTAAAAGATAATGTCTCAGAGTGTGCTTCATACTTGAATTTTAAGCACGTCACAAGTTCAGATGTCGTAAAGGCATTTAAATTGATAAATGTTAAGAAAACGAATGATCTTTGGGGACTCTCTGTTCACGTCGTTAAATCCCTGATCGAATTAATTGCACCTGACCTAGCGGTCATTTTCAACAATTGTATAGACTGCGGTGAATTTCCTGATTTAATGAAACAAAGTAAGATAATTCCCCTCTTCAAAGCAGGTAGTACTCAAGACCCCACCAATTTCAGACCTATATCAATACTACCAACTTTTAGTAAAATTTTTGAGAAATTAATCTTATCACAGCTATTACATCATTTTGAATCAAATAAGCTAATGCATAACAAACAGTTTGGATTCACTCGCGGTCGTTCAACAACAGATGACGGAATTCAGTTCATTGAAAGTATTTTTGATGCCTGGGAAGAGTCACAAGATGCCCTAGGCATTTTTTGTGACTTATCTAAGGCTTTTGATTGCGTTTGTCATGAAACATTGATCAGGAAATTACATCATTATGGAGTTAGAGACACGTCATTGAATTTGTTAAAATCTTATCTGAACGGAAGAATACAAAGGGTAGACGTAAACGGAGAACGATCACCAGGGTCATTGGTTTCTTTGGGCGTGCCACAGGGCTCAATATTGGGACCCTTCCTATTCCTCATCTATATAGATGTTTAGATAGGGTAAGTCGTTTATATAAACGACTTACCCTATCTAGGAAGGGACTGTCATGATATGGTACTGTTTGCTGATGACACCTCACTTATTTTTAAAACAAAGCGAAACCAACACGCTACTGATGATCACGTGAACAATACCATATCAAGAGTGGTAAATTGGTTTAATGTTAATAATTTGCTATTAAATGAGAAAAAGACTAAATGTGTTAAGTTTCTTACTACTAACGTTAAAAATAATCAGACATGTATAACAATTAAAAATGAGGAATTGGAATTGGTAACCAGCACAGTGTTTCTAGGTATAACGTTGGATTCCAAACTCCAATGGGGTCCACATATTGATAAGCTATCGAACAGACTGAGCTCTGCAGCTTTTGCATGCAGGAAAATCCGTCACTTGACAGATTTAAAAACAGCCAGATTAGTTTATTTTAGTTATTTTCATAGTATTATGTCCTACGGTATTCTGCTCTGGGGCAGTGCTGCTGACATAAATACTATTTTTGTGCTGCAGAAGCGGGCTGTTCGTGCGATTTATAAAATGAATAATAGAGATTCTCTTAGAAATAAGTTTAAAGAAGTAAATATATTGACAGTCCATAGTCAATATATTTACGAGAATATTATGTATGTCCATAAGAACATTGTTAACTTTCGAAGAAACTGTGATATACATAACTTTAATACTAGAAACAAGGACAAACTTGCAGTGCCCACTACTCGGCTCCATAAAATAAAAAACTCGTTCAAGGGTAATTGTGTAAGATTTTACAATAAACTCCCAAGCACTTTGACAGATCTATCAATTAATAAGTTCAAGAAATACATCAAGCAAAGGCTTATTTCTAAAGCTTACTACAGTATTAAAGAGTACATAGACGATAAAAATGCTTGGGACTGAATTGTTCTAATTAATTGTGAGCATCATCACTGCCAGAGTTTCTTTTACTGGACACTTGGAGGCCTTTTACACCTCCAAAGATTAATTTAATTATACAACTCTTGACTGTGGGGACCATTTACATCTCCTATTATCATTTTATTATTGACTAAATTACATCTCTGTAATTTATATTTTAATTATTTTATTATGACATTTGAGACTCTTTACATCTCTCAGAAACAATAATTAAGTACTTTTTTTTTCTGATAATATGATAATAATACCAAATGTTCTGTAAAAAATGAAATGAAATGACATGTGAAAGTGCCCTTGTGGCCTATTTACAGAATAAACGTTTTGAGTTTTTTTTTTTTTTTGAAGAACCTTTTAATAATGGCAGTAATAAAGTTACTACTCCTAAACCTAATGTTCATAATCCTGGTGGTAGGGTATGATGGAAATTACGAATTACGATACTCTTACCAAGAAAGATAAGGCCATCGAGAATAAACAGGGACATATCAGTGCTGCCATCTCAAGTATAGGAGAGGCTCTAACAAAGATATTCTCTCAGAATGACAAGGATACGTCAGTGGTCAAACTCCTCATTGAGGCTGGACGAATAATGTGTGATATACAACACACTGAATCTATGAACCGGCGCAGTTTCATATGCGGGGGGATAAAGAAAGAGATAAAAGATCACCTCTACGAGACGGACATTGATAAATATCTTTTTGGGGAAAAACTCGCTGAAACACTCAGATCGGCAAAAGCTATTAGTAAGTCTGGCGCTGAAATCAAGATTCAAGCTTCTGCAAAGAACATAACTACTGCCGCAAGGCCGAAAAGTGCACGTCCTTTCGGTCCTTTAAACTTGAAGCCCCCACTTCCGTACAACGCGGGGACGACAGTGGGCCGGTGGCAGACACCCGCGCCCCCGCTGCACACTGCGCCGCCGCCGCCCCCGCCGCCGCCGAGGTCCGCGCCGCAGCCGCCGCCACCGCAGCAGCGCTCACAGTATCGCGCTCCGCAGCGACGCCAGTAGATTCGGTATGTGGAAGACTTTCATATTACCATGACCAGTGGCGTCTAATAACAAGTGATCCGGTTATACTATCTTGGGTACAGGGCTACAAAATACCGTTCATAGAACAGGTTGCCCAAATACATATCCCAAGACATTCAATTTATTCAAAATCGGAGCTTGTCGATTACGAAAAATCTATTAATGACCTCTTACTAAAAGGAGCCATATCTCAATGCCAATCAATAGAAGGTCAATACTTGTCAAGCTATTTCCTGATTGAGAAAGAAAATGGCAACAAGAGATTTATTTTAAACTTAAAGTCGTTAAATAAATTCATTAGTACTCAACATTTCAAGTTAGAGGATTTGCGTACGACCATAAAATTGATTTCTCCGGGCTACTATATGGCTTCTTTAGATTTAAAAGACGCATATTTTCTTGTACCTATTCTAAAGGAAGGCAGAAAATATTTACGTTTCGAATGGAAACAAAAGCTCTATGAATTTAACGTCCTTCCATTTGGTTTGAACACGGCACCGTTTGTTTTTACAAAATTACTCAAACCGGTCATGTGTTTATTACGCTCATTAGGTTTTCTATCGACTATTTATTTAGACGATATATGCTGTATAGGTAAAACTTTTGAAGACTGCCAAATGAATCTTTCACAGACAAAACAGGTGTTAAATTCATTAGGGTTTATCATTAATGAAGATAAGAGTTGTACAACTCCACAAACTACCTGTAAATACCTTGGTTTGATTATTGATTCTAAAAATTTCCACATAAGTCTACCGGACAAGAAACGGAAGTTAATCAAATGAGAATTAATACATTTTAAACAACTCCAGCGTTGTACCATTCGCAGTTTTGCGCGACTTTTAGGCCTCCTTACATCTGCTTGCCCTGCCATCCAATACGGCTGGCTTTATACCAAGCAATTTGAGCGGGTTAAATATTTGGCCTTGTTGAAATCTGATGACTACAGCGGTCACATGACTTTGCCGTCACATTTACAATGTGACTTTAAATGGTGGTTAAATAAGATTGACCGAGCTGTCAACCCTATCAGGGACGACAATTACTGTGTGGAAATTTTTTCTGATGCGAGCAAAACAGGGTGGGGGGTGGCTTGTGGCGGGGAGACCGCCAGTGGTCGATGGTCTGATGAGGAAAGTAAGGAGCACATTAACTCCCTTGAGGTAAAAGCTGCTTACTTTGGTCTTCAGGTCTTCGCTAGGAACCTTCATGATTGTCAAATTCTATTATGAATAGATAACACAACTGCTATTTCATATGTTAATCGTATGGGTGGTGTAAGATTTACCCACCTTAACATAATATCCAGAAATTTGTAGCAATTCTGTGAAGAGCGTAGGATATTTGTGTTTGCTTCTTATATCAGCTCACAGGACAATGAAATAGCAGATGCGGAATCTAGGAGACAACACCCTGATATCGAGTGGGAACTGAGTGCTGAGGCCTTTTCAATGATAACAAGTAAGTTAGGTACTCCTGAGATTGACTTGTTTGCATCAAGAACAAATAATAAATGCTATCGTTACGTATCTTGGCAAAGAGATCCGGGGGCTTGTGCAATTAATGCGTTCACAATAGACTGGAAAGATTGTAACTTTTACGCATTTCCGCCTTTTGCAACTATGTTGAAGGTACTTAAAAAGATAATTACAGATGGTGCCGAGGGTATTGTTGTTGCACCTGTGTGGCCTACTCAGCCTTGGTTTCCACTCTACCAGAGCCTCCTTTGCTCAGATCCGTTGATTTTAGATCCGACTGATATGGTCTTATTTTCTTCAATCAACAGCGCGATCCAACCCACGCTCACTCTTATGGCAGGCAGATTATCCGGGAGGCGTTCTTGAGAAGACGCGTGCCACCTGCATCCCTAGATATAATATGCGCTTCATTAGCGGATAATTCCTTAAAGCAATATGAAGTTGGCTTTAGACGCTGGAAAAAATTTTGTGATCATAATCAAGTTGATTTTTATGAGTCTTCGATCCCAAATGTAATCTATTTCTCTATCAGAAGTTTTTAATTCAGGTGCTCAATATGGAACTCTCAATTCTATTCGTTCTGGTTTATCACTAATTTTGGGCTCTAAAGTAGGGAGTGATGACAGAGTGCAGAGATTATTCAAAGGGTTCTATAAGATGCGGCCCCCTACCCCTAAATATGGTGATACATGGGACCCATCCATCGTTCTCGATTATCTCTCTCTTAAACAACCTAAAGATTCGTTAGATCTTGTATGCCTGACCAAAAAGACAGTTACTCTTATAGCATTAGTTACAGCGCATAGAATGCAGACAATTTCAAAGATTAAGCTAACATATATTCAGACCAACTCAGATAATATAAATATCAATATACCTGACCTCATTAAAACTTCACGACCAGGTACATCCCAACCCAATTTGTATCTCCCCTACTTTAGAGATCGAACAGAAATCTGTCCAGCTTTGACTTTAAATCAATATATTGACAGAACAAGGGAACTGAGGGGAAATATTGATACATTATTTATAAGTTTATGGAGACCTTACAAGGCAGTGACATCTCAAACATTAATTTGTCCTCTCATTAATCAGTCCGCGCTGAGACGCGATGAGATCAGGTTGTCGATTGTGCGTGCTTAGCTGCGCGAGCGCCGCGCGTGCGTAGAACGTTATGGTATCCTGTTAAAGTTAAATATGACGGAGAATACAAACATTATTGTAAACGAGTTCTTGACATTTGTCCAGAACAAAATTGATGTGCTTGACGAGCTCAGTATTGTGCAAATCTGCAATTCTAACTTTAGTGACGATGACGTCGAAGCTGGGAAATCAGTGTTGTTCAAGGCGGTGACTGACGGATCGAGTTCAAACTCGAGACTTGTGACAAGAAAAGGAGAAGATAAGAGAAAAAAGAACATTAAAGATGTTATGAAGCTATTTAAAGAAACTGAGCCCGACTCCCACCCCGTTTTTGTGGCGAGGGACCTAAGCCGACTGCCGCCGGTTACTTTCGACCACGTTGACGTGTCTCGGCTACTAAAGGACATCACAACACTCAAAACGGAGATTCAACAACTGCGCAGTGACAGCAGCTCTAAATCGGAGTTTCAAGACTTCGAAAAAAAAGTTCTTGACCAATTAATCGAGATACGGACACAGCGTACCCATGCAGTGGACTCGGTTCAGCCGCTCAGCGGCGGTGGCGCGCATAGCAACCAGGCGAGCCCCGCTAAGTCCGGCCCGAGTAGAAACGGTTTGTCGCCGGCGGAGGCGAGCTCAGCTGACGACCGGCGAGTGATTACGCAAACAATGAACAAGGTAAGACTTGCTTCTAGCCCTAAACTGAGACCAAACCCTACCTATAGGGATGTGATCCTTACCAAACCTCCACTAATGACTAGACGCGAAAGCGAAGACTTTAATAGTGACGTTAGAAGCATCATCGACGAGGCAGAATTCACTGTGGTACAAAAACGAAAGAAGCAACCTAGAAAGATAGCTACTACAAAGACTACTAAGTCCAGGAATATGCACGGCACCCTAGAATCTAATAGTAGCTGTATTGAGGTGGCAGAAAGCTTCGGTGCGATTTATGTATCTCGCTTGAAGAAACATATTACGATAGAAAATATTAAGGCTCATATAGAGGAGCGTGGCGAATCATGTATTAGTGTTGAGCTACTGAAACAAAACCGTGAAACTAATTTCAACTCTTTTAAAGTTGTTGTACCGAGTTCTAAAGTAAAGGTTTTCTTGGAGAACAATTTCTGGCCAGTACGTATTGTATACCGTCGCTTCTGGGAGCGAAAGAAGTTGACAATGACGTCACGGGATAACACCATCGCAAAACAACATGATTAGTACATCTAACAAGAATAATAACACCCCGCATTCTGACATGAGAAATGTTACTATGGCCTCGTTTAATTGTAAATCCATTAAACCTGCCATAGAACACATACGACATATATGCAGATCAGCTGACATCGTTGTTCTTCAGGAGACGTGGCTGCTTCAGCATGACCTCAATTTCATACACGAAATTGACGACGAGTTCGGCGCCTTCTCGAAATCTTCGGTGGATAGCTCGGCGGGGATACTGCGTGGGCGTCCTTATCGTGGATTGGCAATAATGTGGCGAAAATCAGTTTTCAAAGATGTGTCGATAGTGGACTGTGCCAGTGACCGGTTGGCGGCAATTCGAATTGAGTTCGGGGGTCGTCAACTTATAGTGTTTTCTGTGTACATGCCCTGCGATGACATAGACAACCTATGTGATGACGCCGATATTGAAAGAGAGCGCAGGGCCATGGCTGTGCGGGCGAACATGCTCGCACGTCGCTTCGGGAAGTGCTCTGAGGATGTTAAAATTACTTTATTTAGGGCCTATTGCCTCTGCTTTTACATCTGCCAACTCTGCACTAGCTACTCCAGACGGTCGCATAACATCCTCAGAGTACAATATAACAACGCCTTCCGTATACTGCTGCAACTGCCACGTCACTGCAGTGCATCGGGCATGTTCGCCGGCGCCAGGGTCCCTGACTACTTCGCTGTCATCAGGTCACGGATAGCCTCGTTCTGGGAAAGAGTGAGAACTGCCAGTAACGAGCTCATTAATGTTCTTAACGAAAACCCATACGAGAGTGGGATCATTAAACACTGGCTCCGCGTGCACCAGGAAAGCAACAGAAAGTAATATTCTATTGTTCAAGTACCTTATTTTGAGTCTTACTTACTTTCACTATTATTGTATTTTTATGGGTTTTTTATTGCCTGAAATAAACAAATTATTATTATTATTATTATTATTATTATTAAGTAGATGGGTAAAAGAGACACTTTGTGAAAGCGGGATTGACACATCGATTTTTTCTGCGCACTCTACCAGGCATGCTGCCACATCGAGTGCGTATAAAAATGGTGTAAATATAGACACTATCAGACGTACCGGTGGATGGAGCGGGAGATCTACTGTATTTGCTCGGTTCTACCAGAGAAATGTTGTAAATAATGATAATCACCAATTTGCATTATCCCTGCTGAATTAGGTGCATATTATGAAGTACATAAAACTTTTGAATGAATATTTAAATTAATCATAGGTTAAAGATATTCACCTTCATTGTCTTGAGTACTGATAGAAGAATGTAATGGGACATGTAAATGTTTCATTAAATAAATTCGTAATAGTCGTTTGTGGTTTTTCAATAGTCTAGTAATATTCCACTTAGACTTTCAAAATCTACAAGTATATCTCTAATCTCAAAGGACAAAGCCTGTAACATTATTGATGATTAATCGAACTTACCTGTAAGTGAAGTTCTATCATAATTATGTGAAGGCTTTGTCCGAAGAGATTAGCTCCCGCCCGCCCAATGTAACCCATGTAGTGGAATATTACACCTGGTACTCTTGGAGCTTTGAACTAAATGATCCATTGGGTGATTGGGTGCGTGGGGCTAGCAACAAGGCACACTCGATAAAAAGTTTTTTTCGGTTTACCCTATGTATTTTAACTATAGTGGATGAATGGCAGACACTACGTGCTACTACAAGTATATCTCTAATCTCTTGGGAGAAAGCCTTCACATAATTATGATAGAACTTCACTTACAGGTAAGTTCGATTAATCATCAATTATACTGCGGATAATTAGAGGCTCTGCTATCCAAACTTCAGTACAATAAACATCTATTTACTCCTACAAACCTCTTTCAATTCATGGCGACCCAGCCAGGCCAGCCTACCTCTCGCGAGGTAGTGCTGTGCCAAATGGCAAATAAATAGAAATACCTAAATATGGAATGTGGAAAATTAAAAAGTATGAAGAAAATGTATGTATGAAGTATGAAGAAAACCTTAAGACCAGATAGCAGCCAGAAGAGGAAGATGAAGAATTAAGAAGATGACCATATAGAAGACAGAAATCAATTAAAGAAGAAAGAGTAAAGTTAAAGAAGAAAGAAAAATAAATATAAGTACAGAAGATTTTTGCTGCCGGGTGCCGGGCGAATTTCAAGCCTAAGTGATGTGGAAAGCAGGGCGCCGGGCGTAACCGTACGGGTCAAGTGAGGAGCAGCCGGGAGATGGTACGGGTCCCAAGGTGAGCTGACTCCGAGCGAGCTGCGGCGATCGGCGACGTCGTGGTGACTCGATATAAGATGTGGTTTTTGGACAATGGGTTTCTTTATAGGTGTAATATGTAAGTAATTTTTATTAATTGTCGATTTAAAATCACGCTAGGCAGATTTTTGTATTTTTGACATAGGGTTGACGATACAAAACAATATCAATAGATATACCATTTTTTTCCGAGGGTGATTGCATAAAGTAAAGAATATTTGGAAGAATACATACAATGAAAAGTTAGTAGGTAGTACAGTACAGTTAGCAAGAGAAGTATGAATAAATGTTTGATAACTGTTTTTTTTTGGGAATGGAGATATTTATGACGGCCGTAAAGTAAATTGAATTAGTTTGACACGAGTTATTTTGGATGAGGATTTTGATAGTAGTTTATTTTTGGAGGAGACGATTTTGAGAAATATGGGAAGAATGTGGTTTAAAATGTGAAGTAGGAAGATAAAAGTTTTGTTGTTTTATAGCCGTTCTAATATTTTATTAAATAATTGCCTCATAATTCAAATTTACTCCAAATGTACAATCAAGTACATAAATGTTTCATGACTTGGTAACAGTCACAGTTATTCCAAGTAATTCAATATAGTGTTCGCAGGCAATCCAAATATGGACATGCAACACTGCAGAAGAATCCAAATTAGGTAGAACACTTGTTTCGATCACAGAAGTAAAATAATTGTTATTATAAGTTCATGTTACTACAGTTCGACTTGTATAGAGCGAAAGATTTTAGTTTCAGTTGACTAATATGGGAGATACGTAGAAGGTGATGAATGATTGATAACAAGCTTAGGGTACCGCAAAGAGAAGTTTGGAACCATTTTTTAAATTACAGTATGAAATGAATTTTAATAGTATGAGTATGTATGAAAATCAGTTGAGTGTGTGTAATAAATATTTAGTACGCTAAATAAGTACGTCTTAGAGAGAAGATAACTTGAGTTAATTTTTTTTGTGTGTTCAGATTTTTATGTTTCATTATTTTTCTGAATAATTTACAGATAAAGTAGTTTAACCTCAGATTTAAAATACATTACTAACGACGGAACCACTTACGTTAGTTTAATACAAAAGATTGTTTCGAGATTGCATTTACGTTTATTTTATTTTACAGATTGCAATCGAGTCTATTAATAGAATTATAGTCTGACCAGCGGATATGGTCACTTCTTCTTGTATGATATTGAGAGTTGAAAAGTATGGAAATTGAATGAAATTAAAAGTTAATCGTTGTTATGAAGGGTTATTTCATAGGAAAGTTGATTTTTGTTTGGATTTGGGAATGTTGGTTTTTGTTGTCGTTAGGAATAAAAAGTATGAATTTGAGAGAAGGTGTGGAATGTGCAGGATATGTTACTCTAGGCCACAAAGCAAGGTTTTCGAGAAAAGTTGGACTGATCATCCAATCTTTACAGAATATCTTAAATTTCGAAGGATTCGTATGGATTGAGTTGAAGTTATGTTTTTAGTGTGGTACGTGACTATTGGCGAGACCGATATGTCATTGTATTTTCAGCAAAGTCTCAAAGTTACAAGGTACAAGGCACGAATCCTTCGCTTCGATCATGACGTGAACGAGTTTCCTTTGTGAGAACGTGGGATATCGATGACCTAATAAGCTCGCGAGCAGGCTCAGGCAGGTAGACCTGGAGCCAGGTACTAGTAGTATATGTATTTAAGTATTATTATAATAAAAGTACCTTAAGACTCTATAAATAAATAAATAATAAAAGTAGCTATATGAAGTGAGAAAAAAAAGAGACTTTGATTGATAGCGTTTGTATAAGAAAAGAGAGAATATTTTGTTAGATTGGAATGAAGATGTATACCCAATGATTTATTTTTAAGAACATTGTGATGTGAGTTTTGAGAAGGTAGACTTGTTATGGAAAATAAAAATAAAGTAGTTTGCATTAATGGAATAAGAATTGAATAAATAAATAAAGGGAGAAAAGAAAGAGAGACTCAGAAGGAATGAGAAATATAAACATGTATTGCAATCAGTAAATATTGTGAATTTGAATTTTTAGCATGAAAATAAAGATAAATTTATGTCGTCAACCCTACACCTAAAACAGTTAGTTATTATTTCGTGTGTCTAGAAAATTGGTACTAGTATATAACCTGATATTTTTATGTAATCGTCTGCTTTATAGATAAACATACTTCAGAAATTAAGAAACATTATAGCGTTTCTTTTGCATATATTTTTTTAGTGAATAACAGACAAGTGTATGTTTTGTAATAATTAAAATTGTGATAGATCATCAATTTATTTGACTTGGTTTTTAAAATTGTTTTATATGAAAATATATAAAAGTATTTATTTTTAAAAGGATATTTACAAATTGTTAGATTTACACAGTTTTTTTTTAATGGTAATTTTACACAAATGATTCATTTTATAGTGGTTAATTTTGTATTCATATTTTATAGATTGATGTTTTGATGATATTCTTGTTATGTGTTCTAAATTGTTGAATTTCATAAAAATAGAACGAAACCGTACATACAAGAGCATTATGAAATATTTAGATATAGTTTTAGAAAAAAATATATAATCATGTATTTTTTTTTAATTTCCGTGGGAGGTGAAGTGTGCGGACATAGCGACATAGAGATGTATCACTGTGTGTGTGACTCCTTATTTGTAAGACTATATAAGATTATACTGCGGATAATTAGAGGCTCTGCTATCCAAACAATAAACATCTATTTACTCCTACAAACCTCTTTCAATTCAAGGGAAACAAACTATGATAAAGTTTGTTGATGCTCTCTCTAATCTAGAACTCATAGGTTAAATATGTATATGTATAATATGACTGTACGCAATACAAAAATTGTATTCTTTGACACAAATCTATTAATTTGAAAATACATCACTGACGGAAACAGCGAGGACATCAAAGTTATTATTCTTAAAATTGACACTGACGTTATAGCTAAGTCTTTAGCTTCATTTATTTTAGAATCTGTTATAAACAGTATAACAGAAGTAAGTAATTGTATAACGGTCACCACAACGATTAGTACACGTACTAAGAAGCATGTAACTACTGACAAGGCAATATGTCAATTTGTCAATTGTAAGACGGGCTGGTTTCCGCAACTCGACGACGAAAGCGCCTATTTTGCGTGTGGGTGGGAATGCGACATCATTCGAGCCAACCCAACTCCTCCAGGAACGCCAGTAGGCCCTTTACGTTACCGACTATCCCTGGAAGGTCCCTCGATTGACCGAGGTGTTTAGCCCTGTAGTCCGCTACTCCTGTGCACTCCATAAGGACGTGAGCAGCCGTTTCTTCTGCCTCCAAGCAGGCTCTGCAAAGGGGGCTGTCGGTAACACCTAGGACATATAGATGTTTATTAAAGAAACCATGGCCAGTAACTGCTGCAGTTACCAGTCGCATGCGCGGCCTACTAAGTCGAAGCAAGGTCTTAGCCAGCCTAGCGCTAGGGGACGGCAAGGCCAGCTTAGCCTGCCTGCACTCCTCATGGTTTGTCCAAAGAGTGGCATGATCATTCCTGGTCGACTCTCTCAGAAATGTGCGTACCATCTTGAAGGGAAGAGGGATGATAGGTTCGGGACCATACGCTGTCAAGCTAGATCCTTTACGCGCCAACTCATCCGCTGCATCGTTACCTCTTGATCCGCTGTGTCCTTTTATCCATTGAAGGATTACGCGGTTGTGTTGACATACCTCCATTAGTGGTTTGTGACACTCGTAGATTAGCCCTGAGTTAATAGTGTTGCTATTTAGGGCTTGTAGGACGGCCATGCTATCCGAGAGGATTCGAATGGAGGAATCTCTTACCTTTCTCGATGCTATGGCATTAGCGGCCGAGATGATGCCCATGCATTCAGCTTGAAAGACAGTATTATGGGCACCCAGTGGAATGGCTATCTTGATGTTTAGGTCCTCCGAGAAGGTGCCTGAACCAGTGCCTGCTTCAGTTTTTGAACCATCGGTAAAAATTCTGAGCTCTTTAACGCCGAGCCCCTCAACCCGATGGTCTTCATGTAACTGTATATTGTATTTTTTGTCAAAAACAAATTGTTTAGGGATTCTGTCACTGCAAGCCATAGAGATGGGAAATTTTTTGTAAACTTCCCCTAGGATGGCGGTGTGTGAGGTCCTGTTTTTCCTCCAAAGTCCTAAGGTGTTGAGTCTCACCGCAGATGACGCGGCCTCCTGCTTAATATACAGCTGGAGTGGCGGAAGACACAGCATGGCAATATGTACAAACGATACTATTTTATCTTTAAACTGCCGCAACCGACAACAGAAAAGCACGGCTTAAAGGTAATGCACCAAAATATACAAGGCTTTTCTGGCAAGCAACTAGAATTAGAAATGTTTTTAGAAAGCGAAAGAATAGATATACTTTGTATGACAGAACACTGGCTGCAAGAGTGTGCAATGCAGTTCAGCATAACAAATTATAAAGTGATCAGCTGTTTCAATAGAAAGAAAAGTATTTTTTTTTGTATTTATTTATTTATTACTAATTTACAATAATCTCTTATTCTAATACAATAGCCCCACAAAACTGCTTACGCAGTTTGACTGTGGGGTTGATGAGTCTCATTTTTAATTATTTTTTAAACATAAAAAGAATGTACTTATAAAATATTTTGTAGGTATAAAATGGAGTGTTAATTAAGCAAATATTTCTTTAACTTCGACGAAAACTTATGTCTATTTTTTTCTTGTCTAATATCCACAGGTAAAGTATTTAGAAGGTATGGAATACGCTTTTTGAGCGTCCTGTCGCCATAATAATTTATTACTCTGGGTACTTCATATTTACCCGTGGATATAGACCTAGTGAAATGTGCATGGGAGACTAGAACGAAGTGGCGATTTGACCGGTTTGTGATCTGGCAACCCTGATCAGATCGCGCTTGTTACGTTAGGACGCTGCACGCAGCTATTGTTGTTGAGAAAATCTGTGTTTTTTAGTTTTTAAAGTATGGTGGAACCGATAGGAATTATAAATGAAGTTCACAAATGCCCAAACTTGGATGCACCTTCTACTAATGACTCTGCTCCTACGTTCAGCTCTACAAGACCACCTTCGACCATAAACGAAACAGAACCCTACGGCTATACCACGGCAAGAAATGAGGATGTTACTGACTACCCTACCAACCAGCAGCCCTTGTCGGTATCTTCACAAGTCATCCACGTCTTCTATGGATGATTTTAGTGATTTAATTAAAATAGATTACTTAACATAAATAAAGATTTTCATAATTTTACCTTTTCATCTTTTAACCTCAACTATTGCAGAACACACTTTAGGAACAATAGCACTTATGGATTGTTTCGATACTCTAAAGTTATACTGCAGACTTGTGTAAGAGTCCCCGGAACCTAAAAATCGAAGTGTTATTGCTAGCCTATCTTGGATTGAAATTGGAGCTCTTAAATTAGTATGGTTTCGACTAATTCTTGGTCCGATCATCTCAAGTAAATTTTCAAAGTGAGTTGGCGTCATCCTTGTAAAATTTTTGTATTGTCCACTTATGTGCTGAAAACGCATATCTGTAAGCAGTTCTCCATCTGCTCTCCATTTATACAATTCTGTGGTCACCAACGTCGGGGTCTTCGGCGTTTTTTCATGAGTTCATTTATTATTAATAATGAGGCACTAATAATCGTCAGAACAAGAACGTGTTCTTCGGACTCCATGCTTCATGTGATTCGGTTTTGTGGAGAGACGCGCACGACCAAAAAAAAACATGTGAAGACGGGCCGTGTTCGCGGCGGAAGGCGGAAACTGACGTGCGCAGAGAATGCGCGTTTATGCTTGCAGCGAACATTAAATGAAAGGCAGAATGTTGCATTGCATGTTACGTTTCACCAGTCTGTACGCACCATTAGGTACTCGAAAACGGTCTCTGTACGCGTCTGATTGAGCACCTAACATCAACAAATGCGCTCTCCGATCGACAGTACGTCTATCGAGAGGGCCGCTCTTCGACTGCGCTCGCAAGAGACGTAGTGCACCGCATTGTGCTCACTCGGGAGCGGAAACTTCAGGTTGCGGTGCTATTCTGCGACTTATCCAAAGCATTTGATGTTGCGGATCACATCGTCCTCGCTGCGAAGCTAAGACACTATGATATAGCCGGTCCCGCTCACTCCCTGCTGACCGACTTCATGAAAGAAAGGTCGCAGATTGTAGTCAGCGGTGGTTGTGGGGCCGCGTCTGACCCTATTGCCACCGCGATGGGTGTAGCCTAGGGCACATCTTACGCGGACGACGTCGCGGCGGTGGTAAACGCACATAATATTGGTCTTCTGGAGCAAAGATTGAACGAAACTGCGACTTCTCTGTCCAACTGGTTCAGGGACAACGGATTGGTCCTGAATCTGCAAAAAACCCAGTTTCTCCACTTCTACTTGGGAGGTCCCCCCCCTAGGGCAATAACGACCAGAGTAGGGGGAACTGCGATCGAGCAAGTGCTAACCACCACATTTTTGGGCTTCGAGCTGGTCAGAGGACTATCCTGGGAACATCACATCAACAAGTTGTGTGGAAGACTTGGCGGCGCCTGCTTTGCGCTCAGCCGATTTGCAAAGACTGTACCCACGGGCGTCGTGCGCTCGTGTTATTTCGCCACCGTACACTCTCTACTTCAATACGGCGCCGAGCTGTGGGGACGCGCTTCCGACTGGGAACGCGCCTTCAAAATGCAAAAACGATCCTTAAGAGTAATAGAACGAGTCGCATGGGACGACTCAGCTCGACCACATTTCAAGGCTCTAGGGATCATGACGCTGCCTTCCATAGTGATTTTCCAGATAGCGCTATACGTGCGCGAAAATTTGGGCTCATTTAAAACGCACGGGGACACCCACGGATTCAATACACGGAATGCCGCCGCTGGGAGGCTCTTCATTCCGCACCGCACGCTGGAGAAAGCCGCTAGGCTCACCCACATCGCGTGCCTGTCAGTCTATAACCGTCTGCCGGACGACATCACTTCCGCTCCCAGCACGCAAATCTTTAAATTCAGACTGAAACCGCTGGCTTGTCGAGCAATCGTTCTACCACTATAATGAACTTCTTACGCCAAGCGTATAATTTTAGTCTATTGAAATTATTTTGTTGTTCTTACTTTTAATTTTATTACTATTGCTAATTATCATTAACTCTCTAACCTTCTATAAAAATCTAATTTTATTGACATTATTTTATTGACTTTTTAATTTATTATTTCAATTGAATTTGGTTATTGACAATATATTTATTTTTGTTAACTACAAATGCAATTATACTGTAAACTAAAATAACATGTAATGAAAGTTATGAATTATCTTATCTTATATAAAGTCATACCGTTGTGTCAGAGAGTGTCGGGTGGTCCGTAAACATCTTTTACACCTGCCCTGCTCGTAAAGACCTACTTACTTACGTTCAGAGAGTGAATGTAAGTTAGACTTTACGTCATTCATTCATTGTCTGCGTTGAAAACTACGTTCCATTTTTAAATTACTTTGCAGAACAAGCAATGCTTGATATGTAATGGATTTTCATACAACTTTACAGTTCAAGCTATGCAAACCTCCTTGGTCAAAAACTCAATCAACACAAAAAAAAAAGAATTTGGCGGTAATCAATCGATATTATTTGAAGTTTGATAAAGTTTATCTCAAATTAATTACCTAATTAAAAATGTAAAGTGATGAAGTGGATATGGAAGCTGAGAATGTAATCGACAAACTTTTGCCAAATAAATCAAAAGAAAATTAATATGTAGGTACCTCATTAGTTTTTTGATATGAATTTAAATAACATTGTTTTTTTTTTATTTGTTGTGTTTTATTTTCCTCGCAAGAAAGGTGTAAAATAGTATACTTCTCTCGGGTTGTAAGTAGCTATTGCACCCTCGAACTATATCCGCCCTTGCTCGCTTCGCTCGCTCGGGCGTCTAAATATCCCGGGTGCACTCGATCCTTAGAGCCCTTTGCGAGCGAAGCTCGCACGGGCACCAAATTGCATCTCGTTCCGTAATAGCTCACTTACTTCCCTTGTAGCGTAATGTACTATTATCTACACACGTATCATAAACCCTCTTTACTGCGTCCAAAAACCGCACGTTACGATCAGCACAATGTTAAACTATTTGGTAAAAACTCATTTCTTATCTGAAAAATTACACATTATGACCATAATGTGTAATTTTTCTACATATTATGACATTCAAATTTCGAACGCCGACCCCGCCTGCGTGCCGCCCCTAGTTTGTCTGTAAAGTTGGTACTACAGAACATGCTATGCAACTGCAACATCGAAGAGAGCTTATGATATGTGTGTAGATAAACTAGTTTATGTAACTGTACATAATTAAGCCTTAAAACTCTCGACTGATACAATAGTATCACTCGAGAGTTTTAAGGCTTAAGATAATAATCAAACTCGCCTTCGGCTCGTTTCATAACCCCACTCTCGAGTTTGAATGCTCTCCATTATGTAGCAGTCACATAAACTACTATTATATAAATTTATTAGTGTGTAATTTAAGCAGACAGAAACCTCAATAATTTGTTTGTCTCATTGTTACAGGTGTTCCAAATCTTAAATGTGATTAATTTTCATGTTATTCAATTTATATTTGTAGTATAAATAGATAATTGCAACTGTTGTAGACTATCGGAATTATAAGTCAGCTTTTAGGAAAAAAGTAAGTAAGGTGGGTGCCCCGAATACCAGCGCCCCGGCGCTAATACCAGTCTCTTCGCCTTTTTCACTTGATAATAAGGGATCTTTTTATGCAAAGTTAAATTGTTCCAACTTAAAAAAAACGTCCAAACCAATCCAAAATCCCTAAATGCCAAATAAAGGATGCTTAATTTTTGGCCTGGCGAAACTGAAAGTGTTATTCTACTCATCAAAACAAACAACTATTACCGGAACCTGGAACCAACTTTGAAATAAAAAAAAGATTATCAGCAGTTTCATACATTTCAAAAATTTGTATGGAGCAGCTGATTTATTTTTCTGACATTTCAGAGTTGGTCGCATAGTAAAAGTTGTATGTATTGATGAGTAGAATAATCCCTTTCAGTGTTGCCGCACCTTTTTGAGGCACTCTAGTTAGTACAAATAAGTACCAAGTAGTCAATCATGACATTATATCAGTTTAACAGTTGTTAAAATAAAATTGTAGGGGTGGGGTCTCTAACTCTTGTGGGATAAAACGAATGATACTCAATGCTGCCAAAAGATACACACTTAGGTCCAAAGTGTAGTGGCCTGGTTTACATCAGCCTAACCTGACTCCGTTTATTTCGCTTACATATTATGTAGGTATGTACATGTACCTACAATGCTTCCCCCTTTATAAAAAATGTTCGTAAAAAAAATTAATACGTATACAATACAAATAATCACTTACCCGAATACCGAATGCAAATTATAATCTATTTCTAAAAACTTAAAGTTCCTATAAACTGTATTATTATATTTTAAAACTAACCCTAGCACAATACACAATACAATGAACAAAAATAAATAATTAGCTTAGCCGTTTACACTCCCATTGTCGTCGCTTGATGTTGGCATCTCGGGACGGTTGTTGGAGCTGCTGCTGCATTGATCTGCCTCCCAATTCTGTCGTCAATCCGTTTCATCAGTGACTTGACTCCTTTCTTCTTGTAGTATTGGATGCATACTAACAGCAACGATAACGCCAGGACGGCGGTTAATGTTGTCATAGCCATGTCTGTTATACTGGCGCTCGCCATAGATCCTCCAGCTCCCGCCGCGTTTTGTGAAACCACTATTTCTTCTTTGACGTCCTTGGTTCCCCAGTTGCCCATTGTTGCAAACTGTAAGGCTTGTTGCTGCAATTGCCGTTGTTGATTTTCCGACCGCGTCGTCGTAATGTGTGTTGCTCGCTTCTTTGATGCGCTCTTTTTATTGCGCTGTGAATCTAACCACAGGCCTCACTAACCTGCCTGACCGCGTTTTTTTTAATATGCTGACTCGTTGTCGCTGACATTTCGTTCTCGATTTACATTGGACTCTTGTGTGTCTATTTTGCTCTCTTGCATGTCACCTTGTAATTGTAACCTGAAAGCCGGTTTCAATCTATCTATGCTGACCACAGTTGTTTTGTTTTTAACCAGTAACTTGAAGTACTTGGCATGTCTTCCTATGACCTTGTATGGTCCTTCGTATAGTGGTGTAAGTGGTTTCCTCACTGCATCGGTCCGTATGAAAACAGAATCGCAGGTACTCAGTTCTGGATGTATGTACGATTGACTTTTTGCATGATGCGCATTCCTCAATGGTACAGCTTCTCCATTGTTTGTTGTAACTGGCCGGTGAATTCCTCCGGAGTAGTGTTTTGCCTTTTCGGCTCGAAAAACACTCCTGGAATGCGGATGTTGGTTCCGTATAACGTCTGTGCCGGGCTTATGTTGTCTCCTTCTCGAATTGTAGATCTCAGACCGAGTAGAACTAACGGTAACTCCTGAGACCAGTTAATTGTGTTTCCCCGTGCTATTATGGCAGCTTTCATTGTTCTGTGCCATCTCTCTATCATCCCATTAGACTGAGAATGGTAACTCGTGGTTCTGATTTTCTTGATACACAACAGTCTTGTGAGTGAGTTAAACAAGTCGGATTCGAACTGCCTCCCTTTGTCCGTAGATAGAGATGTACAGCATCCGTACCGTGAGATCCACGTGTTCAAGAAAACTCGCGCTACTGTTTCCGCTGTGATATCGCGCACCGGTACTGCTTCTGGCCATCTTGTCGCCCGATCGATCATCGTGACAATATATCTGTATCCATCCGACTCTGGCAGTGGGCCGACGACATCGATGTGCACGTGATCTAAACGCGCTGAGGATGGGAACGTGCTAACTGGTGCCTTGGTATGACGGGATACCTTACTCTTCTGACATGCTATGCATGTTTTTGCCCATCTCCCGGCGTCTACATTCATCTTGGGCCAAAAATAATGTTTCGCGACGAGTTTCCGTGTTGTTCGTACGCCCGGGTGAGTTAAATTATGCCGGGTGTCAAAAACGCTTTCCCGTAGGTTTTCTGGCACATAAGGTCGCAATTCATGTGTCGAATTCTCGCAGTAGAGCCATTTTTCATCTCCCAAGTTGATCGGTTTAATTTTGATGTTGTTATTGTCGATTAGCTGTTTGAGTTGTGGATCGGATTGTTGCATGTCTGCTATTTCGCTCCAATCGGTCGCTGTCGGGCAATCAACTTGAGCTATTCTAGACAACGCGTCAGCGACTGGATTCTCGTTACCGGTGAGGTGTCGAATGTCTGTAGTGAATTGCGCAATGTACTCAAGGTGACGTACTCGCCGTGGATCATTTGCTTTCTTGCCTGTGACGTATTTTGTTGAGAATGCATGACACAGTGGCTTGTGGTCCGTGAACACGATTATGTCTCTTCCTTCGACGTGCGGTTGAAAATGAGTGATCGCCATGTATATTGCAAGTAGTTCACGGTCGTATGTACTATATCTTGTCTGCGCCTCGCTGAGATTTTTGGAGAAAAACGATAGTGGCTTCCATGTATTGTTCTCGAATTGTTGCAGGACGGCGCCGACACATGTCTGCGACGCGTCTGTCATCAGTGATAATGGGGCATCAGTAGAAGGTGACGTCAGTGTAGCGGCGTTGCTCAAACTTTCCTTACACTGTGTAAATCCATTGATAGCGTCGGGTGTCCACTGTATTTTTGTGTTATCTTTTTATTCGTACCAGTTAGGTATTTATTGAGGCAGGCCTGGTGTTTTGCTGCGTTAGGTAAACTGTTTTGTAGAAATTCATCATTCCCAGGAAACGTCTGAGCTCCTGGACAGTTTCGGGTCTGGGATAGTCTAGTATGACTTTGACCTTTTCCGGAAGTGGTTTTACCCCATCTTGCGTGATTTGATATCCCAAAAAGTCTATTTCTGACTGTCCGAAAAGACATTTTGCTTGATTAATCGCGATTCCGTTATCATTTAATCTTCCGAATACTTTGTTTAAATGACGCTTGTGCTCTTCTTCTGATGTTGACGCGATGAGAATGTCGTCGATGTATGTAAAAATGAAGTCTAGTCCGGAAAGCACTGAATTGAGGAATCTGACGAAAGTCTGCGCGGCGTTTCGTAATCCAAAAGGCATCCGTGGAAATTCGAAAAGACCAAATGGTGTAATTACGGCTGTTTTCTCGACTTTTTGGACAGGAATCTGGTTGTATGTTCTCTGTAAGTCAATCCGAGAGTAAATCGTTTTTCCCGGTAACAGGTATGTGAAGTCTGTTAACCGAGGAATCGGATATCTATCTGGGACCGTAATCGTATTCAACCTCCTGTAGTCTCCGCATAATCTCAGATCGCCATTTTTCTTCTTGGTGACGTGAAGAGGACTAGACCACAGACTCTTAGATGGTCTGCATATACCCATCTCCAACATGAGCTCGATCTCTTTCTTCACTCTATGATATTTATCCGTTGCTAATGGGCGACACTTGGAGTATATTGGATGTCCGCTGGTGATAATTTGGTGTTTGACATCGTGTTTGGGCTCGACGAGGGCGTTGATTGGTTTGGTGATGTTCGGGTATTTTTCTAATATGTCCGAGTAATGCTCTTCCAACTTAATTGTTCTCAGGGTTGGTTCATCTGACTGACTTACTACCCCTTGAGTTCGGAGTCCTGTTGTCCCATCTATTAGTTTCTTGTTCCGGATATCGACCAGAATGTTGTGAAACTCTAGAAAATCTGCGCCGAGTATTGGTTGCGTAATGTTTGCGACGACGAAAGTCCAACAGTATGGCCTTCTCATATGTAGGTCTAGCGTCAGCGTTTTCTCGCCATATGTCTCAAATCAAAATCAAATCAAAATGTATTTATTGAGCCAAAAGAAACATAAATACAAAAACTTTTGTAAATTCTAAACTCCAAACTAATATTAATTGTATCTTGGGGTTTAGTGTGTTGTGTTATGTCTGTATTTCTGTTCCATTTGCAGCGTATAGTTTGTATGCTGACCTTGCTTCGTTTTTGCCTTGTCTTGGTAATACGGAAATGTTGGCGCCTGTGTCCACTAAAAAACGGTACCCACTTTTTCGGTCGGTAACGCATAGGCGGTTGGCGGGAAGTATAGCGCTGATTTTCGCCCCAGTCAACGCTGACTCTAGTTTTCCGATAGTTTTTTCCAGTTACACGGGCTCTCGCAGTTTCTGGCTCGGTTGCGGTAACGAAAATGGTACTGGCATAGCCAATTGGGATCGTACGGGTTAACCCTCGGGCGAGACCGTGATCTAAAACGACTGCGGTCACGACTGAAGGATCTGCTTCTTCTCTCGTCTGTATGAGCTCTGAGGGCTGCAACCTCCAAAGTCAGCTTACTGACTTGTGCTATCAACTCTGCCATGAAAGGGTGCCCACTGGAAACTTCGCATATATCTGCCTTGTTGTTCTCCATGATCTTGTCTGCAATTCCCGCGAGGTTGTCCAAACTTTGATCCTGGCTCACTGTGAGGACGGCGCGGACCTGAGATGGTAGCCTTGACGTCCATAAGCTGATTAGGGTTTTGTCCGGAACGCTAGTATTTTTCGCTAGTTCTCTCATGCGACGTAGCAGGTGCGATGGTTTTTGGTCGCCCAACTGTATCTCACTCACGAGCTTCTGAAACTGCCGTTCCTCTGATTCTTCATAGACTACAATAATCTTTGCTTCAATGCGCCGTACTTATTGGCTTCTGGTGGTGAAATCAGTATGTCGGAAATCTGACGAATTGCCTCTTTTCCCAACTTCGACACTACCAAACTGTATTTGGTTTCGTCGCCTTGCTTCTGGGGAGCCATAACTGTTTCAAATTGTGCGAACCATACTCTCGGCATGTCGGTCCAAAATTCCGGTATCTTCGATGCCACTGTGATGGTTGCCAGCTCGCCATTTGAAGATGAACTATTGCCGGCAAGACTGCAGCCTGGGTTACTTATACTGCCGTTATTTCCTAGGCTCATGTCTTCGTTGAGGTGACGTCGGAGTTCTATAACGTCGAGTTTCTTGAGTGATGGTTATTTCAGCGTCGGGGTCACCAATTGTAGGGGTGCCTACGGGTCTCTAACTCTTGTGGGATAAAACGAATAATACTCAATGCTGCCAATAAAGAACTGAATATATATTTCAACATATCTAAATAAGAAAACATAAAAAGATACACACTTAGGTCCAAAGTCTAGTGGCCTGGTTTACATCAGCCTAACCTGACTCCGTTTATTTCGCTTACATATTATGTAGGTATGTACATGTACCTACAAAATAAAAGCTGCATTAGAATATATTCTTGAAGAAATAATGTGCTTACAAAAAATACATACAAAAACTCACGCCTGAATCTCGCAGGGGTAGGCAGAGACCAGAGACTGACTGAAAAAAAAAATATGTATGCAAATGTTTCATATGGATAATATACATAGGGCGCACTGTAAGTTTCCGGAACTGGCCACTTACATAAACAATATTTAAAAATTTATTGCAACATTTGAAAATAGAACTCTTTGGCTGTAGAATGCAGTTTGTTTCATCTGACTGCCTTTTGTTTTTACCTTGTGGCGCCATTTAAAAAATTGTGTGTCTGCATAAACATGGATTTAACTCGGGAAAATTTTCGTAGTATGATTTTCTACGATTTTAAGTGTAATTTGACAGCTCAACAGAGCATCGCTCGGCTTGAAACAGCTTTTGGCAATGAAGCACCATGCAAGACAACTGTTTATAGCTGGTTTGCAGAATTCAAGCGTGGTCGTATCAATCTCAGTGACGAATCTCGCGATGGTCGGCCGTCCACCGCTGTGACCAACAAAAACATCGATGCTGTGCGCCGTATGATTGAAACAGACAGGCATGTGACCTACCATGAAATTCGCGCATCCTTAGAAATAGGCATGAGTCAAATACAATTAATCCTACACAAACATTTGGGTGTGAGAAAGCTGTGCTCGCGGTGGATCCCACACAACTTGACCGAGGCTCAAAAAACGGACCGCGTCACTTGGTGCAGTGCCATGCTTACCAGATTCAACGAAGGTGCGTCAAATTTGGTGTGGGACATAGTAACAGGTGACGAAACATGGATTTATTGCTACGATCCCAAAACAAAGCAGCAATCGAGCGTATGGGTCTTTCAAGATGAGCCGAAACCAACCAAAGTGGCGCGCGTGAAAAGTGCATCTAAGCGGATGATTGCTTCTTTTTTTAATACAACTGGACACGTGGCTACTGTTGCTTTAGAGAATCGTCGTACAGTGAATAGTGACTGGTACACGACCATTTGTTTGCCGGAAGTTATTGACGAACTCCGTAAAAATAACCGTAAACGCCGTATCATCCTGCACCACGACAATGCTAGTTCTCACACGGCCAGACAGACAAACGACTTTTTGAAGGCGAAAAATGTAGAACTCATGAGTCATCCTGCATACAGTCCCGACCTGGCACCTTGTGACTTTTTTCTGTTCCCAAAAATTAAGAACCAATTACGCGGTCAACGATTTTCATCACCAGAAGAGGCTGTCGAGGAGTATGAAAAACACGTTTCAGAGGTCACCACAGAGGAGTGGCACAAAAGTTTTCAAAACTGGTTTCATCGAATGAAAAAGTGCATAGACTCCAAGGGAGATTATTTTGAAAAACAATAAATTAATTTTGTACCTTTAATAGTATTTTTTCATATTCATTCCGGAAACTTGTAGTGCGCCCCACGTAGTTCAATTTTTCAAAGTTGAAATTTCAACTAAAAGGCTGGTATATATTTGCGCGTTCACCCTACCTTCCTTACTTTTAAGTATTTACCATTATTTTTACCCATTGTAGAGCTTGTAGTGTAGTGTGGCTTGTGTAAAAGATTATATAATACTAATATGTAATAGTACTGCCGTTGAAATAGACGCTAAGTTTGTATTTGCATGCACAGTTTCCCTTTCCCATTTCCCTACACCATACCTACAACATGTGTGACTGTTAGAGATGGTTTTAGTAGTATTTATTTTTTAGGCAAGTCCCGATGGCCGTGTCACTTTAAGAGAAGGACAAATTGGAAGCGGACTGCTGAAAGAGGGCCTACGTAGAAAAATAAGCCAGATCCTGATACACAACATCCTTGAAAATAATCCTTCAAAAACCATTGACACAAAAGAATTTTACAAACTCACCACAGATATATGTCAAATGTTTCCTAAAGAGAGTGCAGTGGTTTATTATTCAGCATACATATCATCTGCTGATGGTGTGAAAAAAATATGCCAGCGGGCAGAAGCGGCGTTAGGGTAGGGCGCGGTTGGGCGACCGCCCAGGGGCGCCGGATGAGAGGGGGCGCCGCAGGCGCCCCTTTTTATTCACTCGCTCAAACCGAATTACTCCCAGTTTCCCTAAGTTAAGGGAAAAAAAATATATCGGCCACACTAGAATGGAGCACTGGGCTGAGTTCAGAAACATCGCCCGCTCACGCCCGCCGACGCACCAGTCCGTTCAGAAAGTCAGTGCGATCATAGATTTGTATGGGGAACTGTCATCGGGCGACATTCGCCCGACAATAATAACACTCATTGCGATGTTTCTGAACCCAGCCCTGGACGCAAAGTTCATTTTACCGAGAATCCCCGACCATAGAGAAACACATTATCTATCTCTTT
The DNA here is from genome assembly GCA_949825045.1 of Argyresthia goedartella. Classification (NCBI taxonomy): domain Eukaryota; kingdom Metazoa; phylum Arthropoda; class Insecta; order Lepidoptera; family Argyresthiidae; genus Argyresthia; species Argyresthia goedartella. Next base: position 22,606,491 of record OX463811.1, read on the forward strand.
TTAACATGCTTATTAAAAGAGTGGGCGCTATTTTTGACAAAGCGAAGCGAAACACACAACTTGCACTCAGCTTATTCTCATTTATAAACGAGTAAACGCACTTAAAACAGTTATTCCAAATATTTAAAAACAATAAAACGCAGTAGGTAAATCAGACGTTCCACTCTTGGTTCCGAGTCGGAGTAGGTACCGAGTGACATTAGTTTTACCTGGAAAGTTTAAATAACAGTGTACAATTACGTTTTTTGACGGATCATTTCATAAGGTAAGCACAAAACTTTTAACTATCTTACACTCTATTTTAACTTTTTCTCTCTCTGCTATTTATCCATCGATCTCTAATGACATTTTGTTTGTATGTTTTAAACGTTTGGGGCGGTATAATCTCTGGAACATACTATATTGATGAAATTTTAATACGGAGATAAATAGATCCCGAGTAGGAAATACATGGATTATTTAACTACTTTTTAATGCGAGAAAAAGTCTCATTCCCATGGGAATGAGTGGGTGATCGTGATTTTTTCGTCCAGATGTGTCCCAACTTTTTTTCTCATAGTGGACTGAAAAGAGCTCTTGATTTTTCGTGGTAGGTAATGATTTAAAAAAATCAGAAAATAAGACAAAAAAGAAACGCTATTATAATGAAGTTTTGTTATGAGTACTTATTAAATGTATTTGAGAAATTATTTTAAATTCACAAAGATTTCTTTTGTTGCAGATTTTATTAATTACTATCCAATTAGTATAAAATGTCTGAAAACGCTGATCTTATAAAAAAAAACTATCTGGGGCAAATTATAGAAAACGAAAAGCAAAAAAAGAAAAGGAATTAAAAAAAGCAAAAAATTTTATGAATATAGATAAATATATCACAACAAAAAATCAAGACCTGAATGTGGCATCTACATCTGGAATACAAACGAATGCATCGATAGTGGAGCCTCTGTCTGAAAAATCCGATCAGATAGCTGTTGAAGAGATTGTGGACGAAGTTTCCCAAAGTGGGGGAACAAGTGGTGCTATGATTACAGATGCTGCTCAGAATGACTCCATTGGTGATGTACAACAAATACAAATGCTAGATGACTTTAGTACTGTTGTCCCGAATATAACGGATCCAGCCAATTGGCCACTCATTCGAAATAGCAAAATCATTGATCATATAATAACTAGTGGCCCAGTGCAAACTCACATTGATAATTATCCGAAGAATGATACAGAGCGACATTTCTCTAATTCGCATTTCATAAAAAAACTAGCAAACAATTAAACAATTCGGCGTCGATGGTTGGTATACTCCGTTTCTAAGGATCGAGTTTATTGTTTTTGTTGCCGGCTATTTGATATTAGTTCAACGTCGAGTTTAGTATCTGAAGGATATAACGACTGGAAACACTTGTCTGAAATGTTAAAAAATCATGAGAATAGCATTTCACATAAGAAGTTTTACCTTTCATGGATTGATACTGAGCTACGATTAAAAACAGGAAAAACAATCGATTGCCAAGAGCAACATTTGACTAGAAAGGAAACCACAAGATGGAATAATGTTTTGTCTAGATTGATGCATATCACACTCTATTTAGCTGAAAACAATATGGCATTCAGAGGTTCTTCTGACAAACTATACAAGCCAAATAACGGAAAGTTCTTGGGATTAGTACAACTACTAGCCAAATTCGATCCAGTTATGCAGGAGCACTTGCGATTAGCTATGAAAGGTGATGTCTCAGATCACTACTGCGGAAAAGACATTCAAAATGAATTAATAGAGCTGATGGGTGAAAAAGTGAAGTCAGAAATCATATCACGCGCAAAGAAATCAAAATATTATTCTATTATAGCTGACTGTACTCCAGACATTAGTCATGTAGAACAACTTTCACTGACAATACGATTTGTTGATTTATCATCAGATGACAATAAAATATCAGTAAAAGAGAATTTCATAGAATTTATACCTGTAAATGAGTCGACTGGTGAAAAACTGACTGAAGTTATTATTGATGTTTTAAATAAACACGAACTGGAAGTGAACGACTGTAGGGGTCAGGGTTATGACAACGGAGCAAATATGAAAGGAAAAAATATTGGTGTTCAAAGGAGAATTCTGGACATAAACCCCTTAGCTGTGTATGTCCCTTGTGGCTGTCATAGCTACAATCTCGTACTATGCGATGCCGCTAAGTCATCCGTAAAATCGGTCACTTTGTTTGGGGTACTTCAGAGGTTGTTCACATTGTTTTCAGCTTCTGTTCATCGATGGAAAATTCTAACCGATCGCTTGGGATTATATACTTTAAAAAAGCTTAGTGACACACGATGGGAAGCAAGAATAAGCAGTGTTAAAGCAGTCCGTTATCAAATTAGTGCCATCCATGATGCATTGATTTATTTGGCAATTGAAACACAGCACACTGATGTCCAAATATCTCATGAAGCTACAACTCTAGCCGAACAGTTAAAATATTTCAGCTTCATTGTTTCATTGGTTGTTTGGTATGACATACTTTTTCAAATTAATGTCGTCAGTAAATCTCTACAATCAAAAGATATGGATCTCAGTAAATGCACAGAAATGTTAAAAAAATTCTGCACTTTCTTGGAAGAATATAGAAATACAGGCTTTAAAAGCGCCATTTTAACTGCGAAGGAATTGGCTGAAGAACTGAAAATTGAGCCTGTGTTTAGAGCCACAACAAGAATTCGATTTGTCAAGCGTCAAGCTGGTGAAACTGCCCGCGACGAGCCTATAATTTCTCCAGAAAAAAAATTTGAGATTGAATTTTTCAACGCTCTCTTGGACACTACATTAATTTCAGTTAATGAAAGATTCGAACAGTTAAATGAGTACTCGGAATCTTGGTCTTTTTTGTATAATATAAACCAGATTCCGGAAAAACCCGAACTTGTCAAACTGTGTGGTGATCTCCAATTGAAATTAACTGTAGACTCTAAATCAGATATAGATGGTTGCATGTTATGTGATGAACTCGTAAGCCTGAAATCTTTTTTGCCTAATCAAAATCTGGTTACCCCTGCTTATGTTTTAAATTTTATCAAAGATAACAACTTACAAGAACTGTATCCAAATGTATGGATAGCATTGCGAATATTATTGACTATACCTGTAACGGTTGCTAGTGGGGAGAGAAGTTTTTCTAAGCTTAAGCTGATTAAAACCTATCTGCGATCGACAATATGTCAATCTAGATTGACAAACTTGGCAACTTTGTCAATCGAAAATGAAATTGCTGAAAACATCGACTTTGATATTCTAATAAAAGAGTTCGCTGATAGAAAGGCTAGAAAAGTGAAATTTTGTTAGTTTTTAAAATAAATGGATAATTTTTATTAATATTTTTTTTTCTTATACCCATTGCCTTTAACGTATGGAATTGAAGTGCAGTTGGGGGGCGCCGTGAAAATCTTGCCCAGGGCGCTGGTAGTGCTAAAACCGGCCCTGCCAGCGGGTGACTATATGAAAGCTATATTTGCCGGCGCAGAAAATTGAGAGAAATATTCAATATTAATTATCCTGTCTTCGTCTTCGAGATTTATTTTTAACCTTGTAGTAGCTCTGATGCTGCACAAACAAATCGCACGTAGTTTTAGCGCCCTCTGGTGTGTCAAAACAAAAAGTCGAAAAGTACACCAGAGGCAAACCCGGCTGTGGCAACTGGCAACCCCGCGAACCTCATTGTTTTTGTGCGCGCACGACGCCTATCACGTAGTCGAAGGGAAAAAATATAATTTTCAGGTTTTTAGTTAATAAAAAGAGGGTTTTGTGAAGTGAAGTGACCATGCCAAGACGCAAGGAATCGAAGGTGGATGGTTGGAAACGTAAAATCGAGGAGTATGAGGAAAAGCGGCGCCCACATAAAAGGCGCCGAATAGTGCTTTCGTCCGATGAAGATGATGAACATGAGGATTTAACACGAAATCAACGTAAGAGAGTGTTTCATACATACGCCGAGGGATTTGCATATTGCACTTTACTTTTTTATGTTTTGTATCGGCATGATAACCTCAAAAGGCGGTTTTATAAGAAGGCGTGTCTTGCGGCCCCGAATGGCGTCATCCAATATTGCATATTGCAATTACGAGTTACCGCAAACGTTGCCTATTGCAAATCGGTGTTGGTGGACGTTTCCATAAGACAATTATTGAATATAATTTTCTGACTTTCTGCATTTTCATAAAAAACGACGCATATTGCGTTGCTCACATTTTTAGGTTATACCTACACTCTTCTCAAATCTTGCTTAGGTCGTATTGGGCATGCAAACATTGTCATAAATGAATATTGATAATATTAAGGTTTTTAATGATAAAATAGTTATAATAATTGATGAGTTGATTAAGACTTCTGGAATTGGGCGGGCTCAACCTGTCTTAAACTTACCTTTTTTTGTTCAAGATCCTAGTATATGTCCTGCAAATACATTGCAAGAATACTTGAATGCAACTGCAAATAATAGAACCTAAAGTAATGATCGGGTATTTTTAACATTTAAAAGACCATTTCGTCCAGCCTCATCGCAGACGATTGGCCGTTCGATAAAGGATACACCCTCTCGGCCAGCGGCATCGACACTTCAATATTCAAAGCCCACAGCACTCGCCATGCGGCCACCTCGGCGGCATCGCGAGCGGGCATAAGTGTCGATGCTATTTGTAGGTCAGCAGGTTGGACCGCTCAGTCTTCGGTTTTTGCCAATTTTTATAATGGGCCCATTATTGATTTGGATTCCAACTTATTGAGTAGGTAATAGTCAAATTGTAAAACAATATTTTTTTGATTATATCTAATTTAAATAAATATTTTTAATTTCCTTGAGCACATTGGGTTTAATTGCAGCAACATTTTTGTAATTGGTACTCCAAACATCTACATGGTTAAAAATAAATCTCGATGACCAAGACAGGATAATTAGAAGATCAAACGAACTTACCTGAAGTGAAGTTCGATCATAATTATCCTGTCTTCGTCGAAGAGACTTAAGGTCCCTCCCAACCCGTACATTTTCCCTTCAAATATGATGCTTTATTAAAAATAATGAGGTTCGCGGGGTTGTCACAGCCGGGTTTGCCGTTGGTGTACTTTTTGACTTTTTGTTTTGACACACCAGAGGGCGCTAAAACTACGTGCGATGTGTTTGTGCAGCACCAGAGCTACTACATGGTTAAAAATAAATCTCTTCGACGAAGATTAATTATGATCGAACTTCACTTCAGGAAAGTTCGTTTGATCTTCTAAATATTGAAAGCCCAGAAGACTCAGCTATGCAGCTATCTAGTAATGTGGAAGTGGTTCCTTGGACTCCTTCGACTCCACAGCCGAGCGTTGTGAACTTGGCTGGGTCAGAGAACGCGGCTATACAACCTGAAACAGATGAAGCCAGTATAGATATTCGAACTATGAATAGTCGCATGAGATTGTTTTAAATATTGAAAGCCCGGAAGCCTCTGCTATGCAGCTGTCTAGTAATGTGGAAGTGGTTCCTTGGACTCCTTCGACTCCACAGCCGATCGTTGTGAACTGGGTCAGAGAACGCGGCTATACCTGAAATAGATGTAGCCAGTATAACTATTCGAATTATGAATAGTCGCATGAGATTGTTTTAAATATTGAAAGCCCGGAAGGCTCAGCTATGCAGCTGTCTAGTAATGTGGAAGTGGTTTCTTGCACTCCTTCGACTCGGACGTTCTTTTCGGGAGTAACCTATATACTGATGATTTTATTCCTGCTGTTGTGGTGAGTTTCCAATGTTTCTTTTTAATAAATAATTCATTATTTACGCGAAAGCTCGGGCAAATATCCCCAAAAAACAACTTCAAATATTGTTCTTTGTCTCTCAAGTATCAAATTTGGGCCACTATTACCGAGACTTGACCCAATTCTGGCGGGAGCTTTGAATGGCGTCTTGCTTATTTTTAATATTGCGAACGCTGAAAGTTTGAAACAGTTTTGGACCCCCCAACGGCTCCTGACTAGAACCAAGGTCAACTGATTGGATTTTTCTTTGTCCAAACCAGTTTGAGTTCAGCAAAATGCTCAACATTAGTAATTTTTATCAAGGCAAAGGTGTGAAAAAACTTAGGTAATATACTTACTGGAACTGCCCTCTGTCAAGCAGTTGAATTTTGAGCAAGCATCTATAGAAGTTTATTTATTGTTCCAGAGTGATGACAAAGTCCTGAAGAGAGAAGTGGCATACCATCGGATCTTAAGAATAATATAAGTTGGCATCGCTATAAGTTGTACTGTGTTTATTTTACTGCGGTTAAAGAGTTTAAATATGATGTCAATCATACATTTGTCATTCTTATTCTTTTATGCATTATAGTATCTATAAAAAATAAAAATATTAATCAGATAAGCGACGTTACAAAAAACTAAATTTGAATGCAGTTGAATAAAACACTTCTAGAGTTGAGATTCGCAGACATTAAGTTTATTTGGATTTGAATATTTTATAAAGTTATTTGCTTATGTTAACTATTTCAATTAACAAAACCCTCGCTGATTACAAATATATCACATATGTATGACGTCAGTCTTCTGATGGTAAAAAAATGCATTTTTGAAATACTACCATTGTGAACTTCATTGTTAATATACTTTCCGAGTTACGGACGTTGTCCTGACTAGTGGTGGTCGTTATTACGACAACAGATAATATAATGCATTATTTGTGCGCAACGAACAACACTGTTGTCGAAAACTCAAGCATCCTGTTATCCTGTGTCGTGTGACGACAAGAACCTACCAGAACCTAACAGAAAACAACCAGGATAACATTTAGTAGTAACAGTTTATTAGTTATTTACAGTGAAGACGATAAAAAAATGATACGAAGATGAGGATGAATGAGGTGAGACAATATGAAATACAGATGTCTGGATAGAAAGAAGGAAGCGGAGAACACGGAGAGAAGTAGACCGGTGGGGTGATGTCCAGGGTGCAGGTGTATTTGTTGTTGTAGATGATGTTGAAATCGTCGTTGTAGGAACGGTAGCGGGCGTACTTGTAGTTACAGCTCGCTGGATCCCGTTGTAGGAACGGCTCGCAGGATCCCGTTTGTACGAACGGCTCGCAGAATCGTGTTTGTAGGAACGGCTCGCAGGATCGTGTTTGAAGGAACGGCTCGCAGGATCGTGTTTGAAGGAACCGCTCGCAGGATTGTGTTTGAAGGAATGGCTTGCAGGATCGTGTTTGAAGGAATGGCTTGCAGGATCGTGTTTGAAGGAACGACTCGCAGGATCATGTTTGAAGGAACGGCTTGCAGGATCGTGTTTGAAGGAACGGCTTGCAGGATCCCGGGGTAGTGCGACCCCGGGATAAGGCCTTGGGTGGTACTTCTAGTTCAGAAGCTGACGTGAGACTCCAGAATTTCAGAAATGTTCCGCTTTTATACCCTTTTTGGAGAGTTCTAAAAATTATTTAAATTAAACGTAATTTTTGTGAGTGGCCAAGAGAGAAAAAGTATTTTTGTAACAGTATTGAAGCAAACATATCAGACCGCTAACGAGTTTGAATGGACATTGCCATGACAACCAGATAAACAACGACGTCAACAAACGTCAAATTTTAGTTTCAGGCTCGTAATACGGTAAACCACAAACCATGAAGTAAATGAAGTAACAACGAATATAAAAAGGTAGCGCACCAGCGCGCACGAAGCCCGAGATTGCAGAGTTTCGGAGAAAGCCAAATACAAGGTCACCAAAGGTAAACCCCTTCGCTATCGATTTAGAAGTGCTGATAGTGTCAAAATACAGAGCGAAAATGATTTGTTAATGTGTTCTTATGGTTTAAAATGTTACAGGGTCCTATGAAAATAAAGGTGATACCAAATAACAAGGTGTACAGCTCAGCAAATATCCAGCTGAAAATCATGAAAGCATGAAAAGCAAGAATAGCATGTAAGTAGCATAACACTACACCTGTTATCCTGTTGTCGTTCGTAATCGTTGCGGTTTTCATTTTTGAAGGCGCGCCCTGTTGTCGGCGTTGCCGCTGTTCTCAATAATGATTAGCCAATGACGCGACGCCGTCCGGCCGTCCGTCCGACCATTCGACCAATAGGTGGTGGGGTGCGCTCTGTTGCCAACTCGCTTCTTGTTTGTTTATTTGTTTTAGTTAATATCAGTTTGTCGCGTGACATGCTGTCTAATTATGCTCGCTACGTTTTGTTTCAATTGCAATAATAATAATAATAATACCTTGGATACTATTTTACACACATTGATCTAGCCCCAAACTGGGATTCCCTGTATCTTGGGTACAAGACAACGATACACATACTTATTTAAATAAATATTATACTTAGATAGATAAACAACCATGACTAGGGTACAAACATCCGTTTTCATCAAATAAATATTTGCCTCCACCGGGACTCGAACCCGGGACCCTTGGCTTCGTAGGCAGGGTCACTGCCGACTCGGCCATTCGGGTCGTCAGTGACCCTGCATTACGCATTATTGTTTACTGAGTGAACATTAATTAACTGTAAATACATATATTAGTGTAATAAAGCATACATTTCGCTTGCCTATTCCAGTCCCAGACAATCATTGATCCACTCAATATATTAATACTCATAGGGTTTTGGATTATCCTCATTTCAAATCCCATCCTCCCTCCCACTACATATATCTATCATTCGATCATGTCTCACAAATCCAGAAAAACCTCCCTTGATGAAGAAGAAAATAATACCCCGGGTCCAGGATTGCCAAGGAACATTAGTTCCTTAGTGACCAAGGATCAATTAGCTCAGACTCACCTCAGTCATCCCCTTATTGGTGCTGATGGCACAGTCAGCTATATGGGATCCGGTATGGAAGACAAAGTGAATCCATTCCAGAATCCGGAGAGTAATGAAGAGTCTTGTACTGAGGAGGAAGAATCTCATCGATCAGAAGAGACCCCTCGTCAGACCTCCGATCACTTTGAGAACAAGCACATACCAAGATCAAGGAGGTCAAGCAACCAGAGCAACTATGAAGAGGAAGATCCACTGGATACAGAGGAGGCCAAAATGCTCCTGGATGAGCTACAAGAACAGTTTCAATCGGGGGTCCTTCTGAATCATGCCATTGAGGATCGATTAAGGGAGATCACTCATCTAGATGGGTGGGCTCAGCATCCCGACATCCTCCGTATGATAAAAGATCTGGAGTCCAGAGTAGGGCTGAATTCGAAAGTCATTGCATACTCCCTGGCTGACGCTTGCCGATTCGGGGTTAGAGTGATGATGGGGCAGATCTATGCCTTCCAGCTCTCCCACAGACTCACATCATCTACAGACTCCAATGCCTTGCTGACGAGTCTATCAGGGCTGATAGACAATATAAGCGTCCGGGAGCGACAAGCCCAAGCCAAAGAAATCTCTCAACTCAAAGAATTAAACTCCATCACTAGAGTCATTAATGAGGGAATGGGGACCTTCTCCAAGTGCACAGCCCAAGTTGAGACTTTGCTGCTTACTCTCCAGGACGTTCACTCCAAAACTCAGAGTATTCCCCAATTCCCTCCCAGATCAGTGACCTCTGCGGATCAAAGAGAAAGGGAATCCCCAGTCAAGAGAATCGAAGAGATGGGGATATATCGGTGCCCTCATGGGACCCTCCATCTTAAGCCGTCACAGACTAGCTTCATCGGTTCCGGTGATGAGGCAAAAATTCTCTCATCATTCACAGAGGTCTCAAAAAAGCCATCAGTGTTGTTCGAAATTTACAACATGAACCTTGAGGATCTACTTGCTTTTTCCGACCATCCTTCATATCGGCCACTGATTTCTGGATCTCCTACGGAGAAGGCCAGATCATTCGAAGTTTTACAGCAATTGGTTCAACCACAGTCGAATCAATGGACCAGGGTCAAATCTTAACCCAGACACTATTCTAAACAAGAGTCCTATCACCAGATAAGAAAGTATACATTACATTAAACATTATGGTATAAATATAGTTTAGTTAAGTGATTTTGTGTATGAAAGACTTTGAAAATGCCGAAAATAAGAGCGGCAACCGCTCCAATATGGAACTACTTGGAAGTCAGTGATACCTGGAATAAAAAAAAATTGTAAATATTGTAAAAACGTGTTTTCGTACAAAAGTACAATCACAAACTTAAAATTACATTTAAACAAAAGGCACGTTGGAATGTACGAAGAATTCTGCCGACAGGAACCTGCACGTCCTACAACTACGATTACTCCGAATTACGGTAATGCAAATATTCCTGTTGGTGTTGGGAGCCAAGAAGTGGTTTCTAGTGGTGCTACTAATGGTAACATTGGTGGCAGTCTGACTGAGGAAGTGGTTTCCAATGGTGGTGGTAGGGTTTTGGTTCCTGCTACTAACAATGAGTGTGTCCCTTCAACCTCCTCTACTAACTTAGAACTACCTGACTCTACTAACAAAGAACCTCAGCAGGCGGAAAATCCCTCGACTTTGTCAAGAGTCTCTACAAAACAGAGAAAGGTGTCATCATATATACCGAGAAAAATAGTACCTACTGAAAAGGCCAAAATTGACAAAAGTCTTTTAAAATTGATAACACACGATTTTCACCCATTTAGCGTGGTTGAAAATGAAGGATTTAGAGAATACACCCATACTCTTAACTCTAATTTGAAATACCACACCGAAAAACACTATCCAATAGTCTACTACAAGCAGAATACGCAACACAACTGCAGGCAACTAAAAAACTTGTAAATGAGTTTTGTGAGTCGATTTGCCTCACTGCCGACTGCTGGACGTCTGGAAATCTTGAGGCTTATATAGCAGTAACTGGACATTTCATACACACACAAACACTGGAATATAAATCGATATTACTCCAATGCAGTGCCTTGGAAGGATCCCACACTATTTTAAAGTTAGCCACGGAACTGAAAAATATAGCTGAAGAGTGGGGCATATCAAGAAAGATAAATTTATTAGTCACCGATAACGCCGCGAGCATGGTCGGGGCAGCCAACATATTGGGCTGGACCCACTTCGGCTGTTACGTCCATAAATTGAACCTAATAGTTCAAACAGCTCTAAACCTACCAAATGTAGCTATGACAATTCAAAAAGTTCAAAAGACAGTAGCACACTTCAAGAGAAGCACGCAAGCCAAAGAAAAACTCATAAAATATCAGATTAACGCACAGCAAATTGCACCAGGCTGCACCAAAAATCTCCTTATAAGCATGCCTACCAGATGGAATTCTGTGTATTTAATGTTGAAGAGATTTTCCGAGCTACAGGAAGCTTTGAGAGCCACTATTCCAAACCTTCATGTGGACTTGCCGATCATCCCGTTAGAAGAGTGGCAGTGCATCACACAGATGATAGATGTACTGAAACCTTTTTTGAGGCTACAACAATCACGAGCGCTGAGAAGTACCTCACTGCAAGTAAAGCTCTTGTGATAACGCAGGGCTTGACGGCGGTTTTAGAGGAGGTGAATAAAAAAGATTACTTATTGTCTGTAAAAGAACTAATAAAATCTTTAAGAAATGGACTGTCAGCAAGATTTGGCGACATCGAACGGAATGAAGCTGTGGGTATGTGTACCTACTTGGACCCCAGATTTAAGGAACATGCCTTTGATGACCGGGACGCGCTGGCGTTGCTAAAATGCGAACTGCTACAAAAAGTTACGGCACGACTTCAGGATGATGATGACATGGTTGTGGCCACGGCTGCCCCGGATACAGTCATAGAATCTATTTGGAGTAGCTTCGACAAAAAAAAAAAACTATCCAAACTCCCAGGTGTGCCGATACAAAAGCCTTGGAAGAGGTAGAAATGTATCTAAAAGAAGCAGTCATACCTAGATCGGCATGCCCCCTGCGGTGGTGGCGCGAGCATAGGCACATTTACCCCTCTCTGTTCTGGCTCTTCATAAAGCATGCCAATATTATGGTAACTTCAGTGCCGTGCGAGAGAGAGTTCTCAAAGGCCGGTTACATAATCTCTGATCGAAGGACAAGATTATTGTCATCAAAAGTCACTATGATAATGTTTTTAAACGGAAATAAATAAGTGTGTGTAAATAGCAAAAATTGTAAATATAACAAAACAATGTATATAAAGAAAAAATGTAAATAAGATCAATGAACTTCTAAATACGCCAGAATTACCATAATTGCAAATAATCAATCAATAATTCATTCAAACTATTAGTTTCTCAAACATATTTAGATTTACGTATACGAAATATTGTCAATAATTCTGACAGTCCTAAGCCTGTTTAAAGTATGAAGGGAAGTTCATTAATCATTATTCTTATTGTAAAATAACTGATAACGAGCAAGAACATATAAATAATGATATTGTCAATCTGCAATCTGCGATTCATTCAGTTATCGTTTCACCAAACAGCAATTTAACAGGATAACAGGATAACAGTTTACGACAACAGTTATTTTGAAATAACACAACAGTGTTGTTCATTATTGAAAAACAGCCGTTATTGGCACCTCTAGTCCTGACCATAACATATCATAATATCATAGTTACAGAAACCATGCCACTCCCAGTATCAGGCAGCAACCGAACACAGTATTGTCATCTCTTTCTAACGAAATCATTATTACATATTCGTTCGGGATGACTCGGGTACTGTGGTTTAGTGAGGATGAAAGAATTAATCTATATTATTTGTTAATATTAAATTTTACATTTAGGTGGGAACCGGGAACGCGTATGTTTAAAAAACTTATTTGTCTTTTAAAAACATTGATAATTTGATTTAATTACAATAGCACCAATGCAAATACTATACTTACACCAAAGAAAAAAACGAAATGGACCAGTTTATACTGTAATTGCTTTAGGACTTAATTCAAGAAATAATGTATATTTTTATACTTGAACTATTGTTGTTATATAGGTAGTTTTCAGCCACAGACATAAATATGACTTCCGAGAAAATGATGACATTCTGAGTAACTGCATACTATAAAATGCTTGCAATTTTATAATTGAAATAAACAATGAAGGTGTAGTGTTGATGTTTGGCCGTAGAGCGAAGAATCTACAATAATTGACATGCCTTGTATTATATTTAATGAAGATCCCAATCTATAGGTAACTTTGATTTAAATAAATCCAAAGTATTGTAATTGTAAAGGCTAATTGTTTTATTTTTTTATTTTAAACTTTCTAGGTCAGAATGCTTATTTAACTTTTGTAAAGGCTAATTATTTTATTTTTTTATTTTAAACTTTCTAGGTCAGAATGCTGAGATTCCCTAAGGCAAGGATTTTTGTACTACTTAGTTAAACTGACTAAACAAGAGGTAGGCTACTGAGGGTAAAAAGAATCTTAGACATAGTCTAAGTATGAAACAGCAATCAAAGGTCATCAAGTAAATAAAAATACGTTGCTTGCTAGGCTACCCTCCAAAAAAAAAAAAAAAACAAATAAGTCGTATCTGATTTAAACCTATTCTGTTAGGTGATCTTGACGTGATGAAAGCTGATCCAAATAATTTGACTCAAGTTCGCATCTTAGCAAATGTAAGTTCCCTTTCAGTTTAGAGTCCAGCTTTGTTCGCAATGAACTTCTTAACAGAGCCAGTAAAAGCTGCTCATAGCATTTTTGACTATTATGGAAAGTGGTCTAGACTAATAGATATTTATAAAGTCCTGACAACCTCAGGACTAAGTGAAAAGTTAGCAGTTAGCATTAATCTGCGTCATTACATCAGTAGTATTGTACAACTCAACTACAAACTGACGAAGGTACGTACGTACGTACGTAAAATTTACTTGTAAAATGCATCTGAGACAACTGTCAGTCATTATTACGTGTCGCGATTATTTCCCGTGCATTTTCTGAATATTAGTTGTAGGTACTTGATGTAGATAATTGATAGACTTGTTGTGTACATTTGAGTTAGACTAAACATTTAGTAAGTAAGTGTGTGAAGTGGTAGAAGCTTGGTGTAAATAGTGATAATGAGTACAATAATTAATCATAGAAAAAAAACGAAGCCCTGTTTGGGAGCACTTCGATCAAACAGAGGAAAAGAAGGCAAAATGTTCCTCTCTCCTGGTTATATCCCTCGGGTCAACGAGCAACCTGAGGCACATGCACAGAGTTCATCCAACCATACCAAATAATAGTGGAAAGGCAAGTAATCCGATCTAATTCCACATCGTCTGGGCAAAACATTGACATTGAAAATAGAGAGCCCTCAGGACCGGTGGCTAGTGGTTTAAAATCTGCGGCTCCACAACCTTAACCTCCTCGATTGAGAGCCCAACCTGCCTAACCAGCCACCCAGCCCATAACCAATTATTTCGCCTCAAAAAAACCTTTGTCTTTGCGAAAATCAGATGAAATTGATAGCCAGTTATTAAGATGGATTTGTAAAAGCCACCAAGCATTTAGCACTGTAGAACACCCAGAGTTTGTGAAATTGTGTGAAATGCTTAACCCCAAGTACAAACTTCCAACTCGGAAAACGTTGTCGAACACCATGTTGGACAAAAACTATGAAGAATTGCGAGCGGGGATAATCTCAGAATAAGAGCAAGTTGTTGATGTCTGTGTCGCCACTGATGTCGACTTCTACCAACAACGAATCATTTGTGGCTGTCACGGTACATTTCATTGAACAGAAAACAATTTTAAAAGTTACTTACTGGATTGTGTGCAGTATTTAGAGTCACGCGGCGAAAAATCTGGCACATTTCCTCAAAGAAATTTTCATGAAATGGAAGATCGACAATAACGTCAGAGCTGTAGTGAGTGACAACGCTGCCAATATTATAGCAGCAGTTAGAGAAGGAGGATGGAACTCTATAGGTTGTTTTGCTCACAAGATCAATCTATTACTGCAAGACGCCATCGGATCTCGAGAATCAATAGCATCTATCACCATCAACAAAACGGTGCAAAAAGTTAAAACAATTGTACAATACTTTAAACAGAGCCACGAGGCACAGACAAAGCACCAAGAAATGCAGAAAAATATGGGCTCCTCTGTATTAAAACTAAAACAAGACTGACCGACGCGGTGGAACAGTACATACGATATGTTACGTCGCGTTGTCGAGACCAAGGAAAGTTTAATTGCCACCCTGGCGTTGCTAAGAAATGACTTATCCCTGACTTGATAGGATTGTAATTGAATTGGCAGTTCCAATATTAAAAGTCTTTTATGAGGTCACGACGGAAGTATGTGGTGAGAAATATGTGACTTTATCAAAAGTCACTCTATCACCGCATAATGAAAGACTACACATTGAAACAGGAAAGCCAATTACCCCCTGAGGTGCCAGTAGAAATTGTATTATTGTTAGACGCGCTGAATACCGGAATCGATAAAAGATTTGGATCGATTGAATCGGATAAATTGGAGTCAGAGGCCACAATCCTGGATCGTCGATTCAAGAAAAAAGCATTCAAATACATCCATTGTTATGACGCGGCATTTCAGAGCTTAAAAATCAAGCTGAGAAGCATCAGAGATGAGGACTCAAATAACTCTGAGTCAATAGTCCACCTTACCCCACAACTCGCTGCCCCTCAAGATATTGGATTTTGACACCGAAGTTTCACAAGTCATTCCAGAAAATCCCCTTCGGCCGTGTACGTAACCGGAGGTTCGTAACCAGTTACGAAAGAAGAAAAAAATGTCTTTGTACGATACCAGTTATGTACGAATAGGGTTTTTTCCTAATACGATACTTGGTTACGTAGGTAGTAAATGTTTCATGTACGTATAACAAACCTCTTAAGAGATTAGACTATGTATGGAAACTCTTTTATGTACTAGCTGGCGGCTTGACAATGACAGTTCAAAATATATGTCAAAATAGTAATTCAAAATAGTAATTATTAATAAAATAATTAATGTTTATTTGTCAATAACACAAAATACTTTTGAACAAAACTAAGTAACTTGATGAGGGTAGGTGTGTCCGGAAGCTTGCTTGTGATGCGCACACTAGGCGAACCTGTATTGTGCGCTTCGTTCTAAGTCATGGTATATTGTTACTTTCGATTCGTATTTATTGCAACGCGTATTTTATCGTATTGCGTAGATTTTTTGTGCGGAATTTGGTACCTATGAGTTAAATAATGAGTGTCAATATGGAGTTCATTGCAACTTGAAGAGGACGACGATCTTTGTTGTGTGAGGGCAGAAGATACCATTGGAAAAAACGGTACAGTAATGATAGTACTTTCTGGCTTTGTTTTAATAATAATCAAGGATTTACAGGAAGCATCACGCTTAACAATAGAAATCAAATCGTAAATGGCAAACACACGATGACAAGTGTGCAAAAAAGACATTGCTAAAGATATCATTTTGAAGGAGTTAGATAAACTAAGAGAAAAAACCAGCCATAAATTTGAATCTATTCAAAAGCAATTTGATGTCACAGTAAATACTCTAGAAAATTAAGGAATTGATATCATAGAAAACATCCCAAGATTCGAAAATGTTAAAACTGGCTTTACAACGGGCGGAATAAAGTGCTTGGTGCACTAAAATTACGATATAATTCTTCGGAAAAAGTATTGATACCAGAATTTCAAATTGGCAGAGTATGATCATGATGGCAAACAAATTTTTCTATTCTGCAATAAGAATGTCAGACCAATTGTACAAGACTTTGACCATATACTGGGAGATGGCACATTCAAATCGTCCCCTACTGCTTTCAAGCAACTGTACACAAATCAGGGGTATAACAGAAATACGCTATCAGTTATACCTTTGATTTATTGTTTACTCCCAGACAAAAAACAAAATATCTATGAAATTGTTTTCAGGTTAATAAAAGGTATATTCCCTGATTGGCAGATTTAAAAAATCACTATGGATTACGAGTTTGAAGCCATGGCATTCGAAAAGTGTATCGACAGGTCGATATTAAAGGATGTTTTTATCATTTGAATCGCTGCCTATTCCGAAAAGCCAAATATTAAAAAATCTCAACAGCAGTGAAAAAAAGACACGTGGCGAGGTTTGTAGGCCTCGCACGATTGCCCAAATACTTTAACAGTGGCCTCAAGTACGTAATGGATAAGAGTCCACAAAGCGAACAGATATCCAAATTTATAACATATTTTTCTAAGCAGTAGACGAAAAGGACGAATTTTCAAAAGATCTGCTGTTGTTCTGAGGAAAAGATTTGAACAACAAATAATCTCAAGGGCTGGCATAGTAGACTGAATCGGTTTATTGGGAAAAAGAACCCGACTGTGGCTCATTTATTGGGCATATTGAGCAAAGAAAACAAAATAGCGGACATGTTCAAAAAAAATACCAAAGTGTCCAAAAATTATATGGAAATTGATAATGAAATTAAAAACACGATTTCTCAACTAAATGAAAACCGCATAACTTTGTCACTGTATCTAGATTATAACTCAGTTTTCTTATAAGAATTAAGATTGTCTAAGGGACCATTAAGTAGCTGTAATTAATTATGAATGGTATTTTTTTGTTTCATATGCTTAAGAAAGCGCACTTATTTTCTCTTTTTTTCTAATTACGAAAATATATTTGAATTATGTGATATTTGGTTTTCATATTTATTTGTATTATTGTTAGGGTTCCGCACTCAAAGGTTAAAACCCTTGTTACTAAGACTTCGCTGTCCGTCCGTCTATCTGTCGGTCATCTGTAACTAGGCTGTATATCTCAAGAACCATAATCGCTACACAATTCAAATTCTCACATATGATGTATTTCTGTTTCTGTTACTGTTTTTTAATACTAAAAACAGAATAAAGTAATTATTCCTATTTACAAACGGGATATTTTTTGCCAATTTTATAGATAATGATACGGAACCCTACGTGCACGAGTCCGACTCGCACTTGGCTGATTTTTAAATTCTGTTTTATATAAAGAACCTTAAACCCTATTCCTACGTAACTGGTATAGTAAAAAGAGAAATTAAGTTTTATTCGTAACTACATAACCAAGTATCGTATTAGGAAAAAACCCTTTTCGTACGTAACTGGTATCGTACAAAGACATTTTTTTCTTCTTTCGTAACTGGTTACGAACCTCCGGTTACGTACTCGGCCGAAGGGAGAAAATCGAACTGCAGCCGCCATCCGGGAATTAGATCGCTATATTGGAGAATACTATTTACCAAGGACTAAAGATCCTTTAGCTGGGTGGGAAGAAAGGAAAAACGTTTACCCAATGTTTCTTATACTTGATAAAAAGACTGTGGCTGTCGGCAACATCAGTTCTTTGCGAAAGAATATTTTCGAAGGCTGGCCAAATCCTAACAGAGAAACGATCGCGACTTACTTCGTCAAAAGTGTGCCGACAATTGTTTTTGTGTCATAACATGTAAATTATGTACCCAACTGTATAAATGTTAATATGTACATACCTGTGTATATGTACTTGTATTTATGTCAATAAAACGCTACTATGCAACTGATATAATAATATGTACATGTACAGTACTCTAAAACCGGCCTAAGGACATAGAGATCCCGAAGGATGAGATTTAATACTTGTTCGCAGAACTGGTCTTCTTTCGCATTAGTTCGAGTCAAGAGTAGTGCACGTTCAAAAGGTATTACTTTGATGTACATGAATCATGAATGAAGCATGATTGTGAATGTGTTGACGAGTTGAAAAATCAAACGTGATCCGTGGTTCAGAGGTTTCATGTCTCATTAAGAGGTTTCAGGTCTCAGGCGTGAGTTGGTTTCATTGTATTAAATCATCAGCCGGAGTCGAGATTACACACGTCTACGGTAGAGTTGTACAGGCGGCGATAACCGAACAATTCCGACTATTTACGAGTATTTGCAACGGAAACGAGCGAAAATAACGGGATGATAGATATAATACGGATCGGAGTGAGTGAGAGGGAGATATCCACGTGCGTCACATGCGTGTTTACATTTTTAGTTAGTTGTTGTGCATTAACTTTCGTTCATTTGTTTGTACAAATTACGAGATCAATTAAATTTGTTTTGTGAGTTATTGCTAAGTATTCTGGGAATTTTACAAGCATTTGATTGTTGAATAGTTTCAAAATGTCTACGAACATTCCAAATCCAGTGTATGTGGGGTTGAAAAGTACTTTGTCGGTATGGAGATACTTCAAGAAAGCAGTAAACAATTTGACGGCTCAGTGCAACATATGCAAAGCCATTCTCAAGACCACATCCAGTTCTACAAAGGGTCTACATGTTCATGTGAAGTCAATCCACAAAATTGACACAAAAATATCGATTGCGGAAGTCAGAAGTGCATCAACTACTATTGACCTTGATAATGACGATACTGCATCAGTTGCACGGGCTTCTTCGCCGTCAACGTCCACTATGCCACAGTCGCCTATTGATATTGAGGCCCAATCTACATCAGAAATTCAGGAACATAACCAAACTCAACAAAAGAAGAAAATGAGTGACTACTTTTCATCCAACTCTAATGTGACAAAAGAGAAAATGATTTCCCGAATGGTAGCTAAAGAGGGATTGTCTTTTCGAGTATTCTGCACTTCCGAGGACATGACGAGCCTTTTTGCTGGGAAAGGTAACAATTACAAATTGCCTCGTTCACCAAACACAATTAAACTTATTGTGATGAATTACGGAACGACGCTCAAGATGAAAGTGAAAGAAGATCTTCTAAAGCTAAAGAATGAAGACTACAGATTTTACTCACAATTTTGATGAATGAACATATGGTGTGAACCGGCGCTTTTTAAATATTCATACAACTATCGACAGTCGACCTACGTTCTGGAATCTTGGACTAGCGCGAATATTTGGAAGTATGTCGTCAGAATCCTGTGCTCAACTTCAGCAAGAAAAACTGTCAGAGTATGATGTATCCCTGGACAGCGACGCGTAGTCGGTATAACGACAGATGGAGCCAGCGTCATGAAAAAAGTCGGACGTCTGATTAAACCGCTTCCACAGCTTTGCTACGCGCACGGTGTACAGTTAGATATAACAGACGTGATTTATAAAAAAAAAACAAGAATCTCATGCTGAAGAAGAACTTGAAGAGTATGAAGAGAACAGAAATGGAAGCGCTGAGGAGGAGGAGGATCTGGAGGATGACGGCATTCACATTTATGTACCTAGATGACATGTTGATCTGGCTTCGGAATACCAATCAATTACAGAAAAACTGAGAAAATGTGTCAAACTTTTAAGATGTCTCCAACCAAAAATGTGTTTTTTTTATATATACTTAAGAGAGGTAACAGAACACGAGAGAAACATTACTCATCAATACAATGCTATCAAGAAATACAAACAAAAGCTTACCCACGAAGACTCTATCATACATATGGATTTTTCAGAAAATTATTGTTCCAAATACGGTCAAGAAATAAAAGAATTTACCATCATCCTGGCATCATTACACCATCGGTGATTACGTCTTGGTTAAATTTCTAGTAAGAAACACTGAATATTGTTATGGTGCAGTAATCAATAAGATAGACACTGAAGAAGGCGAACTAACAGTAACCTTCTTAAAAATGTGATGACAAAGGACACACATTCAGAGTCGATGAAAATGATGTTTCTGATGTGGCCTTTGACCAAGTATTAATGAAGTTGCCAAACCCAGATATTGCCCTAAAAGTGAAACGAATATTTTATTATTTTAATATCCCTGTACCTGTTTTTGAGAAATAAATCTGCATAGATAAGTAAAAAAGGCTGATTCTTAGTACCTAAGCTTAATTTTGATTATAATTATTTTAATTCGTTACTTAGAGAGCTAAGCTCGCAATTGGTTCCTGATAAATATAAGTATTTAAATTCTGTATGTGGTACAGTATTCAATAAAGAAGAGAATTTATTTGATTACATTTAATAATTAATATTGTGTTTTTCTTCATATAAACATTGACATAAACTGTTCTCTGGGTGGAAAAAACAGTCCTCTGGGTGGCAAAACAGTCCTCTGCCACATTTTTTTACAAAATTGCCTATAATTCGAAAAATAAGGGAAAATTACATTAGTTTCTTGTTTATAGGTATTTATATTATAACTATCTATCGACTTAACATATTATATTTTTAATTTTCTAGAAAAATAGGGTTGGGACAACTGTCGATAGACAAGTTTCCAGTTAGTAGAGAAAGGCCCTGCTATGAAAACGGGGTAACTGAAAGAGTCTACGTCTACGAGCACCAGCAACAGGAACTTTCAGTTTAATTTTACTGAACAGAGAAGGACAATACACATTTTTATTTAGAAAAGATATTTAAGCCATCAATATTCGTTACAAACTAAGGTAATATTGTTGATGACAACAAATAATAATGTTTGTGAACATTTTCATTTAAAACACAAATATTATTCAACATTATTATTTGTGTAAATTGTTGTTCATTAATTTACTTACACAGATATTATATTAAATGTATTAAAAATAGTTATTAACCCAATAAATACTAGGCACAAACAAAGATTATATTATTATTGCTATTATTTAAACACAAACAATTACATTATATGAGAAAACTATTGTGATTAACATACAAAAATATATGTTGAAAAGACATGCCCGACATATCCACTCAAAACCGAAATTACGAGCAAATCAGCTGAAATCGTCGGCGTTTCCATGCGAACAGTGCACCGTATCCTCAATGATTATAGAATGAACGGGAAATTCTCATCACCAGATAGATCCACTCCAAAATTCGTGATCGTGGAAAATCTGGACGAGTTCACACTTTCGGTAATACAAAGAAAAATTCATCAATTGTATTTCAACAATGAGTTACCTACCGTCGACAAATTACTAAAAAATACTAACGACGACGAGGATATGCCATCGTTTTAAAGATCGACTCTTTACAAAATCGTAAAAAAGCACAATTTCAGGTTTCAAAAAGGTCGAGAAAAAGTATTCTCTTAAATCGACCAGATTTAACGGTCTGGAGAAGAAAATATCTCATGCCAAAGATTTCAGACGACAAACTATGAAGATTTATTACACGGATGAGACATGGCTGAACGCAGGTACAAAATTAATAATTATTATGTTAGATTGATGATAAAAATTAAATAAATTGGTATTTAAGTTCTTTTTTGTTAACAGGTCACACTTGTAACTATGTATGGGTTGACGATGACATTACAAGCAGTCGACAAGCATTTTTAAAAGGACTGTCAACTGGGCTTTAAAACCCTCAAAAAGGCAAACGCCTGATTATCTGCCATATAGGCAGCACCGACGGGTTTTAGAAGGCGGAAGTGGATTTTCTAGGCAAAAAAGACAGATAGAGGGGGATTACCATGCAGAAATGGATGCCCACAATTTCAGAAACTGGTAAGTGAACGGCGTATTAAACTTATTATTTTTGTTTGACTATTTGCAGTAAAAGAGTGAAAAATATATTTTTATTTTACAGGTTCAAAAACGTATTGAATTTGGTCGAACCGGGGTCGGTCATAGTCTTAGATAACGCACTTTATCACTCCAGACTCGCCGATGCTGGTGTTGAACTAATCGACAATATTTTTGATGCCTGGGAAGACGCAATGGATGCAATAGGTGTCTTCTGCGATCTATCCAAGGCTTTTGATTGCGTCTATCATGACACTCTTGTCAGGAAGTTACGCCATTATGGTGTAAAAGATCAGGCACTTGGCCTTCTGGAGTCATATCTAACAGATAGGGTTCAGATGGTCGATGTTAATGGGAAAAGATCACCTGGGTCTTCAATAAGTATGGGCGTACCGCAAGGTTCAATTCTTGGTCCTTTCTTGTTTTTAGTATATATTAATGATTTATCTTACCTTGTTAAAGCAAAACATGAGTTAGTATTGTTTGCCGATGATACTTCTTTGATATTTAAAGTTAAAAGACAGCAATCCAATTATGACGAGGTAAACAATGCTATCTCTAGTATAGTGAACTGGTTTACTGTTAACAATTTATTACTTAATGAAAAGAAAACTAAATGTATTAAATTCGTGTTACTCAATGTAAACCCGGTAACTACAGACATATTTATAAAAGGACAGAGATTGGACCTTGTGCAGTCGACTGTCTTTTTGGGCATTACTTTAGACGCCAAACTACAATGGGATCCTCATATAAATAAATTGTCGAACAGACTGAGTTCGGCAGCGTTCGCAGTTAAAAAAATTAGAGCTCTTACCGACGTAGACACCGCTAGACTAGTCTACTTTAGTTACTTTCATAGTCTAATGAATGACCTATGGTATTTTATTGTGGGGTCACGCTGCGAATGCTAATAGTATATTTATTCTGCAGACACGGGCTGTTCGTGCAATTTATAGATTAGGGCCTAGAGTGTCACTGAGGGAAAAGTTTAAAGAAATCAATATTCTGACATTTGTGTCTCAATATATCTATGACAATCTTGTGTATGTAAAAAGAAATATAACTAATTTTCAGAAGTACAGTGATATACACAATTTTAATACTAGAAATAAAGACAAGTTGGTTGCTTATGTAAGCCGACTACATAAAATTAGTAATTCTTTTAAAGGCAATTGTATACGCTATTACAATAAGGTCCCTACTGATATTAAAAACTTACCTTTAGACAAGTTTAAAATAATAATAAAACAGAAATTGTATAAAAAAGGTTACTACAGGATATCTGATTACTTAGAGGACAGATGTCCATGGGAATAGATTGTTTGAGTAACAGGCTGTTTCGATATATAATTAGCATTCATTTTGTAATTTGACAATATTTTATTTAAAAAAGGAAACGCAAAAGATGCGACGACTGTGGAGTTTCTTCGGTGAGCTCTTCTCCACAGATTCCGCCATTGTGTTAGTGAACTCACCCAAAAATATGTAATGACGGATCTAAGTGATGTAACAACATCCTATGGAAATAAATGATTTTTGATTTGATTTGATTTGATTTGAAAAAGTGCCTAACATAACCTAGCGGAAGGATATTCAAGCATGGCTGCAGGAAAAACAAATAATATTCGACGAAGCGGTGGTCAAAGCGGAACTGCTTCAAAAAATTTATAAGAACAACTACAAGAAAAATGTTGTTGACTAAATTTCTCTTCGACATTCCTCACACACACAAAGACGGCTTTATTTGATTTATAAATAAAAAGAAATAATATCTATATTCTTGGTTCCTTAGCATTTTGTGAATAGTCTGCTAAACTATAAATGGTGATAGATATCGGATTCTCAACCATATTACTATATTTTAAACTAATGAGTGGAGCTGAAAAGAAAATAGGATTGAATACAAAAAGCAAAGGAAGAAGAGGAATGGGGGACGTAAAGGGAGACCACTTGCTCAAAGACTGAGAGCAACTCAAGTAAGTTTCTTTAAGCACTAGAGACTTCAACCAAACTAGTGAAGTAGATTCAGTTGAAGAAACTAATTCAAGAGAAAGAGAAGAAGAATGAAAATATAGAAAGCAGAAAGAACTAGAAAGAAAAACCGGTCAAGTGCGAGTCTAAATCGCGCACGAAGGGTTCCGTACCACCGTTCAATGGAAGCGATGGTGTGGAGTGAATAGTTTGGATTTTACACAGCAAAATATTGTTTACAAAGTTATTGGTGCGGTTACTTTCACACTCCATGTACGTAAGCAGGTGCATCCATAAGTTTGTATGTGGTATTGAAAGAAATGTTGTATGGGAGCCCCCTTAAATATTTCTTTTATCCTGTTTTTTAGTATTTGTTGTTATAGCGGCAACATAAATACATAATCTGTAAAAAAAATCAACTCTCTAGCTAGCTAGGTTCTTGAGATACAGCCTGGTGACAGACGGACGGACGGACGGACGGACGGACAGCGGAGTCTTAGTAATAGGGTCCCGTTTGGAACCCTTCGGGTACGGAACCCTAAAAAGAGAGAAGAAGAAAACTTGGAAATGACAGGGAAATCTGATTCCTCCACAAGGATAGAGACTATGACTGAGGCTCTGGGATGTTTAGGTGAAGGGGGAACATTGGCCTCAAAAAACCTAACATCACTGATCAGTGTTGCCAACGAAGGCGATTTTTCGCCATTTAGGCTACTCGGATTTGAATTTTAGGCTACTCGTAAAAGATGAAAAGTTATTTTAGTTGAATGATCAAATCTCAACACAAATGAGCATAAGCAAAAGAAAAAAAAATACCCACGCTATAGCAAAAAGTCTAGGAAAATCAAGACAAAAAAGATGGCAACACCCTTCGCCCTTCCTTAGTGTCGTGGAATACCCCGTATTTGTCGTAGCTATAACGTAACCAAATATATGATGCAACCAAGATAAAGTATTAGCTTGGCTGTTGATAACCATTGTTATTATAGGTATTATACTAAACGACTAAATAGTTTGGGAAAACTTCAGTAAAAATCACTTATCCTGTGCGTGTTCAGTCAGTTCATTGTTCGTTCGTCGTCTGATTTTAAAGACATTGTATAGAAGTTGTGACAAAAAATGGAAAAGCACGGAAAATACGTTAAGCATTATCGTGACGAGTGGGAAAAAAATCCAGCAATTAAAAGTAAGTACTTACAGTACTCCCAATTTCCCAAATTAATAATGCGCATGCAGATCTTCGCTAATTATCGTATTCCCGGAAACACCCGAATCAAAACACATAATTATACTAAATTATGCAAGAAGAAAATGCACTTAAACACTCTATATACATATCGTCTTCCGACGTTCGGGGAATACGACCGTTGCCGAACAGTGACGAAGATTTTTATGCGCATTATCACTTTGGGAGACCTGTACGGTCGACAGCATAAGTGGAGTCATTGCTATCAGAAATTATCGCTTGCAGAAACTATACTATGACCAAACCGCGCTCATATTTACTCACACAACTACAATAAACGACTTACAAAACTGGACTAATTCTTAGCCCAGTAAGTAACCTATCTCAAATTTCGCTTACACTTAAAAGTGGTTCCGTGGCGTAGCGGAATACTCTCGGACTAAAAACGCAAGCGGTCGAGGGTTCAAATCTCCTGTGAAGTATTATTTGTAATTTTAATTTTTTTATAGGAAAAGGTCGATAGGTCGGTGGTTCAAATCTTCTGTGAATTATTATTTGTAGTTTTACATTTTTATAGGCAAAAAAACCATAAACGTTAATCACATTAACTTTAGAACTGTTCATTTGGAAGGTTGATAAAAACACGATTAGAAGCATTTCAAAGCTGCAGATTCAGATTGAAGGTAGAAGTAAATAACTGAGGACCAGAGCAATTGATCTAAACATTAGTTTGTCGTTACCGAGGTTCGCTAGCGTGGGTGCAGGTGTTGAGAAATTTGCTTATACTTACTTATTGATTATTACTATCCGTAACTATGCAAGCAAACATTGGTATGCAGGACAAGATGCGTATTATTGCATTGCATGATATGGGATATAACATATCTCAAATTTCTAATGAGACTGGATTTACTGTAAGTATTATTTAAATGTTACTTGAGTATTTTAACATTACGTGACTATAAAACATTGTTTGTATTTTGATAATTACTTAGGTGTTTTATCTTCAGTACGTCTATTATGAGTTGGCGTAGTAAACGCAACGGACGTTACTATTGTAGTTACCGTGAAAACGCTGCTCGAACAGTAAACTGTCCTGCCTCTATTATCAGTTTTAGTAAACGTTACTATAGCGGTTATCGTAAATACGTGAGAAGGTATAGTTTGCTTTACGTCAAGTTGGCGTCCCTGAATAATGACACTATCATGCACTATCTCTTTCTTTTATATGATAAAGACAAGGATAGAAAGAGACCTTTACCACAAAGCCAAAAACCCGAACCCGACTAAATTAGGAAATATGAAGCAGAAGTTGACTTTGTGGCAGTTTATGACCTTTTACAACATAAAATTTAAAAATGAACATAAACTAAATGAAGGAAACTGTCTAAGAGTAGACACCATACCATTTGCACATTCATGGAGTGATAGTGCTTACGACAATAAAATAAGTGCTCCTCATTCTTCTACGGTGTAAATATTCTAAAATGAGACCCGTCTATACACCCTATTACTCCTGGGATTCCATGTTTTGCAAAGAATCTAAAAAATAAAAGGGCAAGTATCAGTTTCTGACAATGTTAATTTTACTTTATTCTTATGCACTGTTTAGCGAAGGATAATGAACCTGAGTACCTTTGTTTAATATTATTCCTTTCTTGTCTTGTTACGGGAAATTGAATAAACCTCTTGACTATAACTGGGTCATTGAGTGCATTTGTCACATCATTTATGAAGGTGCTCATTGTTGGCTGAGAAAAAAAAAAAACTTCCCCAGCGACACATTGATAATCTCCTTTTGCATAAAACAATAGAACACTTAATACCTGAAAATAACACAATAAATTAGCGATTTTGTAGGTAAGTATCTAAAATGTTGTAAGACATTATTATTCCTCAATCTTTCTATTGAGAGAGGCAGTTCCTTATATGGTATCATAGTTCATTTAATACTAACAACCACTGCTAACAACACATGAATTTTACTTACTTTTGTCTCAAGTTCTCTTTGAAATGATCTTAAAGTTGTATTTCGTCGTAACAGCTGGCACAAGTAACGAAATGCTCTTTTGGAGAGACGATATAATTTTTGAAATTTTGTTTCGCTATACGTTTCAAGTGCTTTATTGAGCTCTCGCAACTGCATATGCAATGCAGTTAAGTCATTATTTTCATCAGCTTGTTCAGCTGTGTGAATCATTTCCCAGGCAAAATAGTGCCTAGCCATGATTTTGTTTCAAAACACAGTAGTTTTTTGTTGAATTTATAGGTTAGACATTAACTTCACTGAAAAAAATAGCGTGAGTGCCGTAACTACTACGGTTAACGTAATTTACTATAGTATCTGTCAAATTTAGGACTCGTAATACCAAATGGTATGTAAAACATGACACCAAGTAGTGTAGTTTACGTAACTAGAGTAGTAGAGTAATCGATGACAACTCATAATACCATTTTTAGTTCAGCGAAGTTACCGCTAGAGGCGCTGTACGCGTTGCCATACAAATACTTAACTATAGTCGCTATCGTGTATAGTTTTAAAAACTCATAATAGACGTACAGATCTCTATTTTTATGCTATAGATATTATTGTATTGTTAGCGGCTTCGGCAGGCAGCCGTGGGGCGGGCAGCAGCGCGCCTATATAAAGCGAGGCGCAGACCGCGTGCGAAACTCCAGCCTCCCTCTGAGGGCGAAGCTCGGGATCTACAAGACCTACGTGAGATCCCGCCTCACCTACGCGGCTCCGGCATGGTACGCCCTGTGCTCGGAGACGAACAAACGGAGACTCCGAGCCCAAGAGAACCTCTCTCTGCGTACCATCGTCGGCGCCCCCCGCTACGTGAGGAACGCGACAATCCAGAGGGACCTAAGTTGGGAAACCGTGGACCAGTTTGTCCAGAGGCTGGCGAAGGGCATGTTCGCGCGTGCGGATGCATCACACCTTCCGCACATCGCCGAACTGG
The DNA here is from genome assembly GCA_949825045.1 of Argyresthia goedartella. NCBI lineage: Eukaryota > Metazoa > Arthropoda > Insecta > Lepidoptera > Argyresthiidae > Argyresthia > Argyresthia goedartella. Next base: position 22,634,954 of record OX463811.1, read on the forward strand.
CGCCGCACAACGCGCGCCCGCCCGACCGCCGCCGCCTGCCACGCGACCTGGTTGCCTAGCCGGCGATCACCCACTGCATACCAGCGCCAAAAGAAGACCACCGCCCGCAGGGGCCATCCGATGACCTGTCCACAGGAGTGGACAGAGGCGATTCTTCGGGAAGAGGTCCGTCGACCTGACCCCGACTCCCCACGCCCCAGAAAGGGTGCGTGAGAAGATAATGAAGAAGAAGCGTGCGAAGCACTTTCCCAGTCGTCGTGAAAGATTCAACACCTCGCCATTATTGTTGTCACACTGTCCGATATCTTTATTCGTTTTGAGAATTGTTATTAGAGTCCATTTCTGTTCAAATTATAATCAGTCAGTTTCAGTGTGTTTCTTTTTAAAAATCATCTCGGCCTCTGGTTTCTAACATCAGAAGTGGGATACGATTCCTGTGATTCTATCTCACACGCCTACATACATTTTAAATTGTACGAGTGAAAGATGTCGGATTGTGAACAACGTCGTAGCCGCCGTGAAAGTAGTCGTTCACGTGAACGACCTTTTAATGTGAAAAGTGAAAACGATACAAGGAGCGTACTCCTGAAGGCCAGTTGCGACTAGGGTTACCATATGACAGGCGTTTGCCGCATTTGACAGGCATTTTAAGGTTTAGACAGGCGTGCGGCCGGCATTAGTCTGAGACAGGCATTTTCAAATTTCGCGCCCGCGTGCGCAGCGCGCTTGCATTTTGTTTGAATGACACCATTAGTTCGCCGCCGGCGGCACCGCGTTGCGTGCGCATGCGTAGTAGTAGTTTAGGCGGCGCGAGAATGAGAGGGAGGATAAGCTACGGTGCGTGGGCGGGAGCGGGATGGGCGTCGGTGTTTTCTATCACTTCACCAATGAGAGCGTTTTTACTATGATTTGTTTACTGCATGAAAGAAAACAATATTTATTTAGTCTGCATGATTCGTTCAATTAGTTTGCTTCTAAGGTTATCTTTGATATACTGTTATTTGAAATATCAGTGTTAGATTGTTGTGATTGTGATTTCAAGTTGTTTTATTGTTTTACAATGGATAATAAAAAGAGAAAGCTTTGGAAGTTTTCGGAGGTTATAGCAAGTAAATTTCCCTGTGTCGTGGAAGGCCGCAATGAGTCAGAAGCTAAGTGTAAAGTATGCGACTGTTATTTCAGTTTTGTTTCTAGAGGCATCAAGGATGTGGAAAGACATATGGAATCTGAAAAACATAATAAAATGTCTAAAGCAGTGTCTTCCAATAGTAAGATGAACGCATTTTTCAAACCAACTCTAAACATTGTTTCGGAAAGAAAAGCCGCTGCAGAAGCTACGCTTGCTTACCATACTGTAAAACATCACCAGTCGTATAAGTCTATGGATTGCACAGGAGGATTATTGAGGAAATTATTTTCTGACTCACAGGTGGGAAAAACGATAACCTGCGCCCGGACAAAAACCGAAGCAATTGTTAACAATGTTATTTACCCCCATGTAATGGAAGGTCTTGTGGAAACATTGAAATCCGATTCAGTATTATATTTTGATGTATCAACTGATGCCAGCAATCACAGAGCTCAAAAAATGTTTCCAATAGTAATACAATATTTTGATTATCGCGATGGCGGAATAAAGACTAAAATTTTAGAACTCGATGTATTGCCAAACGAAACTGCCGAAACAATCACACAATATATTGTCAACACCTTGAGAAAACACGGCATTGAACAAAAATTAGTTTCTTTTACTGCTGATAATGCCAACGTCAATTTTGGTGGCATTAATAGGCCAACAGGTGGACAAAATGTTTTTGTATTATTGAAACAAGAACTCCAGAAGCAAATTGTAGGTGTTGGATGTCCTGCCCACATATTGCATAATTGTATTACGATTGTATTCGATGTCTATTTCCAATTTATCTGTACACGGTACAGATAAATTGGAAATAGACATCGAATCCACAGTGATGAAAATTTATAATTATTTCTCAGTCTACACAGTTCGCACAGAGAAGTTAAAATCATTTTGTGAAGCTGTTGAAATACAATACCAGCAACTGCTGTCCCACAGCAAAACACGATGGCTGAGTTTATTTCCAGCAATAGAAAGGATCCTGAAATTATTTCCAGCATTAAAAGAGTATTTTTGATCAGTGTCAACAGTGATCAAACGATTTTTTGAGGACCCGTTCTCAGAGATTTATTTATGGCATATTCACTCATTAATGCCCCTGTTTCAATCCAAAATTCAAGCTATTGAGAAAGAAGATGTAACTATTGTAGAAATTAACTGTATATTAAACGCAACTTTGAATACTATCAAATCTCGTAAAGATGAACATTTTAAATCATTGACAGTTATTCGTCAACTGAACACTCTGGAAAACAACGGAATTAGTACCGATAATTTTAAAACGGAGATTGTGGGCTTGTATGTGGATTTAACATCTTATTTGGAAAAATGGATGAAAAATATCGAAGATTTCTCTTCCTTCCGGTGGATGATTTTTCAAAAAGAAATGAAAAGTTTCTCAAGTTCTGATATAGCTTCATCTATAGAATTTCTCTCTAAGCTGAATATCAGTGTTGACGACGTGAAACTGTTTGACGAATACGAAGTTCTAAAAGAATATTGCAGAAGTTCCGATAACATATTTTTTTCCGAAAGCTTAACTACACAGTGGTGCATTTTTCTCAAAGGTAGGGAAGTGCATGGTGACATTACAGAATTCGTGAAAATCTGCCAGTTTGTTTTTTCTATTTTGGCACACAATGCGAACGTAGAACGTTTGTTTTCTCTCGTCAACGCCCAGTGGAGTAAAGAAAGAAATCGGCTGACAATTGAATCTGTAAAAGCAATATTGATTACTCAGGAAAATTACAAAACTGTATCTTGTGAAGATTTTTACGTTTATGTATTAGAAAAGAAAGAACTATTGAAAAAAATAATGTCCTCTGACAAATATCAGTAATAAACATCCGTCTTAATTATTATCTGTTGGCTTTTACTTATTACCTCATCGAGGTAAGCAATTAGGAAGAGACGGCACGTCCTTTAAAGCGGCTACGGAAAAATGGACTCAACTGCACACACTCTCACATATCACACATTTACAACTCATTGAGTGACGACAGCGAAGGAGATAGATCTATTAGCTAAATACAGAAGCCAGAGTGAGACAAGCCTAATTATCGCAACGCGCCACCTTCGCTTCGTCCGATGTGCGTATTTCGTTCCAGAGAGCGCTTTGAAGGAGCGTTAGCAAAACAAACAAAACTGAAGCTCGTTTAATCTTTGTATCTGTATGTGTTGGTTGGCCTATGTAGTAAAGACGTAGAATTAAGCAATATAAATAGATTCAATACAGTTCAGATAGTTGTGTTTTATATTAGTTTATAGAGTTACGACCAAAGTGAATAAAACAAGTAGATACATACACAAACGACATATTTATTAAAAAATTAAATTGTTACACCATTTACCTACCTAAGGAAGCTATACATATTTCAATTTAAGCCATATAGTAGTAGTAGTAGTACCATTACAGAAAACAGTTTTTTGCCACACCTCAGCGAAGCCAAAAAGGAAAGGTTTTTAATATATTTATGCCGATTTTGATGAATGAGGTGTCAATCGATTCATTATTTATTACTTACGTGTACAGGTCTTAATTGGTCAATCACCGGCTGACTGCCGGTAGGGCATTTCTACTTTCCTTCAAAAAGAGATAACTTATTTCTTTGTTGACGTTTCGATACATTTGATATCGATGGATCGATTTTGTGAAAATAATGGAGTCTTACATCACAGTATTTGTCCACAACTGCTTTTAACAGATGTATCCTGTGGTTAAAAGTGATCGGTTGATCAAGGGAGTGCTGATGCAAGTTTGAAAGCACGTCCGAGTTTATAAATGACTTTATAACTTTTAATTTTAAACCTTGAGTCTGTTTTTCAAACAGAAAATGTTGGCTTTGATTTTCTCTTATAAAAGTTTTTATGGCAATTTCGGATTTAATGCAAATCCTAAATAAGTCTAAAGACGAATAACATAAACCACCCATGTCTTTTAACGTTATTAATTTGTGAAAACTTAATCTTTCGTTGGTAATCAGTTCGGAAACGCAAGTTTCACATTTGATTGTTTTTATTAGCGCTCTCGCCACCCAGCCGGATATATATCCAATAATTAACTCTGCACTTGTTGAGATATCCCGCTGATGACCATTCAAAAGCTTGCTTAGAGTTTGTGCATTGTTTTGTGCTCTTTCATCACTAGGATGATCATTGTTTTTATTTATTTTTGTTATTTGTACCTTCTTACGTGCTAAAGCGCGTGTCATAGTTTTGTGTTTAGGCAACTTATCAGTACCAAATAAATTTCTAGAGCTATTTTCTTTATCTTCTTCTTCAGAATCATCGTATCGATCAAAAATCATGTTTATATTATTTATTGCCGACGAACAATTCAGAATAGGAAAGTTGTCAAGTGGTATGCAATTGCCTGAAAATGAAGAACGCAGTTCTAAATGCCCAAGAAGCTTCTTGTAAATGCCTCTGAACTGCCTAAAATTTGGGTTATTATTGTAACCTCCCTGTCGACGGATGATACCGAATAATAACTCTAGATGATCTTGACTTAATCGGTAAACCGAGATATACTCCATCATATCACTCTCAACTAAGGTCGAGTAGAGGTGTTTAAGACTCTCAATGCAGACAATGAATCCCAGAAAACCGGTCTTACGTCGTGACTGGATGACTTTTTTCTTTGATATTGTCATAGTTACCCTGCCTCTTCGAACCCTTCTCGTCTTCACAAACATCTGAAGCGAGATGATGTAGTCTTTCATGTTATCCATGAATGTGAAAATATCATCTTTGTTTTCACGACAAATCTGTTTTTTGAATCCAAAACGCTCTCTCTTTCTCGAGTTCATGATATCAAAAATGTTATTGAAGTTTTCAATAAATTTCACAGTTGGATCAGTGTTAACGAAGCGGGAAGAAACCAATATTTCTTCGCAAAGTTTTATAGCGGTAGCAACACTTTTGCTTAAAAGCTGGGTTGCAAGTTTTACCTTCATTATTTGGTTTCGGAAATTAATATGGCGCGCTGACAGCTTATTGGCAAAATTCAGGGTTTCATTCGTTTGCAAGCTCAACAAATGTTCTAGTAATTTCCACTGAATTTCTTTACCTTCACTATCAAACAGCACTCTTTTCGATTCAAATGTGTTACGAACCAATTTTAACATATGACAGGGATCTAAAAACACAGCCACTTTTTTGTCACAGGATGGATGCTGGAATGTTGTTTTTAGAGTGTTGATATCATCAAGATGGCATCCTAAGAGGTTTGCTGCACTAATATTGGAGGGACATCCGTCAAACGTCAATGCAACAACATCGACCCCTACCTGCCAGCTATTTGAAAGGGCTATCTTTATTAAATTGGCCCTGCATTCGGCGGTGAGTCCATCGACAAAAAAATAGCCAATTGGTAATTTCCAATTTTCATTGGAGCATACGAGCATCATCACAAATGCCTGTGAAGCTACGCGATCTACAGGGCCAGCACCGCAGTTTACAAGGCCTAAAGATTTTTTACCACTCCATGAAGTTTGCTGACGTACAGCCATTTCGTCTACGACAAGGGTACACAGGAGCCGTTTTCCTGTCGCAACGTGTTTTCGTTTTAGGACGTCAAAAGCTTCGGTAGTAAAACCTGGAGCGGCATCTGTATTTTGTTACCATTTTCCCAATGTTCGAGGGTGCGGAAGTACATTGTTAAATATTTTTCTCACGTACTTATATCCGACTGGTGAGTAAAAGTTCAATGTGAGTGCAAATTTCCTCAAACTTGGCGTAAATTTCATCCGTATGTTGGTCATGGATCTATTTTGTCGTGCCATTCTTGTGAGCATATCTGCTGCTTCCGCTTTTAATAAAACCTCCCTATACTGATCTTCGGGCAGCACGAGTTTCTTCTTCAGTTCGATTATTGTCTGTTTCAATGTATAACACTTTTTCTGCAGTCTTTTATTCCTTTTTTTTAAATTGGCATTTTCCAAAGATACTTTCTTTTTAGCCATCTCAAGCTTCCTGACGGTCTTTTTCAAAAATGATCTTCGGGGTGTATCAAATATAGATTCTAAGTCGGAAATATTTGGTGATCGCTCTGAACACACTCGACTGCTCTGCGTAGGCATCCAGTCGTATTCTCGGCGCTGGTTTCTAACAACTGAGATCCATTTCTGCTTTCTTAGTTCATCCACCGCGGGAAATCTATTATTGAAATGATTTAATAGCATTAGTATGTTTCCTAAACCTATACACCTTTTAAATGCGGGAATCATTTCATGAATAGAGATGGGTGGTATGTCCTTGTTATATCCACGCATTTGGGTGGGTAGTTCAAAATTATTGTAATTTAATTTTGAAAAACCATCTAAATTATTTGCATAGTATGCCAATCAGTTCTAATCAATACCATCTACACAAGTGTGTTTTGTTAATTTTATCTGTTAAATGATGAAATTTAAAGCTAAAAGGAGATTCCAGGGGTACTAGATGAGTATAGTTGTATGTCTCCGTACCCTACAAAGAAACATCATAAGCTCGAACAACTTCGTAAATACAAGTTTCACGCAAAATTATCAAGCAAGACACACTTTGTGTAAAGAACATTGATTTAATCGGATAGCCATACTTTGTTTCTTAAATTTTGGTGGTTTAAAAAAATGAGGTTCCAATAATTTTATGCACCCACTAAATGTTCGCATACGGGTTTGGGAAATACTATTTTAGGAATATAATTAAATGTCAGAATAGAAAAAAAAAGTTGGTTTGAAAAAATCACGAAGACCCATCACTTTTTCTGCCAACAGTACATGCGAAACATTTTCACGACCACCGGCAAATCACAGCGGCGATACCCCGTCCCCCTGTACTACTGAACTAATAGGCCTCTGCGGGGGGATTGCTTGAATAGTCAGATACCTTTCCATACTGGTCTGATTAAAAAATGGCTGCTCCGAAAACAATATTGCGTGTTTGGACAAAAACATATAAGTAATACATTAATTTTGGCATACTCACGCGTGGAAAGTAACTCCATCAAGCTTCTTATTATTCCTGGAATGGTTGGTGCACTTGTCAAAGACGCAACCAGGCATTTTAGCCGTAAAATCACTTGAAAGGTGGCAGCCGAATACACTGTTCACTGAAGGTCAGCCCGCGTGCGACTAATCCCGAGTGAGTACATTGTACCTCAATTGCCTCTGCCACGTTTGAGGGCTCGGTGCCGTGTCTACTTGGTTTACGTCGATGTATTACCTATACAGCGTTTTGCTTTAGACAGGCAATCTTCTGAAAAATCAGGCATTTTAGGTCCCATAGACAGGCGTCCCTCTATTTACATATGGTAACCCTAGTTGCGACAGGAAATGTCTGCGATCTTGGCTCGTCACTGTGCGTTAGAAAAACGCAAAATAGTTGGACCCGTGGCTCAATTCTACCCGTCGATGGCGCCTCCCGCAAACAATTTTGGCGCGCGACCCACTGCCGCCGCCGCCAGCATGGCGTCATGCACCTGAGTTGGCTCGATGCGTGACACTCCACACTTCCGCACGTGCCTCGAGTCTACGGGCCTGCTGGGGCTGTGTCGGAAAGTATTCATACAAACGTGAATACTAGCGAGGTATTTATGCTGACAAAAATAGTTCGATGGCAGAACAATTTGTGGATGCGATTCGGGCGATTGGTATCTACGATGAGATCTAACCATCATTTTTACATCTATAGTTTTCATAATATTGAGGATTTGAGAAGGTAGATCGCGCCTTATCACAAAACAATTGGAGTGACTATGAATGATTTCGGCGATAGTGCAGTGCCTTGTTACTGATCCACACATTAGAATAGCAGCCACAGACACAAAACTACATCCAAGTAACCTAGTAGATTTTTGCTCAATCTATGTCAAGCCTAGGGTGCATAAAAATATTCCGTCTACCGTTCGTACTAGTACGTCACAAAGTATGATCCCCACGAAAGGCAAACCCGTTGCGTTTTGTAGAAAGCGCAAGTTTTGAAGATGATGATTTTCACATGTTGTGGGACAGTCAGGACACAGGCAAGCTTCCTGTAATAGGCAATCTAGGAAGAATACATGGGAAGGTTCGAGTACTTCAATATACAGTGGTTCTAATAATAATGTCCCTTCCTAGCGAAGGATATTGAATGTTTTGGCAGGCATGACTATTAGCGAGGGTCAGGTACGGCCGAGCCATGATAAAGTTGTGATTTTGTTCAGAAAACCGAATGCATTGCTGCACTCACTCGGAAAAGAATTAATTTCAATTAGAGACCGGAATAGCAGGTTTCGCGCGAAGATATGGTGGAGTTTCCTACTACAGTAAGTTATTACAAGGTGTGAAAATAAAGTACGCTGCGAGCTCTGCAGCATTAGAGGCCCTATGTTGTGGGTGTAGGCTTCACTATTGTAACTGACTACATTGAGTCGACAGCGTGCAACAGAGTTGCTCGTTGCCAATCAGCGGCGACAGAATGCGCATGCTAATGAAGGTCGTAAGGAACCTAAGACGTTTTCTAATGGTGACTTTGGTTTTGTCTCTAAAAATTCGCAGAGTGCTGGCAAGCCTGGACTCCGAGCAGCCCTTACAAGGTCGTGCAGGAGGAGCTGCCTCACCACCGCTACGAGCTTGAACTGCTGACGGGTACAGCAGCACATGGTGCTGTGGCGTGGCGAGTGGACACCAGACGCATGCGCAGCTTTCTTCGAAGGCGTCGGCGAGCCGTAGCGGATAAAGGATGCTATGACTCGGCAGCGGGTGTTCCCGGCTATATGAGACGGTGCAACCGTCTGCAGATACTAATCTGGCGTGACTCTTGTCACGGGGGCTATAGCAAGCGGAAAATTGGGCCTCTGCTATAAGCCTGGAGGCCGTGGGCCTGGAGACTGAGTACCTGGAGGCCGTGGGGCCTGGAGGCTGTGAGCCTGGTTTAGTATAACATTAGCACTCAAATATGTGCTTAAGTTATGCAGTGTTGGCGAGGAGAGTGGTGTCCTGAGACGTGTGCCGCTTTCTTCTAATGTGAGAGCCCATAGATTTTTGATCCACATGGTACTGTGTCACTGTAATAGGAAAGTACATAATTGCAAACTCCCTTAACCTATCTTGTTAATTATCCCTTTCGTAGACTTATTCTCTTACTTATGTGTGACTACAGACTTACTGACTACCTATATGACAATATGTGGTGATCACTGTGCAATGTGTATCAAAATATCTAGACGGCGGTTGGTGATACCTTGGGTGATTTTTATTATGCTGGGCCTTCCCGTGGTATGCACCTTCTGGGTATGCTCAACGTAATGCCTCTACCTCCAAGTGCTGTTTTGTTTATTTTGCGGTATGGGATTGCGCTACCTACCGGACCGGTGCGGTCGTTGCATTGAGTGCACCCGTATCCGTCGGTGCTGAACAGTGTTTATGGCAAACTTAGTAGTTGTAAGTCCCACACTGTGTCGGTTACCGGGGTGACAGTTGGGACGCATTCTGTTCACGTTGATCGAGTCGAGCTCCAACGGGTTGCGACGGTCTACAGCCTGAGCCTCGGCGCGACGGCCCTTGCTGCCTCGCTGCCAGTTCCTGAGCCTCGGTGTGACGGCCCTTGCTGCCTCGCTGCCAGTTCCTGAGCTACGGCGCGACGGCCCAAGCTGCCTCGCTGCCAGTTCCAGAGCCTTGGCGCGACGGCCCTTGCTGCCTCGCTGCCAGTTCCTGAGCCTCGGCGCGACGGCCCTTGCTGCCAGTTCCTGAGCCTCGGTGTGACGGCCCTTGCTGCCTCGCTGCCAGTTCCTGAGCCTCGGCGCGACGGCCCTTGCTGCCTCGCTGCCAGTTCCCGATCCACGGCGAGACGGCCCTTGCTGCCTCGCTGCCAGTTCCTGAGCTACGGCGCGACGGACCTCAGCCTCACTTCGGGCGCCACTTCGCACGCTACGCTACTTCTGGTTACCACGTATCACGTAGGAGTGTTATGAATGACATAAAGGAAAGAAGTGTTTGCCAATCAATCAAGTATTCTTCTCACGCACCCATTCTGGGGCGTGGGGAGTCAGGGTCAGATCATCGGATCTCTTCCTGAAGAAGCGCCTCTGTCCACTCCTATGGACAGGTCATCGGGGGGCCCTCGCGGGCGGTGGAGATGTTCTCACGAGGGGTGTTCCTTTGGATGATCGCCGGCTAGGCAACCAGGTCGCGTGGCAGGCGGCGGCGGTCGGGCGGGCGCGCGTGGTACGGCGCCATGTCGCGGATGTGCGGATGATGTGAGCTATCCGCACGCGCGAACATGCCCTTCGCCAGCCTCTGGACAAACTGGTCCACTGGTTCCCATCTGAGGTCCCTCTGGATCGTCGCATTCCTCACGTAGCGGGGGGCGTCGACGATGGTACGCAAAGAGAGGTTCTCTTGGGCTCGGAGTCTCCGTTTGTTCGTCTCCGAGCACAGGGCGTACCATGCCGGGGCCGCGTAGGTGAGGCGGGATCTCACGTAGCACTTGTAGATCCCGAGCTTCGCCCTCAGAGGGAGGCTGGAGTCGAGAAGTGGACGCAGCTTGGCGCGTGCCACCTTGACCTGGTTGACGACGTTGTCGACATGTTGCTTCATGGTGAGCCGGCGATCGATGGTCACTCCCAGGTACTTCACCTGCGGAGACCACGCGATGTCCTGTCCTTGGAGCTGGAGTGGTGGTGGAAGGGGGGACTGGCCTGTGATGAGCGCCTGCGTCTTCCCAACGTTGACGGACAACCGCCACTTGGCGAGCCAGTCGGGCAAGATGTCCAGGGTGCGCTGCAGTTTGACGGCAGCGTGCCGTGCCTGGATCGACGACGCGTAGTAGGCAGCGTCGTCGGCGAAGAGTGCCAGCTGGGCACCCGGCCCGACGGGGATGTCGTCCGTATATTGGGAGTAACAGGCTGGAGACAGGCAGGACCCCTGAGGGACGCCGGCTGCAACGGGGTGTTCCTCGGAGACGGCGTCTTCCACCATCACTCGGAAGCGGCGATTCTTCAGGAAGGAGGCGATGATCTGGACCAGTCTTCTTGGGGCTGGAGACGTCGACAATTTGTACAGCAACCCCTCGTGCCATACTCTGTCAAACGCCTTCTCCATGTCCAGGAGTACTGCGACAGTGTATTCCTTCTTGTTTATACAAACCGTCATGTCATTCAGTACTCTGGTGAGCTGAAGCGTCGTAGAATGCTCGGGCCTGAAGCCGAACTGTTCTGGGCGCGGCTGGATGTGGGGCAGTAGCTTCGCCAGCAGGAGTTTCTCAAACACCTTTGAGATGGTACTCAGTAGAGTTATCGGCCGATAGCTCTCAGGCAGCTTGGAGTCCTTGCCCGGCTTGGGCAACATGATGACCAAGCCCTCCTTCCATTGGGTTGGGAAGTGGCCCGTGCGCAAAATACCGTTAAACAGGCGCGTAACGGCCGCCACAGTACGTGGCGGCAAATGTAGCAGCGCCATGTTAGGTATGCGGTCTGCGCCCGGGGCTTTCCTGGGCTTGGTACGTCTGAATGCACGCATGATCTGGCCGGGCGTGACGACGGTTGGGTCCTCTTCGGGAGCTATCGGCGAGGCGAAGTACTCTCGCAGGTGTCTCTCGACTGCTGCGACGTGCTCCACATCATCCGTAGGGTTCGGCTTGAACTGCTTCTCGAGGCATTCGGCGAAGATCTCCGCACGGTCTTGGGCTCGAAATCTTGGTAGGCCGTCGCTGCCCAGGATTGGTCGGACGGGAGTTGGAGTAGTCGACAAATCCCGGCATAGGCGATGCACGGAGGGGACGTGGTCGCCCATGGACTCGACGTGGCGTTCCCAAGATTCTTCGGCGTGGAGATCAAGTCGGCGCTTCAGCTCTGCCGTCATGGCGTTGAGCCTGGTCTTCATCGTTGGGCAGCGGGTTTGCTGCCACTGCTTCCGGAGAGCGCGCTTATCGCGGATGAGTGCGCGTAGCTCAGCAGGAAGAGGATTGGGCTTCCCCCCGCGAGCTACGGTGTGCGATGATAGGTCGAGCGCGTCTCGGATCTGGGTTGTTAGCAGCGATGCCAGGCGGTCAACGTCTTCCGGCTGGTTGACTGGACATGTGGTCGAAGACTGGTCGAGGGCGGCGGTGAAGGCGCCCCACTGGTAGCGTCGGCGTGATGCTGGCGGAGAGACCCGGGTGGGCAGGTCCGCCAGGACGAGAAGTACTGGCCTGTGGTCCGATGGGAGGTCAGGGAGAACCTCCTGGCTCGGCGGAGTCCGGAGACCTCTGACGACTATGACGTCGATGGTGTCCCAACCGGCCCGCGTGTTTGCCAATCTCTGAAGAGTGGTATTTTTAAATGGTGATGATTGCCATAAAGGAAAGGAGTATGTTGCCGATGTCTGAAAAGTGCTATTTTTAAATGGTGTGTGAGTAGAGTGAGACTATGAAAGAGTTGAAAGAAGCTGAGTGACAGGGCTATGCTCGCATAATAGGTTCTGATGTCGACTGTGATTTCAGATGACATTAAAGATGAACTTCAGGATGGCTCATCTTCACCACCTGACGCTCCAGCCAGCTCAACATCAATGCGTACCAGGAGCCTGCTTTGGCTGCCAATCAGATGACTCCGGGGCCTGATGAGCTGTCTGCTAACGCTAGGTTGCTTGCCGATGACGACCAGCAGCCGCCACGGCCGGCGCCCGTTGGCGGGAGAGCGCGAGCGCAGCCGCGCGCGCCCTAGCAGCAGCCGCGCACGCTCCAGCAGCCGCCACGGCTGGCTCCCGTTGGCGGGAGAGCGCGAGCGCAGCCGCGCGCGCCCTAGCAGCAGCCGCGCACGCCCCAGCAGCCGCGCGCGCTCCAGAAGCCGCGCGCGCCCTAGCAGCACCGCGCTCGCCCTAGCAGTACCGAGCGCCACAGCTGTGCTTGTGCCCCATGAGCCGCAAGACAGCGCTTCACCTTCTACGAGCCGGAGCCAGCATTGCTGTCCTACCGAGCGCCACTGCTGTGCTTGTACCCCAAGAGCCGCAAGACAGTGCTTCAACTTCTACGAGCCTGAGCCAGAATTGCTGTCCTACCGAGCGCCGCCGCTGTGTTTGTGCCCCATGAGCCCCAAGACAGCGCTTCACCTTCTACGAGTTGGAGTTAGCGATCTCAATACCGATGCCGGAGACTGAACTGAGAGCCTTCTGTCCTCTGTCATTGGTGTTGTGGTGCATGAATGTTGGTCTGTTTATTCTATCTGGGGCTATTGGTTTGTGATTTGAATAAAATCATAAATGAATTTGCTTCAACTTATCTATTTTCAGTTCATTTATTGTATGGCTATGGGCAACTAAACAAAACCTTAACAAACTAACACAGGTAAAACTGCTCGCAACCACTGTAATTTGTAACGTTGCGTACATATGTGTGGTTTCAGATCCGACTGATGAAGAAGTTGATCCAAGCGGTGTGCGAGACTTTGATCAACCGGGTCCCTCGTCTGCACCAGGTCAGCCTGGATCAGCATCTGGGCCCTGTTCAACGCCTGATCTACCTGAGAGTCCTGTCGAGGACGCCAGGGTGTCAGGAGAGGCCGTGTTAGCGGCTTCGGCAGGCAGCCGTGGGGCGGGCAGCAGCGCGCCTATATAAAGCGAGGCGCAGACCGCGTGCGAAGCACTTGCCCAGTCGTCGTGAAAGATTCAACACCTCGCCATTATTGTTGTCACACTGTCCGATATCTTTATTCGTTTTGAGAATTGTTATTAGAGTCCATTTCTGTTCAAATTATAATCAGTCAGTTTCAGTGTGTTTCTTTTTAAAAATCATCTCGGCCTCTGGTTTCTAACAGTATATTTATTTTATAGCTTGTAATAACTAGACGTCTCGGGATATTTATTTAATTCTACTATTGTTTTGTTTTAGTAGGTAACAGTGAAGCGATGGATAACTCGCTTTCAAGAAGAAGGTGTAGCAACCAGTCGGCCTCGAAGTGGTCGTCCCCCGCATCTAACTGCATCACAGCGCAGATTCATAGTTGAACAATATGAATCTAACGGATTTATTTCGAATGCTGTGTTCGCAAGAATGTTCAATACGTCAGTGGACACCATTCGCCGAGTTCTACATTCTGAGGGCATACACCACAGGAAGCCAGCTAAAAAACCATACCTCAACGAAACCCACAAACAAAATAGGTTATCGTTTGCAAGGGAGTATTTAGATTACTGGACCGGTGCTATATTTAGTGATGAGAAGACATTTATGTCATGCCAACATGGCAGGCTTCACTTATGGCGCAGGAATGGTACTCGTTACCGTGAAGACCACGTAGTCGCAAATATGGAGTCTGGTCGCATATCAGTAAATATGTGCGGGTGGATGAGTGCCGCTGGACTTGGTGAATTGGTGTCGATAGAAGGACGCGCTACAGCTGTTGACTATGTGCAAGTGTTACGGGATAGTATGCTGCCAACTTTGCGATGTGTCTATCCATCTGCTGATATGGCGCAATTATCATTTGTGCAAGATAACTGTCCTGTGCATCGGGCTGGAGCTGTGCGTGACTGGTTTGGTCAACACGCCGACATAGCCGTGACTCCATGGCCTGCAAAGTCACCGGATTTAAATCCAATTGAAAATGTATGGGGTTTGATGGTGCAAAGGTGGGACATGCGGAATGAAAGGACTCCAGAGGCATTGCAAGCGCATTGTATGGAAGTCTGGGAAAATTTAAGAGGGACTGAAATTTGTACTAACATTGTAAGTTCAATGCGGCGGCGATTGCTTGCAGTTATAGATAACGGGGGAGGTCACACGTCGTATTAAATATTAAATGGGTATTTTTGTATTTAGGCACAATTTTGCCACTGCTATCCCATGGGGAAAAGCATGAGGCCATTTTGTGTTGTGTTATATATATCACAGAATAACTAATTGGTTATATTTTATTAAAGCTTTTTTTTCAATCATATCAACTGAAAAAGCAACGCTGCTGTCTAATGTAAATGTAATGCTGTAAAATGACAAAGTAATATATTTATTTTGGTTGGCTAGCTTCAATTATCTTTTCATAACGAAAACGAATACTTAAGCTATAGCTAACCTTACGAACGAAATAGATAGGAATATGATTAAGAAATAATATTATATTTATTTGTAACTGAAAACAATGTTTTAGTATGTTAAACATGAACTACTGTTACAAGTATTTTTATTCATAAGTGGTAGGATAGACACAACTGTGCCACTGCCACCCCGTATGTTATGTTTTATTATGTGCAAAAAATAATATTTTTCAATCCTTACTACCAATATTTTAAAATCTTCTTATCATCACGAATACTAAAAGCTAAACTTAATCTTAAAAATAAGTTAGAAATGTGTTTTTGATGTTGTTAAATAATATTTTTCAATCCTTACTACCAATATTTTAAAATCTTCTTATCATCACGAATACTAAAAGCTAAACTTAATCTTAAAAATAAGTTAGAAATGTGTTTTTGATGTTGTTAATACGTGTAACTGTAAACAACATTATTCAATGTAAAATATGAAATAAACATTATAATCGTATACGTAACGTGTGTATTTTATTAATCATTATAGATAAAAATATTATGTCCCCATATAGTATATAGGTGGGTCTGTAACTTTAACTGATAGGATAGTTAATATCTCTCTCTAAGAAACAGATATAAAAACAAATATCAAAAAATAATATGATATGAGGATCGAACCTAAATCGTAAATGGTGAGTCAGACTCAGCGCGTTTACCGCAAGACCACTGGATTGTCTTGATGACATGACGAAATAAATAATGTTATTCATCTCGGAGTGAAACGGCAACCATAAAATTAAATGAGGCGGTTCACGCCGCGACAGAGACAGAGACAGGAGACCGCGACCAGAGACCGCCACCAGTTATCACTAGATGTCGCTGACAGCACATTCATTCACAAACAAGAAGTGTGTTTGTTGATCCTTAAGCCTGTCACCGTAAGGTTGATATTTATTTGTACCAATATGTCAATGTGTGTGTGCAATTTGCCTGCACGCCGTATTAGTCTTTAAGCTATGACTGCACTTTTACAGTTGACCGTACATACTTACGAGATGTTTTTTCTTTATTTCTGACTATTTTTAACATTATTTAAATGCATTGTTTACATGTGAAAGTTTGTGAGGATGAATGGATGGAGGCCATGGAGGGATGTTTTTTGCTCCATTAATGATTAAATAACTCATTTTAAAGCTATAAAGTTCCTACGGGCACAGATAATATAATACTATATACTACGGGAAAAATATGTTCTTGCAGAAATTTCAAACGCGGGCGAAACTTCTAGGCGATGGGTTTATTAATATGATGATATAAAGAATTTCCAACTAACCTACACTTTTATTTTACAGATTGGCTAACTCGAGCACCCGTGGAACTGATAGATAGTGGAAAATGTGAAAACAAAAAAAAAAAAAAAGTAAAACAACAAGATTAAGATTTGCAAAAACACAACCCAAGCTTGCATCATTTGGCTACTCCTCAGTTAAAGACACTTCAACAAAAGAAAAAATAATAGACATAAAAATTTCTACTTATATCGCTGCTCATAGCTCCATCTGTAGCATAGACCATTTGAAAGAAGTTTTGAAAACCTGTGGTATAGGTAGTCCCCTTGAAAATATACAATTACACAGAACAAAGTGCTCTGCCATTATAAAGAATGTCGTGGATCCAGCCATGCTTAAAGAACTCTTAGAAGAACTTGGTGGGCTAAGTTATTCTATAATACTGGACGAATCCACTGATGTAGCAACAGTAAAGTACATGGCGTATTGCATCCGATACTACAATAAAAAACTAGAAAAAATTGTTGTAATTTTTTAGGCTTTCAAGAAGTGTTCGAAGCAACAGCTGATGCCCTGTATACATCCTTTAAGAGATTTTTATCTGATATGGGCTTAAATATTCAGAATCTCATCGCAATAGGAACAGATGGAGCTAGTAATCTTTGTGGCAAAAATCACTCCCTTTTCACTCTTTTAAAAACAGACATACCCCATTTGCAGTTGTTGAAGTGCCTGTGCTACTCCCTTAGTTTGTGTGCATCCAAAGCGTGCACTGAATTACCATCTTGCCTGGAATATTTACTTAGGGAAACCCGAAATTGGTTTGCTCACAGTCCATTGCGAATGAAAGTCTATCAGAACTTATTTGAAACTATTAATGATGGCAAAAAGCCCTTGAAACTCACTCAATTGTCTGCAACTAGATGGTTGGCATTTTATGCAGCTGTTAATACAAACATCAATCAATGTCTTGAGCTAAAAACCCATTTTAATATGGTTAAATCGTCAGAAGAGAGATGTTCACAGCAAGGGAGCTTGCTGCTATGTATAATGATGACACAAATTTATTATACTTATTTTTTCTATGTCCCTTCAAAAAGAAGTAACAAACATGAATATTATATTTCAAGCAAGTAATGCAAATATAACAAAAGTATACAACGACCTACGGATTCTTCGTCTGTCCATTGCAAGACGTCTTTTCAAACCAGTATTTTTGAGAGGTCAAAGTCTGTCCGAAAACGCCTCATGGGCAATGCTTCATGAAGGGGATATAGCAGCTAATAGGCGAGCTTTAGAAAAAGCCGAAGCACAATTTGAAAATTCATTGCTTCCACAGGACTCGATCGATTTTGGAGAAAAGTTCAATGAATTACTTGCAAAAATATCTGTTTCTGCAAACAAAGCCAAAGAAGTCAAACAGCGATGCACGAACTTTCTCGTGCGCTTAGTGAAGGAATTAGTTGACAGGTTACCAGTCAATGTGTCGGTGGTGGAAAAAATTGATGTTTTGTCACCCAACCGCTGCCTCTCAACCAGCAACAGACCTAACATTGATGATTTTCCCTGGCAGTTAGGTGAACCTAATATTGACAAAGGAATCTATAATTAACCAATTTCGCACTTTAAGTACGATGCGTATAGAGTAAATAATTGGCACTGCTTCTCCTAATGATATTGTAAATTTCTGGGTACAGGTATTGAAAATGCAGAATGCTGGAGGCAATCCCATGTTCAAAGATTTAGCGGAGTTTTCCTTGCGTTGTCATTACCTTTAAGTAATGCTTAAGAATTTTCAGCGTGATGGGTACGATAAAGACAAAATTAAGAAACAGAATGCAATTTGCTTATCGCCATTCTAAGAATTCGTACACATATGAAAATAAGAAGAATTTGCTGCAACAACTTTGAACCAAGCAATCATATGATAAGTTTACATGCAGGAAGAAAAATTTACGATTCCAGTGGAGCTTGCGCCAGCACTAGCACAGCATCCACAGTAAATGTTGACGACGGCGAAGTTATTCTGGATGCTTTGCTACTCGCAGCAGATGAAGCAGAATCGGAGTGTATATAAATAAATGAATTGTTTAAAAACTGTTTTTTATTTTAGTTTCGGCGTTTGGGCTACTTTAGGCTACCTCATTTCAAATTCGGCTACTTTGGGCTACCCAAGCTCTGAAAATGGGCGACACCAGGTCTCGACTTGAATGAATGAATGAATACTTTATTGCACAAAACAAACATACAGAGATATACAAAGAAAGATATATGTACAAGAGGCGCGCTTATCTCTATAAAAGAGATTTCTACCAGCAAACCCAGATAGGAAAGGAAAGTGGATTGTGAGAGTAATTGTTGGCAACACTGTCACTGTTTACTTTTATTAAGGAGCAATCAGATAATACAATAGACTGGATAAACAGCACTAAAGCCTTTACAGGATTTGATGCTGTTGTAATGAAAAAGAAGATTCTGGAGAAATGTACAGCCCAAGAGTTGTACTATTGTTTAATTATAGGCCTTGTTAGGGGAAATAAAGTGTCGAGGATCATCACAACCATAAAAAGTCCTAAAGTCAAGGAAGAGTTTTCAACCATTGTGAAGAACTTGAAGATTGGAAACAAGGTGGGAACGGATTACTCAAGGATAACTTTGTTCAGGATGATTGCCTGCTTACCGGAAGCAACTAATCATATTGAATTAAATACATCATGCGCGACAGAAAAAAATGATGGCGCGACCACATCAACGGTTTGGAAAAAAACAACTTGGTTAGATTTCTAATTCAACTGCTGCAGCTATCCAGTGACTCAGTATCAGAGTGACTGTTTTAATTTCCATTAATTATATAAGGTGTGGTCGATTGGTCGGTCGCCGTGTCCAATTAAGCCATCGAGCTACATCATTTTTGACTCCTCTTTAATGACGTGCTCGAAACATTTGGTCCACGACTCAGAATGTATTCTTCTCAAGCCTTTACTTATTAACTCCTTAACTTTCGCCATTTTAAAACTTCTGTTGTTTTTGCCAACATGACCCTTTAATTGCGCCCATATTAATTCAATTGGGTTTAAGGCGGCAGTCTTGTGTTCTTGCAGTAATTATCCGAAACTAAGACCTTATTTTTAATTATTCAAAAGCTACAAATGAAATTTATTTAACATCACTTTACAGAGTGGGGTTTCGAGTTTCCAAAACATATTAGTTTTTTTACTTTGATGTTACTTTTAATTACTGTGTTAGGCTTTAAACATACCCGTGTTTACGGTCTGCGCGTTGAAGGTCTAATTCATGCACACGTCACGTAAAAAATATGGCAAAAACACGAAATGTATACAGATAACATTGATTCTTAAATCCTCTACAATAATCTTACCTGCTTATATTTTAGACAAAAGCCTTAGTTTTCTTATTTTAAGTGGCTTAATTAGTGGTAATTTTAAGAAATCGACCATATCTAAAACTTATTTTTTCTTTTAAAAAACATATTTTGGAGAAGTCACAATTTAACCACTTACGAAGCAACTATTAAGTTATGAAATAAAAAAAAAACTGTATTGAAAAATACATTATAAGTACCTTTTAACTTCTTGAGTGTTTATAAACAAATACGCGCCGAAATTTCAGTCAGTTCCGCTGGGACATCCCAGCGTTCGGACATGTGATTTGTAGCTTGTTTTGCCTTTACCTCTCGTTCGCACGGAAGCTCTCTCTCCCACGCGCTACTCTTACCCCGGTGCCGGGACGCAGCCCAGCTCGCATTGAAAGTTGCTCTACTTGAAATAGTGCTTGACTATACTGTCAGTAATTATCGAGTATGGATCGGAATAGAAAGAAATATCCCTGTACCAATAAAAAGAAGAGTAAATTAAAAGTTGAAATAATGAAAAAAAAACCGTTTAAATAGGTAAGTTGAGTTCTACTTATATAGCTTCTATTTTGATACCCATCTATAAGTGGAAATAAGTAGACTATCCCTACGGGAAAGAGACGTGATTTATATGTACGTATATATGATACCTACTTATTAATTATTTATTAGTATGAAAGGGAGCCGCAAAAGCTTTGAAAGTAAGTAGCTACGAACAAACTTGGTAGGATGCATGCGGATCTGACTTGAACGCGGGCGAAATTTTGCGACGTTGCCATGCGTCAGCGCGAGCGAGAGGCACATATCGCGCCACCCGCACACTAGCACAGAATGTTCGTTCTTTTGTTTCAACTCTTTCTCACTTCGCGGCAGGTCAGCGATGAGTTCAGACGTTTAAAATTACCTTGTTATTGTTTTGTTTTTTCACGTGCTTGGAATCCTTGGAATTTAAAATGGATAAGTTTCTCAAAAGATCGCAGCCTTCAACATCTGGTACAAATGTTAGTGGTGGAGGTGAATCAAAACCGAAAAAAAATAGGCATTATGACGAGAATTACTTAAAATACGGGTTTACAGTCATAAATAATAAACCTCAATGTGTAATTTGCGGTGATGTTTTATCTCGTGAGAGTATGAAACCGTCAAAACTTCTGCGGCATCTTACGACCAAGCATCAAAAAGAAGCTGATAAGCCGTTGGAATTCTTTGAACGAAAATTGAAAGCTCTTAGTCAGCAGCAAAATAGTATGGTGAAGGTAATAAAATAGTGTTGTCCTAGTCTTGTACAAAACAGTAGTAGTAGTAGTTAGCACGCCGAGGTCTCCGGTTCGATCCCCGGGTCGGACAAAAAGTGATATTTGAGTTTTTCTGTCAAGAAATACTCAGTATTAGATCGAAGCAGGGTTGCGAGTAATTGATTACTTTTGGTAATTGATTACAGTTTAATTACTAATTACTCAAGTAAATGAATAATAAATAATCATTTCAATTAATGATTACTTGAGTAATTAGTAATTGAAGTATTTTAATTACAAATTTTTGCCACTCTGGATCGAAGTCTGGATTTGTACCCGATCTGGCAATAGGCTCGCCCCTTATTATATGAGACCTAACATATTAGGTGTAGTAATACACCTCTGCCACCCCTTCGGGGAATAAAGGCGTGATGATATGAATGTTATGTGTGTTGTTTTAGGTATCCAGCGTAAATGACTCAGCATTATTGGCTAGCTACAAAGTCGCATATCGAGTTGCTAAAGCAGGAAAGCCGCACACAATTGCAGAAAATCTGATTTTGCCAGCTGCTCTAGATATGGTCGAAATTATGATCAGCAAGCAGGAGGCAAACAAGTTAAAAAGCATACCGCTTTCTGATAATAATATTTCACGCAGAATAAATGATATGACCAATGATATTCGAGATCAAATAATCGAAAATTTAAAGAAGAGTCCACATTTTGCTTTGCAGTTCGACGAATCTACAGATGTTTCCGATTGTGCTCAGTTTGTAGCATTTGTGCGCTTTGAAGCAGATGACAATATCACAGAAGAAATTTTATTTTGCAAACCACTTCCTGCAAATACTTCTGGTCAGTGTTTGTACGATATGTTTTTAGAAAGCACTTGTGACTACGACATTGATTGGACAAAATGTATCGCTATTTGCAGCGATGGAGCGAAAGCCATGACTGGTAATAAAAGCGGACTTGTTGCGAGATTAAAATCAATAATGCCAAATGCATCATGGACACACTGTTTTCTTCATCGTCAAGCTCTAGCAGCTAAAGTTTTACCGTCTGATTTAAATGACGTGCTTACGGAGGTAATAAAAATTGTGAATTATATCAAAGGTAAAGCCTTACAAACCCGGCTCTTCAGAATTATTTGTGAAGACATGGGTTCGTTTCATCACAATCTCCTTTATCACACAGAGGTCAGGTGGCTTTCCAAAGGAAAGGTATTGACAAGAGTTCTAGAACTAAAAGCTGAACTATTAATGTTCTTACAAGATTCTAAATCTGAATATGCTAATCATTTATCTGACCCTGTTTGGCACGTGAAGTTAGCATTTCTGGCAGATCTTTTTAGCCATCTTAACAACTTGAACAAAAGCCTCCAAGGGAGAGAAGAAAACATCTTAACAGCTAAAGATAAAGTGAAAGCATTTCATATAAAACTTCGTTTGTGGTCATCTTCTCTGCAAAACAATATATTTGAGTCTTCTCCGTGTGTTCAGAAGACCGTTGAAGATAATGCAACAACACAATTACTTGTAGTAAAGGCTCTCATTCCTTCTATGATACAGAGCTTACATAATTTGCAAGAGAAATTATTAACATACTTTCCAGACTTGCACTCTGAAGCTGACAATGGGCGTACGTGGATTTTGGTCCCTTTCTTGGATAAGTCAATAGAATTAGCAGATCTCGCTACAAATCTGAAGGAAAACCTTGTAGATTTAGCCTCTGACGGCGTGCTGAAAATGGAATATCATTCGCAAAGTATTGACGTGTTTTGGATGAAAAGAAAACTAGAATATCCAGAGCTGGCAAGGGAAGCTCTAAAATCATTAGTGCCATTTGCCACCTCATACTTGTGCGAACTAACATTCTCCTCAATGGTGGACATTAAAACTAAGAAGAGAAACAGACTATTCCTAGAAAATGATTTAATAATAAACGTTTCTAAAATAGCACCACGCTTTGAATATTTTTTCAAAAATAAACAAGCACATCCTTCTCACTAATATTGTACTTTTATTGTAGTATTCTTGTCATTTCTCTTTTGCCGCTTCGCGACCCCCTTAGGAAGGCTTCACGACCCCCCTAGGGGTCGCGACGTTATTGTATTTACTTTCCGAATGAGGACCATGAATAAATTTAAATATTATTATGATGATAAGTCCAACACGTCTATTATTTTAGTTTACAGTATTTTTTTGAATATTTTAGTTTACAGTTAATTGCTTAGTTATTTCAAAACATGATCAATAATTCAAATTATCATAATACATATTTCATTCAAGTTTTTAATTGGTTACATGGTCTTAATTATTTTACATAATCTATATACCTATAATTCACAGTAAAACCACACCAACTGAGTCTTTGGATCGTCAGCCAATGTCAGATATTAGCAACAATCCACTTCAAGTAAAGGATATTGTGCATTGGTAAGAAATCTATCTTGTTTTAATAATATATTTATAACCGTTTCTCTGCTTAGTATGACCTTCATACAAAAAAACAATACTTATTTATGGGCTTCTCCCACTTGCGTGCGAGCAGCGAGTTGTCGTCGCGTGGTCCACCCGCCGTCCGTGCGTGGACAGCTTGCAATGTATATTGCCTTTTGTATTAAAATCGAAGCAGTCATCCGGTTATAAATATTTAAAATGTGTAGTGCTTACGAAATATTGAGTTGTGTAACAAAACCATATAAACTAGCGCTGCGGCGGCCAGGGCTGACGACTAGTTTTAGCGATCTCACCACTAGAGGGCGCTGCCTGTACTCTGCCTCGCGCAATGACTTTGTTCAGTCCGAATGTATATAAACTGATTGTGTCCACTCAACTGGTAATTCTAATCTCATCGGATTAGCATCCTCATATGCAAGTGCATCGGCTTATTGCATCTTACGAGATAAATAAACCACGAACACTGCGTGTGCTGGAAGTTGTATGGTTCCGAACCTGCGCCGACTGCGTGCGTCCTATGGGATACGTTTGTCGGACTGGGGACGACCAGCTAATCTTATTTTTGAATCACTGTAAATCCTGAAACTCCTGAGAATAAAAAAACACTACTGAAAAAAAACTGAAAATCCTTTCATTCGAAGATTCCCCGCTACAAACTGGCGACCAACGTTGGGCTAACCGTAGATACAAAGGAATCAGCCGTAGCAACAAGAACCAGATCTGGAAGATTAACTACATACTCGAAGAAATTGGACAAAGCAGCGGCAACGAAGATGTCTACGTCATCGCAACCTGGAGCGTCTGCACCAGCCATCACCTTCACGGTTGAACAGTTTCAACAAATGATATCGACCATTTCTGATGGACGCAAGGGTTCTTTTGCAACCTGCACTGCTACTTACGAAGGAGAAAAGGATACACAGGTGCTTGAATCTTTCCTGGCTACAATCGCCATATTCAAGCAAACAGAAAAGATTAGCGAAAAAGATTCAATTCTCGCCTTACCCCTACTATTGAGAGGAGAAGCTGCTATCTGGTGGCTCGGAGTAAGAGACCAAATAACAACCTGGCTGGAATTCGAAAGCAAGATACGCCAAGCTTTTGCACGCAAGAAACCTGCCCACATACTTTATCAAGATTTTATTGGGGTAAAGCAAGAGCCAAAAGAATCAACAGCCAAGTTCATCGCCTACAAACGCATGTTATTAGCTCAATTACCGAGACCGGAGCACACAGAGCAACAGCAACTTGATATGGTCTATGGACAGGTTAAACTGAAGATTCGCGAGAAAATACCCCGTAGCTCCGTCACAACCTTCGACCAACTGCTGCACGAAGCTAGAGGCGTAGAGCAACTACTTCAGGATAGAGCTGCGGAGGAAGACACATCGAAGCAATCGAATTCTACATCGAAGCAATCGATTTCGCAATCGAAGCAAAAAGGCAAGAGGTGTAAATTCTGCCAATACTTTGGACATACTGTGGACGAATGTCGGAAACTTAAACTAAAGGAGGAGACAAAGACAGATACTCCAGCTCCCATGGCTCCGACACAGATCCAGCAGAAACCACAAATTCATTGTTATGGTTGTGGTATACCTGGAGTCGTCCGCAGTAAATGTCCCACCTGTGCCAGCCGTCGCCTTGAAATAAGCGCTTTGAGCATCACAGACGTTCGCGTCCGACCCGTCGTTTTCATTGAAATCGGGAAAATCCGAACAATTGCGCATATAGACACATGCGCCAAGACGAGCGTGGCCTCATACGACCTCTACCGCAGACTACGGGAAGCAGGTCATAAATTTAACGAAGCCAGGGTATGCGTTTCGTTGTCAGACGGATTGAGAAGGAAGCAGCAAGTGCTAACGACCAAGGTACCCGTCACCCTCAGCGGCAGAGAAGTGGAAACCACCTTTATCGTCTTGCCCGAGGCAAGAGCCAATGACACCCTATTGGGGATTGGATTTATCCAGGATGCCAAGATGGTCCTTAACCTTCCCCAGTTCACCTGGAACTTTGCAGGTGAACCTCACCGCCTCCAAGAGCTCTTCGACGAAGATTTTGTTTCGTTTAAAAAGAACGCAACACCGGACTTAATCTTCGCACCGAACATGCCAGTGGAATCATCAACGATACCTCAAAGAGACAAACTGGCCACTGCCGGCCCTAGACTGAAACGAATACAGTTTACAGAACCTCGCAAACCTCTCTTTGATGGCTACTGCCCAGAGTTTGCTGATCACATGATGCAAGACGCGAAAAGGGTTATCAGCGAGTCGGAAGTCACCCTTTCCCCATACTCTCAGAGTCTCTTCCCCCACAATAGCACTCTCGACATCAATTCGTTAAACATTGAGGACTACAACGTAAACGAAGAACAAAGAGGAGCCCTAAGAAAACTTTTGATCGAATATGAAGATATATTCAAATCAAACCACGGGCCGGCATTGCATGTGGAGCATGCCATCGATACACAAGATCGGGGCCCCATAGCCGTACGACCGTATAGACTGTCGCAACCTCGAAAAGAGCAACTAAGTCTCGAAATCGATAAAATGCTTAGCGAAGGGATCATAGAGCCATGCATAACGTCGTGGGCAGCTCCAGTCGTCATGATTCCCAAACGTGATGGAAGTCTTCGTGTATGTGTAGACTATAGGAAGCTGAACACCATTACAGTCCAATGCCCAGAATCGACGACCTGCTGCATGAGGCCAAACCCACTCCATTTATGAGTACGCTGGACTTGAAGGCTGGTTATTGGCAGATTAAGGTTAAAGAAAGCGATCAAGAAAAGACGGCTTTTATCACCTCTTGGCGTTTATTAATTTAAAAGAATGCCATTCGGGTTAAAAAACGCTCCTGCAACTTTTCAGCGGATGATGGACGGTTTCAGAGCAAGCTTAAATAACGTCAAGGATCTAATTTATTTGGATGATCTTTTGATATTCTCCGAGACATTCCCTTCTCATCTGGATGATTTGAGACGAGTATTTCAAAGATTACGAGAATATAACCTGAACGTTAATGAGGCCAAATGCAAGTTTTGCTGCACTTCTATTAAATACCTGGGACATTTGATTACCCCCGAAGGTCTACGCCCTGATCCAGAGAAGATCAAGGCTATCAGCGAGCGTTCAAATCCTAGCAACCTGAAACATGTGATATCATTCATACAGACCTGTTCATGGTATCGGCGATTTATTGATAATTTCTCCGCTATCGCAGAACCACTGACTCGTCTCATCAAGAAAAACACTGCTTGGATGTGGACAGACGCACAAGAGGCGGCCTACAACGAATTGAAACGCCGATTGACGACTGCACCAGTGTTGCGCCAAGCCGATGAGAACAAACCTTATGTCATAAAGACAGACGCAAGCAATTACGCTCTCGGAGCTGTTTTGGTCCAGGGGGAGGGCGAAGAAGAACATCCGGTCGAATACGCAAGTAGATTGCTTACCCCTGCAGAACGTAATTACACCACTACTGAGAGAGAAGCCCTGGCAGTTGTATGGGCAGTGAACAAGTTTCGAGGCTATCTTGAAGGACTGCCAGTGGTAGTGGTGACTGATCACTAGGCACTTAAGTGGCTTATGGGACTTAGGTCACCAAAAGGAAGGCTTGCCCGATGGGCATTACAACTTCAAGCCACTGATCTTACTATCAAGTACTCGCCAGGTAAAACCAATCTGGTAGCTGACGGACTTTCTAGACCACCTTGTGTTGAATCCAATTCTGACAATTGTGGCATATGCTCTGTCACTATTGATGTACCCGCTCGAAGCCCAAAGGAAGTCAGAGAAGAACAGTTAAAAGATGAATACCTGGAGAAGATTGTCAAGAGTTTGGAAAACGAAGGCAACGATGAGAATACAAGGTACTGGATAAACAAGGGTTACCTGATGAATAATGGTCTACTCTATAGACATAGTCTCGAAGCTGATGATGACGACGCTCAGTTGATGGTACCAGTACACCAATGGGCCTCCATACTCTCGGCTTACCACGACGATCCACTAGCTGGACATTATGGAGTAGACAAAACCATAGCAAGGATAACCAAGCGATATTGTTGGAAGGGGATGAGAAAATACATCGCAGCATACATTAAAAACTGTACAGCCTGTCAGCGATATAAACCCTCAAATCAAAAGCCAGCTGGCTTACTACAAACCACAGCCATGAATCAACGTTTCGAAAGCATAGCATTTGATTTGTTTGGGCCCCTACCGAAAACCAACGATGGAAAAACATGTATCCTGATTGTGGAGGACGTGGCGTCGCGCTGGGTTGAGCTTTTTGCCCTAGACTCAGCTACTGCTGAGAAATGTGCCATGGTCTTAATCAATGAAGTGTTTCTGAGGTATGGCGTACCTCGAAGAATGACAAGTGATAACGGCACTCAATTCGTAAGTGCCGTAATGCAACAAGTCGCTTATTGTCTGAAGATCAATCACATCTTCACTCCTCTTTATCACCCACAAGCCAACCCTGTTGAACGTCGTAACCGAGACTTGAAAACTCAATTGGCTATGCTGGTTGAGGGCGGCTCACATGGAACTTGGTCTGAATTTCTACCAAGCATCCGTTTTGCTATTAATTCAGCAGTGTGCGCTTCAACGAGTTATACACCTGCTTATCTGACATTTGGACGAGAGCTGAGAAGCCCACGGGACAATGAGTTCGACTTCAGACAGATCGTTAACTCTGAGAACCTGATTCCCGACTGACTGACAGCTACTAAAAGCCCGAGAAGTTCAAGAAGGAAAAGAAGAAAATTGTTTGTGGACCGACACCGCCGTTTACTACCTAGCTTTGTTAAAGGGGACCTGGTGCTCATAGCTACGCATCCAGTTAGCAAGGCCAGCCAAGGGGTTAGTGCTAAGTTTGCGCCGCGAAGAGATGGACCCTACGCGATATTGAAATCACATGGGCCAGCCTCCTACGAAGTCGCCTCAACTGATAACCCCGATCTTCCGATAGGCGTGTATCACGCTTCTTCTCTGGTCCCTTATAGTGGAGATCAATCAGAACCACCGATCCAGCCTCTGAGAAAGAGGGGAAGGCCACGAAAGCCAGTTGCTAAGAAAACATCACCAAGAAGTGGGCGCGGTCGCCCAAAGTAAACCTAAACAATCCTACTCGCCGAGACGTCTTCATGGATTGAGGGGGAGACTGTAACAAAACCATATAACTAGCGCTGCGGCGGCCAGGGCTGACGACTAGTTTTAGCGATCTCACCACTAGAGGGCGCTGCCTGTACTCTGCCTCGCGCAATGACTTTGTTGAAGAGAGTAACTAAAGAATTGATTACTGGTAATATTGAACAGCTTGTCTCAGAGTTTCAACAGGAAATAAACTTATTTAAAAAACACTACTACAATATATGGCACCAATACAAAGAATTCAAAAAGTGCACTGAGAATTTAGAACATTATGAAATAGCAATATTGTGTGACTTCTCCGAAAATTACACCTGTAAATTTTCGGAGCAAGTTCAATCAGCACACTTTGGCTCTAGTCAAAATCAGTTCAGCTTACATACGGGAGTTATATACATCAAAGACAATCAAACAATATCATTCTGCTCCATTTCTCCATCAACTGCACACGAGCCCGGTGCCATATGGGCTCACTTGAATCCCGTCATTGATTACGCCAAGAGTATTTGCCCCATGTTGAGAGTTCTTCATATTTTCTCGGATGGGCCCACAACCCAATATAGACAAAAAAAGAATTTCTTTTTATTGTCCAAAATGATTTGTGAAAGTGTTTATGAATATGCAACATGGAATTTTTTCGAAGCTTCACATGGCAAGGGGCCGGCTGATGGAGTCGGTGGGTCAATCAAAAGAAAACTAGACCAGTTGGTAGCCTACGGCAATGACATAGGAGATTCAAAAGCAGCCTACAAAATCTTACAAGCACAGTAATCTAAAACTAAGCTTTTTTACATCACGGAGGAAGCAGTCCATGCCATACAAGAGTCCATACCATTGGATCTTGTAGCGGTAACAGGCACATTAAATACTCATCAAATAATAACAGCAAACGAGTACGCTGCGGTATACTACAGGTACGTTTCGTGCTTTTGCCTCATGAAACAAGGAAAGGACTTTGTAAGTGTCATCAGGTAAAATTACACAAATCGATTGACACTGAATGTACTGTTACTCAAAAAAGAAAACTTAAAGAAAATGAGAAAAAACGCATATCAAAAAAACGAAAAATGTCCAATATTCAATCAGAATCCCCTGAAATTGATATTGCCATCACATATGCATATTCGGACTTCGACGAGGCTACAAGTGACAACATAAACACATATTCGAAAGATTCTGAACCAGAGCACACTAAAACGAACGATGAAAAATATATTTCACTATGTGATGACCAACTTGACGATAACAGCAATAAAGAAAACATTGAGCAAGATCTTAAACCAAATACTAGTCACACCAAAGCGAATGTTAGAGTTTCAGATATTAAGATTCTATCTAATAGTAATGTAAACGTATTCTTAGACGAAAAAACAGGCACTTTTATGTTGAAAATGACCAAGGAACAAAGACTAACAACGAAGACTGATGAGGAAGAAAGGAAAATACCCGAAGACAAAAAACAAAGCAAACAAACCAAAACAAAACAATCAAACAGAAAGGAAAACAATAAACAAGAAGAAAAAGGAACAAACCCGAGTGTAACAACTGATAAAGAGCCACTCAGCCACACAGCCACAAAACAATACAAAGGAAAAGCCCAAAAGAAAACTTATATTGAAAGAGACCCAGAGTCAATCAATATGGTTGTCAATAGAGACTCGGAAATTTCCGACATTGCGCCTGTTGACGCAGGTTCCCCTAAGCATATAAAAATATTTATGGATAGTAAGATTCCAGAAACTGATCCTAAGCCTTATCGAAATAAACCAGCTGTTCCTTTGGTGATGGATTTAGATGCAGGTCCGTCAACCAGTTATAAGATCGATGAAGTTACCCTGGAGTATAATGTAGGTGATTATGTATTGATCAGATACTTTCTAAATAAAAAAATGGAATATTACGTAGGTCTTGTGTTGGAAAATTCTATAAACGGAAAGATAAAAATATCTTTTCTACAAAAAACCGGCAAGAATGACAACACAAAATTTATCAAAACGAACTCCCCAGAAGTTGAATTAATAGAATGTAAGAATATTGTAAAGACTGTTAATTTATTAGCAATCGATTTAAATGACACTTCTTTTGTATTGTATGATGACGATGATTACATTTATTTTGATTATTAAGTAATAATTAAAAAATAAGTCAGTTTGTGTTTGTTCTCATGTTGCATTTAAATAATTTTTGTTCCTATTTTAAAATAAAAAATGATTTTGATGTTGTTACCCGATACATCTCACATAAGTGTTACTTGTTGAAATAGTATACAAATTACCCCACTGTTACCTCTAAGGATCACAAAATTTAAGATTTTTTGTAAGATTGTTATTTCTAAGTACGTAAATTTTATTATAAACATTTTGACGGGTACCTTAGTTAGGTACTTACTTACCTTATTAAAAGCAATATTTTTATAACAAACATATATACCATAAGTACATATAAAAATTACCTTACTGCATATTACCTGTATGATGGATCTCATGATATAATACTTGCTTTTTGTTTTTCGTAACATTATTATTATAGGTAGATTTTTTTAATACGTTTTGATACATTTGATATACAAGGTACATTGGATCACAAAATACTTTAAGTTTTCCATTAGATTGTTATTATAAAGTAAATATATTTAATTACTGTGAATCTCTAAGTGTTTAATTTTGCGTTTCTAGATCCCAGCACTGCGGCATAATGTCATCCTTAGTATCGATAATTTCTTGACGTTTCTTGACAAAATGATTTCTTGACATTTTCGTGACGGGACAACTTTTTGAGAATGAGTCATGCAAGTGCATCGGCTTATTGCATCTTACGAGATAAATAAACCACGAACACTGCGTGTGCTGAAAGTTGTATAGTTCCGAACCTGCGCCGACTGCGTGCGTCCTATGGGATACGTTTGTCGGACTGGGGACGACCAGCTAATCTTATTTTTGAATCACTGTAAATCCTGAAACTCCTGAGAATAAAAAAACACTACTGAAAAAAAAACTGAAAATCCTTTCATTCGAAGATTCCCCGCTACAGTTGATTATATTTTATAAATAAGCAAAACATAACAGCAATAACTTTACAATTTGATTAATTTCAGTGATGAAGAGATCAAAACTCAGTCTTCTAAAGATAGCATTTTAGTAGAAACGGAAAATTCCACACCAATGCTAGCTAATGTCGAATTAGCAAATGAGAATGCGAACAAAGAAAATTTGGTAAAGTTGAAAAAATATGATTTACATTGATGAATGACATTGACTTATATTACCCATCATAGTATAACTAAATATGTTTTGTTTGTTTTTTGTACGAGACAGAAGAAAAGGCTTTGGTGCAATTTTTACACGTTTATTTTAATTTTAGTATTTTTACAGACACCTTATGTTGGCGCCATCTTTCTTCCACTTTATCGTCCATATACTACTACCAACTCAATACTATTACGTTCCGATAACCTAAATATCTGTGTTGGTATTAAACATATTGGGCCCCAGACTAAAATATACATTTTTGGTCCTTATAATTTACTTATCTAAACTCTAATACAATTTTAACAATGTAAAGCATAAATCCTCATGGATTTTTAACTAATGAGATCTTTTCTCCTAGGTTTATGAACTTATTTTTATCTTAACATTATTTATGAAAATGTGACACGTTATCTAACTTTCCTTTTAATAAAGATGGAGAAACATTTTCTGTTGTTTTTATGTGCTTACTATTTTAAACAGGTAGCTAACTTAACATAATATATAACCTTAATAACTAAAAAATATGACAATTATATTAATTATCAAGTGGTAGAGGGCACACCTTCATTATACTTGTAGTTATTATAGTACCTTTAGAGGTTTTTACATCTAAGGCACGTACTTTACCGTCCTTGCCTGGCATAACAGCAAGAATTCGCCCTATAGGCCAGTGCAATGGGGACACATTATCACTTTTCATTAACACCATGGTTCCTATTTGAAGGTTTGGTTGGACACCTTTCCATTTGGGTCTGCTTTGCAACATAACTAAATATCGTTTGTGCCATTGATGCCAAAATGTTTGCTGCATTTTCACACATTGCTTCCAAAAGGAAAGTTTTCCAACATTTTCACCGATGAGATTTAACTCTGGATAGGCAGTTAGTGTAGAACCGGTCAAGAAGTGAGCGGGTGATAGATAAGACATGTCCTCGTGATCCGCTGACATAGGGGTCAGTGGCCTGGAATTTAGAATTCCTTCAATTTGCACCAAGACGGTATAGAGTTCTTCATAGGTAAGGACAGTCTGGCCAATCACACGCTTGATGTGATATTTAACACTCTTTATTCCCGCCTCCCACAAACCACCAAACACTGGTGAATAAGCTGGAATAAAGTGAAATGATATTCTTTCTGCATTGCAAAAGTCATGCACCATATCTTGGTGGCTCGTGGAATTTTGCAATTCATACAACTCATTTAACACGTTACTTGCCCCTTTGTAGTAGGCAGCATTATCACAATAAATTTTTGATGGTTTATTTCTACGAGCTATAAATCTTTTTAAACAGCCTAAGAAAGTGTTGGTTGTCATATCAGATGCCAATTCAATGTGTATGGCTTTAGTAACAAAACACACGAAAATCACTATGTATGCCTTTGTGATAACAGGTTTTCTTATTCTAGTTTGTTTTACATTGAAAGGCCCTCCATAATCAGTACCAATTATTTGAAATGGTCGTGTTACATTCACACGATCAGATGGTAGAGAACCCATAAGTTGAGTTGTAGCCTTTGCTTTAAGTTTAAAACAAATTATACATTTGTGTATGACTGACTTTATTTCTCTGCTGGCATTAATAATCCAATATTGTTCATTTAGACTGCACCATACCAACTTCTGCCCTGCATGCTGGAGCCGCAAATGCTCATTGTGAATAATTCGCTTTGTGATGTTAGAACCCTTCGCTAGTATAATTGGGTGTCGCTGAGAGAACGACAGATTGGCATTCTGTAGTCGCCCTCCTGTTCGTAGCAAACAACTGGAATCAAGAAATGGGTTTAAGTTGTTCAAACTTGTTTTTATATTACAAAATTACTATGTTCTTTTAATTGCTTGATCTCAGCTTGAAAATGTCTCTCTTGGTCAATTCTAATAATGGCATGCAAAGCAGACGTCAATTCTTTTGGGCACAATTTCCCTTGAATTTTAGTATTTTCCCTTTTGCAATTATTAATAAATCTTTTGACGTACGAAATTATTCGTACCAGTTTTTCAATATTGGAATATTTATCCAGCACAGAAGTCAGATCATTTACCTTAATATTGGTATTACATGCTTGTGTTACAATCTTTAATTCAGGAACATTGCTTGTTTTTATTTTTTCTACATTTTTACCGGAGTACTTGCAATGTGCATATTCTGCACTTTGCAAATACTCAGGTCCGTGAAACCACAGTTTTCCTACATCTGTCTCCAACAGTTTTGGGGACATTCCGCGCGACAAAACATCCGCTGGATTCTCATTAGACCTTACATAATTCCATTGGAATTGTCCTGCCAATTGATTAATCTTCTCTACTCTATTGGCTACATAAACACTCAGCCTAACTGGAGCAATATCCAACCAAGCCAGGACAATTTGTGAATCCAGGTATAAAAATGTTTTTACAACATATTTTACGGACAGCGTGTCATGTACCTTTTTTGATAACATGGCCAATAGTAATGCGCTATTAACCTCTCCTTTCCCGTGAGTTCGAGACGTCAAAAACGACAAATACCGGAGTGTTTTTGAGCGTGCGGGCTGCGCGGCACTTGACTAATATATCAAGTGATTCTGTTGGAATGGTAACACTTAGAATTATGGGAGTTGTATATCTGAGTAGCTAATGAAACCCTCTTTTACACAATGTGTAGAAAATGTCACTGTGACCTTAGTTTATTTTTGTACTGGCATGAGAAACACAGACTTCTATGAAAATGCTCCCTCTCGACACAAATCTAGCCGACATCAGAAAATTATCAACAACATGTACATGTTGTTTGATACCTACGTAATCTACACAAAATAACCTTTTCAAAACAATAAAAACATTAGGGTGTTCTTATAGAAACTTTCGAATATTTCAGCGTTTCAAATTTTCATAAAATACGGAAAGTAAACTGACGCATCGCGCGAATTATGCAAATCTTGTGAAATTATTTGTGAAGAGACTAGACTACCTAGCGTTATATTTCTTAGTTCCTAGGATAGGTAATTTATTCAATAAGAGGAAAACAAGTGGTATTTGCCACTAAATCATAAATGATAAGTGTGAGGACGCCATATCTCGCAAGGAAAGTATAAAATAGGTAGAAATCAACACTTTGTACTATTATTGAATTTATAGGCAATAGGTGATACTTATCATTCTAGAATTAGTGGTTCTAAGTAGAAGACAAACTAGGCTTTCTAACAGTGTATCGTACTATGTACCTTTTCATACAAAAATAATTCAAAATCATGCATGTTATTTCGTGTCACGGTGTGTTGTTTCTGGGCTTTCTCAAGGTCTCGGCAGGTGTACGATATGCGTTTATACAGAGTGTGCAAAGATGGAACGAAGAAAATGTTTCGCCGTGATTTGATTCTAGGTAAAATAGCTAAACTGGTGTTTCGTTCGTGTAGGTATGGTGTAAGTTTGAGTTAACTAGTATTTAGTTGTTATGTGTATATGAAGTGTTTCCACGCGGCTCCGTTCACGCGCAAGTACAGATACCTACTGTTCTTACAAAGTGTAATATTGTGTAATATTGTGTTAACTAGTGTTATGCGAGATCAGATATGTACTTTTGACAATTTAGTGTAAGATTACACAAATTTGTAAAAAATAAACAATTATTTGAAATGTGTAATTAGTAATTAGCTACCACCTACCTAATGTGTAATTGTGTAATTAGGTTTTGGAAAAATAAAAAAGAACAAAAATTTATATAGTTATATATTCACATTCTTTATTGCCCTGTGCATAAAAATGTACTTAAAAGAAATTTTATAACAACAGGCGAGCTTATCTCTAAAAAGATATTTCTTCCAGCAAAATTTATATAGTTATATATTCATATTCTTTATTGCCCTGTGCATAAAAATGTACTTAAAAGAAATTTTATAACAACAGGCGAGCTTATCTCTAAAAAGATATTTCTTCCAGCAAACCTGGGCGAGACATAATTGTTTAAAAAACAGGACAGTACTAATTCACAATGAAACTGTATACATTATATTTACACACACACGAGTACACAATTATGGAAAAGTAGTAAACAGTAAGTAAGTAGGTAAACAATTCTATACAAGTTCTTAGATAGTTGTTTGACTGATATTTGTAACTTTTACCGTATAAAAAATGGAATAAAGTACACAATTACGGAAAAATGAAAAAGAATTTTGTTGCAACTGTTAAAGTAAACAATTTCTATACAAGTTATAAGATAGTTAGGTAGTTGGCCACAAATAGAAATTGTTATTTACACAAACGCATAAATATTAGACACATAAAAATTCCACACAAAAAGATAGAAACATTGCAACTGTTAAAGTAAACAATTTCTATACAAGTTATAAGATAGTTAGGTAGTTGGCCACAAATAGAAATTGTTATTTACACAAACACATAAACATTAGACACATACACACATAAAAATTACACACAAAAAGATAGAAACATCCGGATCGCTAACGCTATGAAGGAGGAGAATTACAATCACACACTGATGGCTGATTTAGATGTGTCTAGCAAGACATAAATGCCCTCAGGAGTCATTGAGCGATTTTATCTCAGCAGGGACGTGTGCCCTTTTGCGATTCATCGTCCCAATGACATCAGTAGCACGGGATTTGAGGTACCTCGTCAAGGGCATTTGGTTATATCAATTGTCCATGAAAGCGATTGCGACTCATCAACTTCCTGAAGGCAGGCATTCTCGACGATGACGATGACGACCCAGGCATTGGAGCTGCAGCGCGTTTACGCGCTCCGGATGTTGCTCTAACAATATTTAATGCAGTGGTTGTTGTTGCGGTGGACACGGAGGCCGCCGTGGCTGTGGCAGCCGTGCCCAACTGTTATGAAAAAAAAAACACACGATTTTAGCAACAAATGAAACAACAGAGGGGGATTGTAAAGTTTTTTTAATTAAAAGTACTGGATCAAAATACGTACCAGCTCACTCCCACTGCGTTGCTGGAGGTTGCTGGCTGCCGGCTCCTCCCCGCTTCCCGACGTCGGCGGCCGCTGCCAGCTGCTGCCAGCTGCTGATGACTGTGAAAATAGAAAAATACATTATTGTATATGGTATGGTACTAGAAAGCATGGAAGGATAGCTGGAATAGAAGAGTAGGTGCAGGAGAAATGCACAAAGGCCCCGCTCAAATGGGCCAGCTGCAGGCAGGCCACACCCTGTTGGAGGAGAAGAATGGTATGATACCACCGGTGATCTATCTGCTTGCTAATCAGAATACCTACCACCATTTCTTCAGCCAGCGAGCGCCGGCAGCGCCTTGATGTCGACGGCTGCGGGGAGGAGTCGCCCTCGCTCCCGCTCCGGCCCAGAGAAGCTGGTTGCTTCACCATCTATAACATAAATAAAATAGGCAAATTAAATATAAACAAAATACCAGACTGGCAGTCAGTGACATTTGCAGTATAATTATTTGTGTCCTTTTAGTATAAAACTTCACATTTCCCAGGTAAATATTTAATTATACTTGGTAAAACTATATTCAGACCGTTTAGGCTGCTGAATGGAACAAATTAATGGATATGTATATATATAAATATAAAAGGAAACGAAGCAAAAACGATGCGAGTGAAATTTCAATTATTTACCTTCATCCGACCGGAGCGGGAGCGCACATACACCAGCTTCTCATCAAGCTGGGCATGGTAGTCATGATCCATTCTGAAAAAAGTAGCTAAGGCATTAGGATCAAAACGTACACTCTGTGCACTTTTACAAATTTGTGTAATTTTGCATTTTTTTGTCATTTTACACTAAATTGTCAAAAGTACATATCTGAACTTGCAGGCAAACGAATCCGCCTAAAAAGACAAGTTAACACAATATGACACAAATTTGTTATTTTTTTATTTTATTTTTATTTTTATTTTTTTATTTTGATATTTCCACTTGGGCATCGTGTAGGGTGTCTTACGAGCATAATTTTATGTCATATGCATGTTTTCCCTAGGACCAATATTTATAGAGATATCGATATTACAAACATAATATGACGTATATCTCGAAATCGGTGAGGTGCACGAGGAAAATGTTTATAACCAAAAGTGATAGCAAAAATCAGCACTACACGATTCCGAAGCAAAAAATAACAGTCAAAAAAAATATTTTTTAACACAATTTTTCTAAGTCGCGGGATGCTGGATTTTTCCATTGATAAAAAAAAGGGGCTTCCGCCCCCTTATCGACACTGAACTCCAATCATAAAGCCGAGGAACCTTTGATATGGAGTTTCACCGAATATGACTGAAAACACCCGCACCCTGTAGTGAGATTCTGTCTGTGTGTGAGTAAAATGGCGTCGCGGAATGCTTATGTGTGCGGGTGAAGCATGTGAATTGGATGCCTGATCACGTTTCTGACGGAAAATCAGCAAATTGGTACATTATTTTGATAAAGAAACCTATAAAAATGGATTCCTTATAAGATTTCCAATAAGATATGTGTATTTTTTATTGAAATCTAACTGTATTTCTCATTGGAATTACAAATAGCATTGGGGGGAATCCGTCTGGTTGCATGACGTATCATGTAAATTTGCCGATTTTCTGGACATCTTGATGAATTTTACTATGATTTGTGGTTTGTTTATCGCAAATAGAGTTGTAAATATGAATAAAACAAATACTTACCTCAATTCACCAAAAAAACTACACTTTTCTCCCAATAAAATTTCACCACCAAATACGTTGGGAGCGTCCGGAAGAAAGTGATTTTCAAAACGCGGTTGAATTATTTTTTTCTACGGAAAAGCATAAACTAGCACACAGACCATAAAGTTTGTCTAATTGGGTGTCCACACATGATCGAACCGTAAAAATTGGTCCAACCGTTGGATAAAAAATACCGGTTTCAAAAATATTAGTCATCCCGCTGCTTATGCTGACAGCGGTACAGGGAGTGACCGGGGCCGCGCTGCTTATGCTGACGGCGGAAAAGGAGAGGTTAAGTTCAAGACGCGGTGTAGTCAGTTCTTTGTTTTTCGGATTAATACGTGATCTGGAGCACAAGAGGCACAAGCACCTTAACTACATTGTCTGAGCTGATAGTCCTCAAATATAGGCAGCAACCGTACGCCATATTTGAGGCATCCGCATAACCAACAAGTTCTAATAAGTTGGATGATTGATCATTGATGTTTCGAGGAACCGATACACAAGCCATTTTTACCAACTCATTGGCAAATTCAACCCACTGCTTATTGAGATCATCTGGAAGATTATCATCCCATTTAATATCCGCAAACCACACCTGTTGCATTAAGTACTTTGCCTGAACCAACAAGGGACCAACAAGACCTAGAGGATCAAAGAATTTGCTTATAAAGCTCAGCATTTGTCTTTTAGTATAAACCTTTAACACTTCCGTTTCAGGACATTTCATACTCAGTGTGTCGCAAGCTACATCATAGGTAAGCCCTAATGTTTTTATGCACATACTATTTTTATCAAAATCGATGCTACCAAAGCATTGTAAGTTGGAAGGAATATCCTTCAAAATATCCTTTTCATTTGAACACCATTTATGTAGTACAAAACTGGCTTCCTGCATTATTGCTATTAATTCCAACTTTATTGCCTTCAATTCAGATAATTGATTGCTGCCGCATTGAATATCATCTACGTACGTCGAATACTTTAAAACTGATGCAGCTAGTGGATACTTATCCCTGTATATCTGAGCAAGGTCTATTAAACAACGCGTAGCAAGGAATGCCGAACTTTTGACTCCATATGTGACTGTTCTCAATTGCAAACATTTTACTGGATCATGGGTTGAATCACGCCATAATATATTTTGTAAGCAACAAAATTCCTCCTGCAAGAATATTCCGCGATACATAGCCTTGATGTCACATAACAAGACAAATTTATATGTTCGAAACGACGTTAATACATCAAACAGGTCGCTTTGTACGACCGGGACGTTCAGTAACACGTCATTCAAGCATAAACCATTTTTGGTTTTCATGCTCGCATCAAACACCGCGCGTACCGGTGTAGTTTTACTATTTGGGTTAAAAACCGGATGATGCGGAATAAAGTATACTTTACCGTCATCTAAATTATATTTTTGGATATCATAAAGCCTTGCATGTCCTTGATCAATATAATCATGAATAAATTCTTTGTATTGCTTGGCCAATTTTTTATCTCTGTCGAAACGCCTTTCAAGGTTGTAAAACCTTTGCAATGCACAGGAAATGGAATCCCCCAGCTGCACCTTTTCTATATCAAGCTTTAGAGGTAAGCTCACAGAAAACTTTCTATTCCGTAACTGAACAGATTCCTGAAAACATTGTTCAGCTAATTGATGCTCACTACTGCCCTCTTTGTAGACAGTGGGTACCTTTTCACATTCCCATAGTTTGTAAATGTTTTTGCTTATTTCGCGCACCTGGGGATCTTGTTCTTTTATATTGTGCGGAATTTTATCTATTAATTTATTAATTGTGTTACCTTTTACATGAACGCACAAGTTGGTAGCGTATACCTTGCCAGCTGATACGGGCAGACTTCCCGCGACAATGTATCCGAAGGTGGTGTTAATAAGATATGGGCCGGACGGCGTGGCTAGCAGGGACTCGCGCTGCAAGACCTGGAAAAATATGTCACATCCCAATAACATATTTATTCCTTGTTGAAATTTATGTCCGCTAATTGTATGTGAGGCGGAATATTGAATTTTTTCAATTCGAAGCTTTGCTGAGGCAAGTTGCATGTAATTTGCTTGACCACACAACATGAGATTTCTGTAGAGAAATCATTCACTGAAGAATGAATGGTAACCTTTGTTTGTTTTGAAACTTTGTGAGAGTCTTCCATTATTCCTTAGAATTTTTGATCACATTCATATAAATTACATCCTATGTTGTTGGCCAAATCTTCAACAATGAATGAGATTTGGGAGCCAGTATCCAACAACGCCCTAACATTGACAAATGCACCATCTTTACCTTTAATTCGGACAATTGCTGTTGGCAATAGTACATCTTTGGCCTGGGCGGTTTGTCATATTGACCGCTGGCTGGACAGCATTGGAAGCACTATTGGAAGCTGTCACATGGCTTTCTGCGTTATTATTAGTTAGTAATTGCGTATGCACAAGCGTGTTATGTCGCCCTTGGCACGTATTACATTTCAGGCGAAGCAAACATTTGCCACGGTGTTTATTTAAACAAACAGTACATAGGTTTTTATTCTTGACAAATTCACACCTGTCTTTCTCAGGTGCCATTTTAAATTTTGCACATTCATACAATTTATGAGAATTACTGCAAAACTTACATGATGCTTTGGAAGTCACCACTCCGCTCACTGCCTTTGTAGATTTTTGAGGTTTTACTGCATATGATGAAGCTTGTTCTTCTTCTCCGGTGTTCTCTTGAGAAATAGCTCTCTTTTCTAAGAAAGCAAGGAATTCAGATAATGTAGGCACCTCTTTAGGATTTCTATCAAGATGAAAGCCTCTATTAGTATAATTATCCACCTTTTTTGCCAAAATGTTAATAAGCAAGCTGTCCCAATACTGCACAGGCTGCTCCAGATTTTTAAGTGCGGCTAAATGCATGTTGACCGTGTTTATAATTAAGCGTAAGTTCTGTGCTGTGCATTTTGTGAAAGTGGGTAATTCAAGCATGCTATTTACATGATGATTAACCATTTTGGAGGTATTGGCATACCTATTTTCTAAGAGCTGGAGTGCTTCATCATAGCTTAGATCATTTAGGGGTAGATTTTTGATAATATCCAAGGCCTCCCCACTCAGCAATGAGCGAAGGTAGTATAACTTCTCACAACAGCTTATTTTTTTGTCAGTATGAATCACAGACCGAAATAAGTTTATGAATGGATAATAATCCACTACATTTTTTCCATCAAAACCTTGAATGGTAATTCTGGGTAATTTATTGAACTCACCAGTAGTACTCGAGGGATTTTCCTGGTATCTCGGTGCCTCAGATCGACGTATTCTCAGCTGGTAATCCAACACGGCGATACTTTTATAGTACATATCCTCGTATTTTGCATAGTCCTTCTCATCACTCGGATTGAGCATGAGAATGGCCCGATTCTGCGTCTCATAATCGTTAAAAGCCGCAACAAGTCGATTTCGCTTTTCTTGCAGCAACTCTGACGCACATGATTTCACTTCCCCGGTGTCGCAAAACTTTGAGATGCGCGTTATGGCGCCCTTTTCATAGCCGCGATTGGCCATCAATGACTTTAATTCGGCCATTATGAGGAATGAGGGTTTAAAGACAAATGCTGAAAAAGATTACAAATGGAGAATAGTACCGAGGCAACCAGTTACTCAAATGCAACAAACAAATGTGGTTTGCTTTAATAATTTTCCCTTACCTTTGTTTTATCAGTCAAAACCGTAATAAAACTGCACACACTATTCTTATAACACGTAATACGTCTACAGTGTATGGTGTAGTTCTTATTTTGTCATAAACTATACGACAAATCTTTTACAAAGTCCCACAACGAGAAAAAACAAACATTGAAAATGGCGGATATGAAAAAATGCAATACGGCAAGCATACAATACACACGAATTGATTTTTCGATAAAATCAACTTCAGGTCGATAACTTATTAGTCCAATATATATATATATATATATATATATAATATAATAGGAACGCAGATAACTAAGTAGTCCAATAGAAACGCACAGATTCGCTAACCCGGAAGCGCAATACCGCTTCGTGATTGGTTGTTGCAGAATGTAGAAGATGGTCTATGCCGCTCGCGTTCCGTTAGGCACACTTTCCACGGAGGCGTAGCTTCATAGACGCGTATTCGTCATTATACGCTTGGTGTACGCTTGCTTGCAGCTTACATACAAAACAATGTAACTCTGTCGACGGAGCGGCAACGTCGCGCTCGCGTCGCTGCACGCAAGCTTCGTGACGCCTGCCGTACTTTCTGTCATACCACAGAGCAATATAAGTAGTAATATGAAATAGAGTGCCCTCTCCCGGGACTTTTATGCATGACAAGGTTGAAGCGCCATCTCGTTTTTAAAGTAAAAACGATTTTATATATCCATACGTATAGATAGGTATGTATCCATATCTCGTTACCTACCTAGGTATTTTCCAGTACTACGCGACCATTACAATTAGGCGCACCTTGCAGTACGTATAGTACTGCAAGGTGCGCCTAATTGTAATGGTCGCGTAGTATAGTTATTTTGTGTTATTTTGTTGCACAATTAACATAATAATCACATTGTTGCAACCAAAAACAACACAAAATAGCTCATTACTGGAAAAATGTTAGCTCAAAAAGGCATGCTTCATAAACAAAGGTAGGTTAGGTACTACTAATAAAATAAAACAAGAAACTTGATTTTATTTTCTATTTTTGTAATTTTTATGTTTATTATAATAACTTTGGGCTGCAAGTTTAGTGACATCATCTCCTTCATATTTAATCTTTCCAGATAAAATCCGATTTATTGATCGACACCAACTATATATAATGATATTTACGCTTTTCTCTATAAACATTTTTTTTAAAACTTTTTTATGTTTATTACATTTAAAAGGATCTTCCAACGTTAATACTTCTATCAAAGAAATAATAGAATGTCTTAATTTTGTTTTTGGTACATTCTTTCTGAGGAAACCAACTGCGATGTTCTGTATTTCTTTAAAGTATTTATGTAAAAAATCATTTGGATAGCAAAGCCAATTTTTGTTTTTATATTCTTTGGCTTTGGTGTAAGAATTGTTTGGGTTGGGTGTGTCATCCAGCAATGAAATTCTGCAGTTTTGACATCCTTTAATTATATTTTTAAGGCATTGTTTAAGAACCCAGCCGCAAACATAATTGCTTTGCCCAGGGTCGTCGTCCTTTGGTGCGTCAAAGCAATCTGGATTAATATCATAAATGTTTTCTGTTCCTTCGGAAACATCAGGAGCGTCGGGTACTTCTTCTCTTAAAAAGAAATCTAATTTTTGGAGGCATTCATTATTGTCCTCCTCACAATTGGCTCCTCTAGAATGGTTTGAGCTATAATTATTTAATAATAATGATTTATAAGCGCCTTCAAACGCCACCGTATTGGGCGCAATATTTCTCGCCCCATAGCTCCTGATGTTTCCAAAGAAATTCTCTAATGGGTCCTGATTGAAATTCCTTGTCAAAACTGCATCAAGTCCATATTTACCGGATAGCACTTTCCACAATCTTTCAATTCCCTCAATAGTTTTTATAAAATTCTTCACAGTTGGTACCACAGTGTCAACAAATCGGATTTTGTCACCAGTTTTTACTTTTTTTGTATATTTTATACTCTTTAAAACTTTTTTAGCTTTAAGCCATAATTCGTGGTGAGGCGAGTTACGTTTCACAGGTCCCTTATAAATTTTACCATTCGGAATGGAGAAACTGCTGACATTTAACGAGTCGAATAAATTGTCCAGTAATAAAGTTAAATCAATCAAGTGCTTGCACTCCGGAGGTACATCCCCTCTTGCAGTCAAATGGTTTGTAACCACAGCGAAGCTGTGGCTAAAAAGTTGAGTCGCTGACTTAACCCGCATTTTATTAATTTTTTCTGCATTGACATGTTCTTCAGTTATTTTATTTAATAGTCGCAGCTCTCCATAGGACTTATCCGCGTCGTATACCATTTGATAATAGTGCCACTTTATGATTTTCTCCTCATTGTTTGATTCATATCTTAGATCTTTATTCATTAAATTATTTCTAAGACCTTTCATTAGATGAGGAGTATCATAAAGTGGCACTATATCCTGACCTGCGATTCGCATCACCTCACCACGCCACTCTTTCCCATTACGTAAATAGGTGGCTTTTGCTTCAGCCACCAATTCAGTAATGGCCCTCACATTGACAGATGATTGGT
Source organism: Argyresthia goedartella (assembly GCA_949825045.1). Taxonomy (NCBI): domain Eukaryota; kingdom Metazoa; phylum Arthropoda; class Insecta; order Lepidoptera; family Argyresthiidae; genus Argyresthia; species Argyresthia goedartella. The sequence goes on from OX463811.1 coordinate 22,679,714, forward strand.
CACAAACTGTGTTCACAATTATGAGCCCCGATTTTGTCGCATGGTTTATAACATTTTTCAATGTACTTTTGAGTTCCAAATGGTTTAAACTATTGGTAAAATAATAAGCTATAGGCTGCTTAAAATTATTTTTCACTCCCTTCACCATGAAGGCCAGAACATGGTCTGCAAATATTTCCTCCTTATTGGTAGAAAACCCTTCCAATTTATCTTTGTTTGCTGAAAAAAGAATATGTGGCGTAATTGACATTTCATCAAACATAAGGCTACACAGCCGGTCGGAACTTTCTTTGTGTTCCATAGTATTTTTTATTTTCTCAAACACTATATTATTCATGCCAGGAGATATTTTTATTTGGCTCAGCAAACGTTTCATGGCCTTACTGGAAGGGAGTCTAAAATATTTACACAAAAGTTTATAGCCTTTGGGGCTCTTTTTGTATAGTGCAAGACTCATAATTTTTTCTTCTATAGTGTATCGTCTACCTTTTGGTTTCTTAATATTTTGCATTTGCATGTGCACAAATGTCTGCGCAGGTTTCGTCATGTATTTAACGACTTGTTGAAAAGCTACATCTTCTGACAATTTTTCAGCATTACGCACATTCTCTTTAAATGTCGCGCTAGATTTACGCAATCGGCTGAGCTCGTTTTGCAGGTATTTCGTCTTCTTTTGAAAATTTTTCATGACTGTGTAACTGCAGAAAGTACCAAGAGCACCTGAAAGAAAAATACAAGCAGGTAAGTATCTAAGTTGTGTTAAGAAGAACATAGTCGAAAATGGAAAAAATATTTTAACAATTTATTCGACTTCCAATATTCTACCCATGGGGTATCATCATAAAATATATATTTCTATTTGGTACTGTGCCAACTTACAGGAGTATGGCTCAATCTTACTCTTATCCAGGTAAAGGCCTGTGCCCCGTGGAAGGGATATTTATGGGCTACATTAACTACATTTATTATAATTATATTTATTATTATACATAAATATTACCTCTGATTGAACTTTTTGGCCTGGATTTGCTCTTTGCACTGTAATTATGCTCCAAAAATACGTTCACATTTGCAGCCCCATTGTTTTCATCTGGAAAATTTTAAATGATTTTAATATCTTAACTTAAAAATATTTTTTGTGTGCATAGAATATTATGTACAATTCCAGGTCAGGTGCGACTAGGACTCTCCCACCAAGGGTTTCGAAGATACTTGTAGATTTTTTCCTCGTAACTGGTATAGATTCATGTCTGTATACCATTTTTATTTTCCCAACAGACTTACACACTGTCTAACACTTCTTTCTAAAGAAATCATAGATTTAACATAGCCCAGCACATATTAATAAGAAACTAAGAGTTAACTAACCACGAAAGTGCCCGAAACAAATGCCACATAGAAAGGGTCACCCATCCAATAGCCATCTCGGCCAGATATTGCATTACCCGCACAATCATTTCCGATGTGCAGATACTGCTTGGCCGTGGACACAACTGATTTAATAGAACACAAATTTACCCAAACTTGTTGAAGGGTGAGGAGGTGCTGCAAGTTGAGTTGCAGGACGGGGTAAATCCAGTTGAGGTCCAACAACATGTCTGGATGCAGCCTTTTGAGCTTCAAAAGCAGTTTCTGCATGATGAGCTCGAGAAGTACCTAGTGAAAAAATAATGTTTTATTAATAATGACCAATATAATTCAGAAGACCTACAAAGGAGTTGGCTAAATGTATGTATGAACGACTGCCCCAGGCATGTACGCCATCTAGTGAGAGATGCCGTGACCTTTGCCGTTGCTAGACATAAGCACCATTTTGTTATTCCAAAATGTTGCTTATGTCTAGCAACTGCAAAGGTCACGGCATCATATAAGATGAACTAGCAACTATTAAGTATTTACTTATTTCCTACAAGTTGTACAAAGTAACTAAAGACGCAGTAATTTATGAATGAATATTTAAATGCTATGCTTTTGAGAAGTCTTTGTACATGCCTGGGGCAGTCCTTTAGCCAACTCCTTTACAAGAAGATAGTTAGGAGTATTTAAGGGGCGACTAGGACTCGTTCCGAACATACCCGTAGATTTTTACCTCATAAATTGTGTAGTTAGGTCTCTACACATAAATAATGAAAAGTATGATGTCATCCATGTAACCCAAATTACATAACAAAACAAACATAGTGTAACGGATTTTCAACTCCCAGCCCATATTAATATTGAAGAGTTAACAATACACGAAAGTGCCTGAAACAAATGTCACATAGGAACGGTTCACCCATCCAATAGCCATCTTCATCTGCATCACCCACACAATCGTTTCTGATGTTCAGATACCGCTTGGCCACGGACGCAACTGATTTAATAGAACACAAATTTACCAAAACTTGTTGAAGGGCGAGGAGGTGCTGCAAGTTGAGTTTCAGAAGCAGGATGTGGTAAATCCCGTTGAGGTCCAACAACATGTCTGGCTTCAAAAGTTTCTGCATGATGAGCTCGAGATGTACCTAGTGAAAAAATAATGTTTCATTAATAATGACCAATATAAATCAGAAGACTAAGAAAATATCTTATCATACTATATTTAGTCATGTAGGACATAACTGGGTAGAATAACTTACTTGGCAAATGCAGAGTAGGGACTGCCAATGCATTCAGACGATTGTTGCGATTTCTCACGTCCTCAGCAAAGTGAATATCACAAATCATCTTCTTCTTGTAATGTTCAAAATCAGATGGGGTCTCCAGCTTTCCTCCAACAAGTTTCACCCAAGCATTAAAACGCTCAGGGAACTTGTCAGGATTTGGAAAACAATGCATGGTAACATCTGAAATATGAAAAAATAATGTTGAACACAGGAGTAAACTAAACAGTAAAAGGAGTGTAAGATGCCTTGAACTTTATCACCTGAAGAGGTTATGTTATGAAATATTATGTAGAGCAATAACTTTACCGGTTTCCGTATATGTATCGTATATGTATGTGCTATCGAATATGCTAATAAATTATCTTTGCGTACCGGCCGGGGTTTCCGGAAATGTCCTGGTTAGACGGCGCCGGCTATCCGGGAACCGGTAAGTATGAAAAGGCACGTAGGGACCCTTTACTTGATTATTTGAAAAGTAACTATGGAATGAATAACTCACCTGTTACCCCACATCCAAGTGCACAAGTGCTAGGCATCGTACCGATGATATCCAAAATAGTCACCAAACACAACACAAACAGCGTCTATATCGCAAAGCGTCCTTTTCGCAGTCTTTTCACACACAACACTAATGTCGGGGAAAAAAGCTTTTGGAGAGTTTCGTTACGCCAAGACGGAGGAGCAAGCTCAACTCAACGTTTGAAGTAAAGATATCACAAAAGCTAGGAATTCACAAAATCACCACCAAAATCATGCGCACAAGCAAGAAGTGGAAGCCATCTTGTGTGTGACTTGTGATTATTTTCAAGTGTCAGGATATTGTTGCCAGCAAAAATAATAAAGTGTATTTTGGGGTTACCATATGAAAAAATATATACTGCCTTTTGCCCAAACCACGATTTTAAACCACCTCGGCCCCCCTGGAAATATTTATTGTTCATAATTATATGTAAATAAATATATTCGCGCTTCTTTACAACACCACAATCTTAAAATAATTATTTAAATTTCTGTACAGAGGCATCTGTTGACTAGAGAAAGAAACTGGCTTTTACTTTAACTAACAGATGGCGCCTCTTTCTTTTTATATTTCCCTTTCTGAAGGACTGTCCCCCCTCTGTGTCATACGCCGGGGCGTACATGGAGTGAACGCACGTGTTTTTTATTGTAAAAAATGGCGGGAACGGCTGCCAAATTTGTTCAGATAATAGAAAAATATCCGTGTTTGTATAACAATAATCTTGCTGAATATGCTAGAAAAGATTTAACTGAAAAGGCTTGGAGTGAGGTGGCGAAAGAAATACAATGGACGGGTGAGCATTTGTTTTTATTTATTTTATAGTAAAATACATAACATTTATTCAAAAATGCAATTATTCCACTGCCATGGCAGAGCAACATTAGGCTGCAAAAAGTAATTTGCTAAATAATTACGTAAACCGTTAGGCGTGTTTACAAATGTCATGTTTGGTATCAAAATTGGTGCATGTCGAATATTGGACACATTAAAACTGTCTGTAGTCGTTGTGTATTGCACACCATCATATCTTCGTATGTAATTATGCAAAATACATACGCACTGTATTATTGAAATGATTGTTGAGTATTTACGACATGATATAGCTTTCAGTAGTATTTGAAACTTTTGTGTCAACATACCAAAAGTGCATTCAATACTTTTTCGTCCGCGACTTAACCTATAATTGTAAATTCTTTTCACATTATCCAGATTTCTTACTGAATAGGGTTTCAATAAATTTCTCCTTAAAGGGAATGCATTATTTCCCACAAAGAAATAAGGAAAACGATTGCCTGTGGCATCATTTGGCAATGCTGTTGATTCAGTTGGAATGTTCAAACCTTCCCTTTCCAACCAATGCCCAAGCGCTGATACTTGAAACACGCCACCATCACTATTCCGTCCGGCAAATCCACATTCTATGCTGGTAAAAGATCCATCTGCATCACAGCATCCAAGCAAAATAATAGAGTGATAGTCTTTATAATTGTAGTTGGCTGAACCTGTGTTTGGAAATTTCTGTATCCTGATATGCTTACCGTCGATCGCACCCAAGCAATTGCGTAGATTCCAAAGTTCATAATACCTTTTCGCAATTTCTTTCCATTCATCAGTAGTTGGTACAGGCATGTATGTATCCTTCAATGCATTCCATATTATTTTAGTTGTTTCTGATATCACACGCGACACGGTACATTCTCCTCGGGCAAAGTAAAGTCCCAATACTCGAAACGAACAGCCTGTAGCTAAATACCTGAAAAAAATATGTTATTAGTTCATTTATATTAAATAATAAAAATGTGTTTGTTGCAGTTAATGATTGTAAGGAAAAATGGAAAAATATTAGAAATGTTTTTGTTAGAAGTTTAAAACCGAAGGCTAGTGGATCGGCAACTACAAAAAAAAAATACTATTTACATGATGAGATGCAGTTTCTATTACCATACGTCAAACCAGTAATTCACATGAATGAAAGAGGAAATTTACCAAATCCTGAACAATCAACTCTAAATCAGGAGACCCCTGCGTGCCCCGAAGAACAGGCATATGTTGGTCCTAACAGGAATATTACAGAAGACACTGAATCGGAAAATTATTCCCATGTTGAGAGGTCGTCATTTCAAAAACCAAAAAAAAGGATTAAACCTGTTAACAACGAAGCTGATAAAGCTTTTGTAGACTGGTTAAAAACAAAAGAAAATAAAATAGATGACCCACGAAAAATGTTTCTGCTGAGCTTGCTACCCGACATACAAAGTCTTACAGATGAACAAATGAGTGTATTTAGAATTAAAATGTTGATGCTTTTGGAAGAAATTAAAAAACCAACGTGTTCAGTTATCCAGCCACAGATAAACCAATTCAGAGTCTATTCGCCGATTTCTTCCGGTAACTCCCACAGTTCACAAACACTAGCATCCACACCTTCTCCATTAAATTATTCTAACGACACACAAGTTTTCTCTGACTATTCACAAACACAAATTACCACATTAAACCCTATTAATTATTCACAAAATATTAATGATTTGGAAGATTTTACAATACAATAAAAGTTCACGGATGCGACATACATGTTATTTTTTTAAAACTGATATTTTGGATGGAAAATATAAACCATTTTGATCAAAATATTGTTTTACTTACCGCAACGTGATTAATATCCTTTCATCTGGACTAACACATTCTCGCATATTGGTATTCTGTTTTTGTAATAATGGTCCTACTATCTGAAGTAAATTTTGATAAGTTGTTTTACTCATCCTATAGAATGAGTGAAATACACTGTCATCTTCTAATAATTCTCTTGCCGCTATGGACAATCTACAGTTGATATTTCTTTCTATATATGGATGGGTCCAATATAATCGTCGTTTTCGTCGTCTTCGAATGTAGTGATAAGCCAAAATAACGTCTTCGTCGTCCGACTGCATTCTCACAAATGATTGACAATGTACGCTTGCAATACGCCTCATGGATAGAGATCAGTATGCTGGGCTGCTTAAGCTGCACGGCGTATTTTGAAGCGTCTATGAAGCTACGCCTCCGTGGACAGTGTGCCTACTTTCAGTTACACAATCTCTTACGCAGAGTTTACCACGAAGTTGCTAGCAGGCGAACACCGGACCGTGCGTGACGCCCTCTTCTCTTTTCCTTTGCGAAAAAACGCGATGAACCTTTGCTGCCGTCTCGCTCGCACCACCACGATGATGCGCCGATGATGAGTTTGCGAATTTGATGAATGATGACTCGCTGGTATGACTTTTGTTAATGGTAAAATAACTTTTTGGAAAGTTGGGAGTTTACTTTCTTTACTTTTTTACTTCTTGGCTTCTTATGACCATGATCGCACCTGGGTAGTAACACTGTGTAAGTCCGAAGTACTGCGTACGTGGGAAGTCCGCAACGCCACCGCAGTAATATTTCTTCGCAATGCACTTCCAAGAAATTAAAATTCACGATCACAATTTTGTAGGTAACTCTCTTCCGAAGTCGGGGTATGGAGCTCGCTAGTTAGTTCTTCTTCGCCGCCGCCAATTTTTGGTGCTTTACGAAGAAGACGCCACGCCGGGAAGGAAGTAATGCAGCAGCTTGGCACGCCACACGAAGAATATACTTCACCCTCTCTTCACCAAACGGACTTTTTTATTATTTTAGGTTCGAAGGACCATTTTCTTCTGCACGAGACAGAAGAAAAGGCTTTGGTGCAATTTTTACACGTTTATTTTAATTTTAGTATTTTTACAGACACCTTATGTTGGCGCCATCTTTCTTCCACTTTATCGTCCATAGACTACTACCAACTCAATACTATTACGTTCCGATAACCTAAATATCTGTGTTGGTATTAAATCAAGGTAATCAAGAAGAGGCTTAAACGAAGAGCAAACAATAGCCTACCTTTTAGAAGGATTTTCAAAAGAAAGGTAATATAATATGGGCACAGGAAATGTGACTCATAGCACTAAGGGCCATTACTCCGCCTCAACTTCAGAATAGCTTCTACTTCGTTACCTTTTATTATTTACCTTCACAATAACCTATTTATTTTCAGTGCCAGCAACCTGATCACTGCTTTGAATTTGAAACCGAACGCGAAGATGCAGTCTGTGACAAAAGTGACTCCTTTGTTTTAGATGGACGTAGAATTGTTTCTCTTAGTCATTTCTTGGCATCTTTGCAAGCGATTGCAGATCACAGTGCAGCATCATTCGGATGCAGATTTTCAAATTAAAATGCATTGGCGAGACCAGAAAATGTTTTATTTCAACTCTTCAACTGAAGTGTGATGTTTGCAACTTAATATTTGATATAAGCACTGATGATCCCGCTTCTAATTATGATATAAATCATGGTGTTGTCGCCGGCACCATCAGTATTGGCTGCGGGCTTGAAAATTTAAACGAATTGATGGCAAACGCTAACATACCCGCTATGTCAAAAAGTTTGTATTCTAAAACTAGCCAAGTTGTCTATGACTGGTATCACAAAACGGCAGAAAAAGAAATGCACAAGGCAGGAGAAGAGGAAGCACAACATGCGAAAGACATTGGTAGCGTTGATAGCGAAGTAAATCCTATGATAGTTGTAATTGCTGACGGATGTTGGTCCAAACGATCATTTCGAAACAATTATGCAGCTGCATCCGGCGCGGCAGCAATAATCGGTGCCTATACTGGAAAACTTTTATACCTAGGTTTAATAAATAAATACTGCATGATTTGTGCTCGAGCAGCCAATAAGAAAACTGAGCCAAAAGAACATACATGCTATAAAAATTTCACAGGAAGTTCATCCAGTATGGAATCAACTGCACTGGTTGAAGGCTTCAAACAATCTCTTGACACGCACGGTTTGATATATGAAAAATTGATATCAGATGGTGATTCAAGCACCATAAAAAAAATTTTGAGTAGCAACCCCTACAAAAATGTAAAAGTTGAGAAGATCGAATGTCGTAATCACCTATTGAGAAACCTATGTAATAAGTTAAGACTTCTCACAAAAGACACTCAAATTCCGATCCAACAAAGAAAACTTTTTACAGAGGCAAAAATAATGAAATTGAGGAGATACGTCGTACGTGCAATAAAGTTAAGAAAACATGCGGAGGTTTCACAAACCGAAAAGGTATCAAATCTTAACGGAGATATTTACAACGCCTCACGCCATGCTTTAGGAGATCACACAAAATGTGAAGATCAGATATGCCCTGCAACTGATAAACTCGACATAGATGTGACGCAAAATTTGCAAAACACGTCTCTTTGGTTGAAAATGAGCCAACACGTCTCTTATTTAGCATCAAATGCAAAAAGCCTTGTTTATGACGTCGACAGAAACGCGGCTGAAACATTTAACTCAGTTATAGCCAAATATGTCGGAGGTAAGAGAATAAATTACACTCTCAGAAATTCTTACCAAGAAAGATGTTCAACCGCTGCGATCTCTTTTAACACAAAATCACCAATCACTGCAGACAACAGGTTTATATTTAATAAGCCTACAGGTAAATACACAAGAATATATGAGACGCATAAAATGAAGCCAAGAAAATATACAAGACAGTTTAGGAAAAGGTTTCGTGCTGCTACAACAAACGACCCAGACTATGGTCCAAACGCACAACGCCCGGACATGTCGGAAGAAGATTTTGAGGCCAAAAAACAATATTTTTTAAGAGATTTGGAGGTCAATACAGATGAGCGAGATGCTATTCAAAAAAATACTATCCAACAAAGTAGTAGCCAAGACTGGATAGAACAAAGAAAAAAAAGACTGACCGCTTCTCTTTTCGGTAAAATCTGTAAAAGGAAAAACAGTATAAGTTGTGCTCCAATAGTAAAGTCCATAGTCAAACCGAAAGATTTATCTAAAGTTCCGTCGATTGCGTATGGTAAAGTAAATGAAGAGAAAGCCATTTCCCAGTTAGCTCATCGGCTAAAAATTAAAATCAAGCGATGTGGGTTATACATTCACAGAAGCAAATGCTTCTTGGGTGCCACTCCTGATGGCATTTATGAAGACGAAGAAGGAAAAACAGGCATTATAGAGGTGAAATGTCCATTATCTGCTAAAGATATGAATCCTGAAGACGCAATTAAAGAGAAAAAAATTAGGTTCTGGAAATACGACACAAAAAAGAAGTCGTATAAAGTAGATACAAATCACGATTATTATTATCAGATACAGGGGCAGCTAAATATAACTGAGCAAAGTACTTGCATATTTGCGGTTTGGACGGGTGACCAGCAACCGATGAAAGTAGAATACATCGTAAGAGATAGGGGTTTTTGGGAGTCGAAAATGGTCGGTCCTTTGACACAATTTTATGATCAATGTCTTCTGCCAGAACTGATTGACTCGCGCCTAGAACGTTCAATGCCAATTAAAAATCCACCGCACATAATAGCAGCAATAGAAAATAAAAATCAAAATAATTCCAAAAAGAAGATTAATAAGAAAAAAAATACTAAAATTGAGGTCTGCGTAACAATTGACGGATGAAAAACGGCAAAAAATTGACATTAAAATTTCTAAAATCCATAGACTAATCAGCCAGGCCACAACATGCCAGCCATGCCACAACAATTTGTAAATATTTTGTAATTAGCTTTTGTAGACGATCTTTGTAGACTGCTGTAAGTCATTTGTTGCAGAAAATCCTGTAAATATGTTATTCTTGCAGTTATTAATTTTAATTATAATGCTTTTGGAAAATCCATGTTGTTTATTTCCAAGGAACATACCTACATTTTATACATAGATAGAACACTTATTTAAATGTATATGGTTATTGTACATCACATACATATACATGTAGATATGCGAAAAAAAAAGAAAATAACACAGCCCGTGTTATTTTTTTTTGTCCGAGCAACGAACTAATAACTATAATAGTTTAATACTTAAGTACTTATCAATTCGTTGCACCGACAGCCCGTGTTATTTTATTTCGTTGCATGTGATAGTTGTGATGTTCAAAGATTTTTAAAGAATAAACTTATACAAACCATAAAATACATATATATACCTACACATTATAAAAAATTAACATACAAATATTATACGAGAAGAGCACATAATGGCATTACTTAAATTTTTGTTACGAGATGAAACTCATAGTTAAATAATAATTATATACGCGTGTAATAAAGTAGAGCAACCTTCTCGTGCAGTTTCTAACGTCTAAATGCAGCGGGGGGAGCACCACTTCAACTAACGTCACTAAGTGTCACGACACTGTCGCGCAAAACGAGACCGTGCCCTTAACTCAATGGTATGACGGAAGGAGTAATGTTTATAACATTTTTCTTGGTTGCCATTTACTTTATTTTTACTATTTTATACTAAGAAACAATTTAAAAATACTTTATTTATAAGCCAACTCAGGGATTATTCAATCTTATTGAAGATTGAATCACTCACCTTAAGACCTATTTAATCAACCACTCCTGCCTCACTTTGGTGGCTGAACTTATAATGGTTCATCAACCATTTATCTGCAATGATGCTTACAGCCTTCCATTTGGCGCTTAGTGCTCCTAATCCAGACACTATACCAACTTCTTTGCTAATCCTGAGTCTGTCTGTCAAGCTCAGGACTTTGGAGTTGTAGGAATTCAGGAGGTATCTTGATGATTCCGTGGCTTTAACAAACGCCTTTTTGGACTTCCATTCCTGATTCTTTACATTGATGATCTCGGATACCAACATATACGGAACCATTATTACATCCATGGCAGCACTAAATTCTTCCTCTTTAAGATTAGGTAGAACACTGGCACACACTTGGTGTCTTGCCACCATTGGGTATTCTGGGTGAATACTTCTAATCTCATTCAAGTTTACAGCCATAGGAATGTCAATGTGGTGTAATATTTCCACCCATGAATTTTCAGAATGACCCAACTGTGCGGCAAGGTTATGCACATTGTTTGTGTGTGCGTGTTACATTGCATGTTGCGTTGCGCTTATCTATTTGTACGTTTAGAATCGCCTTGTACCGACTGTGACCGACTGTACAGAGCTCCCATGGACATAAAAGTTTCCTCACAATCACGGAAATGACGAACGACAGAACAATAAAACGAACCATATCTTTTAACTCGTCGGAACGTTCGGTACGAAATAGAATTGGATGCATATAGGGGACTAAGTAAGCCCCGGAACTAATGGAGCTAGTGAACTAAACGAGTGAAGTAGTACCAGGAGTGGAAAGTATACATATCATTCTTTCCCCTCTCCGGACACAAAACGCGCAAGTCTAGTATCTACTGTATTTTGGAGACGGTACTTTTAAGGTACCAAGTCCTTTCTACCAACTATATTCGCTTCATGTTGATATAGACAATTGTAGCGACACCACCAATGTTGTGCCTATAATATATTTTTTTGCTACCAAACAAAACGCAATCAACCTATGAAATAATGTTTTCCATCATCAAGGAATCGTTTCGGAATTGACATCAGACGATTTAAATGTGACTATGAGGTTGCTCAGATCAATGCTTTTCAAATGGTATTCTCTGATGCTGACCTGACAGGGTGCTACTATCATAGTAAGGCGGTATGGCGAAAGTCTGTTAAATTGAATGTGACTAATACCGAAGAGGGAAGAGAGTTAACAAGATTATCTGCAAACCTTCCACTGCTTCCTTCAACATACATTAATGAAGCGTGGACTAAAATTGCTGAGGAAGCACAAAAAAAAGGATCTGATTGCATTTCTCAATTCATTAATTATTTTTACAAACAGTGGATTGTTAAATTGAAACCGGAAAAAATCTGCTGTTACAAACAAAGGCACAGGACCAATAATGCATTAGAGGGCTGGAACAGGCGTTATAATGCTAGAGTTGGGCGAAAAAAGGGTTTGCCTTTATATGTTAATGCATTGCGTAAAGAAGCCAGATGGCAAGAACTAAAATATAAACGCACATTATTTGAGGGGCAAAAACGTAAGAAGAATGACTGTGTCTGATAAGAAATACAAAAGGGAAGTAAAAAAATTAGGATAAAATGAAATAACTGCCTTAAGTTTTTTAACCCTTAATTGGACTGTAGGATTATACACCCCACATGATATTTTGACGATTTAATTCGTCACAAGTTGTCCGATTCCCACCATCTGTCAACGTTTCGAATCTACATTAAATAGTCTATGGTAAAAAAATTGCTTGGAATGGAACGTCAACTCCCTGGTCTGTCATCAGTTGTCAAATTGACGGGAGCAAGAATTTTCGTGCGAAAAACAGACGTTGGAGATAAATTTGCAAATAAAAATTCACAATGTCTAGGAAAAATCCGGTAAGTAAGTTCTTTTTAATCGGAATTATCTATAGTGTTTGAGTTGTATTATTGGGGCAAATGGGTTAAGTGTTATCGAAAGGGTGTGCGCAAACATAAATTGTCAAATAATCTTTTTTCTTAGACGCGTATTTTCGACTTTTTGGACACTTTACTGTTTTACAGGACAGAAAAATTTAGGAGTTTTTTTAATTTCGTATATTTGCTCTGTTGTTGATGGGCCCTTATTAAAACGCCGTAAATAGTTAAGTTTTTGTCAAATAAACTTTTCTCTGAAGTTGGTAGTTTAGCCGTAATAATTCTTCAAAAACTTCCGACACTTGTAATTTTTTTCAGAAAAAGTGGGAAATTTTAGTGTGATAAACCATATTTTATTATGGACTCAGCTGATAGGTGGCATCATTATAAACAATAGTTGTCAAATAAACTTTTCTCTAAAGTCGGTAATTCCGCCGTAATAATTTTTCGATAATTTTTTTCAGAAAAGTACAAAATTTTAGTGTTATAAACAATATATTATTATGAACTCAGCTGATAGGTGGCATCATTATAAGCAATATTTGTCAAATAAAATTTTCGCTGAGGTTGGTAGTTTAGCCGTGATAATTTTTCCAAGAGCGCCTTAGATTTTATTATTTCAGAAAATATTTTTCGAAGTAACTATGTCGATTAAACACCAATATTATGATGTCAACTGGTAGACAGTAATAATACAAGGAACTTTTGTAATGAATCATTTATTTCTCAGGTCGACATCTAACCCACAATGATTTTTTAAACAAAAATTACGAGACACGTCCGTGCCGAGTGCTGGAGTGCCGGCGCGGAAACATGCTCTATAGCCTGACATATCCCGCATAGCTCTGCGATATCGGAAAAAGTTGATGTAAGCGTGTCCAATTCGAAAATATTTTCGTACTAAAACTTCAGTTTTTGTATGCGCGCCCAATTTCCGTACTCTTTCTTTCGTCTTTGCTTTTGATCTTTTGTAGGTAGTAGTAGTTTTAGGGTTTTTAGTAGGTTGTAAGGTTTGTTTTTAATTTGTATTAGCAGTTATTTGTTTTTTATTATTAGTTAGGTAGATGGTTACGTTAGGTTTAGGCAGGTCGGTAGAGTTAGGTTTTGGTAGGTAGAGTTAGGCTAGGTTTAGTTAGGTAGGTAGTTATTTCGTTTCAAAATGAATCGTTTGGATTTAATTTTGGAAATAAATTTTACTATCTGGAATTTTGGGGCGGGAATCCCAGATAACGACGCAGCTGCCACTGCTGCTAAAGCATGGTTGCTTATTCCAAGCCCCCCTTCTCTCTGTCCTAATTGCCGTTTTAGGATGTGCGAGGAACTGAAGGACAGCTACAAGCTGAACTACCGTTGGCGTTGTACTAGGCGAAGGCATCCAGGGCAAAAAACACAATCTCCGCTGAAAAATACTTTTTTTTCAAGGGGCAAAGTGCCGTTGGTTGCATACCTGCAGCTCTTTGTCCACTTTATAAGAAGAGACAAGGTTTCTCAGGCGGCGAAAGAAGTGGGGGTGTCACGCGGGAGTGCTAGCCAAGTATTTCATTTCCTGCGGGAGGTGTGCGAGATTGCGGAGGCACATGACCGCGTCAAAATCGGTGGACCCGACGATGTCGTCGAGATCGATGAGACGCATCTCTTCACGCGGAAGTACCACAGGGGTCGGCTGCTTCAGAGGCAAACTTGGTCGTTTGGGTGCCTCAGTCGGAAGACACGGAAGATTCACGTGGAGTTGATACCCGACAAGACCCGTATCACCGTGGATCCCATTGTGGAGAACAATGTGGAACAGGGTTCATATATTATGTCCGATATGCATCGGTCTTACACGAGCATTAAGGGGTTTGGGTAAACTTGGCGTCTTTTTTTACTTTAGCGGCCACTCACGGAAGTGGTATATTTTGGAAGAGCATATTAAAGGAAACAAATCTTATTATAGAGCACATACAGCTAAATCGTATCGGAGCAGAGATATTTAGCTTTATATTTTTCTTTAAAAATCAGTAATTTTTGTCGATCTATGTATTTACAGTGTAGTTTTTACGCAGAATAAATACAAAGCAACATTGTTTGCATTGTCTAAGCTACAAAAAACCCGTTCGCAAACATGCGACGCGACTAAGATACCTCGTACAGCCAATCACCGCTCACGGTTTGTTTACGTCAGCGCAGGTAAACGAACCGTGCGCTGTGGTTGGCTGCCCGCTCTCGCTGCCCGACACGGCGCGCGGCGCCATGGAATCTTTTTCACTCACCATTAGACCTTTGTGTTGTTTGCGTGCGTGCTTTTATTATACTGTACCTAAAGAAGACGACTTAGCATACTCTACTGGATTTTGTGATTGTTTAAATGTGACTGGGCTTTTCTTATTGGACTCTGAACTACCTACATAACGATTGTATTTATAGTCATGGATGCTATTGACAGTGCATTCTGCATCTGTTGCCGACGAAGTGTAAATCGTGTTGACGGCAGTCGTCGGAGATCTTATAATTTGAATGCTGAATTCGTGGAAAACCATTCCCAGTTAATGCCGTACTTTTTCGAAATTGCAAATATAAGACAGGTAAGCCCTTATATTAATTACATTGCTTTTTAATTGTAGTATTAGAATAAACCTAACAAAAGGATTGACTGACACTGACATTGGGTATATGCTGATGTGCTTATAGTACCAAATTAAATAAATAGGTTCCCTGTCTCTATATAACAATGTTTTTTGAAGTCACAAACGTCCTAATGTATGTTCCGGAATTTTTAAACTAGAATATATAAATCACAGATTATTTATATTTTGGCATTTTTTGTACCCATCCGACACGTACCCAAGTTTCCATGCATATAATATACTGCCACGTCCACTATAAAAATTCTTGCAAATCCAATACAGTTTGTATTGAATTTTTATGATATATGATTCATGGACGTGATGAAGATGGTAAAACACTATTGGAATAAAAGTTTCTTGTGCAGTATTTTTGTGGACGAAAGGCTAGCTATCTATCAATACTTAAAATACAGTGTAAACTCTATATAACGACACTCAAGGGACAGTACCCATATTTTGACATTATATAGAGTTGTCGCTAAATGGAGAGAAGAAAAATCTGCATTAGAAAAAGAAAAACTTTATTTCAGACCTGTGTTAGTAATTGCATAAAAACAATTCTAATTTGAACGCTATTGCTTATAGTCTGTTATTTTCGTCTGACGTCTTTTGCTGCACCAGTAATTTTGTTGTATTTTTTACTTATTTATTCATATCTTGCGATATTGAGGCATCTTGATCTACTCGTGCAATTTGTACACAAAAGAACGGATTTCTTAGAAAGTTCGGTCAGAGTGTCGATAAGGGGGCGGAAGCCGGTATGTATGATGTCAACAGTCGAGTTTATTACGGGCTAGGATAATAAAGCGTCAAAAGAACGAAAAAACGTACACAGCTGCACAGTTTTTACTAATTTCCGCAACTTAAAAAGTATTTTTATTATTTAATTGTTGTCGTTATTGAGAATGAGTGCAATAAAGTGTATCATTGTATGGAAGACACGCTAAATCAACCAAAGCCGAGTGATTTCGATGCTTTAGGGAGTTTATCGTTAAATCGAGTGAAGTTACATGGAGTTTACACTGTATATCATTCCAAATCCAACCTGAAACTAAGATCGCTTACTACTGCTAGAATTTATTGTGGTGGCATAATATGACTACGGCCGGCTATCGTTATTTACTTAATAGACGATAAATATTTAATAGTTTGTACATAACAATTTCTGATTAGAATATTTTCTTGTTTCTCATACCTTTTAGAGCGTGATTTTTTCGGGTTTTAGTTTCCGAAATTAATTGTTATTTAAATTATTTTGGGGTTTTATGAGGGACCGATGAAATTTAAATTATTTTGGGGTTTTATGAGGGACCGATGAACATACATAAATACCGGTCAAAATCATATCCCTCCTTTTTGCTATGCCGTTGTCGGGTAAAAATAATAGACGTTTATTACATAACAATTTTTGATTAGAATATTTTCTTGTTTCTCATACCTTTTAGAGCGTGATTTTTTCGGGTTTTAGTTTCCGAAATTAATTGTTATTTAAATTATTTTGGGGTTTTATGAGGGACCGATGGACATACATAGATACCGGTCAAAATCATATCTCTCCTTTTTGCTTTGCCGTTGTCGGGTAAAAATAATAGACGTTTATAGGTGTGCTTTATTTTACAGTTTCGTGCAGAAGACAAAATCTGCAGGCCTTGTCTTCAACGTGCTCAACGTTACGATCGTCAAGTAAATGTACAAGTTGCTGCAGATCGACCTGTAGAAGTTGCTGCTGATGAACTTGCAAAAGTTGCTGCTGATCAGCCTGCAGAAATTGCTGCTGAGCAACCTGCAGAAATTGCTGCTGATCAAGGGGCTGATCCCGGACTTGAACATAACGTTAATCTAAATATTCGAGATCAAGCAGTGCAGACGAATAGATTTCATATGAAGTTAGCGGGCTACAAACGAGCGCCTTATAATACACACTTATGTATCATAGCAGAATGCCAGAATAGGAATTTGCAAAGAATTCATATCGATATAAGAGCCTTAGTTCTTAAAGAAAAATGTTTTTATATTCCACGTGGCAATCGCATTTCTGAAATGCATTCTTTAGCCTCAGTGTGGCAAGATATTGAAACGAATACGCGTAGAGTTTTGAACGAGTTTTCATGTGCTTATATAAAAGATATGATGGACATCTTAAGAACTCGTAAGGTATCTTTAGACTTTGACAGACTTTCGTCAATGAATGATGCGGTCTTTCACTATTGCATAGGTTTTTCTAAAGCTCAATTTCAAGAAACTCAGGACATCAGGCACACCAGGCATTTCTCAGCGGTACAAAACTAAAGCAGGCCGTGCCCTCGCCACAGTATTGACTAAACTCCACACCGGCGACTCAAATCAAAGACTATCGACCATATTCAACATGTCAAGAAAGACTTTAGAAAAAACCATGCGTCTAGTGATGCGTGATTTATTGGCCGAAGTCGTTCCTCGACATTTGGGCTACAACCACATGACACGAGAAGAAGCTATTGCACGGTGTCTTTCCATACCAAATGCATTATTTGGGAATCCAGATGCACCTCTTCAAGAAAGGAGGGCGATTATGATAATAGATGGCACATACATTTATTTACAAAAAAGTAGCAACTATTATTTTCAGAGGAAGTCATATAGTTTACATAAGTTTCGCCATTTATTAAAACCCTTTTTAATAGTTTGCCCTGATGGGCATATTCTGGGCATATACGGATTGTATCCAGCCACGAAATCCGATGCAACCATTCTGTCGGAAATTATTAATAGTTACGATGATCCCTTCAACTGGTTCTTCAAAGAAAAGGATGTACTGATACTAGACAGAGGGTTCCGAGACTGCATAGAAGAGGTAGAGTCATGTAACCGAGCTTACATGCCAGCAACCAAAGACGAGACAGAATTCCAGCTATCGGCATACAAAGCAAATGAGTCAAGAAAAGTTAGTATGTGCCGCTGGGTGGTCGAAACTATCAACGGAAGACTAAAAAATCAGTTCCGAAAACTACTAGCCGAGAATTTTAATATTGCTGCAAGGCATTTATTTGATGAAATCAAAATCGCAGCAGCACTATTAAATGCCTTTGGGGCTCCCTTAGTTGACCATCGATTGGTGCAAGAAATTATACAGCGAATACCTTTAAGGGATGGCAATCGAAATCGTTTAAGTGAATTCGTTATAACGAATAACCTGAACAGAAGACGGGCTGACTTTCAATTTATGAACGCCGAAGTTGCTGAAATGGATGATTTTCCTGAGTTAAATGCGGATGATATAATTATTTACGCACTTGGCACGTACCAAATTGGAGCAAGCACTGAGCTATTATGTCGAGCACATTAAAAATGGATCAAATGTAATTGAAATATACAAAGAGCCTCACTTAAATGAATTTCGGGACCAGAACCTTGACTGTATCGATCCATGGCTTTTGAGAGGCCGAATACAATCACGTCATACAACAAGAAGACAATATTATGTTTATATTCTTTTAGACAGAAGGTTTCGTGGACCAGATTCAATAAAAGGCCATTAATGCTCTTGCATTGTGGGGAAAAGAACCTTGGGTTGTTGTTCACACATTATGTCCATTATATGGTTCATGGGATGGGGCAGGTACCAAGAACAACTTACTCCTCCTGCACACTTCTTAGATACAATAATCAGACAAGATGTTGAAAACGAAGTGTATGACGAACCAGAACATGTTGATCAGTTTTTCAGTATAATTAAACTGCAATAAATATATATACTTATTAAAGAAAGTGTTTTATTTTGTTTATTTATAATCCAAAAAATATCGAAATTATTAATTGTAACATTTGAATCACTTCAAAATAACCAGCTAGCGAGATATAAATCGTTGTTAGGTAGCTAACGAGTACTATTCTCCTAAAAATATCGGCTTAAATGTCATATTCCATGACACTTCGGAGATGAAGACGAAATTAATGACACCTCTCACTTCAAAATTCGTCTCACCGTATAGGCTGTAAGAGGTAGCAAAAGAATATATGGAAGAAATTCTTATAGAATTGAGGCACAAATATTTCAGCTCCGATATTACTTACGGCAAAGCTTACTAATCGGTTATGTTTATTTATTGTGGTGCTACAAATAGTACCAAAAATATCAATGGCTGCTAGAAAAAAAAATGACGCCACCAGTCCATACAAGGTTACCCAAACCCCTTTACGGTTACGCATGCGCGGTCATGTACTAGGCGAAGGCATCCAGGGCAAAAAATACAATCTCCGCTGAAAAATACTTTTTTTTCAAGGGGCAAAGTGCAGTTGGTTGCATACCTGCGGCTCTTTGTCCACTTTATAAGAAGAGACAAGGTTTCTCAGGCGGCGAAAGACGTGGGGGTGTCACTCAGGAGTGCAAGCCAAGTATTTCATTTCCTGCGGGAGGTGTGCGAGGTTGCGGAGGCACATGACCGCGTCAAAATCGGTGGACCCGACGATGTCGGTCGTCGAGATCGATGAGACGCATCTCTTCACGCGGAAGTACCACAGGGGTCGGCTGCTTCAGAGGCAAACTTGGTCGTTTGGGTGCCTCAGTCGGAAGACACGGAAGATTCACGTGGAGTTGATACCCGACAAGACCCGTGTCACCCTGGATCCCATTGTGGAGAACAATGTGGAACACGGTTCCTATATTATGTCCGATATGCATCGGTCATATACGGGCATAAATTTACGGTTACGCATGCGCGGTCATGCTGTGGTTAACCACAGCATCCAATTTGTCGCTGAGACCGTG
The DNA here is from genome assembly GCA_949825045.1 of Argyresthia goedartella. Taxonomy (NCBI): domain Eukaryota; kingdom Metazoa; phylum Arthropoda; class Insecta; order Lepidoptera; family Argyresthiidae; genus Argyresthia; species Argyresthia goedartella. The sequence continues at coordinate 22,699,559 of OX463811.1, forward strand.
GCCATCCCTGCACACCCTTCCCTTGGGGTCCCGATTCCCCACACCCCAAACGTACACGTGAAAGTGCACATGAATACGTTGGAGTGGCAGTGGCTGGAACTGAAGCGGCACTGCCGCACGTGCAGGAACGAACGGCGACTGAAGTGGTACATGGGCGAGTTTATGTACCGCAATAATGTACTCAGATTTTTGCCCAGCGAAACCGCCAGGTTCCGACGCCTCCTTCGTGATATTCACAGGATGTACCCAGGGCACGGGAGGCGCGGCATCAAAATAAGGCGGTGCCGATGCAGTCCGAATTGTCCCCGTCGTTAGAGGAAGTAAACATAATATTATATAGAAAGAACTCGGCTTGCACACGGAACCAGCTCCCGCTTCATCACCATTCGTGCATCACACCATCTTCTGACATTGCGGATTGACTTTCGATCCCTAAATATATTCTTGAGCTTCTTGAAAGCTGCCCATCCTAGCTGTTCGATTCCAAATCGATATTCGATCGATGGTTTCGGAACGGCCATTTTGAATTTGACGTTGCTGCCAACCTTGCAGTTTTTGACAACTGACAGACGAAAGCCCTCGCAATGTAAACGCGTTTTGGATAGGGTATTGAAATTAAATCGCAGTCCATCTGGAATGTATTCGAGGTTCCCTCAGGATTGTCTATATAGCTGAGTGTATTGTGGTTCCCCGAACCAGATAAAGTTCGCATTTACGTGGCCGATTGGTTTTTTACCACGTAACATAACCTGTGTTGGAACACTGTGCTGATCGAGGCTGGCCCGCCAGTCACACAGGAGGTTGGCTGAAGAACCTGTCTACCAAGAAGAGCCTAGGGTGCACCCGGGCCTTGCAGAGAGACAGGAGGTTGACGGGACCGAAGCACAGACCAGGTTAGATCGAACCCAATCATTTTAGCTCGGTGAATCGCCGACGTTCACACTTCTTGGCAACTGATCGCTACGCTACCTCGTAGCTGATGGGCCCCTACGAGGTCATTAGGTGCCGAGAAGCCTGAACAATTTGGTAGCTAGAGCGTGGCTTCCTGAGATTTGCAGCCGTCAAGGGCTCCAGGAAGACACGATTTGAGACTATCAATCTGTAGGTATAGGCGGTTATTAGATAACTTGGTTGTGTTCCTATATCCACATAGATTGGTAGTATTGTAAGCTATAGGTCTATTGCTGGTAGTAGACAGACAGATATTGAGTTGAAATTTGCATTGAAGTACCAGTTAGTCAATCTATTAGTGGTCTAGTAATGCTAATGAATGTTTTGGTTAACATAGGTAGTTACATCTATTGATAGCAGGCTATTACATTGTTTTCAGTTATAGCAATTTATAACTTGAACTAATATTGACTATCTGTGTGTGTTGTAGTGATAAAGGGAAACTAAATTGTTATTTACAGAATTTATATAGATATAAAACTCGGTTCCTATTGTTTAAGGAAATCAACATTGTTTAAGTTATAGTTTAGGGTTCCCTCGTTTGGGTTATAGACTGGAGGGTCCAATAAAATTGAGTTACTGCAAATTGTGAGTAAGTATCGTTCCGATCATGTCGTTATCTGAAATCCAGAAGGGTGTTTCTAAGGAACTCAGATGGTTTTCCTCCGCACACGGTCTGATAGACCGTTTAGATAGGCATGATGTGGTATTGGAGCGGTCTATGGACGTTAAGGAACGTTACAATAGGGTGCTCGAATTGTCCGCGCAGGCGGAATCAGTTGATGGTTGCGCACCTGACAGGCTGTCACGGTTGCTAGGGGATGTCGACCAATGTATGGAGATGGCAGCTGCTATCACGCAGAAGGCTGCGGACATACGTAGACAGCGCGAGTCCAGCCATGGTGGTGACATTGAAGCACCTCTGCCGCTTCAGGGTTCAGGGTCCAGGTTACCGGCCATAACTATGCCTACTTTTGACGGAGTGTCCGGTGAATGGATGAGCTTCATCAATCTGTTCGACAGGTTGGTGCACATGCGATCGGACATTACCAAGTCTGTCAAGATGGCTCAGCTGGTGGCAGCATTGAGGGGTGAGCCTAGGGATCTGGTCGCTCATTTGACAGTTACGGAGGGTAACTATGAAACGGCCAGACAATTGTTGGTCAGACGTTACCATAACAAACGGAGGTTGGCCGATGCCCAACTGAACCGTTTGTTTAGTATCCCGGTTGTGAACAAGGTCGGGGCCATACAGACGGAGGTTTTGAACCCGTTGTTGTCCGTCACCAAGGCTCTAGAGAATCTTGGACTTCCGGTTGGTGAATGGTCGTACCTACTGCTGTACATTGTACTTTCCCGCCTACCCGCTGACGTGCAGACTCGTTTCGAACAGTCTCACGGGAGGTCGGCCGAGGACCTGCCCGCCTTCTCCGACTTGGTCGGATTCTTGGAAGAGGAGGCTCGACGGGCAGAGAATTTGGGGTTGACGGTCACCCATCCTTCGGAGCCACAGAGAGCTGCCGGGAGCGCTGTGAGTAGGGGCCCTCCGACGAGGAAGGACCGCACCAACCGGCAGTCGTATGGGACTGTGAGTGCATTGACCCCACATAGTGAGACCTGCCCATGTTGTAGGCAGATTGGCCATGCTGTGGCCAATTGCAATAAGTTCGGGGAACTTAGGGTTCAGGGACGGCGCCGGATGGCCAAGCAGCGGAGCTGGTGTTTCCTGTGCCTCGGGCCACACATGGCTAGGGACTGCACGCGCACAAAAATGTGCGGATATTGTGGTAAGGCCCACAACAATCTGTTGTGCATGAACCGGTCCGGCCAACAGCCACCACAGGGCCGTACCCAGGGTGACACGGCATGGGGCCCTGAGAATTCGTTTGCGACTCGGAGCGCAACTCAGGGGCCAACGTCCCCACGTCCACAGGGCCGTACCCAGGGTGACACGGCATGGGGCCCTGAGAATTCGTTTGCGACTCGGAGCGCAACTCAGGGGCCAACGTCCCCACGTGCACAGGGCAGTACTAGGGTGCAGGGCCGCACTCAGGGTCATCACATGGGGGGCCCTGAGTTTTCGGTTGCGACTCAGCATCCGACTCAGCGGGACATTAGGTGTGTTGAGCAGGCCGTAACGGGCGGGTGGCATGGGACACCTTCGAGCTATGCGGGTGCGGTTCGGACGCCGCCTCAGTTGTCGCCCCGCTCGTCGCCTCGTCCTCGTCGGTCACATGTGATATCCCCCCCGCTCATGGAGCGGCCACGGTTGAATTCACGCCCACCCCCCTTTAAGGGGA